>OX336392.1:508361503-509832986 GCA_946902985.2 Meconema thalassinum | reverse complement strand
CTATTTATTGTTAAATTAATCTTACAAAGATTTTAGAACAAATATAAGGTTCGAAACCTCATAAATTGTTAATTGCCTGGCGCAAATGTTTAATGCTTTCTGAGGTCTGTGACCCCAAATTTGTTAACCAAATTGAATATATATTTGTTAAAGTTATCAACTTCTTTTGCCTTGTTAAATAAATTAAATATTTGTTTTTGGATTTATCATTTCGCAAATACTACAGTTAGGCAAGATCCTGGCTTTCCTGACTCTTCCTCAGTTCATGCCATCGTTAATACAGAATAAATCTGTTACTATTTGTCTTGCCAGACTATCACCCTTCCCCATAGTAGTCTTATGCATGCTTGGGAGGAAATACACTATAGCCTTTCTCTGGCAAACCGCCCAAGTCTTAGCTGCGGTTCCCGTCAGCTTCGACCAGGTCCTTACCCATTTTAGGTATCAGAGAGCGGATTTGCAGTGGCAACCGCCCTTAAGTGTATTTAAAGTTAAATTTATAACTTTTGTGAGACTCTCATCCTATTTTTCTATCCTTTTTCTCCAGTCCGAAACCCACCTCCTTTTCTTAATCATCTTCCCTTGGTGGTTAGGTTATTCCTCAGCCAATAATCTACCCAATTGGTTAACAAAGAAACACTCGAAAGTTTTACTGCATCCGATGAAGAATATGGTATATTACAAGATGAGGTAAAGAAAAAGAACTTATCGAAATTTATTCTGAAATTCTCCAACACACCATTAATCCATTCAACGGTATACACGCTTCATAATCATAATATACAATACCAACTTCCCTATAAAGGTATATTAAAACCAATTTTTCTTTCACCAAGATCTCCAATTGTGTATGCAATTTTAAATATACGTCAAGAGATTGAACTGGATGGCAGTGATATTGTTGTTGAAGAACAAGATGAAATACAGTTTCGACTTAGAGACCCCGAAAAACATAAAACCAATGATCTTCCTCTTTAAATTGATTTTGAATATACTATAAATAAGTAAAACAACTACAATTTTAGTTTAGTCATGGAGAAGAGCTCGAAGATTTAAGCTGAAAGTCGAGTAAAGGATTTTTTTTTTTGTCGTGTAGCCTCCTGAGAGGCCGAGTGCAGGTCTTTCTAGTCGACGCCCGTGGGCGACCTGCGCGTCGGGGTGAGAGATGGAATGGATGAAGATGAATGAAACTGGGCAAGGATGTGGAAGGAAGCGGCCGTGGCCTGTCAGAAGGTACTGTCCCAGCATTTGCCTGGTGTTGAAAATGGGAAACCACGGAAAACCATTTCAAGGACAGCCGACGGTGGGGCTCGAACCCATGCATCTACCGAGTCAGCAGAGAGCTTGGCCCCTTGACCTAACGGAGCGCTTTTAGCCCGCGTAGCCACTACTGTCGGTGAGTAAAGGATAAACTTTCTCGCTTAAAAAAAGAAGTTGAAGACAAGTATCTTTCACTTCAGAATGATGTTAGACGTAGAGAATTAGATATAGAGACTAAGTTTAAACCAGTAACAAATTCATTAAATCAGCTTGTAGCTATAGCTAATACAACGTTAACTAAAAAAATCAAAAAAGAAAAAAAAAATATGATGATTCTGAATCAACTGCTACTTCAGACGAAGAAGATGGAGATAGCATCAAAATAATTACACTACCTAACCGCTACTTTGATCCGTTCATTAAACAAAACGTGGATAGAACATTCGGTATAACGATAAGAAATGATAAACAATACTTGGGACGTGAACGAGTTTTCTTTGATAAAAAGTGGATAAAAGTTGGTGGTGAAAAATTTCATATAACAGAAGGCCTACTTGAATTGATTGAAAGGAAAGTACCAGACCCCACTCTGAGAGATAGGAGTGATTTAAGTTCTTATTTGAAATTATTAAGTCAATGCATGTGAGATTTTCGAAGTGAAATGCCATGTCCTGTGGTTCGGATTCCACGTAAAAAGGAGGTCCCGTGGCTCATGATCTTGAGATTAACGGTCACGTTAAAACTACAAGCTTCAGCTTCAGCTTTTGAAATTATTAAATGTTTCAAACGTGCACAAAAGAAATTATGCAAGCAATGCAGCTCTAATAGGAAGGCAATCTTATAAGTATAGAAATATAATTGAACCCCTTCTTACTGAATACATAGATAGAATTATAAAAACAATAGATGAGCATGAAGAAGCAAATACTACGATGCACACTGGATATGGCCAAAAGAAACACATCACGCCACAAGCCATTTGGAAATTCGAAGGAGGAAACAATATTGAATTTGTCCATTGGAATGAACCAAACAAATTAGTATCAAGACTTAAAAAATTAATCGCATCGAAAGCTGCAGGTCACACAGGACTCGACAGCGAAATCTTTGCAATTGAAGAAGAACTAAGAAATGCACGATATATTGAATAAAAATTCAAACATTTCTAAAACAGTGCACAGTATGTTATAAATCTTTGTTTAGAAATTAACTATGAACGAAATCAGACGAGAAATTGCAAAAGAACTTCATGCACCTCTTAGAAAAAAGTTTAAAGGACGACATGTTATTAACAAAGGAATCGATGACCTCCATGAAACTGATCTTGTGGACATGTCAAAACATGCAAAATAGAATAAAGGATTTAAATATTTATTAAACATTATTGACGTTTACTCAAAATATGCATGGGCAATTCCCCTTAAAACCAAAAAAGGAAGTGAGATTGTAAAAAGTTTAATTTTTTTATTCTCAAGGTAAAAGATTGCCCAATTATTTTCACACTGATCGAGGAATGGAATTTTATAACAGTGAATTCAAAACATGGTCTCAGAAACGAAATCTAAAGCATTATTCCACTGGGAGCAGCATTAAAGCGAGCATGGTAGAAAGATTTAATCGAACTCTTAAGGAATCGATGTGGAAAGAATTCACAACACGAGGTTCATACCGATGGATAAATATTTTGCCTGAGTTATTAGTAAAGTATAATCACAAAATACATCGCAGCATTGGCATGAAACCTATTGATATAAAAAGAAACAATTAACCCCGCTTGCCAACACAATATAATGAAACTGTAGGAAAACCAAAATATAAAATTGGTGATATTGTTGATGATGATGATGATTGTTGTTTTAAGGGGCCTAACATCTAGGCTATCGGCCCCTAATGGTTTGGGTGATCGTGAAGATGAAAATGAAATTTTAACTTACAACTAAAACTAACTACCAACCTACATACTAGAAGAAGAAATGGAAAACTAAAGGAGAATAAGGCAAATAAAGGACAGGAGGAAAAGAAATGCCCTCAACCCTCGAAGAAAGCGGATTGAGGGACTTGGAAGGAAGGAGAGCCACGAATGGCAGATAGGAAAGTGAAAGAGGAGAGGGTCCGTCCCGAAGGTAAGGGACAAAAGGGGAAAACGGACCCAGCTCAGGAATCCCTCGGGGTCGCCAACTCCCGAACTCACCAGCAGTGAGCCCCTGAGGGTGTAGCATTATCTAGGGTGCACCAAAGGTGGTGGGGCTACATACACCCGGCATCCTTGAGGGCCTTGAGCAGAAGGCAGGAGATGACATGAAAACAAAAAGAAGGCTGACCCCTCGCAAAAGGAGGGAATCAGAAAAGATGAGACAAGGGCCAATTAAGGCGGGAAAGGAAGAGACTCCCTAGGCCTCGGATACCCTAATACCGTCGGGGTCGGAAGAGAACAAGAGTTGACCAAGTGAGGTCGACAGGAAAGAAGACGGAGAGGAGCCCGGCACAAGTAAGTGGAAGCAATGCCGGACTCAGCTGGGGCCCCGTGGTCGCCAACCCACGCCCACTAGATGTGAGCCCCTGGGGGAGGGTGATATTGTAAGAATATCGAAAATCAAGAAACATTTCAGCCAAGACTACGAAGCTAATTGGACTACGGAATTATTTACAATTTATAAAGTTCAAAATACTAATCCACGAACATATCTTTTAAAAGATAATAAAAATGTATCGATATTTGTAGCATTTTATGAACCAGAGTTACAACGAACAAAACATCCTAATATTTACTTAGTTGACTAAGTACTACGTAGAAAAGGAACCCGAGCTTTCGTATCTTGGCTGGGATTCGATTCAACTCACAACTCTTGGATTCCGAATAAAAACATATTCTAATTACAACAATGTAAGTTTTTTAATTCATCGCAAAAATATTATACTATTATTATTATTATTATTATGTCTCTATATATTTTCAGCTCACTAAAACCAACACACTCAAGAAAGAAAAGAATGATTGTACTTACCTCCCACACAAGATCACCAGCATATTCAACTCTGCATACAGCATCTTCAATTCTCAGCAGCTTGACGGAAAAAGAACTACTTACCACTTTAAGCACGAAGATCATACCACCTTTTTTCACTTTTCGTATTATATAATAAATGTAAACCACAAATGATCAAAATAAATATATTCCAAAAAAATTATACATATGACATTTTAAATAAAAAATACTGACCCCTGTCCATTTAATTAATGATTTGACAATCATCATCATCATCTTCCTCTTCTTCGCGTTCTTCTGCTAGAGAAGGCGGAGGAGTCATAAAATCCCCCAACCTCAGTCCATGAAGAGGACTCATACTAATAGTTTCCTCACCCCTCACTCTGAATTCTCGTAGTCTAGTAATAATAGCAGTAATAATCTCAATATTTAGTCCATTTAATATTAAATCAGCACTATATCGTCGGTCTGACACTATTTCATTCACTTCAAACTCGAAAATTTCTTTTTCTTGAACACTTAAATTGTTTATGATTATTCTTTCTTCTACTTTTACAGCGCCCTCGCTCGCTCTGCTATTAATTTCATCTCTCCTATGTCGCACAACGTTTCGATAACACATTCAATTAGATTCATGATGAGAGCAACTATGGCTCCCAAACCATCTCTGCTCATATATACTATGAAGTTAAAGAAGCAAAAAGCTCATTAAACATATCACATGAATGAAGCTCTGAGAACTAACATCTGATCTTGTTCTCTCATTAAAATAATTTCAGAGTTCAATAATGATGGGTAAGAATTTAAAACAAACACGCCAATATTCATTTCATGCAGTCAAAGATATATATTTGTGTTATAAAACAGTATAAGCAGAATGAGGGCACGAAGCATGCCTGCACACAAAAAAATGTTAACAGCTGCATGCCATATATGGGAATAGCAAGCAAGCTCGCGCGAGCCACAGCTGCCCGGCCAAAGGTTATCTGCTTCAAGCGGTTAAAGGTCAGCCTCTTCCTCCCGCTAACACCTGCAGTGCACTAAGCAACCACATGTGGATACCAGGCTGGCTCTCCAGGCGCGC
Organism: Meconema thalassinum; assembly: GCA_946902985.2. Classification (NCBI taxonomy): domain Eukaryota; kingdom Metazoa; phylum Arthropoda; class Insecta; order Orthoptera; family Tettigoniidae; genus Meconema; species Meconema thalassinum. The sequence goes on along the minus strand of OX336392.1, from coordinate 509,827,655 downwards.
CGCGCACATACACTCTCATTCAAATGTTACTACACCCAAACAATTTTTAACAAATTTTCTTCATTTTTGTCCTACACACCAAGGAGTTGGTTTACTGCTAGAGGGGATAGAGACCTTTCATTTATGATAAACAAACTTTTTTGTAGAATTCCTAGTTTCCGAAATAGTGACCTTTTTTCAAAATTCATTTTCTTTTGTCCTAGAGACTTGAAAATTGGTATGGGGCTAGATGAGGTAAACACCATTCATTTATATGAAGCAAACGTTTTTGTAACATTCCTAATTTTGGAAATATAGCCTATCTTCAAAATTAATTTTGTTTTGTCCTAGAGACTTGAAATTTGGTATGGAGGTAGAGGAGATCACGGCCTATCATTTATGTCAAACAAACTTTTTTGTACTCGCTCTAAGGGCCCATGACGTCACCAAAAGGGCTATGACGTCATCGCGATTACGCAATACCCGGTCGTGTTGATGCAATATCCAAAGTCTTAAGTACTATACTACTGTAGCCCTGCCACTTCTGGTGCACCCTAGATAATGCTACACCCTCAGGGGCTCACGGCTGGTGAGTTCGGGAGTTGGCGACCCCGAGGGATTCCTGAGCTGGGTCCGTTTTCCCCTTTTGTCCCTTACCTTTGGGGTGGACCCTCTCCGCTTTCACTTTCCTATCTGCCTTTCATGTCTCTCCTTCCTTCCAAGTCCCTCAATCCGCATTCTTCGAGGGTTGAGGGCATTTCTTTTCCTCCTGTCCTTTATTTGCCTTATTCTCCTTTAGTTTTCCATTTCTTCTTCTAGTATGTAGGTTGGTAGTTAGTTTTAGTTTTAAGTTTGCATTTCATTTTCATCTTCCCGATCACCCAAACCATCAGGGGCCGATAACCTAGATGTTAGGCCCCTTAAAACATCAATTATCATCATCATCATCAGTCTTTCTTGCAAACCTCTTCTAGCAAAGTAAGATCTGTAGTCACTTGTATATATTCAATGGGGTTGACTGCCATATTGTACCTCTCTTTTTGGAGAATATTTCAGTATTTTTAGGGCATAGTTCTTGTTAATTTAAGTCCTAAACATCGGAACCTTACTTATCGCTAGTACAAACCTTCCTCTGATCACACCACAATACATCATATTGCCACAGAGGGCAATAGATTTATTTGCACACACTTCAAATGTGGTATCCGTGCACCGAGAATCCAGTAAATAAGTGACATAGTTGTCATATATGAATTGCCCTGATATCTAATTTAGTACAAAATAAACAAAAGAGACTAAAGTTCACTCACCTGATTTTGTCTTGATCTCTCGGTTATAACAATTTTTCCATCCACTTTGTGAGGCTTGGCGTTAACAGCATCATCAACCATGTGAGCCTGAAAATAAGTAACGTTGCCAAAACCACTCGCCCTCTGTTTATTTCTCTATATTAATCTGTACTCCAAGTGCTATTCTTGCCCCGAGAACCATCGATTATCTGTGAGTAGGCCAAATATTTAGAACACAACACTTTTCTGGACCTACGTCAATAGCCTATGTTATCAATGCCAGCACGTCCACTTCAAAAATTCAGTCACGCAGCTTTCCAAATACATGCCTAACTTTATAAAGTCATTTACCCAACGTCGGTAACATCCATGAAGCTTTGATAAATATTTTAGTTAACATATCTCAATAATTAACTATCAAAATCACGGAGAACTTCTGTATACGACTATTCCTCACAACATGGCTACCGTCGAGTCTCACTTGTCTATCAATCAGCTGACAAACATTGATGGTTGACAATCACCAACAGAAGATCAAATTAAAACAAAGGAAAACATGTAGCAATCGACATTGCTTGAACGTCCAATACAAGAAAAAGCTAAATATAAAATATTAATCGGATCCAGAAGGACATGCTACTTGGATTATTGGGAAAGGAAAATATTAATATTTAAATAAAGATAAACGACAAAACCCAATAATCCACCCTCAAATGTGGTAGTCGTTTCATGCACAAGACATCATGCAGGCGACATATTAAATGTCATGCTTTTACAGCCATAGAACTCACATGCAAGAAAATAAGATACAAATCACATTACCTTTGAGCAACATCAACTTACTTACAACTTGGTCGTCCACATTTTGACCACCTTTTTTTATTATCTAACGTAGCGTGCCACATTCTACAAGTATCCTGGGCCACGTATTAAAATATAATATTAATAACATTCCTTTACTGCGTAGATATCTTCTCCACACGGTGACTACTCGATGGCACACTGACACAATATCCACTTCCCATGCATGCAAAATCTATCTCTTACTCGAAGACTTATATTATCAGCAAAATAAACAATTTATCAAATGCTGTTTCGAAGGTACTAGTACTGTTGACTATAAGACGTTATACAGTCCAAAGGTAGTTATTGAATAACCCTAGGCTATCTCGCCTCCTCAAACATTCTCCGTTACAACTTTTCACATCTTGCTCAGTCTGAAGAACAAATCCAACTCTCATATTGATGCTAAAACAATCAATAATTTACTATCACCAAGAACAACATGACAACAAACTTCAGCCATCTTGAGTCGCAAGTCGACATAGGCGATCTCTAGTGTGTACCAACATTACAAACCCAACATTTCCTTACCTTGAATGGTGCTGTCCCCTGGTGGGAGATAGTGAACTATTTCCTTCAGAATACTCTTAGTCACATTACCCAAGGCTCAACAGGGTACCAAATTTGAAATGTGACGTTATTAACGGCACAATTTTGTCCGCTTGAGAATTATGATTCAATATATCTCCAAAAACTTGAGTTGCACTGGTTGCAGATTCTGAAACTATCCCATTGCTATGATTAAGAATACGAGAAAGAGGGATAAATCTACTTTCTGACGTGGATGCCTGACATTTGGATTCTTCACGATTTGTTACAGAGGGATCGATGCATCCTTTAACAGAGTTAAACTCTGGAAGCAAGCACTTCTTTGACATTCGAAGTGGTAAATCTCTGTTGAAGTTATCCGATTGTTCAAACATTCCCCTATCTAAATCGGATATGTGCGCAGTTAATTCTTCAATAGTCCCTCCTGAGTATGAAGTATTCACACACTCACGTGGATGGGAAGTCTCATTCGGAGTGTTAGTTAGGACTCCTTCAAATTCACTGAAATCGTGATTTTCTAAATACATGTCAACTGTTTCGTTTACCTGCAGCTGTGAAAGAAGAAAGTCTGCAGGCGCAATTGGCATTTCGTCAGCTGTGTTTTCCAGTGCTTGCATTTCACCAGCTTCTTCCTTCAGTCCCCTCCAAAAGTAAAAAAAGATTTTCGTCCTTGGTCGAACCAACCAAGCGTCCAGTTGTTGCTTTAAACGAATCAAGTTTTTCACAGTTAAGACGTTTCTCGAAGAACCTCAAGTGAGGTTTAACATCATCTACATTTGGAACAGTAGGCCTATCATCTTCCCTTTTCTTCAAGATCTTGCTATAGTCCACAGCTTCGTGGAAACAAACCACATTTACGAAAACCATTGATAATAGTATGAGAAGTAATATTCTTCAGGACATTGTCCAGTAATGGAGCAAATTTACTAAGTTAACTTTTCGTGATCGTTTTCCTTTCTCCAGACATGAACAGCTTTCTTCCAAAATAGCTTCATTGGACGGAACACGGCAACATCAAGGGGTTGTAAGATGTGCGTAGTGTTTGGGCACAAACAAACAAGAATTATACCGCTCTTTTCACAAAACTCTGAAAGGGGGGTAAGGTTAGATGTGATGTATGTCCATCCATGAATAATATTATTGGTAGTTTAATACCCTATACTATTATCCATGGATAAAATACGTTCGTAATGTATTCAAAGAAAGTTTACGTCGTCATCCAACCATTGTCCGAACGGCCTATCCCCCATGATTGTGGGACTGCTTCAGAATCAAGCTTGGAAATTCTCTTGAATTTGAACACAACCATTGGAGGGGCTATTGAACCTCAAGCATTCACCATTAATAAAGTAGTTACGCTGTTTTTACCCCACTAGCAATAACATTATACAAATTTTTTGAGCCTTTCTGCGCCAAAACCCTGTTATCTTCGGGTGATAAAAAGAAACAAGTTTCGTCACAGTTAAAAATTCTAGAAGGTTCTTGTAAAATGTCTGCATAACCATGTTCTGTCAAATAGTCAAGCACTTCCTTAAACCAATCTCTTAAACACTGTTCACTTACAAATCCTCTGTTTGTTGTCAGATTTTCAGAAAGCCTTTCAGTAACTTCGGGATGCCTCTTAAGAAATGCTTCGTACTGTACCCGAAAATCCGAAAGTAGCCTGTTGGAATATCCATTGCCCCAGCTGGATCGCCTATTTCTAACAGCACCGGCAAATTACTACATTAGAAATCGCTCCCAACATGACCTTTAGGGATTTACATACAGCAGTTACAAGAATATTGTGGATCAACAACAAACTACAAGGGGCACTTACCTTTACTTACCTTCTCGGGGACTAGGAATTCAGCTTCGCCTACAATACATCCACAAAATTCTAGTTCTTTTATTTAAAATGAATCACACGCCAACAACAACAAATAACGAACTGAATAAAATTTATTAAGAATGGTGTAAACTAACCTAGTATAAACAAAATAACAATAAACTAATTCAACAATCAAATTAAAATAAAAACACGCAATCATTCACACTTCCTTTCTACTCCACATCTTACAACAATGCTGTGTAAAAAAATTATGAGCATAAGATTCTTGGCTTGTTTTAGGCCTACACTACGTAAAAAGGAAACCGTTTAAGGAAGGCTCTTACATTCGTGGCATTCCTGACCCCTGGCATCATTCACTAGCCTGCGTTTGAAGAACGCACGCGGACTGGCCTTGTTTCATCAATGAAACACTAGCACCACGCTGCACTCGGAACTAAATACAATTTATACAAGGCGGTGAGTCTTCACCTGTTCATATTATGTCACACCGCTCTCCAACTCTAACGGTGAATCATTCTAGCTAGCCCACATCGAGACTGTTTTTGAGTGCATTTAAAATATACGTAAAATTAACATTTAGATCTTACAAAAATGCACATAACTTCTATGTTTCTTAAACACTCATATTGAAATGTTTTATACACTCTTTCATTCGCACCCCGTAATTGTTCTAGACCAATCCGGTTCAACAATTACTCTTAACAGCGTGCAATCATTCATACAAGAACATTTGCTCACAAAACACACGCTATTCCAAAACAATCAATTGATAAATCCTACTAAATTATTTAATTAATTAAGTCATTTCCAAAGAATTATTTACATGTAATATGTTCATAATAATATACATTATTGGGGCCGATAACCTAGATGTTAGGCCCCTTAAAACAACAATTATCATCATCATAATATACATTATTAAGTGTTGCTAACACGATACTTTCGAGATTCTGGCTTCTCGGTTACAATACATCCCTCAATTTAATTATATACACTGGTTTTCCACATAACCATTCTCTAACACTCGGTAGTTTTGATATACTGCTTACACATCGTCTTTTATAGGTTTCATTACATTGTCGGTCTAATACAGTCGACTGACTAAGGTTAACTATAAGTAATTACATAACGTCGGCTTTAATAAAATATAATAGTTGTATTATAGACATGATGATGATGATGATAATTGTTGTTTTAAGGGGCCTAACATCTAGGTTATCGGCCCCTGATGGTTTGGGTGATCGTGAAGATGAAAATGAAAAGCGAACTAAAAACTAAAACTAACTAATAACCTACATACTAGAAGAAGAAATGGAGAACTAAAAGAGAACATGGCAAATAAAAGGACAGAAGGAAAAGAAATGCCCTCAACCCTCGGAGAAGGCGGATTGAGGGACTTGGAAGGAAGGAGAGCCATGAAAGGCATATAGGAAAATGAAAGAGGAGAGGGTCCGCCCCAAAGGTAAGGGACAGAAGGGGAAAACGGACCCAGCTCAGGAATCCCTTGGGGTCGCGAACTCCCGAACTCACCAGCCGTGAGCCCCTGAGGGTGTAGCATTATCTAGGGTGCACCAGAAGTGGTGGGGCTATATACACCCGGCCTCCTTAAGGGCCTAGAGCACAAGGCAGGAGGTAAAAGGAAGAGAAAAAGAAGGCGGGCCCCTCGCAGAAGGAGGGTATCAGAAAAGATGAGACAAGGGCCAATTAAGGCGGGAAAGGAAGAGACTCCCTAGGCCTCGGATACCCTAATACCGTCGGGGTCAGAAGAGAACAAGATTTGACCAAGTGAGGTCGACAGGAAAGAAGATGGAGAGGAGCTCGGCACATGTAAGTGGAAGCAATGCCGGACTCAGCTGGGGCCCTATGGTCGCCAACCCACGCCCACAAGATGTGAGCCCCTGGGGGATAAAGGAGAATAAGACAAATAAAAGGACAGAAGGAAAAGAAATGCCCTCAACCCTCGCAGAAGGCGGATTGAGGGACTTGGAAGGAAGGAGAGCCATGAAAGGCATATAGCAAAGTGAAAGAGGAGAGGGTCCGCCCCAAAGGTAAGGGACAAAAGGGGAAAACGGACCCAGCTCAGGAATCCCTCGGGGTCGCCAACTCCCGAACTCACCAGCCGTGAGCTCCTGAGGGTGTAGCATTATCTAGGGTGCACCAGAAGTGGTGGGGCTACATACACCCTGCCTCCTTTAGGGCCTAGAGCACAAGGCAGGAGGTAAAAGGAAGATAAAAAAGAAGGCTGACCCCTCGCAGAAGGAGGGTATCAGAAAAGATGAGACAAGGGCCAATTAAGGCGGGAAAGGAAGAGACTCCCTAGGCCTTGGATACCCTAATACCGTCGGGGTCAGAAGAGAACAAGAGTTGACCAAGTGAGGTCGACAGGAAAGAAGACAGAGAGGAGCCCGGCACAAGTAAGTGGAAGCAATGCCGGACTCAGCTGGGGCCCCGTGGTCGCCAACCCACGCCCACAAGATGTGAGCCCCTGGGGGATTAAAGACATGAGTAGACAATCGTTATCTAGTTGTATTTCCGCTAAAATCCTCCTGTCAACACAGCTAAATCGTTACTTCATATGAACTGGACTACTTGTATACAATAACTCTTATCTTGATCCATGCCTTCTTATCAAAGAACAACAATACTTTGACTTCCCTTTAAAATGCGGAACTCCCTTCGCATGAGCACTCTTCATAACTCTACAAATCCTCATATAACAGTATATATGGCATAAACAATTATCATCCACTATGTTAAACAATAACCAAAAACGGATTAATTGTTAATAACATATCTTCTGTAGGAACTTCTCTCAAATAATGGCATGACCCTCAGTATCATTCCACATGACTACTGAACTACAATTATACATGCTTAAGTTCTTCAAACGAAACTTCCAATTGTAATGAACGATATTAGGCTGTCGTGATTGACCTCCTAAAGTTTACTCCACATCAAGATAATTAACTGTTAACTCGTCTGTCGCAAATACATGTAATAAAAATAATACTCCTGTCTCATCTCACTTATCAAGCTTTAAATTGTTTATCGTATTAATATCAGGTCCACAAAATGGCGTGATGTTACACAAATAGTGTAAAATAACACACATGTTATTTATAGTGTCAAATAGAATTCAATCTTGACCGGGATAAACTAGATTTGAATTGCTAGCCAAAGATTTGAATAATCATCTATCAAAAGGTATTTCCTCTAACATATTAAATGAACAAAGCTCTCAGCTTTACAAATAATAAAAAGGTTTGTCAATGTCGTAATGTTTTTCCACTCTATACAAAGAATGTTTATAGGGATTAAGACTTCGGTCTTATCAAACGACTAGTATTTCTTAGATCGTCGACAGTTTATGTACAATAATGATATAACAATATCATTCGATGTTTCTTCTGTTCTTGAAGTTAGATGTTACATTAAAGTGCTCAAAATAAATTTAATAAGAAATTAATTTGAAGCTATGACACAATGTAGAATACTTGGTTTAAATCAAATTATTAAAATTCGAGAGTCGAAACGACTAGATTTCTATGAGGCAGTATGATTCCTCAAGCAAAATTTTTAATGTCAGTTCCACCACTGATCCGTAGAATAAAATTGAAAAATAGATGAAAGGCAAGAGTTTAGTGCTTTTCAGTCGGTCAACACGAATGTACCCAAAAGAGATGGGTTATGCCCTAATCCTGAAATAAATTACATGAGATTAATAAAACACTAGGATGACCAGTTTCGATCGTCAAGCGATCATCATCAGATCCAATACACTTAGGCTATAAAATCTATGTTTGAAATACAGGTGAAAATATTTACAATATGTACAATTATTTAGTTGCAGTATTGGTACTGCAACTGTCAGTGTATGCTAAATGCAGTATATATGTTAGGTGAAATGCTAAATGGTGATGGCTATCCGGAGATTGTACTTTAGAGAGATTATATGGTTGTATGGTTGTAATTGTACATATTGTAAATATTTTCACCTGTATTTCAAACATAGATTTTATAGCCTAAGTGTATTGGATCTGATGATGATCGCTTGACGATCGAAACTGGTCATCCTAGTGTTTTATTAATCTCATGTAATTTATTTCAGGATTAGGGCATAACCCATCTCTTTTGGGTACATTCGTGTTGACCGACTGAAAAGCACTAAACTCTTGTTTACTAAGGCAACACTGAAAATATGGCTTCAAACACCACAATAGATGAAAGGCAATCATCTCCTAAATAATCTTGAAGCATAAAAACTCTTAACACACATCTGAAGAGTAAAATACATAAGAACACTGGAATACATGAAATGTGAAAATATGGAAATATGGAGTAAGATCGTTGGCTCAGGATGTCACTAATCAAGCTCTGTACTATAAATAAGGGACACTGCTACCTTATTTGGACGAAAACTTGAAGATCTATGTAAATATTCCCACAATACTTTAGATGTTTCCTCTGTTCAAGATACTGAGATGGATCTGCATTCGAACCTCGGATCTGCGACCTCAGAGATAGGAAACGTCCCTCTCTGGAATTCACCAACATTCGCCTGGGCTCGAACGACATCCTTCTGGCAAATTCATCTGGGTTGCTGGGCTACCCCTAGCATCTTGACAAATCTCTTCTGTAGAATCTTCATTCTCCGTCGTAAATATGTATCAGCCTCATCATTGGAATAATTTTATAGAAATATTCATATAAATGGTGAATGAAATATTTCCATTGCTAATTGATGTTACATTAGTGTTGGTAGACTGACGAAAATGTACAAGATAGACCGTACACTACGTCTGTATTCAAGAATACGTTTTCTAACGAAGTTCCATCGTTGTATCTTAACTCCTGTTATCGAATATGTCTCTGGCGCATGACTATTTAGTTCATCATATCAACAATGTTAATTATGTTGAATGAAACCCCTTGAAGAATAATGATATTCATTCTGTTAATGTTTATATACTGCGCCAATGTTACAAGTTCTTCGCTACTGTTCACTTAACTGCGTTCGCCAACTTCACTTTGCAATCTAAAATGATATTTAGCTTTATTTCCAACACATTTGATGATGATGATGATGATGATAATTGTTGTTTTAAGGGGCCTAACATCTAGGTTATCGGCCCCTGGTGGTTTGGGTGATCGTGAAGATGAAAATGAAAAGCGAACTTAAAACTAAAACTAACTGCTAACCTACATACTAGAAGAAGAAATGGAAAACTAAAGGAGAATAAGGCAAATAAAAGGACAGAAGGAAAAGAAATGCCCTCAACCCTCGGAGAAGGCGGATTGAGGGACTTGGAAGGAAGGAGAGCCATGAAAGGCATATAGGAAAGTAAAAGAGGAGAGGGTCCGCCCCAAAGGTAAGGGACAAAAGGGGAAAACGGACCCAGCTCAGGAATCCCTCGGGGTCGCTAACTCCCGAACTCACCAGCCATGAGCCCCTGAGGGTGTAGCATGATCTAGGGTGCACCAGAAGTGGTGGGGCTACATACACCCTGCCTCCTTAAGGGCCTAGAGCACAAGGCAGGAGGTAAAAGGAAGAGAAAAAGAAGGCTGACCCCTCGCAGAAGGAGGGTATCAGAAAAGATGAGACAAGGGCCAATTAAGGCGGGAAAGGAAGAGACTCCCTAGGCCTCGGATACCCTAATACCGTCGGGGTCAGAAGAGAACAAGAGTTGACCAAGTGAGGTCGACAGGAAAGAAGACAGAGAGGAGCCCGGCACAAGTAAGTGGAGGCAATGCCGGACTCAGCTGGGGCCCCGTGGTCGCCAACCCACGCCCACAAGATGTGAGCCCCTGGGGGACAACACATTTGAAAATCTGTCTTAACAGGCTTATATTGTCGAAACGGTAAGTTTTAGAACGCTCGACTTTCCGCAGAATATAGTATGCGACCTGTTCTTTATATATATTCGCTTAGTTAAATTCAGATCTCAATTATATAAGAGATATAATTATTTCAATGTTCCTCACAACTTCACATAAAATGGAAGTGCGGCAATCTCCTACGTTCCACCTAGCTATCCTCGCGTCTCCACAAGTCGACAGTCGTCGCACTTGGACAAAACCTTGGGATCTCCGTTAACCCAGTAAAAACACTTCCTCACTCTTCAAAGACTGCTGGAATAAGAACCACGATCCTTGGATCTCCCCCTCCAAGTCGACATTTTGGCGGCCATATCAATCTCCCACCATAATTTTAGCGCGTAGATTACTAATGCGTATTACTGCGTAGATTAACCGATCTGCGGTTTTTAAAGTATCAGACATAATTTCTTTTAATATTCTCTTCATTACCAAATAGGAAAATCTTCTTCTAAGGGCCTAAATGCATAATTTCATCACATTATGTAGTTGACGTTGATCCCGTTTTCAATAAGACCTCTTCTCATTGGCTCTGGGCTAGGATACAATAGCATAATTTATAACAATATTTATAATATTAATTTCCAAACTCGCTGTTGCTATTCCAATTTTAGCCGTCTAGAAGCGTCTATTGTGCAATATATTACGTGATCGGGCTCTCCAACTGCCTCGAGCTTGTAACACTACCCTCCTGTGTCACACTTCCAGAATCTATATTTGCTGGTTAAATTTTATCATGGGGACGGAAAATACTCTCATTTTGTCCCAGAAGAATTAAATTTCCGGGGGCAGTACCAATGTCTACCTGGTTTACCATCACTAAAAGGGGTTTCTCTGTAATGTTTTCACTACCATAGCTACAGAATCGCCAAGTTGATGCTTCGTCACAGGAAACTCCTTTTTACTCAAAGTAATTATCCAGTTAACAAATGTTGCCTCTTCCTCTTGACTAAGAACAGATGAAGGTCCCATTTTTCTGGAAGAAGGAGTTCTGCCGTTTACTTTGTCCTGAAGTGTTGACCTAGGCACTCCGAACTGTTTTGCTGCTCTAACGACAGGCATAATACCTCCAGCCACGGCTTCCAAAGCCTTCCTCATGCTTTCTTCAGAATAAACCAGTTTCGGAGCAATCTGCAAGGTAAATGTGAATTCACTGTCGAATGATCGGCACATAAATGTCCTAGTGGTCGGCATTTCTTTTATCAAGCTATAAATAGAAACTGAGTGAATTATGTATAAAATGCCGATTACTAGTTCAACTGTTCTCAATGTATTTATTTTTGATATTTCAAACGAAGGGTATGATGCGGGAGGTATATATTAAGAAAAGGTGTACTTCCTGGAAGCCTCAGTTGCACTAGTTATCGGCACATAACCGGTACGGCTGTGATTTTCTTTTTACTAGTATTCGGCACTGATCGAAAATATAATATAAATAATTAACATCATGTTCTAGGTGTTCTGACTCATGCAACACATAGTTTCGTAACATAATAATTCAAAGTTCAACGGTACTTTCAAAACACGCCATGTTACGAACACTGAAGTCCTACTCCTTAACAAGCATGCTAGGCAACGACAGTGACATCACCGGAGTTCACTTCAACTGACAACGTGGCAGAACACCTTCGACACAAGCGCCTCTAGTGGAGTTTGAATGAATCATGTGTACCTAAGGTTTGTGAAAATTCCAGCAGAAGGCAAACCTATTCGGTTAAAGCATTGATATAGGCATTTAATCGCAAAAGTGCCGATTAATGGTACATCCACCTTACATTTTGTAAGGAAGGGGGCCCAAATATCGCCCACTTAAGCAGTTTTTAATATCAGAGTATTAATCCATGAGCTATTTGTCTAAAAACAAGTTTTAATTTGTCATCTACTAGAATGTTATATAAGAATAAACTGAATTACAACACAAACACATTATGTAACATCGAAATTTAAAAAAGCCATTGTTTGCGACCGTGTAATTTTTTCGATTAAAAATACTGTAACTGTTCCCAATATCGCTTACATCTAAATTGGTATTATAAAGTATAATTTAGGTTACAAATGATGGTTTATAATTATATTTATTGTGAAAAATAAGATACCACAAAAGTAAAAATAATATAAGATGGTATTTTCGTCGTTTAGGAACAATAAATCACAATGCCAAAAAAATGAAAATAAAAAAATAAAAGCATAGGCGCAATCTACACAAACGTAACTTTTTGTTTTCTTAATTTTCCTTTCATCGCATTTTTCGTGAGACCATTTATAACAGATCACTCATTTTAACCACGTTTCTCCATGACAATCGTTTGAGTACAGTCCTTTACAAACAGAAAATTACGCTTTATTATCTTCGTCATCACAACTGCTATAGTTGTCATTAGTTGAGACCTATTGAGGTTCTTCTTCTTCCTCCCCACAGGGGATCACATCTAGTGGGACGTGGGTTGGCGACCACTGGGCCCCAGCTGAGTCCGGCACTGCTTCCACTTACTTGTGCCGGGCTCCTCTCTGTCTTCTTTCCTGTCAACCTCACTTGGTCAACTCTTGTTCTCTTCCGACCCCGACGGTATTAGGGTATCCGAGGCCTAGGGAGTCTCTTCCTTTCCCGCCTTAATTGGCCCTTGTCTCATCTTTTCTGATTCCCTCCTTCTGCGAGGGGTCAGCCTTCTTTTTCTTTTCATGATATCTCCTGCCTTCTGCTCAAGGCCCTCAAGGAGGCAGGGTGTATGTAGTTCCACCACTTCTGGTGCACCCTCGATAATGCTACACCCTCGGGGGCTCACGGCTGGTGTGTTCGGGAGTTGGCGACCTCGAGGGATTCCTAAGCTGGGTCCGGCTTCCCCCTTTTGTCCCTTACCTGTGGGGGGACTTAAGAAATATCCGACACCCGCTACCCTTATATAATACAAAATAGATCTCCGAACGAGATCTTGACAACGTGCCAAAACACGTCTAATTGCCCAAACGGGTCTTAGTAAAATCAACACAAGCGTACGTGACTACAACAAAATACACGAGGACATGACCGAACGTCATTCTATTATTTACAATGACCACAACAATCCAAAATGGATTATATCAAATTACAAGAAACATCACTATGCCCAATGGCATTTAATTATAACACATAAACAAATATCAATTCAACTTAATGCATGAAAATTATGGTCTGAGTATGGCGAACTCCCCTTTAAATCCAGATATAGAATACAGGCTCATCTCACTTTAAGAGAAGAGGACACGGTACCCCGGCCTCAAACCTAATTAGTGTTATCTTAAATCTGTCCTTCCCTTTTGAAGCCATATGTCATTCACCAAGTACGTTTCATAATAAAATCGTGAGCTCGCTCACGGCAACTCTCGAACATGGACAAACCTTGTATTTCCTGAAAACATGTGTGTAAAAAATGCCTATTTTGTCCCAATAATTCTCTCAGGAATTATAAGACACGGCGACTCGGTCAGTAGCCTCCTCGGAGTTCATACTGCCGTTAATTATATATTGCTGCAGAAGGAATCGTGGGGTGATTACCACGATGTTCTCCGCGCATGTAGACACACAACATCACCCTTAACCAATGTAACGCACACCTGGGAAATGACTTCATCTCTTATCTTCCCACCTGAAATACGCACAGATTTAAGACTCCACGAAAAGACTTAAACTGCTTTCCCAGAGATCAAATAAAATCATTACATCATTAGTTTTACAGCTTACTAAGAGAACTATGGTTCCCTGCAAAAATAAAATTGCGCTAGACAAATCACAATAAAAATGCCTGTTGATCAAACACAAGGTTAAATGTTACCCCTAAATTCTAGGTTCATCGTTAATGTTTAAAATACAACAGCACCATTTATCGCTCAAACCATAAGTTCCGCTCAAGCGATATGAACAATACACTGTACACGCATTGTACAATTACAAGTTACATTACAATCATCTAAATCAGAACAATAAAATAGTCACGCACGGCATTACGATCGAGTGTCGGTACACTGAATAAAATCAAACTACAATTAAAAAATATACAAGACAAATATTTACATTTCTCCAGCCAATCTAACGACGACTAAAATTGAATAATCAATATGTGGTACTTATTCCTTCGACAAAACACCTCAGCTCACGTCGCCACACATGACCCAGCAGTTTTTCTAGTCGGAAATCGTCATCGTCGATGGTGTGTCCACGTTCATCCTTCCGACTGTTGGCCTCGTTCCAGACATCTTGATTTTCTTATGATAGAAAATGTTCACTTATTTAACAGTACTACAATTGACGACTAAAATTGCTAAATGAGCTGATAGTATCCACTCAATGTCCTGAGCAATTTATTTGAAGAAAACTTTCCCTAAATATTTATAAACCGGATATCTTCTACCATTCACACGCAAATTATACACATTTAAATCTTGAAGAACTCGTCCAGAGTTTAGAAGTTAATATTTCACTAGTCTCCACAGAGACCTCAAAACCTGATAGGTGTCCCAAGACACGCCAAAATAAAAGTACGCACGTGCCACTCACGACACGTCGAAATAAAGTCAAGTGTCACTCACGACACCCCAGAAAAAAAAGTGTACACAAGTGTCACCTCGGACACATCAGAATAAAAGTCCGTTCAACCACCAGCTCGGCTACATTTATACAGAACACAGCAAATTGACAGTAGTGGGGACGAATTTTAAAAATAATTCGGAGTTTTTAAGTTACAGACTTGCGACTAATTTCATTGAGCTTCTCTCATTGCACAGGTTAAGAATCTGTTCGGCGGAGTCATAAATGATCATGGGTTTTATTAATATTCAATTCGCGCCAAAATCAAAGGTACGCTAGTTTTCGCGGGCCTGAAGCGTGCCCTGCTTCATTTGTTGATTCAAATTCATCTCGGAGAGTGTGACCAAGAGACTCCTCCCCAATTTATGACGTACAAGCATCTTCTTCCTGTCAGATTCTGGTTCCCCTACTCCTGCTTGCGTACATCGGGAGCAACCGTCTCATGGCCTGCTAACTGAAGCTACGCATTTTGGACGTTGACCTCTTCAGTTCCAGGAGTTATGGCACACTTTTCCTTGTCTCAAAAGCTTGGTTTAAATATACCTGCCTCGTCGTCTCTCTCAATAGTTGCAACATATTTCCTCAACTAGAATCCACTGCTGCTTGTATGAATGCCCGCTTTCAAATATAATATATAAAATATGAATCATTATATCAGATGATATCATAGGGGTTCAATATACTGAAGCAGAGTGAATAAATGTTAAGTTGAGCAAAAGGTGGGAGGGCGCCTACTTTTAGGCGAGGCCTCATAGAAAAGTAACTAGTTTAATTATACTCTAAATTATTCGTAAAGGGATTTGGAGTGTAGGAAACATGGGATTTGAGTCCTGGCCAGTTTTATTGATACGAACGAATCGCGACGCGAAAGCAGCCATACAATCTCTTTTGAGGCACTACAAGTTTGTTAAACAAGAGAACAGTTATTGCGGTTTATGGGGATACACCGAGTTAAATATTAATACGTTTCTTGCGTTATTAAGTTTTTAGGTTGCAATTGATAGTTCCAGTTAACTTGAGTTTTTCAGTAATTTGACGGTGTTGAGTATAGTTCTTCACGGTTCAGAGTCTATTTCGAATGGAAAGTTCCAGAGATATAGTGACAGTTTAAAGGAGCAAGTAGAAATCCCACGACAAGCTAAGCTTTAAACAGCTAAGAATTTGACATAAATCCCTCGTTGTAGGGAAGGTATCCCCTATTTACTACCAGAAGCACAAAATTTCAGGTTTAGAAATAAGCTTAGTTAGCTTAGGCATGACGATTCCCTCGGTGGCAGTTATTTCACAATTTTGCGAAAATCCCAACAAGGTTAAAATCTCTTAAGATGTGTACTTAGCTTTCCACTAAAATGTTCACTCAAACGTCTAGACAAGAAGTGGGGGCGAGCAGAGTTGAAAAAAAAAAAAAAAAAAAAAAAAAAAACAGAAAGACGAAGGGGTGGAGGAAAGAAACATGAGAGGCTAAACACTGTAGGAAACATTGGGAAACAAAATTTTCAAGTAATGGGAATGCGATACTTCAATAATTAATATCTTCATGGAGATGATAGATGACGACAGCGACGACGTCTGTTGGAATGGTTTGTAAGTCCTCTTGACATCGATGAATCCAAAAACTTCGGCAGGTTGCCGCGTGGTGCGCCGTTACTTTGCAAGGATTACACAAGTGAAATAAACTTAGATAGATTTTAATATGCATTCATAGAAAATGGGAAATACAAAATAAGGGGTACCTGTTGGTGTCTGCGAGGGAAATCAGAGAAACTAATGAAAAAAAAGCAAAGAGCAGCAAGAGCTAACTCTAATTAGCCGTGTATTCCAAAGAATACACCAGTGCCAGCCAATTTCTTCATGATATTGTTCCGCGATTTGAGTTTTGGGGCTGTGTTTTCCAAGAGTGTTTCTTGAAGGTTAAGGAAAGGTCCAAGGAGATGCCAAGATACTTAGGGCTGAAATTGTGCTTAACTCTTTGCTGGCAGAAGTTCACTTTCAGCTGTTGGTGGGCAGTGTGGTTGCACAGATGAAATGCACACACTTCTGTCTTATTGGGATTAGGACTATGTCTCCATTTTGTATAATATGCATGCATTAATTGCAAATCACTGGAGTGCTTTCTCCTTCCTCAAGCGTGAAGGTTTGTACAGGAATAGCTAAGTCGTCAGCATAGCAGAATTTCTTGCTGATTGTGTCAGGCATGTCACTGGTGTATAAGTTGAAAAGCAATGGAGCTAATACTGAACCTTGAGGAAGATTATTTTTTACTGAAAACGAATTGCCTGTCCTTTGCCCTATGGTGACCTTAAAATACCGACTTGTCTGCATATTCTTCAGGAGTGATGTTAGTTTTGGGCACGGTATATGTCTCTTAAGTTTAAGCAATAATCCGTCCAGCCAGACCGTATCTTATGCCACTGTCAGGTCGACAAAAGCGACTGATTTTAACTTCTTCTGGAATCCTGCCTCGATTTAAGATGTCAATGCCAATACCTGTTCACAACAGCTACGTTGGGTTCTGCAACCTGCCTAGTATGATGAGATTTATTATTTATAATTCCCTGGATTCGGTTCAGGATTAGACGTTCTAAGAGTTTGTCGCAAACACTGAGTAGGGCAATAGGTTGACAGCTTGAAGGGACATTGCTGGTTTTCCAGGTTTGAGAATTGCCAAGGTGTGAGCCACTTCGAACTCTGGGCGAATGATCCCAGTATCTGGGATATCACTGAAGAAGTTCTTGAGCCACGTTCTTGAAAGTTTCCCGAGATATCTTATGAACTCTGGGAATATGCCGTCCAAGCCTGTGCCTTCCTCAATTTTAACATTTTAATAGCTGACAATATTTCTTCGACACTGAATAAATTAGAGGGAGAAGGGTTATTTTGGAGGTTGTTATATTATTAAGCTCTCTTTCTGTTTCATTCTTCATGGGAAGGTCTATTGGAATTTTATCAGCTCTCGATTTGATATGTAGTGCCATATCAGCACTTTACATAATATTGGAAGCAGCTCCAAGTTTCCTCAGAAGAGACCATGCTTTCCTACTGGAATGTGTGAAGCTCGTTTGAGAAGTTAGGTCTTTCCACTTCTCCTTCTTACTTTCATTCAATTCTTCCAATATATTTTTCCCCACTTCAGGATCACCAGTCCTTTGATTGTTCTTATATATAAAGTTTGGATGGATTTGTCCCAACATGGAATATATTGTTTCCTGAATCCTCGGGGAATGTTCCGCCAAGCGGCGCCGATGCAACGCCTACAAATCTCTTGTAGCTCTCTGCCTTTGGCGGTATCCATCGTTAATTACAGTCCACCTCCGAACTGTATTTGTCCCAGTTCGCCTTCTTAAAATTCCATCTTGGTTTATGAATTGACCTGATAACTGGAATTTCTAGGCCAATATTGATGAATGTGGGTCTATGTTGACTTCTAGGTAATTTCTGAAGGACTTTTCTTGTATGGTCCAGCGGGAGTTTCCTTTCACCTGTGGAGACAAAGACCAGATCAGGATTGGTATCAGATTGCCATCAGGCAGAGTGAAATGTTTTGGTTTCTTTAGCATCAAAGCTGAGATAAAGATCTTGGCTATCACACCATGTAGCAAGTTTTTCTCCATCTTCATCATTGTTTGAATAACCCCAAGTTGTATGACGACTGTTGAAGTCTCCTATGTAAATACTGTACATGGTGCGGTTAATAGAGGTAGTGGTGGGGTTGTCCAACTGACATGATGGTTAGATTATTTCGTTTGATATTTCTATGTCATTGATTTTTTGACAGTTAACTTATGAAAGATTGCAAAGGAGATTTCTTGCATACATAGCTGATCCGTGGACAGGGAGGAAGAGTGATGATGTTGATGCTGATAATTGTTGTTTGAAGGGGCCTAACATCTAGGTTATCGGCCCCTAATGGTCTGGGTGATAGTGAAAATGACAATGAAATGGAAACCATAACGAAAATTAAGTGAGACGGAAAATACTTACAAAGTGGAACTCAAATTAAAATGGCTCACACAATGAAGAATGGAAATACTTATAAAAGGTAAAGGTAATTTAGAAGGAAAATACTCATAAAGGGAATTTAGATTGAAATATACGCACAAAATGTAGTTTAGGTTCAAATTACTTACAAAATGCAATATAGATTCGAAATACTCAAGAAAATGCAATTGAAATTCAAAATATTTACAAAATGCAATTGAAATTGAAAATACGTACAACATGCAATTGAGGTTCAAAATACTTGAAAAATGAAAATCCACAGCCTGCTTCCAGTCGACCGACCGGGTCAGGGAATGGAATGAATGAGGCCCCCATCTAGCGGCGAGGATATGAACTGTGCCGGCTGCCGACGCCTGTCGCACTCCCCTGGGGCAATGATTAGATCAATGACAGATGAAATGAAATGATAGGGGAGAGTGTTGCTGGACTGAAATTGTGACAGGGAAAACCGGAGTATCCGGAGAAAAACCTGTCTGCCTCCGCTTTGTCCAGCACAAATCTTACATGGAGTGACCAGAATTTGAACCACGGACCCAGCGGTCTCACAGAACACACATAATTCAGAATACGATTTCTTTGCTTTCATTTCCGTCCGTTTTGACTTAGTGTTTACGTGGAGTGTCGCGGCCGTGCCTGAGAAGGAATCCAGTGAAGTGGTATCTCCTCTGATTTTCTGTGTGATCACAGCGCCCTCTACCTCCTCGTTCAGGAACTCCATCAACTTGGTAATGTGACTCTCGGGAACGCTCTCTCGTTTGGAATAAATTATCGAACGGCGGACAATACCGCGAGGAAACGCTCGGAGATTTTTAGGGCATAACATCCGCCCGTAATTATCTACATTCACCCCTAAGGGCCGTTTTCACCAACGCCAATTATCTCTTAATTCATCATTAAAGGCTATTTAACTTTGCACGAGCATTTCACCAAACAGAAACGCTCGTTAACTTACCACTAACAAGGAATTACGTTAAATGGCCACTCAACTCTCTAAAGCATCTTTAAAGTGGCCGGAAACAGTTGAACCGTGCATTGCGCATTCCACAATGGCGGTTTGTTTGCGAGTTTCACACGTACTTTCATCCATATGAATATAACATTATATTTATGACAATGAAATAATAAAAGATCACACACACTACTAAGTTTTAATACCAAGAAAGACGAATACGGAAATTTTCAAAAAGAAAAATATCCGAAGGGGCTTTCGAACTGCTTCCAGCGCTGCGTAATAGATTGGGTGTCTGCACCTGTACCGCTTACGCTACTAGGACAACAGTGGTGAGCGCGTCCTATGAAGCTATCTATTCACACAACTGCCAGGTCTCCTGAATACTTTGTTCATATCATTTTAAGCCTTTGCCATGAATAAGGTCTTCTGTATTTCCCTTCCTTTGATAATTATGTTCCAGAAAGTCTCCAGGAAGCATCGCAAACAACAATAGGTGTTAGACACTTCTTGTTCTTTCCGCCATGCTCTCCAAGATGAAACCTAGTCCACGCATGCGCGAGAGTCGTAAATCTTATTTAAGTAATTGCGAATCCGAATAGCCTCGTGAAATGCATCGAAGATAATCTCGCATTAAATCTCGTATTTGAGTTAAATGGGAATTAACTAACTAATCGTTAGTGAAGAGTTGGTGAAAACGGCCCTAAGGCCCGTAAGTCTTGTACGCGTCTATTGCATTCGATGTACATGGCATTTAGTTTAGAAGGAGTATCGTCTGAAATTGGTTGTAAGGCTTCGAGATAGTCAAGATGGGCCTGAATGATGCGGCCAGTGTTTCCGTAGCGAGATATTAATATCCCTTTTGTTTCTTCATAAGCATCAGCATCCTGACGTGTCCTATATCAAAAATGTATTGTATACATGTAATTGATCAAATGGATAAATAAAAATCTAATCTAATCGGTATTCCATCAACTAGATTCTTCGGCTCACCCTCCAGATATCCACGGAGATAGGCGTGCTTGTCAATGTAGGCGAGAGATTGATTGTTGTCAACAGAAGATTGGAATTGGTCCCAATTCTCAATGTCACCTGCGAATTTGTCTAATTTTACGGCAGGGAGCTTCACTGTGTGCGTGACGGGTGTTGGGACTGGAGATCCGGGCGTTGGTTGCATACTCATTCCGGCGACCGATGTTGTCAAACTGGCGTGTGATGCTTTCAAAACCGCTCTCTTCGCGATGTCTATGTATTCTTCACATTTATCGACATCGGCCTCGTATTCTGCGACTGTCAAACATTCCTGTATAGTATCGTCCAAGGACTGTGAGATGATCTAAAGCATCTTGGAGTCTAATGCGATTATATTCGTGTTCTGAGATGTCGCCGACCGTAGCGCTATTTATTATCGTACTGAATATGGTTACTGTTGCTCGTTCCGTCTTCCGCTTTCTTTTCAAATACGCTAGTTTATTCTAAATATTGTCGTCTTGCACCTTGAAGAATGGGTGACGAAATAAATAAATAAATAAATAAATAAATAGTACCGTGCTGCTGAAAAGTGAAGGTGCGCATGCGTAGACTAATAATCGTGAGATCGTCTTGTAGTGTCCGGGCTGGTTACCAGGATCTACCGCAACGCCACGCCGGATTACGAGGTAAGAAGATACTGGAACTTCTCCTAAACGCACCAGTCACTAACGTGATATTTCAGTTTTTCATATCATTGCAAAAGTGATCTTGCTACGACTAAACTGTGAATGAATTGTAATAAATTACACTACGTAACTGAAGCCACTACCCCCAGGGGCTCACTTCTAGTGGGCGTGGGTTGGCGACCACGGGGCCCCAGCTGAGTCCGGCATTGCTTCCACTTACTTGTGCCGGGCTCCTCTCCGTCTTCTTTCCTGTCGACCTCACTTGGTCAACTCTTGTTCTCTTCCGACCCCGACGGTATTAGGGTATCCGAGGCCTAGGGAGTCTCTTCCTTTCCCGCCTTAATTGGCCCTTGTCTCATCTTTTCTGATACCCTCCTTCTGCGCGGGGTCAGCCTTCATTTTCTCTTCCTTTTACCTCCTGCCTTGTGCTCTAGGCCCTTAAGGAGGCAGGGTGTATGTAGCCCCACCACTTTTGGTGCACCCTAGATAATGCTACACCCTCAGGGGCTCACGGCTGGTGAGTTCGGGTGTTGGCGACCCCGAGGGATTCCTGAGCTGGGTCCGTTTTCCATTTTTGTCCCTTACCTTTGGGGCGGACCCTCTCCTCTTTCACTTTCCTATCTGCCTTTCATGGCTCTCCTTCCTTCCAAGTCCCTCAATCCGCCTTCTTCGAGGGTTGAGGGCATTTCTTTTCCTCCTGTCCTTTATTTGCCTTATTCTGCTTTAAGTTTTCCATTCCTTCTTCTAGTATGTAGGTTAGTAGTTAGTTTTAGTTTTAAGTTCGCTTTTCATTTTCATCTTCACGATCACCCAAACCATCAGGGGCCGATAACCTAGATGTTAGGCCCCTTAAAACAACAATTATCATCATCATCATGAAGCCACTAATGATAGACGAGCAACTATAACATCTAGGTTATCGGCCCCTGATGGTTTGGGTGATCGTGAAGATAAAAATGAAAAGCGAACTTAAAACTAACTACTAACCTACATGCTAAGAGAAGAAATGGAAAACTTAAGGAGAATAAGGCAAATAAAGGACAGGAGGAAAAGATGATGATGATGATGATAATTGTTGTTTTAAGGGGCCTAACATCTAGGTTATCGGCCCATGATGGTTTGGGTGATCGTGAAGATGAAAATGAAAAGCGAACTTAAAACTAAAACTAAAACTAACTAGTAACCTACATACTAAAAGAAGAAATGGAAAACTAAAGGAGAATAAGGCAAATAAAGGACAGGAGGAAAAGAAATGCCCTCAACCCTCGAAGAAGGCGGATTGAGGGACTTGGAAGGAAGGAGAGCCATGAAAAGCACATAGGAAAGTGAAAGAGGAGAGGGTCCGCCCCAAAGGTAAGGGACAAAAGGGAAAAACGGACCCAGCTCAGGAACCCCTCGGGGTCGCCAACTCCCGAACTCACAAGTCGTGAGCCCCTGAGGGTGTAGCATTATCTAGGGTGCACCAAAGGTGGTGGGGCTACATACACCCGGCCTCCTTGAGGGCCTTAAGCAGAAGGCAGGAGATAACATGAAAAGAAAAAGAAGGCTGACCCCTCGCAGAAGGAGGGAATCAGAAAAGATGAGACAAGGGCCAATTAAGGCGGGAAAGGAAGAGACTCCCTAGGCCTCGGATACCCTAATACCGTCGGGGTCGGAAGAGAACAAGAGTTGACCAAGTGAGGTCGACAGGAAAGAAGACAGAGAGGAGCCCGGCACAAGTAAGTGGAAGCAATGCCGGACTCAGCTGGGGCCCCCCTGTGGGTGGGGGCTTTAGAATACACCCACGGTATCCCCTGCCTGTCGTACGAGGCGACTAAAAGGGGCGACCTTGGCTATACTTTAAGGACTCCGCGTTGTTTTGTGAATTGGACCCCCAGTGGGTGGGAGGAAGCGAATACATCCACGGTACTCCCTGCCAGTCGTAAAAGGCGACTAAAAGGGCTTCTCGGAACGGTCCCCTTTCGAGGGTTTGACAGTCAGCTCTAAAAGACATACACCCGTGCGGTATAACTCTCATTAGGTTATATCGCACTTCTTTCCGTCACTGCTTTCAGGGTCTGGCAACCAAAATTTCTATATGTGCGTGCTGTTCGGGGATGGGCCACTTACGCTAGCGACTACTCTCGAAAGCCTGTTCCGGTCTTGGCCGCGCCGACAGGTGGGTGTGTCATGTACCCGTTCAGTAGTATCCGCCTGACTACGCAGGTCCCCGCACAGCCGAATGTCTGAGCTGTAAAATCCAGTATATGCCAAGGGGTACATGCCGATACGGCATTGTAAAACATCGGACCCCCGGGCAATGCCTTCCAAGCTAGGCGGGCCTTGCCCTGGCTGGGTAGCGCCTACTGTGACGGCCCGTGATCGGATGTCGGTGGCATTCGGGGAGGATGATCTGGCCATGGGTTCTAAAAGAAAAATCCCCAACCAGGGTGGACCTACACCCAAACAGGGTGGTCCTACACCCAAGTCTTTAACATTTGATTCCCTACGGGGATCAACCCCCTGGGAACAATCTGTGCGTGAAAATCTGGGTGCTAACACCCCCAAGTTTCTGGTCGCAACCAGAACGGATGGGGGTGATTTCAAGATGGTAAAGTCTATTTTGTTTTCTCGGCACATAGAAGGGGTCTATGGCGAGCTTGAGAAGGTACAAAAGATGAGAAACGGTAGCTTGTTGCTCAAGACTAGGACTGGTGAGCAGGTTGAACACCTTCTGAAATGTGACCACTTTGGCGATATCCCTGTCAAGGTGGAAAAGCACACGTCTCTGAATCTGGTCCGGGGAGTCATTTTCCACCGGGACCTGATTCTGAACACTGACGAGGAGCTCAAGGAGGATATGCAGCACCGTCACGTGACTGATGTCCGGCGCATTACGCGCAAGGTCAATGGTCAAATCGTGGATACTGGTGCTTTCATTATTTCCTTTGAGCTTTCGGTGCTCCCGGAGAAAGTCAAGGTAACAAGTTACCGTTGCGACGTTCGGCCTTATATCCCTCCACCAATGAGGTGTTATAAGTGCCAGAAATTCGGACATATGTTATCCCGATGCTCGAGCCCTGACGTCTGTGGAACATGCGGTAAGGTACCCCACGAAGCGGACGAGTGCACAACACCTTATCAGTGCACTAATTGCCCTGGATTTCATTCTCCTCGGGACAGGAACTGCCCTGTCTTCCTGCGTGAGAAGAAAATCCAGGAGATTAAAACCCTGGATGGTCTCACCTACCAGGAGGCCCGCAAGAAGTACCATACCAAAATTTCGCCTTCTCCAACGATTGATTATAAAGCCATAATACCAACATTGGTCCCGGCTACATCATCTTTTGTCTCCACTGTGAAACCTTCTAATGTACCACTGCCATCTACATCTCTAGCTACTCCCCAGAATCAGAACGAGAGCCCGAAGGTGACTTCAACTCCACCTTCGGCCAACACGAAGGCTGTGCGAGCGAAGGCTGCTCCGCCCGCACAGCAGTCGAAGTCTTCCTCCCCATCCAAACGGTCGGCGAAAGCCGCGCCGAAGCCGGCGGAGGCGGCATCGTCGACCAGGGTCAGGACTTCGGCTCCTGACCCGTCTATATACCTTAAAGAGCCGGGGGCGGGTAAGAAGGGACCCCGCACTACGCATTCCCTTTCTCCCAAAAAGGGGAAGCCATCCGCGCCAACACCTGCGGATGCTGCTGCGCCTGGGGACGTTTCGGCCCCCAGATCTTCGCGCTCCCCACGGAGATCCCCCCGCCGCCGAACTGCGTCCAGGAAATCTTCCACTGAGTCGATACACTCCATGAACTCGCCTGAGGACATGGAGATTATAGTCGACGTAGTGACTGTAGATTCTCCAGAGTCAATGTTGGAGTAGCTTGGTGCTCCAACTTATTCCCTACGTTCCCACAATGGCACTGTTACAGTGGAATTGTAACAGTTATGACAGGCATTTGACAGAACTCCGTCAGCTTATTGCCCAATACGCGGCGAGTATAGTCTGCCTACAGGAAACAAACCTCAGACCTGATCATGAGACTGTTCTGAGAGGTTTCCGACTATACTCTAAAGAGCGACAAGACGCCGCCCGGGCTTCCGGGGGCGTTTGTACCTTCGTTCGCTCTGACTGCTATAGTGAGGAGTTTCCACTCGCCACTCCTCTGGAAGCTATTGCAGTTCGCGTGTCCTTGCCTGCTATGACAACTGTTTGTAACGTGTACCTTCCACCGAACCAACCCCTTGATATTAATGACGTCTTAGATCTTGTTGATCAACTTCCAGTCCCTTTCCTACTCGTGGGTGATTTCAACTCTCATCACCCCCAATGGGGATCACCATCTTCCTGCCCCAGAGGAAGGGACGTGGAAGGCTTAATTCAAGGGTTGGATTTATGTCTATTAAATACAGGGGAAGCTACACATTTTAGCTTAGCGCACGGCACGTACTCACACATTGACTTGAGTGTGTGTAGCCGTGCGCTGGTCCCCCTATTTGGTTGGTATGTACACGACGACCTCTGTGACAGTGACCATTTCCCGATCGTTCTTACCCTTGTGAACCAGACGCCCGTGGAGTTCCCCAGTCGTTGGGTTCTTAAGCGGGCAAATTGGCCCTCGTTTCAAGAACGAGCTGTTTTCGTTGATCTTGGTTGCCGGAGCGGCGATGACGAGGTACAGCACATCACCCATGTGCTTCTTGCTGCCGCCGAAGAGTCCATTCCATCCTTTTCTGGGACTCCTCGTCGCAAACTCGTCCCTTGGTGGACTGAGGATATTGCAGCGGCAATAAGAGACCGTCGTCGAGCTCATAAGCACTACCGTCGGCGTCCAACCATGGCCAATTTGGTGGCGTTTAAGAAATTTCGTGCCAAGGCACGGATTCTTATTCGCCAGAGTAAGAAACTATCCTGGGAACGGTATGTGTCTTCTATTACGGCACATACCCCCTCCTCTCAAGTGTGGACTAAACTACGACGCATTTCGGGCATTCAGACAACTTCTAGTGTACCGGGAATTTCCATTGATAATGACTTGGTTACAGATCCTTATCGCGTTGCAAACCATCTCGCCTCGTATTTTGCGGATATATCCGGTTGCGATAACTATGACCCTGCCTTCGTGGCCCTGAAGCGCGAAGCGGAACGTTTCCAGCTTAGTTTTGCTTCCCGCGCTTCGGAGGAGTACAACGTGCCCTTTACGGAGTGGGAACTCCGCGGAGCGCTGGCGCTCTGCAGGGACACGTCTCCTGGCCCGGATAATATTCACAACCAGATGCTTAAACACCTTAACGATGAGAGCATTCGTTATTTGCTCAGGGTGTTTAATCGTATCTGGTTGGAGGGTGTGTTTCCAGCGCAATGGCAGGAAGGTATCATTATACCTATCCTGAAGCCCGATAAGGATCCCAAATTTGACAGGGAGTTACAGACCTATTTGTCTCACTAACGGTCTGTGCAAGCTCTTCGAGAGGGTGGTCAATCGGCGCCTAGTGTGGATCCTGGAGAAACGGGGACTCCTGTCTGAATACCAGTGTGGTTTCAGGGCGTCACGGTGTACCAACGACCATCTGGTACGCCTGGAGACCGCCATACAGGACGCTTTTCTCCGGAGACAGCACCTGGTCGCCGTTTTCTTTGACCTCGAGAAGGCCTATGACACCACTTGGCATTACGGCTTCCTCTCTACTCTGCATCAATGGAAATTCCGAGGTAACTTGCCGGTTTTTATTGCGAATTTTCTGTCCCTTCGCCTGTTCCGTGTCCGAATAGGGGGGACATATTCGCAATATCATATACAGGAAAACGGAGTCCCACAGGGATCGGTGCTTAGCGTAACATTATTTGCGATTGCCATAAACGGTATAGTCGCTGCTGCTGGTCCAGCAGTGGTACCGTCGCTATATGTAGACGACTTCGCTCTACATTATAGTGCGCACAATATGGCGGTCGCTGAACGACAGTTACAACAAGCTATTCGGAGAGTGGAACGCTGGACACTGGAGCATGGCTTTCGATTCTCAACCGCTAAGTCCTCGGTTGTCCATTTCTGCCGAAAGCGCACCCTCCATCCAGATCCCGAGCTTTATCTGGGCAATGTAGCTTTGCCTGTTGTTGCTGCGTACCGGTTCCTTGGGCTCCTTTTCGATCAGAAATTGACGTGGGAACCACACGTGCGGTGTTTGAAGACTGCCTGTGCTAAGAAGCTCAACATGTTGCGGTTTCTTAGCGGCACATCGTGGGGGGCGGACCGCGCGTTGCTTCTACGTTTTTATAAAGCACTGATTTTATCTAGGTTAGATTATGGCAGTGTAGCATATGGTTCGGCCCGTAAGTCAGTGCTTGTTAAACTGGACAGTGTCCACCACGGCGGTGTGAGGCTGGCGACGGGTGCCTTTCGGACGAGCCCAGTCGTCAGCTTGCTCGCCGAGGCTGGCGTACCTCCTTTACACCTGAGGCGCCAACAAGTACTGCTAACCTATGCTGCAACAATTCGACAGATGCCCCTTCATCCAAGCTATCCATGTTTGTTTTCCAATCCGAATCGCCGGCTGTATGATGCGCTCGCCCGAGCCACTCGGCCGGCGGGGATTCGCTTGGCTGACTTATACCGTCAGTTCCGATTTCCTTCTGTCTCCTGTATCGTCCGAGTACCTAGCAAGGCCCCTCCGTGGATGGTCTCTCGCCCTGATATCATCCTGGATCTGCACACCGGCCCCAAGTCGGACACGGACTCCTCCGTCCTTCGGAGGCTGTTCCAGTCCGTGGTGACACGGTATCCGGGATCAGGGCTTGTATTCACGGACGGTTCGAGGGTAAACGAGAAAGTAGGCTGTGCATTTGTGGTTGAGGATCGTCGGTTTCTCTTTTCACTTCCCGAGGCCTGTAGCGTGTACACTGCAGAGCTCTATGCCATCTTAGAGGCTCTGCGGTACACGTTATCAGACGATCACCAGCACTTTCTTGTGTGTACTGACTCTCTGAGTGCGCTGCAAGCGATCGATGTGTGTTTCCCGAAGCACCCGTTGGTCCAGCGTGTGCACGACCAGCTCGTCAGTTCGCGTAACGCTGGAACCGGGGTGACCTTTGTGTGGCTTCCTAGCCACATGGGTATTGCGGGAAACGAGCTTGCTGATCAGGCGGCGAGAGAGGCAGTCGCACTGCCCTCGCTCCCATATAAGGTGCCTGCTAGTGATGTGCGCTCTCAGTTGCGGCATTCGATCCTGTCGCATTGGGAGGAGGCATGGCGTGCCACGCCTCCACCTAACAAACTGAGAGGCATCAAGGAGACAACGAAGGTGTGGAAATCTTCCTTCCGATCTCTCCGGAAGGAAGCTGTGGTACTCTGTCGACTCCGGATCGGCCATGGGATTGCTACGCACTCCCACTTGCTAAAGAGAGAAGATCCTCCTGTGTGTACTTGCGGTGCCCACCTAACCGTGGCACACCTTCTCTTGGAGTGTGTGGATCTGGCCGATCTGCGAGGGACTCTTAAACTGCCTAATACCCTCTCCCTTATTCTCCGTGATGACGGGCCGTCAGCTGACCTCGTCATCTGGTTCATGAGGGAGAGGGGTTACTTTTTTAAGTTTTAATGTGTAGTTACGACTTTTAATTGAGGTTAAATCTGTTTTACGTTTCTTATTGTGTTATGTATTGTATTGTTCACTATGCCTTATTTGTTTTATCCTTTTTTACCATCCGCCTTTTATTCTTTTTATTCAAATAAGGCATATTTTTGGGGGGCTCACTGTCTGTTTTATAAACACCATTTTCGCTTCATCCATGGCAGTGAGTTGTTTTTATCTACATACTTTCATTTCACGTCATTTCATTTCATTAGGGGCCGATAACCTCGATGTTAGGCCCCTTAAAACAACAATTATCATCATCATCATCATCAGCTGGGGCCCCGTGGTCGCCAACCCACTTCTCACTAGATGTGAGCCCCTGGGGGGGCCCTTAAAACAACAATTATCATCATCATCATCTAATATACATCTCTAAGTAATCTAAAGTTTTCGGCACCAATGTTGGGATTCGTATAGTGTATTAAATTACTGGTCGTGAAACATGGTACGTCTTAGTCAGCATCCATCTTTATTACACTACTGTAACCTTATTTTGAAGGGTACGATTACGCCACTGACGTTATGTCAAAATTTAACATTCGTTACTCATATCATGTGTTATTTTGGCAATTAATTAGCCACAAGTTATTAAGTGTAGGTGTAGTCCATAAAATGTATTAACATGTATTTAATTTTAAAATTTTAATTCCAATTAATTGATTAGGTTTCCTTACGGTATTAAGTTGACAGAAGTCAGAGGCTGTTTTTGTAATTAGCTAGCGCTTGAGCACATTGGGTCATTACTAGAGCTTACGTCTTCTCCCAGAACAGCACGAGGTGATGAAATAACTTACCTGTGTACTCAACAACAAAAGCCGGGTGGCGAGCGCGAGGTACTAAGAAGGGTGCGGCGAATGACGAGGGTATGCGAGTGGAGAGGGAAGGCCAGAACAATAGAGACGGTCGCGGAGCGACTTGGGACGAGACTCCTTTATGTGAAGAGGAGACAACTCAACGAGACTTGGTTCAAGACAGTCGCAGGAGAACAGTATTGCAGGAGTTGTATTCAGGACGTATGCCAGTCCGATACATTATGGTGTTGGCAGTGTCATGCGCTAACATCATAAGAGTGGTTAAGGGACTTACAATCCACCACCATTATTCATTCTGAGTAGCCTAAATATCTCAGAATTAATAGTAGCCTGTTATTTAAGATAAATTCCTCGTGTGAAGATGGACTTCTACCGCCTAGAACAGCAGCTTTCTCTTGGGGAGAAACACTTCAATAAAGCCTATTCATCGTTTGGTAAGCTCATTTGACTTTAATGCACAAGCTCTCTTTCTGCACTTTTGAATAAATCAACCTAAATAATTAAATTAAATTTATAACGCCTCCGTTTTCTTGCAACTTTGTGCCTATCTTAAATTATTTTGTTTTCTTTCCATGTTAAGTCATT
This sequence comes from Meconema thalassinum, assembly GCA_946902985.2. Lineage (NCBI taxonomy): Eukaryota > Metazoa > Arthropoda > Insecta > Orthoptera > Tettigoniidae > Meconema > Meconema thalassinum. Next base: position 509,797,115 of record OX336392.1, on the reverse strand, counting down.
AATTTATGCATTTTGCTAATTTGTTTGTTTTTGATGCCATTAAATTTTTATTTAAAGTAAATGCAGCCTGTCTCCTTTCTAGATGATAGAAATATACACACATCAAAAAAAGTTTTGCATCACCTCGGTTCCCAGATCTCCGGCATATAGACGTTGACTGTGTATATTGTATCAAAGATACAGTCCCTTTGACTGTTCATAGATGTCACTAAAACTGCTCAAAGATGTAAACAACCATGCATGAGCAGGGCCTATTAGACGGAGGGGGTACGACAGCCGATCACTTCCAGTCATTCCACCAGGACGAAGGTACGCTGCTCATGTTGTCTGTAGTTCTACCATGCCTAGAAGGTCAATACCGCAGTTCGATCGCGTCCGCATTGTTACTTTGTGTCAAGAAGGGCTCTCAACAAGGGAAGTTTCCAGGCGTCTCAGAGTGAACCAAAGCGATGTTGTTCGGACATGGAGGAGGTACAGAGATACAGGAACTGTCGATGACAGGCCTCGCTCAGGCCGCCCAAGGGCTACTACTGTAGTGGATGACCGCTACTTACGGATTGCCGCTCGGAGGAACCCTGACAGCAATGCCACCATGTTGAATAATGCGTTTCGTTCAGCCACAGGACGTCGTGTTTCAACTCAAACTGTGCGCAATAGGCTGCATGATGCGCAACTTCACTCCCGACGTCCATGGCGAGGTCCAGCTTTGCAAACCCGACACCATGCAGCGCGGTACAGATGGGCCCAACAACATGCTGAATGGACCCCACAGAATTGGCATCACGTTCTCTTCACCGATGAGTGTCGCATATGCCTTCAACCAGACAATCGTCGGAGACGTGTTTGGAGGCACCCTGGTCAGGCTGAACGTCTTAGACACACTGTCCAGCGAGTGCAGCAAGGTGGTGGTTCCCTGATGTTTTGGGGTGGCATTATGTGGGGCCGACGTACGCCACTGGTGGTCATGGAAGGCTCCGAAACGGCTTTACGATACCTGAATGACATCCTCCGACCCATAGTGCACCCATATCGGCAGAATATTGGAGAGGCATTTGTCTTCATGGACGACAATTCTCGACCTCATCGTGCACATCTTGTGAATGCGTTCCTTCAAGATAACGACATCGCTCGACTACAGTGGCCAGCATGTTCGCCAGACATGAACCCTATCGAACATGCCTGGGATATGTTGAAAAGGGCTGTTTATGGACGTCTTGACCCACCAACCACTCTGAGAGATTTACGCCGAATTGTCGTTGAGGAGTGGGACAATTTGGACCAACAGTGTCTTGATGAACTTGTGGATAGTATGCCACGACGAATACAGGCATGCATCAATGCAAGAGGACGTGCTACTGGGTATTAGAGGTAGTGGTGTGTACTGCAATCTGGACCACAAATGCTGAAAGTCTAGCTGTATGATGGTACAACGTGCAATGTGTGGGTCTCATGAGCAATAAAACGAGCTGAAATGTTGTTTGTGTTGATCTCTATTCCCTTTGTATTTATCCCCCAGGGGCTCACTTCTAGTGGGCGTGGGTTGGCGACCACGGGGCCCCAGCTGAGTCCGGCATTGCTTCCACTTACTTGTGCCGGGCTCCTCTCCGTCTTCTTTCCTGTCGACCTCACTTGGTCAACTCTTGTTCTCTTCCGACCCCGACGGTATTAGGGTATCCGAGGCCTAGGGAGTCTCTTCCTTTCCTGCCTTAATTGGCCCTTGTCTCATCTTTCCTGACACCCTCCTTCTGTGAGGGGTCAGCCTTCTTTTTCTTTTCCTTTTACCTCCTGCCTTGTGCTCAAGGCCCTTAAGGAGGCAGGGTGTATGTAGCCCCACCACTTCTGGTGCACCCTAGATAATGCTATACCCTCAGGGGCTCACGGCTGGTGAGTTCGGGAGTTGGCGACCCCGAGGGATTCCTGAGCTGGGTCCGTTTTCCCCTTTTGTCCCTTCCCTTTGGGGCGGACCCTCTCCTCCCTCCCCTCTCCTCTCCAATCCTCTCCTCTTTTCCTTATTAGTTAGTTTTATGTTTACATTTCATTTTCATCTTCACGATCACCCACACCATCAGGGGCCGATAGCCTAGATGTTAGGCCCCTTAAAACAACAATTATCATCATCATCAACCTTTGTATTTAAAGGTTCCGGAACTCTTGGAACCGAGGTGATGCAAAACTTTTTTTGATGTGTGTATATAAGCCATCCTCTTTTCCCAGAAGCAAATGTTATTCAGGTTAATGACTAAGTCATACCACGACTTGAGTCGATGGAGTCTGGTGAATGTTCTACCTGAGCTAGGACGTAAAGTTATTTATGATTAATTGGGTTATCGGTCTCAGATCGAATCCTTGGCGCCCAACACTCTTACATATCTTCCCCCAGGGGCTCACATCTTGTGGGCGTGGGTTGGCGACCACGGGGCCCCAGCTGAGTCCGGCATTGCTTCCACTTACTTGTGCCGGGCTCCTCTCTGTCTTCTTTCCTGTCGACCTCACTTGGTCAACTCTTGTTCTCTTCTGACCCCGACGGTATTAGGGTATCCGAGGCCTAGGGAGTCTCTTCCTTTCCCGCCTTAATTGGCCCTTGTCTCATCTTTTCTGATACCCTCCTTTTGCGAGGGGTCAGCCTTCTTTTTCTCTTCCTTTTACCTCCTGCCTTGTGCTCTAGGCCCTTAAGGAGGCAGGGTGTATGTAGCCCCACCACTTCTGGTGCACCCTAGATAATGCTACACCCTCAGGGGCTCACGGCTGGTGAGTTCGGGAGTTGGCGACCCCGAGGGATTCCTGAGCTGGGTCCGTTTTCCCCTTTGTCCCTTACCTTTGGGGCGGACCCTCCCCTTTTTCATTTTCCTATATGCCTTTCATGGCTCTCCTTCCTTCCAGGACCCTCAATCCGCCCTCTCCGAGGGTTGAGGGCATTTCTTTTCCTTCTGTCCTTTTATTTGCCTTATTCTCCTTTAATTTTCCATTTCTTCTTCTAGTATGTAGGTTAGTAGTTAGTTTTAGTTTTAAGTTCGCTTTTCATTTCATCTTCACGATCACCCAAACCATCAGGGGCCGATAGCCTAGATGTTAGGCCCCTTAAAACAACAATTATCATCATCATCATCATTTTTATTTTCATCTTCACGATCACCCAAACCATCAGGGGCCGATAACCTAGATGTTAGGCCCCTTAAAACAACAATTATCATCATCATCATCTTACATATCTTCAGATCTGGTGACCACTGATGGGTCATATCATCAAATGGTAGGTCAGGTAAAAATTGGTACAGAAATTAATAATCTGGCAGGTTTTGGTCTTATATATTGTTCCAAATTATCATACGTAGCCGACAGTGCCGTTACATTGGCGCCCAACGTGGGGAGAAAACCTGATAACATTTGTGGAGGGAAAAGTGACATATTTCTGTACCTGCATTTTGGGGGATTTTATATATCAACGTGAGTTAGAATGAGTGATTCAGAAGACGATATGTTACTACGTAATCAAAAACAGCTAGGGAGTAAGATGACGAAGGAGAAAGAGGGGGTAGCGCGTAGTAAGTTAGTAGAGGAAGGTGAAAGCAGCACAGGGACTATGTCACAGGTAAATCCGTGTAATGATGGTGAGAAAGAAAGTCCGGGAGATATGAAGAGCATGTTTTCGAGTCTTATACAGGTATTAAATACGAAATTTGATCATAACAGTAAAGAAATTAGTAGTAAACTAAATGATGAATTGGAGGAAAACAGTAGGGAAATTAAAGAAAGTAATAAAGAACTTAACAGTAAATTGGATCAAAACAGTAAGGAGATGGATAAGAGATTTGAGCAAATTAAGGGTGAAACCAGGGGTGTGAAGGAAGAGAAGACGAAAGAAATCCTAGCTGACTTGGAGAGCAGATTGAGGAGGGTGTAAGATGAACTTGAGAGTAAAATAAGTAAGCAAGCAGAGGAATCTAAAGAGTTAATACAGTTAGAAACGAAGCAAATTAAGAAACAATTGGGAGGAGAAATTGAAAAAGTTCAGAGTACAGCTATGGAGGTTAAAGAACAGCTGGGGGGAGAAATTAAAAAGATTCAGGGAGTAACAAAGGAAATTAAAGAACAGCTGGGCGGCAAAATCGATAAGGTTCAAGCAGAAATTAGTAAAGAAGTTGAAAATTTGAAGAAACAGAGTAAGGAAAGTATAAGTAAAATTCAAGAAACACAGCATAGGCTGAATAATAAAGTTGAAGCAACAGATGGGAGCATACACGCAAAAGTTAGTAGTATAGAGAAACGAGCAGAGGAGAAAATTGCCGAGCTTGAAAATAAATTAATGTCTAGAATACGACAACAAGCAGGTCAGAGTAGAACGACATATATGAATAGTACGCATAAAGAAATGAGTTAGGGAAATTTAGCAATCGGCAAGGATGCCCCATGGAGTTTCTAAATACTATTAAAGTGAGGTTTGATGAAAGATTGGAGGACGGAAACATCGAATGGTGTAATGTGGTTGAAATATTAGAACAGGCCTTCGTAGGGGAAACCAAAAACTGGTTTGCAGTTTATAGGGACGGTTTTGAAGATATCACAGACTTCAGACATACATTTTGTGATAAGCTTTGGAGTGAGAGCATACAATCACGGTATCGTGAGGGAATCGTGTGCGGAAAATACAACGCAAGGGGTAATCTCAATATGACGGAGTATTTCCTGGGGCAAGTGTTGGTTTGTAAATACTTGGATGGACTGAGAGAGGAAAAAGATGTGGTAAGGCTCCTGTTAAGGCATTTCTCTTACCGGATCAAAGAGGCTGCATGCATACAAAATGTAAAAACTGTCACGCAAGTAGAGAACCTACTAGGTACCTTTGATGCGCTAGGGAAAGGTTCAAGTGAGGAAACAGTCACTAGAAACCAGGGTAATTATAACAATCAGGCTCAGGATGCAAGGAACGCAGGGAAACAGTGGCGAAGGATGCAATTATCAAAATAGGGGTCAGAGTGGAAACAATTACCAAAACCGGGGTAATAATTTTGTGACGCCCTATCAAAACAGGAATAACTACTCGCAAGGCAGGAATTATGATTCGCGAGGAAATCAAGGTAGGGGTAATGATTGACATAACGGACACGGACAGGGTAACTACGGTTATAACCCTAATGTTAATCAGAACCGAGGATATGGGAGAGGTAATCCCGTAGGTAATAATGAAAATAGTAACCAACAGAATGTGAATAATAATAGCCAGACCAGCGTTGCGACCAATAGTGAAGGTAGAGACAATAATAGTAATTTAAACGCGAGCCAGACTGCATCATAAGGTCAGGATCTCAGTCTGCAATGTGCCCTGTTTTAACCCTGATACAGGAACACTATGACCTAAACGTAAGGAATGAATTGTTAAGAGAACTATATGACGGAGCAATATTACCAGTGGCGGGTAATATAAGTCTGATCATTAAGCTACACGTGTCCGGGACGTGTACCAATGTGTTAATAGACAGTGGCTGTGCAAGGAGTTGCATAAGCAACGCTTATTATGATAAATTAAAGGGAACTGGGGTAAACTTTGAAGAATTGCCTATTAAGAGTACTTTTGTAATCACAGCCGTGGGTAGGAAGTCTAAAATTATATCAAAACAGGTGTTAATAGAAATAAAGATAAACAGTCACGTAGAGAAGCAAGTGTGCCTTGTAATTCCAAATCTAGTGTACGACGTAATTATGGGTTCTGATTGGCTGACTAGGGTGTCAGGAAACATAATGAAGAGTGCTGTATTATATTTAAATTTGGTGGTGCGGAAGTGGTGATACCGTTCAATGAACAATATAGGAGTAGTGTAGTAGGAGTGATGGGTACGTTAAATGAGATGTCTCAAGCTATAGAGCAAGAGTCAGTAACTTTTGTAGGCAATGTGGTTACGAAAACAGTCTAGATGACTCGTTACGTGAAACTGCGTTTCTTGGAGATGTAGAAGAAGATAAGTGTATGCTTCTCTACGATGTTTTGTCAAATAATAGTAGGGTATTTGAAGATCGAATTGGTAGAGCCAATTCTTATGTCCACTCATTGAACGTTGTTCACAATTCGGTATTTACCGGTCACCGCTACCCTGTGCCTTTTGTCTATCAGAAAGCCGTAGAAAGTCAGATCAATCAGATGCTTCAGGACGGTATAATTGAGTATTCTAACAGTCCCTATGTAAATTCACTTATAACAGTACCTAAGGCAGATGGAAAAGTCAGGATATGTTTAGACGCACGTTTGGTTAATGCACACATTTCATCAGACCAATTAAAATCTAATGTCTATAGAGGAGTTAATGCAAACTTTTGAGGGAAAACAATTTTTTACGTGTGTTGATTTAAGTTCCAGTTTCTGGCAAATTCCTCTTAAAGTTGAAGATAGAGCCTTTACCGCATTTAGTCATCAGTACAATCTGTACCAAGTTTGCAGGGTACCCTATGGGTTAAAGAGCAGTTCAGCAGCGCTGATAAGAGCACTGAACATAGCTTTAGGTGATAACACGGGTGATTATGTAACTATATATATTGATGATCTTGTAATTAGTTCGCGTACTTTTGAAGAGCATTTGGTTCACTTGGACACGGTTTTTAAGAGACTAGATAAAGCAGGGTTCACCCTGAAATTGTCAAAATCTACATTTTGTACGTCACAAGTAACTTTCCTGGGTCATAGTGTGTCACATTCAGGGGTAACTCCAGAAGTAAGTCGGATCAACAAAATCCTCGATGCATGTGCGCCACAAAATGTTAAACAGCGGAAGACGTATTTAGGTATGTGTAATTTTTTTAGACGATTTGTGTTAAAATATTCAAAGTTAGTAGAACCATTCAGGGTACCTAAGCAGTCGAATAAATTAGAGAAAGTGATGAGCAAGTTCTTTTTTTATATGAAGGCCCTTACACGGTTACCAAACGTATAGGCAATACTGCCTATGTACTAGAAGACGATACGTCAACTCGATTGTACGGCACGTACAACATAAATAGCCTTAGGAAGTATATATCTTAAGTGACCCAGAAACAGGCAATATTGCAGATATTGTAGCTGTTGAGCAGGTAAATCAAAATGGTAAATACCTAGGTATTTATGAGGTATCAGATGTGGTCAGTATCATTGATCTGTGTGAGATTAACTGTTAAAGAGGAGAGGGAATCGAGATGAAGGGAGAACTGGTATGGAGCATGGCACTTAAAGGGAGTTATATCTAAAGGGACAAACAGGACAGAAATATGATGGATTGTATGTATTTCTAGTGTTGTTCTTTTTTTCAGTGATGTACATGTAATGACATATGAGAGAGAGAGAGTTTGGGTGATAGAGTCATATAGCACAACCATATTACTAGTGATCGTGTGTGCGTTTGACCTTACACAAAGAACTCAAAATGGGAATTCCAAAATCAACGAACTTGCAATACAAGGTGGTTTGGGAAATCAAACTGCAGATCACAACGTGAACTCGTGTGATTTGAAATAAGAAAATGTGACAAAGGGCAAATAAGAGAACACATATATGTCTTTTTTTTCTTACATATATAGGTAAAATAAACAATGAGCGGTAATGACCGCAGGACAATAAAAAGAAAACAATAAGCTATATGCGATTGAGACATAATAGCCTAAGCAAAAATCATTGGTGTTAAACCAAAAGAAGAAATGTTGATTGTATATATAAAAGTCTATAAGGGTAATGTATTATGTGTAGTATGTTATATTAGGGTTCTATGTTAATTTACACGTGTCTTAGGAAGATCACGCGGAATATAGTAAACAATAGTCTGCGTGATTTTCCGGGATGAATGTAACCTTATTTTGAAGGGTACGATTACGCCACTGACGTTATGTCAAAATTTAACATTCGTTACTCATATCATGTGTTATTTCGGCAATTAATTAGCCACAAGTTATTAAGTGTAGTCCATAAAATGTATTATCATGTTTTTAATTTTAAACTATACTCATGGGGGACTTCAATGCCCAAGTCGGCAGGGAACAGAAATACCGAAGGATAGTAGGTCTCTACCTAGCCCACAAGAGAACAAATAGAAACGGTGAGCGCCTCATAGAACTCTGTGACAAGTACCACTTGGTCCTAAAATCAACAGCCTTCAAGCATCTACCTAGGATAGCCAAGACTTGGAGAAGCCCAAATCCTTTGCTAGGTGAATTTCAGCTTGATCATGTGGCTATAGACAGACTGTATCACAGGGAGATACAGAACGTCAAAGTACTGAGAGGAGCCAATATAGACTCTGACCATTACCTTTCACTAGTCAACGCTAATTTTCAACCCTTGAGAAAGGTAGCAAAACCACCAAGGAGCTCTAGAATACCTCGATTCAATACTCAACGCCTACGTGATGTTCCCCCAGGGGCTCACATCTTGTGGGCGTGGGGTGGCGACCACGGGGCCCCAGCTGAGTCCGGCATTGCTTCCACTTACTTGTGCCGGGCTCCTCTCCGTCTTCTTTCCTGTCGACCTCACTTGGTCAACTCTTGTTCTCTTCCGACCCCGACGGTATTAGGGTATCCGAGGCCTAGGGAGTCTCTTCCTTTCCCGCCTTAATTGGCCCTTGTCTCATCTTTCCTGACACCCTCCTTCTGTGAGGGGTCAGCCTTCTTTTTCTTTTCCTTTTACCTCCTGCCTTGTGCTCAAGGCCCTTAAGGAGGCAGGGTGTATGTAGCCCCACCACTTCTGGTGCACCCTAGATAATGCTACACCCTCAGGGGCTCACGGCTGGTGAGTTCGGGAGTTGGCGACCCCGAGGGATTCCTGAGCTGGGTCCGTTTTCCCTTTTTGTCCCTTACCTTTGGGACGGACCCTCTCCTCTTTCACTTTCCTATCTGCCTTTCATGGCTCTCCTTCCTTCCAAGTCCCTCAATCCGCCTTCTTCCAGGGTTGAGGGCATTTCTTTTCCTCCTGTCCTTTATTTGCCTTATTCTCCTTTAGTTTTCCATTTCTTCTTCTAGTATGTAGGTTAGTAGTTAGTTTTAGTTTTAAGTTCGCCTTTTTTTTTCATCTTCACGATCACCCAAGCCATCAGGGGCCGATAACCTAGATGTTAGGCCCCTTAAAACAACAATTATCATCATCATCAACCTACGTGATGAAAACTGTAGCTTCCAACAAACCCTTCGGATGAATACACAGAAAGAAGGTTGGACAGCCCTCCAGAAAGCATTACTGGATGCCGCTCACGAAACTATTCCCGCTACGTCCAATAAAGGAAAACACCCTTGGTGGACTACAGATTGCGATAAGGCCATAGAAGAAAGACGTCGAGCCTGGATCAGGTGGAACCAGTACAAGAATGATTTCAACCTTGAGGCTTTCATCACGCAAAGAAAGGCAACAGCGAACACTGTACGTGGAGCTAAAAGGAATTACCTACGCACCCTGCTATAACAGGCAGAAGAGGACTTCAAGAGACACAACTCCAGAGACCTGTACAAGGGTCTTAAGAAACAGACGACCCATTATACTGCCCCTACCTTACTTCTTCGTGGACCAGACGGCAAGATCCAACTAAATAACAAGGTTTGTACCACCGTTCTTGCATATTATTTCCAGAAGCTCTTCAACACAGAAGAACCTAGTGCAAGATTAATCTTCCATGAACCATCTATCAGGAATCCTGATTCTCAACCGCCTGACAGAGAGGAATTAGAGAGTATAATCAATAACCTGAAAATAATAAAGCCTCAGGTGAAGATGGAATAATAGCAGAGATGTGGAAATGCGCAGATGAACAGTCCTTGCAGAGCATCCAACAGATCATACAAGACATCTGGACAACAGAGACCCTACCGGAAGGGTGGACATCAGCAGTAATTCACCCGTTACACAAGAAGGGAAGCAAGACTGACCTCAACAATTACCGAGGTATCTCCTTATTGCAGGTTACCTACAATGTTCTTTCGAAAGCTCTGTTATCTAGAGTCACCAACCAACTCGACTCTCAATTAGGGGAATACCAGGCCGGCTTTCGAAACAATCGATCTTGTCCAGAGCAGATACAAAATCTCAAGACCATCCTCACTTATAAGAGTCGTGGGGGACAACCCTGGGTAGTTGTCTTAGTGGATTTTCAGAAGGCATACGACTCGGAGGACAGAGAGAGTCTTTTCTCCACCTTGCGAGAATTTGGCCTTGATGAAAAAACCCTTAAACTAGTCCAGGCCACCTTGACAAACACAACATCTAAAGTCAAGTTCAGAGGTGAACTATCCGAGTGCTTCCCCATCAAGACGGGAGTTAGACAGGGTGATGGACTCTCCTGCATCCTCTTCAATTGCATCCTGGAGAAGATCATAAGGGAATGGATGGTGCGACTAACACCAACGACTGGTCTGCAGCTTGGATACAAGAAAGACAACCTTCATGTGTCATGCCTGGCCTTTGCCGACGAACTCACCATACTGACCAACACTATAGAGGAAGCTACTCACTACCTACAGAGTCTTCACGATGTAGCGGTTCGGGCTGGCCTGAAGATCAACATTGGGAAGACTGAATTCATGACGAACATCAAGGAAGCCCCGTCCACAATTCCACTTGAGGGGGTCTTCATCCGAAAAGTCCCTGCGGTCAAGTGCCTAGGAGAGTGGATCTCGGCAAACCAGAGTGAGAATCTGGCCATAGATACCAGGTGCACCAAGTTCGAGAGGGCCTACCACTCCTGCCGCAGCATCTACGCATCGAAGTTCCTCTCCAAAAACCTAAAACTCAGACACTACAATTCAGTAGTAAAACCATCTGTTCTGTACGCCTCTGAATGCCTCGTGATGGCCAGGAAAGGCCCACTCAGGAAACTTGAACTCAAGGAGAGGAAGATCCTGCGGAGGATACTAGGACCTATACGGGAAGAGGGAGGCACCTACAGAATTCGGCACAATGATGAGCTTTACAGCCATCAAGAAGACATTGTGACTTGTATAAGAAAGAGGCGCTTGGCCTTCTATGGACACTTGACCCGCATGATCCCTTGCCGGCTCACCAGTAAGATCTTCACAGTGGCAGGAAGAGGGAATGCCTCTAGGACCAAGTGGATCTCTACGGTCAGGACGGATTTAGACCACCTAGGGATCCCACTTAATTCCATACAGGACCGCCAACAATTCCGGCAAGCCATCCGACAGGGAGTTTTTCCTGTATCACTGACAGCTAGGAAGAACACTGGTGTCAGCAGACCATGGACGGAGGAAATAAAGCTGGCTCATAGTCAGATGATGAAAGAGTACTGGAAGAAGAGAAAAGACATAGCGACGAGGAGATACGAGCCCCGTGGTTCTCAGTAGGCCCAAACGACGAGAAAAAAAGTGGTAAGTGATTTTTGAAAGGCGGAAAACATACGATATGCATGTCATACGATGTTGGCATGTCAAAGAACCCATTTGAATTCAGTAGGCCGAGTTCATAATGGCAAAATTAATCTCGGGAGTGTCCGCCAACACAAAGTTCCTCATTTCTCTACTAGAAAGCGCTATAGAGTTCAAGAAAGGTTAGATATCTAATATCTAACCTCCTTGACTTTCATAGTCAAGGAACAAAGAAATTCGACATGCAAGCTACCCTCTGGGTGTCAAATAACAAAGCTTGCACCCGGCATCCGAGGCCATACGATATTATTATAATTCCAATTAATTGATTAGGTTTCCTTACGGTATTAAGTTGACAGAAGTCAGAGGCTGTTTTTGTAATTAGCTAGCGCTTGAGCACATTGGGTCATTACTAGAGCTTACGTCTTCTCCCAGAACAGCACGAGGTGATGAAATAACTTACCTGTGTACTCAACAACAAAAGCCGGGTGGCGAGCGCGAGGTACTAAGAAGGGTGCGGCGAATGACGAGGGTATGCGAGTGGAGAGGGAAGGCCTGAACAATAGAGACGGTCGCGGAGCGACTTGGGACGAGACTCCTTTATGTGAAGAGGAGACAACTCAACGAGACTTGGTTCAAGACAGTCGCAGGAGAACAGCATTGCAGGAGTTGTATTCAGGACGTATGCCAGTCCGATACATTATGGTGTTGGCAGTGTCATGCGCTAACATCATAAGAGTGGTTAAGGGACTTACAATCCACCACCATTATTCATTCTGAGTAGCCTAAATATCTCAGAATTAATAGTAGCTTGTTATTTAAGATAAATTCCTCGTGTGAAGATGGACTTCTACCGCCTAGAACAGCAGCTTTCTCTTGGGGAGAAACACTTCAATAAAGCCGATTCATCGTTTGGTAAGCTCATTTGACTTTAATGCACAAGCTCTCTTTCTGCACTTTTGAATAAATCAACCTAAATTATTAAATTAAATTTATAACGCCTCCGTTTTCTTGCAACTTTGTGCCTATCTTAAATTATTTTGTTTTCTTTCTACGTTAAGTCATTAATTTATGCATTTTGCTAATTTGTTTGTTTTTGATGCCATTAAATTTTTATTTAAAGTAAATGCAGTCTGTCTCCTTTCTAGATGATAGAAATATATATAAGCCATCCTCTTTTCCCAGAAGCAAATGTTATTCAGGTTAATGACTAAGTCATACCACGAATTGAGTCGATGGAGTCTGGTGAATGTTCTACCTGAGCTAGGGCGTAAAGTTATTTATGATTAATTGGGTTATCGGTCTCAGATCGAACCCTTGGCGCCCAACTCTCTTACATATCTTCAGATCTGGTGACCACTGATGGGTCATATCATCAAATGGTAAGTCAGGTAAAAATTGGATACAGAAATTAATAATCTGGCAGGTTTTGGTCTTATATATTGTTCCAAATTATCATACGCAGCCGACAGTACCGTTGATCACCAGTTTACTTTATACACAAGTAAAACAACAATTGCCCGTAATCTAATATACATCTCTAAGTAATCTAAAGTTTTCGGCACCAATGTTGGGATTCGTATAGTGGATTAAATTACTGGTCGTGAAACACGGTACGTCTTAGTGAGCATCCATCTTTATTACACTACGTTTGCGTTTTGATGTTTCATCTGTAGGTCTACGTGATTTCTTTGTTTGCTAGGCATGCAGTTCTTCTCTTCCCGTTTTCGTTTCCTTTCTTCTTTGTCTTGTTGGGCTTTAATTTTCGCCTCTTTGTTTGTTTTCATACATGAATTTTTTGGATGCAATTGCAAATGTAAATCTCTCAGACAGGCGCTTGCCTTTCCTTTTACGGGTTTTAGGCCATACTAAGAATTCACCATGAGATCATATTTAGCCACTCTTATGACATATGATTTATTGGATTCTTGTAAAACTCTTCCCTGGATAGGATTGTTAGATATGTTGGGGTTAACTTCTTACTGATGTTCATCATTTACGTGTGAGATGGTATCAATCGAAGTTGTAGGTAGATTAACTGCTATGTTTGTAGATAATTGATACCTGGGATTAGCTTGTAATGATTCAGTCCTACCATCTGATTTCCCATTTTTGGCTTGAAACTTTTTCAATATACGGAAAAGAATATTGAATTCCTCATTATTTGTCTTCTGACCCATAATATCCTGAATCTCGTTTCAAAATGTTTAATCTTTTCTGCTCCAACAACTTCAGAGAATTCGTTGTAATTTATAGATGTGCTATCTAGTCGTAAAGAAGGCAGTAGGCTTATTCCTTCTATCTCACTTCTTGATGACCCTAGACATTTGGTATAATCAACTGTCTCCTCTCAAAAGAGTACAACCCACATATACGAAATCAATTTATCAACGATTCAGGTTTTTATACGTGTGTACAACCTTCTTAAAAATTGATGAAAAGTTTGCTTTGTTTATAACTTCACCGGGGTGATTTGCGTACCGTTTCCCTGCAGTCCTTCTCCAAGAAACTTTCAATGGACGGAATGCTGACACATCTGCTGGTTGTGGAATACGAGTAGAGAGCAATCAGTTGAATCCGCAGTTCTGAACACAGCTGGCTCACTTGGAAAAATGTGTGTTTTGTGTCCAAGGAAGAGAATCAGTGGGAATTTTATCCGTTGTTCCAAGAGGAAGGGATGGAAGACATTGTTGATGAATTCGTAGAAAACCTCGGCAGTCATCCAACCACTATCACTTCTTTCTACACCCCAACCATTTGGAATGGACTAAGCATCTTTTTCATGTATTCGTTGATGTTGATGATGATGATAATTGTTGCTTTATGGGGCCTAACATCCACATTATCGGCCCCCAATGGTTTGGGTGATAGTGAAAGATGAGATGAGAATGAAAACTATAACTAATACCAAATACAACCGTACATACTAGAAGAAGGGTTATGACTAAGATGGCGGCTGAGTAAGAGTGGCGTGTTGTTCAGCTCCCCGAACTTTGTGTATTATTTTGTGTACTAATCTGAGTATTTTGCAACTACAGCAAAGAAAAAACTTCCTTTTAATTACTTCGACAAACTGAGTGTGTGTTGCTTAATCAGTGTACCAACATTTATCCGTGTAATCGTTATTTACTGAAGCGAGCTGTGTCACCAAGAAACATGCCGACCTGCGCCTTCTGTGACAAGGAGCTGGGGAAGAAGAAGGTACAGTGTGGAGCGTGTGAAAAGTGGAACCACACTAAGTGCATGGAAGAAAGAAATGGCGAGTGTTGTGTGAAAGCCGCGCTGAGTTATTCATTGGAGAATATCGTAAAACTCCTATTAGAAATGCAGGCAGAAATCAGGGAGATGAAGCAACAACAACAATCTCGGGAGCAGGACCTCACAAAATCTCTGAACTTTTGTCATGAGAGAGTAGATCAAAATGCGAAGAGTATCAAACAGCACGATACTCATCTGAAGGAAATCTCGCAGCAGGTTCTATCCCTACAACAAGAGAACACTGATCTCAGGGCCCGTGTGAAGACATTGGAGACTCGCCTCTCGGATGGAGAGCAGTATTCATGCCGTAACACTGTGGAGATATTTGGGGTCCCTGAAACCAACAATGAAGACGTGCTCGAGAACGTAAAAGCCGTTGGCAGGGCAATGGACATGAACATTGAAAATAAGATGGTGGACGCATGTCATCGCTTGCCTAAGCGACCGGATCAGCCTCATGGTGGAATCATCGTGAAATTTGTCCGGCGCTTCGACAAGGAAGACTTCATGTTTCGAAGGCGTGTGAAGCGTAACCTGTCAACCAAGCACATGGGGCTTTCTGGAGAGAACATAATCTACATAAATGAAAGTCTGTCACCTGAGAAGAAGAAACTGCTAGCTCTATCGCGGAACTTCAAGAGGGAACACGGCTACAAGTTCTTATGGGTATGTAACGGTGTGATAAAACTCAGAAAGAGTGAGGGGTCCAATATTTATATCATGAATGACAGTAATGATCTCAGGAAGCTATCATAATTCGTGACAACCCGTAAGGTCTCATTTGAAATACTTTGTAAGGTCTATAGTGATTGTACACTGAGAGTAATGGAGGGTCACTGTCAGATTATTTCTGGACAGTTTCTTGAGCCTTTCTCTTTCCTTGCCCCATTGTCTTGCCTAACGGAAACCCCCACTATGGGCCTAGCCACACTGCAGGTGCCTCTCTTCTCATTTAAGTAACATGCCTTCTTCTTATAGATCGCTAAATTTATATTATCAAAACTGTAGGGGTTTCAGAACTAAAACTACTCAGTTTTATACAAATATGACCAGCGAGAGCTACGGTATAGTGGTTTTAACAGAATCTTGGCTTATTTCGTCAATCTATTCGTCTGAGCTCTTTGATAAGAGGTATGCTGTATTTAGAAATGACCGTGACGAAAATATAACCGGCAAGAGGCTAGGAGGGGGAGTAGTCCTCGCAGTCCATAACAAGTATAAAGCTGTGGAGATTGACCTGGGTCTGGAAACGGAAGTCCTTTGTGTGAAACTCTTCATAGACAACTATTTTACCATAGTTATCTGTTCAATTTACTTTCTGCCGGAGTCGAAGGCAGAGAAATACGAGGAATTTTACGCAAGTATAGAATCGAACTCACTCATAAGCAACAATCCTGTTCTTATTTTGGGAGACTTTAACATTCCGGAAATAACCCCAACATTTGATTTAAAAACAGGATCTCGGCTTTCTACCTCTTTAAATAATTTTATAAATATGATGAACTTGAAAAGTTTTAATAATATCGTGAATGTGAATAATAGAACACTTGATCTAGTACTGTCCACCATCTCCTCTATTGCTGTCAATAGAGAGGAACAACCCCTTGTACCGGAAGACAATAATCATCCCCCGTTAAACATTAATGTACGATACTGGCAAAGAGAAGTTAGACACAATATTCACCAAACTCATAGGCCTAAATACAATTTTAAAAAGGCTAATTTCGAGCAACTTTATAACAAATTACAAGAGGTGGATTGGAGTGTTCTCTCGCAATTTTCCCATGTAGACGAGGCGGTAGATCATTTTTATTCCCGTTTCTACCAGGCTCAGAATTCTAGTGTACCTGTAAGCACTAGTAGGAGGACCAAACTGTATCCATGCTGGTTTAATTTTGATATAATAAAAAAACATCCAAGAAAATCTTACCATCGAAAGAAAATGCGTAGGGAACAGGCCAACAAGGACTTTCATTGCGAAAAGTTTAAAGAGCTCAGGAAAATTCTAAAACGTGATATTCAATCCGCTTACCGACAATACGTACGTAATGTCGAAAATGCAATCGGAGAGGACACGAATCGCCTCAGGGCATTTATTCGACACAAGAAACGATCCCCGGCAATACCCCTAATGAAAATTAATGGGGAAATATTAGAAAATGATAAGCAGATAGTCAACGGTTTTGCTGATTATTTCTCGTCAGTTTATTCCAAGGAATGCGCCAAGTATGACAATTTAGGTGCAAGTGACCAGGACATACACCCATTGCTTGATGTACTGGATTCTAAACAGATTAGTATTTCTGATGTTAAGAATGCGATACTAAAAATGAATCAAAATAAAGCCGCTGGCCCAGACCTAATTCCTCCATACATAATCAAAGGCTGTGCAGAGGTGCTGGCCTATCCTTTAACTGTATTATTTAATACAGCCATTCAAACTGGTACTTTTCCCAGTCGTTGGAAAATTACCAGGGTAAGTCCCATACATAAGTCTGATTTTGATAATTACAGACCCGTGGCAATACT
The DNA here is from genome assembly GCA_946902985.2 of Meconema thalassinum. Classification (NCBI taxonomy): domain Eukaryota; kingdom Metazoa; phylum Arthropoda; class Insecta; order Orthoptera; family Tettigoniidae; genus Meconema; species Meconema thalassinum. The sequence goes on along the minus strand of OX336392.1, from coordinate 509,780,009 downwards.
GTCAGCCATTGCAAAGCTCTTTGAACAATTGTTATATCAGCATATATTTCAGCACGTACAGTACATTATAAGTGACTTTCAGCATGGGTTCATGCCTAAAAGATCAACAGTAACTAATCTAATGGAGTTTACTCACAAAGTATCAGCAGCAATGGACAAAGGAAGTCAAGTTGATGTAATTTATACAGATTATTCGAAGGCATTCGATAAGGTAGATCATAATATCCTCTTAAATAAGTTAGCATATTATGGTTTCTCCTACAATTTGCTGAAGTTGTTCACCTCATATCTCAGTGAACGAAAACAGTTTGTTGCTTGCAATGGATGTGAATCCTATTCATACTATGCCCGATCAGGCGTCCCACAAGGCTCAAAACTGGGCCATCTATTATTCTTGCTGCTTATCAATGATCTTACAAGGTGTATTAAATATTCAAACGTTTTGTTATTCGCGGACGATGTCAAAATTTTTAGAAATATTCAGACAGAGCAGGACTGTCAATTACTACAAGAAGATCTCAATAATGTGGCATCCTGGAGTAAATTAAATCACTTGAACCTTAACATAAAGAAATGCTCAGTTATGAAGTTTACTAGAAACAAATTTCAGGTGATGTTTCGGTACCGGATATTGGATGCGTATCTCAATATTAACAATTCTATCCAAGACCTAGGAGTCCATTTTGATTCAAAGCTAACATTTTCATTGCACACTCATGAAATGGTAGCTAGTGCTTATAAAATGCTAGGCTTTATGAGAAGAAATTCTAAAGATTTCGTCAACCCAAAAAGTATAAAATTATTGTTCAATTATCTTGTTAGAAGCAGATTAGAATATGCATCCAGCATCTGGAATCCCTGGTACTTGAACCACTTTAGTGAAATTGAAATGGTTCAGAACAAATCCCTAAGATATCTGCAGTATAAAATGACAGGTATTTATCCAAAATATGATAGCTATGGAAATCTTGTAAGTTACCTGAATTATACATCTCTGGCTAACGAACGAAAAATTGCAATTCTTGTTTTTGTCTTCAAAGTATTCAATAACCGTTTGTATAGTCCGTATTTAATATCACAGTTTAATTTACGTGTCCCACCTCCCTCAACTTGACCTACGTTTATTACATTTTACTGCCCAAGAACTAGAACTGAACAGCATAAACATTCCCCAATAATAAGTGCTATTCAATTATACAATGAACATTCAATAGCAAACAACCTCGACTTTTTCAGTTACACATATACTTCCTTTGTTTCTGCCTGCTGTGCGATCACATGAACTCGTAAATTCCACCTACCAATTTCCTGCACAGAATTATTATATTTTCGTATTTAGTTGTAGAATTAATTTGCATTACAATCTCAGCATTATGTCTGTCAATTATATTATAATTTGATAAAATTGTGTAACCAAATGTATATGTGTTTCTTTTTATTAGGCATATGCCTGTTAGAAGCACAATAAATCCAAATAAATAAATAAATAAACAATGAAAAAAACTGGTAAAAAATAAAGGATGAGGCAAATAAAGGACAGGAAGAAAAGAAATGCCCTCAACCCTTGAAGAATAAGGATTGAGGGACTTGGAAGGAAGGAGAGCCATGAAAGGCAGAAAGGAAAGGGGAAAGAGGCGAACCCCCACCCCCCACCCCAAGTCGGTGGAAAAAGGGGGAAAACGGACCCAGCTCAGGAATCCCCTGGGATCGCCAACTCCCGAATTCACCAGCCGTGAGCCCCTGAGGGTATAGCTATATCCAGGGTGCTCCAGAAGTGGTAGGGTTACCTCCACCCTGCCTCCTTGAGGATGATGATAATTGTTTTAAGGGGCCTAACAGCTAGGTTATCGGCCCCTAATGAAATGAAATGGCATGCAATGAAAGGATGAAGATAAAAACAGCTCACTGCCATGGATGAAACGAAAATGGTGTATAGAAAACAGACAGTGAGACCCAACAATTATGCCTTATTTGAATAAAAAGGCTAAAACGGGGGATGGTAAAAGATAAAACAATAAAACAAATAAGGCATAGTGAACAATAACATAGATGAACGCAAAATAAAACATAAATTACACTAAACCTGAATAAGAAGTCTTTAAGTTACATTAAAACTTAAAAAATAACCACTCGCCCTCATGAACCGGATGACGAGTTCTACTGACGGCCCGTCATCACGGAGGCAGTTTACGTGTCTTTCGCAGATGGGCCAGGTCAACACACTCCTAGAGAATGTGTGCCACAGTTAGGTGGGCGCCGCAAGTACACACAGGGGGGGGGGGGGGGTCACCTCTCTTTAGCAAGTAGGAGTGCGTAGCAATCCCATGGCCGATCCGGAGTCGACAGCGTACCACAGCTTCCTTCCGGAGAGATCGGAAGGAAGATTTCCACACCTTCGTTGTCTCCTTGATGCCTCTCAGTTTGAATGGAAGCGTGGCACGCCACGCTTCCTCCCAATGCGACAGGGTCGAATGCCGCAACAGAGAGCGCACGTCACTAGGAGACACCTTATACGGTAGCGAGGGCAGTGCGACTGCCTCTCTCGCCACCTGATCCGCAAGCTCATTTCCCGCAATACCCATGTGGCTAGGAAGCCACACAAAGGTCATCCAGTTTCCAGCGCTACACGCACTGACTAGCACGTCGTGCACACTCTGGAACAACGGGGGAAACACACATCCATCGCTTGGAGCGCACTAAGAGAGTCAGTAAACACAAGAAAGTGCTGGTGATCGTCTGATAACGTGTACCGCAGAGCCTCTAAGATGGCATAGAGCTCCGCAGTGTACACGCTACAGGCCTCGGGAAGTGAAGCGAGAAACCGACGACCCTCAACCACAAATGCACAGCCTACTTTCTCGTTTACCCTCCACTACGGACCGGAACAGCCTCCGATGGACGGATGAGTCCGTGTCCGACTTGGGGCCGGTGTGCAGATCCAGGATGATATCAGGGAGACAGACCATCCACGGAGGAGCCTTGCTAAGTACTCGGACGATACAGGAGACAGAAGAAAATCGGAACTGCTGGTATGAGTCATCCAAGCGAATCCCCGCCGGCCGAGTGGCTCGGGCGAACACATCATACAGCCGGCGATTCGGATTGTTAGACAGACATGGATAGCTTGGATGAAGTAGCAAATTCGGATAGTTGCAGCATAGGACAGCAGTACTTGTTGGCGCCTCAGGTGTAAAGGAGGTACGCCAGCCTCGGCGAGCAAGCTGACGACTGGGCTCGTCCGAAAGGCCCCTGTCGCCAGCCTCACCCCACCGTGGTGGACGCTGTCCATTTTAACCAGCACTGACTTACGTGTCGAGCCATATGCTACACTTCCCCCAGGTGCTCACATCTAGTGGGAAGTGGGTTGGCGACCACGGGGCCCCAGTTGAGTCCGGCATTGCTTCCCCTTACTTTTTCAATCATTCATTCATTCGTTTATTTGCAATTGGGGTTGTGTCCCCCGGTGGCAAATTAGATATACATAACACATAAATAATTGTACAAAACAATTCACTAACAATTAAACTGGAGTATTTGCACAAATAGTCAGTCTTTTCTTAAACACACTTATATGTTTGGGAAAAGGCTCTAAGACTGCGGCAGGTAGAGAGTTCCAATTATCAATGGCACGGTTTACGAAAGAATATTTACCATAATTTGTTCGCTGTGGTCGGCCCTTAACTTTGAAAGGATGATCGCTCCTACCCATGTAAGTAGGCTTTCCCATACGTTTGCTAAGCTCACCCCATGCTGGTTGATTTGTATACGTGTTGTACATAGCGCAGAGTCTAGATTTCATCCTCTTAGCCTCAAGTGATTCCCACCCAAGTTTCTTTAACATACGGTTCACACTGCTCCTGGGATTAAAGTCACTGAGCACAAATCTAGTGGCCTTTCTTTGCACCATTTCCAACTCATTTATGAGCCCTACTTGACACTTGACGCCGAGGCGTATTCCAGAATAGGTCTTACAAGTGACAAATATCCTAATTCTTTAGCAGAGGTACTACTTCATTTCAATACCCTCATTACAATGTGCAGGGATTTGTAAGCTTTAGAAACTACACATCCTATATGACTACTCCATTTCATATCATTTCTTACGTGAACGCCCAAATATTTGCAAGAATCTTTTTTAGACTACATTTTCTTGTGTTTATTTTCAATCGCCCACTAATAGACCAGGATCAGGTCATCTTGAAGTACTGCATTGTCTTGTGAGTCATGTATCTTTCGATATATTACACAATCATCCGCAAACAATCGACAGTCACTGCGAATCCCATTTGGTAAGTCATTTATAAACGCCAAAAATAACAAAGTTCCGATTACGCTGCCCTGAGGGATACCCGACGTTACGGTAATTTCATCCGAGAATCGGCCTTCAACTTTCACTTTCTGGGAACGACCCGTCAAAAATTCTTGGATCCATAAAATTACTCTTCGTCGAAGCTAATTTATGGAGTAGCATGTCATGCAGCACAACATCAAATGCCTTCGCAAAATCTATAACTACGGCGTCGACTGAAACTCCATCGTCCAACGATTCGCTAATATCTTGAAAAAGTGATAGCATCTGACTCTCGCATGAGTAACCTTTCCGAAATCCATGTTGCCTAGCATTAAACCATGATTATGTTTCCCACTGTTCCCTCAAGTAGTCGCAAATGAGATGCTCCATCTGTTTACAAACGATGGACGTAAGACTAACCGGCCTGTAGTTGCCCAATTCAAGTCTGCTCCCTCCCTTAAATATTGGGACTACCGTAGCTCTTTTCCAGTCATCCGGGATTTGCGCATTGTTTATGGACTCATTAAACATCACCTCTGAGTATCGTGCCACGGCCCTACCTTCTAGTTTAAGTACTTCACTAACAATATTATCAGGGCCCTTCGATATATTGTAACGTAATTTTTGTATTAGCTTAACAATTGCTGACTGGTTCATTTGGAGAAGTGGAGCTCCTGATTCACTGTTAAGGTCCAACACACAGCTATTGGATTTATTGAACACACTACCATAAAAGACATTTAATTCATTGGCAATGGCCTGCTTCTCAGTAATTACTTGTGCCGGGTTCCTCTCCGTCTTCTTTCCTGTCGACCTCACTTGGTCAACTCTTGTTCTCAACCGACCCCTACGGTATTAGGGTATCCGAGACCTAGGGCGTCTCTTCCTTTCCAGCCTTAATGGGCCCTTGTCTCATCTTTTCTGATACCCTCCTACGAGGGGTCAGCCTTTTTTTCTTTTCATGTTATCTCCTGCCTTCTGCTCAAGGCCCTTAAGGACGCAGGGTGTATGTAGCTCCACCAATTCTGGTGCACCCTGGATATTGTTACACCCTCAGGAACTCACGGCTTGTGAGTTCCGGAGTTTGCGACCCAGAGGGGTTCCTGAGCTGGGTCCGATTTCCCCCTTTTAATTATTACCTCTGGGGCGGACCCTCTCCTATTTCACTTTCCTATCTGCCTTTCATGGCTCTCCTACCTTCCAAGTCCCTCAATCCTCATTCTTCGAGGGTTGAGGGCATTTCTTTTCCTCCTGTCCTTTATTTGCCTTATTCTCTTTTTTGTTTTCCATTTCTTCTTCTTCTTCTTCTAGTATATGAGTTATTTTTAGTTATAGTTTACATTTCATTATCATCTTCACGATCACCCAAACCATTAGGGGCCGATAACCTACAGTAGATGTTAGGCCCCTTAAGACAACAATTATCATCATCATCATCATCATCATATGCTACACTGCCATAATCTAGTCGGGATAAAATCAGTGCCTTATAAAACGTAGGAGCAACTCGCGCTCTGCCCCTCACGATGTGCCGCTAAGAAACCACAACATGTTGAGTTTCTTAGTACAGGCAGTTTTCAAACACCGCATGTGTGGCTCCCACGTTAACGTTTGATCGAAAAGGAGCACAAGGAACCGGTACCTAGCAACAACAGGCAAAGCTACATCGCCCAGTTAAAGCTCAGGATCAGGTTGGAGAGTGCGCTTTCGGCAGAAATGGACAGCCGAGGTCTTAGCGGTTGAGAACCGAAAGCCATGCTCTAGTGTCCACTGGTCCACTCTCCGGATGGCTTGTAGCTGTCGTTCAGCGACTGCTATATTTTGCGCACTATAATGTAGAGCGAAGTCGTCTACATATAGCGACGGTACCACTGCCGGACAAGCAGCAGCTACTATACCGTTTATGGCAATAGCAAATAATGTAACGATAAGCAACAATCCCTGTGGGACACTGTTTACCTGTTCATTATATTGCGAATATGTCTTTCCTATTCGGACACGGAATAGGCGAAGGGACAGAAAATTCACAATTAAGACCGGCAAGTTACCTCGGAATTTCCATTGATGCAGGACAGAGAGGATGCCGTAACGCCAAGTGGTGTCATAGGCCTTCTCGAGGTCAAAGAAAACAGCGACTAGGTGCTATCTGCGGATAAAAGCGTCCTGTATGGCGGTCTCCAGGCGTACCAGATGGTCGTTGGTACACCGAGATGTCCTGAAACCACACTGGAGTCCTCGTCTCTCCAGAACCAAGTGGTGGTTCTGAAATTAAGTGGAAATTCATGTCCACACTTATTTCTGTTTATTACAGTTTAATATAATCCTTCAGCACAAATGTACTGCTTGTCCTGAAATGAAATTATAAGATCGGACTATTACCTTCTTAATTGGGAAAGTATGTTGCGCATATTACAGGGGCGTATATAGAGTATTATTTCGGGGGGGGGGGTTGGGGTGCAATGAATAGCTCCCTAGCCGGCTCCGTGGTGTTGGTTTAGCGTGCCTGCCTCTCACCCGGAGGCCCCGGGTTCGATTCCCGGCTCCGTTAGGGATTTTAAAACTGGCGTGAGGGTTGGAAATGGGGTGCACTTAGCCTCGTGAGGACAATTGAATAGCTGTCTGACAGTGAGGCAGCGCCCCGATCACGGAAACTAAGATTAACGGCCGAGGTGACCCGATGAGTAGGAAATATAAGGCGGTTCTGGGACAGGGGCTAATGCGCTAGATGGCCGCCGCGCGCAACCACTCTATGTTATTCGTATGGAGGGGACAGTCATAGCTGGGTCAGGGGCTAATGCGCAAGATGGCCGCCATACTCTGAGACCGTGAGTAATGTCACAGGGGGAGTTCGACCGTGTAGTCGCTAAATAGAATATTTATTATTATTATTATTATTATTAATTTTATTAGGTAATTATTGATTGATAGCTTGCCACGGTGGGTGAGTGGTTATTGTGTCGGACTACTAACCCCAAGCTTGCAGATTCGCTCTTGGTCGTGGTAAGTGATTTTTGAAAGTTGGCAAAAATTAAGACACGCATGTCATACGATGTAGGCATGTAAAAGAACCCATGGAGAGGTCGGCTATGTAGTTGCTAAATGGAATATTTATTATTATTATTATTTATTATTATTATTATAAGGTAATTATTGATTGATTATGTACAATCAAGACCAGCCTTATATTCCCCCACTTTATGGTGTAGTGGCTAGCATTTTTGGCTGTTACTGTGGAGGCTCGGGTTCGAGTCCTGGCTCTGTCAAGACATTTAATTCTAGGCTGAGGGTTGGAATGGGGTACACTCAACCTTGTGAGACAAAACTGACAGAAGTTGGCTTTTGATTCATACCGCTGCCATTCTGCCTAACCCAACTTCACCTAACCTAACCTAACCTAACCTTACCTAACCTAACTTCAAAGTCAGAATGTACAATACATTTATTGTTTTTTTATACCCTCATAAATTAGATATGGAGAATGTCCACTACGATTTAGATCCTCGAGCACACTTTTCTGACATATATCATTAAAACGTGTAGAAAGGAATGTCTGAAAATTTTCACTAACACATAATACACGTTCACTATACATTGTGTCCACTTTTTGAATGTTAATGATACGGAGAAGAGTATGCATTGGTAATTAAGTGAGCTTTTTTTTTTCTCTCTAATCAACAGTTCTGCCCCCATAGCATTGAGAATATTAGTTGTAGTAGCCTATAAAGAAACAAAAAAAATCATATCTATTACAGTTTAGCTATAAGTGACCAGAACCACTATAACATTTTAATCTAATAAGGAGATTTCCATAATGATAAGAAAAAAAATACTTACCATAATGATGGATTGTGTGTAAGTAAACGTCTTTTGCTGCTTGACGCCACTACTAAACTGAAACTCATACAACAGACAAGTGAGGTCATGTTTCGCTGACGTAATCGTATGTTCCCACGCACTTCCTGTGTGTTGCACGCGCCGTAGTGGCTAAATTTGAAACTAGATGAGATGATTTGCTGACGTAATCGTATGTTCCCCTGCACGCACACGCAGGCCCCTGTAGACGGATCCTTGTGGACGAGTCCCTGTGGACGGGTCCCTGTGGATGGGTCATTGTTGACGGATCCTTGTGGACGAGCCCCTGTGGAAGGGTCCTTGTTGACGGGTCCTTTTTTGACTAATCCCTTTAGACCGGTCCCTTTGGACTGGTCCCTAATGCTATGATGAAATTAAACGATGTTCCACATGAAACGCAAGCGAAGAGCCAATCGCTACTATGAATTAACATGTTTTTTTGTTTTTTGTTTTGTTTTTACGCATTTGCACTTGGGGTTTTTGTAAGAGGGCGGGCTTTTTGAATACAGATTTATAGATGAGTTATTTTTTTTAATTACCAAAAGATCCGAAACTAATAGGTCATTAGCTTTTTAATATTTCATGAACCAGTCAAGCTGATGATGAGGATGTTGAAAAGGTCTACGAAGAAATAGACGAAATTCTGAGGTATATCAAGGGTGATGAAAATGTTATAGTAATGGGAGATTGGAATGCTGTGGTAGGAAAAGGGAGAGAAGGGAAGATAGTAGGAGATTTCGGATTAGGTGCAAGGAATGATCGAGGAAGCAGGCTGGTAGAATTCTGCACCGAGCATGAATTGGTCATAGCTAACACCTTATTCAATAACCATAATAGAAGAATATACACATGGATGAGACCAGGAGATACAGGGCGTTACCAAATCGACTTCATTATGGTCAAGCAGAAGTTTCGAAACCAGATTTTGGATTGTAAAACATATCCTGGTGCTGACATAAACTCTGATCACAATCTGGTTGTAATGAAATGCAGATTAAAGTTGAAGAAACTGAAGAAAAGTCAAAAGCCAAAAAGGTGGGCAATAGACAGACTGAAAGAGAAGGATGTAAACGAAAGATTCAAGAAGAGTATAAAGGAAGGACTAATGAAAAACCCTAAACAAACTTCAATTGCAGACGAATGGGCACTTTTGAAGAATGAAATAACAAAATCCGCAGAAGAAAACATTGGTAGGAAAGAAAGAATAGGTAGAAAACCGTGGATCACTCAGGATATACTAGAATTGATGGATGAAAGGCGGAAACACAAGAATCTAAGAGATGAAAAGGGGAAAGCAGAATACAGACGTCTGAGAAATGAGGTTAACAAGAAGTGCAAGGAAGCGAAAGAAGAATGGTTGAAAGAGAAATGTGCAGGTATAGAAAATTGTCTGAAATTAGGAAAAGTAGACACAGCTTATCGAAGGATTAAGAATACTTTTGGGGAAAAGAAGACTAAGTGCTGTAATATTAAGGACACAAATGGAAAGCCTCTAACAGATAGGGAAGAAAAGGTTGAGAGATGGAAAGCTTACATAGAGAGTTTGTATAAGGGAAAGAAGATTGAGAATCATGTAATGGAAAGGGAGGAAGAAATTGATGAGGATGCGAAAGGAGATTTAATATTGAGATCAGAATTTGATAGAGCTTTGGAAGACTTAAGCAGGAACAAAGCACCAGGCATAGATGATATACCGATTGAGTTGCTACGCTGCATAGGAGATGAAGGTCTGATCAGGTTATTTCACTTGGTGTGTAGGATTTATGAGACAGGTGAGGTACCCTCTGATTTCAAGAAGAATGTAATCATCCCTATACCAAAGAAAGTGGGAGCTGACAGATGTGAAGATTACCGTACAATCAGCTTGATTACTCATGCTTCAAAGATCCTGTCTAGAATAATTTACAAGAGGATTGAAAGCCAGATAGAAACGGAGTTGGGTGAAGACCAGTTTGGTTTCAGGAGAAATGTAGGAACAAGGGAAGCTGTACTAAGTCTTAGGCTGATTTTAGAAGGTATAATAAGGAAAGATAAGAGAACGTTCATGGCTTTTGTAGACTTAGAAAAGGCTTTTGATAACGTTGATTGGACTAAATTGTTTGACATTTTGAAATCAATTGGAATAAAGTACAGGGATAGGAGGGTGATATACAATCTGTACAGAAACCAGACAGCAGTCATTCGAGTTGAAGGACATGAGAGAGAAGCTGGAATTCAGAAAGGTGTAAGGCAAGGCTGCAACTTATCACCCATACTTTTCAATCTTTACATTGAACAAGCAATGAAGGAAATTAGAGAAAAATTTAAATTGGGAGTTAAGATTCAAGGAGAAATAATTTCAACTCTGAGATTTGCTGATGACATCGTCATCTTGGCCGACAAGCCTGAGGATTTGAATGAGTTTTTGAATGGTATGGACTCCGTCTTACGGAAAGAATTCATGTTGAAAATAAATAAATAAATAAATGTAAAACAAAAATACTGGAATGCAGCCGAAATAAATCAGAAACCTCTATGGACATGAAATTGGCAGGTGAAAAGCTGAAAGAAGTAGGAGACTTCTGTTACTCAGGAAGCAGAATAACCAGTGATGGACGAAGCAAAGAGGATATTAAAAGTAGGTTGGCTCAGGCAAAGAAAGCATTTCTACAAAAAAGGAATCTGCTGACATCGAATATAGATTTGGGTATTAGGAAGTCATTTTTGAAAGCCTTTGTCTGGAGCGTGGCGCTCTATGGAAGTGAAACTTGGACTATTGGTGCAGCAGAAAAGAGAAGAATTGAAGCATTTGAAATGTGGTGTTACAGGAGAATGATGAAGATCAGATGGGTAGATAGGGTTACAAACAAAGAGGTATTAAGACGAGTGGGAGAGGAGAGATGTTTCTGGCGACTGCTAATGAAGAGAAGAGATAGTTGATGATGATAATTGTCGTTTTAAGGGGCCTAACATCTAGGTTATCGGCCCCTGGTGGTTAGGGTGATCGTGAAGATGAAAATGAAAAGCGAACTTAAAACTAAAACTAACTACTAACCTACATACTAGAAGAAGAAATGGAAAAATAAAGGAGAATAAGGCAAATAAAAGGACAGAAGGAAAAGAAATGCCCTCAACCCTCGGAGAAGGCGGATTGAGGGACTTGGAAGGAAGGAGAGCCATGAAAGGCATATAGGAAAGTGAAAGAGGAGAGGGTCCGCCCCAAAGGTAAGGGACAAAAGGGGAAAACGGACCCAGCTCAGGAATCCCTCGGGGTCGCCAACTCCCGAACTCACCAGCCGTGAGCCCCTGAGGGTGTAGCATTATCTAGGGTGCACCAGAAGTGGTGGGGCTACACACACCCTGCCTCCTTAAGGGCCTAGAGCACAAGGCAGGAGGTAAAAGGAAGAGAAAAAGAAGGCTGACCCCTCGCAGAAGGAGGGTATCAGAAAAGATGAGACAAGGGCCAATTAAGGCGGGAAAGGAAGAGACTCCCTAGGCCTCGGATACCCTAATACCGTCGGGGTCAGAAGAGAACAAGAGTTGACCAAGTGAGGTCGACAGGAAAGAAGACAGAGAGGAGCCCGGCGCAAGTAAGTGGAAGCAATGCCGGGCTCAGCTGGGGCCCCGTGGTCGCCAACCCACGCCCACAAGATGTGAGCCCCTGGGGGTAGAGAAGAGATAGGTTGGTAGGACACATACTAAGACATCCGGGAATAGCAAGCTTAGTTATGGAAGGAAGGGTCGAGGACAAAAACTGTAGGGGTAGACCAAGGTTAGAATATGTTAAACAGATTGCCTCCGATGTAGGGTGACGGAGCTATGTAGAGATGAAACGATTAGCTCAGGACAGGGAGGCTTGGAGAGCTGCATCAAACCAGTCAAAAGACTGAAGACTCAAACAACAACGAACCAATAAGGCTATGGGACTTGTATTAAAGGTCGTTGGACTTGAGGTGACATTTTGTTTTTGAATGTATTTTTTTTGTTGTTAAAAGGGCCTAACTACACTTTTGTTAATATCTCGCTAACTAATAATCAGAGAGGGTCAAGTGAGGTGTCATGGGACTCAGGATGGTCAACCCTTTTCAATGACCAACGAATTTACCCAAAAGATTCAAAACAGCAAGGTCAATGACCTAAGATTTTATAAACTAATAATTGAATATTAACATGTGAAGTGTCATAGGACTTAGAATGGTCAACCCTTTCCCATGGCCAATGCACTTACCAAAAATACCCAATACATCAAGGTCATTGACCTGAGATTTTATAAACTAATAATCGGGTACGAACATGTGAGATGTTTACCATGTGTGATGAAACATAGCTAGGTAGAGAAAGAATTAGTGTAGGCTACATGTATGGTGACTGACAAGTCTTTTACCATTGAAACTTGTTTTCAGATCAAACTGCAGTATAGAGAGAGTATAGGTTGCAGGTATGGGTTAATAAATGAGAAACAGTGTACGCAAACTCTGATTTATCAAGAATTAAGAGTAGACTATCTTTATTTGATTGGTTAAAGAGGATAGCTAAAACACAAAAATGCTCAGTGGTTGCCGAGACAAAATGATCGCTACACACAACAAGCTTTAAATACTTGAGGCTAATAATCAATACACACACACTCGCTTGTTCTAAACTAAACTGTGTTGCTGTCAGTGCTCAGACAGTAGGCTGATGACGAAATGCATTGCTAACAGAAATATAATCATTTCCGGTTGTCTAATGTTACCAGCTATCCATTTATTTATTTATTTTTGTGTTGCAGTGGTAAGCACTTTTAGCTCTTGTATTGGTAGTCTTAACTCGATTTCCAGGTCTGAGGCCTAGAACGAGTCGAACTAAGAAACAAGGGCATGGTGGTGCAGTGGTTAAGCTGTTAGCCTTTCACCAGAGGGTTCGATTTCAGGTTAATATGCATGTCATAAACATATTAAACAAAACAAAACGGAGATAACGTTTAAAACTGATTACATTTATGACTTTTCAAATTATTACTTGGATTACAAATACAAAGGTGAACTGGGTTTGATATACAGTTAATGCTGTCTATCACACACTCGACTGTAAGAAAGCCAAAAGAGCAAAAGGCTTAGGTAGAGCAGTGGTAAAATTGCTATTTGTAGAGAACTACCTGGCAAAGCTATATCGCATAAACAGTGCAGGATACAATCCAGCAATCAAATTTGTATCTTGTGGAACAGAGAAATGCACTTACGTGAGAAAATGCAAGTTCATGTGTAATATGACCTAACACACAAGTGTTCACCTGTGCACGTGCACAATAAGAGCTAAGTCACATTCTGTTTACTTCGTACGTAACGTTAGGTTAGGGCTAATGCACACACCCTAGTACACGAGGCACATGCCATTTGAGAGCAGGTCAAGGGATCTAACTTGGTGGATGGATGTGTTCTAACGAGTCATTTGTAGTTGAAAGAGAATAATACTTGTTCTTAAGATGTTAAAACTGAGGAGATGGTATGTACAGTAAGACGTCTTGTTATTTCCTGTGTAATATTACAGACATGGCAGAGAGCACACAGTTCTTTTGCTATGACTACGCTGCAGTAATTTGAAACCCTACGTGTTCATTAAGACAATGGGTGATGATTATACAAAGTTAGCAGTCATTGGATATTACACAGGTGTTCCTTCCGGTGTCATGTTGCTGACATGGCAGAGAGCGCACAGTTCTATTGCTACAACTAACACTGCAGTAATTTGAAACCCAAGGTGTTGATCAAGACAATGGGTGATGATCATGCAAAGTCAGCAGTAATTGGATACCACACATCAACATTGACTAAATCATAAACGTGTTGTCATAACCAGCAGAAACCTCATTTAAAGATTTTAGATTTTACATTTTAAATTTAAGATTTTTTTTATTTTTAGATTTTACTTTTTTACATTTTCCTAAAAGAGTAAACAACAAGGTCACATACCTAACCTCATTAAACCTAACTTTACCAAACCTAACTTAAGCTAATCCAAAGGCTAATGCACATACCCAAAGCATATAAGGTACATGCAACTATCCTTATGCTAGTCTTACAGGTTACTGTACAACATGATCACTACCCAAACGGATTTATTTTTCATTTTGTTGTTTATACATATGTCAATTTTCCAATTTCCCATTTTCAGTTTTTTTAATGTCAGTTTTTAGTTTTTTCAATTTCATAATATGGAAAACATGGATTTTTGCATTTTGTTGTTTACACATTTATTAATTTCACAATTTCCCATTTTCAGTTCTTAAAATGTCAGTTTAAAGTTTTTCAATTTCATGATATAGAAACATGGATTTTCCAATTTGTTGTTTTCACATTTGTCAATTTACCAAATTCATATTTACAGTTGTTTAAATTTCAGTTTAGTGTTTTTTGTTCTATTTGTTAATATTGAAACATGGATTTTTTACAATTTGTGTTTTACATGTCATGCAATTATTCTGATGCTAGTCTTATAGGTTACTGTTCAACATGATCACTACCCCCCCCCCCAACACAGAATATATTTTTTAAATTTTTGTTGTTTACACATATGCCAATTTTCCAATTTACCATTTTCAGTTTTTAGTTTTTTCAATTTGATAATATGGAAAACATGGATTTTGCATTTTGTTGTTTACACATTTATTAATTTCACAATTTCCCATTTTCAGTTCTTAAAATGTCAGTTTAAAGTTTTTCAATTTCATGACATTGAAACATGGGTTTTCCAATTTGTTGTTTTCACATTTGTCAATTTACTAAATTCACATTTACAGTTTTTAAAAATTTCAGTTTAATGTTTTTGTTCTATTTGTTAATATGGAAACATGGATTTTTTTTACAATTTGTGTTTTTTACATGTCATGCAATTATTCTTATGCTAGTCTTATAGGTTACTGTACAACATGATTACTACCCCCCACTGGATTTTTTTTTCATTTTGTTGTTTACACATATGCCAATTTTCCAATTCCCCATTTTCAGTTTTTTTAATATCAGTTTCAAGTTTTTCAATTTCATAATATGGAAACATGGATTTTGCATTTTGTTGTTTTCACATTTATCAATTTCACTATTTCCCATTTACAGTTCTTAAAATGTCAGTTTAAAGTTTTTCAATTTCATGATATAGAAACATGGATTTTCCAATTTGTTGTTTTCACATTTATCAATTTACTAAATTCCCATTTACAGTTTTTAAAATTTCTGTTTAATGTTGTTGTTTTTTTTTCTATTTGTCAATATGGAACATGGATTTTTCCAATTTGTGTTTTACATGTTCATTTTGAATTAGGAGTGGAGAGAGGTGGGTAGTAATTAAAAATGTGCAAGCAGTGTCCATTGTTGACAGGTCATTGTTGACGAGTCCTTTTCATACAACAGAAAAGTGAGTTCATGTTTCGCATGCATTACCTAAAGAGTAATACCATGCAAGTGTTTAACATTTTACAACTAACCTGTTAGTATGATTTGCACACTACAAAGGTTATATCTGTTCTGGTAATAGAATTATTTAACGTTGGCTTTTATATTTAATATGTACAGTTTAAAGTGATAGAAAAGTGGTAGAAATTTGGTAGCAAAGTGGTAGACAAGTGGTAGACAATTGGTAGACAAGTGGTAGAAAAGTGGGTGCAAAATGGGTGCAAAGTGGGTGCAAAAGTGAGTGCAAAAGTGGGTGCAAAAGTGGGGTGTAAAAGTGGTACCCTATTTGTAACGGCTTATTTAACAAGTTATTTTGTGGTACTCTATTTGTAATGGCTTATTTGACAAGTTATTTTGTGGTACTCTATTTGTAATGGCTTATTTGACAAGTTATTTTTTGTCAAATGTATTTAGAGGATAACAACAACACACTAAAGTTCCAAGAATCCAAACTACTCTAAGGTTCTTGATTGTCTCTCAACTACATTCCACGCCTAGTCAAAAATATTATACATTTCGAATTTTTCAAAAAAAGGTAAATTGGGACAGTATGCTATATGTTTAAACTAAAAATCATATAAAATCATATGCTAACTCCAACACCTACGTCTATCCCACTCTAAGTCCAAAAAAAAATATATTCTTTAAATTTTTCCTAAAATTTTTGGAAAGTAGGCTATATTTTGAAAACTAATCATCATAAAAAGTCATATATAGACTCAAACCAATGGTTTTTATGTCCTTAATCGTTAGAACATAACATGGAATTTTTGACATTTTTCCAAAAAATGTACATTCTAAAAAAATGGGCTACATTTTGTAAACTATGAAATTTACAAAAAAAAATGTGTTTGACATAAATGACAGGTATTTACTCCCTCTACCATAAAACCAAGTCCCAGGTCTCTGGGCCAAATCCACAAAGTTTCAATTTTGAAAGTAGGCGATATTTTGAAAACTTATCATTCCAAAAAGTCATATATAGACTCAAACAAATGTTCTTTAAGTCCTTTAACGTTATAACAAAACTTAAACATATTTTCAATTTTTCCAAAAAAGGGTCAATTTTCAAAATTGCCTATATTTTGGAAACTAGGATTTTACAAAAAAGTTTGTTTAACATAAATGAAAGGTCTTTACCCCCTATACCCCAAAAATAAATTGTACGTGCCTAGGACAGAAACTGTGCAGTAGTGTGTTTTGGACAGTTCTGGCACCACCTCCACCTCCCCACATCCAAGATGGCGGCCGTAGCTTAACTTAACCTAGCCTAACCTAACAAGATGGCGGCCGTAGCTTAACTTAACCTAGCCTAACCTAACAAGATGGCGGCCGTAGCTTAACTTAACCTAGCCTAACCTAACCTGACCTACGAAGTGTGATCATAAAGTTCCAAGATGGCGGTCGTAGCTTAACTCAACCTAACCCTATGAGGAGTGATCAAAAAGTTCCAAAAATGGCTGCCGTAACTTAACTTAACCTTTCAGTCATTTTTTAACGGGTCCCGGAGGACGGGTCCCTGTGGCGGGCCCCCTTTGACATAATTTGGATAAAATGCAAGGGCCAGTCCATAGGGATCAGTCCAAAGGACCCGCCCACAGGGACCCGTCAACAAGGACCCGTCCTCCGGGACCCGTTAAAAAAAATGACTCAAAGGTTAAGTTAAGCTACGGCCGCCATCTTGGAGGTGGGGAGGTGGAGGTGGTGCCAGAACTGTCCAAAACACACTACTGCACAGTTTTTGTCCTAGGCACGTACAATTTATTTTTGGGGTATAGGGGGTAAAGACCTTTCATTTATGTTAAACAAACTTTTTTGTAAAATTCTTAGTTTCCAAAATATAGGCAATTTTGAAAATTGACCCTTTTTTGGAAAAATTGAAAATATGTTTAAGTTTTGTTATAACGTTAAAGGACTTAAAGAACATTTGTTTGAGTCTATATATGACTTTTTGGAATGATAAGTTTTCAAAATATCGCCTACTTTCAAAATTGAAACTTTGTGGATTTTGCCCCAGAGACCTGGGACTTGGTTTTATGGTAGAGGGAGTAAATACCTGTCATTTATGTCAAACACATTTTTTTTGTAAATTTCATAGTTTACAAAATGTAGCCCATTTTTTTAGAATGAACATTTTTTGGAAAAATGTCAAAAATTCCATGTTATGTTCTAACGATTAAGGACATAAAAACCATTGGTTTGAGTCTATATATGACTTTTTATGATGATTAGTTTTCAAAATATAGCCTACTTTCCAAAAATTTTAGGAAAAATTTAAAGAATATATTTTTTTTTTTGACTGAGAGTGGGATAGACGTAGGTGTTGGAGTTAGCATATGATTTTATATGATTTTTAGTTTAAACATATAGCATACTGTCCCAATTTACCTTTTTTTGAAAAATTCGAAATGTATAATATTTTTGACTAGGCGTGGAATGTAGTTGAGAGACAATCAAGAACCTTAGAGTAGTTTGGATTCTTGGAACTTTAGTGTGTTGTTGTTATCCTCTAAATACATTTGACAAAAAATAACTTGTCAAATAAGCCATTACAAATAGAGTACCACAAAATAACTTGTCAAATAAGCCATTACAAATAGAGTACCACAAAATAACTTGTTAAATAAGCCGTTACAAATAGGGTACCACTTTTACACCCCACTTTTGCACCCACTTTTGCACCCACTTTGCACCCATTTTGCACCCACTTTTCTACCACTTTGCACCCACTTTTCTACCACTTGTCTACCAATTGTCTACCACTTGTCTACCACTTTGCTACCACATTTCTACCACTTTTCTATCACTTTAAACTGTACATATTAAATATAAAAGCCAACGTTAAATAATTCTATTACCAGAACAGATATAACCTTTGTAGTGTGCAAATCATACTAACAGGTTAGTTGTAAAATGTTAAACACTTGCATGGTATTACTCTTTAGGTAATGCATGCGAAACATGAACTCACTTTTCTGTTGTATGAAAAGGACTCGTCAACAATGACCTGTCAACAATGGACACTGCTTGCACATTTTTAATTACTACCCACCTCTCTCCACTCCTAATTCAAAATGAACATGTAAAACACAAATTGGAAAAATCCATGTTCCATATTGACAAATAGAAAAAAAAACAACAACATTAAACAGAAATTTTAAAAACTGTAAATGGGAATTTAGTAAATTGATAAATGTGAAAACAACAAATTGGAAAATCCATGTTTCTATATCATGAAATTGAAAAACTTTAAACTGACATTTTAAGAACTGTAAATGGGAAATAGTGAAATTGATAAATGTGTAAACAACAAAATGCAAAATCCATGTTTCCATATTATGAAATTGAAAAACTTGAAACTGATATTAAAAAAACTGAAAATGGGGAATTGGAAAATTGGCATATGTGTAAACAACAAAATGAAAAAAAAATCCAGTGGGGGGTAGTAATCATGTTGTACAGTAACCTATAAGACTAGCATAAGAATAATTGCATGACATGTAAAAAACACAAATTGTAAAAAAAATCCATGTTTCCATATTAACAAATAGAACAAAAACATTAAACTGAAATTTTTAAAAACTGTAAATGTGAATTTAGTAAATTGACAAATGTGAAAACAACAAATTGGAAAACCCATGTTTCAATGTCATGAAATTGAAAAACTTTAAACTGACATTTTAAGAACTGAAAATGGGAAATTGTGAAATTAATAAATGTGTAAACAACAAAATGCAAAATCCATGTTTTCCATATTATCAAATTGAAAAAACTAAAAACTGAAAATGGTAAATTGGAAAATTGGCATATGTGTAAACAACAAAAATTTAAAAAATATATCCAGTGTTGGGGGGGGGGGGGTAGTGATCATGTTGAACAGTAACCTATAAGACTAGCATCAGAATAATTGCATGACATGTAAAACACAAATTGTAAAAAATCCATGTTTCAATATTAACAAATAGAACAAAAAACACTAAACTGAAATTTAAACAACTGTAAATATGAATTTGGTAAATTGACAAATGTGAAAACAACAAATTGGAAAATCCATGTTTCTATATCATGAAATTGAAAAACTTTAAACTGACATTTTAAGAACTGAAAATGGGAAATTGTGAAATTAATAAATGTGTAAACAACAAAATGCAAAAATCCATGTTTTCCATATTATGAAATTGAAAAAACTAAAAACTGACATTAAAAAAACTGAAAATGGGAAATTGGAAAATTGACATATGTATAAACAACAAAATGAAAAATAAATCCGTTTGGGTAGTGATCATGTTGTACAGTAACCTGTAAGACTAGCATAAGGATAGTTGCATGTACCTTATATGCTTTGGGTATGTGCATTAGCCTTTGGATTAGCTTAAGTTAGGTTTGGTAAAGTTAGGTTTAATGAGGTTAGGTATGTGACCTTGTTGTTTACTCTTTTAGGAAAATGTAAAAAAGTAAAATCTAAAAATAAAAAAAATCTTAAATTTAAAATGTAAAATCTAAAATCTTTAAATGAGGTTTCTGCTGGTTATGACAACACGTTTATGATTTAGTCAATGTTGATGTGTGGTATCCAATTACTGCTGACTTTGCATGATCATCACCCATTGTCTTGATCAACACCTTGGGTTTCAAATTACTGCAGTGTTAGTTGTAGCAATAGAACTGTGCGCTCTCTGCCATGTCAGCAACATGACACCGGAAGGAACACCTGTGTAATATCCAATGACTGCTAACTTTGTATAATCATCACCCATTGTCTTAATGAACACGTAGGGTTTCAAATTACTGCAGCGTAGTCATAGCAAAAGAACTGTGTGCTCTCTGCCATGTCTGTAATATTACACAGGAAATAACAAGACGTCTTACTGTACATACCATCTCCTCAGTTTTAACATCTTAAGAACAAGTATTATTCTCTTTCAACTACAAATGACTCGTTAGAACACATCCATCCACCAAGTTAGATCCCTTGACCTGCTCTCAAATGGCATGTGCCTCGTGTGCTAGGGTGTGTGCATTAGCCCTAACCTAACGTTACGTACGAAGTAAACAGAATGTGACTTAGCTCTTATTGTGCACGTGCACAGGTGAACACTTGTGTGTTAGGTCATATTACACATGAACTTGCATTTTCTCACGTAAGTGCATTTCTCTGTTCCACAAGATACAAATTTGATTGCTGGATTGTATCCTGCACTGTTTATGCGATATAGCTTTGCCAGGTAGTTCTCTACAAATAGCAATTTTTCCACTGCTCTACCTAAGCCTTTTGCTCTTTTGGCTTTCTTACAGTCGAGTGTGTAATAGACAGCATTAACTGTATATCAAACCCAGTTCACCTTTGTATTTGTAATCCAAGTAATAATTTGAAAAGTCATAAATGTAATCAGTTTTAAACGTTATCTCCGTTTTGTTTTGTTTAATATGTTTATGACATGCATATTAACCTGAAATCGAACCCTCTGGTGAAAGGCTAACAGCTTAACCACTGCACCACCATGCCCTTGTTTCTTAGTTCGACTCGTTCTAGGCCTCAGACCTGGAAATCGAGTTAAGACTACCAATACAAGAGCTAAAAGTGCTTACCACTGCAACACAAAAATACATAAATAAATGGATAGCTGGTAACATTAGACAACCGGAAATGATTATATTTCTGTTAGCAATGCATTTCGTCATCAGCCTACTGTCTGAGCACTGACAGCAACACAGTTTAGTTTAGAACAAGCGAGTGTGTGTGTATTGATTATTAGCCTCAAGTATTTAAAGCTTGTTGTGTGTAGCGATCATTTTGTCTCGGCAACCACTGAGCATTTTTGTGTTTTAGCTATCCTCTTTAACCAATCAAATAAAGATAGTCTACTCTTAATTCTTGATAAATCAGAGTTTGCGTACACCGTTTCTCATTTATTAACCCATACCTGCAACCTATACTCTCTCTAAACCCCCCCCCCCCCCCCAGGGGCTCACATCTAGTGGGTTGTGGGTTGGCGACCACGGGGCCCCAGCTGAGTCCGGCATTGCTTCCACTTACTTGTGCCGGCTCCTCTCTTTCTTCTTTCCTGTCGACCTCCCTTGGTCAACTCTTGTTCTCTTCCGACCCCGACGGTATTAGGGTATCCGAGGCCTAGGGAGTCTCTTCCTTTCCCGCCTTCATTGGCCCTTGTCTCATCTTTTCTGATTCCCTCCTTCTGCGAGGGGTCAGCCTTCTTTTTCTTTTCCTTTTACCTCCTGCCTTGTGCTCAAGGCCCTTAAGGAGGCAGGGTGTATGTAGCCCCACCACTTCTGGTGCACCGTCGATAATGCTACACCCTCAGGGGCTCACGGCTGGTGAGTTCGGGCGTTGGCGACCCCGAGGGATTCCTGAGCTGGGTCCGTTTTCCCCTTTTTGTCCCTTCCCTTTGGGGCGGACCTTCTCCTCTCTCCCCTCTCCTCTCCTCTTTTCCTTCTATTTCCTTTTCTCTTTAAGATTCCCGCACTGTTTTTGTTACTCGAATCACCGTGTATCTAAATTCCCTTTTACCATTTTTTTAAGGCATTTTTGATCTATGTTGCATTTTGTAAGTCTCTTCGATCTAAATTACATCTCGCGATTGTTTTCAACCTCAATTGCATTTTGTAAAGATTGACAATCTAAATTGCTTTTTAGTAAGTCTTTCAATGCAGGCGTCAGGGCATTTTAGTGAGTATTTTGAATTTCAATTGCATTTTGTAAGTATTTTCAACCAAAACCGCATTTCGCACGAATTTTGAATCTAAATTGCATTTTGTTTGGTGGGCATTTTGCACATATTTGGATTCTCAATTGCATTTTGTGGGTATTTTGAATCTAAATTACATTTGTCAAGTATTTTCAATCTAAATTGCTTTTTGTAAGTATTGTCAATCCACATGAGTCGTTTGAATCTACCGTACATTTTGTAAGCATTTTCAATTTCAATTGCATTTTGTAAGTATTTTGAATTTCAATTGCACTTTGTGAATAATTTGGATTGGAACTGGGATATTTCAATCTGAATTGCATTGTGTATTTTCAATTTCAATTGCATTTTGTAAGTATTTTGATCCTCAATTGCATTTTGTACGTATTTTCGATCTCATTTGCATTTTGTAAGTATTTTGAATTTCAGTTGCATTTTGTAAGTATTTCGGCGCTACTTTGCATTTTGTACGTATTTTGAATCTAACCTACGTTTTGTGGGTCTTTTTCAATCTATTCTTTTTGTGCAACTTTTCGTTCTAAAATCCCTTTTGTAGGACCATATTGTGAGTTGTTTCCATGCGAGTTCCTTTTTGTACGTATATTCAGTCTTCGATAATTTTGTTCTGGTTTCCATTTCATTATCATTTTCGCTATCACCCAGATCATTAGGGGCCGATAACCTCGATGTTAGGCCCCTTAAAACAACAATTATCATCATCATCATCATCATCTCTCTATACTGCAGTTTGATCTGAAAACAAGTTTCAATGGTAAAAGACTTGTCAGTCACCATACATGTAGCCTACACTAATTCTTTCTCTACCTAGCTATGTTTCATCACACATGGTAAACATCTCACATGTTCGTACCGATTATTAGTTTATAAAATCTCAGGTCAATGACCTTGATGTATTGGGTATTTTTGGTAAATGCATTGGCCATGGGAAAGGGTTGACCATTCTAAGTCCTATGACACTTCACATGTTAATATTCAATTATTAGTTTATAAAATCTTAGGTCAATGACCTTGCTGTTTTGAATCTTTTGGGTAAATTCGTTGGTCATTGAAAAGGGTTGACCATCCTGAGTCCCATGACACCTCACTTGACCCTCTCTGATTATTAGTTAGCGAGATATTATCAAAAGTGTAGTTAGGCCCTTTTAACAAAAAAAATACATTCAAAAACAAAATGTCACCTCAAGTCCAACGACCTTTAATACAAGTCCCATAGCCTTATTGGTTCATGAAATATTAAAAAGCTAATGACCTATTAGTTTCGGATCTTTTGGTAATTTAAAAAAAAATAACTCATCTATAAATCTGTATTCAAATAGCCCGCCCTCTTACAAAAAAACCAAGTGCAAATGCGTAAAAACAAAAAAAATGTTAATTCATAGTAGCGATTGGCTCTTCGCTTGCGTTTCATGTGGAACAACGTTTAATTTCATCATAGCATTAGGGACCAGTCCAAAGGGACCGGTCTAAAGGGATTAGTCAAAAAAGGACCCGTCAACAAGGACCCTTCCACAGGGGCTCGTCCACAAGGATCCGTCAACAATGAACCATCCACAGGGACCCGTCCACAGGGACTCGTCCACAGGGACTCGTCCACAAGGATCCGTCTACAGGGGCCTGCGTGTGCGTGCAGGGGAACATACGATTACGTCAGCAAATCATCTCATCTAGTTTCAAATTTAGCCACTACGGCGCGTGCAACACACAGGAAGTGCGTGGGAACATACGATTACGTCAGCGAAACATGAACTCACTTGTCTGTTGTATGAGTTTCAGTTTAGTAGTGGCGTCAAGCAGCAAAAGACGTTTACTTACACACAATCCATCATTATGGTAAGCATTTTTTTTCTTATCATTATGGAAATCTCCTTATTAGATTAAAATGTTATAGTGGTTCTGGTCACTTATAGCTAAACTGTAATAGATATGATTTGTTTGTTTCTTTATAGACTACTACAACTAATATCCTCAATGCTATGGGGGCAGGACTGTTGATTAGAGAGAAAAAAAGCTCACTTAATTACCAATGCATACTCTTCTCCGTATCATTAACATTCAAAAAGTGGACACAATGTATAGTGAACGTGTATTATGTGTTAGTGAAAATTTTCAGACATTCCTTTCTACACGTTTTAATGATATATGTCAGAAAAGTGTGCTCGAGGATCTAAATCGTAGTGGACATTCTCCATATCTAATTTATGAGGGTATAAAAAAACAATAAATGTATTGTACATTCTGACTTTGAAGTTAGGTTAGGTAAGGTTAGGTTAGGTTAGGTTAGGTGAAGTTGGGTTAGGCAGAATGGCAGCGGTATGAATCAAAAGCCAACTTCTGTCAGTTTTGTCTCACAAGGTTGAGTGTACCCCATTCCAACCCTCAGCCTAGAATTAAATGTCTTGACAGAGCCAGGACTCGAACCCGAGCCTCCACAGTAACAGCCAATAATGCTAGCCACTACACCATAAAGTGTGGGAATATAAGGCTGGTCTTGATTGTACATAATAAATCAATAATTACCTAATAATAATAATAATAATAAATAATAATAATAATAAATATTCCATTTAGCAACTACATAGCCGACCTCTCCATGGGTTCTTTTACATGCCTACATCGTATGACATGCGTGTCTTAATTTTTGCCAACTTTCAAAAATCACTTACCACGACCAAGAGCGAATCTGCAAGCTTGGGGTTAGTAGTCCGACACAATAACCACTCACCCACCGTGGCAAGCTATCAATCAATAATTACCTAATAAAATTAATAATAATAATAATAATAATAAATATTCTATTTAGCGACTACACGGTCGAACTCCCCCTGTGACATTACTCACGGTCTCAGAGTATGGCGGCCATCTTGCGCATTAGCCCCTGACCCAGCTATGACTGTCCCCTCCATAAGAATAACATAGAGTGGTTGCGCGCGGCGGCCATCTTGCGCATTAGCCCCTGTCCCAGAACCGCCTTATATTTCCTACTCCGATGCGCTGATCACGCGTCTGGGCAGCGGTCGCTTGGTCGGCCTAGGCCCTTCAAGGGCTGTATAGTGCCAGGGGTTGTTGAATAGCGTCCTAAGAAAAGAGGGCCCGGGGCTCCTCCCCGGGAAACATTTGTATGATTTGGTGCAAAATAGTGAGTTTTAAGGCTATCTGGCATCACATCTTTCAACCAATGTCCTGCAATGTTTTATGTTAGGTTAATGTAAAACACAACTAAGATCAATTTATGTTACTTAAGATAGAATAAATTAACATTATTGTTGTTTTACAACATACACTATAATACAAAGTCAAGGTTCCTTGAAGCGTTACCGAATCGGTTTATAACTTCATCGTCAGTGATATCTATGTCTCTGTGGATAGATAGTAATGCTAGACCATTGAGTCTGTTTTCTGAAGTAGAATTTCTCAAGTATGTTTTCAACCTCCTCAAGCTTGAGAGTCTCCGTTGGGCGTTGCTACAGATACAGGCATGTACATTTTGGGGAAGAAGTTTCGACTCCCATAGTGCACTGGCTTTGCTCGTGACGTGGATACACATGTATCAAATACGTCTTGCAATGGCCTTCCCAGTGTGCACTAGACAGTGTCTTGGTGAGGTGTGCTTTAACCAACTGAAGAGCCCAATCGCACACCGGGGCGAAACACTGTCATTTTGTTGAGTTATGCCGGAACATTTAGCACAATTTGTGTTTAAATATATAATGGCTCAACGGACAATATATATTTTTCTTTTGAAAATATATGACCAAATATAAATCTTTCATTTGATGTATATAACTATAGGCCATGTCTATTAAGTGTTTATCGGTCTGAAAGAGCGAGATGGTTTAGTTGTTGTCGTGGCTGCCAAAATGTGTGTTTTGATGGCAGATTCGAAATTAGCCTAGCGGTGTTTTAACGGATGATCTTATGGAAAATTTTCTCTTGTTGAACGAAGACATTAATTTAGAATCTGAGAGTAAAAGCAATGATGTGTGGGAAAATATAGACCGTAATGTTATCGATGGCGGTTTGTTAGGAATACGAGAGTGTTTACGCGGGGATAAATAAATGTTCACAGCAGAACATGAGCCTCATATAATTCCAGCAACTTTGTTGTTAACAAACTGCGAACAATTTGGCCAAACCCTTTGAAACGTGTTTTTGATCAACTGAGCGCCCCCACACCTAGCATGCTTTGCGATATCCTCCTTCCGCAACATAGGGTAGCCGGGACGTAAGGTTATCCCACTCGGAGAGTTAAATATGTAACAGAGTAGGTTTCAATGGCATCGCTATACGACTCTGTATTTATGATTCACTTCTTCTTATCAATTTCTCCAAACAAAGCAACAGATAATATCGCTTAGTAACAATGGCACATCATATGTATATTGGTTTTTAAAGGTTTCATTCATAAACAAATATTATGTGTGTCTAAATTTCGCCCCTGGTATATTATCAAAAGAATGTGCTGGATGTCCATGGAATGTCCGCACCCTTGTTTCTCAAATGAAACCAAGTCATATAATACCTAGCCTGACTGAACATACCGTATATTGAGTCGCTCATGTAAATGTTATAAAATTGCCTACTTATTAATATTATCAGCAAATTATAACAGAATGATTGATCGCTTCATATTTAGAGCTAGCGGACCCTTGCGAGAAATCTCGCAAGTCATACTTTCCCCCAATAGCTTTATAATGAGTGACTTAAGGGGAAAGGTTGTTATGTTTTTATTTCAACCAAATGATTAGAGAACACTATTAACATTTCAGTTAGAATTCCAAGCTCTACGTTCTCTAACTTAAGAAGGCAATCACTGCAAATTGGATCATCATAACACTCACCAGTTATTCGATATTTGATGATGATGATGATAATTGTTGTTTTAAGGGGCCTAACATCGAGGTGATGGGCCCCAAATGATCTGGGTGATAGCGAAAATGATAATGAAATGTAAACCAGAACAAAATTATCTGAGACGGAAAATACGTACAAAAAGGAACTCACAATATGCTCTTACAAAAGGGAATTTAGAACGAAAAGAGTCACAAAAAGAATACATGGAAAAATACCCACAAAACGTAGGCTAGATTCAAAATACGTACAAAATGCAATGTAGCGTCGAAATACTTACAAAATGCAACTGAAATTCAAAATACTTAGAAAATGCAAATGAGATCGAAAACACGTACAAAATGCAATTGAGGTTCAAAATACTTACAAAATGCAATTGAAATTGAAAATACACAATGCAATTCAGATTGAAATAGGCCCTATCCCAGTTCCAATCCAAATTATTCACAAAGTGCAATTGAAATTCAAAATACTTACAAAATGCAATTGAAATTGAAAATGCTTACAAAATGTACGGTGATTCTAACGACTCATGTGGATTGACAATACTTACAAAATGCAATTTAGATTGAAAATACTTGACAATATGTAATTTAGATTCAAAATACCCACAAAATGCAATTGAGAATCAAAATATGTGCAAAATGCCCACCAAACAAAATGCAATTTAGATTCAAAATTCGTGCGAAATGCGGTGTTGGTTGAAAATTCTTACAAAATGCAATTGAAATTCAAAATACTCACTAAAAGGCCCGGGCACATGCATTGAAAGACTTACTAAATAGCAATTTAGATTTTCAATCTTTACAAAATGCAATTGAGGTTGAAAACAATCGCGAGACGTAATTTAGATCGAAAAAACATACAAAAAGCAACGTAGATTAAAAATGCCTTAAAAATCGCTAGAAGGGAATTCAGACACACGGTGAACCAAGTAACAAAAACAGTGCGAGAATCTTAAAGAGAAAAGTAAATTTAAGGAAAAGAGGAGTGGAGAGGAGAGGAGAGGGGAGAGAGGAAAAGGTCCGCCCCAAAGGGAAGGGACAAAAGGGGAAAACGGTCCCAGCTCAGGAATCCCTCGGGGTCGCCAACTCCCGAACTCACCAGCCGTGAGCCCCTGAGGGTGTAGCATTATTGACGGTGCACCATAAGTGGTGGGGCTACATACACCCTGCCTCCTTAAGGGCCTTGAGCACAAGGCAGGAGGTAAAAGGAAAAGAAAAAGAAGGCTGACCCCTCACAGAAGGAGGGTGTCAGGAAAGATGAGACAAGGGCCAATTAAGGCGGGAAAGTGAAAGACTCCCTAGGCCTCGGATAACCTAATACCTGCGGGGTCGGAAGAGAACAAGAGTTGACCAAGGGAGGTCGACAGGAAAGAAGAAAGTGAGGAGCCCGGCACAAGTAAGTGGAAGCAATGCCGGACTCAGCTGGGGCCCCGTGGTCGCCAACCCACAACCCACTAGATGTGAGCCCCTGGGGGGTATTCGATATTTAAGCAAGCATGAAAGCTGCCTTGTTCCTAAGTGCTACGATCAGCGTTAAACTGCTTCGCGCACTGCATGCAAGGCAGCTTTCCCGGTACTGTGTGTAGCGCTCAGCGCTAAACTCCTTTATACGTTACCTACAGGGGTGCTTTCGCTTTCTTGAGAGGAGCGTCAGCATGAGAGCGTGCTGTGACTGGTTTCTTTCTGAGAGCATTGTATACTGCTTCTTTGATCTCATTTTCCATGTTTTCCTGAAGTCGGGTTTTGGTGTATTGTGTTAGGTCCTCGACCTTTTCAGGAAGGGCGGCTATTACCACCCTACAGGATTTATTCATGTCCAGTGCCTCAGGTTTACATATTTCACACAGCCATATCAGTTTTCTGTTCTTCCTTTCAAGGTCTTTGACTACCTGACCAATTGGCCAGTACAGTTCTCGTGGGTCTTTTCTCTGCGATGATGATGATGATGATGATAATTGTTGTTTTAAGGGGCCTAACATCTAGGTTATCGGCCCCTGATGGTTTGGGTGATCGTGAAGATGAAAATGAAAAGCGAACTTAAAACTAAAACTAACTACTAACCTACATACTAGAAGATGAAATGGAAAACTAAAGGAGAATAAGGCAAATAAAGGACAGGAGGAAAAGAAATGCCATCAACCCTCGAAGAAGGCGGATTGAGGGACTTGGAAAAAAGGAGAGCCATGAAAAGCAGATAGGAAAGTGAAAGAGGAGAGGGTCCGCCCCAAAGGTAAGGGACAAAAGGGGAAAACGGACCCAGCTAAGGAATCCCTCGGGGTCGCCAACTCCCGAACTCACCAGCCGTGAGCCCCTGAGGGTGTAGCATTATCTAGGGTGTACCAAAAGTGGTGGGGCTACATACACCCGGCCTCCTTGAGGGCCTTAAGCAGAAGGCAGGAGATAACAGGAAAAGAAAAAGAAGGCTGACCCCTCGCAGAAGGAGGGAATCAGAAAAGATGAGACAAGGGCCAATTAAGATGATGATGATGATAATTGTTGTTTTAAGGGGCCTAACATCTAGGTTATCGGCCCCTGATGGTTTGGGTGATCGTGAAGATGAAAATGAAATGCGAACTTAAAACTAAAACTAACTACTAACCTACATACTAGAAGAAGAAATGGAAAACTAAAGGAGAATAAGGCAAATAAAGGACAGGAGGAAAAGAAATGCCCTCAACCCTCGAAGAAGGCGGATTGAGGGACTTGGAAGGAAGGAGAGCCATGAAAGGCAGATAGGAAAGTGAAAGAGGAGAGGGTCCGCCCCAAAGGTAAGGGACAAAAAGGGAAAACGGACCCAGCTCAGGAATCCCTCGGGGTCGCCAACTCCCGAACTCACCAGCCGTGAGCCCCTGAGGGTGTAGCATTATCTAGGGTGCACCAAAAGTGGTGGGGCTACATACACCCGGCCTCCTTGAGGGCCTTAAGCAGAAGGCAGGAGATAACATGAAAAGAAAAAGAAGGCTGACCCCTCGCAGAAGGAGGGAATCAGAAAAGATGAGACAAGGGCCAATTAAGGCGGGAAAGGAAGAGACTCCCTAGGCCTCGGATACCCTAATACCGTCGGGGTCGGAAGAGAACAAGAGTTGACCAAGTGAGGTCGACAGGAAAGAAGACAGAGAGGAGCCCAGCACAAGTAAGTGGAAGCAATGCCGGACTCAGCTGGGGCCCCGTGGTCGCCAACCCACAACCCACTAGATGTGAGCCCCTGGGGGGAGGGCCAATTAAGGCGGGAAAGGAAGAGACTCCCTAGGCCTCGGATACCCTAATACCGTCGGGGTCGGAAGAGAACAAGAGTTGACCAAGGGAGGTCGACAGGAAAGAAGACGGAGAGGAGCCCGGCACAAGTAAGTGGTCCCCCAGGGGCTCACGACTAGTGAGAAGTGGGTTGGCGACCACGGGGCCCCAGCTGAGTCCGGCATTGCTTCCACTTACTTGTGCCGGGCTCCTCTCTGTCTTCTTTCCTGTCGACCTCACTTGGTCAACTCTTGTTCTCTTCTGACCCCGACGGTATTAGGGTATCCGAGGCCTAGGGAGTCTCTTCCTTTCCCGCCTTAATTGGCCCTTGTCTCATCTTTTCTGATACCCTCCTTCTGCGAGGGGTCAGCCTTCTTTCTCTCTTCCTTTTTCCTCCTGCCTTGTGCTCTAGGCCCTTAAGGAGGCAGGGTGTATGTAGCCCCACCACTTCTGGTGCACCCTAGATAATGCTACACCCTCAGGGGCTCATGGCTGGTGAGTTCGGGAGTTGGCGACCCCGAGGGATTCCTGAGCTGGGTCCGTTTTCCCCTTTTGTCCCTTACCTTTGGGGCGGACCCTCTCCTCTTTCACTTTCCTATATGCCTTTCATGGCTCTCCTTCCTTCCAAGTCCCTCAATCCGCCTTCTCCGAGGGTTGAGGGCTTTTCTTTTCCTTCTGTCCTTTATTTGCCTTATTCTCCTTTAGTTTTCCATTTCTTCTTCTAGTATGTAGGTTAGTAGTTAGTTTTAGTATTATGTTCGCTTTTCATTTTCATCTTCTCCATCACCCAAACCATCAGGGGCCGATAACCTAGATGTTAGGCCCCTTAAAACAACAATTATCATCATCATCACAAGTAAGTGGAAGCAATGCCGGACTCAGCTGGGGTCCCGTGGTCGCCAACCCACGCCTCACTAGATGTGAGCCCCTGGGGACTCTTTTCTCTGCACCTATCGCATTCGATTGTGCTGTCCTCATTAGTGCATTGCCTCTGACATATCGGGCAGAATTCCCTTTTGTTGCTTCTAGGTGGACTGCGGGAAGACAGCATCTTGGTCAAGATTTCCTGCTTTATCTTGTTGGTTAAGGAGCCTCTCTCCCTTATCAGGACAGCCCTCGTTGGAAAACTTCTTCACGCCCCGCTTACAGTGCGCTTCCTTTTTCCTAAGTGCAACGATCGGCGTTAAACTCCTTCGCACACTGCCTGCAGTGCAGATTTCCAGGTCATGTGAGTAGCGCTCAGCGCTAACTCCTTTGCACATTGCCTACATGGGTGCTTTCGCTTTCCCGGGTGGAGCGTCAGCACGAGAGCGTGCTGTGGCTGGTTTCTTTCTTTGATATATTTGAAATTAGAATGCAATTCGTCATTGTTAATGCCATTTGTGTGCTGAGTTCATTGATTGACAGTTTACCCGTAACACTCACCGGTTATTCGATACATTAACTTGCAGTCAGAATTCCAAGTTGTTCTTTCCCTAACTTAAGAAGGCAATCACTGAAAATTGAATCATCATAACTCCGGTATTTCGATATTTATGAAATGATACGATTTGAGTACGCAATCAATTGATTTACTAATTCTGGAAACCATGGGAAATGATAGAAGATAGAAGAAAAACCTGTAAAAGAATTAATTATTAATAGTTCTAAGGTTTTAGACGCCGTAACACTCGCCGGTTATACAATTTAGAGTTCTCAATCCATTGATTACCTGTTTCTGAAAACCATGCGAAATGATCGATATTTATGAAATTAGAATGCAGAAGAAAAACCTGTAAAATAATTAACGTTGAATAGTTTTAAGTGTTTAGACGACAACTCATAATTGCAGCATGTTAGAGCATCAATATTTGCAAATCGCACACTTCTTACAAAAATTGATATTTATGAAATTAGTATGCAATTCTTCACCGCTAATTCATGAAATTCTACGATTTGAGTCCACATTCCTTTGATTTACTGTTTCTGAAATCCAGGACTCCGATTGTTAAAATGACACGAAACAGGCGTCACAGCGGCTAAGATGTGAAGTGGACAGCAATTATGGAGCGTATTTTCCTACAGCAACAGCATCTGAAAATCGCACACTTCGTATAAATTAAAGACATTTATGAAATTAGAAAATCTCGCTTGTTTATAAACCACACTTTTCCGTCTAGGTTTATAAAGAGAGACTTAAAGAGAAAGGTTGTTATGTTTTCATTTCAACCAAATGATTCTAGAACACTGTTTACATTTCAGTTAGAATTCCAAGTCCTACGTTCCTTAACTGAAAATTGGATCATCATTCGCTGTCATGTTTTTTGGCGATTGACTACTGTGAATTTTGGACGATAAAGGCGATTGTTTGATGTTGCTCTCAACAATGGTAGTTCGGTTGCCATGTCTTACAATAGGGAGTACCTGTCTAAAGTCTCCACCGAACAGAGCTCTGCTGTTGCAAATTTCTTTCAATAGCCGATCGAAAATGTTTAACGCTTCTTTGGGAACACCCCCCCCCCCCCAGGGGCTCACATCTAGTGGGACGTGGGTTGGCGACCACGGGACCCCAGCTGAGTCCGGCATTGCTTCCACTTACTTGTGCCGGGCTCCTCTCCGTCTTCTTTCCTGTCAATCTCACTTGGTCAACTCTTGTTCTCTTCCGACCCCGACGGTATTAGGGTATCCGAGGCCTAGGGAGCCTCTCCCTTTCCCGCCTTAATTGGCCCTTGTCTCATCTTTTCTGATACCTTCCTTCTGGGAGGGGTCAGCCTTTTGTCCCTTACCTTTGGGGCGGACCCTTCCTCTCCGCCTTTCATTATATTTCCTTTTCGTAGGTATTCTTGATCTACGTTGCATTTTGTAAGTTATTCGATCTAAATTGCATTTAGTGAGTGTTTTCCAACCTCACTTGCATTTTGTAAGGATTGCCAATCAAAATTGCTTTTTAGTGGAAGTCTGTCTGTTTCCAAGTTGAGGCTAGGTTGGTCTCTAAAACTTTGCTGCGTGGCTTTGGTACTGTATATGTTGTGTGTGGGAGCTGAAAATTCCATTATTTTGTCGGCCATTATTGCCAAATTGTCCAACATATCACTACTTGACGCTAATATAGAACGCACATTGACGGGTAGTCGCTGGATAAATATCGTGCGTAAGAAATCGTCCTTAACTTGTGTTCCAGTCAAATTTCTCATTTCCCTAAGCAATTGGGACGGTTTCTTGTCTCCTAAGCCTAATTCCGTCAGAAGCTTGTTAACTTTACGTCCCTCCGATTCTTCGAAC
The DNA here is from genome assembly GCA_946902985.2 of Meconema thalassinum. Classification (NCBI taxonomy): domain Eukaryota; kingdom Metazoa; phylum Arthropoda; class Insecta; order Orthoptera; family Tettigoniidae; genus Meconema; species Meconema thalassinum. The sequence continues at coordinate 509,746,387 of OX336392.1, read as the reverse complement.
TCTTGGACAAGCAGTTTTTTTTTTTCAAGTCGGAGAAAGGCGTATTGGACAGGGGTTTGCACAGAACATCAGATATTAATTCAGCTACATCGGCATCTAACGCACCTAGCACATGATTAAACTTGGTAAGTTCGGCCGTTATCCCTGCTATAGCAAACTGCGCTTCTATTTGCATGGCCCAAACCTTGACGTTCTTGCGCCAGATAGGAGGAATTTTTACTGCGACACGGGCTATCTCCGCGTCGTTTTGAGACACTGGTCGTATCTGTAATGACTGACCTGGGATTTCTTCTCCGTTGCACGACATCACGTCGGAGTCACCAATTTAGTACTTAGATTAGGTATTATAATATAATAATAAATTATATTTGATGCTGGCGACTAGTAAAACTTTTATTCTCTCTTGATGCCAACAGAAAGACAAAACACACAAAATTCGCACAGAGTAAAGGAACAATCAAAGAACTCTAAGTTCTCCAAAGAGCTCTTCGCTCATGGCCTCCACAGTATCAATTAAAATACACACACTACTGTATGAATCACAAGAGATATCATCAGACGAATTCTACATACCCAAGTAGGCCCTCATGGGTCTTAATACAGTAAATGACTACATGACCCCGAAGCACCTGCATCACAGAGGATACAAGTGACATTTTAGTAGACTACATACCTCATCTGTTGAACCTCCAGTTTCTTTGACTGACGTACTTGATTATTTTCAGTCACGAATTGCGTTCGGAGAGAGCTCAGTTTGAGTTTTACATCATTTGCTGTAGTTCCTGGTCGCAACCTGCTGATTTCTTTTGCTATTATTTCCAGGGCATCTTGGCGCATAATTTTGTTATGATACACCGGCAGTTTAGTGTTATAAAGGCATGGGTTACTTTCGTACCTTTCAATAAGCGAAGAAATAACCTCATTTGCCCAAGGACGTGACATCCTGTGTTTATGAAATACGTTGCCTTCGAGAAAACGATTAACCAAGATTACTTGGAGATGCTACCGCTAGGATCTCTGCAAGGGCAGAGAGAGCATTCTGATTGGCTCAGGTGCTGAACCCTCCATACAATCTTCCAGCGAAAATAGCACCGGACCAGTTACTGAGTTGCCATGAAGGCTGTCATAGAAGGCAGAATCTAGTATAGAAGGTAGAAATCACACGGTGCTAGACGCGGCTATACCAGCGTGTATACCCGTACTGGTAGCAGCTTCCATGCTAGCGAGTGTCGTGCAGGGGCGGATCCAGACACTGGTCTTGGGGGGGGGGTCATGATATCTGTCCTCAAAATGGACTGGAGGGGGGGGGGGGGGTATACCATAATTAGATATGCAAATTTAAAAGTTAAAAATAAACATCGAATTATTTGCGCATACTTTTCCCAAAATGTGTTTTTTTTTTTTCGAAATGTGAAATTTTTCGTTACTTTCCTAGTTTCTGTGTGGTCACTAAACAATATTTTGTTTGCTCATACTTACCTATACTTACGTACACTCTATTCCCAATTGGCCAGTCCAACACTGCACTCTGTTTTGTCATTTGCCATGCCAATAATATCGCTAGAGCGCTTTCGTAAAGATAGACTTTTAATTTTATCCAAAACGCTATCATTCCGGGTTCATAGTTTATAGTAACTGTATTAATTTAATTAAAGGGTAGGAGAATAAAATCAGAGTTATATAGTTTGCTGACTGACAACCGTAAAAAATTAACTATACTGTATAGCTTAGACAATAGCTTCAAGATTAAATAAAAACCCGGCTCGAGGCCCGAGGAATTTTAATCGATCGACGAGAAAAAGATCGTTAAAGACACGATTTAATCAGATTTACGGGAGTTTAAAACCATATTTAACCTTTATTTTAAGGTTATAGGTTGAGTGAATTTTTTAAGAACAAGGCTACCCGAAATTATGACGGGTACATGTGAATTGCTAATTGTACGTAAATATTACACGTACGGCAATTTTGTTCATAAAACAATTTTAAGCCAAACAAACTCTAGTCACCGGTTTGGTTTTTTCGCGTACCAATCAATCACGCGAGATGGGTTAACATAAACTCGTACTGGACGTGCAACAAAGCAAGTTCGTTTAATCGTTCATCGGACATACCGGTAGTTCACTGCAACCAAGTCTTCAGCCTTCTCAAAGAAGAATATGACCTTTCCGATGAAGCGGGTAAAGTAGCATAAATCTTGAGACATCGATGGATATTGGGGTACAACTCTTTATCGCAGGCAATTAAAGCTTCCATAGCTTTCTTTGGGATGGTTGACCCAGATACAAGCTCCCGGGACCACTTTGCCTTCCACATATGAAGTTCAGCCTGTAGAAGCCTTGCCGTAGACGCAGCAGAATGTTGATGGAGAAGTTTGAAGTACTTTGCAGCGATTGTGTCCACATCCACTGACGTCCATGATGATACTGTCATCATTGCTGATAGGCAGTGTAACTCCTGCGTTGCTTAAGGGAAGCGAGTGTTTAGGTCTTCTAGGACGTAATCTAAAATGGATATGAAAACAGCCCGACGATAGTACTCTTCTACGGTTGAAGCTGGATGATTTTCGCGGTGATTTTGCCGTTGTGCGATGCGTGGGAGCAGAAGTTCGGTTTCAAGTTGTTTTGCCAGAGGTTCTGTTTCTTGGAAGAGCTCAGCAAATTGTGTGTCGCACTCTTCGTGCCTCTTGCTCAACCCAGTGATAGTGTCGTCTAGCGCATCTTGGGCTTCCTTCAAGTCTATTTGCCCTTTTTGAAACAAAATGCTGAGTGTTTTAATGTCTCCAAGGATTTCTGACAAGCAAATGACGGTACCTATAAAATCACTCTCACAAAGAGCAGCTATGAGCGTTTTTGCCTTAGAAGGACTTTCTGAGTCCTTCCATAAAGTAATCGAGTTTAAACTCTCGACTATGTTCGGGAGTAAAGAGCGAAATTGTACAAAACCATCGTGCCGTTCGATCCACCGCGTCTCACAAAGTCCACATACATAGAAGCGTTTTGAGGACGAATCAATGAATGTAATAGTGGCCTTCATAACTCCTATTGCATTTCACACGGCGACGACTTTCGAGGACTTCGAAATAGACAAATTCAGAGCGTTATTATAACAAGGGCACCTAACGGCATGCTCTGCTTCGGTTTGCACCTTGGCGACAGCACCACAAGCTTCTGACGCCATCATAGCGCACCCGTCAGTACCAACGTCAACACACCGACATAGGACAAGACTGTGATGCTTGAGAATACTCAACACAGTTTTACCCACGTCTCTGCCGGTTACATTAGGCTCTGGGACTCTTTGGTTTCTTGTTTCTTGCTGGTTCTCTCTTTGGTTTGCGTTTTCTTCTTCTCCTCTATAGTTCTTGCATCTGCATCTTCATTTCTTGTTTGTTGGTCGTATTCATCTTCATCCTCTGGTTCTGCTACATTCTTTCTTCTTTTTCTTGTTAGTAGGCTCTGCAATTTCTTTGGTTTCTTGTTTCTTGGATTTATTTTTGGCTGGAAATTTTCTCTTCGAATCCTCCTTAGTTTCTTCTCCATCTTTATCTCTTGCTTGTATTTCCGTTTCTGCTGTTCTCTTATTTTTTCACACATTTGGATTTACCTCGTCCTCTTCTGTTTCCGGTTCCTGAGGTCTCTTCTTTCCAGCGGCATCTAGGATTTCTTCTTCGGTTTCTGCTTTCTTTGGGTCTTTTTCGTTCCTGTAGCTCTCGCTCGGTTTCTGTTTCCGTCACGCTGTTTGCTTTTTCAGTATTGTCATCATTTAGCTGCTCTTCTCCAGTTTTCGGATTTGGCGATTCTTGCGCTATTCCTTCAGTATTAATTTTATTTCTCTTTCCATCGACATTCCCTTCGTTTCGGGCGATATCTTCCTGCTCGGATACTGGGATTTCGTCTTTTTTTTTCTTCCTTTTACTTTCCCTTTAATTACGTCTTTTTCCTTTAAACAGTTGTGCACTGTTCCTCGGAGATTTATAAAGCTTATGAAGTCTTCATACAATTTACCTTGATAGACATATCTCAGGCGCCGGTGGAGCGGGCCGAAGAGGTTTGTTCGTTTGTACTCGGCTCCGTTCGGACAGGCGCGGGCGCGGCGCGCGGTGGCTGTGCTGTGCTAAGTCAGCTCGGCTCGTCACAACAATAGCAACTGTTATGTGAACTTGGAATAGCATTGACTCAGACCAAATACCGTCACTCGCCTACGGCTTTATTTTCTTTGCAAACATCAATCAACATGTCCCTCAGCAACTGTTGCTATGTACACCATAGCTGTCAAAAACCACTGCCTCCTTATCCAACATACACTCCCACCTTCTTTAGTGAGGCTAAAGAATCATGAACATATGATTGATATGGCACCCATGAAGTGGAACAACATTGAAACTTACCACACTATTAACACAGGACAGTACATATACTCCCAAAAGTTATCATGTATCGTAGTTAAACAGAGTAATCAATTATCCCAGTATCTAGCTGGTCGTTTAACTTCTCTACCGCATTAAGTCTTAAGTGGTTCTTTCTCATCATTAACCACTTCACTTACAGATTCACCACGCTTTTCCTCATGACCCTTTTCTGTTACCACAGCGATATGTGTGTCGACTGTTGAAACCTCTAGAGGATAGAGACGCTGTAAAGGACAAACAAACACTCCTACACTTGAGTTTTGCCACCCGAATGTTGCCATCTGCGCCAGGTATTAAGTCAATAATTCGAGCGGTGGGCCACTCGATTCTCTTCTTGGCTGTCTAGACGAGCACTAGATCTCCCACCCTGATCGCTGTTGGATTCTTCTCTTTCCCTTTCTGGATAAGGAGTCCTAGATATTCCTTCCTGAATCTTGACTTGAAGGTTTCTCTGACTCTATTAAGGTGGCGGAGTTTTCTTTGAGTGTTCATTTTCTCCAAGATATCCAAAGCTGGGGTTCTATCTTCCACTATATCCTTGAGAGAGGGAGCTCTACCCCTCTTACAAGAAGCATCGAAGACCGGTCTGATAGGTGTGGTAAGGCTCTCTGGTTTCAATACTGGATGGTGAGGAAGGTAATGTGCATTGTTATCAATCTCACTGTCTGGCACTATTTCAATGATTCCTTCCTTTAACCATGCTGTAAACACTTTGGAATATTTGCCGACCACTCCCCGTTCTGTGAGCTTCTCGGTAGTAGACCCCAATCTTCTCTGAGCAATTTCTAAATTATTGGGAATACTCACAGGTTCACAAATCCAAGGCAGTCCCACCGTGTACCGTCCATCAGATGACTGGCTGACATGTTGCCCAAAATGTATCTTTGCTTGCTCTTCCCGTCTACTCTTGGAAGTGGGTTCAATGGGGTCCCGAATACCGATTAAATCTAAGTCCCACAAGTCAGAAATCGAGTCATCACATTGTTTCATGGATATCACACTCATTGAGACACTATCACCCACACCTGGACCCATTTTCCGTCCACTAATTGTCCAACCAAGCTTAGTTTCTATTGCTGTAAGACCATTCTTGAGTTGATGAACACGACCAGTCAGCAACTTACCATACATGTCATTCCCAATCAAGATATCAATTTCCGATGGTCCTTCACCAGCACCGTCAACCCAAATCTTCTCTCTTCGAAGTTCTCTCAACAAAGGTCCTTTAGGCACTTGAGGAATCACTTCACACATCTGGGGGTGATCCAACACATTGATCTTCTCTTTAAATGAACCACTCACATTGCTGATATCTATTTGGTACACTTTATGCTCACGAAATTCCTTGGCACAACCAAATAACATATGACACAATCTTATTTCCTTCACCGGATGTAGTCCTAACTTTTCTGCTGTTTTCTTCAGTATATAGGTTCTTTGCGACCCAGTGTCGAACATAACCCGTACTTTTCTAGTGATTTTAGTTTGGATCACTGCAAAAGCTGTCTGTAACAGGACGTCTCCCGAGCAACTTGACATACCCGATTGTACAGAAGTAGCCTCTTTGTTGGTGGTATCCGTTACGTCTCTGCTTGTTTCTGAACACATAAGAGTAGTATGACCATTGTGACATATTAGACATTTCACTGGCACCTTACACAGTTTCGCTAAATGTTCTGTCTTCAGACAGTTAAAGCACGCGTTCTTACCTTTAGCATGTGCTCTCTTCTCATCCAATGACAGAGAGTGTGCTTTAGTACACAACTGGCTATCATGGTACTTCCCACAAAAGATGCAGCTGGGGGATTGATTGGAGAACAGCCCCATGGCCGTCGGTATTTCATCTTTCCGGCGTTGAAACTTGGGAGACTTATTCTTCTGTCGCTCAATGCAAGAGTCAATAAATTCGCCCCTAGCCAGATTTCGTTGGTCCTCTCCTTCTACCTCACGTTTGAGAAAATCCATGAGGTAATCAAGTTCACACTTCTTTGAATTACCAGGTTTATCAGGATCAGTTGGTCCTTCCTTGCCATAATTGGAACTCCTTTGCCAGGCTACCATCAACTCCTCCGGAAGACTGGACTCCACCATGGGGTACAGAAATGTAGCTGATTGTTCAGTGGTCACGCCTAAAGTCTCTATTGCCCGTAAATGTGTCTCAAGTTTATCATACATACGAGACAATTCGACTGCCTGTTTCGTGTTTGCATTGTCAATCACTAGTTTCAAAAGCTCACGCACGTACACCTGCTTCAGTAATTTCTCTCTTCCAAACCGTTGTTTGAGAGCTTCAATTACCTTTTTTTAAATTTTATTGTTCATACTCTCTGCATGCTCCACTACATAAGTACCTTTGCGTAGTTTCCAGCAGTCTGTGGGTAACTACCAACCAAATCTTGAGCTCTTGATCCTACTTCCATTGATTGAACCAAGTAATGGAATTTATCACTGTCGTGAAGTGAAGTATCTTCGTGAATCTTCGAAAAGGAAGCCCAGAATCCTAGCCACTCCTTGAAGTCCCCATTAAACTTCCGCAGTTCGATTTTGGGTAGTCTGTACCTCCTCGTGTCCTCGCCAGACGAACTCAACACCGTGCTTGTCCCCATTACACCGTTTGTTTCGTTGATTTTCAATGCTTTTAACCTCAAAACTGATGTTTTCTTTTCATACTCATCGATGACATTTTGTTCTTCATCAAGAGTTTCTTCGTTACAATCATCATACAGCGCGTCTAACACCTTACTATCGAGTTCTTTAAGTTCTACCATCTTATTATTAATTAACTCGATTAATGCACTGATGACTTCTTGGTTCCTTTCGGACTTTTCTAACTCCCGTGTAATTTCATTGCACAGCTTTGTTACCGATCGCCGAATCACGGAACGAACTTTCTTTGTCCTTTCAATGTTATCCATTTTCGTATCACGTCGGGGTCACCAGAATTTTGTTATGTGAACTAACTTGGAATAGCATTGACTCAGACCAAATACCGTCACTCGCCTATGGCTTTATTTTCTTTGCATACATCAATCAACATGTCCCTCAGCAACTGTTGCTATGCACACCATAGCTGTCAAAAACCACTGCCTCCTTATCCAACAACAACAGTGCGAGCGGGGTAGCGAAAAGAGAGCGTCACGTCTAGGTAAATTAATTTATATTGCACGATTATTAACTGAATACTAGTTAGGTTAAAATCGTTCTTTATGGTTCCTTTTGTGCGTCTCCTCCTTCGCTTCTCTCCTCTCCTTCGCTTTCCACCTTTCCTTTCTCTTTTTCCCTCTTTTCCTTTCTCTTGGTGGGGGGAGGGGAGGGATCGCCCCCCCCCCCCCCTGGATCCGCCCCTGGTTTCGTGTGATACAGGCTTTAGAATCGCGGCAGTCACAGTTGATTGGCGCCGAAACCTAGTGGGAAATTAATATGTATATAATGATGTAAGTCTCTGAGTGTTTAATGGGCAGGCAGTGTGGAGGAACGGGAGCCATCTGCCGGAACTTCTATCGAAGCTAAATGATTGTTGTAGTGTGTTAACTTCCTTGAAATAAAAGTGTGTATCCATTAGCTCCATGCATTACTACTACCAATACTTCAAATAATGGTGCCGAAAAATCCGGCGAAACGTAAATATGAGGGAACTGATGATGATGATGATAATTGTTGTTTTAAGGGGCCTAAAATCGAGGTTATCGGCCCCTAAAGAAATGAAATGGCGTGAAATGAAAGGATGTAGATAAAAACAACTCACTGCCATGGATGAAGCGAAAATGGTGTTTATAAAACAGACAGTGAGCCCCAAAAATTATGCCTTATTTGAATAAAAAGAATAAAAGGCGGATGGTAAAAAAGGATAAAACAAATAAGGCATAGTGAACAATACAATACATAACACAATAAAAACATAAAACAGATTTAACCACAATTAAAAGTCGTAACTACACATTAAAACTTAAAAAAGTAACCACTCTCCCTCATGAACCGGATGACGAGGTCAGCTGACGGCCCGTCATCGCGGAGAATAAGGGAGAGGGTATTAGGCAGTTTAAAAGTCCATCGCAGATCGGCCAGATCCACACACTCCAAGAGAAGGTGTGCCACGGTTAGGTGGGCGCCGCAAGTACACACAGGAGGATCTTCTCTCTTTAGCAAGTGGGAGTGCGTAGCAATCCCATGGCCGATCCGGAGTCGACAGAGTACCACAGCTTCCTTCCGGAGAGATTGGAAGGAAGATTTCCACACCTTCGTTGTCTCCTTGATGCCTCTCAGTTTCTTGGGTGGAGGCGTGGCACGCCATGCCTCCTCCCAATGAGATAGGATCGAATGCCGCAACTGAGAGCGCACATCACTAGCAGGCACCTTATACGGTAGCAAGGGCAGTGCGACTGCCTCTCTCGCCGCCTGATCAGCAAGCTCGTTTCCCGCAATACCCATGTGGCTAGGAAGCCACACAAAGGTCACCCCGGTTCCAGCGTTACGCGAACTGACGAGCTGGTCGTGCACACGCTGGACCAACGGGTGCTTCAGGAAACACACATCGATCGCCTGCAGCGCACTCAGAGAGTCAGTACACACAAGAAAGTGCTGGTGATCGTCTGATAACGTGTACCGCAGAGCCTCTAAGATGGCATAGAGCTCTGCAGTGTACACGCCACAGGCCTCGGGAAGTGAGAAGAGAAGCCGACGATCCTCAACCACAAATGCACAGCCTACTTTCTCGTTTACCCTCGAACCGTCCGTGAATAGAAGCCCTGATCCCGGATACCGGCTCACCACGGACTGGAACAGCCTCCGATGGACGGAGGAGTCCGTGTCCGACTTGGGGCCGGTGTGCAGATCCAGGATGATATCAGGGCGAGAGACCATCCACGGAGGGGCCTTGCTAGGTACTCGGACGATACAGGAGACAGAAGGAAATCGGAACTGACGGTATAAGTCAGCCAAGCGAATCCCCGCCGGCCGAGTGGCTCGGGCGAGCACATCATACAGCCGGCGATTCGGATTGGAAAACAAACATGGATAGCTTGGATGAAGTGGCACCTGTCGAATAGTTGCAGCATAGGTCAGCAGTACTTGTTGGCGCCTCAGGTGTAAAGGAGGTACGCCAGCCTCGGCGAGCAAGCTGACGACTGGGCTTGTCCGAAAGGCACCCGTCGCCAGCCTCACACCGCCGTGGTGGACACTGTCCAGTTTACCAAGCACTGACTTACGGGCCGAACCATATGCTACACTGCCATAATCTAACCTAGATGAAATCAGTGCCTTATAAAAACGCAGGAGCACCGCGCGGTCCGCCCCCCATGATGTGCCGCTAAGAAACCGCAACATGTTGAGCTTCTTAGCGCAGGCAGTTTTCAAACACCGCACGTGCGGTTCCCACGTCAATTTCTGATCGAAAAGGAGCCCAAGGAACCGGTACGCAGCAACAACAGGCAAAGCTACATTGCCCAGATAAAGCTCAGGATCTGGTTGGAGGGTGCGCTTTCGGCAGAAATGGACAACCGAGGACTTAGCGGTTGGGAATCGAAAGCCATGCTCCAGTGTCCAGCGTTCCACTCTCCGAATAGCTTGTTGTAGCTGTCGTTCAGCGACCGCCATATTTTGCGCACTATAATGTAGAGCGAAGTCGTCTACATATAGCGACGGTACCACTGCTGGACCAGCAGCAGCGACTATACCGTTTATGGCAATCGCAAATAATGTTACGCTAAGCACCGATCCCTGTGGGACTCCGTTTTCCTGCATATGATATTGCGAATATGTCCCCCCTATTCGGACACGGAACAGGCGAAGGGACAGAAAATTCGCAATAAAAACCGGCAAGTTACCTCGGAATTTCCATTGATTCAGGGTAGAGAGGATGCCGTAACGCCAAGTGGTGTCATAGGCCTTCTCGAGGTCAAAGAAAACAGCGACTAGGTGCTGTCTCCGGAGAAAAGCGTCCTGTATGGTGGTCTCCAGGCGTACCAGATGGTCGTTGGTACACCGAGACGCCCTGAAACCACACTGGTATTCAGACAGGAGTCCCCGTTTCTCCAGGACCCACACTTGGCGCCGATTGACCATCCTCTCAAAGAGCTTGCACAAACCGTTAGTGAGACAAATAGGTCTGTAACTCCCTGTCAATTTGAGATCCTTATCGGGCTTCAGGATAGGTATAATGATACCTTCCTGCCATTGCGCTGGAAACACACCTTCCAACCAGATACGATTAAACACCCTGAGCAAATAGCGAATGCTCTCATCGTTAAGGTGTTTAATCATCTGGTTGTGAATATTATCCGGGCCAGGAGACGTGTCCCTGCAGAGCGCCAGCGATCCGCGGAGTTCCCACTCCGTAAAGGGCACGTTGTACTCCTCCGAAGCGCGGGAAGCAAAACTAAGCTGGAAACGTTCCGCTTCGCGCTTCAGGGCCACGAGGGCAGGGTCATAGTTATCGGAACCGGATATATCCGCAAAAGACGAGGCGAGATGGTTTGCAACGCGATAAGGATCTGTAACCAGTTCATTAGCTGATGATGATGATGATGATAATTGTTGTTTTAAGGGGCCTAACATCTAGGTTATCGGCCCCTGATGGTTTGGGTGATCGTGAAGATGAAAATGAAAAGCGAACTTAAAGCTAAAACTAACGACTAACCTACATACTAGAAGAAGAAATGGAAAACTAAAGGAGAATAAGGCAAATAAAGGACAGGAGGAAAAGAAATGCCCTCAACCTTCGGAGAAGGCGGATTGAGGGACTTGGAAGGAAGGAGAGCCATGAAAGGCATATAGGAAAGTGAAAGAGGAGAGGGTCCGCCTCAAAGGTAAGGGACAAAAGGGGAAAACGGACCCAGCTCAGGAATCCCTCGGGGTCGCCAACTCCCGAACTCACCAGCCGTGAGCCCCTGAGGGTGTAGCATTATCTAGGGTGCACCAGAAGTGGTGGGGCTACATACACCCTGCCTCCTTAAGGGCCTAGAGCACAAGGCAGGAGGTAAAAGGAAGAGAAAAAAGAAGGCTGACCCCTCGCAGAAGGAGGGTATCAGAAAAGATGAGACAAGGGCCAATTAAGGCGGGAAAGTAAGAGACTCCCTAGGCCTCGGATACCCTAATACCGTCGGGGTCAGAAGAGAACAAGAGTTGACCAAGTGAGGTCGACAGGAAAGAAGACAGAGAGGAGCCCGGCACAAGTAAGTGGAAGCAATGCCGGACTCAGCTGGGGCCCCGTGGTCGCCAACCCACGCCCACAAGATGTGAGCCCCTGGGGGAAGTTCATTAGCAATGGAAATTCCCTGTACAGTAGAAGATGACTGAATTCCCGAAATGCGTCGTAGTTTAGTCCACACTTGAGAGGAGGGGGTATGTGCCGTAATAGAAGACACATACCGTTCCCAGGATTGTTTCTTACTCTGGCGAATAAGAATCCGTGCCTTGGCACGAAGTTTCTTAAACGCCACCAAATTGGCCATGGTTGGACGCCGACGGTAGTGCTTATGAGCTCGACGACGGTCTCTTATTGCCGCTGCAATATCCTCTGTCCACCAAGGGACGAGTTTGCGACGAGGAGTCCCAGAAAATGATGGAATGGACTCTTCGGCGGCAGCAAGAAGCACATCGGTGATGTGCTGTACCTCGTCATCGACGCTCTGGCAACCAAGATCAACGAACACAGCTCGTTCTTGAAACGAGGACCAATTTGCCCGCTTAAGAACCCAACGACTGGGGAACTCCACGGGCGTCTGGGTCAGAAGGGTAAGAACGATCGGGAAATGGTCACTGTCACAGAGGTCGTCGTGTACATACCAACCAAATAGGGGGACCAGCGCACGGCTACACACACTTAAGTCAATGTGTGAGTACGTGCCGTGCGCTAAGCTAAAATGTGTAGCTTCCCCTGTATTTAATAGAGATAAATCCAACCCTTGAATTAAGCCCTCCACGTCCCTTCCTCTGGGGCAGGAAGATGGTGATCCCCATTGGGGGTGATGAGAGTTGAAATCACCCACGAGTAGGAAAGAGACTGGAAGTTGATCAACAAGGTCAAAGACGTCATTAATATCAAGGGGCTGGTTCGGTGGAAGGTACACGTTACAAACAGTTGTCATAGCAGGCAAGGACACGCGAACTGCAATAGCTTCCAGAGGAGTGGCGAGTGGAAACTCCTCACTATAGCAGTCAGAGCGAACGAAGGTACAAACGCCCCCGGAAGCCCGGCCGGCGTCTTATCGCTCTTTAGAGTATAGTCGGAAACCTCTCAGAACAGTCTCGTGATCAGGTCTGAGGTTTGTTTCCTGTAGGCAGACTATACTCGCTGCGTATTGGGCAATAAGCTGACGGAGTTCTGTCAAATGCCTGTCATAACTGGTACAATTCCACTGTAACAGTGCCATTGTGTGAACTTAGGGAATAAGTTGGAGCAGCAAGCTACAACTTAGACTCTGGAGGATCTACAGTCACTACGTCGACTATAATCTCCATGTACTCAGACGAGATCATGGAGTGAATCGACTCGGTGGAAGATTTCATAGACGCAGTTCGGCGGCGGGGGGATCTCCGTGGGGAGCGCGCAGATCTGCGGACCGAAACGTCCCCAGGCGCAGAAGCATCCGCAGGATCCCCCAGGGGCTCACTTCTAGTGGGCGTGGGTTGGCGACCACGGGGCCCCAGCTGAGTCCAGCATTGCTTCCACTTACTTGTGCCGGGCTCCTCTCCGTCTTCTTTCCTGTCGACCTCACTTGGTCAACTCTTGTTCTCCTCTGACCCCGACGGTATTAGGGTATCCGAGGCCCACGGAGTCTCTTCCTTTCCCGCCTTCATTGGCCCTTGTCTCATCTTTTCTGATACCCTCCTTCTGCGAGGGGTCAGCCTTCTTTTTCTCTTCCTTTTACCTCCTGCCTTGTGCTCTAGGCCCTTAAGGAGGCAGGGTGTATGTAGCCCCACCACTTCTGGTGCACCCTAGATAATGCTACACCCTCAGGGGCTCACGGCTGGTGAGTTCGGGAGTTGGCGACCCCGAGGGATTCCTGAGCTGGGTCCGTTTTCCCCTTTTGTCCCTTACCTTTGGGGGCGGACCCTCTCCTCTTTCACTTTCCCATCTGCTTTTCATGGCTCTCCTTCCTTCCAAGTCCCTCAATCCGCTTTCTTCGAGGGTTGAGGGCATTTCTTTTCCTCCTGTCCTTTATTTGCCTTATTCTCCTTTAGTTTTCCATTTCTTCTTCTAGTATGTAGGTTAGTAGTTAGTTTTATTTTTAAGTTCGCTTTTCATTTTCATCTTCACGATCACCCAAACCATCAGGGGCCGATAACCTAGATGTTAGGCCCCTTAAAACGACATTTATCATCATCATCATCATCCGCAGGTGTTGGCGCGGATGGCTTCCCCTTTTTGGGAGAAAGGGAATGCGTAGTGCGGGGTCCCTTCTTACCCTTACCCGCCTCTTTAAGATATATAGACGGGTCAGGAGCCGAATTCCTGACCCTGGTCGACGATGCCGCCTCCGCCGGCTCCCCTGCTGTGCGGGCGGACCAGCCTTCGCTCGAACAGCCTTCGTGCTGGCCGAAGGTGGAGTTGAAGTCACCTTCGGGCTTTCCGTTATTATCATAGGTGCTGGCTTCGGAACAGGTAACTCAGTTGCAGGTTTCACAGCTGGTACAAAAGATGAGGTCGCCGGGACCAAATTTGGTATTATGGCTCTATAATCAATCGTTGGAGAAGGCGAAATCGTGGTATGGTACTTCTTGCGGGCTTCCTGGTAGGTGAGACCATCCAGGGTTTTGATCTCCTGGATTTTCTTCTCACTCAGGAAGACAGGGCAGTTCCTGTCCCGAGGAGAATGAAATCCAGGGCAATTAGTGCACTGATAAGGTGTTGTGCACTCTTCCGCTTCGTGTGGTACCTTACCGCATGTTCCACAGATTTCGGGGCTCGAGCATCGGGATAACATGTGCCCGAACTTCTGGCACTTATAACACCTCATTGGTCGAGGGATATAAGGCCTTACGTCACAACGGTAACTTGTAACCTTGACTTTCTCCGGGAGCACCGAAAGCTCAAAGGAAATAATGAAAGCACCAGTATCCACGATTTGACCATTGACCTTGCGCGTAATGCGCCGGACATCAGTCACGTGACGGTGCTGCATATCCTCCTTGAGCTCCTCGTCAGTGTTCAGAATCAGTTCCTGGTGGAAAATAACTCCTCGGACCAGATTCAGGGACGTGTGCTTTTCCACTTTGACGGTCCACCAGGGGCTCACTTCTAGTGGGCGTGGGTTGGCGACCACGGGGCCCCAGCTGAGTCCGGCATTGCTTCCACTTACTTGTGCCGGGCTCCTCTCTTTCTTCTTTCCTGTCGACCTCCCTTGGTCAACTCTTGTTCTCTTCCGACCCCGACGGTATTAGGGTATCCGAGGCCTAGGGAGTCTCTTCCTTTCCCGCCTTAATTGGCCCTTGTCTCATCTTTTCTGATACCCTCCATCTGCGAGGGGTCAGCCTTCTTTATCTTTTCCTGTTATCTCCTGCCTTGTGCTTAAGGCCCTTAAGGAGGCAGGGTGTTTGTAGCCCCACCACTTTTGGTGCACCCTAGATAATGCTACACCCTCAGGGGCTCACGGCTGGTGAGTTCGGGAGTTGGCGACCCCAAGGGATTCCTGAGCTGGGTCCGTTTTCCCCTTTTGTCCCTTACCTTCGGGGCGGACCCTCTCCTCTTTCACTTTCCTATCTGCCTTTCATGGCTCTCCTTCCTTCCAAGTCCTTCAATCCGCATTCTTCGAGGGTTGAGGGCATTTCTTTTCCTCCTGTCCTTTATTTGACTTATTCTCCTTTAGTTTTCCATTTCTTCTTCTAGTATGTAGGCTGGTAGTTAGTTTTAGTTTTAAGTTTACATTTAATTTTTATCTTCACGATCACCCAAACCATCAGGGGCCGATAGCCTAGATGTTAGGCCCCTTAAAACAACAATTATCATCATCATCAACCACTTTGACGGGAATGTCGCCAAAGTGGTCACATTGCGAAAGTCGTTCAACTTGCTCACCAGTCCTAGTCTTGAGCAACAAGCTACCGTTCCTCATCTTTTGTACTTTCTCAAGCTCACCATAGACACCTTCTATGTGGCGAGAAAACAAAATACTCTTTACCAGCTTGAAATCACCCGCATCTGTTCTGGTAGCTACCAGAAACTTGGGGGGTGTTAGCACCCAGATTTTCACGCACAGATTGTTCCCAGGGGGTTGATCCCCGTCTGTCTTGTTAGGTAGTCAGCCCGAAGGCTGGTTGGATCCTCAAAAAGTACCGCCGTTAGGTTATGTGAGTAGATACCCACAAAAACCCAAGGCAGCGCTAAATTGAGGCGTACTAGGCAAGAAGAGGAGTGAGGTAGTTTGCCATTGCTTTCCTCACTGAGTCAGAACGGTAGTACTAACCCTATGAGTAGAACTTTTCACAGCAATCACAGGTACTGACTGTGCCCCGAATGTCATTACTAAGCACCACCCATACCTCAGTAGCTTCCATATAATCACAGCCATGAGTGAGACTGAGACATCGGTGAAAGGCCACCTTTTACTCTAGCCTGTGCCAACAGACAAATGCAAATGTACTGCATTCATCAAGAGATGGCAAACAGGCCGTAGGGAATCAAATGTTAAAGACTTGGGTGTAGGACCACCCTGTTTGGGTGTAGGACCACCCTGGTTGAGGATTTTTCTTTTGGAACCCATGGCCAGATCATCCTCCCCGAATGCCACCGACATCCGATCACGGGCTGTCACAGTAGGCGCTACCCAGCCAGGGCAAGGCCCGCCTAGCTTGGAAGGCATTGCCCGGGGGTCCGATGTTTTACAATGCCGTATCGGTATGTACCCCTTGGCATATACTGGATTTTACAGCTCAGACATTCGGCTGTGCGGGGACCTGCGTAGTCAGGCGGATACTACTGCACGGGTACATGGCACACCCACCTGTCGGCGCGGCCAAGACCGGAACAGGCTTTCGAGCGTAGTCGCAAGCGTAAGTGGCCCATCCCCTAACAGCACGCACATATAGAAATTTTGGTTGCCAGACCCTGAAAGCAGTAACGGAAAGAAGTGCGATATAACCTAATGAGAGTTATACCGCACGGGTGGATGTCTTTTAGAGCTGTCAAACCCACGAAAGGGGACCGTTCCGAGAAGCCCTTTTAGTCGCCTTTTACGACTGGTAGGGATTACCGTGGATGTATTCGCTTCCTCCCCCCCCCCCCCCCACTGGGGGCACAATTCACAAAACAACGCGGAGTCCTTAAAGTATAGCCAAGGTCGCCCCTTTTAGTCGCCTCTTACGACAGGCAGAGGATACCGTGGGTGTATTCTAAACCCCCCACCCACAGGGGGATGAGGGAACTACCTTAAAACGAGACGAAGAGTTTGAAGAAAGAATTCTCAAGTGGAAATCAGTGTAAAGTGAACGTAACTTAATTGTACGAACGTCACTATCTATAGCCTCCAACACGCAGATGAGTACGGCATCTATTTTTCTGAACTATGATGTTATACAATACGGGATTTAGGAGTTGATCACATGTTATTTTATGTCCAAGTACGATCTGGCAATGAATTATCACGTTTTGTTTGCGGTATATAAAATGTCACTGTTGGAAGTTAGTTGATACATTTCTTGCTATAACCTTAACGCGATATAGCCAAAGAGGTTATATGCTTATTCATAAGCTTCCAACATCATCGTGACTACTAGCGATATCTACTGACATAAACCTCAACTTCCTTATCTTATATTAAAGTGAAAGTCTGTATGTGGGTGGGTATGTGGGTCTGTTCCGTATACAAATCTACACCGTTCCACCAATCTCAACCAAATTTTGCATACACATAGTTTAGGACGCAGAAGGAACCGCTGGCTACATGAATTTTCGATAGTATTTCTCATTCTTCTGATTTCGGCCCTTTTGCACTCAAGCACAGGCTAATCAAATCATAAAATATACTCATGAAGGAATGGCAAGGCAGATAGTTTCCATGGCAACATAGCTCAATATATAATTTTCAAAAGAAAAACAAGATGTTCGGGAAAGAACATATAGCCTACTTTCTCCTAAATGTATGGGTATAGTTATAACTCTCTGTCCTTATCATCTCCTAATTTCTTCCTATTTGAAGTGCAAATTGGCACACAGGATTTGAACAGTGGCGTTCAAACCATAGTTTATAATTTACCCCAGCATTTTGCAATTTCATCAGCAAACACTCCAAACACCGACTACTTACAATAATTGAAACTTCGTTGCTCTAATAAGGTCCATCTACAATGCGCAGTCGGCAGTCCGTAGTTGGTAGTCCTCGGTCGGCAGTCGCGATCGACTCCGTGTATACTATAGGCACCATACACAACATGAAGTTGCAGTTGGTACCTGGCAGTTGGCAGTCGCGAATTTTATCCTTGACTGCCAACTACCCGACTGCAGCAATGTAATAGTCAATCAGAGCAGATCAGAAACTGACGTCACGTTGTTGTTCTGTGTCGTATACGAATGATATAGGAGTAAGTGAAGTAACTTCGCAACCCGTTAATTTATAGGCTAATCTTAAATACACGGTATAACAAAATAATCCATCTCCAAATCATCCATATTGCAAGTTTTGAGGTTATCAACAACGCCTCTGTGCACAAGGAATAAACGAATGTTACTGTATTATTACTCCTAGCAGTCGTTAAGACTGGGTTCACTAACTGGCCGGTATAGAGCGCTGCTCGAATCTATAGTTTCTGCATAGTACAACTGAAGGCTGGTAGATGTCACTCCGGTGGAGAATGTAGTTTTTTTTTATATATAATTTCCATTGCAAAAAGCACCATATAACGCTTTATTTTATAACGTCTCAGTACTCGAGAAACAATGAATATAAAAAAATCAAGCAAAAAAGTTCTACTCTGAGAGGATTTGAACCCCGGCCAGCCACATGAGAGACGGGAGCTCTAACCACACAGCCAATCGTACACTCATAACTCACGCGTTATCGAATAAATACATATAACGTACTGTATTAGCAAATAATCACTTGGACTGAAGATTTCTTCACTGGAGTGTATTTCAAACCGAGTTCATTTCATATTAAGTTCATATAATTTTTATCAGTAGGTTATATTGCATGCAACATACTGAAATTAGTAAAATGTAGGTCAGAACGAGAGATCAGCTGCCATCTTGTCAAATAGCCGAGACGATTCAGATTTTTAAAGTCACTTCTAGATTATAATATTACAATATAAACTTTTAATTTCGAACGAACCACGTCGCTTAGAACAGATTAAACGATTCTTGGTTCGATAATCGGAACTGGTGGGTCCCATGTTATGGATTATAAATTTTGCATAATTCACACGGCCGCCATCCTGAAATGGTTCGTTTGATGACCTTGTAGTTTGGGCACAAGACGCGTCCCATATGAAGGTAGGTTGTTACCAAATTTGGTAAAGATCCGATGATTAGTTTGGTCGTAATGCATTATTAAGTTTTGACCATTCGATTGGCCGCCATTACCTTTTGGTAAAGATGGCGGCAATATAAAACATGACACTGAGGTGCCCTTTGCCAGTGCTACCTCTGTACCAAATTTCGTTCAATTTGGTTTAACCGTGTTCGAATTGATAGGGGGGGGGGCAGACATTCAGAGTACACACACTCACACACACACAGACTCACACACATACACACACACACAGACAGACACACTTTTTTTTCGCCCTGTAGTGATCTCATAAGTCTACTTTCATTTTTTGCAAAAATCGAAAGTAGGCTAATATGTATTGTCCGTTGAGCCATTATATATTTAAACACAAATTGTGCTAAATGTTCCGGCATAACTCAACACCAAAAATAAAACATAGCTCAAGTCGAGACACGGCCGACTGGATGCCAGTTGCGCTCTGCACTACCGGTATAGAAAATGAGGATCTTTACTTGAAATCCCGTTAGTTACTCAACTGCTCACACAGCACTGTCAACCGAGTTAAGCATAACAAAGAGTTGACACTATCTACTATATAAAGCTCAAATACCACTGACTGACTGACTCATTCATTCATCACGAAATCTCAGAAACCACCGAACGGTTTGGAATGAAATTTGGTATGCAGCTTCCTCAAGGGCCGTAAATGCCCACTAAGAGAGGATTTTTGGATATTCAGGTTCTAAAGGGGTGTTAAGGGGGTAGACCTGCATTTCATTGAATAGCAATATCTCCCGATTGATTTCATTGGGGGATGTGATACTCGGCATATAAGCTCATCATTAAAAATAAGAAGAAACGTGTCTGAGGGTTTTTCGATGTGGTGTATATTATGAGGTGAAAGGGGTGAAAAGTGGGGGGTTGAAGGATTCCTAACGGATCGTGTATCTCTTAAACGACATAGGCGAGGAGTTTGAAACTCAGCGAAAAAATCAACATTAAAAAGAAGTAAATATGTGTTTGACCGTTTTTTTCATAAATCCAATTTAAGGGGCCCATGGGGAGGGGTGAAATTCTGGGGGGGAACAGGAAAGAAAGTGTCCTAACTGATTGACTGACTAACTCACTCATCAAACTCAGGGGGGAAAAACTGCTTTAAAGTAAGTAAATAGCTGTTCGACAGTTTTTTTCATAAATCAAATTTAAGGGGTTCATGGGGAGGGGTGAAATTCTGAAAAAAGAAAATTGAAAGAAAATGTCCTGACTCACTCACTCACTCATCATAGCCCAGCCAAAAATATTGAAGTTAGAAACATGACAGTTTGGGGATGTGTTCATTGTATGTCAAAACCGTCTACTAAGGGAGGATTTTCGGATATTCAGGTTCTAAACGGGTCTTAAGGGGGTTAAACCTGCATTTCATTGAATAACAATATCTCCCGATTGGTTTCATTGGGGGATGTGATACACGGCATATAAACTCATCATTAAAAAGTAAAAAGAAACGTGTCTGAGGGTTTTTCGATGTGGTGTATATTATGAGGTGAAAGGGGTGAAAAGAGGGGGTTGAAGGATTTCTAACGGAGCGTGTATCTCTTAAACGACATAGGCGAGGAGTTTGAAACTCAGCGGGAAAAAATCAGCATAAAAAATAAGTAAATATGTGTTTGACCGTTTTTTCATAAATCCAATTTAAGGGGCCCATGGGGAGGGGTGAAATTCTAGGGGGGGGAACAGGAAAGAAAGTGTCCTAACTGATTGACTGACTGACTCACTCATCAAACTCAGGGGAAAAAACTGCTTTAAAGTAAGTAAATAGCTTTTCGACAGTTTTTTTTATCAATCAAATTGAAGGGGTTCATCAGGAGGCCTGAAATTCAGAAGAAAAAAAATGAAAGAAAATGTCCTGACTCACTCACTCACTCATCATCGTCCAGCCAAAAATATTGTAGTTGGAAACATGACATTTCGGGGATATGTTCGTTGTTTGTCAAAACCGTACACTAAGGGAGGATTTTTGGATATTCAGGTTCTAAAAGGGTCTTAAGGGGGTTAAACCTGCATTTCATTGGATAACAATATCTCACGAGTGGTTTCATTTGTGGATGTGATACTCGGCAATTAAAACTAATCATTAAAAATAAGCAGACATGTGTCTAAGAGTTTTTCGATGTGGTGCATTATTATGAGGTGAAAGGGGTGAAAAGTGGGGGGTTGAAGGATTCCTAACGGAGCGTCTAAGGGTTTATCGATGTGGTGTTTATTATGAGGTGAAAGGGATGAAAAGTGGAGGTTGAAAGATTCCTAACGGAGCGTGTAACTCTTAAACGACATAGGCGAGGAGCTTGAAACTCGGAGGAAATCAATCAGCTTAAAAATAAATAAATACAATAAATAGATGTTCGACCGATTTTTTTCATAAATGCAATTTAAGGGGCCTATGGGGAGGGGTGAAATTCTGGAAGAAAAACGTCCACTAAGGAAGGATTTTTGGATGTTCACTCTCATCGACCAACCAAAACTATTAAAGTTAGAAGAATGATATTTTGGGGATATGTTTGTTGTGTGTCGAAAACGTCTACTAAGGAGGGATTTTTGGATATTCAGGTTCTAAAGGGGTGTTAACGGGGTTAAACCTGCATTTCATTGAATAACAATATGACACGACTATGACGCGAGCGAAGCGAGGCTAAAAATGAGATGGTGTGTGTTCCTCAATCACGCAAGTACCACTGTTCCGATTTACATGAATTTTACATGGAAGTAGCTGATTTACCTGGTTAACATATAGGTTACTTTTGATTTCAATACTTTTCACTGTTTAAAGATGGCGACCATTTTAGTGACGTCACTACACCCTTTGGTTTCAAACGTTCATATTTCCATTTCAAATAAAAAGAGAACGCTAAGAAATAGCAAACTTTTGTTGGCATATAAGAGGTTTAAAATAACATTTTCTATCCGAAAGGTATCTCCAACTGTTGGCGAGTAAAACCTAAATTTGTGCTATAAAACACGGTCAACGCCGAGTGGTGTAGTTGGACAAAATGTTCCATCCTTAATCTCCCTCTGCGCAGCACCTCGCATATCCCCTGTTTCAACTGTCACCTTCACATTTTAATTTATTTATGACGCGTAGCGAAGCACGGGTACTTCAGCTAGTTCCATATAAACACGAGGTTAGCTACGGTAATTTCACGGCCTACTCGATATTCCGGAACTGTCATTTTTTCCCAGCCACCTGTCGGCAAACTAAATCAACTACGGTATCGACTACCACTGAATAAACGCCATTTTGCACGTCACGTTTGCCAAGACTTTACACGAAGTCACCGAGTAGTCACGGATCATATCACGCTTCAAACTTGGACTTAGAGACAGCACTTATTATATCAAGATGAGTGAGGCCCGACTGGCAACGTTATCCAATTTGAAGAAAAAACGAAAGAAAGAGAGGACTAATGTTACACGATTTTCTTCAGAAATAAATTTTTATACAGAGGAATCTTCCGTGGAAGACTACGAATATTCTTCAAATCATCTTAAGGAAACTCTGGATCGTCTAATGTCCGTAGATGACGCTATTCATGACCTTCTATCCGAGACGGAATACGACAACGACGTGGTGACCTGTGAAGAATATATTGACGAGGCTAAACGGGAAATTCATAAGGCCACGCGAGAACTTGAAAAGAGACTTGCTGCCAACACAACCAGCATGACTAACGTGCCGAATCTTCCAGCCCACACTCCTCTTCATTCCGTCAAACTACATCCCATCAAACTTGAGTCGTTTTCAGGGGATGTTGAGTGCTGGTCCCGGTTCTGGGAGCAGTTCGAGATGTCAATTGATCAGGACGCTACCCTTTCTACTGTGAACAAAAACGTCTTCCTACGGGGGTACCTAGAAGGTGAACCTAAGCGACTCGTCGATGGAATAGCCATGAATGGTAATACCTACGAACAGACTAAAGTAATTCTTAAATCAAAGTATGGGGACAAAAACCGAATCATTCAGGCCCATTTGGACTACTTACGGGACCTTAAACCAACTCTCCACGATAGCACTGAGTCACTGAACGTGACATATGTTGAATGTCACCGGCGGGTCCAGGCTTTGATATCGTTAGGTGAAAACGTAAACGCGTATGGTCGGGTACTAACTCCGAAAATCCTACGAGCCTTCCCCGAAGATATCTGCAGACGCTGGCTTATCCACTCCAAAAGGTTGATGATGATGATGATAATTGTTGTTTTAAGGGGCCTAACATCGAGGTTATCGGCCCCTGACGAAATGAAATGGCTTGAAATGAAAGGATGAAGATAAAAAAAACAGCTCACTGCTATGGATGAAACGAAAATGGTTTAGATAAAATAGACAGTGAGCCCCAACAATTATGCCTTATGTAGCAGGAAAAAATACTTACAAAAAGGAACTCAGATTGAAACGACTCACCAAATGGAGAGCCGTAATACGTACATAAGGGAATTTCGAACGAAAATACTCACAAAAGGAATAGATTGAAAAATACACACAAAATGTAGGTTAAGTCCAAAATACGTACAAAATGCAACGTACAGTCAAAATACTTACAAAATGCAAGTGAAATCAAAATACTTACAAAACGCAAATGAGATTGAAAATACGCACAAAATGTAATGTAGATTCAAAATACCCACAAAATTGCAATTGAGACTTAACTACTTGAACAAAGCGGGGTAGGCTGAAGATACAAAATGCAATTGAAATTCAAAATACTCACAAGTCTATATTGAAAGACTTACTAAAAAGCAATTTTGATTGGCAATCCTTACAAAATGCAAGTGAGGTTGAAAAACACTCACAAAATGCAATTTAGATCGAAAAAACTTACAAAATGCAACGTAGATTAAGAATACCTACAAAAAGGTGCGGGAATCTTAAGGACAAAAGGAAATATAATGAAAGGAGAGGAGAGGGTCCGCCCCTAAGGTAAGGTACAAAAGGGGAAAACGGACCCAGCTCAGGAATCCCTCGGGGTCGCCAACTCCCGAACTCACCAGCCGTGAGCCCCTGAGGGTGTAGCATTATCTAGGGTGCACCAGAAGTGGTGGAGCTACATACACCCTGCCTCCTTGAGGGCCTTGAGCACAAGGCAGGGAGGAAAAGGAAAAGAAAAAGAAGGCTGACCCCTCGCAGAAGGAGGGAATCAGAAAAGATGAGACAAGGGCCAATTAAGGCGGGAAAGGAAGGGACTCCCTAGGCCTCGGATACCCTAATACCGTCGGGGTCGGAAGAGAACAAGAGTTCACTCCAAAAGGGCGAATGCACCTGAGAGCGATATCTCCGCAATGATGGTGTTCTTAAATGAAGAAGTAGAAGGAGCTCTAACGGCGCAGAAGATCCGCGGTGCAACAATAGCCAGCTCCGACTTTACTCCTGCCGCTGCAACGCTTCATCTCCATTCAAACTGGAGGAAGCCTGCGGGAGAGAAGAGACGTACAGGACCATTTTGTGTCTTCTGCGAGAAAACCACAGCTCCAAGGCATGCAGTTAGAAAGAAAAGGCACAATTTTCTATCTGTAAAGGAAACCATCACAAATCAATTTGCCACACCATTGGCAATTCGCCATTACCAACCCCACGCACGTCAGCAACCTCAGTCGGTAAGATAGACGTAGCATCCCAGGATTTCACGGAGGATGGTGGGAGAGGATGGTGGGCTCTGTCAAGCGCTGTATACGGAATACTCTAGGAAAACTGCAAATTGACGAGGAGCAAACCAATACCCTGCTCATCAGTATTGAAGCCGCCCTTAACTCGAGACCACTCACCAAGGCAGATGATCAAGAAGTACTAACACCCGCCCACTTCTTTAATGGAGAAAAACTAACAGCAATACCATCCGGACAACCAACAACAAACGTTAACTTAACCAAGATGTACAGACTGAAACAAAGAATTGCAGACGATTTTTGGAGACGTTGGACAAAGGACTACATTTTAGAATTGAGATCTTTCCACCACGTCCGAAACACCCGCAGCAAGTCAGCGGCGCTCAAGATAGGAGACGTACTTCTGCAGCAGGACCATGTGCGCCGCCATATGTGGAAGTTGGCGCTAATAGAAGAACTTCGACCTGGCAGAGACGGCGTGGCGCGAACCGTACTCCTGAGGACCACCTGCGGCACGCAGATAATTCGACCTATCCAGCTGGTCAACCCTCTGGAGATCGGGAAAGACCAGGGTGGGGAGGGTGTGGAGGAACGGGAGCCATCTGCCGGAGCTTCTACCGAAGCTAAATGATTGTTGTAGAGTGTTAACTTCCTGGAAATAAAAGTGTGTATCCATTAGCTCCACGCATTACTACTACTAATACTTTATAGGCAGTGTAAAACATGCGATCCAGCTGGCAGTTGTTGTAAAACATATTAATGTCTGGTGCTGTTCTACCTTCTGTTGTTATTCTTTGAGTTGTGCTAGGTTTTGCGTAATATAATAATAATCAAGTACCACTTTTCCCATTCAGTATTCGAGGAAGTTTCAGTCACTTTGTTTGTGAGGATTCGTACATTATTGTTATCTTTATTGTTAATTGAAAAATTTTCAATCAATTAAGGGTGAGAGAACTTCTTACACAGACGCTACACGATTACTTTTTCGACAAACACTTCTTGATATTCGCCCTGGAGTACAACTGACTGCACACACTATTAACTTCTTTAATGTTGTGCTAGCTTCTAGCTCTGAATTTCACCCAATCACCGTATTTACACTATTGATTGTTTGTCACCACTTCCGCTAGACCAGAAACATATTCACATTATCCCTGCTGACGTTTCTAGTGATGTTCCTGACATAGTTTCACACTACATTTGCACTTGCTACGATGGGAACATCATTCATATCAACGACAGTCTAAATTCACGGATTCTATCTCAGATACAAACTAAATATTTAAACAAGCTTTTCCCGAACAAACCAGTAGTATTTGAAGCCGTACAGCAACAGCTAAATAATACTGATTGTGGCTTCTTCACAATAGCGTTTGCTGTATCGCTTGCTCAAGAAAGGAATCCGTGTAATGAGCGTTACAACTGCTTGAAATTCGCAGAGCATTTGCTGCACATGAATTATTAAACACTCAAAAAAATATTTCCTTTTCCTGTTATTGCAAATAATGTTCCTTCACTCTCTGAACATTCGACTAACCTTCCTACACTTTCAATCCCTACATGTGGCCGATCAAAATCCCAGAAAAGAGGTCGAGCGGAGGAGATAGTCTCCACTTCTCAAGAACAGCATCGAGAAGAGGCAATGCATAACAGTCAGAGAAATCCTGAAGTAAATAGGGAGGCGGTCAGGCACTATTCCCAGTCACATCCAGAGGACCATAGGGAGGCGGTCAGGCGTTTTGAACAAAGCCATCCCGAGACCAAGCGTTCCCGTCATCTACCTGCTAATTTAAGACAAAATGGTTTGATTGCAATGTACAGTGGTGTACAGTTACGATCAACTTTACCTTGCCATCTAAAAACAAATTCTATTTCCCGTTTTGACTGTTTTAAAAGTTTACGTTGCCAGGCTCCACTTTTTGAAGAAGAGAGAGGCAGGAAGAAGTGGTGTTATGGGCAAGGTGCCTATAATGTTTTAAATCTCCCTCCTACAGATCTGCATGTACCTATGAACACCCAGATTTCTGATCTCGGCCGCGTATGTACAATGAAATATTTGCCTTTAGTGCTCTTATTATTCCTTGTGGATGGCAACAACCTAGAAACGGTATTACCTTTCTTAAAATATTAGGCAAGCTGTATCATTGTGTATACGACCTTTCGTACAGTGGACCCTACAACAATCCGTGCTCATTTTACATTTACGACGGAGAAGCTCGAAATAACTGGGCTGAGCAACAAAATCTTAACTCCACAGTGGTCAAGATATTCTTAGATTACTTGCACGACAACAATCCCTTCATACATCTCTTCAGACAGCTGCACAACAAACAGTCATAGAATGCTCATTCAGTATTTGAAAATACTACAAGGTGGACACATGGGCCAAATCTTGGAGATCGTCCGTTGGGATGTGAAGTTGCTGCTGTTCTAAGTACTGACCAGGAGACTCACTACCCTAGCAAAATTGCCATTTGGAAGGTCGGTGAAGGAAAGCCTCATACAGTGGACGTTTTCCATCCATTGTATGAGGCTTTCCAATATCCGCTGCTCTATCCACATGGTTCTCCCGGCTGGCGCATTGGACGACTTAACAACGGCAAAAAAGTTTCTAAACTGAATTACCTAAGATGCTTACCTTTGTCGGAACCCCGCTTTACTCAGTATGACGGACTTTCCGAAACGTGGTTGATTGACATGTATACACGTACTGAAGAGGAACGATCGCGTTATTTGAACTTCTCACAACGTAAGGGCAGTAGAAACTCCTTGAGAACAGCTCTCTTCGACGAAATACAGTCTGTTACTCCAGATGTCAGGCGAAATAATTATACAGAGAGTAATCAAACTGACGGAGCAGTCCCTACCAATGATCTCCGTCACATAACCATGGACACTGGGCATGATGAGACTATTCAGCGCGAGGGTGGTGGAAGGGTTTATTTGCCAAGCACCTTAACCATGGACACTGGGCATGATGAGACTATTCAGGGCGAGGGTGGTGGAAGGGTTTATTTGCCGAGCACCTTAACCATGGACATTGGGCATGATGAGACTAATCAGGGCGAGGGTGGTGGAAGGGTTTATTGGCCAAGCACCTTAAGCATGGACATTGGCCATGATGAGACTATCCAGGGCGGGGGTGGTATTGTTGTTCCTGGAAGGGTTTATTTGCCAAGCACCTTAACCATGGACATTGGGCATGATGAGACTATTCAGGACGAGGGTGGTGGAAGGGTTTATTTTCCAAGCACCTTAACCATGGACTTTGGGCATGATGAGACTATCCAGGGCGAGGGTGGTGGAAGGGTTTATTTGCCAAGCACCTTAACCATGGACTTTGGGCATGATGAGACTATTCAGGGCGAGGGTGGTGGAAGGGTTTATTTGCCGAGCACCTTAACCATGGACATTGGGCATGATGAGACTATTCAGGGCGAGGGTGGTGGAAGGGTTTATTTGCCGAGCACCTTAACCATGGACATTGGGCATGATGAGACTATTCAGGGCGAGGGTGGTGGAAGGGTTTATTTGCCACGCACCTTAACCATGGACATTGGGCATGATGAGACTATTCAGGGCGAGGGTGGTATTGTTCCTGGAAGGGTTTATTGGCCAAGCACCTTAACCATGGACATTGGGCATGATGGGACTATTCAGGGCGAGGGTGGAGGAAGGGTTTATTTGCCAAGTACCTCAACCATGGACATTGGGCATGATGAGACTAATCAGGGCGAGGGTGGTGGAAGGGTTTATTGGCCAAGCACCTTAAGCATGGACATTGGCCATGATGAGACTATCCAGGGCGGGGGTGGTATTGTTGTTCCTGGAAGGGTTTATTTGCCAAGCACCTTAACCATGGACATTGGGCATGATGAGACTATTCAGGACGAGGGTGGTGGAAGGGTTTATTTTCCAAGCACCTTAACCATGGACTTTGGGCATGATGAGACTATTCAGGGCGAGGGTGGTGGAAGGGTTTATTTGCCAATCACCTTAACAATGGACATTGGGCATGATGAGACTATTCAGGGCGAGGGTGGTGGAAGGGTTTATTTGCCAAGCACCTTCACTGGGGGACCAAGGTACTTGAAAGTTAAATACCTCAACGCAATGGCCTTGGTAAACCTACTGGGTGGTCCGAATCACTTTTTAGCAATGAGAACTAATGCAAAATGGACTGAAATAAGGATGTCCAAGAGAGTTGGATCTAGAAATCAACCCGATGTATGCGCTAGAGTGTTCCATTGTAAACTGTTGGTACTTCTTCGTGACCTTCGTTCAGGAGCTTTCTTCGTTGAAATGGCATACATAATTTATGTTATTGAATTCCAAATGCGAGGTTTACCTCATGCGCACATTTGCTTTCGAATCGAAAAACAAGAACTAATTCCAGTTCAAATTCCTGATATTGACAAATTCATCAGAGTAAATATCCCCGATATACAGGAAGCCGGAGGTAAACTTCGTTAACTCGTCATCACTAACATGATCCACGGACCATGTGGCCCCAATCACCGTACTAATCTTCCGTGTTGGGATGGAACACTTCGTAAGTGCTCGAAGTTCTTCCCCAAGCCGACATCAGATTCCACATACATTGACAGCAATGGATTTGTTATCTACAAACGCAATGCTGACAACGTGGCACATATTGCATATTCCCCCAGGGGCTCACATCTTGTGGGCGTGGGTTGGCGACCACGGGGCCCCAGCTGAGTCCGGCATTGCTTCCACTTACTTGTGCCGGGCTCCTCTCTGTCTTCTTTCCTGTCGACCTCCCTTGGTCAACTCTTGTTCTCTTCTGACCCCGACGGTATTAGGGTATCCGAGGCCTAGGGAGTCTCTTCCTTTCCCGCCATAATTGGCCCTTGTCTCATCTTTTCTGATACCCTCCTTCTGCGAGGGGTCAGCCTTCTTTTTCTTTTCCTTTTACCTCCTGCCTTGTGCTCTAGGCCCTTAAGGAGGCAGGGTGTATGTAGCCCCACCCCTTCTGGTGCACCCTAGATAATGCTACACCCTCAGGGGCTCACGGCTGGTGAGTTCGGGAGTTGGCGACCCCGAGGGATTCCTGAGCTGGGTCCGTTTTCCCCCTTTGTCCCTTACCTTTGGGGCGGACCCTCTCCTCTTTCACTTTCCTATATGCCTTTCATGTCTCTCCTTCCTTCCAAGTCCCTCAATCCACCTTCTCCGAGGGTTGAGGGCATTTCTTTTCCTTCTGTCCTTTTATTTGCCTTATTCTCCTTTAGTTTTCCATTTCTTCTTCTAGTATGTAGGTTAGTAGTTAGTTTTAGTTTTAAGTTCGCTTTTCATTTTCATCTTCACGATCACCCAAACCATCAGGGGCCGATAACCTAGATGTTAGGCCCCTTAAAACAACAATTATCATCATCATATCATCATCATCACATATTGCATATCGCGGCAAACCTGTTGAGAATCATGATACTTGGGTTGTCCCTTATAATGCAGCAATACTTCTCAAATACGATTGTCACATCAATTTGGAGCTTGCTTCGCAGAGAGGAGTGGTAAAATACCACTTTAAGTATATCACCAAGGGTCGTCCTTTAGCCAATGTCGCAGTTGTTAGTGACAGATTCAATTAATGAAGTGGAAGAGTACGTAACAAAACGTTACAATGGCTCTAGTAATGCAGTATGGCGTATTCTAGAGTTCAATCTCACGGAGAGTGAATCTTCTGTTACATGTCTTCCAGTACACTTAGAGGGGAAACACTCTGTTTACTTTCGACCTGGCGAAGAAGCACAAGCAATACGTCACAGCTCATCTCATTTGATTCTTTACTTTCCCAGGCCTGAGCTTCCCGAACTCGAAAATTTGACATACATAGAATTCTACGATAAATATATTCTACACACAGCTCGCCCCAAGTCATCGACCGTTTGTATCATTGAACATCCTGATGGTCGCCACTTCATTACAAAGCGGCAGAGAGGTAAATGTGTAGCTCGAATGTTCTGGGTGGCTCCTCAGCTTGGCAAGCAATTTTATCTTAGATTGCTCTTGAATATTTTCCCATGCCGAGCCTACCAAGATTTGCTATCACGTGGAGGTGATCACTGTACTTCTTTTCAGCAAGCTGCTCGTAACCTCGGCCTTGTAAACGATGAAAATGAGTACAGATTTGCGTTT
This sequence comes from Meconema thalassinum, assembly GCA_946902985.2. NCBI lineage: Eukaryota > Metazoa > Arthropoda > Insecta > Orthoptera > Tettigoniidae > Meconema > Meconema thalassinum. The sequence goes on along the minus strand of OX336392.1, from coordinate 509,715,742 downwards.
GCAGAAGCATCGGAGTTCATGCTTAGTAAAGCTCTACGTTCATTTTTTTTCCTTCTGAGCAATGTCTTGTTGTGGGAAGAGTTTAAGAATAAACTGACAGAAGACTTCCTTCATGTTACACCTGATGATCCAGAGAGAGCTTTCAAATTAGCTCTTCTAGAAGTTGATCGTTTACTAAGACGTCACAGTACAAATCTGACTGAACAAGGATTGCCAGTTGTTGAAGACAACTCTACGGAGCTTGGTAGGGAAATGATTCCATATAGCGCAGGCCCTCTCCAACGGTTTGTAGACGAATGGGTACCAAAGCTTTCTGAAGAACAAAAATACATTCTTCAACATCTCAAAATCTTTCAACATGTAACAATTTATCTATATCGATGGTCCTGGCGGTTATGGAAAGACATTGATTTTTAAAGTGCCCGTAGCTCTTTTCCTCTCGCTAGGTAAAATCGTACTCGTTCTGGAATAGCGGCCCTCAACTTTGATGGTGGAACTACTGCACACAGAATGTTTCGTCCCCCACTTGACATATGTGACGGCTCAGGGTATCGGTCTCTCACGAATGGGTCCCAAAGAGCAGAGCTTATTCTAGAGGCAACATTAATAATTTTTGACGAAATGTCGATTAGAGCCGGGCAAATTTGCTCTAGTTCCGATCGGGATCGTAAGTTTCCAGCCGGGCAAATTTGCTCTAGTTCCGATCGGGATAGTAAGTTTCCGCATGGGCATGGCTAGTATCGTCCTCCACCAAGCGCACTCAAGGCCAGGTCTCGCCGCTGAACGAGAATCCGGTACTCCTTTTTTCTCGGCGTTATCGACAGTATCTATTTAAAGGAAAAGGCAGACTCACTCACGCCGCTGCACGTGTAAAGTCAAAGCCTTCTGAAATATTTCCGGAATGTAAACCATTCATCGTTCTTACATTTGACAAATTTAAAGCTGTATGAAATGATCAACCCCAGGAAGATCACATTGAATTGAGTTCGCAGTATATTTTTGCCATGACTGCTCTCACTAAAGATACGGTGAGGGAGAAATTAGCAGATAGAAGTCTGAAGTTAATAGAAAAAGCAGTTACAGATCGAATGAGCGCCTGCTGGACAAAATTTCAGGTATAGTTATTATTATATAAACAAAATAAAGTGGAATTAATTTTCATGTCGTTATCATCTACTCCAGACCAACATGAACAGATTACGTTCTTACGCATATTCGCACGGCGAGGTAAAGCTTATAATTAAATAGGAGATGGACTACAATAAGAGGAATATTTAAACGGATATAGGATTGTCTCGAGAGGGCTATTATGGGTTACATGATGTATTGTTCTATTAATAGACCAAGGTAAATATTGAATTGTTTTTAATGACCACGGGGCCCCAGCTGAGTCCGGCATTGCTTCCACTTACTTGTGCCGGGCTCCTCTCTGTCTTCTTTCCTGTCGACCTCACTTGGTCAACTCTTGTTCTCTTCCGACCCCGACGGTATTAGGGTATCCGAGGCCTAGGGAGTCTCTTCCTTTCCCGCCTTAATTGGCCCTTGTCTCATCTTTTCTGATTCCCTCCTTCTGCGAGGGGTCAGCCTTCTTTTCTTTTCATGTTATCTCCTGCCTTTTGCTTAAGGCCCTTTAGGAGGCCGGGTGTATGTAGCCCCACCACTTTTGGTGCACCCTAGATAATGCTACACCCTCAGGGGCTCACGGCTGGTGAGTTCGGGATTTGGCGACCCCGAGGGATTCCTGAGCTGGGTCCGTTTTCCCCTTTTGTCCCTTACCTTTGGGGCGGACCCTCTCCTCTTTCACTTTCCTATATGCCTTTCATGGCTCTCCTTCCTTCCAAGTCCCTCAATCCGCCTTCTCCGAGGGTTGAGGGCATTTCTTTTCCTTCTGTCCTTTTATTTGCCTTATTCTTCTTTAGTTTTCCATTTCTTCTTCTAGTACATAGGTTAGTAGTTAGTTTTAGTTTTAAGTTCGCTTTTCATTTTCATCTTCACGATCACCCAAACCATCAGGGGCCGATAACCTAGATGTTAGGCCCCTTAAAACAACAATTATCATCATCATCATGTTTTTAATGAAGGTTGGTTTCTCTGGACCGTCATTAGTTTTTCTATTTCTTCTCCCCCAGGTTGTAGTTTGTAGTGAAACAAATGCCCCTGTTGGTTTCGTTCAGTGTACACAAGGGAGTTGCAAAACTTTGCTACAACACTTGGGCAGCACAACGGGAATGAACAAACAATGTCAAGAAATGTATCATCGAACCCGGTATCAGGGGAGGACAAAACCAAGTTAAGGGATAAATGCATATTAATGAGTTCCAAAGATTGACGTCCGTTCAATACCGTAGAATGTGAAGGTTTCCGACAGGTTGCCCAGGAATTAATACATATAGGGGCCAAATACGGAAATGCTGATGCGGTTGAAGTTTTGCCCTATCCAAGGACAGTGTCTAGGCATATACAAGAAATGGCGAATGAAGTAAAGCAGAAAATAATACCGCAAGTAAAAGAAGCTATTCTAAATAAGGAGTGTTCAATGACCTGTGACTTATGGAAAGATAATTATCGGAAAACACATTATCTTACTTTGACATCTACACGTATTGTTGAGATCAATGATAAGTGGGAGCTAAGGAATGATGTTCTACTGACAACGAAGTTTCCCGATATCACAGAGACCGGGAAAAACATACTTCCGGAACTAGAGGATCAAAATCAGATCTTGGCATTAGTTCTACTGACCTTAAGAAGGTAACATTCGTAACCGATCAGGGGGCAAACATACGAAAGGCTCTTGTGGGCCATGAACGTTTGCCTTGTCTAATGCATTGCATTAATACTGCTTTGCGTCATACATTAAAACATACTTTCCTGATTGCCGAAGCTCCCACGGTTTTTCACAGCATTCAAAGCGCACGTAAAAGTGTGGAGTTCCTGAAGTCTTGGTTCCAAGACTGATGTTGATGATAATTGTTGTTTTAAGGGGCCTAACATCTAGGTTATCGGCCCCTAATGGTTTGGGTGATCGTGAAGATGATAATGAAATGTAAACTATAACTAAAACTAACTACTAACTTATATACTAGAAGAAGAAATGGTGAACAAAAGGAGAATAAGGCAAATACAGGACAGGAGTAAAAGAAATGCTCTCAACCCTCGAAGAAAGCGGATTGAGGGACTTGGAAGGAAGGAGAGCCATGAAAGGCAGATAGGAAAGTGAAAGATGATGATGATGATGATGATAATTGTTGTTTAAAGGGGCCTAACATCTAGGTTATCGGCCCCTGATGGTTTGGGTGATCGTGAAGATGGAAAAAAAAAAGAAGCGAACTTAAAACCAAAACTAACCTACATACTAGAAGAAGAAATGGAAAACCAAAGGAGAATAAGGCAAATAAAGGACAGGAGGAAAAGAAATGCCCTCAACCCTCGAAGAAGGCGGATTGAGGGACTTGGAAGGAAGGAGAGCCACTAAAGGCAGATAGGAAAGTGAACGAGGAGAGGGTCCGCCCCAAAGGTAAGGGACAAAAGGGGAAAACGGACCCAGCTCAGGAATCCCTCGGGGTCGCCAACTCCCGAACTCACCAGCCGTGAGCCCCTGAGGGTGTAGCATTATCTAGGGTGCACCAGAAGTGGTGGGGCTACATACACCCGGCCTCCATAAGGGCCTTGAGCACAAGGCAGGAGGTAAAAGGAAGAGAAAAAGAAGGCTGACCCCTCGCAGAAGGAGGGTATCAGAAAAGATGAGACAAGGGCCAATTAAGGCGGGAAAGGAAGAGACTCCCTAGGCCTCGGATACCCTAATACCGTCGGGGTCGGAAGAGAACAAGAGTTGACCAAGTGAGGTCGACAGGAAAGAAGACAGAGAGGAGCCCGGCACAAGTAAGTGGAAGCAATGGCGGACTCAGCTGGGGCCCCGTGTACGCCAACCCACTTCTCACTAGATGTGAGCCCCTGGGGGGGGGGGGGAAGTGAAAGAGGAGAGGGTCCGCCCCACAGCTAATGGACTAAAGGGGGAAACCGGACCCAGCTCAGGAATCCCTCGGGGTCGCCAACTCCCGACTCACCAGCCGTGAGCCCCTGAGGGTGTAGCAATATCCAGGGTGCACCAAAAGTGGTGGGGCTAGATACACCCAGCCTCCTTGAGGGCCTTGAGCAGAAAGCAGGAGATAACATGAAAAGAAAAAGAAGGCTGACCCCTCGCAGAAGGAGGGAATCAGAAAAGATGAGACAAGGGCCAATTATGGCGGGAAAGGAAGAGACTCCCTAGGCCTCGGATACCCTAATACCGTCGGGGTCGGAAGAGAACAAGAGTTGACCAAGTGAGGTCGACAGGAAAGAAGACAGAGATGAGCCCGGCACAAGTAAGTGGAAGCAATGCCGGACTCAGCTGGGGCCCCGTAGTCGCCAACCCACGTCCCACTAGATGTGAGCCCCTGGGGGAGAGACTGAGAATACTTACAAAATGGAACTCAGATTGAAACGACGCACAAAATGGAGATTGGTAATACTTACAAAAGGGAATTTAGAAGGAAAATACTCACAAAACGAAGAGATTGAAAAATACGCACAAAATGTAGTATACGTTTAAAATACGTACAAAATGCAGAGTCGAAATACTTACAAAATGCAAAAGAAATTCAAAATTCTTACAAAATGCAAATGAGATTGAAAATTCGCAAAAATTGCAATTGAAATTCAAAATACTTACAAAATGCAATTCAAATTGAAAATGCTTACAAAGTGTGGTAGATTCAAACTACTCATTTGGATTGACAACACTTACCAAATGCAATTTAGATTCTAAATAGCCACAAAATGCAATTGAGAATCTAAATACTTACAAAATGCCCACCATACAAATTGCAATGTGAAAAATGTGGTTTAGGTTGAAAATACTTACAAAATGCAATTGAAATTCAAAATACTCACCACTCTTGCACTGAAAGACTTACTAAAAAGCAATTTAGATTGTCAATCCTTACAAAATGCGATTGAGTTTGAAAATACTCGCAAAATGCAATTTAGATAAAAAATACATACACAATAATAATATATTTAATGCAGCCATAACTTAAAATATAGGTTACATTGATGGGTTACATACTCCTATCACCTTCTTTATGTAGTTCGCTTTCACCCCAGCCAAGGTGGATAGGTTCCTCGTTGTTAAATCTGTCCAGATGATTTCAGTGCCATAGGTCATTTTTGGAAGAATTTTTACTCTGAATAGCAACATTGAGTGATTGAGTGATCTGATGTCTCTTATTTCGTGCATTGCCATCATTGCTTGGGTTACCTTATCTGTGACATGTTTTGTGAAACAATATGCACTCGATTGCAGTGTGTTGCCTAAATATTTCAAGTCTGGAAATATCTTTAATTTTATATCCCGAATGAAAATCTCTGCTGAGGCGGGTATTCTTCCTCCTTTTCGGAAGATGATGATGACGATGATAATTGTTGTTTTAAGGGGCCTAACATCTAGGTTATCGGCCCCTGATGGTTTGGGTGATCGTGAAGATGAAAATGAAAAGCGAACTTAAAACTAAAACTATCTAATAACCTACATACTAGAAGAAGAAATGGAAAACTAAAGGAGAATAAGGCAAATAAAAGGACAGAAGGAAAAGAAATGCCCTCAACCCTCGGAGAAGGCGGATTGAGGGACTTGGAAGGAAGGAGAGCCATGAAAGGCATATAGGAACGTGAAAGAGGAGAGGGTCCGCCCCCAAAAGGGGAAAACGGACCCAGCTCAGGAATCCCTCGGGGTCGCCAACTCCCGAACTCACCAGCCGTGAGCCCCTGAGGGTGTAGCATTATCTAGGGTGCACCAGAAGTGGTGGGGCTACATACACCCTGCCTCCTTAAGGGCCTAGAGCACAAGGCAGGAGGTAAAAGGAAGAGAAAAAGAAGGCTGACCCCTCGCAGAAGGAGGGTATCAGAAAAGATGAGACAAGGGCCAATTAAGGCGGGAAAGGAAGAGACTCCCTAGGCCTCGGATACCCTAATACCGTCGGGGTCAGAAGAGAACAAGAGTTGACCAAGTAAGTGGAAGCAATGCCGGACTCAGCTGGGGTCCCGTGGTCGCCAACCCACGTCCCACTAGATGTGAGCCCCTGAGGGGCCTTTTCGGAAGATAATGGTGTCTGTTTCGGAGATATTGATGTCCAGCTTGTGTTCGGAGCACCACTATAGCACATCATTTACAGTTTCCTGGAGTTTTGTTAAATCTCTGGAGCCAATTACAATATCATCAGCATAAGCGCAAGAGAATAGGCTACTCCCTCCTTTTAGGCTATTTTTAGGATATCTGTGGTTGATATTATAAACAGCAAGGGGCTCAGCGGGTCTCCCTGTAGGACTCCGTGTGCTTGGATGATGATAATGATAATTGTTGTTTTAAGGGGCCTAACATCTAGGTTATCGGCCCCTAATGGTTTGGGTGACCGTGAAGATGATAATGAAAAGTAAACTATAACTAAAACTACTAACTTATACACTAGAAGAAGAAATGGAAAACAAAAGGAGAATAAGGCAAATAAAGGACAGGAGGAAAATAAATGCCCTCAACCCTCGAAGAATGCAGATTGTCCCCCAGGGGCTCACTTCTAGTGGGCGTGGGTTGGCGACCACGGGGCCCCAGCTGAGTCAGGCATTGCTTCCACTTACTTGTGCCGGGCTCCGCTCTGTCTTCTTTCCTGTCGACCTCCCTTGGTCAACTCTTGTTCTCTTCCGACCCCGACGGTATTAGGGTATCCGAGGCCTAGGGAGTCTCTTCCTTTCCCGCCTTAATTGGCCCTTGTCTCATCTTTTCTGATACCCTCCATCTGTGAGGGGTCAGCCTTCTTTTCTTTCCCTTTAACCTCCTGCCTTGTGCACAAGGCCCTTAAGGAGGCCAGGTGTATATAGCCCCACCACTTCTGGTGCACCCTAGATAATGCTACACCCTCAGGGGCTCACGGCTGGTGAGTTCGGGAGTTGGCGACCCCGAGGGATTCCTGAGCTGGGTCCGTTTTCCCCTTTTGTCCCTTACCTTTGGGGCGGACCCTCTCCTCTTTCACTTTCCTATCTGCCTTTCATGGCTCTCCTTCCTTCCAAGTCCCTCAATCCGCCTTCCCCGAGGGTTGAGGGCATTTCTTTTCCTTCTGTCCTTTTATTTGCCTTATTCTCCTTTAGTTTTCCATTTCTTCTTCTAGTATGTAGGTTATTAGTTAGTTTTAGTTTTAAGTTCGCTTTTCATTTTCATCTTCACGATCACCCAAACCATCAGGGGCCGATAACCTAGATGTTAGGCCCCTTAAAACAGCAATTATCATCATCATCATCATCAGGTATTAGGGTATCCGAGGCCTAGGGAGTCTCTTCCTTTCCCGCCTTAATTGGCCCTTGTCTCATCTTTTCTGATACCCTCCTTCTGCGAGGGGTCAGCCTTCTTTTTCTCTTCATGTTATCTCCTGCCTTCTGCTTAAGGCCCTCAAGGAGGCCGGGTGTATGTAGCCCCACCACTTTTGGTGCACCCTAGATAATGCTACACACTCAGGGGCTCACGGCTGGTGAGTTCGGGAGTTGGCGACCCCGAGGGATTCCTGAGCTGGGTCCGTTTTCCCTTTTTGTCCCTTACCTTTGGGGCGGATCCTCTCCTCTTTCACTTTCCTATCTGCCTTTCATGGCTCTCCTTCCTTCCAAGTCCCTCAATCCGCCTTCTTCGAGGGATGCGGGCATTTCTTTTCCTCCTGTCCTTTATTTGCCTTATTCTCCTTTAGTTTTCCATTTCTTCTTCTAGTATATAGGTTAGTAGTTAGTTTTAGTTTTAAGTTCGCATTTCATTTTCATCTTCACGATCACCCAAACCATCAGGGGCCGATAACCTAGATGTTAGGCCCCTTAAAACAACAATTATCATCATCATCATCATCTTTTTCTTTTCCTTTTACCTCCTGCCTTGTGCTCTAGGCCCTTCAGGAGGCAGGGTGTATGTAGCCCCACCACTTCTGGTGCACCCTAGATAATGCTACACCCTCAGGGGCTCACGGCTGGTGAGTTCGGGAGTTGGCGTCCCCGAGGGATTCCTGAGCTGGGTCCGTTTTCCCCCTTTTGTCCCTTACCTTTGGGGCGGACCCTCTCCTCTCTCTCCTCTTTTCGTTATATTTCCTTTTCTCTTTAAGATTCCCGCACTGTTGTGTTACTTGGTTCACCGTGTATATAAATTCCCTTTTAGCGATTTTTAAGGCATTTTTAATCTACGTTGCATTTTGTATTTTTTTAAATCTAAATAACATCTCGCGATTGCTTTCAACCTCAATTGCATTTTGTAAAGATTGACAATATAAATTGCTTTTTAGTTAGTCTTTCAATGCAGGTGGCCGGGCCTTTTAGTGAGTATTTTGAATTTCAATTGCATTTTGTAAGTATTTTCAACCAAAACCGCATTTCGCACGAATTTTGAATCTAAATTGCATTTTGTTTGGTGGGCATTTTGCACATATTTTGATTCTCAATTGCATTTTGTGGGTATTTTGGATCTAAATTACATTTTGTCAAGTATTTTCAATCTAAATGGCATTTTGTAAGTATTGTCAATCCACATGAGTCGTTTGAATCTACCGTACATTTTGTAAGCATTTTCAATTTCAATTGCATTTTGTAAGTATTTGAATTTCAATTGCACTTTGTGAATAATTTGGATTGGAACTGGGATAGGGCGTATTTCAATCTGAATTGCATTGTGTATTTTCAATTTCAATTGCATTTTGTAAGTATTTTGAACGTAAATTGCATTTTGTACGTATTTTCGATCTCATTGGCATTTTGTAAGTATTTTGAATTTCAGTTGCATTTTGTACGTATTTCGACGCTACATTGCATTTTGTACGTATTTTGAATCTAGCCTACGTTTTGTGTGTCTTTTTCAATCTATTCTTTTTGTGAATCTTTTCGTTCTAAATTCCCTTTTATAACACTATATTGTGAGTTGTTTCCATCTGAGTTTCTCTTTGTACGTATTTTCCGTCTGACATAATTTTCGTTCTGGTTTCCATTTCATTCTCATTTTCGCTATCACCCAGATCATTAGGGGCCGATAACCTAGATGCTAGGCCCCTTAAAACAACAATTATCATCATCATCATATCACGAATGCAGATTGAGGGACATGGAAGGAAGGACAGCCATGAAAGGCAGACAGGAAAGTGAAAGAGGAGATGATGATGATGATGATGATGATAAGTGTTGTTTTAAGGGGCCTAACATCTAGGTTATCGGCCCCTGATGGCTAGGGTGATCGTGAAGATGAAAATGAAATGCAAACTTAACACTAAAACTGATGATGATGATGATGATAATTGTTGTTTTAAGGGGCCTAACATCTAGGTTATCGGCCCCTAATGATCTGGGTGATAGCGAAAATGATAATGAAACGGAAACCAGAACGAAAATTAAGTGAGACGGAAAATACTTACAAAAAGGAACTCAGATTGAAACAACTCACAAAATGTTCTTACAGAAGGGAATTTAGAACGAAAAGATTCACAAAGGAATAGATTGAAAAATACCCACAAAATGAAGGCTAGGTTCAAAATACGTACAAAATGCAATGTAGCGTCGAAATACCTACAAAATGCAATTGAAATTCAAAATACTTACAAAATGCAAATGAGATCGAAATTACGTACAGAATGCAATTGAGGTTCAAAATACTTACAAAATGCAATTGAAATTGAAAATACACGATGCAATTCAGATTGAAATATCCCAGTACCAATCAAAATTATTCACAAAGTGCAATTGAAATTCAAAATACTTACAAAATGCAATTGAAGTTGAAAATGCTTACAAAATGTACGGTAGATTCAAACGACTCATGTGGATTGACAATACTGACAAAATGCAATTTAGATTGAAAATACTTGACAAAATGTAATTTAGATTCAAAATACCCACAAAATGCAATTAAGAATCAAAATATGTGCAAAATGCCCACCAAACAAAATGCAATTTAGATTCAAAATTCGTGCGAAATGCGGTTTTAGTTGAAAATACTTACAAAATGCAATTGAAATTCAAAATTCTCACTAAAAGGCCCGGCTACCTTTATTGAAAGACTTACCAAAAAGCAATTTAGATTGTCGATCTTTACAAAATGCAATTGAAGTTGATGATGATGATGATGATAATTGTTGTTTTAAGGGGCCTAACATCTAGGTTATCGGCCCCTGATGGTTTGGGAGATCGTGAAGATGAAAATGAAAAGCGAACTTAAAAACTAAAACTAACTACTAACTTATATACTAGAAGAAGAAATGGAAAACTAAAGGAGAGTAAGGCAAATAAAGGACAGGAGGAAAAGAAATGCCCTCAACCTCGAAGAAGGCGGATTGAGGGACTTGGAATGAAGGAGAGCCATGAAAGACAGATAGGAAAGTGAAAGAGGAGAGGGTCCGCCCCAAAGGTAAGGGACAAAAAGGGAAAACGGACCCAGCTCAGGAATCCCTCGGGGTCGCCAACTCCCGAACTCACCAGCCGTGAGCCCCTGAGGGCGTAGCATTATCTACGGTGCACCAGAAGTGGTGGGGCTACATACACCCTGCCTCCTTAAGGGCCTTGAGCACAAGGCAGGAGGTAAAAGGAAAAGAAAAAGAAGGCTGACCCCTCACAGAAGGAGGGTATCAGAAAAGATGAGACAAGGGCCAATTAAGGCGGGAAAGGAAGAGACTCCCTAGGCCTCGGATAATTGAAGTTGAAAACAATCGCGAGATGTAATTTAGATCGAAAAAACTTACAAAATGCAACGTAGGTTAAAAATACCTTAAAAATCGCTAAAAGGTAATTTAGATACGCGGTGAACCAAGTAACAAAAACAGTGCGGGAATCTTAAAGAGAAAGGAAATATATTGAAAAGAGGAGAGGGGAGAGAGGAGAGGGTCCGCCCCAAAGGTAAGGGTCAAAAGGGGAAAACGGACCCAGCTCAGGAATCCCTCGGGGTCGCCAACTCCCGAACTCACCAGCCGTGAGCCCCTGAGGGTGTAGCATTATCTAGGGTGCACCAGAAGGGGTGGGGCTACATACACCCGGCCTCCTTAAGGGCCTTGAGCAGAAGGCAGGAGGTAAAAGGAAAAGAAAAAGAAGGCTGACCCCTCGCAGAAGGAGGGAATCAGAAAAGATGAGACAAGGGCCAATTAAGGCGGGAAAGGAAGAGACTCCCTAGGCCTCGGATACCCTAATACCGTCGGGGTCGGAAGAGAACAAGAGTTGACCAAGGGAGGTCGACAGGAAAGAAGACAGAGCGGAGCCCGGCACAAGTAAGTGGAAGCAATGCCGGACTCAGCTGGGGCCCCGTGGTCACCAACCCATGTCCAACTAGATGTGAGCTCCTGGGGATGCTTGATTATGTGTGAATAACAAAAATACTAACTTGGTTTATTGCATTCACGTCCGTTAATCTCGTCATTAAGCCTCCAAGCTTGAGAATACTTCGTTTCAATTTTCCTTCCCTAAGAATCGCCCAATCACTGTTGATTGATGCCGAAACCTAGTGGGAAATTAATATATATATATATAATGATCTAAGTGGTAAGCCTCCGTGGCTTAGGCGGCAGCACGCCGGCCTCTCACCGCTGGGTCCGTGGTTCAAATCCCGGTCACTCCATGTGGGATCTGTGCTGGACAAAACGGAGGCAGACAGGTTTTTCTCCGGGTACTCCGGTTTTCCCTGTCAAAATTTTCATTCCAACAACACTCTCCACTATCATTTCATTTCATCTGTCATTCGTTTAATCATTGCCCCAGAGGAGTGCGACAGGCTTCGGCAGCCGGCACAGTTCATATCCTCGTCGCTGGATGGGGGCTTCATTCATTCCATTTCTGACCCGGTCGGAGACTGGAAGCAGGCTGTGGATTTTCATTTTCAATGATGTAAGTCTCTGAATGTTTAATAGGCAGGCAGTGTAAAACATGCGATCCAGCTGGCAGTTGTAAAATATATTAATGTCTGGTGCTGTTCTACCTTCTGTTGTTATTCTTTGGGTTGTGCTAGGTTTTACATAATATAATAATTGTGCCGTTACCTTGTAGGCACACTGTACTCAGTATTCAACTAGTACAACTTTCGACTTGGTTGTGATAATTGAGTAGAAGTTGCGTCGACGCCCGCTAAGTGGCAGGTCCCCTCGGTGAGAGAGGAAATGTTATTTGCGCGCATGCTCGCTAGATTGTAGCACTGTTCTGAGAGAGAAAGGAAATATTGTGGTCGTCTTGTTTTGTGCGCACCGTATTTCTCAACTGTCTATCTGTCTATCTGCCTTTCATGGCTGTCTATTGAGTAGAGTTGCCAACTGTAAGTATTATTTTGGTGGAGACGATGTATTACACGCACGAAGATGTAGCAAATGTTAGAATGCATTAGGTTTCTATTGCGTTCCCTTAACTTCATGACAACATGTACGTAAGGTAACCTCGTAACGTCAGCATTTTAATCTGGGATTCTACTTAATATTATTTTAATTATTTGTGATTGGCATTAGTGGGGTCATAGTAAGAGACGAGATGTTCTGATTGTTCAGGGATTAAACATGGGTTCCTTGTTTTGATGAGCTTGTCGAGATTTACTTCTTTATTTATTTTACTATTCGGATATGTCGTTGTATTTGAAGGAAGATGTTTGTTTGATGCCGTGTTGGTAAGTTGTATCGTATGCTTGTTTATTTGGCGGAACTTGTGGAATAACTGTACTTGTTAAGAACATCTCAGATCTACTGTAGCTTTGTTTTGTTTGTTTATGAGTCGACTCGTGGAATGTCTTCACTTAGTTCAGACATCTCAAGTTGTGATAAGCAGTTTAAAGTTTATTTCTTTAATTTAAATGTTCCCTTTCCCTTTAACTGCGATGTTGCGTGTCTCCTTCAGACCTGTTTATTCTTTATCTGTTACCCTCATGTGGGCCTGGCAACGTCGCCATGCATTCTCAATTCTGTTTTGTTTGGTGTCATGGCTGAGATTATTATTGTCCAACTATGAAAGTGAATCAGCTGTTTAAAAGAGATGATATAGTAGCCATTGAACTGAGTAGACGTCTTTTCTGGAGTGGTCCGTATTTTAATGATAATCGACGTGATTTATTTTATTATGAAGCTTGAATTGATTATGACGAAGATGTGTTATGAGTCTTAACAAGTCGATTTCTTAGATATTTTGAAAGTATGTACGGACCGAAACTCTTATATATACTACGAGGGATTTGTCTTCAGTTGGAAAAGGACTACTGATCATTCTTAAGTAATGATGTAAGATTATTGGACGGCGATTTGAAGATATTAGTTGACATGGTTTAAGACGTTTTGATTATATTTGCTGTCAAGGTGCATGAGGATTGACGATAAGAAAACTTTAATTACGATGATGGAAGGTGTTAGTTATTCAGATATTCTATTGAGCTTGCATGAGGAATGACGAGGTTAAGTGTTCTGCATGTTGGATCCGTCGACTGGTTGAGCATGAATTATGGGTTCTTATCTATTAAATATGATGATATGTTGGGATTTTCGACGACTGGGAATTGTACTCCAGTAAAGCATGTAAGTTTCGAGTTTCACATCTTAATTTCTCTCTGTGCATGTTAATTATGTTATGTGTATCCCCCCAGGGGTTCACATCTTGTGGGCGTGGGTTGGCGACCACGGGGCCCCAGCTGAGTCTGGCATTGCTTCCACTTACTTGTGCCGGGCTCCTCTCTGTCTTCTTTCCTGTCGACCTCACTTGGTCAACTCTTGTTCTCTTCTGACCCCGACGGTATTAGGGTATCCGAGGCCTAGGGAGTCGCTTCCTTTCCCGCCTTAATTGGCCCTTGTCTCATCTTTTCTGATACCCTCCTTCTGCGAGGGGTCAGCCTTCTTTTTCTCTTCCTTTTACCTCCTGCCTTGTGCTCTAGGCCCTTAAGGAGGCTGGGTGTATGTAGCCCCACCACTTCTGGTGCACCCTAGATAATGCTACACCCTCAGGGGCTCACGGCTGGTGAGTTCGGGAGTTGGCGACCCCGAGGGATTCCTGAGCTGGGTCCGTTTTCCCCTTTTGTCCCTTACCTTTGGGGCGGACCCTCTCCTCTTTCACTTTCCTATATGCCTTTCATGGCTCTCCTTCCTTCCAAGTCCCTCAATCCGCCTTCTCCGAGGGTTGAGGGCATTTCTTTTCCTTCTGTCCTTTTATTTGCCTTATTCTCCTTTAGTTTTCCATTTCTTCTTCTAGTATGTAGGTTAGTAGTTAGTTTTAGTTTTAAGTTCGCTTTTCATTTTCATCTTCACGATCACCCAAACCATCAGGGGCCGATAACCTAGATGTTAGGCCCCTTAAAACAACAATTATCATCATCATCATCATGTTATGTGTATGTGTTTTAATTATTGTAATGTGTGTGTCAAAATAGACAATGTTGGAAATTGGCATAATTGTATCATTTCCGAGTACTAGTTATCAATGGCATTTCCAAGGTAGATCCTCGGGCACGTTTGAAAATTGCCCAGTGACTTCCACATCTAAGGTTATTAAGGCCTGTCGACGTGTCAATAATAATCAAGTACCACTTTTCCCATTCAGTATTCGTAGAAGTTTCAGTCACTTGGCTTGTGACTATTCGTACGTCATTGTTATCTTTAGTAATCTACAAAGGTTTTGTTAATTGAAAAATTTCCAATCAATTATGGGTGAGAGGACTTCTTGCACAGACGCCACACGATTACTTTTTCGGCAAACACTTCTTGATATTCGCCCTGGAGTACAACTGACTGCACACACTATTAACTTCTTTAATGTTGTGCTAGCTTCTAGCTCTGAATTTCACCCAATCACCGTATTTACACTAGGAGCTATTGATTGTTTGCCACCACTTCCGCTAGACCAGAAACATATTCAAATTATCCCTGCTGACGTTTCTAGTGATGTTCCTGACATAGTTTCACACTACATTTGCATTTGCTATGATGGGAACATCATTCATATCTACAACAGTCTAAATTCACGGATTCTATCTCAGATACAAACGAAATATTTAAACAAGCTTTTCCCAAACAAACCAGTAGTATCTGAAGACTTATAGCAACAGCCAAATAATACTGATTGTGGCTTCTTCGCAATAGCTTTTGCTGCATCGCTTGCTCAAGAAAGGAATCCGTGTAATGAGCGTTACAACTGCTTGAAACCAACAAATATTTCCTTTTCCTGTTATTGCAAATTATGTTCCTACACTCTCTGAACATTGGACTAACCTTCCTACACTTTCAATCCCTACAATTGACTATGATGACTATGAAGTGCCTAAAAAAAGGCATTTGGCCGACCAAAATCCCAGAAAATAGGTCGACCGGAGGAGATAGTCTTCACTTCTCAAGAACAGTATCGAGAAGCGGTAATGCGTAACAGTCAGAGAAATCCTGAAGTAAATAGGGAGGCGGTCAGGCGCTATTCCCAGTCACGTCCAGAGGTCCATACGGAGGCGGTCAGGCCTTTTGAACAAAGCCATCCTGAGACCAAGCGTTCCCGTCACCTACCTGCTAATTTAAGAAAAAAAAAGGTTTGATTGCAGTGTACAGTGGTGTACAGTTAGAATCAATTTTACCTTACCATTTAAAACTATTTCTATTTCCCGTTTTGACTGTTTTAAATGTTTAAGTTGTCAGGCTCCACTCTTTGAAGAAGAGAGAGGCAGGAAGAAGTGGTGTTGTGGACAAGGTGCCTATAATGTTTTAAATCTCCCTCCTACAGATCTGCATGTACCTATGGACACCCAGATTTCAGATCTCAGCCGCGTATGTACAATGAAATATTTGCCTTTAGTGCTCTTATTATTCCTTGTGGATGGCAACAACCTAGAAACGGTATTACCTTTCTTAAAATATTAGGCAAGCTGTATCATTGTGTATACGAGCTTTCGTACAATGGACCCTACAACAATCCGTGCTCATTTTACATTGACGACGGAAAAGCTCGAAATAACTGGGCTGAGCAACAAAATCTTTACTCCACAGTGGTCAAGATATTCTTAAATTACTTGCACGACAACAATCCTTTCATACATCTCTTCAGACAGCTGCACAACAAACAGTCAGAGAATGCTCATTCAGTATTTGAAAATACTACAAGGTGGACACATGGGCCAAATCTTGAAGATCGTCCGTTGGGATATGAAGTTGCTGCTGTTCTAAGCACTGACCAGGAGACTCACTACCCTAGGAAAATTGCCATTTGGAAGGTCGGTGAAGGAAAGCCTCATACAGTGGACGTTTTCCATCCATTGTATGAGGCTTTCCAATATGCGCTGCTCTATCCACATGGTTCTGCCGGCTGGCGCATTGGACGACTTAACAACGGCAAAAAACTTTCTGAACTGAATTACCTAAGATGCTTACCTTTGTCGGAACCCCACTTTACTCAGTATGCCAGACTTTCCGAAACGTGGTTGATTGACATGTATGCACGTACTGAAGAGGAACGATCGCGTTATTTGCACTTCTGACAACGTAAGGGCAGTAGGAACTCCTTGAGAACAGCTCTCTTCGACGAAATACAGTCTGTTACTCCATATGTCAGGCGAAATAATTATACAGAGAGTAATCAAACTGACGGAGCAGTCCCTACCAATGACCTCCGTCAGATAACCATGCACATTGGGCATGATGAGAATATTCAGGGCGAGGGTGGTGGAAGGGTTTATTTGCCAAGCACCTTAACTATGGACATTGGCCATGATGAGACTATTCAGGACGAGGGTGGTGGAAGGGTTTACATGCCAAGCACCTTAACCATAGACTTTGGTCATGATGAGACTATTCAGGGCGAGGGTGGTGGAAGGGTTTATTTGCCAAGCACCTTAACCATGGACATTGGGCATGATGAGACTATTCAGGGCGAGGGTGGTGGAAGGGTTTATTTGCCAAGCACCTTAACCATGGACATTGGCCATGATGAGACTATTCAGGACGAGGGTGGTGGAAGGGTTTACATGCCAAGCACCTTAACCATAGACATTGGGCATGATGAGACTATTCAGGGCGAGGGTGGTGGAAGGGTTTATTTGCCAAGCACCTTAACCATTGACTTTGGGCATGATGAGACTATTCAGGGCGAGGGTGGTGGAAGGGTTTACTTGCCAAGCACCTTAACCATAGACTTTGGGCATGATGGGACTATTAAGGCGAGGGTGGTGGAAGGATTTATTTGCCATGCACCTTAACCATGGACTTTGGGCATGATGGGACTATTCAGGGCGAGGGTGGTGGAAGGGTTTACTTGCCAAGCACCTTAACCATGGACATTGGGCATGATAAGACTATTCAGGGCGAGGGTGGTGGAAGGGTTTATTTGCCAAGCACCTTAACCATTGACTTTGGGCATGATGAGACTATTCAGGGCGAGGGTGGTGGAAGGGTTTACTTGCCAAGCACCTTAACCATAGACTTTGGGCATGATGGGACTATTCAGGGGGAGGGTGGTGGAAGGATTTATTTGCCAAGCACCTTAACCATGGACTTTGGGCATGATGGGACTATTCAGGGCGAGGGTGGTGGAAGGGTTTACTTGCCATGCACCTTAACCATGGACTTTGGGCATGATGAGACTATTCAGGGTGAGGGTGGTGGAAGGGTTTATTGGCCAAGCACCTTAGCCATGGACTTTGGGCATGATGAGACTATTCAGGGCGAGGGTGGTATTGTTCCCGGAAGGGTTTATTGGCTAAGTGCCTTAACCATCGACATTGGGCATGATGAGACTGTTCAGGGCGAGGGTGGTGGAAGGGTTTATTTGCCAAGCACCTTAGCCGTGGACATTGGGCATGATGGGACTATTCAGGGCGGGGGTGGTATTGTTCCTGGAAGGGTTTATTGGCCAAGCACCTTAACCATGGACACTGGGCTTGATGAGACTATTCAGGGAGAGGGTGGTGGAAGGGTTTATTTGCCAAGCACCTTAACCATGGACATTGGGCATGATGAGACTATTCAGGGAGAGGGTGGTGGAAGGGTTTATTTGCCAAGCACCTTAACCATGGACATTGGGCATGATGAGACTATTCAGGGCGAGGGTGGTGGAAGGGTTTATTTGCCAAGCACCTTAACCATGGACATTGGCCATGATGAGACTATTCAGGACGAGGGTGGTGGAAGGGTTTACATGCCAAGCACCTTAACCATAGACATTGGGCATGATGAGACTATTCAGGGCGAGGGTGGTGGAAGGGTTTATTTGCCAAGCACCTTAACCATTGACTTTGGGCATGATGAGACTATTAAGGGCGAGGGTGGTGGAAGGGTTTACTTGCCAAGCACCTTAACCATAGACTTTGGGCATGATGGGACTATTAAGGCGAGGGTGGTGGAAGGATTTATTTGCCATGCACCTTAACCATGGACTTTGGGCATGATGGGACTATTCAGGGCGAGGGTGGTGGAAGGGTTTACTTGCCAAGCACCTTAACCATGGACATTGGGCATGATAAGACTATTCAGGGCGAGGGTGGTGGAAGGGTTTATTTGCCAAGCACCTTAACCATTGACTTTGGGCATGATGAGACTATTCAGGGCGAGGGTGGTGGAAGGGTTTACTTGCCAAGCACCTTAACCATAGACTTTGGGCATGATGGGACTATTCAGGGGGAGGGTGGTGGAAGGATTTATTTGCCAAGCACCTTAACCATGGACTTTGGGCATGATGGGACTATTCAGGGCGAGGGTGGTGGAAGGGTTTACTTGCCATGCACCTTAACCATGGACTTTGGGCATGATGAGACTATTCAGGGTGAGGGTGGTGGAAGGGTTTATTGGCCAAGCACCTTAACCATGGACTTTGGGCATGATGAGACTATTCAGGGCGAGGGTGGTATTGTTCCCGGAAGGGTTTATTGGCTAAGTGCCTTAACCATCGACATTGGGCATGATGAGACTGTTCAGGGCGAGGGTGGTGGAAGGGTTTATTTGCCAAGCACCTTAGCCGTGGACATTGGGCATGATGGGACTATTCAGGGCGGGGGTGGTATTGTTCCTGGAAGGGTTTATTGGCCAAGCACCTTAACCATGGACACTGGGCTTGATGAGACTATTCAGGGAGAGGGTGGTGGAAGGGTTTATTTGCCAAGCACCTTAACCATGGACATTGGGCATGATGAGACTATTCAGGGAGAGGGTGGTGGAAGGGTTTATTTGCCAAGCACCTTAACCATGGACATTGGGCATGATGAGACTATTCAGGGCGAGGGTGGTGGAAGGGTTTACTTGCCAAGCACCTTAACCATGGACATTGGGCATGATGGGACTATTCAGGGCGAGAGTGGTGGAAGGATTTACTTGCCAAGCACCTTAACCATGGACATTGGGCATGATGAGACTATTCAGGGCGAGGGTGGTAAGGGTTTATTTGCCAAGCACCTTAACCATGGACATTGGGCACGATGGGACTATTCAGGGCGAGGGTGGTATTGTTACGGGAAGGGTTTATTTGCCAAGCACCTTAACTATGGACATTGGGCACGATGGGACTATTCAGGGCGAGAATGGTATTGCTCCTGGAAGGGTTTATTTGCCAAGCACCTTAACCATGGACATTGGGCATGATGAGACTATTCAGCGCGAGGGTGGAGGAAGGGTTTATTTGCCAGGCACCTTAACCATGTGAGCCATATTTAACATCTCTCTTTTCTTTATTTTCTTTGGCGGCCGTCCCGGTTGACTCAGACGCCGTGTGAGATACTTTCTGTCCGGACGTGCCTTGAGGCTCTCCGCCTTATTATTTAAAATGTAATGTTTTTCCTTTTTATTTAACATTGTTATTATGCCGAAGCCTTCCATTTACTCATGTAAGTAATACATCTAACCTTGTGTCCACTATGCTCATTTCCTAAATTTAACCTTTCTTTTTGATCTTCGTCGTGTGCTTGGATTTTCTGTGGAACCAATCGTAATGGCGGTCTCCTGTTTTATTTTGTTTGAGTCTTCGTTTAACCTTTTATTTGTGCCGTGAAATATATCTGCGAGTGATTTTGTGAGTGTATGTTTTTCTTGCTGGCAGGTGCATTGATGCTGTTTTGATTGGGCATATCTTCGAATGGGTCTCCCGTGGTTTGTGGACGTTGGCGTTTCGACCATTCTCCCAACATGAGGCATGACACCATATATTTTAGCTCTTATGTTTTCCCTTCATTCCATGCTTCGGGCAACTGGATCACGGCGGTAACTTTAAGTAGGCCTTACCGTATTCAGCTCGAACTCGGAACGTAAGTTGGGGACTATATAGGTTAAGCATATTTTGCTAGACTACCTACAAGCACGAGTTGCTTTGTGTTTTATTACTGCATCGCCGGCTGGCGTTTTGTGTGTTTTATTGCGTGTATGTATCATGATATATTTCACGGACACTTGACGTCATTTGTTTCTCCTTGTAGTATCTTTGGTTTTTGCATTTCTTTTCTCTGGGGACTGCCAGCTCGATCGCATCCCCATTGCTCGCCACAGCCTCTGCGACAGGCACACAGCCTCTTGTTTTATCTTTCCTATGCTTGTTATTTGTGGTCGTCATGACAACCATCCATCTCTAGGCTGAGAGGTGATTGTTGTTGACCAGCGACCGGCTCGATTGCCTCTTGATCATTTACTTCCTCCCTTTTTACATCGTTTTCACGGAAGTGAGCACAGGTATGAATTTAATTTGTTAACGTTATTTACTATCGTAAGTTATTTATTGTTATTTATATTTATCTTCCTCGTTTGAAAGTGACTTTATTTGACCCCTAGGTGAAGGGTATTCTTTTTTTGTGTGTGTTATTCTTGCCGGGTTTCTTTGTGTGTTCGGTTTCAATTCATTAAATTTCAATTTCTTTATCCATGTGTCTTATTTAGTAGTGTTTGGCGATCGGGCTGCTCGCTCTCTCTCTCTCTCTTTAAACCTAGGCCTAACTTATTCTAGCTTTCTAGCACCAGGAGGGTATTCCTACCACTCGTCGTGGGACCACCTTCACGGAGTCTGGAGTCGCTCGGCACATCTGGCCTGCAAGTACGGGCCCAGCACAGGTGAGAAATTAACATCCATTTCCACTGCGTACTCCTTTCTTTTCTAGTCGGTTCCAGTGATGCAGCTAGGAGGCACGCCAAGAATATGTTTATTTTAATAGGGCGGTGCAGATGGTAGCCCTATCAGTTGCGAGGTTAAGTCTCCTGGTCGCTTAGCCATATCAATTGGATTTTAATATTTCGCTGCATATTTTTCAATGTTGTTTTTATTCTGTTTCATGTTCCCTATTGCATACTATGCAAACAAATATTGAGAGTCAATGTGAACTTCCAAGGAGTATGGACCATAAAAATAACAAACTGTAAGGAGAGTGCAATGAGTTGGACCCTATCAACGTACCCCAGCATTGGTAATGTACTAACCAACCCTACTTCTTGTTTCGTCCTCATTTCAGGCGCAGGACGGAGGCAAGACATTTGTAGTTATTGTTTTGAATTGTAGCTAGCAGTACTTCTGTAGTTTAGTCATGTATTCTCTCCCAGGTTGTAACGTGAAGAAGGAGCTCTTCCAGTCTGACGATGATCTGCTATCGTTTGAAAGTGTCTGTGGGAAAGACACTAATCCATTGACTGAGGTGAAAGGCCATCGCAAGGGAGGCGTAGCCAATATAGTGTCCAAGTGGGGAATTTCATTTTCTGGTGAACTGGGAGTTTCGTCTGTATTTGAGTTCTTAGACAGGGTCAGTGAACTCTGCCATTGTTATGACCTCGAACCAGAAGACATTGTTGTCTGCCTACCGTTATTGTTGAGTGGTTTAGCTTTAAAATGGTATCGACTTACCAACAGATCTTTCATCTCGTGGGCTGATTTCTGTAAGTCAATAAAGGAACGGTTTACGACTTATGATTTTGAACATGACTTGAAGGCTGAAATTCATCGCCGTACCCAGGGTTTGGAAGAGCCTGTAGACGATTTTGTTACTGGGCTAATGACTTTAATAAGTAGGTTGTCGCAGCCCCTTCCCCTTATTGAAACTGTTGATATTGTGTATAGAAATCTGGCACCTGAGTACAAGTCTTTCATACGCCGGTCCAGTGTGTATAATGTGGCTGACATTGTTGATCAAGGACGTGAATGCGAGTTCAATCGGCGCCTGCGCAAGTCATAAGTACCCCCACCCCTCCCCTCTGACAGTTTGTTTCCAGAGACTGCATGCGCGCAATCCCAGATTCAGAGGACTGCGCACACATCTTCAATATCTCGTCAGGAGCACCGGGCAGTTAACCGTCCCCACTCGCATATTGTCGGGAGTATTCCCAATGCTACTTCTTCTGCGAATCTCGCTCCTCAGGATCAACAGTTACCTCGAATCCCGAACATGTTTAACCGTATAAAATGTTGGAATTGTGATCATTTGGGGCATCATTTTAATTCCTGCCGTGCGCCCTCTCGTGTGTTTTGTCACACATGTGGTCTTCGTGACGTGACGCACATAGCCTGTCCTAGATGTGCTTCGCGTCAGGGAAACGAGCATGGGTCCCCGGTTTAGACCCGCCGGAGTGGCCATGCAATGAAGTTCGCCGGGAAATGAACATTTCCACGACTGGATACTTCTGTCCTTTCAGTGTTAAGAAATTGTCGATACCCGCTTTACTGGATTCTGGTGCTTCACGTTCATTTACTCAGCGCTCCATCGCGGAACAGCTTCCTGTTACTCAGATTTGTCCACAAGATGGGGGTTTAAAATTTTATTCTGCGGTGAAGTCATCTATTTCTGTTTCTAGCGTTGTAACATGTCATATTAAGATATGTGGTTATTCTTGGGATTGGAACTTCCATGTGGTGGATGACTTATCTACGCCTATGATCTTAGGTTCTGATTTTATGCACAAAGCAGGGTTGAGGCTTGATTTTTCGGATCATTCCTTCAGTTTTTTGTTTAAATCCAAGGAGCGGTTTCATTTTAATACTTGTGAAGCGAGTGTTCCTTGTAGTTTTTCTGGTATCGCTGCTGTTCAAATCCCTCCTACTTTATTCACGAGTCAACGTGACGCTTTATCTGATTTGGTGAATGAATTTCCTGATGTTCTCACGTCGGAACTGGGTTCCGCTATCGGCTACGAGTGTCATATTGATTTAACTGATGAGGTTCCAGTTAGGTCGGCGCCATTTTCTTGCTCTCCACCCAAACTCATTGCCATGAGAGAATATATTCATGATCTTAAGGCACGCGGTGTTGTGAGCCCTTCTAAGTCTTCTTATGGTAGTCCAGCATTCCTTGTGCCTAAGAAAGAGGATACTTTTCGTTTAGTAGTTGATTATCGTCGACTCAATTCTAAGGTGGTGTTCGACAACTTTCCCCTTCCAACTCTGGAGAGCGCTTTTCAGCATTTTCACGGGGCGAAGTACTATTCCGTCCTAGATTTGAATTGTGCATATTATCAAATTCCTCTCGATCCCGAGAGCCGTAAGGTAACTGCGTTCTCCACTCCGTTCGGCCTTTTTGAGTTCAATAAGTTACCCATGGGCATTTCTATCGGCGGACAAGTTTTGAGTAGGGTTTTGGACGAGTTATTTGGAGATTTAAAGTATTCATCTGTGTTTAACTATCTTGATGACCTCGTGATTTACAGTCAGTCTTTTGAGGATCACCTGATCCATTTACGTAAATTCCTATGTCGTCTTCACAGAGCCGGACTCACTGTTAACCCGGACAACATCTCTTTGGCTTCGAAGCAAATCAAATTTTTAGGTCACATTCTTTCGGATGTGGGCATAGAAGTGAACCCTGAGCGTGTCCAATGTATCCAAGAGTTCCCTACTCCCACGAATGTGAAAGCAGTCCGACGTTTTTTAGGAATGGCAGGCTTTTACAGTAGGTTCATTAAGGGCTTTTCGGACATTTCAGCGCCCCTGAATTATTTGAAGAAGAAGAATGTACGATTCGTGTGGGGCCCCGACCAGTGTCTCGCCTTTGAGAAATTGAAAGAATGTCTTTCTTCTGCTCCCGTCCTTCGAACTCCGGATTTTGGGAAAGATTTTATGTTACATTGTGATGCGAGTGATATCGCAGTTTCTTGTGTGCTTAGTCAGCAGGTGAATGGTAATTTGGCACCCATCGCTTTTGCCAGTCGGATGCTGAACGATTGCGAACGCCGGTATTCCACTTTCGAGAAAGAAAGTCTGGCTGTCGTATTCGGCTGTGAACGTTTCAGATCTTTTCTAGAACATCGGCATTTCATAGTGTATACCGACAATGAAGCTCTGTCCTGGATGCGCTCGCATGTCAAAAAATTGGGACGTATAAATCGTTGGATTCTTCGTCTATCCTCTTTCAGCTTTGACATCATTCACGTCAGAGGCAGTGAAAATGTTGTAGCGGATTGTTTGTCACGCATGTTTGAGGAACCTCCTCCCATTGTTAAGATCCCCGAGCCAGTGAATCTTCTCCAACACATTCCATGGTCTTTTACTGACATCCGTACGTACCAAGCAGATGACCCATTTTGTGTCACATTGCGTGAAAAAATTATCGGGAAAGATCCTGGTGTATCTGAGTTTTCATTGCGCAATGATGTTATAGTGCATACCGCTCCTCGATCTTCGAAATGTAGGATTTTCGTGCCAGAGAATATACGAAGTATGCTCTTGGCGTATTTCCATGAATCCTGTTTTGGATTACATTTAGGTATGACGAAGACTTTCCATAAAATCTCTCAGGAATTCTTCTGGTCTCATTTGAAAGCGGATGCTTTTGCTTTCGTCCGGAAATGTGTTACGTGTCAACGTTCCAAGCCTGCAAAGAATTCTCGCATTGGACTTCACCACGCTGACACGATGTCATATCCTAATGAGCGCCTCTTTATAGATTATTTTGGTCCCCTAGTTAGGTCATCTTCTGGTCATCAAGCTATACTTACTGTTGTTGATGGATTTTCAAAATGTGTATGGTTATTCCCTGTCAGGGAAATCACGACACGTACCACTGTTAGGCTTTTGACCAATCATATTTTTGGTGTTTTTGGTCCTCCAAAGTTTTTAGTGTCCGATAACGCGAGCGTTTTCCGGTCCAAGTCTTTTAGATCAATGTGTTTTTCTTGGGGAATTGATCATGTCTTTTTGGCACCCTACCACCCTCAGCCAAATCACGTTGAAAGGTTTCATCGTAACTTGAAGGCTTGCTTGAGTGCGTTCCACAACGCAGATCAGTCACGTTGGGACGCAAATCTTCAGTTTTTCTCCTTAGGATTTAACACTGCTCTTCATGAATCGACGAATTCTACCCCTTCGTAATTGATTTTAGGAAGGCGTATTGTTGATCCACTTCAGCTTCAGTGGAAAATAGATTATCTGGCTGGGCCATCCCGCCGTACCACAGTCAAAGAAAAATGGGAAGTTGCTGTACAGCATCTGAAAAGGGCACGAGATCGCGTGGCGTCTCGCTATAACAAGGGTAGGCAACCTGTTTGTTTTCAGGTGAATGACGACGTACTAGTGCGCCTGCACCCACAGAGTTCGGCCAAGAATAAGGAGTCAGCTAAGCTAATGCTTCGTTGGAGCACGCCCAAAACTATCACTAGATTTTTAACACCTGTCACTGTTGAATTGATCTCCAAGGAGAATCCCACCAACGTATCCAGAGCTCACATATTGAAACCATTTATAGTGTAACCTTCTTATTTGCTGTGATTAATGTTGTCCTTTTTCTGCGTAGGTTAGCCAATCATAATTTGCTTATGTTATTCAAGGAAGCTAGTATCCATATGGCGTCTCCTTGACCTGCCTATTATTGAACCAATTTTGACCGAGGCAGAGTCAAGTACAAATTTACGAGCTCAAGAAAGAAAATAATACAAGAAATAATACAAGGGCCTACATACTCTGTGTAACTTAATATCTATTGTAAAAATATGTATTTTTGCGAACTCGGCCAGTAGAGAATTTATATTCTATAAATAATGGACACATTATGTCGCTTATTTGTTATTTTAATACGTCACTTTCATGATGGGTATAAGGAGAATGGCAGACTTCGGCGTCAAAGGGCGAGAGTCATTTGTTTATGATTTTCGTCCGTGTCTCTATCTACTTTTCTTGTCATTGTAACGCTCAGGCGAACCGTAATACCATTATGACAAGCCCAGGGATCGTCAAAGGAACGCGCGCCTTTGGGGACCCCGAAGGAGTTCTGTCCTGATATTGCGATCGCCGAAGCGATCGGATTATTTTTATATATTACTTCCTTTTATAACTGTATTCTTTCTGATATGGCTCAATTGCTTAAGTGATTCTTATATCGATCACCCTCCCCCCTCATATTTTGTGTACTGTTATAGTTGTTGACAAACCACCTGTGTGATAAGGATGTTGTGTATTTAGGAACACTTGGGACATGATTGATTTCAAAGCGGTGGTGCTTAGTGATGTAAAAAGAAAAATCTTTTATTGTTATAAATAATTTTTCTTTTAGGGGTGGTGTGGATCCTGAGTCATGTTTAACATCTCTCTTTCTTTATTTTCTTTGGCGGCCGTCCCGGTTGACTCAGACGCCATGTGAGATACTTTCTGTCCGGACGTGCCTTGAGGCTCTCCGCCTTATTATTTAAAATGTAATGTTTTTCCTTTTTATTTAACATTGTTATTATGCCGAAGCCTTCCATTTACTCATGTAAGTAATACATCTAACCTTGTGTCCACTATGCTCATTTCCTAAATTTAACCTTTCTTTTTGATCTTCGTCGTGTGCTTGGATTTTCTGTGGAACCAATCGTAATGGCGGTCTCCTGTTTTATTTTGTTTGAGTCTTCGTTTAACCTTTTATTTGTGCCGTGAAATATATCTGCGAGTGATTTTGTGAGTGTATGTTTTTCTTGCTGGCAGGTGCATTGATGCTGTTTTGATTGGGCATATCTTCGAATGGGTCTCCCGTGGTTTGTGGACGTTGGCGTTTCGACCATTTTCCCAACACGAGGCATGACACCATATATTTTAGCTCTTATGTTTTCCCTTCATTCCATGCTTCGGGCAACTGGATCACGGCGGTAGCTTTAAGTAGGCCTTACCGTATTCAGCTCGAACTCGGAACGTAAGTTGGGGACTATATAGGTTTAGCATATTTTGCTAGACTACCTACAAGCACGAGTTGCTTTGTGTTTTATTACTGCATCGTCGGCTGGCATTTTGTGTGTTTGATTGCGTGTATGTATCATGATATATTTCACGGACACTTGACGTCATTTGTTTCTCCTTGTAGTATCTTTGGTTTTTGCATTTCTTTTCTCCGGGGACTGCCAGCTCGATCGCATCCCCATTGCTCGCCACAGCCTCTGCGACACGCACGCAGCCTCTTGTTTTATCTTTGCTATGATTGTTATTTGTGGTCGTCATGACAACCATCCATCTCTAGGCTGAGAAGTGATTGTTGTTGACCAGCGACCGGCTCGATTGCCTCTTGATCATTTACTTCCTCCCTTTTTACATCGTTTTCACGGAAGTGAGCACAGGTATGAATTTAATTTGTTAACGTTATTTACTATCGTAAGTTATTTATTGTTATTTATATTTATCTTCCCCGTTTGAAAGAGACTTTATTTGACCCCTAGGTGAAGGGTATTCTTTTGTGTGTGTGTTATTCTGGCCGGGTTTCTTTGTGTGTTCGGTTTCAATTCATTAAATTTCCATTTCTTTATCCATGTGTCTTATTTAGTAGTGTTTGGCGATCGGGCTGCTCGCTCTCTCTCTCTCTTTAAACCTAGGCCTAACTTATTCTAGCTTTCTAGCACCAGGAGGGTATTCCTACCACTCGTCGTGGGACCACCTTCACGGAGTCTGGAGTTGCTCGGCACATCTGGCCTGCAAGTACGGGCCCAGCACAGGTCAGAAATTAATATCCATTTCCACTGCGTACTCCTTTCTTTTCTAGTCGGTTCCAGTGATGTATCTAGGAGGCACGCCAAGAATATGTTTATTTTAAGAGGGCGGTGCACATGGACATTGGGCATGATGAGACTATTCAGGGCAAGGTTGGTGGAAGTGTTTATTTGCCAAGCACCTTCACTAGGGGACCAAGGTACATGAAAGTTAAATACCTCAACGCAATGGCCTTGGTGAACCTACTGGGTGGTCCGAATTACTTTTTAGCAATGACAACTAATGAAAAATGGACTGAAATAAGGATGTCCAAGAGAGTTGGATCTAGAAATCAACCCAATGTATGCGCTAGAGTGTTCCATTGTAAACTGTTGGTAGTTCTTCGTGACCTTCGTCCAGGAGCTTTCTTCGTTGAAATGACATACATAATTTATGTTATTGAATTCCAAAAGCGAGTTTTACCTCATGCACACATTTGCTTTCGAATCGGAAAACAAGAACTAATTCCAGTTCAAACTCCTGATATTGACAAATTCATCAGAGTAGATATCCCCGATATACAGGAAGCTGGAGGTAAACGTCGTGAACTCGTCATGGCTAACATGATCCACGGACCATGTGGCCCCAATCACCGAACTAATCTTCCGTGATAGGATGGAACACTTCATAAGTGCTCCAAGTTCTTCCCCAAGCCTGCATTAGATTCCACATTCATTGACAGCAATGGATTTGTTATCTACAAGCGCAATGCTGACAACGTGGCACATATTACGTATCGCGGCAAACCTGTTGAGATTAATGTTACTTGGGTTGTCCCTTATAATGCAGCAATACTTCTCAAATACGATTGTCACATCAATTTGGAGCTTGCTTCGCAGAGAGGAGTGGTAAAATACCTCATTACGTATATCACCAAGGGTAGTTCTTTAGCCAATGTCGCAGTTGTCGGTGGCTTAGATTCAATGAATGAAGTGGAAGAGTACGTAACAAAACGTTACATTGGCGTATTCTTGAGTTCAATCTCACGGAGAGTGAACCTTCTGTTACATGTCTTCCAGTACACTTAGAGGGGAAACACTCAGTCTACTTTCGACCTGGCGAAGAAGCACAAGCAATACGTCACAGCTCATCTCATTTGATTCTTTACTTTCCCAGGCCTGAGCTTCCCGAGCTCGAAAATTTGACATACATAGAATTCTACGATAAATATATTCTACACACAGCTCGCCCCAAGTCATCGACCGTTTGTATCATTGAACATCCGGATGGTCGCCACTTCATTACAAAGCGGCAGAGAGGTAAATGTGTAGCTCGAATGTTCTGGGTGGCTCCTCAGCTTGGCAAGCAATTTTATCTTAGATTGCTCTTGAATATTTTCCCATGCCGAGCCTACCAAGATTTGCTATCACGTGGAGGTGATCACTGTACTTCTTTTCAGCAAGCTGCTCGTAACCCCGGCTTTGTAAACGATGAGAATGTGTACAGATTTGCGTTTGCAGAAGCATCGGAGTTCATGCTTAGTAAAGCTCTACGTTCATTTGGTTGGTTGGTTCCTTAGTTTAGGGGCTGCGACAACGGGGTCATGTAGCCCCGTGTACTTCGGGTGTGTGTAGAATCTGTCTGAAAACCGGTGTTAATTGTGATGACTGTATTAGTGTGTGTATCTGCTTTTTTAATTCAAGTATGGACTGCAACTTTGAATTTTTCGAATACATCCTACTTTTGCCGCCAAACGCCACCGTCAACGACTACTAGGCCTAGTTCAGAACTTAGTTACTAGATGCCACCGAAGACGGCTCTTGGCAACGAACGTAGCAACCTAAGAGCGTTGTTTACATTCTTGACCTATGCAATTTAGTTTCACACAGGTGTAAATAGTGGAAAGTTCTTTAACATGCCATAAATCTATGACATGGGACAGCCGGCTTTACTTCCCCTCCGAAGGAAGGCATACTGAGGGATTTTTAACGCTCTTAAAAATCCGACGGCTTTGGCAGGGTTTGAACCCGCTATCTTGGGCATAGAAGCTCAGCATGCTACCGACTACGCCACCAAAGCCGCCTACGTCCATTTATTGTCCTTTTGTGCAATGTCTTGTTGTGGAAAGAGTTTAAGAATAAACTGGCAGAAGACTTCCTTCATGGTACACCTGATGATCCAGAGAGAGCTTTCCAATTAGCTCTTCTAGAAGTCGATCGTTTACTAAGACGTCACAATACAAATCTGACTGAACAAGGATTGCCACTTGTTGAAGATAACTCTACGGAGCTTGGTAGGGAAAGGATTCCATATAGTGCAGGCCCTCTGCAAAGGAAAAGGAAGGCTGACCCCTCGCAGAAGGAGGGAATCAGAAAAGATGAGAAAAGGGCCAATGAAGGCGGGAAATGAAGAGAATCCCTAGGCCTCGGCTATCCTAATACCGTCGGGGTCGGAAGAGAACAAGAGTTTACCAAGTGAGGTCGACAGGAAAGAAGACGGAGAGGAGCCCGGCACAAGTAAGTGGAAGCAATGCCGGACTCAGTTGGGCCCCTGTGGTCGCCAACCCAAGTCCCACTAGATGTGAGCCCCAGGGGGAATACTTACAAGAAAGAACTCAGATTGAAACAACACACATGTTGGAACAAAAGGGAATTTAGAACGAAAGGATTCACAAAAGGAATAGATTGAAAAATACGCACAAAATGCAGGCTACAGTAGGTTCAAAATACGTACAAAATGCAATGCAGAGTCGAAATACTTACAAATTGCAATTGAAATTCAAAATACGTACAAAATGCAATTGAGGTTCAAAATACTTACAAAATGCAATTGAAATTGAAAATACACAATGCAATTCAGATTGAAATAGTCCTTATCCCAGTTCCAAGCCAAATTATTCACAAAGTGCAATTGAAATTCAAAATACTTACAAAATGCAATTGAAACTGAAAATGCTTACAAAATGTTCGGTAGATTCAAACGACTCATGTGGATTGACAATACTTACAAAATGCAATTTAGATTGAAAATACTTGACAAAATGTAATTTAGATTCAAAATACCCACAAAATGCAATTGAGAATCAAAATACATGCAAAATGCCCAGCAAACAAAATGTAATTTAGATTCAAAATACCCACAAAATGCAATTGAGAATCAAAATACATGCAAAATGCCCACTACACAAAATGCAATTTAGATTTAAAATTCTTGCGAAATGCGGTTTTGGTTGAAATTACTTACAAAATGCAATTGAGGTTGAAAACAATCGCGAGAGGCAATTTAGATCGAAAAAACTTACAAAATGCAACGTAAGTTAGATTAAAAATACCTACAAAATGTAGTGAAGATGAAAAAAAACGCTAAAGGGAATTTAGATGCACGGGGAGCCAACTAACAAAAACATAGCGGGAATCTTAAAGAGAAAAGGAAATATAATGAAGAAGGAGGGATCCAAAAAGATGAGACAAGGGCCAATTAAGGCGGGAAAGTGAAAGACTCCTTAGGCCTCGGATACCCTAGTACCGTCGGGGTCGGAAAAGAACAAGAGTTTACCAAGGGAGGTCGACAGCAAAGAAGACTGAGAGGAGCCCGGCACGAGTAATTGGGAGCAATGCCGGACTCAGCTGGGGTCCCGTTGTTGCCAACCCACGTCCCATAAGATGTAAGCCCCTGTGGGAGCACACCATACAGCCGGCGATTCGGATTATTAAACAAATACGGTTAGTTTGGATGAAGTGGCATCTGTCGGATAGTTGCAGCATAGGTCGGCAGCCCTACTTGTTGGCGTATCAGGTGTAAAGGAGGTACACCAGCCTCGGAGAGCAAGCTCGACTGGGCTCGCCCGAAAGGCTCCCGTCGCCAGCCTCACACCACCGTGGTGGCCTCTCTCCAGTTTAACAAGCAGTGATTTGCGTGCCAAACCATATGTCACACTGCCATAATCTAATCTCGTTAAAATTAAAGCCCTGTGAAATCGTAGAAGCACTGTGCGGCCTGTCCCCCACGATGTGCCGCTAAGAAACCGCAACATGTTGAGCTTCTTAGCACAGCCAGTTTTCAAATAGCGCACATGTGGCTCCCACGTTAATTTCTGATCGAAAAGGAGCCCAAGGAACCGGTACTTAGCAACAACATGCAAAGCTACATTTCCCAGATAAAGCTCAGGATCAGGATGGAGAGTGCGCTTTCGGCAGAAATGGACAACCGAGTTCTTAGCGGTTGAGAACCGGAAGCCATGCTCTAGTGTCCAGCGCTCCACTCTCCGAATAGTAGTCTTGTGTAGTTCGCGAACGAACTAGTTCGGAAGAGCGGGTCCCACAGACGAACTACCGAACTAGTTCCCAGATCCCTCGCTTGTTAGTTCGTTCGATCCTTTTAACAGCGCGAGAGCGCGGGACCGCCGTAGCTCGTCACCTCGTCACATCACCACTCATTGCACAATCACATGCGCTTTGGTTCGTTCAGTCAGTTAGTTCGGTGCAGTTGATTGGGTGTATCTATTGTTAGTTGCAAGATTGTCAAGTTTTGGCGCGGTGCGGCGAATGTTGAATGTTGGTTTATAATACAGTAATAACAGCATAACACACTACTAGTGCTAACAGGTAATAACTACCTTATATTTGTAATGTAATACAGTGGCGGTTCATAAATTGAAGTTACTGATAGTTAACTGATTTAGATGTGGGGATAATTCCACGGTTTTATTTAACTTGGTCATACGGGATTATTTGAAAATATCTCAATTTATTTAGAAAATTGGCGAACTATATTTCACTTCGGCAGGAAAATTCTCAGAAATTTGGCTTAAAGATTCAACTATCAGCATCTTTGAAAGCACAAACTGTCCTTATGACAGGTGGTTAATATAGAGACCACTATCCCACAAAGGGTTATTAATATTGGTAATATTGCTTGTGCGGCATAGCCTACTTAACCTGTACCCAATAGTAGAAGTATTTTTGTTACCATATATAATGGTATTTTTATTTACTAAAATAAACGTATTTAGAATATTATATAAGTAATATTTCTTCAAACGGAAATTTAATCCGGCAAATGAAAACAAAACACGCTTTCATCCAATTAACAGTTGAAAGACAAAATAAAGAATTTAAAAAATTAACAAATCCATTTAAAAATTAAAATACTAAGAGTACGCTCACAATGTATGTAAAGTTAAAAACAAGTAGTTCCGTGAAGAACTATAGAGCCTATTTTCATATATCCTACTTATGTTAACTGCCACTATCAACATACGAAATTTCAGTTTGATTGCTCTAATAGATTCGTAGATATTGAGAATCGACTAAATATTTCAGATGGTCGCCATGTTGGATTTTATATATGTAGGTCCTAGAGTTATGTACTGTTACATGAAGATTATTGTGTACGTGTAGCATTCAAATTTCAATCGCATGGTTTGGACACAAGAAGTAACAAGGAGATTTTAAAATTTCGCACAGCTGCCATCTTGTGGTTATGGAAACAATTGAAATAAATTAGATGCCATTGGATTAACATTCGTATAAGGATTTATTGTACCAAGTTTCACTGCACTCGGATGGTTAAATTGCGAGAAACGTCCATGTGAATATTTATACTTCGCATCGCCGCCATGTTGGATTTATGATCACCAGGTTATTTAAAGTCCTATAGGTGAACTTAAGTTCATAGCCCCTATGAACATAAAAAACTTCAGTTTGATTCCTATAATAGATTCGTAGACATTCAGAGCCGTCTAAATATTTCGGATGGTCGCCACGTTGAATTGTTAAATGTATAGGGCATAGATTCATGTACCATTACAGGAAAATTATTGCGTAGGTTCATTATTCAAACTTTCACTTCGATCGCATGATTACGACACAAGAAATAAAAACTTAATTTTAAAATTCGCACAGCCGCCATCTTGAGGTTATGTAAACAATTGAACTAAGTTAGATACCAGAGCATTATAATGTGTGTAAACATTTCCTGTACCAGATTTCATTGAGTTTGGAACATTAAATCGCGAGTAAAGTCTATTTAAAATTTTCAAATTCGCTTGTCGCCATGTTCGTTTTGTAGTTATCCGGTTTTTGAAAGTCTTATAGATGAACTTCCAGTAGTGCCCTTTATTTCCGTACAAAATTTCAGGGTGATACCGCTAATAGTTTCAGAGATATAGAATGCCGGGGAAATATTTCGCACATCCGCCATCTTGTGGTTATGTAAACAATTGAACGAAGTTAGATGTCGGAGCATTACAATGTGTATAAACATATACTGTACCAAGTTTTATTGCGTTTGGATGGTTAAATCGCGAGAAACGTCTATTTAAAAGTCGCAAATTCGCGTGGCCGCCATGTTGGTTTTGTAGTAACCAGGTTTTCAAAAGTCACATAGGTGAACTTGTAGTTGTTCCCTTTATCACCGTAATAAATTCCAGGGTGATATCGGGAATAGTTTCGTAGATATTGAATGCTGGTGAAATATTTCGCACAGCCGCCATGTTGGATTAGTGAGACGTAGCAAAATTTGAAGGGCACGGTCGGGGTCGCCCGGAATAGTGCTATGAACTTACCGAGTTTCATTGAAATCGCTCCAGCCGTTTAGAATTTATTAGGGACACACACATACACCTCACACACACATACACACGCACACACACGGACGAAAGGTGATCTCATAAGCTTATTTTTTCAAAATTGAAAATAGGCTAATAAGAACAGAATAGCTGAATATGCCATTTTACATTTTGTGTAAATTAGGCTACTGATTTATTTTCCCATTTGATGTTTAATTACCCAAAATACGGGTAATAACCCAGGCATTGACTGCACTGATCGTTATAAAGAAACTGCTATAACAAGCAAAAGAGCGCGTGCAGTAGCAGTAGCAAGGCGAGCGAACGATCTGTCTTTCAGGGCTCGTGATGGGAACTAACGAACTAGAAGAGCGACCTAGTTCGCTAAGGAGCTACGAAAGTGCGAACTAAACTGATCGCTCCCAGCCACGAACTACTACGCGCACCAGTGCCTGACGAGTAATGAGTGGTGACAGACTGCTATAAAAAAACGAGGAGTGCGTGCAGTAGCAAGGGGAGCGAACGATCTGTCTTCGAGATGGGAACTAACGAACTAAAAGAGCGAACTAGTTCGCTAAGGAGCTGCGAACTAAACTGATCGCTCCCAGCCGCGAACTATTATGCGCAAGACTACCGAATAGGTTGTTGTAGCTGTCGTTCAGCGACCGCCATATTTGCGCGCTATAATGGAGAGCGAAGTCGTCTACATATGAGGAGTGGAAATGCTAAAAGATCTAAGTGCCATTTTGTAACTTTCGTGTATTTTCACTGCTAACCAATCTAAGTCCTCGCGCCAGTGCGCTGCTAAGGGATTCAAGTGCCCGAATTGTTCCTATTAGTTGCTACAGTCCCTAACAGAATGCGCTAGTCCTGCTCTGCTAATGGATCTACGTGCCACAGCCATCTGCCGCTACCCGAGCAGTAGTCACCTTCATCTCCTGCTATTGTTTTGTGTTCTGAAGCTGCTGCTTGTTATTTCAAATGATGGACGAGGATCATAATGTTAGTATGAACGCCAGTGCTTTTAGTAGTGATGGAAGTGTTGAGAAAGTTACGTTCAGAACAAAACAGCAAAAGGCAAGATTAAGTGGGAAGTCTTGCCTCACACAGAAGAAACAGAACAGGAAGGAAATTGCTGCAATACTGTTACGTGTTGCCCCTAGTGGCAAGTTCGTTAACTGGATTACGGTGGGTAAAGCACAACACAATTGTTCCTTTAAAGAAATGTTAGCTTTATTGCAGGTCAGAAATAAGTTACAGTACACCATAAACACTTGGAAACCAATGGGTAGTCTCAGTCAGGTTCCTCCCTTATGGAGTTCACTCACCTCCTTTTCACTTGCTCGCGCAGTTAATCCTCTTGCTCCCCCAGGGGCTCACATCTTGTGGGCGTGGGTTGGCGACCACGGGGCCCCAGCTGAGTCAGGCATTGCTTCCACTTACTTGTGCCGGGCTCCTCTCTGTCTTCTTTCCTGTCGACCTCACTTGGTCAACTCTTGTTCTCTTCTGACCCCGACGGTATTAGGGTATCCGAGGCCTAGGGAGTCTCTTCCTTTCCCGCCTTAATTGGCCCTTGCCTCATCTTTTCTGATACCCTCCTTCTGCGAGGGGTCAGCCTTCTTTTTCTCTTCCTTTTACCTCCTGCCTTGTGCTCTAGGCCCTTAAGGAGGCCGGGTGTATGTAGCCCCACCACTTCTGGTGCACCCTAGATAATGCTACACCCTCAGGGGCTCACGGCTGGTGAGTTCGGGAGTTGGCGACCCCGAGGGATTCCTGAGCTGGGTCCGTTTTCCCCTTTTGTCCCTTACCTTTGGGGCAGACCCTCTCATCTTTCACTTTCCTATCTGCCTTTCATGGCTCTCCTTCCTTCCAAGTCCCTCAATCCTCCTTCTCCGAGGGTTGAGGGCATTTCTTTTCCTTCTGTCCTTTTATTTGCCTTATTCTCCTTTAGTTTTCCATTTCTTCTTCTAGTATGTAGGTTAGTAGTTAGTTTTAGTATTAAGTTCGCTTTTCATTTTCATCTTCATGATCACCCAAACCATCAGGGGCAGATAACCTAGATGTTAGGCCCCTTAAAACAACAATTATCATCATCAACTAATCCTCTTGCTA
Source organism: Meconema thalassinum (assembly GCA_946902985.2). Taxonomy (NCBI): domain Eukaryota; kingdom Metazoa; phylum Arthropoda; class Insecta; order Orthoptera; family Tettigoniidae; genus Meconema; species Meconema thalassinum. Next base: position 509,679,228 of record OX336392.1, on the reverse strand, counting down.
ATGAGGTGGACCCGAGTCCTGGCTAGAAGTAACGGCACTCTCCCTCAAGTAAACAAGCCACACTCACTTGTTCTGAACGTACACTGTCTCGCCGCCCGCAGGCTAGGGAAACAGTCCACTGCGTTTCGCAATCCACACAGCACTTCACCGCACTGCAATAGCCTCACTTGGGTTTCGTAATTTCGCACGTCACGTCACTAACTATTGTCGCACTCGCTCAAAAACACTGTTCCGCCCTCGCTGGCGAGGCCGCTTTATATAGCGAGGCTGGTGAGTCGATGGATGTTTCCAGAATTGACCAGGGTTCACACCTTCACGAGAATTCCAACACCAGCAGGGCCACGAATATTCGAGACGGTCTCTTTTGTACTGCCTGTCTTCAATGTTGCGCAAATCGCTGGTAACACACAGTCACGATAGCCTGGGGCGGCCTGAGTCACGCGCGGGGCGACGAAGCAGTCTAGCATTCGTAACAATACAACCGCCACCTTTACAGGTTAGTTATGTTGTTTTTACAGTAGAAGTAAACTGATTATACGCAATATTCCTTTCTGTAAGCCTACATGATTAGTTGGTAATAAAAATTGCCGAAACACAGTCTAGGCCTACTTTTACCTATGGTTTTAAGCCTACATTCCTTGACTATACCTTGCTTACAGTACTCACGTATTAATTCTAGCAGGTTTATGTACATATTTTGTTTTTGTTTTGTAGGTATTCTGCACGTGTAAGTACAGTTGCAGAGAGATCGTTGACATGAAAACGCAGCTCTTTGAAGAATGCCGCCAACTTGACCTGAACCAACAAGGCAATTACCAGATGGGGCTTATAGAGGTTCTTCCTATTCAAAGACAACGCCATGGGACCTATAATGAAGACGCAGAGAGTAGAAGACAGTCAACTATCAGCTACACACTTCCAGATGGGACCGGAAACCTAAAAAGAGTATGCAAAGCTACAATTTTAAATACATTCGGAATTTCTCCCAAAAATATTCAAACAATTGCTACGAAGAAAAAATCAGGTTCTGTAATTTTTAAAGACAACCGCGGTGGTCCTAAAACATTCAAATTTACTGAACGGGACAGAATGCAAGTGAAAAATCACATTAACTTCTTCCCCAGATATGTCTCTCATTAGAGTCGTTCTAAATCTGAAAGGGAATAACTTAGTGGCGACTTAAACTTAAGCCGCATGTTCGCTGCCTTTAAGGAAAAGTATCTTGATAGTGGTGTATCGTACAAGTTCTACCGCAAAGTATTCCTAAAAGACTTTCCTAAGCTATCGTTTAGAAGACCAAGGAGTGATACCTGCAAAACGTGTGATTATTTCAACATACAATCAAAGGTTAATGCCCCCATACAATCAGCCAAAGCCAAAAAGGCGCTCGAGTTACACCATACAAAAGCTGAGTGTGCCTTGTCTGCATTGAAAAATGATACAATATCCAGCACATTACCTCACAGCCAACATTGCACCGTTGTTGTAGATTTAGAAAAGTTTTCCCTTTGCCTAAATTGACGCATAGTAACATATATTATTTGCGTCAACTCTCTTGCTATAACTGCAACATTCACATTACCGATACAAATGATGGCATAATGTGCTTGTGTCACGAAGGTCAGGGAGGTAGAGGAGGGAAAGAGATGGCCTCTTGTATTTTTCAGGCTCTAAATGCTGGTTTACTTCCAAACAGAAAACCGAATCTTGTTGTATGGAGTGACAATTGCTCAGGCCAAATCAAAAATAGAATGTTAATATTTTTGTACATGTACATAGTAGAAAAGGGTATTTTCCAGTCAGTAGAACATAAATTCCTATTGTCTGGGCACAGTTTTTCAGTTGCCGATCGCGATTTCGCTCTTGTCGAGAAACGTGCACCGCCCTATTAAAATAAACATATTCTTGGCGTGCCTCCTAGCTGCATCACTGGAACCAACTAGTAAAAAAAAGGAGTACGCAGTGGAAATGGATGTTAATTTCTGACCTGTGATGGGCCCGTATTTGCAGGCCAGATGTGCCGAGCGACTCCAGACTCCGTGAAGGTGGTCCTACGACGAGTGGTAGGAATACCCTAAAGGCACGTCTGGACAGGAAGTACCTCACATGGTGTCTGAGTCTACCGGGACGGCCGCCAAAGAAACAAAGAAAAGAGAGATGTTAAGCATGGCTCAAACGCAGCAAGACAGCCAAAATGCAAGTAATGGAAGATCTTGAAAATGTGATCAAGCAAGCTAGGCCTACAAAACCTTTCAGAGTGTTGAAAATGTATGACCGTTTCTTTGACTTTGAGAAAAGAGCTTCTGAGTGCATTGATACAAGAAAACTTGGTATCACTCAGGTTTCTTTGATCAAAATAAGTAAACAACAGCCTGGTATTGTGTCCTGCAAAAAAAAACTTTTCCAATCTGTGTGATTGGGAGAATTTTCATATACTGAAAAAAGACAAGACAATGAAAGACATTGCAGCTGTGGAATTGGAAACACTTCCAGCTGTAGTTCCGTTGGCACCAAACAAGAAAGAAGACCTTTCCACCATTATTGATTACGTGGATGAAATCAAGGAGGACTTTTTCCAACAGCTGTTAGCTCAATAAAGTCAATGTTTTCTCGTGGCACTTAGATCTATTAGCTATGTCAAAGTACTTTGTACTTAGATCTTTCTGCTCAAAGAGCTATAGAACTTTTTTATTTTTGAAGATAAATAAAAACACCTTTGACAACATTTTTATAATCATGTAAATAGTTAATTTGTGTTTAATTACAGATAAATATTCATTTCTCACAAAGATGTGCAGTTTTTTTTTGCTTCCTGAAAAAAAAATCGCTTTTGGCACATAGCTAGCACCTTTAGCATTTCCACTCCTCAATATCGACGGTACCACTGCTGGACTAGCAGCAGCGACCGTATCGTTTATGGCAATCGCAAATAATGTTACGCTAAGCACTGATCCCTGTGGGACTCCGTTTTCCTGTACATGATATTGCGAATATGTCCCCCCTATTCGGACACGGAATAAGCGAAAGGACAGAAAATTCGCAATAAAGACCGGCAAGTTACCTCGGAGTTTCCATTGATGCACGGTATAGAGGATGCCATAACGCCAAGTGGTGTCATAGGCCTTTTCGAGGTCAAAGAAAACAGCGACCTGTATGGCGGTCTCTAGGCGTACCAGATGGTCGTTGGTACACCGAGACGCCCTGAAACCACACTGGTATTCAGGCAGGAGTCCTCGTTCCTCCAGGACCCACACCAGTCGCTGATTGACCATCCTCTCAAAGAGCTTGCACAGACCGTTTGTGAGTCAAATAGGTCTGTAACTCCCTGTCAAATTGGGATCCTTATCGGACTTCAGGATAGGTATAATTATACCTTCATGCCATTGCGCTGGAAACACACCTTCCAATCAGATACGATTAAACACCCTGACAACTGCTTTCATCCTACCGCGTGCAACTCAACCAGCTAAGCAGACATTCCATACTCAACTGAACATTTAACAAAAATCACATATTCAGACTAAGCAAGGCAATTTGACGTCAATCACCACTTTCAGTAGACTATATTAACAATATATAGACTATAACTGACAAATTTGCATTATATTAAGTACAATTGCGACTAAATAATTGTACATATTGTAGATATTATCACCCATACTTTTAGACATATCGGCGTGCCAGTGCAAGACTACGATGTCTGAAAAAATCATTTTATTGAGAAAAACGGGTTTGATGTTTCCTATAACTTTGTATTAGCCTTTCGACAGTGTGAAAATCTATAGAGAATTTTGAATATGTTTCGGTTGATTGCATAGTGTACAGTGTCCTTTTAACTAAGATTATACATTTTGTAATTAAGGCCCACAAAAAGGGCTAAAATGCAGATGTCGTGGTCTTGCACTGACTGCTGTGTGAAAATTGTTAGACAATTAATCAATTCCAACACTTCAGTTTCATTTTTTCCCTAGTTTACTGCTATATTTGAACATTCTAAACACAATTATAATTTGGAAAAAATCACTTGTTATTGAAAATAGGCACACTAGAGGCCAAAGATGGCATGAATGTTGGAAAATAGTTCACAAATTCAGCATGAGCACGTCATTTGCTTCAATAGACAGAACATCAGTCCTTTTCCGCTTCCAAAGTAACAAAGAATGGGTGATGCGTCTTCGGTATTAGATTTTGAGCACAGAGTGAAATAAGGTCTTTCTTCTTTCTAGCTGATATTTTTGGAGACTTTCTATAAGCTGGTTTGAGTTTGAGAGTTTCGGGATGATGATGTGGACTGCTCCTCTTTGTCTTTCTGTTAATATGCACTAGTTTATATTGCTTTTCGTGGTAGGAAGAACACCCCCACGGGAATTTTTCTTCACCATTATCTCAGTGACAGCATTCCACGAAACTTTCTCCCCATCCTCATTGATGGAAAAATTGTTGCCGAGCTCATTTCATAATGACTTGCAATCTATGAAGTCAGTTGTTTCCATTTGTCTTACAAGGTAAGGTTTCCCAGTCCCTTTTGCAGGACTTGCGATAGTAGCAACCTGAGAGACAACGTAAATAGCACCGGATTTCTGAGCTCTTTTCTTCTCATATCCTATGCGAGAGTACATAGGGTTTCCCTCATTTTGTGTATGTCCTACTACCAAAAACTTGTGTTGAATAGACGGAATTTCTAACTTTAGAACAGCGTAAAAGTATAAAGTATGCAGATAACACGAAAGTGGTCTTATTTTGTCCAATACAATTGTCGGAGTAGAAAATCACTTCTTGATTTGGGTATTCTTTCAGAAACTCTATTATGCAGCTACCAACTTCATTTGCCCCTCTTCCAGCTGGACCTTCGTGCCACATGTAGCATCTTCCAATTTTAGAGACAGCTTCGTAAATAGTGAAATTAAATATGATGATGATAATTGTTATTTAAGGAGCCTAACATCGAAGTTATCGGCCCCTAATGATCTGGGTGATAGCGAAAATGAGAATGAAATGGAAACCAGAACGAAAATTATGTGAGACGGAAAATACGTACAAAGAGAAACTCAGATGGAAACAACTCACGATATGGTCTTACAAAAGGGAATTTAGAACGAAAAGATTCACAAAAAGAATAGATTGAAAAAGACCTACGAAACGTAGGCTAGATTCAAAATACGTACAAAATGCAATGTAGCGTCGAAATACTTACAAAATGCAACTGAAATTCAAAATACTTACAAAATGCAAATGAGATCGAAAAAACGTACAAAATGCAATTGAGGTTCAAAATACTTACAAAATGCAATTGAAATTGAAAATACACAATGCAATTCAGATTGAAATATCCCAGTTAATATCCCAGTTCCAATCCAAATTAATCACAAAGTGCAATTGAAATTTAAAATGCTTACAAAATGTACGGTAGATTCAAACGACTCATGTGGATTGACAATACTTACAAAATCCAATTGAAATTCAAAATACTCACTAAAAGGCCCGTCTACCTGCATTGAAAGACTTACTAAAAAGCAATTTAGATTGTCAATCTTCACAAAATGCAATTGAGGTTGAAAACAATCGCGAGATGTAATGAAATTAAATAAATTAACTTTTCTTTTATAATAAAAACTTGATATTTCACCACTTGGCAGAGGTGTAACCGCTTGAAAATCAAACACAGCCACCACTCCACGGGTTTCCTCAGTGGCCTGATGAATATCATTTCCTTTCTCCCGTCTCATTGTTTCTTTCTCTGCATGATGTCTTTCATATTTGTCTTTAAGTTCTTGCTTTTCTTCTTCAGTAGAATTGTTATATTCTTCACAGATCATACACTGATCCTTCTTAGGTCAATGAAACCCGTTGTTGAATTCCGTATTAAATATTGTTTCGTATACGTGCTTCTTTGCAATCGGTTCATTTTCTAACTTACATTTCTCAATATACATCCGGTATAATGTGGATATATCCAACGAACCATCAAAATACTCTCGTGTTGTATCGGCTCGAATGTAATGGGACTCCATTCTTGGAATTGAATTGATGTGTTGCCTCACTCCTTCCCTTATCATTGGGGGTAGCTTCTTTTGCTTTCCATGCTTCCCCCTTAATTCTTCTTCAAGGATACCATCCTTGTTCTTGGAAATATATGTAGAAATCATGGTGTTTCCCACGGCAAGGGTATCCATGAAGTTATTCTTCTCCTTTATCTTCTTCTTCTTCTTCTTCCCTTCCTCCTCATTCTCGTGTGTCATGGCGGACTGAAGTCACTGAGTTGTGTCGCGTAGAAGTGTAGTGTATTTTTTAACGTGTTCTCGCGATCGTGTGTCCATTTAAACCAACAATCCGGTGAGTGAAAATACAGTACATCAGTCGTCAAAAGAAATCAGGCTGCCAAATATACTCTAAAATCGTTAATCATCTACATTTATACATAGTAGAACTCAATTTTAGGTTATACAATGTCTGGAGGGAAAAATAAAAACACGAAGCGTAATGCGCAGAATCGCCAACAGGTGCAGGAAGACTGTCAGCGCTCTCCCTCGGTAAAGACGGGAAATGCTGGCATTAACCACACAGATGAACAGCACTGATGAGCATGGCGACTTGTCAACATTAGTGCTAAAGATCGTAAATGACTTGGTTACCCAGCCCTCCTTCTTGTCAAGGCTTGTTGATGAGATCACCTCAAAAGTGATAGAGGGTCTCAAAGCATCCATTGATTTCAACACTAAGGTGATAGATGATATGGAAAAGAAAATTAAGGCCAGCGAGGAGGAAGTGAAATCATTGAAAGAGGAAGGTCTGACACAATGGAGCAATACTCCCGGCGGAATTGTATCCAGGTGTTTGGCATAGAAGAAAAGGATGGCGAATCGACTGATCAGCTCGTCCTTAACTTGGCAGAACAGCTAGGCGTAAACATAAAAATTGAGGACATTGACAGGACCCATAGGGTAGGCTCAAGAAACACCTAAAAGCCACGCCCCATCATATGTAAATTTGTCTCCTTTGCCAAGCGGAATGCGGAGCTCTTTCAGGCGAAGAAGAAATTGAAGGGGACTTGGACTGTAATTAGGGAAGACCTAACCAAGTTACGGTTGGAATTGCTCCACAAAACGATCGACAAGGTGGGAGTTAAGCATTGTTGGTCCAATAATGGCGTCATCTTTGCAGTCAGCCGAGGTATTCGTCACAGGCTGACTAATTTCAATGACCTTAGATTGATCTAAGTTAGTGTGATCAGTGTTATATCCCTTACTAATCTAATTTTAACTTTAACCAATTGATTGTACCAACTGTATACCATAATACCGGTACCTATTGCTCGAGAGCAAGTAAGACTGGGAAACTTAAATTTAAAAAATACCACATTCCTTTTAGGCAACAACATTTAGAAAATTGTCTGTTAAATTCGATAACGTTTGTAAAGCTGCCTTTACCAAATAGACACCAATACTGAACTATACTGCTTGCTATTAGTTCCAAGCTTCCTTCCCTTATTGAACAGGGTGGCCTTACTAAACAATCAATCGGCTTTAAACATTACTTACGTCTTTACACACTAAAATCAGACTTACTTGCCTTCACCTTTCGCTCCCAGCCCAAACTTATCTTTCTTCCCCTACACAGGTTATTACTGTTAATGGTGAGTGTGAGCTACAGGCTACTGCATGACATAGATATTGTCATACAGATCAGGCAAATCAAAATTAACCCAGTTCACAGAGGATTTAATGGCTGCTAGCTCTCTCCGATGACAGACATTTAGTGAGATTAACCCCAATGGATGGTAATTATTATAAATAATTGTTCTTCAGCTGTCACCTGTAACCATCACTGTTATGTGTTCAGATTAGCATTTCCTGTCTAACCTTGCATCATGCAATGTGAATACATTTTATGTTCTGTAAGTAGGCCTATATAGGGTACAAACTGAAGACTAGCAGGCCTGCTTTAAACCACATTCAACTTTAATTTCATTATATCCGTGTTTCTTTTCTTTTTTTAATTCAACCTATCACAAATGTTAAATTAAATTTATAGTCTATACTGTATAGCTATAACGTACACTATGTCTTGAGGTATGAAACCTTAATGGCATTTTCGGGGTGTGATGGTTGGTGAGTGACAAGTGACTTTAAACTATGCCTAGCTCAAATCTAGCCAGATCTGATGACATGAGTGTGTAATTCCAAAATGTTACTGAAGATTGCAGTGTGTTTCACTGTGTCATTATTTAACTCATCATAACTCTGCCATAACTTAACTTTTTCTTTAGCTCCTAAATTGTGTTGTAGTTTGTGCTATTGTAGATTATGAATGACGACTTATAATGGTCACTGTACTAATTTCTCTTCTGAGTGACTAGGCAATGCCTTTCACTACTTTACAAGATCTTTTTAACTTGTACCTATGGTAGCATCTGACCATAGTCTATAAGACATACTTTCCGCTATCAGCCTGGAAAGCACAAACTGCCTAAAAATTGCTCATATCAATGCTCAATCATTAGTTGACTCCTCTCACTATTCTGAATTTTGTCACAATTAATACATCACCGATTGGCGCAACATTTGAGTAATGTTCATTTAATTGTGATGCAGAGACAGGCATCTCAACATCAGTGACTGAACGGGCACCAACTCCCAATGATTTTGCAGCACGCCATCTGGCGGAGGTGGTTTTGCAGTCACCGAAGAGGTTGTACATATATTTCACTTTTGTGTTCCTGATTGTTTGTTTTGTCTTATTACGCAGAATTCTGTACTCTTCATAGTCAATGGTAAGTTTAGATTTAATAATTGTTCTTCGTGGTTTATCACGTTTCTTTAAAAAGCGTTTTGATTTCTTTACTGATCCCGGAGCAGAGTTATGTTTTATATCCACTTTCTTTTGCGGTGCATGCATATCATAGAGTTTATTTACACAATCATTAAATAGAGTCACTTTCTCATCTATGTCAGTGGATTGGTAGAAATTTTGCCAGGGGAGTAATTCTGCATCCGTTTTAAAATCATTTAAATTAAATTTGCTGAAGTCACGTACAAAGATTGATTTTGGTCGAAGTTTCGGGGTAGATAGAGAAAACACGGCTTACAGAAGATCATGGGCTGAGAATCCTGCAGCTGGTTCTTGTCCGTAGTAAACAACGAGGTCATTACAGTTTGAAGAGATAATATCGAGAGAGCTGCCACAAGTAGCTGTGTGAAATGTAGTATCGAATGCTAAACATTCAACATTACAGGAACAGAGCACATCACATACCTGTTCAGTTTCAAAAGCTCCACTACCAAACCGAGCATTAACGTCCCCAACAATAAAAACATATTTATAATCAAGAATGAACCTGTACATGTCATTCAGAAAAATATCTAGGTAGCCAGCTTTCGGTGGACGGTACACACAAGCAAAGAGAATTTTAGTTTCGGTAAGAGAAATGTCAAGTATAATGTATTCAGGCCTCTTATTATATTCACCAGGAGACTGACTTAGCACGCTATACTTTATGTTATCCCTAAGGTAAACCGCAACACCACCTCCACCGACGGTTAATCTGTCATATCTAATGACTTTATAGCCAGCGAGATAGACAGCAGCATCTGAAATTGAGGGCTTGCAAAAGGACTCACTTACTGCAATTATGTCAAAAGACGAACCACCACCGGACCCCAACTGAGTCCGGCATTGCTTCCACTTGTGCCGGGTTCCTCTCCGTCTTCTTTCCTATCGACCTCACTTGGTCAACTCTTGTTCTCTTCCGACCCCGACGGTATTAGGGTATCCGAGGCCTAGGGAGTCTCTTCCTTTCCCGCCTTAATTGGCCCTTGTCTCATCTTTTCTGATACCCTCCTTCTGCGAGGGGTCAGCCTTCTTTTTATTTTCCTGTTATCTCCTGCCTTCTACACAGGCCCTCAAGGAGGCAGGGTGTATGTAGCCCCACCCCTTCTGGAGCACCCTAGATATTGCTACACCCACAGGGGCTCACGGCTGGTGAGTTCGGGCAACACCATGTATATCCAGGCCAGCGCGCTCTGACGTCACTGGTCCACGCCAAGGAAAGTGTGGTCCTAGCGTCCTAAACAGCGGACATGTTGATTTTCTTTCGGGAGTGATTATGTTAGTTAGTTAGTTAGTTATTGTTGTTTTAAGGGGCGGAACTACGAGGTCATCTGCCCCTCTTAACACAGATTAAAGAATACAAATTTTGAGTTGAATTTAAAATTTTGAGGTGAACATCTAAATTTAAAAAGACCAAAAATTAATAAAACAAAAAACAAACAATTAAATAAAAAATTATAAAAATAAACAAAAATTACGGAAAAAACAAAAAATTATCATTCAAAAACGAACAAGTCGTTGAGTCAATGTTCACTGGAAAATTTAGATTGCTGGCCCTAACCCACTCTCACTTATAAAGCGGATAACGCGATCAGCAGCCACCGCGTCATCGGCTAATATAAGTTTGAGTGTCGTCTGCAAACCAAGGTTTCTTCGTAACTCAGCAAGATCCACACACTGGGTGAAAATGTGGGCCACGGTGAATACGGCTCCACAGGTACAAAGTGGGGGGTCTTCCCTTCTCATTAGGTATGAGTGGGTGGATCTTGTATGACCTATCCTTAGCCTACACAAAATGACGGACTCTCTCCGGGCCCGGAAGGAGCTCCGCCACACGCGAGTAGTTCCCTTGATCGCTCTCAGTTTACTGGGCAGTGGGTCAGCTAGCCACTGACTCTCCCAAAAAGCCAGAACTTGTAGGCGTAACTGAGAGCGAATATCTCTAGCGGGTACCTCCATTGGTCGAGGTGGTAGTGATACCGCCTCTTTTGCAGCTTGATCCGCTAACTCATTTCCCGCAATTCCCATGTGGCTTGGAAGCCACAGAAAGGTGATTCGAGTGTCAGCGTGGCACAGCCCGGCTAGTAGGTCGTGGATTCGCTGCACTAGGGGGTGTTGCGGGAAACATGTAGCAATTGACTGCAACGAACTCAAAGAGTCGGTACACACGAGAAAGTGGATTCGTGCATCCTGTAGTGCAAACTGCAGAGCTTCATAGATGGCAACGAGCTCCGCAGTAAACACACTACAGGCCTCAGGCAAAGAGATCTTGGTATTTGCACCGTCAATAACGTAAGCACAACCCACTTTCTCGTCCACCTTCGAACCATCCGTGTATAGAATGCCAGCGTCCGGAAATTGGTGAACTATGCTGTGGAACTGCCTCCGGTAAACGGACGCATCCGTGTTCACCTTAGGACCTTGGTGAAGATCTAACCGAATTTCCGGACGCGGGACTTGCCACGGAGGCACCTCGCTAGATGTCCGGATCATACAGGGACCTACAGCCACTCCTATTTCAGTACACGAGCTATCAAGTCTAATACCAACCGGCCGAGTGGCACGAGGCCGGTTGGCGTACCCCTGGTGGTTTTGGGTACCGAAGAGAGCTTGATAGGTCGGGTGTTGCGGCATTTGACGCACATTGGCAGCATATGCTAAAAGCATATGTTGGCGTCTATAATTTAAAGGTGGAACACCCGATTCGGCAAGTAGGCTGGGTATCGGGCTGGTCCGGAAGGCACCGGTAGCCAGCCTAACGCCACTATGGTGGATACTGTCCAGCATTTTCAAGGTTGCCGGCCTTGCTGAACCGTATGCCGCAGAACCATAGTCTAGCCGGGACAGGACGAGGGCTTGGTAGAACCGTAGCAGCACCGCACGGTCAGCCCCCCACGTAGTGCCACTAAGAAACCTGAGCATGTTCAGTTTCCTGAGACATGTCATTTTCAATTGCCGTATATGGTGCTGCCACGTTAACTTGCTGTCAAAATGGAGCCCCAGGAAGCGATAAGTGTCAACCAACGGCAACGCAGCATCCCTGAGATGTAGTTCAGGGTGTAAATGTAGCCTCCGTAGCCGACAAAAATGGACGACGGAGGTTTTCGCTGCTGAAAAACGAAAACCCCGGTCGTGAGCCCACCTGTCGACCCGGTTGATAGCTAGCTGCAATTGCCGTTCCACGACTGCCATACTTCCAGAGCTGTAATGCAGAGCTAAATCGTCTACATACAGCGATGGAACTACCGCGGACCCGGCGGCGGCAACAATGCCATTAATGGCAATCGCGAACAAGGTGACACTCAGCACTGAACCCTGAGGAACTCCATTTTCTTGGGTATAATATTGCGATAATGTCCTACCGACCCTTACACGGAAGAGTCGGACGGACATGAAATTCGCAATAAAAGTCGGTAAGTTACCACGGAGTCCCCACTTGTGAAGGGTGGAAAGGATCCCGTAGCGCCATGTGGTGTCGTAGGCTTTCTCTAGGTCAAAGAAAACCGTGACTAGGTGCTGCTTTCGGAAAAAAGCCTCCTGTATGGCGCTCTCAAGTCGCACCAGATGGTCAGTGGTGGACCTATGAGAGCGAAATCCACATTGGTACTCAGACAGGAGACCTTTATCCTCCAAGAACCACACCAGTCGACGGTTCACCATCTTTTCGAGCAGCTTACATAGGCCATTTGTCAAACAAATGGGCCTATAGCTGCTTACAAACTTGGGATTCTTTCCAGCCTTAGGAATCGGTATTACGATCCCCTCTCGCCATTGAGATGGAAACTCCACTTCAATCCATATACGATTGAAGAGGATCAACAGTTTTTTAATACTGGAATCGCACAGATGTTTTAACATTTGATTATGTATGTTATCCGGTCCAGGAGCCGTATCCCTGCACAGTGCAAGCGCACTGCGCAGTTCCCATTCAGAGAATGGTACATTATAGGACTCCGAAGCAGCAGTGGCAAAGGACAAGGGGTGAGTCTCTGCCTCCCGCTTCAGAGTCAGAAACGTAGGATCGTAACTCCCGGAGCAGGATACATCGGAGAAGTGCGAGCCAATGCTGTTGGCAATGGCGAGATGGTCCGTGATGATGTCTCCATTGATGGACACTCCGGGTATCGACAGTGATGTCGGGAGTCCAGAGATCCGACGAAGCTTAGTCCACACTTGAGATGAAGGAGTATGCGCCGTCATGGACGACACATACTTTTCCCACGTCGTTTTCTTACTCTCCCGAATCAGATATCGGGCTCTAGCACGCATCCTTCTGAAGGTGATAAGGTTGGCCATAGTGTTTTGCCTCCGATAGCATTTGAAAGCACGTCGACGATCTTTAATGGCTGCTGCAATCTCGGCTGTCCACCAAGGGACAAGCTTCCGGCGTGAGTTGCCGGACGAGGAAGGTATTGTTTCCTCAGCAGCAGCCAAAATACCATTCGTTATGTGAATGGTATGATCGTCGACACTCTCAAAGGTATCTTCGGCAAACACCGCGCGTGCCGTGAAAGTTGGCCAATCAGCCCGACGGAGAAGCCATCGACTTGGTAACTCGATGGCTCTCTGGTTCGGAAGAGTAACGATAATTGGAAAATGGTCACTATTACAAAGGTCATCGTGTACACCCCACTGTAGCAGGGGAACCAGCGCACGACTGCACAGGGTAATATCGATACTTGAATAAGTACCGTGTGCAATAGAGAAGTGCGTAGGTTCCCCTGTGTTCAACAGGCACAGGTCCAGCCGCCTGATCAGCCTCTCAAAATCTCTCCCTTTACCGCTAGTGGTAGCGGAGCCCCAGATGGTGTTGTGGGCATTAACATCTCCCAGAAGGAGAAAAGGAGGGGGGAGCTGAGAGACTAGATCCACCAGCTGGTCGTAATCCGGCTGAGAATCAGGCGGGATGTACACGTTACATACTGTTGCCATTACTGGCAACGAAGTACGAACTGCAACTGCCTCTAGCTGAGTACGCAACGGCACCTCTTCACTAAAGAGGCTAGAGTGGACGAGAGTGCAGACGCCACCAGCGGCCACAGCTCCGTACACCCGGTCTCTAGAGAAGAGTTTGAAGTGACGCATTGTTGTCTCATGTCCAGGACGAAACCTGGATTCCTGAAGACAGACAATGGTTGCCGAAAACGAAGATATTAATTGTCGTAACTCAGCGAGATGAACAGAATAGCTATTACAGTTCCATTGTAATAGTGCCATGGTGTGGACTTAAGTAGAAGTTGGTCTTCTACCTATGCTTGACCGTTTGCCACCCTTCCCCATCTCTAGTTGGAGATGATGGGGCAGGAGAGCACACCTCAATCCCCACATCTCCGTCCGAAGACGAAGAAAATGGAGCGGGCGCTCTCTTGGGTTGCGCGCGGTCGTCGTCGGACCTCACGAGTCTCGCTCTTGGGGAAGAGCGAGAGCGGTGTCGAGGGACTTCCTCCCGGTCCGAAGACTGGGTGTCTGTCCCCGACACGCCCCGAAGAGATTTCTTCTTGGATCGGCGCCGACGTGTGTTTGGGGAAGTAGATGGTCCCTTCCCCACAGACGCCGGGTCCTTATAAAACAAGGTCGCTCCTGCTGGCACCGCTCCACTGGTAGTGGTGGGAGCGGGATGGCCAGCAGATACGTGAGCAGCCCTGCCTTTAGGAGAGGAAGAGAAACGGCGCTGAACCGTTCCCCTCTCCTCCGCCGATCTATTTTCTTTTCTATAGGGGAGTTCCTCCATACGGACGGGCTTGGCTTCAGCAGGCTTCGCCCCCTTGGTGGTAGTGGGAGCAGAAAGGCCAGCAGAGACAGTAGCCACCCCGTCAGCAGGAGGACGAGAGAGACGGCGACGAACCGTCTCCCTCTTCTCCCCTATATTTTTCGTATTAGGTGGGCTGGAAGAAGGACCAGCCCTGGTCGGCAAAGTCTTCTTTCCCCCTTTAGCTGGGGAAGACTTGTTCGCCGACCGTTTCGGAGAAGAAGAGGACTTCTTCTCCGAATTCGCCGGTTTAGGTGTTAAAACCGGCGCCTTCTTAACCGTGGCCGAAGAAGGTTTTGGGACCTCCTTCGGGCTGACAGTGCTCGCTGGTACAGCGAGGGGAGATTTCAAACTCGTACTAAAAGAGGACATCGAGGGTACTGCACTGGAAACTTTAACGGCAGGGGTGATTGAGGGCGTCGCTGCAGCTGCAAACGATACCCGAAATTCGGGGGCATTCATATCACGGTACCTCTTGCGAGCGTCGTGATATGAAAGCCTGTCAAGAGTCCTGATTTCCTGGATCTTGGCTTCCATAATGAATTCAGGGCACTGTTTTGACCGTGGAGAGTGACTTCCTTGGCAGTTGGGACATATCGGGGGAGGCGTACACCTCTCGTCACCCTCATGTGTCCCCTTGCCACACTCTCTACATACGGCCTTCGCAGTACACCTGGCGGAAACATGCCCGAATCTCTGGCACTGGTAGCAGCGCATAGGTGGAGGGATGTACGGTCGCACATCGCAGTTGTACGATGTGACCTTCACCTGCTTAGGTACAACATCACCTTCAAAATGGAGAATAAAAGCGCCGGTATCGACGCTCCTTTCCCCAATCTTTCGGGTGATGCGCCTAATCTTTGTGACGCCTCTCTTCCCCAGATCCCGCAACAGTTCAGCATCGCTATTCAAAATGAGGTCACGATGGAAAATAACTCCACGGACCTCATTCAGCGTTTCGTGCTTTGTGATCTTAACGGGGATTTCGCCGAATTGCGTGCATTCCAGCAACGCTTCGGTTTGCTGCCGGCTAACGGTATGCAGCAAGAGCTGCCCGTTCCGGAGCTTGGAAATCCCGTTAAGATCACCAAATTTCCCCTCGATTTCCTCAGCGAAAATGATCGATTTTACGAGCTTGAAATCATCCCCGTCAGTCCTGGTAGCTACCAGGTAGCGAGGTGATCTGTCTGTCGCAAATCGTTGGTTAAAGGCTTCATCCCAAGGCGTATACACCTTGGGATTAGCTCGACACTCCAGAGACGGCTTTTTAAGGGTGCCACCCTGTACAGGTGTCCGTGATCGCTTTGATGGCATCCCGGACGAAATCCTCCCCGAATACTGCCCACTCCGAACGGGGGCTATCACTGTGGGCGCCACCCAGCCAAGGCAATACCTACCTGGCATAGCAGATATTGCCCGGGGTCCCAGTGCCTCGAACAGGCACTTCCCCCTCGGCATGCACAGGATTTATTCAGCTCCAGTATTCGGCCATGCAGGGACCTTCGTTGTAAGGCGGATACTACTGTAGGGTACATGGCGCACCCACCTGACGGGATGGGGCATACCGTCTAGGCTTTCTGGCCAGATGGCCAAGCTGGTGGCCCTTCCCCTAACAGCATGCATGTTTGTTTCTATTGGTCAAACCAGAGCTGGGACCAGAAAACCAAAATCGACCTTTATAAGGCCCCCTCTAAGTCGCCTTTTACGACAGGCAGGGGATACCGTGGATGAATTCTGCCCTCCCCATCCACAGGGGGTCTGAACAAATCAAAACTGGCAAGTTATTCGGCCATGTCGGCCCTATTAGTCGCCTCCTACGACAGGCAGGGCATACCGTGGGTGTATTCTATCCCGCACCCACACGGGGGAGTGATTATGTTGTGCCGCAGTGTAGTGAAGTTTCTCTAATAAAAAGTGAAAGATGCCTCATCGCTGCTGTGTACCAGGTTGTCGTGGGAATTACGATATTGGACCAAAAAAGTCCATGTCTTCAGATTCCCCATGGAATAAGAATTTAAAGTGAAGTGGATACATTCTATTCCTAGAAAGGAATTGACGCCTACTCAATACACTAGAGTAAGTAGGCCTAAATACATTTTATGTTATCTAGGATTTCAATAAAAATATTGGGGTTTTAATATAGCCTACCGTAATTTTAATCAGTAATTTATATTATTTACAATTGCATCGTTGTAGAATGAATAAATAAATAAATTAAAAAGTAGCCTAGATAAATAAATAAAAGTATGTTTCCTGCCTATATTATAAAGCATTTGGAGATATTGATAAAATTCATTAGGCTTACTTTGTCTATATAAAGCATTTGGAGATAACATTTCTTTAGGCTTACCTACTTTTCTAATACAACACACTCTTATTTTGGATTGTTTAGAACTCATTCTAAGCTATAACATACTGTTAAGTTATTTGTAAATAAGGGGGGACCCTACTGAGTTTTCTATATTTTGTAATTACCATCCAATGTACATGAAATTCTAGGATTGAGTTGTTGTTAGTAACATAAAGAATATCCCAAAGTTTGAACCGGATTGAGTGGTTAGTTTTGAAAATATGATCATTTAAAAAATGAAAATTCTTGATTTTCAAAATTTTTACATTTTCCATCTCAAAAATTTTCATTATAGTTAAGAAGGACTAATTAATGAATTGTAGTATTAGTTTTATAGTCTGGTTAGTACTTCTATGTTAAGAAGGTATTTTTTGTTACATTGTATAAAACTTACCAAAAACTCCAATATTCCATGGCCTGGCACATCATAATTCAAAAATTTACCAACCATTTTCAAAGTGAATACTACAAATTATGAATACTATGAAACTGTATGTGTATTTAAAATTTCAAGTCATTTTGATGAAAACTGATGCGTATGGAGCATTTTGAACACTGAAAAGTACACTTTCGAGAAAAAGCGATTTTAGTAAGCAGGCACGTTTCAATTGAACATACCTGCCTCAGAACTTGCCATCACCATACATATCCCCTTCCTTGTACATTTTTCTTTCTTCTGCCTTGGTTTTTGCCAATCTCATCTTTTTCCTAGCAGTTTTTTTTTGTGGTCATGTTTGGTCCTAGCTATGCTCTTCTTTTTTCGCACCTCGTCCATGTCTTTGCTTATCTTAAGTACACTGTCAATATTTCTCTGCCTAAAAGGGGCATTTTCAGTTTCTAAATAGCAAGTGCACCCATATTAAATACACTTACAGCATGCCACTTGTACTCTTGATTGTGTGGTAAATGAATGTTTAGGTTTGGATTCACTATCAACAACTTCAGCAATAGATTTGTCACCCTATCGCTTCCTAATATTTACACTAGCCCATTCACTCTTTTTTGATTTCCTGCTCCTAGGCTTCTTCCAACAACTATGAATGGAGTGCATTTTACAAACTTCACACCACAAAACCAATAAAATAACCACAAATCAAATAAATTAGGCTACTGCAAGTTATAAAATCACGAGGCAAAACTTCAAAACAATAACAGTTCCTTACAAACTATGTGCTTCCTGTGCCCCGTAATCACACCATCACTTAATTTGAACTCAATTCAAAGAAAGCGATCATTTCCAGTTACTATAGACTTTTACATAATAAATATGAATTTACATAACATCTCAAATCAATCAAGTTTCCAACAGTAAAGTAGAGGAAAACTAAAAACAATATTTTCTAATAGGCCTAGTTTCTATTATGAAATGTGCATCTGGTTACCATATACACCGAGAGATGGCAGCACTTATGTATTCTGTACATTATCTGAGCTTTTGCCAGATACTTAAAACATAAAAATACGAATAAAAACAGGGTGTATCTAACATGAGCACAGGAAATGTGGGTGTGACCTATTAATGCACCATGCACGCACAATTTAAATGGCTCCGCAAGACATTTAAAAATGTTCACATATAAAAGAAACTAGTATCCACATGTGCTCAGATGTCTCGACTACCAACTTATAACAAACACTCATTTTCGTTTTTTGGCCGTTTTTAGGCTAAAAACTCAGTAGGCCTAGGATCCCCCCTTAAAAAAATACCATAGTTAATATAGACTACACTGTAATACTTGGCCTACATGTAAATACTATGCATATGCAATAGATGATGCAAACTAGTTTAATCATAAATAAAGTCTAGGAGTGAATGTTTAGGTCTAAAGTTAATCACATACCGGTATTGGCTTCTCTTTTAGGTGTGCCATATACACTTTAAAGAAAGTGATAAATTGTGGGAAACCAGTTCCTTTAACGAAAATGGGGAAAAGTGTATTATTCCTCTGAAATCACCTCGCCTTGCTAAGGGAGCTATTCCATCCATCTTTCCTGGGTGTCCATCATATTTTACTTCAGAGAGTACATCTAGGGAATGCCCAAAGGACAAGCGAGAAAGACTAGAAGCAGATGGATTACAACGTGCCATTGCAGCAAGCAGGGATTCATATATAGAGTATGAATCCTCACGTAACTTTACCACTTTTCAGCAGCTTGTAGTGTGTAATAAGGCACATAAGCCTTCATCTTTCTGGAATGTTGTTGAAAGAGAAAATTCAATTTTTTATTTAAATTTAAATTATAGCAGGGTTTTGGAACTTGGTTACTCTGTTGTTATAAATGAGCAACTGGAAATTAGAGTTAATTATAAAGGCACAGAAATTGCAAAACTAGGGAGTTCTTTTCAGTTTCCTCTGGTAGTGAATAATGTTACAGGTATTCATGCAGTTTTAGACTACATAGAGAATTTAGAGCAGTCCAAGCCATGTAGTGTGTCTCATTTATGCAGTATGATGCAAGACATTTTAAAGTCACTAGAGGATAGTACAGAAGAGAAGGCTTCTATGATTCAATTCATCTCATCTCAGCTGGAACTTTTACATTACCGTAAGGAAAGATTGAGATACAGCACTGATATAATGCTTTTTGCCTGTTTATTACATTTTATTTCACCACATGCTTACAAATTTATTCAACATACTGGAAATCTCATTCTTCCCCATCCTATGTTAGGCCCCTTAAAACAACAATCATCATCATCATCATCATCTTCCCCATCCTAGTAGTATACCCGAGGTATGTTCCTCATATGAAATGAGTCCACAATTGGAACAACATGATAAATTCTTTTTGGGTTATATAAAAGACAAGGTAGCATCTGTACCTCTACAGAATCGTTTTGTTAATTTAATGATTGATGAAATTCACATAAAGCCATATTTTGACTTCAAAGGTGGTAATATTGTAGGTATGGCCTATGATTCTGAGAAGGCAGTGCTCATGTATTTATGATACAGAGTATAAGGTCACTTTTTAAAGAAGTAGTTCACATTCTACCAGTAAATACATTTAATGCAGAAGCTTTGCATTCAGTAACTAGGAAAGTTATCTTAGGTTTAGAGGAAATAGGTTTTAAAGTGGTGTGCATCCTTACTGACAACAACTCAATTAACTGTAAAGCCATGTCTTTATTTGCAAAGCCATCAACATTGAGCATTGTATATCCTCACCCAGCTGATCCTAACAGGCCCCTTTTTTTATGTCATTGATCCTGTACATATTCTGAAATGTCTAAGGAATAACTGGATAAACCAAAGGAAGACAGATCATTGTATTTTCTTTCCCAACCTTGAAGGGGAGGACAGAGAAATACCTAATACTGCTTCATTTTCAATTCTAAGGATGATGATGATGATAATTGTTGTTTTAAGGGGCCTAACATCTAGGTTATCGGCCCCTGATGGTTTGGGTGATCGTGAAGATGAAAATGAAAAGCGAACTTAAAACTAACTACTAACCTACATACTAGAAGAAGAAATGGAAAACTAAAGGAGAATAAGGCAAATAAAAGGACAGAAGGAAAAGAAATGCCCTCAACCCTCGGAGAAGGCGGATTGAGGGACTTGGAAGGAAGGAGAGCCATGAAAGGCATATAGGAAAGTGAAAAAGGAGAGGGTCCGCCCCAAAGGTAAAGGACAAAAGGGGAAAACGGACCCAGCTCAGGAATCCCTCGGGGTCGCCAACTCCCGAACTCACTAGCCGTGAGCCCCTGAGGGTGTAGCATTATCTAGGGTGCACCAGAAGTGGTGGGGCTACATACACCCTGCCTCCTTAAGGGCCTAGAGTACAAGGCAGGAGGTAAAAGGAAGAGAAAAAGAAGGCTGACCCCTCGCAGAAGGAGGGTATCAGAAAAGCTGAGACAAGGGCCAATTAAGGCGGGAAAGGAAGAGACTCCCTACAATTCTAAGGAGAATGTATACATTAGAAAGTGACAAGTTACTCAAGTATGGATATCAGCTATCACTGAAAGCATTATGGCCAGGGAACTTGGAAAGACAAAGTGTGAAGCATGCATTGCAGGTGTTTGATAGGAATGTAGTTGAAGGTTTGAGGGAACTAGGGCCAATTCACAATCTCCCTCACCATGAAGAGACAGCTGCTTTCATCATGATTGTTGTAACTTGGTGGAGCATTGTCAATGTCAAGAGTCCAAACAAGGGGAAAAGATTACGAGATGTGATGCAGGAACCAATGACAGATTCTCTCTCAGATGCCAGGGCTCAGTTCTTACAGAAGGTTTTAGAGTGGTTGGACAAGTGGGATTGCATGAAATTGGGTGCTGGTACCTTTTCTAGAGAGACACACACTGTTTTGAGACACTCTACTTATGCACTTTTAGAGTTAACCAGCTATTGCACTACAGACTTGTCAATGGACTATGTACTTCTTGGGAAATTCCAGACTGATACACTTGAGGATCATTTTGGGCAGTACAGACAGCTCGCTGGAGCCCAGTATGATATTTCCCTTAGGCAAGTGTATGAAGTTGAAAAGAAGCTTAGACTATCGAGTGTCATGAATCTTGAACTTTCCCTAGGAAAATCACAAAATGTAGTTTTAGAACAATTAGATGCCAATATACAATGGTTTGCATTAGATGAAAATCAAGCAGGGGAAGAATTTTTTGAAACTGTTGTGGTGAGTGCTGATGACATAAAAAGTGTTGAATGTGACCTACCTATCATCACTTACTTATCAGGCTATTGTGCATACTCCACACTGAGAGAACTGAAGTGTGATTCCTGCAAAGAACAACTTGTTGTGGAAAGGATTATGAACCATGATACAGCAGCCAGGTTAATTAGAAATCTAGACAGGGGTGGCTTACTTTATCCACAGCAGATTGTTATAGATGTTGTAACACACAATTATGTGATTGTCAAGAAACTGAGTTCTGATTTGGAAAGGCAATTTGGAAGATAAAAGACCATAGGCCCTTTGTAACAAAGCTCACTACAGATATTCTGACAAGGAAAGAATTGGGGAATTGCTGGGATATTGGGAAGGTAATCATGTCTGTGAAGATGTTTTAAAAATGATTGTGTGGGTATCAACTAATGCACTTCTGAAGAATTACTGCACTCTAAAGAATGTCCTGGTAAAAGGCGGAAACTCCAGTCACTCCATAGTGTAGGAAAATAGTTCTGGAGGTGTTAGTGAAATTGCACGAATGTTAATAAAACGTCGTTCAAGGGATGAATAACTTTGTCAATGTCTCACTCGACTGTCCTTCTTTCACCTGCCTAGAAAATTCATGTATGATGTATTTGCTGCAAGGAGCTTGGATTTTTTCTTTCATATTTGCATTTTGAATTAGGCAAGTTTCTTGTGCATTTTTTAACAGTGTGAAATACTGTGTATTCTGAATATTTATGTGGATAAGAACATAATGTTAGTGTTACCGTATATCATATTTCCACATGATACTGCAATTTTTGTGGCGAGAGTATTACTCCACGATTTGCTTACAATGTTGCCTTCAGGACAATCTATATTGCTGGAGAGGGTTTACATTTCCTTCAGGAGGTGTGCTAACACACTCTATTTTGGTGGTGGTTCATCCTGATATATCTTAAAAACATTGACAGGACCTGTAGTATTTGTCACTAATATGAAGAGGCATGGTAATACTCATGTAATGGAAGTGAAGTGTATAGCAAATGTATTGTTTGTCATTTGTGCAACATCTTATGCAAGAAAGAAGTGGAATAGTGTTGGTCATCTGATGGAAAAATCTCTCTTCTCACAAATATTAGTGGACATATTATTCTTTCTACCTATAAGCCTACTGAGTTTTTACAGGAATTTAATTAAGAGATAAAGTAGCAATGATGATGATGATGATGCTGATAATTGTTGTTTTAAGGGGCCTAACATCGAGGTTATCGGCCCCTGATGAAATGAAATGGCGTGAAATGAAAGGTTGATGATGATGATGATAATTGTTGTTTTAAGGGGCCTAACATCTAGGTTATCGGCCCCTGATGGTTTGGGTGATCGTGAAGATGAAAATGAAAAGCGAACTTAAAACTAAAACTAACTACTAACCTACATACTAGAAGAAGAAATGGAAAATTAAAGGAGAATAAGGCAAATAAAAGGACAGAAGGAAAAGAAATGCCCTCAACCCTCGGAGAAGGCGGATTGAGGGACTTGGAAGGAAGGATGATGATGATGATGATAATTGTTGTTTTAAGGGGCCTAACATCTAGGTTATCGGCCCCTGATGGTTTGGGTGATCGTGAAGATGAAAATGAAAAAGCGAACATAAAACTATAACTAACTACTAACCTACATACTAGAAGAAGAAATGGAAAACTAGAGGAGAATAAGGCAAATAAAGGACAGGAGGAAAAGAAATGCCGTCAACCCTCGAAGAAGGCGGATTGAGGGACTTGGAAGGAAGGAGAGCCATGAAAGGCATATAGGAAAGTGAAAGAGGAGAGGGTCCGTCCCAAAGGTAAGGGACAAAAGGGGAAAACGGACCCAGCTCAGGAATCCCTCGGGGTCGCCAACTCCCGAACTCACCAGCCGTGAGCCCCTGAGGGTGTAGCATTATCTAGGGTGCACCAGAAGTGGTGGGGCTACATACACTCTGCCTCCTTAAGGGCCTAGATCACAAGGCAGGAGGTAAAAGGAAGAGAAAAAGAAGGCTGACCCCTCGCAGAAGGAGGGTATCAGAAAAGATGAGACAAGGGCCAATTAAGGCGGGAAAGGAAGAGACTCCCTAGGCCTCGGATACCCTAATACCGTCGGGGTCAGAAGAGAACAAGAGTTGACCAAGTGAGGTCGACAGGAAAGAAGACGGAGAGGAGCCCGGCACAAGTAAGTGGAAGCAATGCCGGACTCAGCTGGGGCCCCGTGGTCGCCAACCCACGCCCACTAGAAGTGAGCCCCTGGGGGAGAAATGAAAGGATGAAGACAAAAACAGCTCACTGCTATGGATGAAACGCAAATGGTTTAGATAAAATAGACAGTGAGCCCCAAGAACTATGCCATATGTAGAAGGGAAAAAAACTTACAAAAAGGAACTCCGATTGAAACTGCTCACCAAATGGAGAGCGGTAATACGTACATAAGGGAATTCGGAACGAAAAGACTCACAAAAATAATAGATTGAAAAATACGCACAAAATGTAGGTTAAGTCCAAAATACATACAAAATGCAACGTACAGTCGAAACACCTACAAAATGCAAGTGAAAGCAAAATACTTACAAAATGCAAATGAGATTGAAAATACGCACAAAATGTAATGTAGATTCAAAATACCCACAAAATGCAATTGAGACTTAACTACTTGAACAAAGCGGAGTAGGTTGAAAACACAAAATGCAATTGAAATTGCTTACAAAAGGTATGGTAGATTCAAACTTTTCATTTGGATGGACAATACTTACAAAATGCAATTTAGATTGAAAATAATTACAAAATGTAATTTAGATTCAAAATACCCACAAAATTGCAATTGAGACTTAACTACTTCAACAAAGCGGGGTAGGTTGAAAATACAAAATGCAATTGAAATTCAAAATACTCACTAAAGTCCCAGCCCCTATATTGAAAGACTTACTAAAAAGCAATTTAGATTGTCAATCCTCATAAAATGCAATTGACATTGAAAAACACTCACAAAATGCAATCTAGATCGAAAATACGTACAAAATGCAACGTAGATTAAAAATACCTACAAAAAAACAAAAGAAACCGCTATAAGGGGATTTAGAAACACGGGGAACCAAATAACAAAAACAGTGCGGGAATCTTAAAGAGAAAAGGAAATATAAGGAAAAGAGGAGAGGAGAGGGGAGAGAGGAGAGGGGAGAGAGTCCGCCCCAAAGGTAAGGGACAAAAGGGGAAATCCCCCAGGGGCTCACATCTTGTGGGTGTGGGTTGGCGACCACGGGGCCCCAGCTGAGTCCGGCATTGCTTCCACTTACTTGTGCCGGCCTCCTCTCTGTCTTCTTTCCTGTCGACCTCACTTGGTCAACTCTTGTTCTCTTCTGACCCCGACGGTATTAGGGTATCCGAGGCCTAGGGAGTCTCTTCCTTTCCCGCCTTAATTGGCCCTTGTCTCATCTATTCTGATACCCTCCTTCTGCGAGGGGTCAGCCTTCTTTTTCTCTTCCTTTTACCTCCTGCCTTGTGCTCTAGGCCCTTAAGGAGGTAGGGTGTATGTAGCCCCACCACTTCTGGTGCACCCTAGATAATGCTACACCCTCAGGGGCTCACGGCTGGTGAGTTCGGGAGTTGGCGACCCCGAGGGATTCCTGAGCTGGGTCCGTTTTCCCCTTTTGTCCCTTACCTTTGGGGCGGACCCTCTCCTCTTTCACTTTCCTATATGCCTTTCATGGCTCTCCTTCCTTCCAAGTCCCTCAATCCGCCTTCTCCGCGGGTTGAGGGCATTTCTTTTCCTTCTGTCCTTTTATTTGCCTTATTCTCCTTAAGTTTTCCATTTCTTCTTCTAGTATGTAGGTTAGTAGTTAGTTTTAGTTTTAAGTTCGCTTTTCATTTTCATCTTCACAATCACCCAAACCATCAGGGGCCGATAGCCTAGATGTTAGGCCCCTTAAAACAACAATTATCATCATCATCAAAAGGGGAAAACGGACCCAGCTCAGGAATCCCTCGGGGTCGCCAACTCCCGAACTCACCAGCCGTGAGCCCCTGAGGGTGTAGCATTATCTAGGGTGCACCAGAAGTGGTGGGGCTACATACACCCGGCCTCCTAAAGGGCCTAGAGCACAAGGCAGGAGGAAAGAGGAAAATAAAAAGAAGGCTGACCCCTCACAGAAGGAGGGTATCAGGAAAGATGAGACAAGGGCCAATTAAGGCGGGAAAGTGAAAGACTCCCTAGGCCTCGGATAACCTAATACCGTCGGGGTCGGAAGAGAACAAGAGTTGACCAAGGGAGGTCGACAGGAAAGAAGACGGAGAGGAGCCCGGCACAAGTAAGTGGAAGCAATGCCGAACTCAGCTGGGGCCCCGTGGTCGCCAACCCACAACCCACTAGATGTGAGCCCCTGGGGGGTAAAGTAGCAAACATTGAAACAATGCTAGTCTGTCGTGGTGGATAGATTTACCCTGAAATGTCATTCTCTTATGCAAATGTAGCTCTCAAAACAGCTACTTACATTAGCAATGATTTAAATTATCCATTTTTTTCTTGTTCATCTTTCATTTCCTGTAAGTAATTTATTTTATGACATAGCCCACTTTTTAAAGCTAGGCTCAGCAAATGTTTCAAATCTCTAAAATATGATTGTGGAATATACCATTTACTTTTTAGTTATAACAGCAAAAACAAGAGGTAATAATGGAATCACAGATCTAAAGTAGAACAAAGTTTTGTAAATTAAAGTATGATACCCTGAATATATCTTCCAGAACTTAATGTTTTCATTCCATAACAGCTGAAAATTTCAAATGTATACTCTTAGATGTTGTATGCCTAATTCTCCCTGTTTGTAGATAAGAATATTAATAACTAACAAACCTATTTTTAAGTTTTGATGTGTAATCCTACCATGAATTTGGAGAATTTCATTCCATTTTAAGCAGAACATGAATGAAAATATCTAGGTGATACCAATCTATTTGTGTAGTAATGTGGTACCTATATCTGTACTTTTAAATGGCTCTTGGTCTTACTCTCATAAAATTTACTACACTATAATATTATTTTACCCTCCTTGTTTACTTTCCTCTGTATCCCTCATTCAACCAGAAGACAATCAGTAAGAAATATTAATTCACAGAGTTTTATGACTAATGGTCATAGTGATAGTAATAATAAATATTATTAAAATAGAAATATCCTACATAACGTTATGGTGTTAGAAGCCATTTTTCAGTGTTGCCTTAGTAAACGAAAGTTTGATGCTTTTCAGTCTGTCAACACGATTATACCGAAATGTTGACCAACTGAAAAGAATCAAACTTTCGTTTATCGTACATGCATTGCTTCTTATTTTA
Organism: Meconema thalassinum; assembly: GCA_946902985.2. Classification (NCBI taxonomy): domain Eukaryota; kingdom Metazoa; phylum Arthropoda; class Insecta; order Orthoptera; family Tettigoniidae; genus Meconema; species Meconema thalassinum. The sequence goes on along the minus strand of OX336392.1, from coordinate 509,652,329 downwards.
CCATACTAGTATATCTTAAATATTGTTCAGGTAAAGAAGCTTATAGCCTACAGCGCGGAGCAGATTTTGTCACCGTCTGCTCATGCGTTACTTGTAACTGTATTCGCAGGTATATTTCTAAGATGGGATCCAATGATGATTCCTGGCGAAATCGGCAGTACATATTTTGTGCTATGACTTTCTCTTTACGAACGTTTGTAGTCTATGTACTGCCATTTTCTGCCAAACATCACACACACAGAGCATGAAAGATCTATAGTTTCGTATGATTCTCGGCCAAATGAAAGAATATCATACTTATCGTTGGTATGCCGAGTCCAGTGGAACATAAAATTTAACATACTGAGAACATCGCATATACGAAGCGCACTCACTGCTCAAACCTTCCGGACCACACTTGTGACGTCACGCACGGAGTCTTTAACTTTTGATTCCCTACGGGATCAACCCCCTGGGAACAGTCTGTTCGTGAGAATCTGGGTGCTAACACTCCCAAGTTTCTGGTCGAAACCAGAACGGATGGGGCTGATTTCAAGATGGTAAAGTCTATTTTGTTTTCTCGCCACATAGAAGGGGTATACGGCGAGCTTGAGAAGGTACAAAAGATGAGAAACGATAGCTTGTTGCTCAAGACTAGGACTGGTGAGCAGGTTGAACACCTTCTGAAATGTGACCACTTTGGCAATATCCCTGTCAAAGTGGAAAAGCACAAGTCTCTGAATCTGGTCCGAGGAGTCATTTTCCACCGGGACCTGATTCTGAACACTGACGAGGAGCTCAAGGAGGATATGCAGCACCGTCACGTGACTGATGTCCGGCGCATTACGCGCAAGGTCAATGGTCAAATCGAGGATACTGGTACTTTCATTATTTCCTTTGAGCTTTCGGTGCTCCCGGAGAAAGTCAAGGTTACAAGTTAACGTTGTGACGTTCGGCCTTATATCCCTCCACCAATGAGGTGTTATAAGTGCCAGAAGTTCGGGCACATGTTATCACGATGCTCGAGCCCTGACGTCTGCGGAACATGTGGTAAGGTACCCCACGAAGCGGAAGAGTGCACAACACCATATCAGTGCACTAATTGCCCTGGATTTCATTCTCCTCGGGACAGGAACTGCCCTGTCTTCCTGCGTGAGAAGAAATCCAGGAGATCAAATCCCTGGATGGTCTCACCTACCAGGAGGCCCGCAAGAAGTACCATACCACGATTTCGCCTCCTCCAACGATTGACTATAGAGCCATAATACCAAATTTGGTCCCGGCTATCTCATCTTTTGTCTCAACTGTGAAACCATCTAATGTATCACTGCCATCTACATCTCTAGCTACTCCCCAGAATCAGAAAGAGAGCCCGAAGGTGACTTCAACCCCACCTTCGGCCCCAAAGAAGGCTGTGCGAGCGAAGACTGCTCCGCCCGCACAGCAGGGGAGGAAGTTGAAGACTTATTCCCCACTCGGTTCGACTTCCTCCCCACCCAAACGGTCGGCGAAAGTCGCGCCGAAGCCGGCGGAGGCGGCATCGTCGACCAGGGTCAGAAACAAGTCTCCTGACCCGTCTAAATATCTTAAAGAGGCGGGGAAGAAGGGAGCCCGCACTACGCGTTCCCTTTCTCCTCCAAAAAAGGAGAAGCCATCCGCCCCATCACCTGCGGATGCTTCTGCGCCTGGGGACGTTTTGGTCCCCAGATCTGCGCGCTCCCCACGGAGATCCCCCCGCAGCCAAACTGCGTCCAGGAAATCTTCCGCTGAGTCGATTCACTCCACGACCTCGCCTGAGAACATGGAGATTATATTCGACGTAGTGGGTGATGATCCTCCAGAGGATAAGTTGTAGCTTGCTGCTCCAACTTATTCCCTAGTTTATAAGTTCACACTTTGGCACTGTTACAGTGGAGTTTTAACAGTTATGACAGGCATTTGACAGAGCTCCGTCAGCTCATTGCACAATACGCAGCGAGTATAGTCTGCCTACAGGAAACAAACCTCAGACCTGATCACGAGACTGTTCTGAGAGGTTTCAGACTATACTCTAAAGAGCGACAAGACGCCGCCCAGGCTTCCGGGGGCGTTTGTACCTTCGTTCGATCTGACTGCTACAGTGAAGAGTTTCCGCTTGCCACTCCTCTGGAAGCTATTGCAGTTCGCGTGTCCTTGCCTGCTATGACAACTGTTTGTAACGTGTACCTTCCACCGAACCAGCCCCTTGATATTAATGACGTCTTTGATCTTTTTGATCACCTTCCAGTCTTTTTCCTTATCGTGGGTGATTTCAACTCGCCTCACCCCCAATGGGGATCACCATCTTCCTGCCCCAGAGGAAGGGACGTGGAGGGCTTAATTCAGGGGTTGGATTTATCTCTATTAAATACAGGGGAAGCTACACATTTTAGCTTAGCGCACGGCACGTACTCACACATTGACTTGAGTGTGTGTAGCCGTGCGCTGGTCCCCCTATTTGGTTGGAATGTACACGACGACCTCTGTGACAGTGACCATTTCCCGATCGTTCTTATACTTCTGAACCAGAAGCCCGTGGAGTTCCCCAGTCGTTGGGTGCTTAAGCGGGCAAATTGGCCCTCGTTTCAAGAACGAGCTGTGTTCGTTGATCTTGGTTGCAGGAGCGTCGATGACGAGGTACAGCACATCACCGATGTGCTTCTTGCTGCCGCCGAAGAGTCCATTCCATCCTTTTCTGGGACTCCTCGTCGCAAACTCGTCCCTTGGTGGACAGAGGATATTGCAGCGGCAATAAGAGACCGTCGTCGAGCTCATAAGCACTACCGTCGGCGTCCAACCATGGCCAATTTGGTGGCGTTTAAGATGATGATGATGATGATGATGATGATAATTGTTGTTTTAAGGGGCCTAACATCTAGGTTATCGGCCCCTAGTGATCTGGGTGATAGCGAAAATGATAATGAAACGGAAACCAGAACGAAAATTAAGTGAGACGGAAAATACTTACAAAAAGGAACTCAGATTGAAACAACTCACAAAATGTTCTTACAGAAGGGAATTTAGAACGAAAAGATTCACCAAAGGAATAGATTGAAAAAAAAAAACACACAAAATGAAGGCTAGGTTCAAAATACGTACAAAATGCAATGTAGCGTCGAAATACCTACAAAATGCAATTGAGGTTCAAAATACTTACAAAATGCAATTGAAATTGAAAATACACAATGCGAGTTGGATTGAAAAAGCCGGTTCCAATCCAAATTACTCACAAAGTGCAATTGGAATTCAAAATACTTACAAAATTCAATTGAAATTGAAAATGCTTACAAAATGTACGGTAGATTCAAACGACTCATGGGGATTGACAATGCATACAAAATGCAATTTAGATTGAAAATACTTGACAAAATGTAATTTAGATTCAAAATACCCACAAAATGCAATTGAGAATCAAAATATGTGCAAAATTCCCACCAAAAAAATGCAATTTAGATGCAAAATTCGTGCGAAATGCGGCGTTGGTTGAAAATTCTTACAAAATGCAATTGAAATTCAAAATACTCACTAAAAGGCCCGGGCACATGCATTGAAAGACTTACTAAAAAAGCAATTTAGATTGTCAATCTTTACAAAATGCAATTGAGGTTGAAAACAATCGCGAGATGTAATTTAGATCGAAAAAAACATACAAAAAGCAACGTAGATTAAAAATGCCTTAAAAAAATCGCCGGAAGGGAATTTAGATACACAATAAACCAAGGAACAAAAACAGTGCGGGAATCTTAAAGAGAAAAGTAAATATAATGAAAAGAGGAGAGGAGAGGAGAGGGGAGAGAGGAGAATGTCCGCCCCAAAGGGAAGGGACAAAAGGGGAAAACGGACCCAGCTCAGGAATCCCTCGGGGTCGGCAACTCCCGAACTCACCAGCCATGAGCCCCTGAGGGTGTAGCATTATCGACGGTGCACCAGAAGTGGTGGGGCTACATACACCCTGCCTCCTTAAGGTCCTTGAGCACAAGGCAGGAGGTAAAAGGAAAAGAAAAAGAAGGCTGACCCCTCACAGAAGGAGGGCATCAGGAAAGATGAGCCAAGGGCCAATTAAGGCGGGAAAGTGAAAGACTCCCTAGGCCTCGGATAACCTAATACCGTCGGGGTCGGAAGAGAACAAGAGTTGACCAAGGGAGGCCGACAGGAAAGAAGAAAGAGAGGAGCCCGGCACAAGTAAGTGGAAGCAATGGGTGGCGTTTAAGAAATTTCGTGCCAAGGCACGGATTCTTATTCGCCAGAGTAAGAAACAATCCTGGGAACGGTATGTGTCTTCTATTACGGCACATACCTCCTCCTCTCAAGTGTGAACTAAACTACGACGCATTTCGGGAATTCAGACATCTTCTACTGTACCAGGAATTTCCATTGATAATGAATTGGTTACAGATCCTTATCGCGTTGCAAACCATCTCGCCTCGTATTTTGCGGATATATCATGTTCCGATAACTATGACCCTGCCTTCGTGGCCCTGAAGCTCGAAGCGGAACGTTTCCATCTTAGTTTTGCTTCCCGCGCTTCGGAGGAGTACAACGTGCCCTTTACGGAGTGGGAACTCCGTGGAGCGCTGGCGCTCTGCAGGGACACGTTTCCCGGCCCGGATAATATTCACAACCAGATGCTTAAGCACCTTAACGATGAGAGCATTCGTTATCTGCTCAGGGTGTTTAATCGAATCTGGTTGGAAGGTGTGTTTCCAGCGCAATGGCAGGAAGGTATCATTATACCTATCCTGAAGCCCGATAAGGATCCCAATTTGACAGGGAGTAACAGACCTATATGTCTCACTAACGGTCTGTGCAAGCTCTTTGAGAGGATGGACAATCGGCGCCTGGTGTGGGACCAGGAGAAACGGGGACTCCTGTCTGAATACCAGTGTGGTTTCAGGGCGTCCCGGTGTACCAACGACCATCTGGTACGCCTGGAGACCGCCATACAGGACGCTTTTCTCCGGAGACAGCACCTAGTCGCTGTTTTCTTTGACCTCGAGAACGCCTATGACACCACTTGGCGTTACGGCATCCCCTCTACCCTGCATCAATGGAAATTCCGAGGTAACTTGCCGGTTTTTATTGCGATTTTCTGTCCTTTCGCCTGTTGCGTGTCCGAATAGGGGGTGGGGGGTGGACATATTCGCAATATCATATACAGGAAAACGGAGTCCCACAGGGATCGGTGCTTAGCCTAACATTATTTGCGATTGCCATAAACGGCATAGTCGCTGCTGTTGGTCCAGCAGTGGTACCGTCGCTATATGTAGACGACTTCGCTCTACATTATAGTGCACAAAATATGGCGGTCGCTGAACGACAGCTACAACAAGCTATTCGGAGAGTGGAACGCTGGACACTAGAGCATGGCTTTCGATTCTCAACCGCTAAGTCCTCGGTTGTCCATTTCTGCCGAAAGCGCACTCTCCATCCTGATCCTGAGCATTATCTGGGCAATGTAGCTTTGCCTGTTGTTGCTGCGTACCGGTTCCTTGGGCTCCTTTTCGATCAGAAATTGACGTGGGAGCCACACGTGCAGTGTTTTAAAAACTGCCTGTGCTAAGAAACTCAACATGTTGCGGTTGCTTAGCGGCACATCATGGGGGGCGAACCGCGCGGTGCTCCTACGTTTTTATAAGGCACTGATTTTATCTAGATTAGATTATGGCAGTGTAGCATATGGTTCGGCCCGTAAGTCAGTGCTTGTTAAACTGGACAGTGTCCACCACGGCGGTGTGCGGCTGGCGACGGGTGCCTTTCGGACGAGCCCAGTCGTCAGCTTGCTCGCCGAGGCTGGCGTACCTCCTTTACACCTGAGGCGCCAACAAGTACTGCTGACCTATGCTGCAACTATTCGACAGATGCCACTTCATCCAAGCCATCCCTGTTTGTTTTCCAATCCGAATCGCCGGCTGTATGATGCGCTCGCCCGAGCCACTCGGCCGGCGGGGATTTGCTGGGATGACTTATACCGTCAGTTCCGATTTCCTTCTGTATCCTGTATCGTCCGAGTACCTAGCAAGGCCCCTCCGTGGATGGTGTCTCGCCCTGATATCATCCTGGATCTGCACACCGGCCGCAAGTCGGACACGGACTCCTCCGTCCATCGGAGGCTGTTCCAGTCCCTGGTGAGCCGGTATCCGGGATCAGGGCTTCTATTCACGGACGGTTCGAGGGTAAACGAGAAAGTAGGCTGTGCAATTGTGGTTGAGGATCGTCGGTTTCTATTTTCACTTCCCAAGGCCTCTGGCGAGTACACAGCGGAGCTCTATGCCATCTTAGAGGCTCTGCGGTACACGTTATCAGACGATCACCAACGCTTTCTTGTGTGCACTGACTCTCTGAGTGCGCTGCAAGCGATCGATGTGTGTTTCCCGAAGCACCCGTTGGTCCAGCGTGTGCACGACCTGCTCGTCAGTTCGCGTAACGCTGGAACCGGGGTGACCTTTGTGTGGCTTCCTAGCCACATGGGTATTGCGGGAAACGAGCTTGCTGATCAGGCGGTGAGAGAGGCAGTCGCACTGCCCTCGCTACCGTATAAGGTGCCTGCTAGTGATGTGCGCTCTCAGTTGCGGCATTTGATCCTGTCGCATTTGGAGGATGGCGTGCCACGCCTCCACCCAGCAAACTGAGAGGCATCAAGGGAACAACGAAGGTGTGGAAATCTTCCTTCCGATCTCTCCGGAAGGAAGCTGTGGTACTCTGTCGACTCCGGATCGGCCATGGGATTGCTACGCACTCCCACTTGCTAAAGAGAGAAGATCCCCCTGTGTGTATTTGCGGCGCCCACCTAACCGTGGCACACCTTCTCTTGGAGTGTGTGGATCTGGCCGATCTGCGCAGGACTCTTAAACTTCCTAATACCCTCTCCCTTATTCTCCGTGATGACGGGCCGTCAGCTGACCTCGTCATCGGGTTCATGAGGGAGAGTGGTTACTTTTTTAAGTTTTAATGAGTAGTTACGACTTTTAATTCAGGTTAAATCTGCTTTATGTTTTTTATTTTGTTCGTCTATTTTATTGTTCACTATGCCTTATTTGTTTTATCCTTTTTACCATCCGCCTTTTATTCTTTTTATTCAAATAAGGCATAATTTTGGGGGCTCACTGTCAGTTTTATTAACACCATTTTCGTTTCATCCATGGCAGTGAGTTGTTTTTATCTACATCCTTTCATTTCATGCCATTTCACTTCATTAGGGGCCGATAACCTCGATAACCTGTGAACATTGAGGGAATTTCTATAAATAAGGAAGAACTCTTACATGACATATGCCACAAACACAATTGTGACGTATTGTGCATACAAGAAACCCACAGAGACATTAACCAACGCCGACCTAAAATTCCAGGTATGAAGCTGGTAGTCGAAAGTCCTCATGGCCAATATGGTAGTGCTATCTTCACGAAATCAGACATCATGATCCAGGCGACATCCATTTCAGAAGAAAACGATATAGAAATCATTGCCATAGAACTGAGCAATTTGATCATTTTCTCAATATACAAACCACCTAAGTCACAGTTTTCATTCAAAGTTCCTGACAATTTAAGTTCGCAAAAAGTGTCTGTTATCATTGGTGATTTTAATAGCCATAGTTGTGTGTGGGGATATTCCCACGATGATGAAAATGGGGAAGCTGTTTTAAAATGGGCAGAATTACTTCAGCTGTCCCTCATACATGACAGTAAACTTCCTTCATCGTTTAACAGTGGAAGATGGAAGCGTGGCTACAACCCAGATCTCATATTTGTAAGTGAGAGTGTCACCAGCCAATGTGTGAAATCGGTTTGTCCGCCCATCCCAAATACTCAACATCGTCCCATAATGTGCCAGCTATTTCCAGCTGTCTGACCACAGACTGTCCCTTTTCGAAGAAGATACAACTTCAAGAAGGCTAACTGGACACTGTTCACCTCATTACTTGATGAGAAGATCACCACAGTCAGTCCCATTCCAGAATCCTATGAGCAATTCATTGATGTGATTTAAGTATGTTCTAATGCAGCCATCCCGAGAGGATGTAGAACAAATTACATACAAGGTCTTATTCCTCAGACAACGACTCTTTTGTCAAATTACTGCAAATCATTTGACGAAGATCCTTTCAGTGAGGAAACTATTGCTAGCGGACAACGTGTTCTCTCTTCTATTTCAGACTCAAAACGACAACAGTGGTTAAAGCTTATGGAAGATTTGGATATGGGAAGGAGCAGTCAGAAAGCTTGGACGTTTCTTAGACGCCTTAACAATGATCACAATAGAACTTCTTCACATTCTAATGTCTTTGCCAACCAAATTGTTAATCAACTTATTCGAAATGGTAATTCAGGAAAGACAATCCAGAAACCTAAATTGAAGTTGGTAAGGGAACATGAATAAACCCTTTGTACTTTCAGAACTGAATATAGCTATTAATTACTGTAAGAATGGAAAGGCGGCTGGTCTGGACGGAATTTGTGTGGATCAAATCAAACATTTTGGACCTGGGGCTAAAGAATGGCTGCTAGAATTGTTTAATAACTGCATTACTACCTGTAAAATACCCAAAATGTGGAGGAAGAGCAGAGTAATAGCGATTCTCAAACCCGGGAAAGATGCACATGATCCTAAGAATTATAGGCCTATTTCATTGCTCTCCCACCTTTTCAAGATACTGGAGCGAATGATTCTAAGTAGGCTTACAAAGGTAATTGAACCTTTCCTAATCCCTGAACAGGCTGGCTTCAGAACAGGTAAAAGCTGCACTTCACAAATCCTACATCTTACTCAGCATATTGAAGATGGATTCCAGAACCGGAAGATCACAGGGGCAGTATTCATTGACTTAACAGCTGCTTATGACTCAGTCAATCATCACTTACTGCTGAATAAACTCTACTTGATGACAAAGGACTATACATTAACTGAAATAGTCAGGTGTCTTCTTCAAAATCGTAGACTCTTTGTAGACTTTCAAGGGCAGCACAGCCGTTGGAGGAATCAACAAAATGGACTGCCTCAAGGCAGTGTTCTGGCCCCTATCCTCTTTAACATATATACAAATGACCAGCCAATACCAGTAGGTACTCGAAGCTTTATTTATGCGGATGACCGTGCCATTACCGTCCAGGCGGATCAGTTTGAAGTTGTGGAAAGACGTCTATCTGAAGCTCTGGGGGAACTAAGTGATTATTATAGAGGAAACCAATTGAAACCAAACCTTTTGAAAACACAAGTCTGCGCTTACCATCTCAAGAACAGACAGGCAAAGAGGAAACTTCATGTAACGTGGGAAGGCATGCTGTTGGATCACTGTGCGAATCCCAAATACTTGGGGATTACATTGGATCGTGCACTCACGTATGAAAGACATTGTCTAAACACCAAAAATAAGGTATTCGCAAGAAACTGCCTCCTTCGCAAATTATCTGGTACCAGCTGGGGGACTCAAGCTCAAACAATAAGAACCACTGCTTTAGCACTCTGTTACTCTGCAGCAGAATATGCATGTCCTGTGTGGTATAGGTCGTGTCATACCAAGCAGGTTGATACTGCATTAAATGAAACGTGTAGACTTATCACTGGCTGCCTGAGACCCACGCCATGTGATAAACTGTATTGTTTAGCAGGCATTGCACCCCCAGATATCAGAAGAGAAATTGCAGCTAAATGTGAGAGATCAAGGTTGATGTGTCTCAAGCACATCCATTGTTTAGCCTTCAACCAGCCCACTCTCGACTGAAGTCCAGAAGAAGCTTTCTTCACACAACTGAGTGCCTAACTGACAAACCTCAGGTTTTGAGGATTACATCTTGGTTGACCAGAAGCCCCCACATTACCCAGTGGATGGTTCCATCTGAAAGGCTCCCAGCAGGACATACAGAGGCTTGGACAACTTGAAAGTCTCTCATCAGATTGCGATCTGGTGTTGGCAGATCCAAGTCCAACCTTCATAAATGGGGTTTTGCTGCGACCCGGTCCTTTGTGAATGCGGTGAAGAACAGACTATGGGTCATCTGCTTCAGTGCAGTCTGTGTCCTATACTGTGCACCATGATGATGATAATTGTTGCTTTAAGGGGCCTAACATCTAGGTTATCGGCCCCTAATGATCTGGGTGATAGCGAAGATGATAATGAAAAGGAAACCAGAACGAAAATTAAGTGAGACGGAAAATAATTACAAAAAGGAACTCGGATTGAAACGACTCACAAAATGTTCTTACAAAAGGGAATTTAGAACGAAAAGATTCACAAAAGGAATAGATTGAAAAATACCCACAAAATGAAGGCTAGGTTCAAAATACGTACAAAATGCAATGTAGCGTCGAAATACTTACAAAATGCAACTGAAATTCAAAATACTTACAAAATGCAAATGAGATCGAAAATACGTACAAAATGCAATTGAGGTTCAAAATACTTACAAAATGCAATTGAAATTGAAAATACACAATGCAATTCAGATTGAAATAGGCCTTATCCCAGTTTCAATCCAAATTATTCACAAAGTGCAATCGAAATTCAAAATACTTACAAAATGCAATTGAAATTGAAAATGCTTACAAAATGTACGGTGATTCTAACGACTCATGTGGATTGACAATACTTACAAAAAGCAATTTAGATTGAAAATACTTGACAAAATGTAATTTAGATTCAAAATACCCACAAAATGCAATTGAGAATCAAAATATGTGCAAAATGCCCCCAAACAAAATGCAATTTAGATTCAAAATTCGTGCGAAATGCGGTTTTGGTTGAAAATACTTACAAAATGCAATTGAAATTCAAAATACTCACTAAAAGGCCCCGCAACCTGCATTGAAAGACTTACTAAAAAGCAATTTAGATTGTCAATCTTTACAAAATGCAATTGAGGTTGAAAACAATCGCGAGATGTAATTTAGATCGAAAAAACTTACAAAATGCAACATAGATCAAAAATGCCTGAAAAATCGATAAAAGGGAATTTAGATACACGGTGATTCGAGTAACAAAAACAGTGCGGGAATCTTAAAGAGAAAAGGAAATAGAAGGAAAAGAGGAGTGGGGAGGGGAGAGAGGAGAAGGTCCGCCCCAAAGGGAAGGGACAAAAGGGGAAAACGGACCCAGCTCAGGAATCCCTCGGGGTCGCCAACGCCCGAACTCACCAGCCGTGAGCCCCTGAGGGTGTAGCATTATCGACGGTGCACCAGAAGTGGTGGGGCTACATACACCCTGCCTCCTTAAGGGCCTTGAGCACAAGGCAGGAGGTAAATGGAAAAGAACAAGAAGGCTGACCCCTCACAGAAGGAGGGTATCAGGAAAGATGAGACAAGGGCCAATTAAGGCGGGAAAGGAAGAGACTCCCTAGGCCTCGGATACCCTAATACCGTCGGGGTCGGAAGAGAACAAGAGTTGACCAAGGAAGGTCGACAGGAAAGAAGAAAGAAAGGAGCCCAGCACAAGTAAGTGGAAGCAACGCCGGACTCAGCTGGGGCCCCGTGGTCGCCAACCCACAACCCACTAGATGTGAGCCCCTGGGGGGATACTGTGCACCATGGAGGATCTGGTGAAGGCTACACCAAATGGACGTGACATGGCAAAATATTGGTCACGCATTATTTAGAACCTTAAATGTTCAAGTGTTGCCATTGTTTTGCCCATTTTGTACGTAGTTTGTTATGTAATATTTTTGTTCCTGACACGAGTAAATAAACCTCGATGTTAGGCCCCTTGAAACAACAATCATCATCATCATCATCATCATCATCACGATCACCCATACCATTAGGGGCCGATAACCTAGATGTTAGGCCCCTTAAAACAACAATTATCATCATCATCATCATCATCATCATCATCACGATCACCCATACCATTAGGGGCCGATAACCTAGATGTTAGGCCCCTTAAAACAACAATTATCATCATCATCATCATCATCATCATCATCACGATCACCCATACCATTAGGGGCCGATAACCTAGATGTTAGGCCCCTTAAAACAACAATTATCATCATCATCATCATCATCATCACGATCACCCATACCATTAGGGGCCGATAACCTAGATGTTAGGCCCCTTAAAACAACAATTATCATCATCATCACGATCACCCATACCATTAGGGGCCGATAACCTAGATGTTAGGCCCCTTAAAACAACAATTATCATCATCATCATCATCATCATCATCAAAATCACAGTTGGATGTCCAGAGCAGTAATCCACTCCACTGCATCATCAGTTGCGTTCTACAGGTCGTCATATCCTCCCTTGGAAGGACCGTGAAGGGCATTCCGACACAATATGATGGATTATCTGCACCGAATCGCCACAATCGCAATGAGGACTAGGAAGTTTCCCCTATTTGTGGAGCCAAAAGTTACATCTTCCATGACCGGTCCGCACTCTGTTCAGTGACGTCCAAATCTTTCTTGGAAGATGGAAACCAGGAGGTTTCCTGCAGGGGTCGGAGATTAATCCTAGCTCATCAGGGTTTGATGTAGTCCATTCTTCTCTCCAAGTTTCGTCCATATTGAACTTAGATTCAACAAGCATCTTGCCTAGCTGCCATGACGTATGTCTAGATTTTAATCTCCTTTGCTTCTGTGGATTACAGACCTGATGTACAGGTAAGAGATCGTTTGCAGCGCATTTTAACCATTCCCTTTTTAGAGTTGTTAGCCTTCGCAGGGGAGGAGGGTGAATGTTGGATAATACTGGTAGCCACTTGAGTGGTGTGGATTTGAGAGTGCCCGATATTGTTCTCATTGTATAATTTAACTGAACATCAACTTTTCCTACATGTGCACTGTTGGTCCATACGGGGCTACAATATTCAGCAACTGAGTATACTAAGACGAGAGCTGTTGTGCGAAGAATAGTCGCATTTGCTCCCCAACTTGTACCACAGAGTTTGTGAAGGATGTTGTTACGTGTTCTGATTTTAGCTGCTGTCCTGCAGAGATGTTCTTGGTATGTCAAAGAGCGATCCAGAGCCACACCCAAATATCTTGGTTGGGTGCAATATTTTAGCTGTTGATCTCTGAATTGCACACGGGGAATGTAATGGGCCCTCCTATTATCCAGATGAAAGGCACTGACCTCTGTTTTGCTGATATTGGGCTTCAGTCGCTAAGTGTCAAAGAAGCTGTTCAATTTTAGGAGATATTGTTTGAGAATTGTTTCAGCTGTCTCAAAATCTGTGGACTGGGCTGTCAGGGCTATATCATCAGCATATATGAACGTTCTGCAAATAGTAGGTGGAAGATCTGCAGTGTAAGGATTGAAGAGACGTGGAGCAATGACTGAGCCAAGCTAATGTCTTGCAAGGAATTATTTTCAGGAACTTCAGGATCATTCCTTTACGCCATACTGTATCGTACGCTGATGATAGGTCCACAAACACTGCAATGGTTTTATTTTTTCTTCAAAGCCTTGTTCAATATGACTGGCTAGTGCTAAAACCTGATCAAAGCAGTTTCCTTCGGGTCTAAAATCTGCCTGATCGACCGGGATGTACTGTAGTACAGTAGATGAGATTCTGTTATAAACCAGTCTCTCTAGCAGTTTATAACAGATACTCAGTAGAGCAATAGGTCGGTAATCTTCCGCATTGCAACCGCTTTTACCAGGTTTTAGTATGGCTACAATTTTTGTTCTTTTAAAAAGAGGTGGAAATCATTTGAAACCACTAGTAATGGCATTCGCATTTGGAAACAATTAAATGCTTTATCAGAAACTAAAGAGTACATACCTTTTTAACCATAGCTAACAACATTTCACCACGATTGCGATATATCCTCTTCATATTTATATAATCAAGTTTCAATCCCTTCACAACAATACACTCACTACCCCCCTGAATGAGGCTTGGAACAACAGTGAAGTGAATGAGCGGGAAAAGAAGAAAATCTTTACTCGTGTCAATAGAGACAACTCAAGAATGCATGCCCGATTCTAAGCAATCCCGCGCAAGACCGCGACAATTGCAGATATCGTGGTCTTGCACTGAAGGTAAATGAATTCTCCTTCAATTTCCAATGTAAAACCGATGCATCTACAGATGACGCTCAAAATGCAATTGAAATTCAAAATACTTACAAAGATGAGACAAGGGCCAATTAAGGCGGGAAAGGAAGAGACTCCCTAGGCCTCAGATACCCTAATACCGTCGGGGTCGGAAGAGAACAAGATGATAATATGATAATGATAATTGTCGATTTAAGGGGCCTAGCATCTAGGTTATCGTCCCCTAATGGTTTGGGTGATCGTGAAGATGAAAATGAAATGCAAACTATAACTAAAAACTAACTTATAGACTAGGAGAAGAAATGGAAAACAAAAGGAGAATACGGCAAATAGAGGACAGAAGGAAAAGAAATGCCCTCAAACCTCGAAGAATGCGGATTGGGGGACTTGGAAGGAAGGAGAGCCATAAAAGGCAGATAGGAAAGTGAAAGAGGAGAGGGTCCGCCCCACAGGTGATGGATAAAAGGGGAAAAACTGGACCCAGCTCAGGAACCCCTCGGGGTCGCCAACTCCCGAACTCACCAGCCGTGAGCCCCTGAGGGTGTAGCAATATCTAGGGTGCACCAGAAGTGGTGGGGCTACATACACCCTGCCTCCTTAAGGGCCTAGAGCACAAGGCAGGAGGTAAAAGGAAGAGAAAAAGAAGGCTGACCCCTCGCAGAAGGAGGGAATCAGAAAAGATGAGACAAGGGCCAATTAAGGCGGGAAAGGAAGAGACTCCCTAGGCCTCGGATACCCTAATACCGTCGGGGTCAGAAAAGAACAAGAGTTGACCAAGTGAGGTCGACAGGAAAGAAGACAGAGAGGAGCCCGTCACAAGTAAGTGGAAGCAATGCCGGACTCAGCTGGGGCCCCGTGGTAGCCAACCCACGCCCACAAGATGTGAGCCCCTGGGGGAGGAGAGAGGAGAAGGTCCGCCCCAAAGGTAAGGGACAAAAGGGGAAAACGGACCCAGCTCAGGAATCCCGCGGGGTCGCCAACCCCCGAACTCTCCAGCCGTGAGCCCCTGAGGGTGTAGCATTATCGACGGTGCACCAGAAGTGGTGGGGCTACATACACCCTGCCTCCTTAAGGGCCTTGAGCACAAGGCAGGAGGTAAAAGGAAAAGAAAAAGAAGGCTGACCCCTCACAGAAGGAGGGTATCAGGAAAGATGCCAATTAAGGCGGGAAAGTGAAAGACTCCCTAGGCCTCGGATAACCTAATACCGTCGGGGTCGGAAGAGAACAAGAGTTGACCAAGGGAGGTCGACAGGAATGAAGACGGAGAGGAGCCCTGCACAAGTAAGTGGAAGGAATGCCGGACTCAGCTGGAGTTCCGTGGTCGCCATCAATGAAATTTAGTCTTGTGCATACACAATAACCCAACCAAAAGGTGTATTCAAGAAGAGGCGATATAAAGGAAACCAGTTCAATAAGTTTGCAATTTGTGAGATAATTGTACAGGATCCTAACACTCCAGGACCCAGAAGTAAGTTAGAAGTTGTGACCAGTGCATCAAAGAAAAAAATTTCGCCTTTCAGGGGATAATACAATCAATTTGCAGACAACACTGATAAGTCTGGTAATGCTATAATTAATTTAAATATTTTATTAGGCACAATTTTTCATTTTGTACAATGTAGACAATGTGGTGGGGTTGAGTGTGTTCGGCTTCAAGAAAATGACAAGCCAAGGAAAGGCCTGGCAGTGTCTTTAGATCTTATATGTGTAAAGTGCTCCGCTGTTGTTTCTTTTATGACTTCATCTAAACCAGAACAGAATGGCCCATATGAAATCAACACTAGACTTGTTTATGCTCTGCGTTCCATTGGGAAAGGAATGACTGCAAGAAAAATGTTTTGTGCTGTGATGAATTTGCCTCCACCTCCAAAGAAATTTGAGAAGCTAGGCCTAAAGTTGGAGAAAGGCATAAGAGAAATCATTGAGGAAACTATGCAAGATGCAGTAAAGGAAATTGTGAGAGGTAATGATGGTTGTACTGACATAGCCATTGCATTGGATGGAACCTGGCAGAAAAGGGGACATACTTCCCTAAATGGTATTGTTACAGCTACTAGTGTAGACACTGGTAAGGTGGTTGATGTTGAAATACTCAGCAAATACTGCCCGACATGTAGACATTTAGAAGAGGAAGTTGAAAAATCAGCACACAAGGAAAGTTGTGTTGCTATTATGAAGGCACAAGTGGGGGGATGGGGACAGCAAAGCCTTCACCAATGTAGTTAAGTGCAAGCTATATGGTGATACAGAGATTCATAAGCTGGAGTGTGTAGGTCACGTACAAAAACGTTTAGGAACAAGACTGCGTAAACTTACTGTTGATACAAAGAGGAAAAGACTAGATGATGGCAAACTTCTCACTGGGAAAGGTCGGTTGACAAAGGCTGAAATAGACAATTTACAGAGGTATTTTGGACAAGCAATTAGAAGAAACAAAAAAAAATGGACAAGATGAAACGGGATATATGGGCAATTTACTTCCACAAAGCCTCAACGGATGAGGAACCATGCCTAATTTATGTCCTAAGGGCGAGTCATCGTGGTGTCCATATAACAGGGCTGTCATAACAGGAGAAGCTTATTCCCACAAGCATTCACTTCCTATCCCAGTTCTAGAAACTATCAAGCCCATTTTCAGAGACTTAACTAATCCTGAGCACCTCAAAAGTGCCTTCATGGGCAGACGCAGAATCCAAATGAAAGTTTTCACAATGTTATTTGGAACTGCATACCTAAAAATGTGTTCATTGGTATGCACACCATGAGAATAGGGGTCTATGATGCTGTGTTGACATTCAATTGTGGGAATATAGGCAAATGCTGGGTCCTGAAGAAACTAGGTATTAATCCAGGCAAAAGAATGGTCAGTATTCTTCAGGAGATGGATTCCCGAAGACTTGCACAGACAGAAAAATCAATGTCAGCTCTTGCTCAAAAAGGAAGAATGACATCCAGAGCAGTCAAAAAGAGGCTTGAGGACAGGCTGGAAGCAACAGAAGACCCATCTTAGGGAGCAGGACTCTTCTAAGTAACTGTAAGTTGAGATATCAGTCTCATATTTAGACAAATATCTTTAATGGCTGTTTCCTGAAAACCTACTTTTTATATATAAATGCCCCATTTACTCAGAAAGCTTTATAACCTAACCAAGTAAAACTTTCTGAGCCTATGAACTATGTTTGTATGTTGACCTTGAACCTATAAAATTGGGAATTATTTCTTTGCATGTCTTATAAAGGAATTGCATTCATGCTTAAAATTCCTTAAAATTGTATTAATATTTCTAATTAAAAAATAAAATACTCTAAACAATAATTCTATTATTCTCTTAGGTTCAGTTGGCCCTCTGAAGGTTTATAATGCACAAGCTGTACCCGGCATGCGTTGCAATGCCAATCAAAGAAAGTGTTGGCGTTGAAATTCTGTTTCTTGAAGTGCTTTTGGATACACAACATGTTAACTGCCTCTAAGCTATCGTAAAATGGATTTCCTAATTTAGAACCATTCGTGGGAGCGTGCACAACAACTTTCAAAAGTTTCATCGCTGTCACTCATTTGTTGAATCTACTCGTACGCTACCTATTGTGAAATGGATTTACTAAGTCGAAACCCTTCCCTGGCGTGTACAGAATAACTCATCAATGATTCATCGCAATCGGATGAATGGTATATGCACGTATAGGGTTTTTTGTTTAAACGATTCGTGCGCTGTCACTCATTTGTTGAATCTACTCGTGCGCTACCTATTGAGAAATGTATTACGAAGTCGAAGCCCTTCCCTGGCGTGTACACAATAACTCATCAAGGTTTCATCGCAATCGAATAATGTTATATGAACGCAATAGGGGATTTTGTTGAAACGCTTCGCGCGTCGTCACCCATTTGTTGCATCTACTCTTGCGCTACTTATTGTGAAATGGATTTACTAAGTCCCCTTCCCTGGCGGGTACTCAATAACTGATCAATGTTTCATCGCAATCGGATGAATAGTATATGAACGCATGCCTGATTTTGTTTAAACGATTCGCGCTCCGTCACTCATTTGTTGAATCTACTCGTGCGCTACCTACTGTAAAATGTATTTACTAAGTTAGAAACCGTCACGTAAGTGTCCACAACATCTCACCCAAGTTTCATCGCTATCGGACTAATGGGATATGAAGACATAGGGGACTGTATTGAAACGCTCCGCGTGTCGTCGTTCATTTGTCGAATCTACTCGTGTGCTACCTTCTGTGAAATGTATTTACTAAGCCAGAAACCTTCCTTGGAGTGTCCACCACATTTCACCCAAGTTTCACCGCTAACGGCGGAATGGTATATGACCTTATACGGGACTTTGTTGAAACGCTTCGCGCGTCGTCCCTCATTTGTTGAATCAACTTGTGCGCTGCATATTGTATAGTGGATTTACTAAGCCAGAAATTTTCCATGACGTGTACACAACATCTCACCCAAGTTTCATAGCTACGGACGAATGGTACATGAATGCATACGGGACTTGGTTGAAACGATTCGCGTGTCGTCGCTCATTTGTTGATTCTACTCTTGCGCTACATATTGTAATATGGATGTACTCAGCCAGAAACCTTCCCTGGAGTGTACACAACATCTCACCCAAGTTTCATCGCAATCGGATGAATGGTATGTGAACGTATACGGGACGTAAGTAGTGTATTTGTAGGGGTTCCGCAGCCTCTTTCTCCTCCCCTCCTCCAAGATGGCGGCGGTGCGATTTCTCTCGAACCCATGGTTGGATTTTAAAAAATGAGGTGTTGTTGAACTCGGGCTGACACCCCCTTTCCAATGGACAACATATTTCCACCCCAAAATAAAACCTACCCCTACTAGGGGGGGGGGGGGGTGAAATTGTAATTTTTTAGAGAATCTCTCTTTCCAATTGCAACATGTGAGAGTTTGAATGCCGATATGGATTTAAACGTTGTTCTACGTAAAGTGCATGTGTACGGTCGATAGTCACTATGAATTAACATGCATGTTTTTTGTTTTTTTACGCATGTCCACTCATGGCTTTTGTAAGAGGGTGGGGGAGCGGATCCCTGTGGATGGGTTATTGTTGACGGGTCATTGTTGGCGGGGTCATTGTTGTCGGGTCATTGTGGTCGAGTCCTTGTGGACAAGTCCTTGTTGACAGGTCCTTGTGGACGAGTCCTTGTGGACAAGTCCTTGTGGACGAGTCCTTGTCTCTTTGGACTGATCCCTTTGGACGGGTCCCTTTGGCCTGGTTCCTACGGACTAACCCATGAATTTATTTAAATTATGTCAAAGGGCCTAACTACATTCGTGTGTGTTGAATTGACGTTGTTCACCACTACTATAATGGAATAACGATATGAAAGGAAAGTGACGAAATACACGTGAACACGTGTGAAATGACCTTATTACCGTCCTCCTTGTGAAACAAGTCACATCCTGTTTTGCTTCATACGTGAGAAAATGTGAGTTCGAACCCGTGGTCGGATGTTGACGAATGAGGTGTCATTGAACTCGGGCTGATACCCCCTTTCCAATGAACAACATATTTCCACCCCAAAATAACACCTACCCCTACTAGGGGGTGAAATTGTAATTTTTTTAGAGAATCTCTCTTTCCAATTGCAACATGTGAGAGTTTGAATGCCGATATGGAATAAAACGTTGTTCCACACAAGAGACATGTGTTTGGTGGATAGCCACTATGAATTAACATGCTTGTTTTTGTTTTTATTTTTTACGCATGCCCACTCATAGCTTTTGTAAGAGGGCAGGCTTTTTAAAAGATGGCGGCTGTAGTGTAACCTAACCTAACCCAACCCACGAATGGTGATCAAAAAGTATTTTAAGTGACGCTTGTCGATTGGCAAACCAATAATCAAAGAGGGATATGTCAGGCCTTGAGGTGATAGCCCCTTTTGATTGATCCCTGTTGATTGATCTCTGTTGATTTGTCCCTTTGGACTGGTCTCTGTTGACTAGCCCCTTTTGGACGGGCCCTTTTTGACACGGGGTCATTTTTGATGGATCCTTTTTGACAGGTGCTTTTCGACGGGTCCCTGTTGACGAGTCATTGCTGACGGGTCCTTGTTGATGAGTCCCTGTGGACGGGTCATTGTTGACGGGTCCCTATTGACAGGTCATTGTTGACAGGTCATTGTTGACAGGTCATTGTAGACGGGTCATTGTTGATGGGTCCTTGCTGACAAGTCCCTGTTGATGGGTCCCTGTGGAAGGGTCCCTTTAGATCGGCCCCTTTGGACTGGTCCCTATGGACCGGCCCATGAAATTTATCCAAATTATGTCAAAGGGCCTAACTACATTTGTGTGTAAAGCAGTGTGTTGAACTGACGTTGTTCACCAGTCCTTACTACTACAATTAGATAACGATATGAAAGGAATTGATTTGTTGATTCTACTCGTGCTCTACCTATTTTTAAAGGGATTTACTAAGCTGGAAACCTTCCCTGGAGTGCACACAAAATCTCAGCCTAGTTTCATCGCTATCGGACGAATGGTATATGAACGCAAACGTGACTTTGTTGAAATGCTTCGCGCGTCGTAGCTCATTTGTTGAATCTATTCGTGCGCTGCCTATTGTAAAGTGGATGTACTAAGCCAGAAAATTTCCCTGCAGTGTACACAACATTTTACGCAAGTTTCATAGCTATCGGACGAATGGTATATGAATGCATACGGGACTTTGTTGAAACGCATTGCGTGTCGTCGCTCATTTGTTGAATCTACTCGTGCGCTATCTACTGTGAAATGTATTCACTAATTTTGAAACCTTCACGTAAGTGTACACAACATCTCACCCAAGTTTGATGATGATGATAATTGTTGTTTTAAGGGGCCTAACATCTAGGTTATCGGCCCCTAATGATCTGGGTGATAGCGAAGATGATAATGAAACGGAAACCAGAACGAAAATTAAGTGAGACGGAAAAAACTTACAAAAAGGAACTCGGATTGAAACGACTCACAAAATGTTCTTACAAAAGGGAATTTAGAACGAAAAGATTCACAAAAGGAATAGATTGAAAAATACCCACAAAATGAAGGCTAGGTTCAAAATACGTACAAAATGCAATGTAGCGTCGAAATACTTACAAAATGCAACTGAAATTCAAAATACTTACAAAATGCAAATGAGATCGAAAATACGTACAAAATGCAATTGAGGTTCAAAATACTTACAAAATGCAATTGAAATTGAAAATACACAATGCAATTCAGATTGAAATAGGCCTTATCCCAGTTCCAATCCAAATTATTCACAAAGTGCAATCGAAATTCAAAATACTTACAAAATGCAATTGAAATTGAAAATGCTTACAAAATGTACGGTGATTCCAACGACTCGTGTGGATTGACAATACTTACAAAAAGCAATTTAGATTGAAAATACTTGACAAAATGTAATTTAGATTCAAAATACCCACAAAATGCAATTGAGAATCAAAATATGTGCAAAATGCCCCCAAACAAAATGCAATTTAGATTCAAAATTCGTGCGAAATGCGGTTTTGGTTGAAAATACTTACAAAATGCAATTGAAATTCAAAATACTCACTAAAAGGCCCCGCAACCTGCATTGAAAGACTTACTAAAAAGCAATTTAGATTGTCAATCTTTACAAAATGCAATTGAGGTTGAAAACAATCGCGAGATGTAATTTAGATCGAAAAAACTTACAAAATGCAACATAGATCAAAAATGCCTTAAAAATCGATAAAAGGGAATTTAGATACACGGTGATTCGAGTAACAAAAACAGTGCGGGAATCTTAAAGAGAAAAGGAAATAGAAGGAAAAGAGGAGAGGGGAGGGGAGAGAGGAGAAGGTCCGCCCCAAAGGGAAGGGACAAAAGGGGAAAACGGACCCAGCTCAGGAATCCCTCGGGGTCGCCAACGCCCGAACTCACCAGCCGTGAGCCCCTGAGGGTGTAGCATTATCGACGGTGCACCAGAAGTGGTGGGGCTACATACACCCTGCCTCCTTAAGGGCCTTGAGCACAAGGCAGGAGGTAAAAGGAAAAGAACAAGAAGGCTGACCCCTCACAGAAGGAGGGTATCAGGAAAGATGAGACAAGGGCCAATTAAGGCGGGAAAGGAAGAGACTCCCTAGGCCTCGGATACCCTAATACCGTCGGGGTCGGAAGAGAACAAGAGTTGACCAAGGAAGGTCGACAGGAAAGAAGAAAGAGAGGAGCCCGGCACAAGTAAGTGGAAGCAATGCCGGACTCAGCTGGGGCCCCGTGGTCGCCAACCCACAACCCACTAGATGTGAGCCCCTGGGGGAGCACCCAAGTTTCATCGCTATCGGACGAATGGTATATGAACACATACGGGACTTTGTTGAAATGCTTCGCGCATCGTCGCTCATTTGTTGAATCTACGCGTGCGCTACCTATTGTAAAATGGATTTACTAAGTCAGAAACTTTCCTTGGAGTGTACTCAACATCTCATCCAAGTTTCATCGCAATCGGACGAATGGTATATGAACGATGATGATGATGATGATGATGATAATTGTTGTTTTAAGGGGCCTAACATCTAGGTTATCGGCCCCTGATGGTTTGGGTGATCGTGAAGATGAAAATGAAATGCGAACTTAAAACTAAAACTAACTACTAACCTACATACTAGAAGAAGAAATGGAAAAATAAAGGAGAATAAGGCAAATAAAAGGACAGAAGGAAAAGAAATGCCCTCAACCCTCGGAGAAGGCGGATTGAGGGACTTGGAAGGAAGGAGAGCCATGAAAGGCAGATAGGAAAGTGAAAGAGGAGAGGGTCCGCCCCAAAGGTAAGGGACAAAAGGGGAAAACGGACCCAGCTCAGGAATCCCTCGGGGTCGCCAACTCCCGAACTCACCAGCCGTGAGCCCCTGAGGGTGTAGCATTATCTAGGGTGCACCAGAAGTGGTGGGGCTACATACACCCTGCCTCCTTAAGGGCCAAGAGCACAAGGCAGGAGGTAAAAGGAAGAGAAAAAGAAGGTTGATGATGATGATAATTGTTGTTTTAAGGGGCCTAACATCTAGGTTATCGGCCCCTGATGGTTTGGGTGATCGTGAAGATGAAAATGAAAAAAGCGAACTTAAAACTAAAACTAACTACTAACCTACATACTAGAAGAAGAAATGGAAAACTAAAGGAGAATAAGGCAAATAAAGGACAGAAGGAAAAGAAATGCCCTCAACCCTCGAAGAAGGCGGATTGAGGGACTTGGAAGGAAGGAGAGCCATGAAAGGCAGATAGGAAAGTGAAAGAGGAGAGGGTCCGCCCCAAAGGAAAGGGACAAAAGGGGAAAACGGACCCAGCTCAGGAATCCCTCGGGGTCGCCAACTCCCGAACTCACCAGCCGTGAGCCCCTGAGGGTGTAGCATTATCTAGGGTGCACCAGAAGTGGTGGGGCTACATACACCCAGCCTCCTTGAGGGCCTTAAGCAGAAGGCAGGAGATAACATGAAAAGAAAAAGAAGGCTGACCCCTCGCAGAAGGAGGGAATCAGAAAAGATGAGACAAGGGCCAATTAAGGCGGGAAAGGAAAAGACTCCCTAGGCCTCGGATACCCTAATACCGTCGGGGTCGGAAGAGAACAAGAGTTGACCAAGGGAGGTCGACAGGAAAGAAGACAGAGAGGAGCCCGGCACAAGTAAGTGGAAGCAATGTCGGACTCAGCTGGGGCCCCGTGGTCGCCAACCCACTTCCCACTAGATGTGAGCCCCTGGGGGGAGAAAAAGAAGGCTGACCCCTCGCAGAAGGAGGGTATCAGAACAGATGAGACAAGGGCCAATTAAGGCGGGAAAGGAAGAGACTCCCTAGGCCTCGGATACCCTAATACCGTCGGGGTCAGAAGAGAACAAGAGTTGACCAAGTGAGGTCGACAGGAAAGAAGACAGAGAGGAGCCCGGCACAAGTAAGTGGAAGCAATGCCGGACTCAGCTGGGGCCCCGTGGTCGCCAACCCACGCCCACAAGATGTGAGCCCCTGGGGGAGGTATATGAACGCATAGGAGACATACATACCCACCCACAGACAAACTATCACGTTACCGGTACATTGATTTTTATATATATAGATTGCCAGAAACGTTTGTGTATGTATTATAGTTTCCAAGGAAACGGGTTTTTTAAATGAGTTGAATTTACATTGTTTAGATAGGCCGGGAGAAGTCCCCTTAAGTGTATGTTCATATTGTTTCCAGAATGAGGACGACAATATTGTCGACAATGATGATGGAATTCATCAAAGTATACCACCGTCAGTTCCATCTTCAGTGTCCTCCTCAGCTAGGCGCCCAAAGAAGACCGACCCAACTGATGAGTTACTACATGTTGTGGCAAAAAAACTCAAGACACAGGAGGAGGGCAAATACATGGCTTTTGGCCGGCACATTGCAGAAGAACTTGCAACAATGGACGATGAAATGTCTAAATATTGTAAAGAAGTAATTAATGATGCAATTGTTGAGGGTTAAGGGTTTTGGGGACCAATAAGACGGAGATCGACGTCGTAAATAGTTATGCAAAACACAACAAGCCAAAACAACAGTTTCAATGCGATCTAACCTTAGGTTGATTTCTGTGTGAAAAATTCTAAATCGTGAAGCCATTATACCGAAAACGTTTTCTACTATTCTCCTAGCTCGTGATAGTCTGTAGTTGAACACTTTCCGTTCTGGATTGAGATCCCTTTGCCCGAAGGGCTTTAAAATGTCTCTGCGCAAGGCGAATGCTTCGTCGCCCACAAATACATACGGCAGTTCAATTCTGCTGTTATGTGGACATCTTGGCTGCGGCAACTGGAGACGACCATTTACTAATTTCTTGTAAAACCTTGCGTTTTCCAGTACACCTCCATCGGAAATTCGGCCATTAGTTTTAATGTCACAGTAAATAAACTCATAATTTGCATTGACAATAGCCATTAAAACTAAACTATTCGATCCCTTGTAGTTCCGAAAGAACGATCCACTTCCTCTAGGAACGATTATTTTCATGTGTTTCCCGTCAACAGCCCCCAAGCAATGCGGGAATTGCCACTTGTCTTCAAATTCTGCTGCAATTTTCAGCCACTCCTTTTCCTTTGATGGAAACTGAAAAATAACATAAAGACGTAAAAGTGAATGTTACAAGTTTCTATTTTTGTTTCAGTTACCAGAAAATAGTGAATGAAGAGCTACGTTCTCGCGCATGTTGTACACGAGAAGTATATTAAATTACCCATGTAAACATATTTTGTTAATTTTGACAAGTTTATATTAAGCCTGTACTATTAACTTGAATAAATAATACCATACCTTGCAGAATTCTTCTTTTAGTTCTTCATAAATTGCTCTGCATGTTTCTGGAATAATTACTCCTAGGGCTTGGGAAGAAACTGCAGCAGAAAACTTTAAATCTCCGTAGTTCCTTCCAGTGGCTAAGAAACGAAGTGTTACGGTCAACCTTTCGTGTGGAGTAATTGCCTGTCTCATAACTGGGTCGGACTTTTTAATCCGTGGAGTTACTTTTTTGAGAAGAGTTAAATATATTTCTTCATCCATCCGCAAGTAATTAAACCAGTCACCTGGTTCTAACCTCAATTCATTCAGTAAATTTGTATGCAAGAAATCTTTTCGTTTCAGTGACCAGTCCTTCGTCCACTTCTTCCTGCGAACTGTATTTCTCCTTTCCTTTTTTTACAATGATGGCAAGAGCAGCGTACATAATAAGATCGTCGGACATGTTTCGACAGAGGCTTGTGAACAAAACTGCGCAGAAAGACTGTGTGGTGTATGGCGGTCTCTTGCGTTCCGTCTTGCTTGCGACATAGGTTTGCGCAAGCAAGTCGTCGAGCAAAACGTAGCGTGTGGAGAGTTCGATGTGTAACGTGACGGCAAACTTCTCGCCAAATACGGGGACGATAATCGGGGAACAAAAAGGCTTCGGTTCAGAGGAAACTATTTGAAGGGTCACTTCGATGTGCTACTTCCATGCACACAGCCAAAACCGCCTGCCTTACCTGCCGCCAGTGCCTCCACTGACCCTGGACCAATTCGAAGTAAATTCCTATCACGACCACAGGGAAGATGGAGAAGATAGAGGAAAAGGGCTAGGAGCGAAATGACAAGGGACAGGCCCCAATAAGACATTTATTTAACAAAGGCAACAACAAACAATAAATAAGTTAACACTGAAAACTAAAGTAGTCGCTGAGCGAGTCTGGCAAGGTAGCGCCACGGAAAGGGAGAGCTCGTTGCTCATTTACAATATTTGTGATTATTATTGTGATCAAGCTTATATTTTAGAAAGAATAAGAGTATGTTACGCGAAAAGCATGCTAAATCCAAAGGAGAAATGGATAAAAACAAGTAGTTCCGTGAAGAACTATACAGCCTAGTTTCATATATCCTACTTATGTTAACTGCCACTGTCAACATACAAAATTTCATTTTGATTGCTGTAATAGATTCGTAGATATTGAGAACCGACTAAATATTTCAGATTGTTGCCATGTTGGATTTTATATATGTAGATCCTAGAGTTATGTAGTGTTTCTTGAAGATTATTGTGTAACTTGCGTGTAGCATTCAAACTTCAATCGCATGATTAGGACACAAGGAGTAACAAGGAGATTTTAAAATTTCGCACAGCTGCCATCTTGTGGTTATGGAAACAATTGAAATAAATTAGGTGCCATTGGATTAACATTCGTATAAATATTTACTGTACCAAGTTTCACTGCACCCGGATGGTTAAATTGCGAGAAACGTCCATGTGAATATTTATACTTCGCGTTGCCGCCATGTTGGATTTGTGATCACCAGGTTATTTAAAATCCTATAGGAGAACTTAAGTTCATAGCCCCTATGAACAAAAAAAATTAGTTTGATTGCTATAATAGATTCGTAGATATTCAGAGCCGTCTAAATATTTCGGATGGTCGCCATGTTGGATTGTTAAATGTATAGGTGATAGAGTCATGAACCATTAAAGGAAAATTATTGCGTAGGGTCATTATTCAAACTTTCACTTCGATCGCATGATAACGACACAAGAAATGAAAACTTAATTTTAAAATTCGCACAGCCGCCATCTTGAGGTTATGTAAACAAATGAACTAAGTTAGATACCAGTGCATTACAAAGAGTATAAACATTTCCTGTACAAGATTTCATTGCGTTTGGAACATTAAATCGCGAGAAAGGTCTATTTAAAATTTTCAAATTCGCTTGGCCGCCATGTTCGTTTTGTAGTTAACCGGTTTTTGAAAGTCTTATAGATGAACTTCCAGTAGTGCCCTTTATCTCCGTACAAAATTTCAGGAAGATACCGCTAATAGTTTCAGAGATATAGAATGCCGGTGAAATATTTCGCACATCCGCCATCTTGTGGTTATGTAAACAATTGAACAAAGTTAGATATCGCTGCATTACAATGTGTATAAACATATACTGTACCAAGTTTTATTGCGTTTGGTTGGTTAAATCGCGAGAAACGTCTATTTAAAAGTCGCAACTTCGCTTGGCCACCATGTTGGTATTGTAGTTACCAGTTTTTCAAAAGTCACATAGGTGAACTTCTAGTAGTTTCCTTTATAACCGCAAAAAATCCAGGGTGATATCGGGAATAGTTTCGGAGATATTGAATGCTGGTGAAATATTTCGCACAGCCGCCATGTTGTATTGGTGAGACGGAAAAAAATTTGATGATGATGATGATGATAATTGTTGTTTTAAGGGGCCTAACATCTAGGTTATCGGCCCCTGATGGTTTGGGTGATCGTGAAGATGAAAATGAAAAGCGAACTTAAAACTAAAACTAACTACTAACTTACATACTAGAAGAAGAAATGGAAAACTAAAGGAGAATAAGGCAAATAAAGGACAGGAGGAAAAGAAATGCCCTCAACCCTCGAAGAAGGCAGATTGAGGGACTTGGAAGGAAGGAGAGCCATGAAAGGCAGATAGGAAAGTGAAAGAGGAGAGGGTCCGCCCCAAAGGTAAGGGACAAAAAGGGAAAACGGACCCAGCTCAGGAATCCCTCGGGGTCGCCAAGTCCCGAACTCACCAGCCGTGAGCCCCTGAGGGTGTAGCTTTATCTAGGGTGCACCAAAAGTGGTGGGGCTACATACACCCGGCCTCCTTGAGGGCCTTAAGCAGAAGGCAGGAGATAACATGAAAAGAAAAAGAAGGCTGACCCCTCGCAGAAGGAGGGAATCAGAAAAGATGAGACAAGGGCCAATTAAGGCGGGAAAGGAAGTGACTCCCTAGGCCTCGGATACCCTAATACCGTCGGGGTCGGAAGAGAACAAGAGTTGACCAAGTGAGGTCGACAGGAAAGAAGACAGAGAGGAGCCCGGCACAAGTAAGTGGAAGCAATGCCGGACTCAGCTGGGGCCCCGTGGTCGCCAACCCACGCCCACTAGAAGTGAGCCCCTGGGGGTGAAAAAAATTTGAAGGGCACGGTCGGGGTCGTCCGGAACAGTGCTATGAACTTACCGAGTTTCATTGAAATCGCTCCATCCGTTTAGAATTTATTAGGGACACGCACACACACACACCTCTCTCTCTCTCACACACACACACACACGCGCGCGGACAAAAGGTGATCTCATAAGCCTATTTTTTCAAAATTGAAAATAGGCTAAAAAAAGGCAAAAGGGCAATAGTGAATAAAGTTCACGTGGCGTGTCAACAAATTGCAGCCAAGTGAAATTTAACAATAGCGAAAGGGGTAATTAACTTCAATAACAAATTGAATGTGGGTTTTGAGAACCCGAGCAATCATCCAAACCAGTGACGTACGACCAGGAGATGGCCGTGGCTAAGGGTAGAAATAATTTATGACTAGGAGTAGTCTCAAAATGAAAATTATAGTTGTGCTCGGAATACACTAAATGTTTCACCAGCGGGGCACTAACAAAAAAAATAGCGAAAGAATGAACCAACAAAATGTTGAAGATCCCCTTCGGGGCCAAATGCCGGCTCCACGGCGCCTCTAAAACTCGCAGTAGTTAAACGGGACGTATAACCAATAACATTATTATTATTATTATGATTTCGCTTTATTAATCAGCTGGCCAAGGTCAGTACCGTAATTCTATTTCATCATTTCGGGAGGATGTGCTGTAGGATGATGATGATGATAATTATTGTTTTAAGGGGCCTAACATCTAGGTTATAGGTCCCTAATGATTTGGATGATAGCGAAAATGACAATGAAATGGAAACCAGAACGAAAATTAAGTGAGACTGAAAATACTTACAAAATGTAAGTCAGATTGAAATGACTCACAAAATGGAGAGTGGTAATAGGCCACCTACAAAAGGGAATTTAGAAGGAAAATAGGCTGCTCACAAAAGGAATAGATTGATAAATACGCACAAAACGTAGTTTAGGTTCAAAATACGTACAAAAAGCAATGCAGCTATAAATAATACTATACTTTCAAACGTTTGGCTTCAGGTTTATGGTGTTCCTGTTCTGGATGGCATGTGGAACTTCGAACCGTGTTGTTTCCACCGCGTTCAACAGTATTCAGATTAACATCGAAAATTTTAAATGTTGTTGTGGGCCTCATGGGGGAAATCGTGAGACTTCCTCCTCATAACTCCTTGGCTGCAGTTGGGGAGGATTTTGCAAGGTTGGCAGGCAGCAATGTGTTCCTGCAATGTGTAGGTGCCATGTCAAAGTGGTATACCCACAAGATCTATATGACCAGCATATCAATAGAAAACTAGCGTATTCCCTAAATATGCAAGCCATTGTGAATCACACAGGAAAATTCATTAATGTTAAGACTGGGTATCCTGGTTCTGTGCACGACTCCCGGATTCTCAGGAACAGTAGTGTATTCCACCAGGGTTTGTATCCCCCAATGAGTTGCTTCAAAATAGGAGATAGCGGGTATCCGTGTCGAAGGGATCCAGTGTGGTAGATCACTCCTTTTAAGGACCCTGGTCTTACTCGTGAGATAAAACAATTTCATTCAGCTCTCAGTAAGGCTAGGGTTGTGGTGGAGCAATAAAGACAAGGTGGCGCACCATTTTCCCTCGATCTTTGGAAGTTAAATTACACAAGGCAGTGAAGGTGCGCTGTTCTTCAGAATGTGTGTATCAGTGAGGGAGATGTTATTGCCCTTGATGGTATCTTGTTACTTTTTAACAGCGATGAGGAAACTAGTTTAATTTAGGTATATTACCAAGCTGTAGTTTATTCATAAATTACTTTAAGGTTGTTAGCACAAATTATTATTATTATTATTATTATTATTTTAATTTACTGTTCATACTCTCTGCATGCTCCACTACATAGGTAGTACTACATGCACTTACTATACATTTTATAAATGAAAAAAGTAAATTACATTATAATAATTCAATTTCTAGATGACTTAATCTTAACAATATCAAACAATATTATTCATCGTTTTTCCTAAGAGCTTGAAAATCCAGAGCATTAACAAATTTAGAAAATTCCTTCAAATACCTTTTTAATAGCACAGATTTTTGAGTCGGCCAGTTATCGTCTCTATTAACACTATTAATCAAGAATTGCCTAATATTTTTCACTTCACTGCAAAAGGAAAATTATATGATCTATAGTCTGAGGGCTGCTTTTACAGGAACACTCGGGATTACGTATAATTTTAAGTCTGTGTAAGTACGAAGCAATATTTCCATGTCCAGTCAGTATTGTAGTCATATTAGGTGTTAATGTGATTTTGGATTTTGATCTACCTGCAACTGTTGGAAAGAATTCTTTTGTAAGTGTGCCGTTTGAAGTTTGTTCCCATTTTTGCTGCCATTCATGAATTGATTCTTCTCTGAGTTTTTTTAAAATTTGAGATGGGTATTCTATCGAAACAAACCTCACTTAATTGTGTAGCCTCCTTTGCAATTTTATCAGCCAGTTCATTGCCTGCAACACCTGTATGTGCCTTAACCCATTCAAATTTTACTATCCATTTTTTCTTTTTAGAATAGCTGTAGTCCTTCTCATATTCTCAATTAGTTCGTTATGATTTCTGAAGTCCGCAATGGAGTCAATAGCTATTTTATTATCTGTGTAAATAATTACTTTCTTATCTTCATCATCCTCTGTCCTAGTAGTATCTAAGAATTCCAGAGATTAAAGTATGGCTAATTGCTCCGCCTGATTATTCGAACAGTTGTTTTGCAGTCTATATTTCAATTGGTCTACTAATTCATGTGATCGGAATATAGCTATGCCAGCTCCCACTCCTTCTTCACTTTTGCTTCCATCTGTGTAAATTTTCCATGGGGTATATTCATTTAATGCTATTCTTTGATCTCTGGTACCAGGAAAATAGGCTGGATGGAGCCATCTCATAGGTTTTTCTGGGTGGTCAATTACATAGTTCATAGTTGTTTTTCCTGACTTGATTTTGTATAGAGTAACAATCTCTTTAGCCATTATATCTATAGGAGTAATTCCTGTAATAACGCACAGTGCCTCATGAGATACATTGCGGTACGATTTTGCTATTCTCAAGAGAATAAGTCTTTGCACTCTCACGTATTTAATCACATTACATTTCTTTTCTAGGGATTCAATCCAGATCGGAGCAGCATATAACAGCATTGGCAATATTGCTCCTTTATATATTGTTTCCAAAGCCTGGTGTTTTAGACCCCATCCTATTCTAGCCGATTTTGATAATGCGTTTATTAATTTAATACATTTTTCACTAACGTTATTGATGTGGTCATTGAACTTAAAGCGAGAGTCTATAGTTATTCCTAGATATTCCATCGTATCTACTTGTACAAGACGTTTCCAATTCATAAATATATCAATTGTCTTCTTTGCTTTTCTTCTTCTTGATATTAGAATAACTCTTGACTTACTTTCATTAAAACGGGTTTTGTTTTCTGTTGACCACTTAGTAACTTTCCGTAATTCCATATTCGCAATATTTTTTGCTTCAATTTTAGTTTCAGCCCTGACTGCAATTATAAGGTCATCAGCAAATGCTAGCGCTTTGGTGTTTTTACCGTATTCCAAACTGAGCAGTGCATTATATTGTACATTCCAGTACCCCGGTCCACAACATTTTAAAATATTCATCGTTTAAAAGATTAATACATTGTTGCAGACGGTTTCCTAATCAAATGGTTCTGAATGCAACCTTCCCGCCACTGAGGACAATAACAGTAAAGATATCGAGAGTTCCAATCAGCATAAAAGTGAAAAACTGCAAGAACGTTTACGGCTGGTTCCATATTCAGATTCATCTTGTGAATCAGAAAGTGGGAAAACACCTACTAAGAAACGTCGAACCAGGACTAGGCAACGTCACCCGTCTCAGTGGAAAGGTATGGTAAGGAAAGACATCATCAACATGATGATGATGATAATGATGATAATTGTTGTTTTAAGGGGCCTAACATCTAGGTTATCGGCCCCTGATGGTTTGGGTGATCGTGAAGATGAAAATGAAAAGCGAACTTAAAACTAAAACTAACGACTAACCTACATACTAGAAGAAGAAATGGAAAACTAAAGGAGAATAAGGCAAATAACAGGACGGAAGGAAAAGAAATGCCCTCAACCCTCGGAGAAGGCGGATTGAGGGACTTGGAAGGAAGGAGAGCCATGAAATGCATATAGGAAAGTGAAAGAGGAGAGGGTCCGCCCCAAAGGTAAGGGACAAAAGGGAAAAACGGACCCAGCTCAGGAATCCCTCGGGGTCGCCAACTCCCGAACTCACCAGCCGTGAGCCCGTGAGGGTGTAGCATTATCTGGGGTGCACCAGAAGTGGTGGGGCTACATACACCCTGCCTCCTTAAGGGCCTAGAGCACAAGGCAGGAGGTAAAAGGAAGAGAAAAAGAAGGCTGACCCCTCGCAAAAGGAGGATATCAGAAAAGATGAGACAAGGGCCAATAAAGGCTGGAGAGGAAGAGACTCCCTAGGCCTCGGATACCCTAATACCATCGGGGTCAGAAGAGAACAAGAGTTGACCAAGTGAGGTCGACAGGAAAGAAGACAGAGAGGAGTCCGGCACAAGTAAGTGGAAGCAATGCCGGACTCAGCTGGGGCCCCGTGGTCGCCAACCCACGCCCACAAGATGTGAGCCCCTGGGGGAAAGTGGTAGGAGTTACGTCACACCACGAGAGGGGGCAGAGAGACTGGAACTTGAGGAGTAGGGAGAACAGGACGAGAGAGTTCTTTCCAATTTGAGATTTGAACGAGACAAGACCTCGAGCAGAAACGAGTATTCTTATAATAGTGCTACGGTCCATGAAAGTTGGAAGCAAGGAAGAATGCAATTCCAGAACTTACAGTAACTTAGGAGCAAGCTACAATATATAAAGCAGAACGGAACAGTATTACCATATATTGCAGTGCTTATGCAAAGTTGTTCCACATAGCTTGAAACATTTCGACAAGGAGATAGTCAGTATTTCTACGTGTAAAAGCATATTCGAACATTACATTGAAAATGCAAGTTAAAAGTCAGCAACGGGGAGGTCTCAATTACATTGTCAGAAATATGAATATTACCATGTGCTAAGTTAAAGCATAGGGAAGTGAAGACTACAAGGATGTCAGTTGAATTCCAGATTCACTAACATGAAGGGCGCAACAGAACATCTACGCAAAGCGCAACATCACCGAGCAAAACTTATACTTTTCTACGAGAGTTTTAACACATCTTGAGATACGAAAAACGCTTGCATAAACGACAATATACCACCGTGATGTCTATTCTGAAGAAAACCGATGTCTATTCTGAAGAAATCCAGATGTCTATTCTGAAAAGATGGAGAATCGAAGCCAGGCTACTTGCAGTGTACGAGGGACGGAGAGCTGGCGGAGCTGTTCACGGCGAGGTCATTCACCACGAGTCCAGCTGGCTCTGTCACAAACCTGTCTTCATAGCTGTGGGCGATGCTATGGAACACGACAAGTTTGGTTTGGAAGGAGAGATGCAGGTATTTTCAACAGTCCAGAAGCCAACACACAAGGTAGTGAAGAAATTGTCTCTTATCATGTAGAATTGTAGTTATGTTCTGTGATTATCCAATTGACCAACCGCATATTTTTCAACCGCATTTTTAACAGTATGTTTCAAGAGCATTTTTTTAAACTGCATTATTTAAAACGTATAATTTTGTCAAAGTAATTAAACTTGTGTAGATCTTGTTATAGTGATTTTTCGTATTTTTCTACGGAGTTATTTGCCGTGTTCTTGAAAATTTCAGTCACTTGGACGAAATTTTGGCATGATGATGCTATTAACACTAGGGTAATATTAAAGTAAAATCGTGTAATATTTTTCATATTTGCGTTAGATTTAATTTAATTAAATCTGTTTTATCGCAGCGATGGAATATAAATGAATTGTTCAGAGGAACATAGAACAAATTGTTTAAAGGAATATAAATGAATTGTTCAGAGGAACTTAAAACGAATTATTGAAAGGAATATAAACAAATTGTTTAAAGGAATATAAATGAATTGTTTAGAGGAATATGAGGAAATTATTTGAAAGAATGTAGAGTGAACTATTTAAAAGGAATAGAACATTGAACGAAGTAAAGAAGGAGTAAGATTGTAATTGAAGTAAAATGAAGTTTATTGGAGCAAATCTAAGTACAGTATATTTAAGAAGTAACGTCACGAAGCGTAAAGAATATTTCGACAACTCATGATGTTGATTCGAGTGTCAGAAATTTATTATGAACGAAGTATTACGAAAAGCTTATACACATATGTCTAATGAGATTTAGAGCGTTAAAAAGCATAGATGAAGTTGTTAAACAAATATTAACGGAAAGAAGTCAAACTTATATCTTTTGTTAAGAATATGAATATTTACTGATATTTCTTGAAAAGTTGTAATAAAATGTAAAGCTGAATTTAAACACGTGAAAAAGAAAGTTAACAAAGTTAAATCACAGGGTGATCAGAAAGTGAAAGTACAGAGATTTATTACAGAAATGAAATTATGAGCACGAGGCGAAGTTATATCAATATAGAGGAGAAATGTTAAAGTAAAGGAAGTATATGTATTGAAGTGGAAGTTTATAGTTGAATTACCGTGCAAATTAAGGAGATATGAACGTAAAGGAGTTACGTAATTTTACGAAGGGAGGCCGAGGAGTCTCTAAGTTTTTCTAGTGTTGATTGCAATAATTGTGAAGTTATGTGAGTGTATTAAAGGAAGATTCTGTACAGGGTGTTTAAGAGAGAAAGTAATTGTCGTATAATTATGAAGGAGGAGTGTGGAAACGAAGGTTAATGCCGTGCACGTCCAGTATTCACGTTTATCAGAAGATTGTTAACTCAGTAAAGAATTTCAGAACTTATTTCAGTATTTCATGATAAATAGATAAAGGTAAAAAGGAACAGTGCTTAGCTTAAATGTTTGCCACTTATGTTCAATTAATTATGACGAGTATTTATTACTTTCAACACGATAGTTGCGGTGTATGTTTGGATATTTGATGTTTAAGAAAATTGAGTAGATGAAAGACTTATTGGAGGAAGAAAATTTAATCTTCGACATTATGAAGTGTAAAATTTGAGAGAGTCTTAAAGAATGTATTGTTACGTGCCACCCCTAGTGGCACTTTTGTTAACTGGATTACGGTGGGTAGGAAGCACAACACCAATTACTGCTTTAAGAAATAATTAACTTTATTGTGGCCAGAAATATACACTACTCAACAGCAAATAGCAATTATTTGCTTACTCCAGTTTCCTCAAGTCGAGAATACTTCCCCTTTCACTTGTCACAGACCACAGAAGTTAATCCTGCCGCTAATGAGCCTAGTGGCCTTGACAGAGCTACATGCAACTTCTTTCTAATGTGCGCCTACTACAGTACTTACGAGCACTTGCTGCGCGCTGTTCACCAGCTGGGAGAAACAATGTCACTTAATTTCGACACCACAATATCTGACACTCAGTGAAAGCACACTTACTCAGAACACGGCAGTCCCCTGTATGTTCCTCACTTCGCCGCTCCACTAGGGGTTTCGCAAGTCACCACACTTCTGTCGCTCACGATAATCGCTCACACTAGCTCGTAAAACACAACAACAACTGCTTCACGGGTCACTCTTATATAGCAGGCCGGTGACTCAATAAATGGTTCTAGATCCATCCAGAGTCCACGGCTTCTCGAGGTTTCCACCGCTGGTCCAGTCACGAATCTTCTGGACTATCCCTTTGTCTGTAGTAGCCCTGTTGCATAAGGCGCGCGCAATACAGGAGGCAAGCCACAGCCCAGCCCCTGGGGCAGTCGTGACTCAAGCGGCGAGCGATGACACAAACTCACAGCCGTAACACCACCCCCTTCCTAAAAAGGCTGATCGTCCCGATCAATCATTGGTCCGTCTGTGTCCCTCCGTAGGCTGCCAGGCGATCTCGATGCACGATCTTCATCTTCGCCCTCGGGCTCCGCTGGATCCTGTAGACGACATCGTTGATCCGTTTCACGACTCGGTACGGGCCCTCCCAGGACTTCTGCAGTTTGGGTGACAGGCCTTTCTTCCGTAATGGGTTGAAGAGCCAGACCAGGTCGTCCTCGTGGAATCCGCCGGCATCCGTCTGCTGGTCGTATCGGGTCTTCATTCTGTCGGTCTCGATCCGCAGTTTCCTCCTCGCGAACGCGTGCACGTCCTCCAGTTGGTCGACCAGTTCTTGACAATACTGGCTTACCGGGATCGGATCATTCCCAGGTCGGCCAGAGGCAAGATCGACAGGTAGACGGAGCTCCCTCCCAAACATGGCCCGGGCTGGTGTGCACCCGGTGGCTTCATGCACGGCGGCGCGGTAGGCCAGGAGAAATAGTGGAAGATGTTTGTCCCAATCCCTCTGGTGCTCGCTGACGACTATTCGAAGATGGTTCTCGATGGTGCGATTGAATCGGTCTACCATCCCGTCGGACTGAGGGTGTAGTGGCGTTGTCCTTGTCTTCCGGATTCCCAGCAGCTGGCATAGGTTCTGGAACACCTGCGACTCGAAGTTCCTCCCTTGGTCGGAGTGCAGCTCCAGGGGTACTCCGTACCGGCTGACGAATTCCTTCACCAGGGTCTCTGCAATCGTCGCGGCTTCTTGGTTAGGGAGCGCATACGCCTCCGGCCATTTGGTAAAGTAGTCGCTGACGACTAATATGTAGCGGTTCCCTGCCTCGCTTAACGGGAATGGCCCAGCAACATCGATGGCCACTCTCTCCATGGGGCCGCCCACGTTGTAGGTCTTCAGTGGACTCCGTCGTCTTCGTCCTGGGCCCTTGCTGGCTGCGCAATCGTGGCACCTTGCGCAGTGGTTCTCCACGTCTGTTCGGCATCCGATCCAGTAGAACCGCTCTCTCAGCTTCTCCAGGGTCTTCTTTATCCCTAGGTGTCCACCAGATGATCCTCCATGAACTTCCATCAGGACTTCCTCCGTCATAGCCTTTGGAACGACGACTTGTTCCCGAGATGTCTTCCCGTCGGTGCTCTCCCAGGTACGGCAGATGAGGCCATCCCTTACAATCAGCGAGTCCCACTGTGCCCAGTAGGACTTAAACTTTGGGCTGCAGTCACTCACAATGTTCCACCCGGGTCTGGGGACACAGGCCCTCTTCCATTCGGCTATCAGTCCCAGGTCATCATCCTCTGCTTGTGCCCGCGTGCAAGATTCGCGGCTCCAGTTCCCTTGAAGTTCCACAGTAGTCCGTCGGCACAGTATCCCGGTGTTCTCCTCCCTTCGGGCACAGAAGGTGCAGTCTTCGGGGCACGGTCTTCGTGACAGGGCGTCGGCGTTAGAATGCAGTTGGCCTTTCCTGTGCTGAATCTCAAAGTTGTACTGTTGAAGTCTCTCTAACCACCGCGCGAGTTGACCCTCGGGCTGCTTGAAGTTCAGGAGCCACCGCAGGGATGCATGGTCGGTCCTGATGAGAAATTCTTGCCCGTACAGGTACTTGTGGAAGTGTTCAATGGTCTTCACGATGGCGAGCAGCTCCTTCCTGGTGACGCAGTAGTTCCTTTCTGGCTTTGACAAGGCCTTGCTGAAGTAGGCCACTACTCTCTCCTCGCCGTCCACTACTTGCGACAGGATCCCCCCTATGCCAAAGTCGCTGGCATCGGTATCGACGATGAACCTTGTTCCAGGTCTGGGGTAGGCCAGAATAGGCGCGGTGCACAGAGCCTGCTTGAGTTGTTCGAAGGCACTGTGGCATTCTGCTGTCCACGTGAAGAGTTGGTCCTTCTCAGTCAGTCGATGTAAAGGTTTGGTGATGTCGGCGAAACCTCTCACGAAGCGACGATAATAAGTGCAGAGTCCCAGGAAGCTTCGTAGTTGCGACTTGTCCTTCGGAACTGGCCACTCCCTCACAGCTGCGGTCTTCTCTGGGTCGGTGCGCACCCCTTCCTCGGAGACGATATGCCCAAGGTACTGGACCCGCTTCTGGAAGAGCTGACACTTCTTGGGGCTCAACTTCAGCTGGGCAGCCCGTAGCTTCAACAAGATCTCCTTCAGGTTCCTGTAGTGCTCCTCGAAGCTCCTCCCCAGAACGATGACGTCGTCTAGGTATACCAGGCAGGTCTTCCAGTGTAGTCCCCTCAGAATGGACTCCATTAGCCTTTCGAAGGTTGCAGGGGCGTTGCACAGACCGAATGGCATGACGGTGAACTGCCAGAGCCCGCTGCCCACAGAGAACGCCGTTTTCTCGCGGTCCTTAGGGTGGACCTCCACCTGCCAGTAGCCACTCTTCAAATCCAAGGTGGAGAACCATCTTGATCCTGATATGGTGTCCAGCGTGTCGTCGATCCGGGGTAGAGGGTAGCTGTCCTTTTTCGTGACGTCGTTCACCCGCCTGTAGTCCACGCAGAACCTGGTGGAACCGTCCTTCTTCTTCACTAGCACGACCGGAGAACTCCAAGGACTATGTGATGGCTCGATCACCCCTTGCTCCTTCATCTCTTCTACCATCCGGTCGACTTCGGCTTGCTTGGCGAGCGGGACACGTCGGAATGGGGCCCTAATCGGTGCGCTGTCCCCAACGTCGATTCTGTGCTGGACCAAGCTTGTCCTGCCGAAGTCTTTGCTCCCCACGGAGAAGACATCCTGGAATTCGCGTAGCAGGTCCTGAA
Organism: Meconema thalassinum; assembly: GCA_946902985.2. Taxonomy (NCBI): domain Eukaryota; kingdom Metazoa; phylum Arthropoda; class Insecta; order Orthoptera; family Tettigoniidae; genus Meconema; species Meconema thalassinum. The sequence continues at coordinate 509,613,236 of OX336392.1, read as the reverse complement.
GTTGGCGTGATTGCTCTTCGTCTAGATGGTCCTGGGATCCTTGGTACAGCTTCTGGAGTTCTTCTGGCAGGGCGCGTCTTCTTCGGTTGTCCGTCTGCAGGTGTCCGTCCGTCGTATCTGTGATGCGGGCAATCCAGGTAACGGGCTCGCAGACTCCTAGGTTGGTGTCCCGGTGAACCGTAATGTCGTAGTCGTTCAGGTTGGACAGGCGGACGTACGGCCGAGACGTCGTGTTGATGAGAGTCTTGGCAACTAGCAATCCTTTTGTCTGGATGTCCTCATATTTTGGCTCGATGACAGCCGCCACACCCTCAGCAGTTCCGTCGACAATTACGGCAGCGCTGACTTCCGTCCTGGCGGGAACGATGACGTCCTCTCTCAGCCTTACTCGTCGTGCGGCGACGGCCTCGTGTGCTGGTTGCAAAGCAAGTTCCTCACTTCCGAAGTGCAGAGTGTTGGTACTCAGATCCAAGATGATGTTGTTCTGGTCCAGGAAGTCCAGTCCGATGATCACTTCATTTGATACGTCAGCCACAAGTACTGGATGCTTTATCGCCCGTCCACCAATGACGAACTCCAGTGATGCTTCGCCATGTACCGGTGCGGTCTCTCCGGTCGCGGTTATTAGCTGGAGGTTCCTTTGTGTGGGTTGCACTCTCCACTTCGGGATCACGGTGGGGCTGACGATGGTCCTCGATGCTCCCGTGTCGATTAGCATGGGCCAGCTCACTCCGTTGATAACTCCGTCGACCATCAGGCTGCTATTGTCCCTCCGTAACTTCGTCACACGGACTTGGACTGCCGGGGCTTGACGACTGTCACAAGCCAACCTTTGCCCCCCAAGGCTGGCTAATACTCGTTTCCCTGGGCCGCGCGGTTTTCAGACGACTGACTTCCCGTCGGATACCCTCGGCGGCGGCGATCACCGCAGTCCTTGCTCAGGTGGCCTTTCTTACCGCAGGTCCAGCAGGTCGGTAGTCCTCTTCCGGGCCGCCTCTCCGGTTGTCTTCCGGCTGTGTCGTTGCTGGTAGTGCCGCGACTATCGAAGAAACGGCTTAGCGCCTCCATCAATTCGTCGGCCAGGGGCTTGGTCTCGTTGGGTTTTGCTGGTTCGTCAACGTCCACTTGATGCACCCGCGCGTGCATTCTAGATGCCTGTTTCGCCGTCTCAAACTCAAGTGCGTGGCTCAGCGCATCTGCCAGGGTCTTATTGCGCGCGAGTCGCAGCGCCTGTTGAGTGTCCGAGTCCCGTAGTCCGTCGGTGAAGGTTTGCGTCGCAATCTGCTCCAGAAAGTCGGCCGGCGCTGTTGGGTAGGCTAGCCTTACGAGGCGTGCGATGTCCATCTCGAACTCCTGCAGGGTTTCCGCGTTCTTTTGTACCCGGGTCCGGAGCTGCATCTGGTAGGCCTGCTGAAGATGGCTATCCCCATATCTGGACTCCATATGTGCGATCAGTGAAGCGTAGTCCTGGGATCCGGTCGGGATGGCCTGAAGGACGTTAAGGGCGTCCCCTCTCAGCGCTACAATGAGAGCTGTAGCCTTTTCCGTGCTGTTCCAGTTGTTTATGGAACAGGCTGCCTCGAACTGACGTAAATAGGTGCTCCACGGGACCTTTCCGTCGAAGGTTGGGGGCGTCACTCTGCTCTGTCCCGTTCCTGGTGTCCCCGGTGTACCTGTGGGCGGGCGTCGGCGCAGCTCGGCAACTTCCTCTTGAAGAGCGTTGACTTTCTCTTCCACCCTCGTGAGTGGGCGTTGGCGCAGTTCGGCTACTTCCTCTTGTAGGGCTTTGACTCTCTCATCCACCCCGGTCGGCGGACGTCGGCGCAGCTCGGCGACTTCCTCTTGTAGGGCTTTGAATCTATCTTCCATCCCTGTCGGCGGGTGTCGGCGCAGCTCAGCAAATTCCTTTTGTAGAGCGTTAAATCTCTCTTCCACCCCCGTCAGCGGGCGTCGGCGTAGCTCAGCAACTTCTTCTTTTAAGGCGTCGAACTTCTTTTCCACTGTCGTGACTTCCTCACGCAGACCCAGTTCTAATTTCTTCAAGTCCTGTGCTAACTTATTCTGCCCGTCTTCCATCTTCTTCTGGCCGTCCTCTATCTTCTTGGTTAAATTCTTCTGGCCATCTTCTAATTTAGCAGTTAGGTCCTCGGCTAACTTCTTCTGGCCGTCCTCCATCTTCTTCTGGCCGTCCTCCATCTTCTTCAGGTCCTCCGCTAACTTATTTTGACCGTCTTCCATCTTCTTCTGGCCGTCTTCTAATTTGCAAGTTAGCTTCTTGGTTAAATTCTTCTGGCCATCTTCTAATTTAGCAGTTAGGTCCTCGGCTAACTTCTTCTGGCCGTCCTCCATCTTCTTCTGGCCGTCCTCCATCTTCTTCAGGTCCTCCGCTAACTTATTTTGACCGTCTTCCATCTTCTTCTGGCCGTCTTCTAATTTGCAAGTTAGCTCCTTGGTTAAATTCTTCTGGCCATCTTCTATGCCATTTAACTTTTCTAGCAATGCTGCCAATTGCGCCTCCATTTTAGTTGTTTGCCTTGTAAAGGGCATGCACTCACAGGAAAATTTTAAGAAAATTGACCTGCTCGGGTTTTGAAACCAGGACCGTCAGGTGTTGTGCTTGAGTTCGTAATCCGGCTTCTGACACCAGTTGTTACGTGCCACCCCTAGTGGCACTTTTGTTAACTGGATTACGGTGGGTAGGAAGCACAACACCAATTACTGCTTTAAGAAATAATTAACTTTATTGTGGCCAGAAATATACACTACTCAACAGCAAATAGCAATTATTTGCTTACTCCAGTTTCCTCAAGTCGAGAATACTTCCCCTTTCACTTGTCACAGACCACAGAAGTTAATCCTGCCGCTAATGAGCCTAGTGGCCTTGACAGAGCTACATGCAACTTCTTTCTAATGTGCGCCTACTACAGTACTTACGAGCACTTGCTGCGCGCTGTTCACCAGCTGGGAGAAACAATGTCACTTAATTTCGACACCACAATATCTGACACTCAGTGAAAGCACACTTACTCAGAACACGGCAGTCCCCTGTATGTTCCTCACTTCGCCGCTCCACTAGGGGTTTCGCAAGTCACCACACTTCTGTCGCTCACGATAATCGCTCACACTAGCTCGTAAAACACAACAACAACTGCTTCACGGGTCACTCTTATATAGCAGGCCGGTGACTCAATAAATGGTTCTAGATCCATCCAGAGTCCACGGCTTCTCGAGGTTTCCACCGCTGGTCCAGTCACGAATCTTCTGGACTATCCCTTTGTCTGTAGTAGCCCTGTTGCATAAGGCGCGCGCAATACAGGAGGCAAGCCACAGCCCAGCCCCTGGGGCAGTTGTGACTCAAGCGGCGAGCGATGACACAAACTCACAGCCGTAACACCATATATGCACATAGTTCATGAATAATTTTTGATTAGATATGGAACTACGGTTCATAGTTGAAGCGGACCTGTATAAAATAGGGCAATACTTAATAACACGCCGTTTCACATTTTCTTACTTTATAATGCCACGTGCAAACTTTATTTTTGCAGTTATTTTTGTTGAAGTGTCAGGGAGACACAATATTGAGGGAGGAAGCCAGTTTTTATACTTGTTTTTTAGCTTAATAAACGGCTGGCGCTTTTTAGCGACTTAGTCAACTTTTATCTAAACTGATACCGTTTTCATTGTCGTCATCGTCGAAAATAGTACTACGAGGTATAGATACAGGCGCTCACTATAGATTAAACCTTACCACCCCTCGAGATTGGAGTTTCTCAATTTGCTCTAAATGTAAATGATAGTAGAAATTTGTACCTTGTCTAGTAGTACTATTTTCTTTACGAATAATATTTATCCTGTATGTTCCTGAAATTCCCAATTTTACTTAGTAGGCATGGTAAGTTTGTGAGCTGGGTAACTTACATGTCTGCAATCCTTTTTCGAGCTGTGGATATAAGTACTGATGGGTTTCTTCAGGCGCAGTACTAACTTATAGACTAGATGAAGAAATGGAAAACAAAAGGAGAATAAGGCAAATAAAGGACAGGAGGAAAAGAAATGCCCTCAACCCTCGAAGAATGCGGATTGAGGGACTTGGAAGGAAGGAGAGCCATGAAAGGCAGATGGGAAAGTGAAAGAGAAGAGGGTCCTCCCCATAGGTAATGGACAAAAGGGGGAAACCGGACCCAGCTCAGGAATCCCTCGGGGTCGCCAACTCCCGAACTCACCAGCCGTGAGTCCCTGAGGGTGTAGCAATATCCAGGGTGCACCAGAAGTGGTTGGGCTACATGCAACCTGCCTCCTTGAGGGCCTTGAGCAGAAGGCAGGACAGAACATGAAAAGAAAAAGATGGCTGACCCCTCGCAGGAGGAGGGTATCAGAAAAGATGAGACAAGGGCCAATTATGCCGGGAAAGGAAGAGACTCCCTAGGCCTCGGACACCCTAATACAGTCGGGGTCGGAAGAGAACAAGAGTTGATCAAGTGAGGTCGACAGGAAAGAAGACAGAGAGGATCCCGGCACAAGTAAGTGGAAGCAATGCCGGACTCAGCTGGGCCACCGTGGTCGCCAACCCACATCCCAATAGATGTGAACCCCTGGGGGAACTGACAGTATAACACGTGCAGAAGTATTGTTCATATCGTTTATTATTGAACATAACCTCCTTGTCAATTGTTCCGATCACGCTGGTCCTTTATTTAGGAAGACGTTCCCAGACTAAAAAATTGCCGGGAGATATGGCTCAGCCAGAATCAAACTTCGGCCATCCTGGCAGAAATGTGCAATAAAGAAAAAGAGAAGGATATTGCCTGCCTGAAAATTTGTGTGTTTTCAATTGCAACAGACGGTAGTAACCAATGTGATTCAAAGTTTTACCCAATCGTGGTTACTTTTTCCAACCCATTTCAACAAATTCAGAGTTTTATTTTTGGAGTTGCTGTTTTAGAAGAAAGTGCAACAGGCATTAATATCGCCAATCTTTTACTCACTAACTTCAAAGAATACAACATCCCCTTAAGAAACTGCATTGCACTTGGTACTGATAATGCCCCAGTGATAGTAGGGTTAAAGATGGGTGTGGCAGGGCTGTTGAGAAAGGAATTGGAAAATATTTTTATTGCCTCTGTCATTTCATAAATTTAGCTGCTGAAAAGGGATCTGAATGTCTGCCTGTGAGAATAGATGAAAATTTAATGATGATGATGATAATTGTTGTTTGAAGGGGCCTAACATCGAGGTTATCGGCCCCTGACGAAATAAAATGGCGTGAAATGAAAGGATGAAGATAAAAAAACTCATTGCTATGGATGCAACGAAAATGGTTTAGATAAAAAAGACAGTGAGCCCCAACAATTATGCCTTATGTAGCAGGAAAAATACTTACAAAAAGGAACTCAGATTGAAACTACTCACCAAATGGAGAGTGGTAATACGTACATAAGGGAATTTCGAACGAAAATACTCACAAAAGGAATAGATTGAAAAAATACGCACAAAATGTAGGTTAAGTCCAATATAGGTACAAAATGCAACGTACAGTCGAAATACTTACAAATTGCAAGTGAAATCAAAATACTTACAAAATGCAAATGAGATTGAAAATACGCTCAAAATGTAGTGTAGATTCAAAATACCCACAAAAAGCAATTGAGAATTAACTACTTGAACAAAGCGGGGTAGGTTGAAAACAAACTGCAATTGAAATTGCTTACAAAAGGTATGGTAGATTCAAACTTCTCATTAGGATGGACAATACTTACAAAATGCAATTTAGATTGAAAATAATTACAAAATGTAATTTATGATGATGATAATTGTTGTTTTAAGGGGCCTAACATCGAGGTTATCGGCCCCTAATGAAATAAAATGGCGTGAAATGAAAGGATGTAGATAAAAACAATTCACTGCCATGGATGAAACGAAAATGGTGGTTATAAAACAGACAGTGAGCCCCAACAATTATGCCTTATTTAAATAAAAAGGAATAAAAGGCGGATTGTAAAAAAGGATAAAACAAATAAGGCATAGTGAACAATACAATACATAACACAATAAAAAACATAAAACAGATTTAACCTGAATTAAAAGTCGTAACTACACATTAAAACTTAAAAAAGTAACCACTCTCCCTCATGAACCGGATGACGAGGTCAGCTGACGGCCCGTCATCACGGAGAATAAGGGAGAGGGTATTAGGCAGTTTAAGAGTCCTGCGCAGAACGGCCATATCCACACACTCCAAGAGAAGGTGTGCCACGGTTAGGTGGGCGCCGCAAGGACACACAGGGGGATCTTCTCTCTTTAGCAAGTGGGAGTGCGTAGCAATCCCATGGCCGATCCGGAGTCGACAGAGTACCACAGCTTCCTTCCGGAGAGATCGGAAGGAAGATTTCCACACCTTCGTTGTCTCCTTGATGCCTCTCAGTTTGTTGCGTGGAGGCCTCCTCCCAATGCGCCAGGATCAAATGCCGCAACTGAGAGCGCACATCACTAGCAGGCACCTTATACGGTAGAGAGGGCAGTGCGACTGCCTCTCTCGCCGCCTGATCAGCAAGCTCGTTTCCCGCAATACCCATGTGGCTAGGAAGCCACACAAAGGTCACCCCGGTACCCGCGTTACACGCACTGACGAGCAGGTCGTGCACCCGCTGGACCAACGGATGCTTCGGGAAACACACATCGATCGCATGCAGCGCACTCAGAAAGTCAGTAAACACAAGAAAGTGCTGGTGATCGTCTGATAACGTGTACCGGAGAGCCTCTAAGATGGCACAGAGCTCCGCTGTGTACACGCCACAGGCCTCGGGAAGTGAAGAGAGAAACCGACGATCCTCAACCACAAATGCACAGCCTACTTTCTCGTTTAACCTCGATCCGTCCGTGAATAGAAGCTCCGATCCTGGATACCAGCTCACCACGGACTGGAACAGCCTCCGATGGACGGAGGAGTCCGTGTCCGACTTGGGGCCGGTGTGCAGATCCAGGATGATATCGGGGCGAGAGACCATCCACGGAGGGGCCTTGCTAGGTACTCGGACGATACAGGAGACAGCAGGAAATCGGAACTGACGGTATAAGTCATCCAAGCGAATCCCCGCCGGCCGAGTGGCTCGGGCGCGCGCATCATACAGCCGGCGATTCGGATTAGAAAACAAACATGGATAGCTTGGATGAAGTGGCATCTGTGGAATAGTTGCAGCATATGTCAGCAATGCTTGTTGGCGCCTCAGGTGTAAAGGAGGTACGCCAGCTTCGGCGAGCAAGCTGACGACTGGGCTCGTCCGAAAGGCTCCCGTCGCCAGCCACACACCGCCGTGGTGGACACTGTCCAGTTTAACAAGCACTGACTTACGGGCCGAACCATATGCTACACTGCCATAATCTAATCGAGATAAAATCAGTGCCTTATAAAAACGTAGAAGCACCGTGCGGTACGCCCCAGACGATGTGCCGCCAAGAAACCGCAACATGTTGAGCTTCTTAGCACAGGCAGTTTTCAAACACCGCACGTGTGGCTCCCACGTCAATTTCTGATCGAAAAGGAGCCCAAGTAACCGGTACGCAGCAACAACAGGCAATGCTACATTGCCCAGATAAAGCTCAGGATCAGGATGGAGAGTGCGCTTTCGGCAGAAATTGGCAACCGAGGACTTAGCGGTTGAGAATCGAAAGCCATGCTCTAGTGTCCAGCGTTCCACTCTCCGAATAGCTTGTTGTTGCTGTCGTTCAGCGACCGCCATATTTTGCGCACTATAATGTAGAGCGAAGTCGTCTACATATAGTGACGGTACCACTGCTGGACCAGCAGCAGCGACTATACCGTTTATGGCAATCGCAAATAATGTTACGCTAAGCACCGATCCCTGTGGGACTCCGTTTTCCTGTATATGATATTGCGAATATGTCCCCCCTATTCGGACACGGAACATGCGAAGGGACAGAAAATTCGCAATAAAAACCGGCAAGTTACCTCGGAATTTCCATTGATGCAGGGTAGAGAGGATGCCGTAACGCCAAGTGGGCAAAGAAAACAGCGACTAGGTGCTGTCTCCGGAGAAAAGCGTCCTGTATGGCGGTCTCCAGGCGTACCAGATGGTCGTTGGTACACCGAGACTCCCTGAAACCACATTGGTATTCAGACAGGAGTGCCCGTTTCTCCAGGTCCCACACCAGGCGCCGATTGACCATCCTCTCAAAGAGCTTGCACAGACCGTTAGTGAGACAAATAGGTCTGTAACTCCCTGTCAAATTGGGATCCTTATCGGGCTTCAGGATAGGTATAATGATACCTTCCTGCCATTGCGATGGAAACACACCTTCCAACCAGATTCGGTTAAACACCCTGAGCAAATAACGAATGCTCTCATCGTTAAGGTGCTTAAGCATCTGTTTGTGAATATTATCCCGCCCGGGAGTTGTGTCCCTGCAGAGCCCCAGCGCTCCGCGGAGTTCCCACTCCGTAAAGGGCACGTTATACTCCTCCGAAGCGCGGGAAGAAAAACTGAGCTGGAAACGTTCTACCTCGCGCCTCAGGGCCACGAAGGCAGGATCATAGTTATCGGAACCGGATATATCCGCAAAATACGAGGCGAGATGGTTTGCAACGCGATAAGGATCTGTAACCAGTTCATTAGCAATGGAAATTCCCGGTACAGTAGAAGATGTCTGAATTCCCGAAATGCGTCGTAGTTTAGTCCACACTTGAGAGGAGGGGGTATGTGCCGTGATATGATGATTGATGACGATAATTGTTGTTTTAAGGGGCCTAACATCGAGGTCATCGGCCCCTAATGATCTGGGTGATAGCGAAAATGATAAGGAAATGGAAACCAGAACGAAAATTTTGTGAGACGGAAAATACGTACAAAGAAACTCAGATTGAAACAACTCACAATATGGTCTTACAAAAGGGAATTTAGAACGAAAAGATTCACAAAAAGAATCGATTGAAAAAGACCCACAAGACGTAGGCTAGATTCAAAATACGTACAAAATGCAATGTAGCGTCGAAATACTTACAAAATGCAAATGAGATCAAAATACTTACAAAATGCAATTGAAATTGAAAATACACAATACAATTCAGATTGAAATATCCCATTTCCAATCCAAATTATTCACAAAGTGCAATTGAAATTCAAAATAATTACAAAATGCAATTGAAATGGAAAATGCTTATAAAATGTACGGTAGATTCAAACGACTCATGTGGTTGACAATACTTACAAAATGCAATTTAGATTGAAAATACTTGACAAAATGTAATTTACATTCAAAATACCCACAGAATGCAATTAAGAATCAAAATATGTGCAAAATGCCCACCAAACAAAATGCAATTTAGAATCAAAATTCGTGCGACATGCGGTTTTGGTTGAAAATACTTACAAAATGCAATTGAAATTCAAATTACTCAGTAAAAGGCCCGGCTACCTGCATTGAGAGAATTACTAAAAAGCAATTTTGATTGTCAATCTTTACAAAATGCAATTGAGGTTGAAAACAATCGCGAGATGTAATTTAGATCGAAAAAACTTACAAAATGCAACGTAGATCAAAAATGCCGTAAAAAATCGCTAAAAGGGTATTTAGATACACGGTGAACCAAGTAACAAAAAGAGTGCGTGAATCTTAAAGAGAAAAATAAATATAATGAAAAGAGGAGAGGAGAGGAAAGTGGAGAGAGGAGATGATGATGATGATAATTGTTGTTGATGATGATGATGATGATAATTGTTGTTTTAAGGGGCCTAAAATCGAGGTTATCGGCCCCTAATGATCTGGGTGATAGCGAAAATGATAATGAAATGGAAACCAGATCAAAATTATCGAAGACTGAATATACGTACAAAAAGGAACTCGCATGGAAACAACTCACAATATGGTCCTACAAAAGGGATTTTAGAACGAAAAGTTGCACAAAAAGAATAGATTGAAAAAGACCCACAAAACGTAGGTTAGATTCAAAATACGTACAAAATGCAAAGTAGCGCCGAAATACTTACAAAATGCAACTGAAATTCAAAATACTTACAAAATGCAAATGAGATCGAAAATACGTACAAAATGCAATTGAGGATCAAAATACTTACAAAATGCAATTGAAATTGAAAATACACAATGCAATTCAGATTGAAATATCCCAGTTCCAATCCAAATTATTCACAAAGTGCAATTGAAATTCAAAATACTTACAAAATGCAATTGAAATTGAAAATGCTTACAAAATGTACGGTAGATTCAAACGACTCATGTGGATTGACAATACTTACAAAAAGCAATTTAGATTGAAAATACTTGACAAATGTAATTTAGATTCAAAATACCCACAAAATGCAATTGAGAATCAAAATATGTGCAAAATGCCCACCAAACAAAATGCAATTTAGATTCAAAATTCGTGCGAAATACGGTTTTGGTTGAAAATACTTACAAAATGCAATTGAAATTCAAAATACTCACTAAAATGCCCTGACGCCTGCATTGAAAGACTTACTAAAAAGCAATTTAGATTGTCAATCTTTACAAAATGCAATTGAGGTTGAAAACAATCGCGAGATGTAATTTAGATCGAAGAGACTTACAAAATGCAACATAGATCAAAAATGCCTTAAAAAAATGGTAAAAGGGAATTTAGATACACGGTGATTCGAGTAACAAAAACAGTGCGGGAATCTTAAAGAGAAAAGGAAATAGAAGGAAAAGAGGAGAGGAGAGGGGAGAGAGGAGAAGGTCCGCCCCAAAGGGAAGGGACAAAAAGGGGAAAACGGACCCAGCTCAGGAATCCCTCGGGGTCGCCAACGCCCGAACTCACCAGCCGTGAGCCCCTGAGGGTGTAGCATTATCGACGGTGCACCAGAAGTGGTGGGGCTACATACACCCTGCCTCCTTAAGGGCCTTGAGCACAAGGCAGGAGGTAAAAGGAAAAGAAAAAGAAGGCTGACCCCTCGCAGAAGGAGGGAATCAGAAAAGATGAGACAAGGGCCAATGAAGGCGGGAAAGGAAGAGACTCCCTAGGCCTCGGATACCCTAATACCGTCGGGGTCGGAAGAGAACAAGAGTTGACCAAGGGAGGTCGACAGGAAAGAAGAAAGAGAGGAGCCGGCACAAGTAAGTGGAAGCAATGCCGGACTCAGCTGGGGCCCCGTGGTCGCCAACCCACAACCCACTAGATGTGAGCCCCTGGGGGGTGTGCCGTGATAGACGACACATACCGTTCCCATGATTCTTTCTTACTCTGGCGGATAAGAAACCGTGCCTTGGCACGGCATTTCTTAAACGCCACCAAATTGGCCATGTTCGGGCGTTTCCGATAATGCTTATGAGCGCGACCACGGTCTCTTATTGCCGCTGCAATATCCTCAGTCCACCAGGGGACGAGTTTGATGATGATGATGATAATTATTGTTTTAAGGGGCCTAACATCTAGGTTATCGGCCCCTAATGATCTGGGTGATAGCGAAAATGATGATGATGATGATGATAATTGTTGTTTTAAGGGGCCTAACATCGAGGTTATCGGCCCCTAATGAAATGAAATGACGTCAAATGAAAGTATGTAGATAAAAACAACTCACTGCCATGGATGAAGCGAAAATGGTGTTTATAAAACAGACAGTGAGCCCCCAAAAATTATGCCTTATTTGAATAAAAAGAATAAAAGGCGGATGGTAAAAAAGGATAAAACAAATAAGGCATAGTGAACAATACAATACATAACACGATAAGAAACGTAAAACAGATTGAACCACAATTAAAAGTCGTAACTACACATTAAAACTTAAAAAAGTAACCACTCTCCCTCATGAACCGGATAACGAGGTCAGCTGACGGCCCGTCATCACGGAGAATAAGGGAGAGGGTATTAGGCAGTTTAAGAGTCCCTCGCAGATCGGCCAGATCCACACACTCCAAGAGAAGGTGTGCCACGGTTAGGTGGGCGCCGCAAGTACACACAGGAGGATCTTCTCTCTTTAGCAAGTGGGAGTGCGTAGCAATCCCATGGCCGATCCGGAGTCGACAGAGTACCACAGCTTCCTTCCGGAGAGATCGGAAGGAAGATTTCCACACCTTCGTTGTCTCCTTGATGCCTCTCAGTTTGTTAGGTGGAGGCGTGGCAAGCCATGCCTCCTCCCAATGCGACAGGATCGAATGCCGCAACTGAGAGCGCACATCACTAGCAGGCACCTTATATGGTAGCGAGGGCAGTGCGACTGCCTCTCTCGCCGCCTGATCAGCAAGCTCGTTTCCCGCAATACCCATGTGGCTAGGAAGCCACACAAAGGTCACCCCGGTTCCAGCGTTACGCGAACTGACGAGCTGGTCGTGCACACGCTGGACTAACGGGTGCTTCGGGAAACACACATCGATCGCTTGCAGCGCACTCAGAGAGTCAGTACACACAAGAAAGTGCTGGTGATCGTCTGATAACGTGTACCGCAGAGCCTCTAAGATGGCATAGAGCTCCGCAGTGTACACGCTACAGGCCTCGGGAAGTGAAAAGAGAAACCGACGATCCTCAACCACAAATGCACAGCCTACTTTCTCGTTTACCCTCGAACCGTCCGTGAATACAAGCCCCGATCCCGGATACCGTGTCACCACGGACTGGAACAGCCTCCGATGGACGGAGGAGTCCGTGTCCGACTTGGGGCCGGTGTGCAGATCCAGGATGATATCAGGGCGAGAGACCATCCACGGAGGGGCCTTGCTAGGTACTCGGACGATACAGGAGACAGAAGGAAATCGGAAATGACGGTATAAGTCAGCCAAGCGAATCCCCGCCGGCCGAGTGGCTCGGGCGAGCGCAGCATACAGCCGGCGATTCGGATTGGAAAACAAACATGGATAGCTTGGATGAAGGGGCATCTGTCGAATTGTTGCAGCATAGGTTAGCAGTACTTGTTGGCGCCTCAGGTGTAAAGGAGGTACGCCAGCCTCGGCGAGCAAGCTGACGACTGGGCTCGTCCGAAAGGCACCCGTCGCCAGCCTCACACCGCCGTGGTGGACACTGTCCAGTTTAACAAGCACTGACTTACGGGCCGAACCATATGCTACACTGCCATAATCTAACCTAGATAAAATCAGTGCTTTATAAAAACGTAGAAGCACCGCGCGGTCCGCCCCCCACGATGTACCGCTAAGAAACCGCAACATGTTGAGCTTCTTAGCACAGGCAGTCTTCAAACACCGCACGTGTGGTTCCCACGTCAATTTCTGGTCGAAAAGGAGCCCAAGGAACCGGTACGCAGCAACAACAGGCAAAGCTACATTGCCCAGATAAAGCTCGGGATCTGGATGGAGGGTGCGCTTTCGGCAGAAATGGACAACCGAGGACTTAGTGGTTGAGAATCGAAAGCCATGCTCCAGTGTCCAGCGTTCCACTCTCCGAATAGCTTGTTGTAACTGTCGTTCAGCGACCGCCATATTTTGCGCACTATAATGTAGAGCGAAGTCGTCTACATATAGCGACGGTACCACTGCTGGACCAGCAGCAGCGACTATACCGTTTATGGCAATCGCAAATAATGTTACGCTAAGCACCGATCCCTGTGGGACTCCGTTTTCCTGTATATGATATTGCGAATATGTCCCCCCTATTCGGACACGGAACAGGCGAAGGGACAGAAAATTCGCAATAAAAACCGGCAAGTTACCTCGGAATTTCCATTGATGCAGAGTAGAGAGGATGCCGTAACGCCAAGTGGTGTCATAGGCCTTCTCGAGGTCAAAGAAAACGGCGACCAGGTGCTGTCTCCGGAGAAAAGCGTCCTGTATGGCGGTCTCCAGGCGTACCAGATGGTCGTTGGTACACCGTGACGCCCTGAAACCACACTGGTATTCAGACAGGAGTCCCCGTTTCTCCAGGATCCACACGAGGCGCCGATTGACCATCCTCTCGAAGAGCTTGCACAGACCGTTAGTGAGACAAATAGGTCTGTAACTCCCTGTCAATTTGGGATCCTTATCGGGCTTCAGGATAGGTATAATGATACCTTCCTGCCATTGCGCTGGAAACACACCCTCCAACCAGATACGATTAAACACCCTGAGCAAATAACGAATGCTCTCATCGTTAAGGTGTTTAAGCATCTGGTTGTGAATATTATCCGGGCCAGGAGACGTGTCCCTGCAGAGCGCCAGCGCTCCGCGGAGTTCCCAGTCCGTAAAGGGCACGTTGTACTCCTCCGAAGCGCGGGAAGCAAAACTAAGCTGGAAACGTTCCGCTTCGCGCTTCAGGGCCACGAAGGCAGGGTCATAGTTATCGCAACCGGATATATCCGCAAAATACGAGGCGAGATGGTTTGCAACGCGATAAGGATCTGTAACCAAGTCATTATCAATGGAAATTCCCGGTACAGTAGAAGATGTCTGAATGCCCGAAATGCGTCGTAGTTTAGTCCACACTTGAGAGGAGGGGGTATGTGCCGTAATAGAAGACACATACCGTTCCCAGGATCGTTTCTTACTCTGGCGAATAAGAATCCGTGCCTTGGCACGAAATTTCTTAAACGCCACCAAATTGGCCATGGTTGGACGCCGACGGTAGTGCTTATGAGCTCGACGACGGTCTCTTATTGCCGCTGCAATATCCTCTGTCCACCAAGGGACGAGTTTGCGACGAGGAGTCCCAGAAAAGGATGGAATGGACTCTTCGGCGGCAGCAAGAAGCACATCGGTGATGTGCTGTACCTCGTCATCGACGCTCCGGCAACCAAGATCAACGAAAACAGCTCGTTCTTGAAACGAGGGCCAATTTGCCCGCTTAAGAACCCAACGACTGGGGAACTCCACGGGCGTCTGGTTCAGAAGGGTAAGAACGATCGGGAAATGGTCACTGTCACAGAGGTCGTCGTGTACATACCAACCAAATAGGGGGACCAGCGCACGGCTACACACACTCAAGTCAATGTGTGAGTACGTGCCGTGCGCTAAGCTAAAATGTGTAGCTTCCCCTGTATTTAATAGACATAAATCCAACCCTTGAATTAAGCCTTCCACGTCCCTTCCTCTGGGGCAGGAAGATGGTGATCCCCATTGGGGGTGATGAGAGTTGAAATCACCCACGAGTAGGAAAGGGACTGGAAGTTGATCAACAAGATCTAAGACGTCATTAATATCAAGGGGTTGGTTCGGTGGAAGGTACACGTTACAAACAGTTGTCATAGCAGGCAAGGACACGCGAACTGCAATAGCTTCCAGAGGAGTGGCGAGTGGAAACTCCTCACTATAGCAGTCAGAGCGAACGAAGGTACAAACGCCCCCGGAAGCCCGGGCGGCGTCTTGTCGCTCTTTAGAGTATAGTCGGAAACCTCTCAGAACAGTCTCGTGATCAGGTCTGAGGTTGGTTTCCTGTAGACAGACTATACTCGCCGCGTATTGGGCAATAAGCTGACGGAGCTCTGTCAAATGCCTGTCATAACTGTTACAATTCCACTGTAACAGTGCCATTGTGTGAACTTAGGGAATAAGTTGGAGCACCAAGCTACTCCAACTTTGACTCTGGAGAATCTACAGTCACTACGTCGACTATAATCTCCATGTCCTCAGGCGAGTTCATGGAGTGAATCGACTCAGTGGAAGATTTCCTGGACGCAGTTCGGCGGCGGGAGGATCTCCATGGGGAGCGCGCAGATCTGGGGGCCGAAACGTCCCCAGGCGCAGAAGCTTCCGCAGGTGTTGGCGCGGATGGCTTCCCCTTTTGTGGAGAAAGGGAATGCGTAGTGCGGGGTCCCTTCTTACCCGCCCCCGGCTCTTTAAGGTATATAGACGGGTCAGGAGCCGAAGTCCTGACCCTGGTCGACGATGCCGCCTCCGCCGGCTTCGGCGCGGCTTTCGCCGACCGTTTGGATGGGGAGGAAGACTTCGACTTCCTCCCGAGTGGGGAGGAAGTCTTCAACTTCCTCCCCTGCTGTGCAGGCGGAGCAGCCTTCGCTCGCACAGCCTTCGTGCTGGCCGAAGATGGGGTTGAAGTCACCTTCGGGCTCTCTCTCTGATTCTGGGGAGTATCTAGAGATGTTGATGGCAGTGGTAAATTAGTAGGTTTCACAGTTGAGACAAAAGATGATGGAGCCGGTACCAAATTTGGTATTATGGCTCTATAATCAATCGTTGGAGAAGGCGAAATCGTGGTATGGTACTTCTTGCGGGCCTCCTGGTAGGTGAGACCATCCAGGGTTTTAATCTCCTGGATTTTCTTCTCACGCAGGAAGACAGGGCAGTTCCTGTCCCGAGGAGAATGAAATCCAGGGCAATTAGTGCACTGATATGGTGTTGTGCACTCTTCCGCTTCGTGGGGTACCTTACCGCATGTTCCACAGACGTCAGGGCTCGAGCAGCGGGATAACATGTGCCCGAATTTCTGGCACTTATAACACCTCATTGGTGGAGGGATGTAAGGCCGAACGTCGCAACGGTAACTTGTTACCTTGACTTTCTCCGGGAGCACCGAAAGCTCAAAGGAAATAATGAAAGCACCAGTATCCACGATTTGACCATTGACCTTGCGCGTAATGCGCCGGACATCAGTCACGTGACGGTGCTGCATATCCTCCTTGAGCTCCTCGTCAGTGTTCAGAATCAGGTCCCGGTGGAAAATGACTCCCCGGACCAGATTCAAAGACGTGTGCTTCTCCACTTTGACAGGGATATCGCCAAAGTGGTCACACTTCAGAAGGTGTTCAACCTGCTCACCAGTCCTAGTCTTGAGCAACAAGCTACCATTTCTCATCTTTTGTACCTTCTCAAGCTCGCCATAGACCCCTTCTATGTGCCGAGAAAACAAAATAGACTTTACCATCTTGAAATCACCCCCATCCGTTCTGGTTGCGACCAGAAACTTGGGAGTGTTAGCACCCAGATTCTCACGAACAGACTGTTCCCAGGGGGTTGATCCCCGCAGGGAATCAAAAGTTAAAGACTTGGGTGGCGGACCACCCTGGTGGGAGATATTCCTTTTCTGTCCCATGGCCGTTTCATCCTCCCTGAATGCCACCGACTCCAATCACGGGCTGTCTCTGTAGGCGCTACCCAGCCAAGGCAAGGCCCGCCTAGCTTGGAAGGCATTGCCCGGGGGTCCGATGTTTGACATGCCATTCAGGCATGTACCCCTTGGCATATACTAGAGAGTTTTCCAGCACAGGCATGCAGCTGTGCGGGGACCTGCGTTGTCAGGCGGATACTACTGCAGAGTACATGGCGCACCCACCTGTCGGTGTGGCCAGACCGAACAGGCTCTCGAGCGTAGTCGCACACTTAGGTGGCCCTTCCCCTGACAGCACGCACATGTAATTTTGAGTGCCAGACCTCAAAAACATGAACGGAAAAAGGCGTGCGATATAACCTAATGAGAGTTATATCGCACAAAGTAGGACGTTTAGAGCTGGCTGTCAAACCCGTAAAGGGGACCTGGGCCAAGAAACCCTTTACGTCGCCTTCTACGACTGGCAGGGTATACCTGTGAGTGTATTCCATCCCTCCCACCCACGGGAGGTCCAATTCGCAAGACAAGCCGGAAACCTAAAAGGATAGCCAAGGTCGCCCCTTTTAGTCGCCTCGTACGACAGGCAGGGGATACCGTGGGTGTATTCTAAACCCCCCACCCACAGGGGGAGATAGCGAAAATGATAATGAAACGGAAACCAGAACGAAAATTAAGTGAGACGGAAAATACTTACAAAAAGGAACTCGGATTGAAACGACTCACAAAATGTTCTTACAAAAGGGAATTTAGAACGAAAAGATTCACAAAAGGAATAGATTGAAAAATACCCACAAAATGAAGGCTAGGTTCAAAATACGTACAAAATGCAATGTAGCGTCGAAATACTTACAAAATGCAACTGAAATTCAAAATACTTACAAAATGCAAATGAGATCGAAAATACGTACAAAAAGCAATTGAGGTTCAAAATACTTACAAAATGCAATTGAAATTGAAAATGGACGAGTTTGAGACGAGGAGTCCCAGAAAAGGATGGAATGGACTCTTCGGCGGCAGCAAGAAGCACATCCGTGACGTGTTGTACCTCGTCATCGACGCTCCGGCAACTAAGATCAACGAACACAGCTCGTTCTTGAAACAAGGGCCAATTTGCCCGCTTAAGTACCCAACGACTGGGGAACGACACGGGCTTCTGGCTAAGAAGAGTGAAAACGATCGGGAAATGGTCACTGTCACAGAGGTCATCGTGTATGTACCTACCAAAATGGGGAAGTAACGCACGGCTACACACACTCAAGTCAATGTGGGAGTACGTGCCGTGCGTTAAGCTAAAATGAGTGGCTTCCCCCGTATTTAACAATGATAAATCCAGTCCTTGAATTAAGCCCTCCACGTCCCTGCCTCTGGGGCACGAAGATGGTGATCCCCATTGTGGGTGACGTGCATTGAAATCACCCACGAGTAGGAAAGCGGCGGGAAGCTGATCTACAAGATCAAAAACAGCGTTAATATCAAGGAGCTGGTTCGGTGGAAGTTACAAGTTACAAACAGTCGTCATAACAGGCAATGACACGCGAACTGCAATAGCTTCCAGAGGAGTGGCGAGTGGAAACTCTTCACTATAGCAGTCGGAGCGAACTAAAGTGCAGACGCCCCAGGAGGCCCGGGCGGCGTCTGTTCGCTCTTTCGGGTAAAGTTGGTAACCCCTCAGGACCGTCTGATGGTCAGGCCTGAGATTTGTCTCCTGTAAACAAACTATACTCGCTGCGTATTGGGCTATGAGCTGACGGAGCTCAGGCAAATGCCTGTCATAAATGTTACAATTCCACTGTAACAGTGCCATAGTGTGAACTTTGAAACTAAGGAAAAGAAGTAGCAAGCTACAACTTAACCATTATCAGGTGACCACAATCTCCATGTCCTCGTGTGGGGACCTGGAGCGGGCCGACCCAGCGGACGATTTCCGGGACGCGTGTTGGCGGGGGGACCTCCGTGGAGAGCGCGCAGACCTGGGGACCGGAACTTCCCCAGGCGCGGAATTATCCGCAGCTTGTGGGGCGGATGGCTTCCCCTTGTTCGGAGGGGGAGGGGATCGCGTGGTACGTGATTCCGTCTTCCCCGCCTCTCTCCTAAGTTTAAACGGGCCAAGAGAATTACTCCTGGCCCTGGTCGACGATGCCGCCTCCGCCGGCTTAGGTACGGCTTTCGCCGACCGTTGGGGTGCGGGAGATATCTGGGACTTCCCCCCCCTGCTGTGCGAGCGGAGGATCCTGCGCCCGCACAGTCTGTTTGGTGGTCGGAGGTGGGACAGGACCCACCTTCGAGCTGATGTTCAATTTCTCGGGTGCTGATCTCGGGATCGTAGGAGTCAATACTGCGGGTTTCACAACTGGTGCAAAAGATGAGGTTGATGGAACCAGACCAGGTATAATTTTACGATAATCAATCGTGGGAGCAGGAGCAATCGTAGTGTGGTACCTCTTGCGAGCCTCCTGGTAGGAGAGACCTTCCAGGGTTTTGATCTCCTGGATTTTCTTCTCACTCAGGAACACGGGACAGTCCCTGTCCCGAGGAGAATGAAATCCAGAGCAGTTGGTGCACTGATAGGGCTTTGTGCACTGCTCGTCATCATGAGGCACCTTACCACACGTTCCACAGATTGCCAAGTTCGAGCAACGAGATACCATGTGCCCGAACTTCTGGCACTTATAACATCGCATAGGTGGCGGAATGTACGGCCTGACATCGCAACGATAGCTTGTGACCTTAACCTTCTCCGGGAGTACTGAGCACTCAAAGGAAATGATGAAAGCACCCGTGTCAACGTCCTGACCGTTGACCTTGCGCGTAATGCGCCGGACATCGGTCACGTGACTGTGCCTCATATCCTCCTTGAGTTCCTCGTCAGTATTCAGAATCAGGTGCCTATGGAAGATAACTCCCCGGACCTGATTGAGAGACTTATGTTTTTCCACTTTGACGGGAATTTCGCCAAAGTGGTCACACGTCAAAAGTTTGTCTACCTGCTCAGCCGTTCTGGTCTTGAGCAACAAGCCACCGTTTCTCATCTTTTGTACTTTCTCTAGCTCACCATAGACACCTTCTATGTGGCGAGAAAACAAAATCGATTTGACCAGCTTGAAATCATCCCCATCGGTTCTGGTCGCGACCAGAAACTTGGGGGTATTAGCACCCATATTCGAACGTACAGACTGTTCCCAAGGAGTAGAACCCCTTAGGGAATCAAAATTTAAAGACTTGGGTGGGGGACCACCCTGTTGGGGGAAGATGCGCTTTTTTCCCATGGCCATTTCTTCCTCCCTTAATGCCACCGACTCCAATCACGGGCTGTCTCTGTAGGCGCTACCCAGCCAAGGCAAGGCCCGCCTAGCTTGGAAGGCATTGCCCGGGGGTCCGATGTTTGACATGCCATACAGGCATGTAGCCCTTGGCATATACTAGAGAGTTCTTCCAGCACAGGCATGCAGCTGTGCGGGGACCTGCGTTGTCAGGCGGATACTACTGCAGGGTACATGGCGCACCCACCTGTCGGTGTGGCCAGACCAACAGGCTCTCGAGCGTAGTCGCACACTTAGGTGGCCCTTCCCCTGACAGCACGCACATATAATTTTGAGTGCCAGACCTCAAAAACATGAACGGAAAAGAAGTGCGATATAACCTAATGAGAGTCAAACCCGTAAAGGGGACCTGGGCCAAGAAACCCTTTTAGTCGCCTCGTACGACAGGCAGGGGATACCGTGGGTGTATTCTAAACCCCCCACCCACAGGGGGGAAAATGTAATTTAGATTCAAAATACCCACAAAATTGCAATTGAGACTTAACTACTTGAACAAAGCGGAGTAGGTAGAAAATACAAAATGCAATTGAAATTCAAAATACTCACAAGAAGACCCCCCTATATTGAAAGACTTACTAAAAAGCAATTTTGATTGGCAATCCATACAAAATGCAAGTGAGATTGAAAAACACTCACAATAAGCAATTTAGATCGAAAAAAACTTACAAAATGCAACGTAGATCAAGAATACCTACAAAAAAGGTGCGGGAAACTTAAAGAGAAAAGGAAATATAAGGAAAAAAGGAGAGGAGAGGACATGATGATGATGATGATAATTGTTGTTTTAAGGGGCCTAACATCTAGGTTATCGGCCCCTGATGGTTTGGGTGATCGTGAAGATGAAAATGAAATGCGAACTTAAAACTAAAACTAACTACTAACCCACATACTAGAAGAAGAAATGGAAAACTACACGAGAATAAGGCAAACAAAAGGACAGAAGGAAAAGAAATGCCCGCAACCCCCGGAGAAGGCGGATTGAGGGTCCCGGAAGGAAGGAGAGCCACGAAAGGCATACAGGAAAGTGAAAGAGGAGAGGGTCCGCCCCAAAGGTAAGGGACAAAAGGGGAAAACGGACTCAGCTCAGGAATCCCTCGGGGTCGCCAACTCCCGAACTCACCAGCCGTGAGCCCCTGAGGGTGTAGCATTATCTAGTGTGCACCAGAAGTGGTGGGGCTACATACACCCTGCCTCCTTAAGGGCCTAGAGCACAAGGCAGGAGGTAAAAGGAAGAGAAAAAGAAGGCTGACCCCTCGCAGAAGGAGGGTATCAGAAAAGATGAGACAAGGGCCAATTAAGGCGGGAAAGGAAGAGACTCCCTAGGCCTCGGATACCCTAATACCGTCGGGGTCAGAAGAGAACAAGAGTTGACCAAGTGAGGTCGACAGGAAAGAAGACAGAGAGGAGCCCGGCACAAGTAAGTGGAAGCAATGCCGGACTCAGCTGGGGCCCCGTGGTCGCCAACCCACGCCCACAAGATGTGAGCCCCTGGGGGAGAGAGGAGAGGACAGGGTCCGCCCCAAAGGTAAGGGGCAAAAGGGGAAATCGGACCCAGCTCAGGAATACCTCGGGGTCTCCAACTCCCGAACTCACCAGCCGTGAGCACCTGAGGGTGTAGCATTATCTAGGGAGCACCAGATGGGGTGGGGCTACATACACCCTGCCTCCTTAAGGGCCTTGAGCACAAGGCAGGAGGTAAAAGGAAAAGAAAAAGAAGGCTGACCCCTCACAGAAGGAGGGTATCAGGAAAGATGAGACAAGGGCCAATTAAGGCGGGAAAGTGAAAGACTCCATAGGCCTCGGATAACCCAATACCGTCGGGGTCGGAAGAGAGCAAGAGTTGACCAAGGGAGGTCGACAGGAAAGAAGACGGAGAGGAGCCCGGCACAAGTAAGTGGAAGCAATGCCGGACTCAGCTGGGGTCCCGTGGTCACCAACCCACGTCCTACTAGATGTGAGCCCCTGGGGGGTCATCTTTTGACTGGCTGCGTGGCTCAGCGGTAACGTTCTCCCCTGCTGAACCCAAGATCGAATCCTGGTGCAGTCAGTTGGCATTTGAGGGTGCACAAATGCGAGGAAGCCGTGTCAGTAGATTTACTGCCATGTTAAAGATCTCCTTCGGGGCCCGGCGTCTCTAAAAGTCGCAGTAGTTAAACGGGACGCATAACCAAGAACATTATTATTACGAGTTTATTTTATTAATCTGCCAGGCAAGGTCAGTACCGTAATTCTATTTCATCATTTCGGGAGGATATAATGTAGGAGCAAAGTAAGGAACACGCAACTGATATCAATGATGACACGCTACCACTACAGCGTACGACACCACCACGACAAAACAAGAAAATAAAGTTAACTTCACAGACTGAGGAGACGGAAAAACCGTCGATCAAGGAACTTCCGAGACTGGTGTTATTGGAAGAGTTGAAGTTAGCTCGCATGCAACAGCAGGAAATAGATGATCGGAACTTAGCCTCAAACTTAAGTGAACAAACCTACATACAGTATGCATAATAATGTGTGGATCAGAGAGATAAATGTTTGTATTGAACTCAGGCGAAATGCAACATGAAGCTGAGGCGTTATAACTTCTAGTAGCCTAACAAACACTATATCGACGCTATTTCCATCTAGAGGTTATCTCCTGAATGCATAAGCGATCGTATTTATCGGTATATCTTGTAAAATGAAAAGCGCCCACTAAGGAGAATGTCATCTCTAACTAAGGAACTCGACTGAGCTATTGTTATGTCGGAGAATTGTTATGACGAGAAGAGATGTAGAGAGCCGAGAGCCATGATGAAAGAAAGAGAATTACATCTATCTAATGTGTTTTGAAACGATGTTTGAATTTGTCTTGTTGCGTTGAACCGTTCCCGATTGCATCACCGTGCAATCGTTATCTTTGGAAAGAGGCCAGTTTTCAGTGTGATATGCATTTTGGAGCTGTCGTCTGTGAACTTCAGAACATCTCTGGAATGGATAAGTCTGATCTTGGTTATATTTATTTGAAAAGTATCATCAAGCATGACTAAAGCGCCCTATACACGATCAAACAATTTGCGCAACAGAGACTGATCGATTGTGTATGGGGGGAGTTTGACGTGTTGTGCAACTGTACGAAGGCTGTGGTGTGAATTCAAAATATTTTGAAATAACAGAGCGTTGTGCAACAGTTGTCAGCGTGTGTGGACGTGTTTTATAAGTGTTGTTGATGATGATAATTGTTGTTTTAAGGGGCCTAACATCTAGGTAATCGGCCCCTGATGGTTTGGGTGATCGTGAAGATGAAAATGAAATGCAAACTTAAAACTATGATGATGATGATGATGATAATTGTTGTTTTAAGGGGCCTATTATCTAGGCTATCGGCCCCTGATGGTTTGGGTGATCGTGAAGATGAAAATGAAATGTAAACTTAAAACTGAAACTAACTACCAACCTACATACTAGAAGAAGAAATGGAAAACTAAAGGAGAATAAGCCAAATAAAGGACAGGAGGAAAAGAAATGCCCTCAACCCTCGGAGAATGCGGATTGAGGGACTTGGAAGGAAGGAGAGCCATGAAAGGCAGATAGGAAAGTGAAAGAGGAGATGATGATGATGATAAGTGTTGTTTTCAGGGGCCTAACATCCAGGTTATCGGCCCCTGATGGTTTGGGTGATCGTGAAGATGAAAATGAAAAGCGAACTTAAAAATAAAACTAACTACTAACCTACATACTAGAAGAAGAAATGGAAAACTAAAGGAGAATAAGGCAAATAGAGGACAGGAGGAAAAGAAATGCCCTCAACCCTCGAAGGAGGCGGATTGAGGGACTTGGAAGGAAGGAGAGCCATGAAAGGCAGATAGGAAAGTGAAAGAGGAGAGGGTCCGCCCCAAAGGTAAGGGACAAAAGGGGAAAACGGACCCAGCTCAGGAATCCCTCAGGGTCGCCAACTCCCGAAATCACCAGCCGTGAGCCCCTGAGAGTGTAGCAATATCCAGGGTGCACCAGAAGTGGTGGGGCTACATACACCCTGCCTCCTTGAGGGCCTTGAGCAGAAGGCAGGAGATAACAAGAAAAGAAAAAGGCTGGCCCATCGCAGAAGGAAGGAATCAGAAAAGATAAGACAAGGTCCAATTAAGGCGGGAAAGGAAGAGACTCCCTAGGCCTCGGATACCCTAATACCATCGGCGTCGGAAGAGAACAAGAGTTGACCAATTGAGGTCGACAGGGAAGAAGACGGAGAGGAGCCCGGCACAAGTAAGTGGAAGCAATGCCGAACTCAGTTGGGGCCCCGTGGTCGCCAACTCACGTCCCACTAGATGTGAGCCCCTGGGGGGAAGTACTTCGATGAGATTGATTTTTTGAGAGACCACGAAACTCAAGTAAAGGGAAGCAGTACTATGGAGGAGGAGGCAAATTAAAGTAACTACGAAGAAAATAGCTTGGTAAGTTTCAATCTCCATGGACATTTTAAATTTCATATTCTTGTATCTATAGCAACATTAATATATGGTGGAAGCATATATTGGTTTCGATAGCTGCAGTCGTTTAGGAGTTGATATGGGAGGGGGACACATATGGAACAAACACACTGTATATTCTTCTTACCATAGAGATACAGAAAGCAATGTATAAGGATTCAAACATTTCTGAAGTGATAATGAAACGTTTTATATTTGTCTTTATTTGCTCCTTTATAAAGAGCCAACAACAACAACCCCCCACATAACTGTAAAAAAAAAATATCTTACTTTTTTCCGTTTTTTAAATTTTGTCTTATTTGACCGGAGAGGGCGCCAATTTCCAAGTAGTTTTGGAAATAATAATATTTTATTAGCACAGAAAAATCTTTTATCACGGGTTGTAAGGTGATGGAACACAACTGATAGCTTGCGATTTCTGATCAGACACGAATTATTATACATATAAAAAACAAGTAGTGCTAACTTGGTGTTTATTTAGTTTAAAGTGATACGAGTATGAGTTAATCATAAATGGAAGTTACTTCTAATAATGACCTAATAAATAGATTGGTGCTTACCATATGGACGGTTGTATTATGGTCATGTTTATAAATTATAGTGGGAAAATTTATTAATCCATTTGCATTCTCCGTGTAGATAACCTCAAAATGGATCCTCCTTCTGTATAGATAATCTTCCTTCAACTTGTACACATTATCTTCCTTCCACAGATAGACAGTAATAATCTCTTTTTGTCTTCCTTTCAATATGTTATCGATACCTATATATATATATATATATATATATATCATAGGTAGAGGTGTTAGAAAGTGTTGTTATTTTTTTGAAGATTTGTTGATTTAAAATTCAAAAGGTGGTGTTTTGTGTTTTTATTATTTTTTCGGGGGATGACATGTTAAAATTTGGAAAGCGATAAGGTTTGTACAAAATATGATGATGATGATAATTGTTGTTTTAAGGGGCCTAACATCTAGGTTATCGGCCCCTGATGGCTTGGGTGATCGTGAAGATGAAAAAGAAAAGAAAAAAAACAGAAAAAGAAAAAAAAAACTAACTTAAAACTAAAACTAACTACTAACCTACATACTAGAAGGAGAATAAGGCAAATAAAGGACAGGAGGAAAAGATATGCCCTCAACCCTGGAAGAAGGCGGATTGAGGGACTTGGAAGGAAGGAGAGCCATGAAAGGCAGATAGGAAAGTGAAAGAGGAGAGGGTCCGTCCCAAAGGGAAGGGACAAAAAGGGAAAACGGACCCAGCTCAGGAATCCCTCGGGGTCGCCAACTCCCGAACTCACCAGCCGTGAGCCCCTGAGGGTGTAGCATTATCTAGGGTGCACCAGAAGTGGTGGGGCTACATACACCCTGCCTCCTTAAGGGCCTTAAGCACAAGGCAGGAGGTAAAAGGAAAAGAAAAAGAAGGCTGACCCCTCACAAAAGGAGGGTATCAGAAAAGATGAGACAAGGGCCAATTAAGGCGAGAAAGGAAGAGACTCCCTAGGCCTCGGATACCCTAATACCGTCGGGGTCAGAAGAGAACAAGAGTTGACCAAGTGAGGTCGACAGGAAAGAAGACAGAGAGGAGCCCGGCACAAGTAAGTGGAAGCAATGCCGGACTCAGCTGGGGCCC
This sequence comes from Meconema thalassinum, assembly GCA_946902985.2. Lineage (NCBI taxonomy): Eukaryota > Metazoa > Arthropoda > Insecta > Orthoptera > Tettigoniidae > Meconema > Meconema thalassinum. The sequence goes on along the minus strand of OX336392.1, from coordinate 509,586,831 downwards.
CGTGGTCGCCAACCCACGCCCACAAGATGTGAGCCCCTGGGGGAGGTTTGTACAAAAAGGGCATTTCAAAATATAAACAATTAATTTAAAAAAAAAAGTAAAAAACAAAACAGCAGGGTAAAACGTTAAACATGGCTATGGAAGAATGAGATAATACTTATATGGAAGTCACATTTTTATTTTACATTCACCATCTCGAAACACATTTCAGTGAATACCTTTTTCAGTTTTATCCAAATACTGCCGTGAAATCACTGGAAGTAGATTATGGTTAAAGTCTCAGCATTTGCAGCTGTCAATTTTCGCCTCCTATCACTTACTATGAGACTGTATTTCGAAAATGACCTTTCAGAATCCACATTTAAACAAGGATACCACACACACACTTTAATGCAGCTGTTGCATAGTCTCGGTGAGCAGGCCTTAATCCCATGAGGATCTCTGGAACATTCACATTATCTTCATGACGCAGTTGGTTCTTGATTGCAGTCAGGTAAATGCTGTGAGCCTCTAAAAACTGTTGAGATGATGATGATGATGATGCTAATTGTTGTTTTAAGGGGCCTAACATCTAGGTTATCGGCCCCTGATGGTTTGGGTGATCGTGAAGATGAAAATGAAAAGCGAACTTAAAACTAAAACTAACTACTAACCTACATACTAGAAGAAGAAATGGAAAACTAAAGGAGAATAAGGCAAATAAAAGGACAGAAGTAAAAGAAATGCCCTCAACCCTCGGAGAAGGCGGATTGAGGGACTTGGAAGGAAGAAGAGCCATGAAAGGCATATAGGAAAGTGAAAGAGGAGAGGGTCCGCCCCAAAGGTAAGGGACAAAAGGGGAAAACGGACCCAGCTCAGGAATCCTCGGGGTCGCCAACTCCCGAACTCACCAGCCGTGAGCCCCTGAGGGTGTAGCATTATCTAGGGTGCACCAGAAGTGGTGGGGCTACATACACCCTGCCTCCTTAAGGGCCTAGAGCACAAGGCAGGAGGTAAAAGGAAGAGAAAAAGAAGGCTGACCCCTCGCAGAAGGAGAGTATCAGAAAAGATGAGACAAGGGCCAATTAAGGCGGGAAAGGAAGAGACTCCCTAGGCCTCGGATACCCTAATACCGTCGGGGTCAGAAGAGAACAAGAGTTGACCAAGTGAGGTCGACAGGAAAGAAGACAGAGAGGAGCCCGGCACAAGTAAGTGGAAGCAATGCCGGAATCAGCTGGGGCCCCGTGGTCGCCAACCCACGCCCACAAGATGTGAGTCCCTGGGGGAGAACTGTTGAGACTCCATCTTCGTAAGAAATGGGGCATTCTTCTTAAATTGGAGCAGTTCTATGGGAGATACGTTCTTAGGTGCATGCCGAGGATCAAACAATGACCCGATAGCTTCTACAGTCTTCCTGGCTGGATCCGTGGTCCTTAAAGTCCTGACTTTCACTAGAGCTGACTGGGCAACACACGTAAGATTGGACTTAACCTTTATCTGCATCTTTTGAGGAAGCTGTTCCAAGTTCTGGAGGATCGTATGATTGAACATTCCACCATCGCCTAATAGCTTGAGCTTTACCTCAAGGTCATCTAGCTTCCCAGCCAGTAAGTGAATTGTTGGGTACTTAGATCCCTCCAAGAAATTAAGCAAGTCCATAAGAGAGGCACCAACAACAGAAACATACAATGCTTGTAATTGTATAAATTGTATTGTTGAAGTCGATGCTTGTTGGAAAAATTTGACCCCAGAATTTGAATCTTCCAATGTTTTGAAAAATTCTACCAGATCTTCCACATGCGTGGCCATATACATTGCAGCCTTAAACCATGAATTCCATCTTGTACATACAGGCATTGGGAAAGCTAGAATTTCATTCTCTTTTTCTGTGTTTTCATATTTCTCCCTTAGAAATGCAACGTAATTGCTTTTTCTTTTTCGCGTATTTAAAAAGGCATTCTTTGTCTTTACTATAGACATGTTCAATTCGTCCAGCTCGTTTTCAAATACGCAGCCGATAAGATTGACTTTATGAGCCCAGCACTGGACATGACTTAATTCTTCAATCAATCCTTGAAGAGTAGTTACACATTTTGTCATGTAGCGTGCTGAGTCCGTAACTACTGCCACTACACGCTCCCGTTCAATTTCATAGGAATTCAAGGTGTCTAATATCGCATTGGAGCAATTTACGCTATTGGCAGAATCTAGAACAACAGAGGCAGCCAGATGGGTGTTCATTTCAGTTGATGGTACTGATGGACGAAAAAGAATGTTGAAAACACACCTACCATTCTTGTCAGTTGTTTCGTCACATAGCAGAAACACGTCTTTGTTTTTTATATCTTCCCTAATTTCTTCCCTCCTTCTTTCGCCAATCATGGGGATGTATTTCTGACGAATCTGATTTGCTGATGGTAAATCTCCACTTCCGCGAACGTACTTATTAAACCAAGTACGGATAGCAGGATTGTCTAGTTTCTCTACTGGTATATTAGCTTTCACAAACGCAGTAGTAGTGTCCAAAATAAACTCTTCTTTCATATCCTTCACAGACTAGCATTTGATAATGTTTCTTTCAAGATGGCCACTCTAGGAACACTAACTTCAAGACGCGAATTTTCTCGGCGTTTTGAATGCTTCTCCGATTTGCAATGTTTGTCTAATGCATCTTTCCTGCGATAATCTAACCGACAATCACAATATTTGCACATAAGAATGCCACAAGAAATTATAAATCCTTCATTCTTATATTCTTTAAGTCTGTCTGTGGCAGAAACAGCTACCTTCGGCATTTTTAAACTCAACGCCCAGTAACAAACACTGTTATCACACGCCAGTATAAATTCGTAACCACACGCAAAATTTATTTCTGAATTCGTGTCATAATATTTAAATTACGTCGCGTCTCATCTTCCTGTACTGCTAAGTTCGGAACTAATACGACGAACACGTGGTCGCCAACTGATTCACGCAAATAACACACTAGCTTCGATGATAACGCACAATTTGCGCACTTCTTTTATTAAATTATATAGAATTCTCTACTATAATTTACACTCGCTACCGATGTAACAGGAGGCAAACGTAGTTTACATTATGAACAACTATCACATAACCTTTTGGAGGTAGTCGGCCAAACTATTCACGCCGCGATATAACAGCTGTTTACCACAGCGCTAAAATGCAACGAGTAACGAGAATATCGACAGTATATCGTAATATGACGTATATCGTAGTATTACCCCTCGCGAAACTATACAATCGATCATTCTTTCGAATTGAACACCAACCAAATTCGATTATCGGCTTGTGGACAAAAATGTTCGGATTGGTGTGGGGAAAAAATATGAAAATTTGTTTTTATTTCGCAGACTGCGGTATTTGTGGTGTTATTCACAAAATTCGCGTTATTTCGCGATTTAATTTCACTCCTGGGCGGCACGAAACATGTAAATACGTGAAAATAAAACATCCTAACCTCTAAATATGACTTTTCGTTTTATCGCGAATTAACAAAAACTAACACCTCTAATCATAGGACAATTGCAGACCATTTGATTTAATACGTTACTGAAAACTTTGTTTCTTCTTTTCTCACTTTTCCTTTCTTAATCATGACAATGTGCCAACAACTCTAATAATCTCTTCTACAGTCCACTGCCTGCTAATCCTTTACTTATATATTCCATGGATCATTATTTCTTGAGGCAGTATCAATATACACCATCCTCTTCACACCAGTAGTGCCATCTATCGGATCAGCCATCTTGTATACAGTATACGTGAAGCGCTAAACACAAATCAAAGTGCCAAGTAACATCTCCTTCACGAAGAAAACAGTCAAATTAAACCACTAAACGACACCCATACGTAAGACCAATATACATATAATATCCCGCCTAAATCTCTCTAAATGTAACTTCCATCTTATGATATGAATGATTGATGAAACTGAAATGATATTACATATTTACAGTAATAACAAAGATTAGTTCAACACTATTACAATACTGAAATAGTAATAGGTCTCAATTGTTTATTTTCAACTATTATTGTTTCATTTTCTAACTTTTCTTTAAACGTCTATTACTGTGACGCCCTTTTCCGCTTTTCTTGCCATGTAACAGCTCCTATGGAGTTGAAGTAATTACAGAACTTTTGTCTCACTTCCTTGGCTGCAAAGGTGCTGTTCCGTCCTTGAAGTGGCTGCAGTATGTCGCCTTCTGATCTCCAATCACCGTTTGTAATATTACCAGTGATTTCATCTTCAGTATCGAATCTCCCTCGATACTAGGATTCCACTTTCTTTTGTCTTAAAAAAATATGCAAATGACAGCATGCTAGTGTTATAACAACAGCTTTGTTCGGAGATACGTTAATCTCCTTTAGAGGAATTCTGAACGAGATGCTAATATTCCGAATGCGTTCTCAAAGATGCGACGGTCCCGGGAGTGTCTAGTTGTAAACCGCTTGCTCCTTACTTAAATTGTTCTGGGAGAATGGCTTCATTAACTTTTCCATCAGTGAAGAGGCATCGTCCCCCACTAAGTCATAAGGTATTTTCACATTAGGGCCTGGCAAATTACTGGGATCAGGAATGCGAAGTTGCGAGCGAGACTCTTTCATAAAACAGTGTGTTTGCAAACACTCCTCCGTCCGAAACTCGGCCATTCGCACCAACATCAACCATTATAAATTCATAGTTAGCATTGACAATTGCCATTAATAGAATGCTAAAGGAATGTTTATAGTAATAGGATCCTGTTCCTGAAGGCTGTGTGAGCATGTTTTCCTTCTATCGCCCCAATGCAGTGAGGAAAATTCCATTTTCTATCGAACTCTTGCAGAAGCATTCAATCAGTTTCAGATTTTGGGATCTGTAAAGCAAAATTGTTTAGGGTAGCAACCAACTTCAATACATTCATTGTTCTGGAGATACATCAACAGTTATTAAGAATAGTAATTTTTTTAAATAGTGTTGAAAGTATTACTCCATTGTCATGGGTCGACCCTGCGATGCCTATTGATGGTTTAATGCTTGTATAACAATGTGTTTTTAAATTCTTTATAACATGGTCCAATTTATCTTTATATACACTCACCGGCAAAAAATGCGAAACACTACGACTTTCAGACTAAACTCAATGTTGGACCGTTCCAAACCTTGTATTAATCAAATACTGTACTATGACATTACAGCAATATGGCAATGCATCACAAGTTAATTACTGTACCTTAATTAGTACAATAATTGATAAACATTGCACAGACACGAATTTGGTAATATCGAAACCTGGAATCCATCGTACTGTCCTCCGACCTGTTGCACTGTATGATTACAGTACGAATGTCGTAAACAAACAATAATGTCCACAAAAATAGGGGGAACAAGAATTTATATCAATAAACCTTAAGACAGCCGTTTGTGGTTATTCTTGTCCAAAGGCGGGAAACACTAACATTAGTGTTGTGATTGTCACGATCAACAATGTTTATCAATATTATTGCGCTGAAACTTCTCAAAAGAGCTAATTAACTCATGATTAACACACGACACATTGCCATGTCGCCGCAAAGTTACAACATTCAATTTATAACAGATATGAAACGGTCAAATATTGCGTTTTGTCTGAGATTCGTAGTGTTTCGCATTTTATGCCGGTGAGTGTATAAATAACAATCAGTTCAAAATAATGCATGACAATTATATGAATGCTACAAAACGCTGAATGTCAACAAGCATAAAACTAACTTCTATTAAAGATCACCGTCCCTAGATATACCGTATGTTACTTACTACAATTGGTAGTTCGTAGCCAAATTTGTCGGTTATATTTGGATAGAAACGCTCTATCAAGTTCCAACGTTCACCGCAAGAAGTTAGTGACAGTGGCATCTCTGGTAGCCAAATTTGGAACTACTTCAAATTGAACTTGTTGGGAGCCTACTGGCGTTGATTGAAATACCGCGCTATGGCCATTGGCTGCAATTCAAATAAAATACAGGGTGCCAGGGAATGTTCTCCTCAGGGGCTACATGCTGCATAAAGAACACACCCTGGCCCTGTGTAGTAAGCCTATGCTACATACTCAGGCCAATATTGAATCATTCTTCCTTTGTAGAGCCCATACGTGTACACACCAACGACTCTCCAGCAGGACCATCTACCTCTACAATGACAAGAAAGACGGCAAAGAAAAGGAAAATCGTCTGCGATAAGGAAGAGGACGAGGACAAGAGGAACGAACAAGGCGTGCAATTATCTGCGCAACAACAACAACAACGAAGCTGAAATTCTGGCAAAAGCATGGGCTCTCGAGTTCATGAAATTGAATCAAGATCAACAAATTTGGGCCCAAAAAAAGCTATAAATGACATACCTTTTGAAGGATAATTAGGCAATTTACACAGATATTCAGTTTCAAACAATCAAGAACATTCTCAACACAGGCATACTCCTTCACCGTACTGTACACAATCTAGTCGAGCTTTATCAACCGGAAATTACAGTTACACGTCCGTGTCACCCGTAACCCAGACTGTCATTGAACTTCCCACTAGTGAAGAAAGTGTGAGATACACTTCAGTATCAGACCTTCTAAACGATCGTCAGTATTATGAAGTATTTTGAAGTCTTATGATCAAACATAAATTCGAACAGAAACTTTCAAAGCAATATCATTTTAAATAAAAATAATATACATTTACCTGTATGTTTCTTTTGAGAACCTGGATGATCGCTTCGCATGTCTCCATTACAATTTTCCCAAGTGCTTGCGCTGCAATTGCAGTTTCAAACTTCAAGGCCTCAAAGGTAAGCCCAGATGACGGAAATATGATGAAAATAATTGTTGTTTGAAGGGGCCTAACATCTAGGTTATCGGCCCCTAATGGTTTGGGTGATCGTGATGATGATAATGAAATGTAAACTATAACTAAAACTAACCTATATACTAGAAGAAGAAATGGAAAACAAAAGGAGAATAAGGCTAATAATGGACAGGAAGAAAATAAATGCCCTCAACCCTCGAAGAATGCGGATTGAGGGACTTGAAAGGAAGGAGAGCCATGAAAGACAGATAGGAAAGTGAAAGAGGAGAGGGTCCGCCCCACAGGTAATGGATAAAAGGGGGGAAACCGGACCAAGCTCAGGAATCCCTCGGGGTCGACAACTCCCGAACTCACCAGCCGTGAGCCCCTGACGGTGTAGCAATATCTAGGGTGCACCAGAAGTGGTGGGGCTACATACACCCTGCCTCCTCGAGGGCCTTGAGCAGAAGGCAGGAGATAACATGAAAAGAAAATGAAGGCTGACCCCTCGCAGAAGGAGGGTATCAGAAAAGATGAGACAAGGGCCAACTAAGGCGGGAAAGGAAGAGACACCCTAGGCCTCGGATACCCTAATACCGTCGGGGTCGGAAGAGAACAAGAGTTGACCGAGTGAGGTCCACAGGAAAGAAGACGGAGAGGAGCCCGGCACCAGTAAGTGGAAGCAACGCCGGACTCATCTGGGGGCCCCCGTGGTCGCCAACCCACGTCCCACTAGATGTGAGCCATTGGGGGGAGATGACAGAAAACGTAAGGTAGCAAACAATCCTTGTTTGGGTGATATGGGGTCTCTCGTGACGGTGGTTTCCTTTTCTATTTAAGGGGTGATCAAATCTAATAGTTCGCCGAAGTTAGCTGGGCACATACGTAAATAGTTCTGGTAGTCGAGTGGCGCAGACACTTGTATTTCTTTTAAAAGATTTTTGTGGCTAAAGCCATGTCTCTTTCTCAACCACTCCTTCATTCAGATGCCACGCCCCCTTCTCCGTTTATTGCCTTCAATAATTTTGTTTTCGTTTCTTACATCCGAGGCTCGTTTTATTGTTGAAAGCAATTTGACTACTTTACTCCTCCAGCTGGCTTGCTGGGCCTAACGCACGAGGTTGACTCCCTTAGCCTTTGATAGTCCCCTATCTAGACTGCAAGGCAGCAGCGCTCTGATACATTTGTGTGTCATTTCCTACACACAGGTTTCATCAAACCTGCTAAAGGAAAACTCCTCCGCCCGTAGCCGTTGGTTCTCCCTTAGTTTGGTACTGGCCGCCAGGCGGTGGAGATGAAGTTTTTAAGAAGACAAGGAGGGACAAAATAGAAAATGATGAGATACGTCATCTTGTTCAAGTAGAACAATCTCTTATGAGATCTGTGTTGAAGCCAGGTTGAAATGGTTCGATCATCTCAAAAGAATGGGCACACAGAGAACAGCTATAGTGTGGTTTGAGAACCGAAAGGCAAGAGATCGACCAAGGAAGAGATGGATCGACAGGTTAGAAATGATCTTGCAGGGACAGGTCTGGATTTGCAGCAGGTCGTGGAAGGGGAGACATTCTGGTGAGAACTAAATGGAGAGCGCTCATTCACCGCACCCGAGAAACTGGAGCCGGTTCATGATGATGATGATGATGATGATGATGATGACTAATTTTGTTACTATTTCCACCGGAAGCACACGCAATTATATAAGGTGCGTTCAAAAAGTAACGAGCCGGAGGCTGGAATGTGCAAACCGGTGACTACATCGGCTAATCGTGGCGTGTGTAACGAGGGCTCAGCTACGAGATGGAACTTTTAATCAAGATGTGTTCTTACATTGCATGAGCATAAGGATGCAATACTGGAATGCTTGGAGAAAATCGAAGACACGAGCAAACTAACAGCTAATATGAACCAAGCACTTGCACTGCGTCTGAAAATACAACAGCCAACGTTTACTTTTTGGTTACAGTTCTTTTACAGTGTTATGCCTCACGTGGACATTCTATACAACCAATTACAAAAGCGTTCTGCTGACCGTGTATCAGTGCGAAGTGCAGTAAGCTCCTTCGAAACTGCAATTTTGAAAGTAAGGGACAATGTTGACAGCGTCGTTGTGGAGGTGAGCCGATTGGTTTCGACTCACATTACTTCGCCGCCGCCCCCCTTGCGCCCCGCCGCCGCCCATGCCGGCCCCGCCGCCGCCCCCACATGACCCCCTCCCCCTTCTTCTGCCGGCGCCCCTGGTCATTAATGTGACAAATAATCATTTCTGGATCAAGAGGAGGGAATGAACATTTCTATAATACAACTTGATGACTAAATATATACCCAAACTACCAGTCTACATTTGGGGGAATGTAGCCATTGTTGACTGTTTTGTGCATTGTTGATGTGAACTGTTTCTGAAATTTGGCGCTCTCTAAATGAAACTAACACAAGACTGGATAGCCAATCAGTGGTTGACACATCTGTGCCCATTGTGTTGCCAAGCTAACTTTAGCTCTGAACTTGATTCGGCCATAAGGGTGTTAAAGACAAATTAATTCATGAGGTTGGCAATGTAAGTTGTGCCGGCCGATCTTCAGTTGTCTACTGGTTCAAAAATGATATCTGAGCATGCGCAAGATGGCTGCCGGATTGCTAAGAAGCCAAGCCAACGCTTGGAAGAACAACTCCTTGATGTGATTCTGTAGAGGCAAGACGTAGTGGCGTGGTCTGACTCGGAGCCACTGCCGAAATTATTAAGTATTCATGATGTGAATTTCTGTGAAAGAACGTGAGTGGCAGCCTCGGGCCTTTTTCTCTAATTTAGGCCATGAATAAGGTAAAACTGTTAAACCATCTAATTATAAGAACTCGTTGCTGATCGACATATAATTGCAACATTCCGGACAATGATTTCTTAGCTTAGCTTGTGGAGGGCAAGTGGCGTTTTGTCCCCCGCGCTGCACAATGATGCTGCAAACTTAAGTTTCTTTTGGCTTGTTATGAGCATATCTGCTCCTGAGATTTTATTTATTAATGTGTGTAATTTCTTGCTAATTTATTTTAAGTGGGCCCATGATTGTTATTTTTATTTAATTGAATGTTTGCTAGGGAACAAGCCTTGTTAAGAATAGGGTGCAGCGCAATGCGTAGGTTGAGGGCCCTGAAGATTTGATGATGATGATGATGATAATTGTTGTTTTAAGGGGCCTAACATCTAGGTTATCGGCCCCTAATGGTTTGGGTGATCGTGAAGATAAAAATGAAAAGCGAACTTAAAACTAAAACTAACTACTAACCTACATACTAGAAGAAGAAATGGAAAACTAAAGGAGAATAAGGCAAATAAAAGGACAGAAGGAAAAGAAATGCCCTCAACCCTCGGAGAAGGCGGATTGAGGGACTTGGAAGGAAGGAGAGCCATGAAAGGCATATAGGAAAGTGAAAGAGGAGAGGGTCCGCCCCAAAGGTAAGGGACAAAAGGGGAAAACGGACCCAGTTCAGGACTCCCTCGGGGTCGCTAACTCCCGAACTCACCAGCCGTGAGCCCCTGAGGGTGTAGCATTATCTAGGGTGCACCAGAAGTGGTGGGGCTACATACACCCTGCCTCCTTAAGGGCCTAGAGCATAAGGCAGGAGGTAAAAGGAAGAGAAAAAGAAGGCTGACCCCTCGCAGAAGGAGGGTATCAGAAAAGATGAGACAAGGGCCAATTAAGGCGGGAAAGGAAGAGACTCCCTAGGCCTCGGATACCCTAATACCGTCGGGGTCAGAAGAGAACAAGAGTTGACCAAGTGAGGTCGACAGGAAAGAAGACAGAGAGGAGCCCGGCACAAGTAAGTGGAAGCAATGCCGGACTCAGCTGGGGCCCCGTGGTCGCCAACCCACGCCCACAAGATGTGAGCCCCTGGGGGGACTGAAGATTTGAACATTCCCGATAAAATTGATATTTTTGATTTAGATCGTTGTGTATAAAACATAATAACTAAAAGCCTAAAATGTAACTGTCAGGATTTTGGTTATTGGAACCAGATAGTGTAACAATGACAATCGGTCCTTTGATTTTCGTTTGCCATAGATGGCATAACTTTGGTCTTATTATGGCCGCAGAAGCACAGCATCCATGCTGGTTGCAAAACGATTCTCGAAATGGTATTTGAAAAGATGTAATGAATAATCACTTGGTTGTTTTAAAGATGTTCTAGTTTCGGATATTAATTGAAAAATGATTTAACATGAATGAATAATTTATTAGTGAAATGTAGTCACGAAATGTGACCGGTTGCTAATGCGGCGTTGCCATTAATAGTGGGATTAATGTTGGCCTCTACCTTTTCCTTAACGCAGGAGTGTATATTAAGTGTTCCCTCCCTCAGCCATTCGGCATTGTATTTCACTTTTCCTTTGGAAATATATTTTATTTTTACCTACTGCTGTTTGAATCCATGTTTTATTGAGCGCAATAGAATAGTACTAGGTGAGTTGACTTTAGGCCACTTTGGCCTCGGGTTACCAAACCCTCCCACCCCTCAATTAATTTTACGGGACACAGATGGTAGCAGCCATCGCCCCTCCCTGGCGGCACAGGAGGAAAATGTAGAAGACAACAGAGTGAAAAGAAGATGCGAAAATAGTTATTACTCGAGGAACATTGCGACGAAGGAGGTGTGTGACATGATTATAAATCACAGCAAAGAGAATAATAATAATGTTATTGGTTTTACGTCCCTTTTAACTACTGTGGCTTTTAGAGACGCCGGGGTGCCGGAATTTTGCCCTGAAGGGGATCTTGAACGTGCCAGTAAATCTACTGACACGGCTCCCTCGCATTTGTGCACCCTCAAATGCCAGCTGACTGCGCCAGGATACGAACCTGCTACCTAGGGCCCAGCAAGCGAGAACGTTACCGCTGAGCCACGCAGCCAGTCCGCAGCAAAGAGCGATTCAACTTCTCCAACCACTTACTGGCCTCCACCTTCTTAGACCACCAATTCATTCCATCCTTCCAAAATAATTTTCCAGAGGAAAATCTTACGTATGTTATAGAATCCTAATCTTTTCTTGATAAAAATAAACTGAAAACCGAACTGCAGGTGATTTATTCAAGAAGTGATTTTAAAGAAATGAAAGATGCAACTGACTTCCTTGCTTTTTGGATAGAGAACAATCTCAAGGAACCTTTCGGAGAAGTGATGAAACTTTCAAAATTAATTATTACTGTCCCCATGACTACTTCTGAAGCAGAAATATGTTTTTTCCACTTTAAAGCGGATTAAGACATTCCTGAGGAGTACAATGCATGAAGATAGACTGTCTGCTCTCGCTATGTTGTCCATCGAGAAGGAGATGAATCATAAATTAGTCGATTTTAATGAGAAGGTAATTGACTTATTCGCCGCCAGGAAGGAAAGGAGGATGGATTTCCTGTACACACAGACGATAGCTGTTATGCCAACGCCAGCAACGTCTTCAACATCACCTTTAGGTAATTACACCTTATATTCTCTGTCTTTCATTTCTCATAGTTCTGGTAACTTCTTCGAGCTGCAATCGTGTGTCTTCAAAGGAAATTCATCTTTCTAATCATGCAATGTCACTATTTTACGTCTATGTAAACATCAAGTAACATTAAATTAGGCCACGTTATTTTTCAAAGTAGTGAACCCCCAGATGTGTTATCCACGCGCCGCCACTGATATGAGGCTTAAGATGATGATGATGATAATTGCTGTTTTAAGGGGCCTAACATCTAGGTTATCGGCCTCTAATGGTTTGGGTGATCGTGAAGATGAAAATGAAGTGTAAACTATAACTAAAACTAACTACTAACTTATATACTAGAAGAAGAAATGGAATACAAAAGGAGAATAAGGCAAATAAAGGACAGGGGGGGGGGAAATGCCCTCAACCTTCGAAGAATGCGGATTGAGGGACTTGGAAGGAAGGAGAGCCATGAAAGGCAGATAGGAAAGTGAAAGAGGAGATGATGATGATAATTGTTGTTTTAAGGGGCCTAACATCTAGGTTATCGACCCCTGATGGTTTGGGTGATCGTGAAGATGAAAATGAAAAGCGAACTTAAAACTAAAACTAACTACTAACCTACATACTAGAAGAAGAAATGGGAAACTAAAGGAGAATAAGGCAAATAAAAGGACAGAAGGAAAAGAAATGCCCTCAACCCTCGGAGAAGGCGGATTGAGGGACTTGGAAGGAAGGAGAGCCATGAAAGGCATATAGGAAAGTGAAAGAGGAGAGGGCCAGCCCCAAAGGTAAGGGACAAAAGGGGAAAACGGACCCAGCTCAGGAATCCCTCGGGGTCGCCAACTCCCGTACTCACCAGCCGTGAGCCCCTGAGGGTGTAGCATTATCGAGGGTGCACCAGAAGTGGTGGGGCTACATACACCCTGCCTCCGTAAGGGCCTAGAGCACAAGGCAGGAGGTAAAAGGAAGAGAAAAAGAAGGCTGACCCCTCGCAGAAGGAGGGAATCAGAAAAGATGAGACAAGGGCCAATTAAGGCGGGAAAGGAAGAGACTCCCTAGGCCTCGGATACCCTAATACCGTCGGGGTCAGAAGAGAACAAGAGTTGACCAAGTGAGGTCGACAGGAAAGAAGACAGAGAGGAGCCCGGCACAAGTAAGTGGAAGCAATGCCGGATTCAGCTGGGGCCCCGTGGTCGCCAACCCACTGAAAGAGGAGAGGGTCCGCCCCAGAGGTAATGGATAAATGGGGAAAACTGGAACCAGCTAAGGAATCCCTCGGGGTCGTCAACTCCCGAAATCAACCGCCGTGAGCCCCTGAGGGTGTAGCAATATCCAGGGTGCACCAAAAGTGGTGGGGCTACATACACACAGACTCCTTGAGGGCCTTGAGCAGAAGGCAAGAGATAACATGCAAAGAAAAAGAAGGCTGACCCCTCGCTGAAGGAGGGAATCAGAAAAGATGCGACAAGGGCCAATTAAGGCGGGAAAGGAAGAGACTCCCTAGGCCTCGGATACCAGAATACCGTCGGGGTAGGAAGAGAACAAGATTTAACCAAGTGATGATGATGATAATTGTTGTTTTAAGGGGCCTAACATCGAGGTTAGCGGCCCCTGATGGTTTGGGTGATCGTGAAGATGAAAATGAAAAGCGAACTTAAAACTAAAACTAACTACTAACCTACAAACTAGAAGAAGAAATGGAAAACTAAAGGTGAATAAGGCAAATAAAGGACAGGAGGAAAAGAAATGACCCCATCCCTCGAAGAAGGCGGATTGAGGGACTTGGAAGGAGGGAGAGCCATGAAAGGCAGATAGGAAAGTGAAAGAGGAGAGGGTCCGCCCCAAAGGTAAGGGACTAGATGTGAGCCCCTGAGGGGGAAGCATGTTGTGACGTGGTCATAGTTCTGTTCCCATTGTTATTATTTAAATGAAGTATAATTGCAATATTTGTGTGCAGGTAGTTGAGGGAATATTATTTATTTAATTTTGTTGTTCATATTAGGAAATCAAAGTAAGATTCTGATGAATGCAATCAACATACCGGTACTGTAACATTTTGGTTACAGAGCTCACTTTTGAGGTTAGGAAAATGGCTGCCTTTTGCTGGGTATAGCAGGGAGTGTTGTGCCTTGTGCCAACTTGGATCTCTATGGATCCAGGAAGAGATTGGTTGGTTGGTTCCTTAGTTTAGGCAACACCACCTTTATACAAGGCCTTTGCACTGAATTGAAAGAAGGCAAGATGGCGGATACCGAAGGCAGAAGTTTGTGATCATACCGTTGTTGTTGTTTTTGTGCGATTTTTTCAGTTTTTTTGCTGTAAAATATGGTTTACAAGTGTTGTGTGCTGAAGTGCAGGGGGAATTATGATCATGAGAATAAAGTTCGAGTGTTTAAGTTCCCAGAAGAAGAGAATTTGAAGAAACTTGGGATATCAGCTATTAAGCGAGAGAACTTCGTACCAACGAAACATTCTGTGGTAAGTAGGCTACCAATACGGTACACGTTTTTTAATTATCTAAGCAGTGTTAGCCTACCGTACCACATAAATAGCCGATATACCGGTAATCTTAATAATATAAAGAATTACCTAGGCTGCTATAAATAGTTCTTTTTCATTGCCTTGCAAGCAACACGTAAGTAACCAAGCCTAGTTATTTTAAGGTTAGAGTTGGAGCAATACTTTGCATTTAGGCTAAGTTTCAAATAATAATGAACGGTGTTTCCTCATTAAATAATTAATAAACGAATCCCCCAACATGCGAGGCAAGTTTGTTGTGCATGGGAGAATTAAACATGTTGTGATCAAATACTGAAAAGGTTTTAATGTGATAATTATAGATTTATTTTTAATGCATGCATATTGAGAATCGGTGTTCAAAGCTAATGATTTATATAATCGAGTCTGGCCTCACAGGAAAGTCATTTAATATGCACCACAAATTACTCAGATTCCTGATTAAGTAGGTAATTTAATTGCCCCAGCGGAGATGTTTTAATAGGAAATTCCCCAGTGAAGGTAACTGTTTAAAAGCAGGATATAAAATATAAGTAGACCTGTAGCACAATAGTTTATTCTAAAATTAAACTTCTGATACCGATACCATATAGTACTCGAGACGAAAGTGTAGGCCTAGGCCTAATTAAGGAAAAATGTTAGCCTATGGTACTCAATGAATTACAGTAGGCCTACCGTATTTAAATCTTGGTTGGTAATTGATATTTTTAAATATAGGCTACTCTATAAATGCCAGAAATCACTACTATTTCCCTAAATATACCCAGTTATGTAGGTTACTTCGATGATAAGCTGTATTCTTTGCATATTCATAACAATTTCTTGTCCAATATACAAATTTTTATGGAATTATCTGCTGAATTTTAAGAAATTTGGTCAGTTATCATGAACCACATCACTAAGATATTTCACAGTTCATTGAGTAATAATAAATACATTTAGAGCACTTGGAAAGTGCAGCAGTTATCTCACTAGGACCCAAAGAGCCCACTGTGGCGATGTAGCTCAGAATGTAAGATTAATATTATCGGTAGGCCTATACACTTTACTTCAATGAATGTTACTCAGTATGATTCTTTTGCAAATTGCAGGTTTGTGAACTGCATTTTAATGCTCAAGACATTCGACAGAATACTGTATTCAATTGTGAAGATGGCCAAGAGATTACACTCCCATTAAAAGTGCCAAGACTTGAACCTGGTGCTGTTCCATCTCGTCTATCAAATTGCCCAGAGTATTTAAGTACCCCGAAGACCTACAGAGACAGCCCTCAGGAGAAGAGAGCTGGGAGAGGAAATAGGAACCTGCAGACTGCAATTGAAGAAAGTGAGGCAGAGTTTAATCTGCAAAATGAGGCATTGTCATTTTCGAACTTCAAGGAACTGAATGATAAAATTGGACTTCTCAATGCACCAGAGTCATGGAGTATAATTTCTAAGGACAACAACATTTTAATTCTTTTCATCATCTTCTGTCCTATGCCTAAGGTTATTTGTAGTGTAGTGATTGCAGCATCATTGCAGATAGAAGTGTACTACAAGGAAGTTAAGTTAGACAGGATAGGTGATTTCCTGTTCCCAAATATTGTAATGAACATTTCTGACATTAGAAACATCCTTGAACGTTTGGATACACTCAATTTTAATGGGGACGAGAAAAAAAATAGTTCGTCTGAAATCTTGGCGTTAGCTTCGAACATTTTAGAATCTGTAAGCTTATCAAACCCAGACTTAGTGGAACCTATTGAGTTTGTTACAGAGCAAATTAGACTTTGGTCTGGGCAAAATAGAGTTTATAGCCCATCCTTTCTGATTTTGTGTTCAATGCTACAATCAATCTCGCCCCCACAGCTATGCGTACTTGAGACATTTAATTGTAATAGTGTTGCCCCATCCATGCACGATCAGGAGGCTATGTTCTACATTCAGGTTAGATTCTCGAGTGGAGCAGCATGAGGGGATTTTTTAAAACTATATAAAGAACAAATTTTCTGGCAATGAATGTGATAAATTTGTTGTACTCATGATGGATGAAGTGTATGTGAAACCAATGATGGATTACAAAGGTAGTTATATTGTTGGAAAAGCTTTCAACAGCGAGAAACTGGTAACAAGTGCCTATTGCTTCATGATATCTAGTCTACTGTCAGAAGTTAAGGAAATGGTACATGTACTGCCAGTGAAATCCATGTCTGGGGAACAGTTGCACTGCATACTGAAGAAAATTATTATTGGCTTAGAAGAAATAGGATTTCATGTGGTTTGTGTAGTAAGTGACAACAGTTCTGTAAATATGAAATGTATGCAGCAGTTTTCACTGCAGAAAGAACTGAAGTGTGTTTACCCTCATCCTGTCGATGAAAAAAGGCCTCTTTTTTTGTGTTAGACTCTGTCCACTAGCTTAAGTACGTCAGAAACAACTGGTTGAACCAAAAAGACGAAGATATGTGCATGAACTTTCCTGATTTTGACCCAGGTAGCAATGATGTACACAAAGCCTCATTTTGCTCTGTGAAGAAATTGCAAAATATAGAGCATGATAAGTTGGTGAAATATGGCTACGGCCTCTCTGTGAAGGCCTTATGCCCTACTTCACTTGAACGGCAAAATGTAAAACTTGTTCTTCAGGTTTTTAATGAAAATGTAATTGAAGGGTTGAAAGTTATGGGGGAAAAGTGTGACTTATTGCATTATAAACAAACTGCCTGGTATATTGAACTAGTGTTAAATTGGAGGAATATAGTAAATGTAAGAACTCCCGGTAAAGGAGCAGGACTCAACAATAGCCTCATGTGCCCAGTGTCATCAGATTCTATTGAAATTGTTAATTATTTACATAAATTCTTGCAGTGGCTAAATAAGTGGAAAAAAACTAAATGTAAAAGGGTCATTGTCCTCCGAGACAATGACTGCCATGATACTGACAACAGAAGGCTTGTTAAAGTTGAAAGATTATTGCTTGTCAACTCTCAATTTCTCTTATGTTCTGTTTGGGTAGTTTCAGACTGATATATTAGAGGGAAGGGTTGGCAAATACAGGCAGTTGGCAGGTGGCCAGTATAATATTTCAATAAGGC
This sequence comes from Meconema thalassinum, assembly GCA_946902985.2. Classification (NCBI taxonomy): domain Eukaryota; kingdom Metazoa; phylum Arthropoda; class Insecta; order Orthoptera; family Tettigoniidae; genus Meconema; species Meconema thalassinum. Next base: position 509,568,985 of record OX336392.1, on the reverse strand, counting down.
AGGTGTATGAAGTAGAACACAAGCTAAGGATTCAATCATCCATGTCCCTGAAGATCAAATGCAACTTATTTGGTGATATTAAAATAAATGAATTGTGTGAACCTACCTCAGAGGCTCCTGACTTTCTCACTGATGAGCAAAACTTCATTGACCGTATATATATAGATGACAGAGATTTTGATGGTTGTAAGGATGATATCCCTATTCTAGTGTACTTGGCAGGGTATTGTTGTTATAGTGTGACTAAACGATTACAATGTAGTCATTGCAAGGAAATTCTTTGTACCAGTGAATTTATTGACCTTGATGATGAGGCATACCATTTGATCAGGGATAAGGACAGAGGTAGGCTCTTAGTCCCAGAAATGTATGTTGTAAATGTTGTTGTTCACAATTACTTAATAGTTTTAAAGTTGTGTGGTGACCTAGAATCTGATTTTCTTAAAGTTGAGAACCACAGGGAGTTTGTAACATTACAATGCAATTTGTTCGTTCCATGGAACTTTTGTGGGAGCCTGATATTTGCATGAAAGGACACACTGCAGAAATTGTTTGTAAAAAAGTGGTATGGGTATCCACCAACATCCTACTGAACAATTATTGTAAGAAAATAAATTCTTTACCAAAGTCGACATTCTCAAAGAAATCTACAATTTTCTATAAGCGTTGAGACATTCCTTCGAGCATAAATACAATAGAGTGCACATTGCCACACTGCGCCTGTACTGTGACGTGGGAGCAACACCTGGTCATGCCCTACATGTGTTCTAAAATGGTTCGAATCAGTGACCCATGCATCGTACCCTCCCCTTGTTAGTAATGAATAGAAGTCACTTTAAATAGCCCAATTCTATCATCACGTGTAGTATTTCAGTGTTCCAAACAACCGCAGTTCCCTGCAGTCAGTTGATCGAGATGTTGCTCTCAACAATGTGACATCATCAGCCATCTATTGGATGTATGATCGAAAAGACATTCAAATAATATTCAGTGACCTGGTAATTCTGCCCCTTAAAACAACAATAACTACCGTACCTAAATTTCAATTTTCTCCTGTGATATTTGTAAATATTTTCTAGTATAATACCTATTTCATCCAGAGTTTTTCAGTTGTCATGTTTGATCTGTGAAGTGAATTCATGTCTGCTTAGTAGCCTAATTATAAAATATTATATTTAATGACAAAAAATGCATCCTGTCACTGTTATAATTACAAATCACATTTTTACAAAAGTTAATTTTATAATATGCATTGTCAACACGAATCAGTACCCCACTTCACTCCCTCTGTTGTGTTCAAAATAATTCTCAATATTCCTCTACTCCGGTATTTTAAATGAGATCATTGCAGTTGGCCTTTAAATTAATCCAATATAGCGCACTGTGGTTCCCAGCTACCGTATCTGTCTTCCAAGGTACTTTGTTTTTCACTTTTTGCTACTGTGCCTGAAATTAACAATCGCCCAATAAAACTGGAGCTCCTGTTTTTCCAAAATCGCCATACCAAAAATAGATAGACACTCCAGCTACATAACTGTGATCCACCCGCTAGGCTTTTAGAATATTTCTATATGCCTCATTGTTTCTGGTAGTAATACAAAACCCAACTTGAAAATGGCTTTTGAAGACCAGCCATTTATGTGTCAAATCTGATTTTATGGCAGATGTATATTTTGATCTCTCTGTTAATAGTCAGCCCAAAGGCTGGTTGGATCCTCAACAAGCACCACTGTAAGTTATGCTAATAGAAAGCCACAAAGCAGCACTATGATGAGACATACTAGGCAAGGTTCCTCTGTACAACTTGAGTGCAGTTAGTGTCAGTACTGATGTACTGGCGAACCGTCCGTTCGCTGGAGAACCCCGCTGACGGGCCCTCCCGGGCCGTGCTCGCCGAGGTACGCGCGGCTCTGCCGTGAGTATTTAGGCGGGCCGCGCCCGGGCGAGCCCGTCAGTTGGTTTAGTTCTTCCGGACGGACGGGGACACCACAGCAGCATAATATAGTCAGTTTCAGTTACAGTGATGTGTCGTCCAACACACCGTAGGCGGAGACAACCGGTATCGGAGGCCGGTTGGGCCAAGGGTTCGGAGCGGTCATCCACGCCAACCCAAAGCTACGTTCAGCTCCCCACGGCACCAAACTTGCAAACCACACTACAGGAATTCTGGGCGCACTACATGCCCGAGGAGGAACCAGTGGAAAACCAACCGATTCCACCAGACAACATTGCAGACCGTTATGATCAAGAATGGCAATGGATCATCTAGGACAGCGCCCCTTGGGACGTCATATCAGACTCCGAAGGACTGGACGTAGCGGACCTTGGCACACCAAGGGATCAGGCGGGCAACCCCGACCACCAGCCATCACATGAGCAGGCTGGACATAACCAATTCAATATTCTGGATCCAGACCAAACACCAGACGAAGAAGAAGACGAAGCTTGGCAATACGATCCCCGGTACCCGAATCGTCCGCCAAGACTCATCAAAACAGTGCACATCGATGAACAAGGATTTCCTACCATCAACGTGGAAGCTCCTTCGAAACGACCTGTTCCGCCAACGCACTACATCAGCACCGGGATAGAGGCAGCATTACCGATCCCATATTGTGACACTCCATTAGGACATTACGCGACACAAATACTACGGGACGGTGTATCACTCCCTCGACCAGCGGGAGCCCCCCCAGTGTTCCGCAAGACAAAGACTTCACCCATGATTGATCAAGTGCTTCAAGATCTGTTGGATACCAAAGTGATTTTCCGTTTTAAACCATTCTTTGCATTTCCTCTCTTCTTAGTGCCTAAGCCAAATGGCTCCGCGAGAGTGATTTACGACTTGTCGCAGTGGACACCATATATCAAAAAACCAAAATTCTCTCTTAAAAGTGCAGCAAAGGCCCTAGCCAGTATTCCCGAGGGTCACGTGGCGATAAAAGTAGACTTAAAAAGTGGTTTCTATCATATTCCTTTAAGAAATCGAGATACTTTCACATATGGCATATATTATAACAATGACTATTACTGTTGGAATCGATTGCCGATGGGCCATGCACTGGCACCAAGTGTGATGCAGCGGTGGGCCGAGGCCGTTGCGGAACTAGTTACGGAACAATTTCCTCAAGTGAAAATGATCTGCTATCTGGATGATTGGCTCATCCACGGGCCAGACATCCCAGTCGACGAGCTCATCCTCTTTCTTCAAGTTGTGGTAGGAGTAACCATAAATACCAACAAGAGTATGCTTCGCCCTTCAGTGGTATTGCAATATCTCGGTGTAACAATAAACTTAGCAGCTCAGTGCATACTACTCCCGACACCAACCAAACAACGAGTGAACCAGATTCTGAGAGACATTCCGTATTACGAAGAAAAACAGTCACAACAAGCTGCAGGCTTCATGAGTTGGGTGTGTTGGGTTATGGGATGGCCTCTCTTCATTCCCAAATACACCCTCTCCAAGGAGGCTTACTGGCCACGAAGAATCCTCACACAAGAGTTTATGGACATACCCCGAACGATGAACCGCCCCGGACGTGAAATCAAGGTCTACGCCGATGCGACTCCTAAAAGTGTTGCAGGGATCATTCCGGAACTCCACCTCGCCTGGGCACAGGCCTTCAGATGGCCTGCCACCGTCAACGAGGCAGAACTAACTGCCGCCGTGCTTTCAGCACTATGGACAATTTTGGACGATGAAGTGCCACAATGTAACAAAGTGTCTGTATATACTGATTCGGCCGTGGCCCGATATACTCTGTTATCGGGCCGCGGTCCTCTGTTGTACCGTAACCTGTTTGTATTACCAATGTATCTAAAGCTTATTAAAGTTGCAGCACAGCGAGGTATCACCCTCGCGTGGCGAACCGTCCGTTCGCTGGAGAACCCCGCTGACGGGCCCTCCCGGGCCGTGCTCGCCGAGGTACGCGCGGCTCTGCCGTGAGTATTTAGGTGGGCCGCGCCCGGGCGAGCCCGTCAGTATTAGTGATAGTGATGTATTAGTGAGTGAACTTTGAACTGTACATGGTGGAAGAGTTGTGAAAATTGTCTTTCTGTTCTTTGATTGTATTGATATGTTGTTTCTGCCATGTAAAATTAACAATGTAAGGCTGCCAAATAATATTAATAAAGCAATGGGCCATCAGCCCGGCCGCTCCTCGCCAGGCGGCTGCGCCCGTGCCCTCGGCTTCGCCCTTGATACGCGCCTGTCGGCGATTTGTATATAAGGAGCGGAGCCGGGCGGCTCGGGAGCAGTCGTTTGGTGGAGGAGACCACGGAAGCCCTCAACGCGGGGCCGGCCGAGGACGCGGACCACGCGGGGGCGGGAAAGGGGCACCATCAGCCAGATAGAACTGCAAGGACCATCCTCCCGGCGGACGGTTCTTCGCAGACCCTCAGCACCTGGTCCTTCCACTCTTCGGCGGACAACATCTTGGCGATCTCTTCATGATTATGACCATGCCCTGGTACAAGTGAATTTCTCGCATCATGAAGCGGAGCGTCTGGGTTTGAAACCGCCGAGTTCCAGAGCCTGGACCAGGGAAGTGAACAGTGATAGTGATGTATTAGTGAGTGAACTTTGAACTGTACATGGTGGAAGAGTTGTGAAAATTGTCTTTCTGTTCTTTGATTGTATTGATATGTTGTTTCTGCCATGTAAAATTAACAATGTAAGGCTGCCAAATAATATTAATAAAGCAATGGGCCATCAGCCCGGCCGCTCCTCGCCAGGCGGCTGCGCCCGTGCCCTCGGCTTCGCCCTTGATACGCGCCTGTCGGCGATTTGTATTTAAGGAGCGGAGCCGGGCGGCTCGGGAGCAGTCGTTTGGTGGAGGAGACATTTTGCTCTAGCCTGTGCGACAGACACAAAAACACTACAATCATCCAGAGAAGGCACAAGTAAATATTTGGATCATGTTTGTCGAATTTCAGGTTGTCATACTTCTTTCCGATGAGTAGATGCAGCTGTTTAAGTATGCACTCTTATTAGATTCAGCTACTCCATTCAGCAAGTATGTCAAGAGACAATCTTGACAGTTTATGAAATTTGAAATTAATTTTATTGTTTTAGTCTAATAAGTGAATTTATTTCCAGTCGGTCTTCATGTTAATGTACCCAATAAAATTGGGCGAGGAGTAAAACTTTTCAATTCACACTTGCGTACAGTACCTCGAAAAAAAAAACTTGGATTAATTAAGTACTTAAGTGTATAATTAATCCAAATAATTTTTCCACATTGACAGAAAGTTGTGAGTAGATAGTCCTACGTTTTACTTCCCGACTAATTTAATTGGGCCAATTAACATGTGGAGTGGAGCAACTCAAATGCAATTAATTCATTAGATTAGGAAGGCAACATTTAAAAATGACTTCCGAAAGTTCAAGTTTTTAGACACATTTTTTGTGGCACAAAATATTAGAATGTTATCCTGAAAGTTTTGAAATAGCCTATTATGAACAGTCTCTCCTCCTCTCACCCTGTCTGTCGCATTTCTCCGCCCTTTGTAGCCTTACAGCCTCAATATATTAGAAAGCCATCCACTGTGTTAAAGTTTCATTGTCTCTATAACTTATACAGGATTGTCGGCCTCTCCCCCCATGTGTCCAATGACATTTCAAATATCTTCAAGCTCAAATGAGTGCCTTTTGTTATGGTTTAGAAAGTCATACCTCACATATAAAAATATTTGGTTTAGTAGTGTAGTCATTGTGCTTCAACAGCTATTAGATCAAAATTTAATGCTTTTCAGTCGGTCAACATGATTGTATCCAATTGTAATGGGTGTTTCTCCAATCCTGAAAAACATTTACATGAGAGTAATAAATACACTTAGATGACTAGTTTTGACATGGATTAATAGCCTGAGTGAAAAGGATCTGATGTGACATTGTGTGTTTATGTGAATAGCCTACTATATATTTTACACTAGCAGAGACTGTGTTAAGGGTATTTTATGCTCAACTTTGCTTCCACTCACAGTGTATGTAAATATTTAGGATGATGTGGAAATAAATGATAATAATAAAATATACACCTCATATTTGAAGGTGACAGGTACGATGTGCAATAAATTACTATTTTAAATTGCGGTTGGTCACTGTGGCTGATGGCATCATCATAATAGTAAATCTATAATTTAAATGATGAAATGTGTACCCGGAAGTTTTCGTGAAGAACGACACAGTTGTTTACATGGCAATTCCAGATATCTAGGTAAAAACCTGATCTTATGCATATATTGAACATAACTGTATTAAATGCGTATATTTTACTGCTGTTAATTTAGCGCTATGTTTTGTGGCCAGTGAACTATTGACATAAATTGATCCAGGAACTGTAAAATAGTGTATGTTTCATTATTTTTTTCCTACGGTACTTAGTTTCCCGTGAGGTTTCATTTTCAGGTGAAGGATGAGAAGAAGCTTATTCAGTAGGCCTAGTATATTTGTTTGTTACGTAAGTAAAGGTAAGAAGGATGAAGTCATCATAATAGCCTAAAAATGCTGCCGACTACGAAGTATCAGTTGGAAGGAACCGATCATATGGGTCATGGCCTGCGGCGAGCTCCAGCAGCTCTGCCTACTGTGCCCGCCATCTTGTTTGAATGCAAAGGCCTCTTATATAGGTGGTGTTGGTTTAGGGGCTGCGACAACGCGGTCATGTAGCCCCGTGTACTTTGGGTGTGTGTAGAATCTGTCTGATAACCGGGTTAATTGTGATGACTGTATTAGTGTATGTATCGGTTTTTTAATTCAAGTAGTACTGCAACTTTGATTTTTTCAAATAGTTCCTACTTTGGCCGCCAAACGCCACCGTCAACGACTACTAGGCCTAGTTCAGAACTTAGCTACTAGACGCCACCGCAGTCGGCTCTTAGCGAACGTAGGAACCTAAGAACGTTGTTTACATTCTTAACCCATACAATTTAGTTTCACACAGGTGTAATTAGCGGAACGTTCTTTAACATGCCACAAATCTGTGACATGGGACCGCCGGCTTTACTTCCCCTCCGAAGGAAGGCATACTGAGGGATTTTAACGCTCTTAAAAAATCCGACGGCTTCGCAGCAAGAGGTGGCTTTGGCAATGGCAGGTTTAAGTATACTCTTAGGATGATGGTGTATTGTTTTGATTGATGGTTGTTGTAATAAAAATATGAGAGTGATATGTCCCGAATGGAATGGGTAATGATCTGAATAAGTGGAAGGAAATTAATGAAAAGAAAAAATATATACGTATAACGAGCCAAAGGTATGTTTATCTAATACTAGGAATATGAATGAGTTTCCCAAGTGTGTATAAAACGCACGTCTGCAAAATAAAAACATACTACTCTTATGAACTATTAATATCCCTCTGTGTGTTAACACCGAAAGCGGCCCCCATAACCCCACCAACCCCTGAAAGGTTACAATACCATATTTCCATGCTATGGATGTAATTGATGCTCTGGTGACCTCTTCACCGTTCATGCACCCAACTACACGTGGCTACATGATCACGATGTCGCAAGACCAGTACAATCAACAACATCATCTTGATGAGAGAGGTGCAATTCCAGCTGGCACTAACAATGACCTTTACGTAGAATTCCGAATAAATTTTAAAATATCTATAGTTGTTATGTGGGTAGGAAGGGCATGTATATCTTCAAAGGAAATGATAATGATGATAATTGTTGTTTTAAGGGGCCTAACATCTAGGTTATCGGCCCCTGATGGTTTGGGTGATCGTGAAGATGATAATGAAATGCAAACTATAACTAAAAACTAACTACTAACTTATATTCTAGAAGAAGAAATGGAAATCAAAAGGAGAATAAGGCAAATAAAGGACAGGAGGAAAATAAATGCCCTCAACCCTCGAAGAATGCGGATTGAGGGACTTGGAAGGAAGGAGAGCCATAAAAGGCAGATAGGAAAGTGAAAGAGGAGAGGGTCCAACCCACAGGTAAGGAACAAAAGGGGAAAACCGAACCCAGCTCAGGAATCCCTCGGGGTCGCCAACTCCCGAACTCACCAGCCGTGAGCCCCTGATGGTGTAGCAATATCTAGGATGCACCAGAAGTGGTGGGGCTACATACACCCTGCCTCCTTGAGGTCCTTGAGCAGAAGGCAGGAGATAACAGGAAAAGAAAAAGAAGGCTGACACCTCGCAGAAGGAGGGTATCAGAAAAGACGAGACAATGGCCAAATAAGGCGGGAAAGGAAGACTCCCTAGGCCTCGGATACCCTAATACCGCCGGGGTCGGAAGAGAACAAGAGTTGACCAAGTGAGGTCGACAGGAAAGAAGACGGAGAGAAGCCCGGCACAAGTAAGACGAAGCAGTGCCTGACTCAGCTGGGGTCCCGTGGTTGCCAACCTACAAGTTGTGAGCCTCTGGTGGGAGCTAGTCAGTAGGTCGATAGCAAAAATATTATTGTCTTTCTACGAATAAGGGCTATGAAATCATCAGCCTCGTCTTTTACTTGATAACCTGTGTTACCGTGATGATGATGATGATGATGATTGTTGTTGTTTTAAGGGGCCTAACATCGAGGTTATCGGCCCCTAATGATCTGGGTGATAGCGAAAATGATAAAGAAATGGAAACCAGAACAAAATTATCTGAGACGGAAAAGACGTACAAAAAGGAACTCAGATGGAAACAACTCACAAAATGGTCTTACAAAAGGGAATTTAGAACGAAAAGATGCACAAAAAGAATAGATTGAAAAAAAAAACACAAAACGTAGGCCAGATTCAAAATACGTAAAAAATGCAATGTAGCGTCGAAATACTTACAAAATGCAACTGAAATTCAAAATACTTACAAAATGCAATTGAGGTTCAAAATACTTACAAAATGCAATTGAAATTGAAAACACACAATGCAATTCAGATTGAAATAGGCCCTATCCCAGTTCCAATCCAACCCAAATTATTCACAAAGTGCAATTGAAATTCAAAATACTTACAAAATGCAATTGAAATTGAAAATGCTTACGAAATCTACGGTAGATTCAAAGGACTCATGTGAATTGACAATACTTACAAAAAGCAATTTAGATTGAAAATACTTGAAAAAATGTAATTTAGATTCAAAATACCCACAAAATGCAATTGAGAATCAAAATATGTGCAAAATACCCGCCAAACAAAATGCAATTTAGATTCAAAATTCGTGCGAAATGCGGTTTAGGTTGAATATACTTACAAAATGCAATTGCAATTCAAAATACTCACAAAGGTCCCTCCTCCATATACACACATCAAAAAAAGTTTTGCATCACCTCGGTTCCCAGATCTCCGGCATATAGACGTTGACTGTGTATATTGTATCCAAGATACAGTCCCTTTGACTGTTCATAGATGTCACTAAAACTGCTCAAAGATGTAAACAACCATGCATGAGCAGGGCCTATTAGACGGAGGGGGTACGACAGCCGATCAGTTCCAGTCATTCCACCAGGACGAAGGTACGCTGCTCATGTTGTCTGTAGTTCTACCATGCCTAGAAGGTCAATACCGCAGTTCGATCGCGTCCGCATTGTTACTTTGTGTCAAGAAGGGCTCTCAACAAGGGAAGTTTCCAGGCGTCTCAGAGTGAACCAAAGCGATGTTGTTCGGACATGGAGGAGGTACAGAGATACAGGAACTGTCGATGACAGGCCTCGCTCAGGCCGCCCAAGGGCTACTACTGTAGTGGATGACCGCTACTTACGGATTGCCGCTCGGAGGAACCCTGACAGCAATGCCACCATGTTGAATAATGCGTTTCGTTCAGCCACAGGACGTCGTGTTTCAACTCAAACTGTGCGCAATAGGCTGCATGATGCGCAACTTCACTCCCGACGTCCATGGCGAGGTCCAGCTTTGCAACCCCGACACCATGCAGCGCGGTACAGATGGGCCCAACAACATGCTGAATGGACCCCACGGAATTGGCATCACGTTCTCTTCACCGATGAGTGTCGCATATGCCTTCAACCAGACAATCGTCGGAGACGTGTTTGGAGGCACCCTGGTCAGGCTGAACGTCTTAGACACACTGTCCAGCGAGTGCAGCAAGGTGGTGGTTCCCTGATGTTTTGGGGTGGCATTATGTGGGGCCGACGTACGCCACTGGTGGTCATGGAAGGCTCCGAAACGGCTTTACGATACCTGAATGACATCCTCCGACCCATAGTGCAACCATATCGGCAGAATATTGGAGAGGCATTTGTCTTCATGGACGACAATTCTCGACCTCATCGTGCACATCTTGTGAATGCGTTCCTTCAAGATAACGACATCGCTCGACTACAGTGGCCAGCATGTTCGCCAGACATGAACCCTATCGAACATGCCTGGGATATGTTGAAAAGGGCTGTTTATGGACGTCTTGACCCACCAACCACTCTGAGAGATTTACGACGAATTGTCGTTGAGGAGTGGGACAATTTGGACCAACAGTGTCTTGATGAACTTGTGGATAGTATGCCACGGCGAATACAGGCATGCATCAATGCAAGAGGACGTGCTACTGGGTATTAGAGGTAGTGGTGTGTACTGCAATCTGGACCACAAATGCTGAAAGTCTAGCTGTATGATGGTACAACATGCAATGTGTGGGTCTCATGAGCAATAAAACGAGCTGAAATGTTGTTTGTGTTGATCTCTATTCCCTTTGTATTTAACGGTTCCGGAACTCTTGGAACCGAGGTGATGCAAAACTTTTTTTGATGTGTGTAGAAAGACTTGCTAAAAAGCAATTTAGATTGTTAATCTTTACAAAATGCAATTGAGGTCGAAAACAATCGCGAGATGCAATTTAGATCGAAAAAAAAAAAAAAAAAAAAGCAACGTAGATTAAAAATGCCTTAAAAAATCGCTAGAAGGGAATTTAGATACACGGTGAACCAAGTAACAAAAACAGTGCGGGAATCTTAAAGAGAAAAGTAAATATAATGAACAGAGTTACAAGCAACATGGCGGACGTATGTATTGTGAGCTCTGAGAAATTTAAAGCGAATCAAAGGAAATTAAAGTGTAAGAAGTGTTGTAAATGGTGCCATATGAGTGAAGAATGTTTAAAAATGCAGAAACATGAGATCGAGCATTTGGAGACTCTCCCAAGGAAGGATGATGATGATGATGATGATAATTGTTGTTTTAAGGGGCCTAACATCTAGGTTATCGGCCCCTGATGGTTTGGGTGATCGTGAAGATGAAAATGAAAACCGAACTTAAAACTAAAACTAACTACTAACCTACATACTAGAAGAAGAAATGGAAAATTAAAGGAGAATAAGGCAAATAAAAGGACAGAAGGAAAAGAAATGCCCTCAACCCTCGGAGAAGGCGGATTGAGGGACTTGGAAGGAAGGAGAGCCATGAAAGGCATATAGGAAAGTGAAAGAGGAGAGGGTCCGCCCCAAAGGTAAGGGACAAAAGGGGAAAACGGACCCAGCTCAGGAATCCCTCGGGGTCGCCAACTCCCGAACTCACCAGCCGTAAGCCCCTGAGGGTGTAGCATTATCTAGGGTGCACTAGAAGTGGTGGGGCTACATACACCCTGCCTCCTTAAGGGCCTAGAGCACAAGGCAGGAGGTAAAAGGAAGAGAAAAAGAAGGCTGACCCCTCGCAGAAGGAGGGTATCAGAAAAGATGAGACAAGGGCCAATTAAGGCGGGAAAGGAAGAGACTCCCTAGGCCTCGGATACCCTAATACCGTCGGGGTCAGAAGAGAACAAGAGTTGACCAAGTGAGGTCGACAGGAAAGAAGACAGAGAGGAGCCCGGCACAAGTAAGTGGAAGCAATGCCGGACTCAGCTGGGGCCCCGTGGTCGCCAACCCACGCCCACAAGATGTGAGCCCCTGGGGGTCCCAAGGAAGGATCGGATATGGGTATGTGTATCGTTGTATCGGCGTCAGTTGATCACAACCAGCACACGTCTGTAGAATCATCAATTGACAGTTCTATTACGTCCAAATTTGATAGAATTCTTCGTAAACTTAACGATTTAGAAACGGTATACACCGAATTGAAAACCTCTGTCGAATTCGTCTGTGATAAATTTGACGAGTTTTCTATCGAAATGGGCAGGATGCAAACGGAAATTAAAGCCGTTACTGCAGAGGTTCAGAGTGTTAAGAGATCTAGTGTAAAGCTGCGGGAAGATGTATCAAGCCTCAAAACTGATGTTGAGGAATTGAAACAGTACTCGAGAGCCAACAATCTGAAGATTACAGGTGTTCCTTTCACGCAAGATGAAAACCTTGTGAATATTATGGTGAAGATAGGCAATATTCTGGATGTGCCTATTCAGGAACAGAACATTGACACCATTCATAGGGTGTCATCCTACAATAAAAACTCTCCAAAGCCCATTGTTGTGAGTTTTGTTCAGAGAACCAGGAAGGATGCTCTTCTAGTAGCTGCTAGACGCCTCAAGAAATTGAGCACTTGTCTGCTAGGATTTCGTGGCCCTCAGGTTAATATCTACCTGAATGAACATTTGACCCCGTACAACGAGACCCTGTTTATGAAAGCTCGCGAAGCAAGAAATATGGGACTAGAAAGGGTATTTGTCCGGCAAGGCAGAATTCTGGCAAAAATTTCAGCCAATTCCTCAGAGGTGTTTACTATTAAGACGGAGCAGGACATTGACAAACTACTTGCGATCATTGGATCACGATCATAGAATGATAATGTACAATCTATATAGCAGACGTATCAGTAAATTATGAGTGAATTACAATGGAGATCATATTTCGAGTGTGGTAAATTCATTTCCTCACTAAGTTCTATCCCATCTTTGAGGATAATGTACCTAAATGCTAGAAGCTTACGAAATGGGAAATTAGAGATGATTGCTGATCGACTGGATGCTATTCAGAATTGGCTCTCCTTCCTTCCAAGTCCCTCAATCCGCCTTCTCCGAGGGTTGAGGGCATTTCTTTTCTTCCTGTCCTTTATTTGCCTTATTCTCCTTTATTTTTCCATTTCTTCTTCTAGTATGTAGGTTTTTAGTTAGTTTTAGTTTTAAGTTCGCTTTTCATTTTCATCTTCACGATCACCCAAACCATCAGGGGCCGATAACCTAGATGTTAGGCCCCTTAAAACAACAATTATCATCATCATCATCATCAGCTATTCAGAATGTGGATTTTGTTGTCATTTCTGAGACGTGGTTGTCTGCAGATAATGGTGAATGTATCTTCTATAATATTTCAGGTTATGAGGCTTTTCATTCATTTAGAAATTCTACCTCAAAAGATGGAGGTGGTGGAATTGCCATCTATGCAAAAAGTAACTGTTGGCAATGCAAACTGATATATAATATTCAGAAAAATCATAATATCCTAGCATTAGAGATTTCTAGGTCAGGTCTGAGCTACATCATTGTGGCTGTTTATAATCCTCTTGTGTCTAACTGGTATCATACAAGTGCAGACTTAGAAATAATTCTTGATAACATAAAACACAGGAATGTAATTGTTGCTGGTGACTTTAATATAAATACTCTCCGTCATGATGACTTGACAAATAATTAAAAATGTTTCATGCATAGCTATGGTCTTATCTCCTGCAACACTGTATATCCCACCAGAATAAGTCACAATAGCTCACTGATTGATCATTTCCATTGCTGCATAGAATTAAGTAATTGGAGGGTAGATAATATTATTGATGATATACATTGCTTTTCTCTTTAGACTCCTCAAAAATAGCAACCAATAATGCAAATATACCAGAAACTTACAAATACTCACATATTGATTATACACTTGCCCTAAACTATTATGAAAGCCATACTCTCGATTTAGTAGAGGATGATGTTATTGCATCATACACAGCCTTAACTACATTTATCCAAGATGGTCTACTCTGTGCAAGTACAGTTAGATCTGCTCAGCGTACGAATAATAACTATCCCCTGAATCCCTGGTGCACACCAGAACTTGTTGCATTGTGTAAGCAAAAATCAAATAGTTACAACAAATTAAAAAAGTTCCCCGATAATACAATAACAAAAGAAGAGTACAGGGTTTACTGTAATAGAATAACAGCTTTGAGAAGATCACTAAAAAGACATATTATGATAATAAATTTCAAAGAAACATACACAATTCAAAACGTACTTGGCAAATTATCAATGAAGTTTTAAATAAACCCTCAAATACAACATCTGATATTAAAAGTATAAATGTAAATAATAGGTGCATAGAAGACAAAATTTAGATCTGCAATGTTCTGAATGAATACTTTGTGTCAGTTCCTGCGACATTATCTTCTAACATTATTCCATTACCGGAGCGAACAGCAACAATCATTGAAGGTTCTAATTCATTTTTCATAGAACCTTGCTCCCCACAAGAAGTATCTGATATCATTAATAATCTTAAGATAACCAACACCTCCTATGATGGTATAACTAGTAAACTACTTAACCCCCCAGGGGCTCACATCTAGTGGGTTGTGGGTTGGCGACCACGGGGCCCCAGCTGAGTCCGGCATTGCTTCCACTTACTTGTGCCGGCTCCTCTCTTTCTTCTTTCCTGTCGACCTCCCTTGGTCAACTCTTGTTCTCTTCCGACCCCGACGGTATTAGGGTATCCGAGGCCTAGGGAGTCTCTTCCTTTCCCGCCTTAATTGGCCCTTGTCTCATCTTTTCTGATTCCCTCCTTCTGCGAGGGGTCAGCCTTCTTTTTCTTTTCATGTTATCTCCTGCCTTCTGCTTAAGGCCCTCAAGGAGACCGGGTGTATGTAGCCCCACCACTTTTGGTGCACCCTAGATAATGCTACACCCTCAGGGGCTCACGGCTGGTGAGTTCGGGAGTTGGCGACCCCGAGGGATTCCTGAGCTGGGTCCGTTTTCCCTTTTTGTCCCTTCCCTTTGGGGCGGACCCTCTCCTCTTTCACTTTCCTATCTGCCTTTCATGGCTCTCCTTCCTTCCAAGTCCCTCAATCCGCCTTCTTCGAGGGTTGAGGGCATTTCTTTTCCTCCTGTCCTTTATTTGCCTTATTCTCCTTTAGTTTTCCATTTCTTCTTCTAGTATGTAGGTTAGTAGTTAGTTTTAGTTTTAAGTTCGCATTTCATTTTCATCATCACGATCACCCAAACCATCAGGGGCCGATAACCTAGATGTTAGGCCCCTTAAAACAACAATTATCATCATCATCATCATCAAACTACTTAAGACTTGCAACCGTGCCCTCTCAGGACCCATCTCAAAATTTGTCAACTGCTCACTAGTCAATGGTATAGTCCCAGATCCCCTTAAAATTGCTCGTGTTGTACCCATATATAAACAGAATGACAGGTCATATCCTGGTAATTATAGGCCCATTTCAGTACCATCTGAATTATCAAAAATCTTAGAAATAATTATGAAAACAAGGCTTTTGAGGTATCTAGAGAAATTCCATAATTTTTCTGAATTTCAGTATGGATTTCGCGAGAAGGCTGGGGTTAATTCTGCTATTGTTGATATCATAATCGAATTACAAAACAATATAGATAAAGGGAATAAATCTGCTGGATTCTTTATTGATTTAAAAAAGGCCTTTGATACTGTTAGTCATCCACTGCTTGTATATAAACTGGAGAAGGCGGGTGTGAGAGGTGTGGCATTGTTGTGGTTTAAACATTACGTGGCAAATAGGCAACAATTTGTAAAAATAGGAACTAATAGAAGTAACTTACAAAGGGTATAGTACGGTGTGCCCCAGGGATCTATTCTAGGGCCGATTCTATTCCTCATATATATAAATGACATAACCTTATGCCCTTTTAAGGGTAGATTATCTCTCTTAGCTGACGATACTTCGTTGTTTTACTTCTCTAAATCTGACAAGGAGTTTATATCTGATACCCAGCATGACTGTTATGTCTTGGAGGAATGGCTAAGAATGAATCTGTTAACACCTAATTACTCAAAAACTGTCTGCATGATGTTCCATAAATGTGAATATGATTTAGATGCAACAACAAATATCTCTTTTGGTACTACCAGACTTAAGTGGGTGAAGGAGGTTAAATACCTTGGCTTGACAATAGACAATAGTCTTTCTTGGGCATCACATATAACGAATCTAAAAAAAACTCAGCTTTAGTTGGAATCTTTGCTAAAATCAAGTATTATGTAACAACACAGACACTACGTGTAATATACTTCGCAATGATTCAATCTCGGCTCTCATAAGTATGTTTCATCTGGGGAAGAGCCTCACAAACTAAATTGAATAATCTTGAGGTTCTACAAAACAGGGCTCTAAGATCGATGTATGGATTCCATCGTTTATACCCTCGCTGTAGAATGTACACTGAAACTAATATATTGCCGTTGAAACTGCTTGTATCTTTCAACTCTACTTTAATTATTTATAAAATATTGCATAGTCTCATGACTACAAACACTACATTCTCTTTCGTTAATGAAATTCACATGTACTGCACAAGACAAAAAAATAAGTTACATGTAGTCAGCAATAGAACGACTAAATTTGGAGTCAATGCACTGCAGCACTCGCTCATCTCAGTGTACAACCTGGTGTTACTTGATCTAGCAAGAATCTCTCAAATTGGGCCATTTCGTGTAAAGTTGAAAAAGTACTATTTGCTGACTCTGAATGTAGAATGTATAATAATGTATGTATAATAATTTACTCTAAATGTATAATAACTTACTCTTGTGATACCACATTCTTCCAAATAATCTTTATCTTTTATGTTTATCAACACTAATTGACTCATAACTTCAAAGTATGTTCATTAGGTTATAGTCTCATTTCTCAAATTATATTATACCGCTTTTTCCTTGGTCATGTATTGTGTCAAAAGCGTCGCTTGGAATACACTTCAATTGCTTACTTGTATACTGTACTCTAAATGTATTATAATTTAGCATATGTATAGTTAGTCCGTCATCTATGTAATGAACTATGTACTGTTCCTCAGGACAGAGCTCGGCTCTCGGGAATCTTTTTCTAGACAAATAAATAAATAAATAAATAAATAAATAGAGGAGAGGGAGAGAGGAGAAGGTCCGCCCCAAAGGGAAGGGACAAAAGGGGAAAACGGACCCAGCTCAGGAATCCCTCGGGGTCGCCAACTCCCGAACTCACCAGCCGTGAGCCCCTGAAGGTGTAGCATTATCGACGGTGCACTAGAAGTGGTGGGGCTACATACACCCGGCCTCCTTAAGGGCCTAGAGCACAAGGCAGGAGGTAAAAGGAAAAGAAAAAGAAGGCTGACCCCTCACAAAAGAAGGGTATCAGGAAAGATGAGACAAGGGCCAATTAAGGCGGGAAAGTGAAAGACTCCCTAGGCCTCGGATAACCTAATACCGTCGGGGTCGGAAGAGAGCAAGAGTTGACCAAGGGAGGCCGACAGGAAAGAAGACGGAGAGGAGCCCGGCACAAGTAAGTGGAAGCAATGCCGGACTCAGCTGGGGTCCCGTGGTCGCCAACCCACGCCACACTAGATGTGAGCCCCTGGGGGGGGGGGGGTGTTACCGTGATGTCTGCCCTAGTGTAATTGCAATAGTTTGAGATACATAGGTTGGTTTTTTAGTTTTGGCACCTTAGTTATAACTGGATTAATAACTCACTAAGATGGTTCCAAGTTTCACAGGCCCTCAATGTAGTCCCCACCGTTGAGTACAACGTGTTCCCAGCGATGCGGAAGTCGTTGGATCCCGTTGGCACTGCCCAATCTATTGTTGGTACGAAGAGAGCGCTCGGCAGCCTGCTTCCCGCGCATTGTCATCTTCATCTTCGGGATGAGATCATAGTCCCAGGGACTGATGTCGGGAGAATATGGGGGGGGGGGATAGGGGACCTCCCAGCCCCAGCGATCCAACAATGCCGACACAACGCCTGCTGTGTGTGCCCTAGCATTGTCATGCACAACGATGGGCGGTGTAACCATGTGGTGGCGCCGTTTCCTTCTCAGAGCTACTCGGAGATGGTCTTGCAGAAACGAACAATAGTACGCCGCATTAACGGTTTGCCCTCGGGGAACAGTATGGCAGCGCTTCCGTACCACTGAAGACGTTAAGCAGGCTGCCGAGCGCTCTCTTCGTACCATCAATAGATTGGGCAGTGCCAACGGGATCCACCGACTTCCGCATCGCTGGGTACACGTTGTACGCAACGGTGGGGACTACATCGAGGGCCTGTGAAACTTGGAACCATCTAAGTGAGTTATTAATCCAGTTATAACTAAGGTGCCAAAACTAAAAAACCAGCCCATGTATTTAAGTCAAATGAAGGCCTCTTAAGAAACCCATTGCTCTTCTTACGGACAAGGGAAATCGTTAGGCCTGAGTATTTACAGTGCATGTTGTCAGATAGTCTAATTATTTTGGGAGCATTTCCCTATAATGTTTGAACACTGTCAGCAGCACTGTGATCAAAACCCCAGAACATGCATATTCCCAGCCTGACGATCTAGCAATCTACTATAATCGTGGCCATATTTTGAAAGTACAGCTTTGCCCGTAACTGAAATGTTATTCCTGAAATCAAGTGTCTTAAGAGCGCAGGCTACCATTCGACTAGAGCCCCTCTTCTCTAGCCACCGGTATTTATACACCTACTTAACATCATAGACCTATCGTATTTTCACTTTCTTACATAATTAATTTTAGTGTCTTTAAGGGACACCAAACAGCTACATTTCTCGAAATTTCCGAGGGAGCTATCGTCTAACTCCCAGGTGCACTTTTCCCCAGACGATTGTCTGGATGAAACACTGGTGATTGCGATTTAAATAAGTAAATACCATTTAGTAAAATAAAATGTATTCATTATGTAGTTTCCTAAAAATAGCTACTGTAGGCTACTTATAATATGAGCTCTATTCAAGGCGTTCAGCCTGCCTCATTCGTATGCTACGAATCTCTAGCTCGGTTACCACATTACAAATGTTTGACTTTGCTTCAGCAATTCATTCTGGAGGAAAATTGTGTAATATGTTGTTCCTTGTTTTTATCTTGGCTGCAGTGTTAGAGAGATGTTGCTTGTATGTAAGTGTCCGGTCCATTGTGACACCCAGATACTTTGGATAGGGGTTATAATTGAGTTGTTGGCCTCTGAATACGACTTGAGGTACATAGTTGGCTTTTTAGCCTATTTTCAATTTTGAAAAAATAGGCTTATGAGATCACCTTTTGTCCGTGTGTGTGTGTGTGTGTGTGTGTGTGATTCGTGTGTGTGTCCCCCCCCCCCTAATAAAATCTAAACGGCAGGAACGATTTCAATGAAACTCGGAAAGTTCATAGCACTATTCCCGGTGACCTCGACCGTGCCCTTCAAATTTTGTTACGACTCACCAATCCAACATGGCGGCTGTGCGAAATATTTCACCAGCATTCAATATCTCCGAAACTATTACCGATATTACCCTGACATTTTCTATGGTGATAGAGGGAACTACTATAAGTTCACTGATGTGACTTTTGAAAACCTGGTAACTACAAAACCAACATGGCGGCCAAGCGAATTTGCGACTTTTAAATAGACGTTTCTCGCGATTTGACCAACCAAACGCAATGAAACTTGGTACAGTATATGTTTATAAACATTGTAATGCACCGACATCTAACTTCGTTCAATTGGTTACATAATCACAAGATGGCGGATGTGCGAAATATTTCACCGGCATTCTATATCTCTGAAACTATTAGCGGTATCTCCCTAAAAGTTTGTACGGAGATAAGGGGCACTACTGGAAGTCCATCTATAAGATTTTCAAAAACCGGTTAACTACAAAACGAACATGGCGGCCAAGCGAATTTGAAAATTTTAAATAGACCTTTCTCGCGATTTAATGTTCCAAGCGCACTGAAACCTGGTACAGGAAATATTTATACACATTGTAATCCACTGGTATCTAATTTAGTTCAATTGTTTACATAACCTCAAGATGGCGGCAGTGCGAATTTTAAAAATAAGTTTTTATTTCTTGTGATGTAATCATGCGATCGAAGTGAACGTTTGAATAATGAACCTACGCATAAATTTTCCTTTAATGGTACATGACTCTATGGCCTATACATTTAACAATCCAACATGACGACCATCCGAAATATTTAGACGATACTGAATATCTACGAATCTATTTTAGCAATCAAACTGCATTTTTTAATGTTCATAGGGGCTATGAACTTAAATTCACCTATAGGACTTTAAATAACCTGGTGATCACAAATCCAACATGGCGGTGACGCGAATTATAAATATTCACATGGATGTTTCTCGCAATTTAACCATCCGCGTGCAGTGAAACTTGGTACAGTAAATCTTTATCCGAATGTTAATCCACTGGCATCTAATTTATTTCAATTGTTTCCATAACCTCAAGATGGCAGCTGTGAAAAATTTTTAAATCTCCTTTTCTTTCTTGGGTCCTAATTATGCGATTGAAGTTTGAATACTACACGTTCACAATAATCTGCATGTAACAATACATAACTCTAGGACCTACATATATAAAATCCAACATGGCGACCATCCGAAATATTTAGTCGGTTCTCAATATCTACGAATCTATTACAGCAATCAAACTGAAATTGTGTATGTTGATAGTGGCAATAAACATATTAGGATATATGAAAATAGGCTGTATAGTTCTTCACGGAACTACTTGTTGGTTGTTTAGATGGAAGCAGCTTACTTCAGTTTTGTTCAGGTTAGGTTTAAGTCGCCATGCACTGAAATATTTGTTCAGGTTATGGATATCCTTAGTGAGTGTAGTTTCTGCTGTTTTGAAGTCACTAGATTGGGCAGTCAGAGCTATGTCATCTGCATATATGAATTTCATGGAAATAGTTCCTGGGAGATCTGCAGTATAGATGCTGAACAGTAGCGGAGCAAGAACTGATCCTTGAGGTAAACCATCGTTTAGTGCATAAGGCTTACTCTTACTTCCATTTAAATGCACTTCAAACACTCTATTGCATAGCATGTTGTTGAGCAGTGTAGCAAGAATCTTACAGGGAATGATCTTCAAGAGTTGACGAAATGATGATTCCTTACAAGGGAACTCGAGCAGGGAGCAGACGCCAATACATCAAGAACAAGCCTACTACATGGGGGGTTCATTATTTTTGTGCGAGCAGGAATTACAGGTATAATTTATGACTTCTTACTGTATGGGGGTGAGGACACATTTCGTCAACATAAGTTCTGCGATTCTGAGGAACTCATTGGACTAGGCGGGAAAGTAGTTATAGCAATATGTAGCTCGATACAGAAGAAACCCTGCTCTTAGGTCTTCTTTGACATTTTTTAACCTCGTTTGAGCTCCTGGTTCTACTTCGTGAGAAATATGGTAATCTAGCGATGGACACAATAAGGGGCAATCGTTTGAGGAGATGTCCTTGACCAGAAGCTCGCAAAGCAGGGCAGAGGCAGTTACGACATGAAAGTGTGCAATAACAGCAAGGTGTGCGTTGTCAAGTGGCAAGACAACTAAAGTGTATGCCTTGCAAGTACCATCTGAGAAGTTGAACCTTTGGGAACAATTAAACGCAATGAAAAGAAGAAATTAGTGCCGAAGAAAAAAGTCTCTGCACAGGTCAATAACACACAGCAACAGACCGCTGGTCCTCATGCGAAGATCCCCCCCAGGGGCTCACATCTAGTGGGATGTGGGTTGGCGACCACGGGGCCCCAGCTGAGTCCGGCATTGTTACCACTTACTTGTGCCGGGCTCCTCTCTGTCTTCTTTCCTGTCGACCTCACTTGGTCAACTCTTGTTCTCTTCCGACCCCGCCGGTATTAGGGTATCCGAGGCCTAGGGAGTCACTTCCATTCCCGCCTTAATTGGCCCTTGTCTCATCTTTTCTGATTCCCTCCTTCTGCGAGGGGTCAGCCTTCTTTTTCTTTTCATATTATCTCCTGCCTTCTGCTTAAGGCCCTCAAGGAGGCCGGGTGTATGTAGCCCCACAACTTTTGGTGCACCCTAGATAATGCTACACCCTCAGGGGCTCACGGCTGGTGAGTTCGGGAGTTGGCGACCCCGAGGGATTCCTGAGCTGGGTCCGTTTTCCCTTTTTGTCCCTTACCTTTGGGGCGGACCCTCTCCTCTTTCACTTTCCTATCTGCCTTTCATGGCACTCCTTCCTTCAAAGTCCCTCAATCCGCCTTCTTCGAGGGTTGAGGGCATTTCTTTTCCTCCTGTCCTTTATTTGCCTTATTCTCCTTTAGTTATCCATTTCTTCTTCTAGTATGTAGGTTAGTAGTTAGTTTTAGTTTTAAGTTCGCTTTTCATTTTCATCTTCACGATCACCCAAACCAGCAGGGGCCGATAGCATAGATGTTAGGCCCCTTAAAACAACAATTATCATCATCATCATCATCATGCGAAGATCAATGTAACTTGCCCCTGCATAGTTCTGAAGAACAAGCATTTATGGGTGGAGTAGATCTTACAGATATGTTGATAGCCTTGTATCGAACTGCATTACTTACTCATATATAATCTCTCAAATAATAGATGTGTATGTGTGCAACGCTTGGCTTATGTATAGACGTGACTGCAAGAAAGCAAGCATCAAGAAAGACTCGATGTAACAATTTCGATGCGATTTTGCACAGAAATTGATGGCTAAAGGAAGGTAGTATTCCGCGAACCATCCTCCAACAGTACCGGGAATAAAACGTCCTAGGTATCAGGTCGATGAAGGTTGTTGTAATGATCGCATCGACCAGACAACCTGAGAGAAAGGGCGCTGTCGATACTGCAAGACTGAACAAACACGCATGGAATGCATTAAGTTTCGGGCAAAATTGTGCATTACCAAAAGCAAGAACTGTTTCTATGACTTTCATCACAGAAAATGATTCCATGGAACACATTGTATTGTCCTAACACTCCAAACTGTATTTTGATCTCTTATAATGTAAATTGTCCACATATTGATAGTAGTGGAGTAAGGCGGTTTCTAACCCCCCCCACCACTACTCCCAATGCGAGCCGATAACTCCCGAACCCTTGGTCGGAGATTCACGAATGAGGTGTCGTTGGACTCGGGCTGACGGGGGCTTTGCTATAGACCACTCATTTCAACCCCTAAATAAAACCTACCCCTACTAGGGGGTGAAATTGTAATTTTTAGTGAAAGTCTCTTTTCAAATACGACATGTATAAGGTGCGCTGCTAAAATGAACTTAAATGTTGTTGCTTATATCGCACATGCGTTTTTCTGGCTGCCGCTATGGATGAACATTTTTGTTTTTGTTTTTTACGCATGCGCACTGGGGATTTTTGTAAGAGGGCGAGCTCTTTGAAAAAAAATGATTGATAAGAAGAGGTTTTGGTGGTGAGGAGAGAGCCAGATAGTCGCCTACTTTCCTACGAAGTTTGTCGATATCTCTCGAACGCAAGGTCGGATTTGGACGTGTGACGTGTCAAATCGCTTGTCTCGAAGCCCTATACATGTTATTATTAGGTTAAAGTTTTGAGAATGAGGGAAACAGGCTTTTTGGGGGTAAAACCGTGATTTTAGACATTTTCCGATATCTCACGAATGCATGGTCGGATTTGGTCCTATGACGTGTCAAATGGCTTGTCTCGAAACCCTATGTATTTTGGTAATAGGTTAAAGTTTTTGAGAATGATGGAAACAGAATATTTTGGGGTAAAAACGTGATTTTAGACTTTTTGCTATATCTCGCGAACCAATCATGCTAGAGGCATGTTCGACAGGTCCAAGGACTCGGGGTGACGTCCTCTCTGCTATGGACCACTCGTTATAATTTTTTAATAAAATTGGAAACTCGATTTTGGGGTAAACACGTGTTTTTGTGATTTTGCCGATATCTCACGAAGCAATAACGCTAGAGGCATGTACGACGGGTCCAAGGATTCGGGCAGACGTCCTCTTTGCTATAGACCACTCGTTGTAATTTTTTTAAATTTTGGAAACGCGATTTTGGGGTAAACATGTGTTTTTTGTGATTTTTGCCGATATGTCACGAACCAATAACGCTAGAGACGTGTACGAGGTGTCCTAGCACTCGGGCTAACGCCCCCTTTCAAATGTGGTAGATATTGTTTCCACAAAATAATTCACAAAGGGCCTAACGCCATACATGTTGAGAAAAAAATCTTTATCGTTACCTGTTTATAATGTTTATGAAGCGTGGTGGTTGAGAGAGACGATACGGTTGAGTGTGTGTGTTTCAACGAACCTGTCGCTAACCACAAGGACCATGCTTAATAGAACAATCGCTATTTCGGCGGGTCGGTGTATGCCAGAGCGAGGGTTCGTTTTCTGATATTTTACCTTTAACGTGTAAACGGTGATGAGAACTTGGTTCTATGTTGGTCGAAGCGAGTAGAGAAAACCAACTTACAGGAGGTGAATGTCATTTGAGCTTATTGGAAGGCTCCGATCTGACTTGACAACAGGTGCAATGGAAAAATGATCATCGTGG
Source organism: Meconema thalassinum (assembly GCA_946902985.2). NCBI lineage: Eukaryota > Metazoa > Arthropoda > Insecta > Orthoptera > Tettigoniidae > Meconema > Meconema thalassinum. The sequence goes on along the minus strand of OX336392.1, from coordinate 509,544,567 downwards.
TGGCAGGGGAGTGTGAAAGGCATGCAGACACATTTGTGAAACCACAGGCACGCTAAACCAGTGACATCCTGTTTTGCTTCGTACGTGACAAAATGCAAGTTCATGTGAAATTTGATCTACCGCAGGTGTTCGCTTGGGACGTTATCTGTCCACGTGCATGATAACTGTTAACAAGTCACATCCTGTTTTGCTTCGTACGTGACAAAATGCAAGTTCATGTGAAATTTGATCCGGCACAGGTGTTCGCCTGGGACGTTATCTGTCCACGTGCACGATAAGAGAATGTTCAAAGCATGGGAAAAAAGATTATACATGCAACGTAGCATATATAAAGACATGTCGTTATCATTTCCACGCTCACTTAAGTGACTACCTTTGAACACACTGCGTTGCATGAAACCCTTGGTCTTGTTTATCAGTTTTGGTGTTGGTGGAAAATACTTAACCTTGTTGTGGGGTAGGTATATATTTATTCATTTATATATTTATTGATTTTATATAAATACATGCAATTATTTATTGATTAGATAATTAATGATTTTATTTATTTATTTGTTTGCAGATAACGTGTATAGCCTACCTGTCGTGTGTCTGTGGGAAATATATTAAAGAAAGAGAAAGACAGACAGATAGAAAAGGAAACCATTTCCACACTAGCCCACGAGACGAGAATATAGCAAAGCATTACACGTCAAGGTGAGATTTGTTTTTTTATATATAACCTGCTTGATTTTGTTTTGTTTATGAAAAGCATAAACTATATGGAATGGTTATACTTATGGTGGTTTATTTTTATTTCTTTTTAGATATTTGGAAAAAAAAGGGTTCACTGCTACAGCAAATACAGTTGAAAACCAAGTGGCTTTAGAGTGGAACCATTGTCAAGCAGTCTACAGCTGAAAACTCAGGTGAGAGTGTTCTTTCAAAATAATGTCTTTTGCCACTGCTACCGATACGTTAATTTGGGAACCCCTAAATAGTTGTTTTAAATCGCGTGTGTGCTCTGGCCGCGTGGTCAATGTTAGAAAAAGTTTGATTCCCAAAGAATTTTTAGAATCTTGTTTTGAAATTTTTAAAATTGAAATTTGTACAGCGCAAAGGTTGCATACGGCTTTAAAGGTGAATACAGAACTGGTGTGCGATTTCATATATAAAAAGAAGAACGTAGAGCATAAAGAGACATTTTATATTTGCAGTAAAATGCAAGAGCTGTTCATAGCCCATAATTTGGAACAGTGGTATGAAACCCACGTGGTGAATGTCTTGCTATCAAAATTTGATAAACTGCAACAAGGACCGAGTGGTCTAGCCTTAGACAAAATTCATCATCTACAAATCAACATTTGCCAATTCAACCCGTTGAATGCTGGGTCTAGCTATATTAAAACACCACCAGCAATAGCTTCGAAAAAGGCTGTGGTGAATATTGAAAATTTTGATGATGAATGTTTTCTGTGGGCTGTGGCTGCGTATTTGCAGCCAGCACAACATCATGGTTGTCGACCAGGAATGTACAAGACCAAGTTTGATGAATTGAAACAAACGTTAAATTTAACTCGAGTATCGTTCCCTATGGACTTAACCGAGATCCATAGGTTTGAACAAGACAACCAGGACTTTTCGTTCATGGTGTATGGTCTTGACGGTGATGAGATTGTGGGTCCTCTTTATGCCACAAAAGAACCAAAACGTCACCACATTCATCTTTTATATTTATCTGTAGGAGAAGTGAATCACTATTGCCTCATTAAAAGCCTGAGTAGATTGCTAAGCAGTCAAATGTCAAAGGACAAGCGTCCAAAACATATTTGTGACCGTTGCTTGCAATATTTTAAAACCCCTACGCTTTTGGAACGTCATAGGGTAGATTGTGTTACTCAGGAAGCGGTGAGATTGATATTGCCACAAGGGGACAAGGCTGTGTTAAAGTTTAAAGACATTCACAAACGTGACACTGTTCCCTATGTGGTATATGCAGATTTCGAAGCTCTCACTACACCCATGGCGGGATGTGAACCAGATCCCTCCATGAGCTCAACCACACCCATTCAAAAACATGAACCCTTTGCCATAGGATTTAATGTGGTGTGTGCCCATGACCCCACACAATCCGTTTACAAATACCGCGAGGGGCCAGATTGTGCCAAATGGTTCTTGGATGAACTTGTCAAGTTGGCCGACCATGTACAGGAATTACTGGACCACCCAGTACCCATGAGCCTATCTCCAGAACAACAGCAGCAGTATGAGCATGCCATGACATGCCATATCTGCGAAAAGCCTATTTTAAGTGGAGAGGAAAAAGTCAGAGACCACTCGCACTTTACGGGGGAGTTTCGTGGAGCTGCGCATAGTAAATGTAACTTGAACTTTCCAGCTCCTCGTTTCATTAGTGTCTTTTTCCACAATCTGGCGAATTATGACATTCAGTTTTTGATTCGTGAATTGGGCCATGTCAACAAGGGCTCGTTTACCATTATTCCCCAAAACCATGAACGTTTTACGGCCCTGACATGGTGGTTGGGCGACTTTAGCATTCGATTTTTGGATTCCTTTAAGTTTATGGCATCCTCGCTAGACAGCCTTGTGAATGGCTTGAATGAGGAGGAATTAAAAAATACTAGAATGCATTTTAATGATCCTGAGCAATTTCAATTGTGCATTCGGAAAGGTATATTCCCGTATGATTTCTGCAATAGCTGGGACGTGTTAAAGCAAAGAAAACTCCCACCACAAGAGAAATTTTACTCGAAACTAACACGCAGTACCGTTTCCGATGAAGACTATGCACATGCATGTCAAGTTTGGCGAGTGTTTGGCATGAACACGCTAAGTGAATATGCTTTGCATTACCTAAAACTGGATGTATTGCTGCTCACTGATGTGTTTGAAAAATTCCGTGAGTTGTGTCAACACATTTACGGTCTTGACCCGGCTCACTATTATACGAGTCCTGGACTCTCGTTTGATGCTGCTTTGAAATACACTCAAGTGGAATTGGATTTACTCACTGATGTAGACATGGTTCTATTTTTTGAAAAGGGCATTCGTGGCGGCTTTGTGTCGCTTAACCAACGCCATGCTGAAGCGAACAATGTCTACATGCCTGATTATTCACCAGACAAACCAGAATCGTACTTAATGTACTATGACGTGAATAATTTGTACGGTTACGCCATGAGTCAGCCTTTGCCCTATGGGAAGTTTGCTTGGCTGACAGACAAACAAGTGTCAGAATTTGATGTGATCAAGGCTAGCCAAGAAACAGGCCGTGGATATGTGCTAGAAGTGGATATTGAATATCCCTCATCCCTGTATGATGAACATGCCGATTTCCCATTCTGTCTTGAGCAAATGGTTCCCCCTGACAGTAAAGTGAAAATTGAAAAACTCATGGGCACACTTTACAACAAAAATCGGTATGTGCTACATATCCAAATGTTGGTGCAATGCCTCGCCCAAGGTTTGGTGTTGAAGAAAATCCACAGGGGTATTTCTTTTGCTCAAAAAGCATGGCTTGAGCCATACATGCGACTCAACACAGAGCACCGACAAATGGCAACACAGCAGTTTGAAATTAATTTTTTTAAATTAATGAACAACTGCATCTATGGCAAGTCCATGGAGAATGTCCGCAAATACCGTGACATTAAATTGGTGAATGTCTGGGAGGGGCGGTGGGGTGCCCGGCGGTACATTGCCAAGCCAAATTTCAAATCGATCAAAATTATCGATGAGGATTTGGCTACTATTGAAATGAGTAAGACCAGCGTGACCATGGATAAACCCATTTACTTGGGTCAAGTCATTTTAGACTTTTCTAAATCGGTCATGTATCGATTCCACTATGAGTTTGCGAAACGCCATTTTGAGGACGTCTCTCTTTTGTATATGGACACGGACTCATTCATTTACCACATTCGCCACTGCAACCCCTATGACGTCATGAGGCAACATAGTGACTGGTTCGACACCTCTTGCTATAGCGCTGACAACGTGTTTCAGCTGCCCATAAAAAACAAAAAGGAAATGGGCGTTTTAAAAGATGAATGCGGTGATTCCATTATGACGGAATTCGTAGGTTTGGCTTCAAAAATGTATGCTTACCGCACACTCGACTGTAAGGAAGCCAAAAGAGCAAAAGGTGTAGGTAGGGCAGTGGTAAAATCGCTACGTGTTGATGACTATCTAGCGGTTTTACGCACGGGCAAAGCTATGTCTCATACACAGTGCAGGATACAATCCAGCAACCATCATCTGTATCTTGTGGAACAGAGAAAACGCACCCTCGCCTCCATGGATAACAAACGTGTGTGGGCTGATGACCTGCTCACCAGCCTGCCCTGGGGTTATGATCGCAACGAGGAGGAGGTGTGATTTCACTGTATAATCGTTTATGGGACATAGCTTTATGTAACTTGTAGATTTAGTATTTTGTAAATATTGGTTTCTGCAATTGTCAATAGTAGATTTTGTAAAATAGTGACAACCCACTTGGACCTTTTGCTCTTTAAAAAGTTCTATGCAACCTTATTTTTTAAATTTTTTTTTTTTGATTGGTAAATAGTGTGATTCTTTTAACGCTGTACAAAGTTGAGTTTTTTTTTGTAAATATGAAATAAATAAGATTTTTAGTAACTTTAATAACTAGTATTTAATTATTTTTCGTAATGTAAATGATAAACTAAAAAGTTCTTTTGGGATGAGTGAGCATGTCGAGAATGTGCTTTTGGGAATAAATAAAGTGGTTGTGTTTGTTCCCAAAGACAGTTGTGAATGTATGAGTGGAGAGAGAAAACTGGTGTGTATGATTGACCAGAGCAAACACGGTGAGGTAGGGTGGGTGGGTGGGGAGGGGGGTAAATGGTCACTTATATACTCATTTTGTTTTCAATAGTTTTGTTTTTTCATTGAAATGTGGCAGTCAAAAGACATTATTTTTGTAAAAACAGTCTTACCTGCAGTAGTCGTAGACCTCGACGTTTCTCCAAACACACATTAACACATTGCAGTATTATCAAGGTCAAGCACTCGCATTAACATCATTGTCAAATCTCAACTTTCGACATACACCAAATGGAAAAAATATGAAAACAGCAAAATGGAAATTCCATGTTTCCATATCACCAAAACAGCAAAACTTAAAACGGACATTTTAAAAAACTGGAAATGCCCATGTGTGAAATTTGAAAATTCAAAAACTTCAAACGGACATTGTTTAAAATGTGTCATCAGCAAAATGGAAAAATCTATATCATCAAAACGAACGTTTTCAAAAACTGTAAATTGCAAATTAGCAAAATGGCAATGTGTGAAATGTGAAAATGAGAAATCAGCCATCAACATCATGGTTTTTTATAAATAATAAAAACACAAAACATCGTGCTCTGGTATACCTTTGTTTTTTATTTCATAGTGAATTGACAAAAGAAAAATAGAATACAAACAAATCCCAATTCCTCACTCCTCAATGTTTATGTCCATGCATCATCAACTTTCCTTTCATAGCACTCATGACAATTAGGGCTGCCATCCTTTCACCCACTGAGGCATCACTGGATGTGAAACGTTGTTTAGCTTTCTTCAATAACAATTTATCTGCCACATGTCTTAAACCAGGATGACTATGGCGATAAGAAAGGTCATGTTCCTTGCATGCTTGATCCAAAAGATTAATGGGTACATCACCACGTTGTAAACGTTTTTCGAGACGAGTTCCAGGGCCGCAAAAACGATAACCTGGAAGATGGATTTCGAAAGGTAGGTATTGAATCACTTTGTCAATGACGCCATTGCCAGTACAGGTCTGGCATATCCTTTTCCATCGATGGTAAAAAGGTTTGGTCTTCCTCCTCCTCTGTGGACGATGTTTGTGTTTGTTGTTGTTGTTGTTGCTTTTTCTCGCCATGACACCCATGGAATGATTCAACAAAGTCTTTACACGGACTTTTATGACCGTGATACAGTTTCACTAGCTGGCAAGTCGCACACTGACGCATAGACGGTATTTTTGCCATGGCCACTTGCTTATGGTGATCGTAATCCGTACAGGGTTGCAATTCACTCAACACAGGGTCTTGAGTCCATGATTTTGGTACATGTTGCCAGATTTCTTTCACTGCATTGGCGGCCACATAATAAATGAACGACTTGGGCAGCGCCAAGAGTTCCTCTTTGGTAAAACTGTCTAGTTTCTTTTTGCACACAAAGAACTTGCCGATGGCTTTGTCCGTAGCATTGCCTTTCTCCATGGTATCACGTGCTGTAGATGTTTACACGTCGCTTGTAGAAATCTCACTGACGTCATTCACAGGTAAATCTTGAGTTATAATTTTGTTCAACAACTCCCAGCAGGCATGAGTGGTTAACCAATGAAAGAGATGCCACGCATGCGATAGGGCTGTATGGGTAATGTTGCCACAGGAACAAGTATCCATGAGCGTTTGCAGGGAGGGGCAGCCCAACTCCATGAGGTCGATACATTGGCAGTAAGACGCCAAAAATGGTTGCAACCATTGACGTTTTTCATTACCTTTCACAAATACCACATTGGCCGAGGACAAGTGTGCTTTCATAACCACATCCAAATATTTATAGGAAATGGTTCCCTGATTCCAGTCTAGTTGCCTATGATTTTCAATCCACTGGGTTTGTTTACGGTCTTTTTCACACAACAAATCAAAAGCATGGGGTGGTTTAAATAGCAAATGCGTAGCTTGTGATATCCAAAACGTGGTACAATCGATCACGGCCACTTGTTTAAATATAAATTTGTTGTCACCAATTTTAAACCCTTGGCAATCCACAATGAGTGTGCGCAACATGTTGACGCTTGTCTGGACCAAGTTCAACTGACGACTGACTGACGATCAAGTGTGATCATGGCATGGACTTACCTGCCATGCTAGTTCCAAAAAAAAAAAAAGGTTAGGGTAGGACAGAGGCAAAAGCAAAAAAATAAGAATTTAAGAATTACATCATTTTATTATCATTACACGGCTTACAGGCCTTTGTCATTTTGGGATAAGGACGATAGCAACTGATACAACAATATAGTCTCTTGTGTTTGTAACGTCCATAACACTGATGATGTCCCAATGTCTCTAAACTAGGTGTTTTTGATGGTGAGCTGCTCACCGAAGCACCATGGATACCATACGGTCCACACGTATCGTAACTTGTATTTTTTTCATCACCCAGTGACACAAGTGAGGGATAGCTTGAATGACAGGGTATATTTCCCACTTTCATTCTACACAGGTAGGGGCAGGTGGGTGACCAGCGCTGATGTTCCTGCATGGGTTCATCGCCCTCCTGCCATTGGTCTATGATGATGGGACAAAAGGCACATTTCACTTCATCTCTTGTTTTTAAATAGTAGAATCCAGCGGCCGCCAAGGCTTGAGGGTTTATGAAAGGCACTGGCCATGTGGCAAACGTCTTGAAACGTTGTTCCTCAGAGTTTAAATTCATGGATGTGACGTCTCTTGAGGCTTTAAAGCAAGACATGACTGAGCGGCTTGACGTGGGATGACCTGTTATTTATACACTCGTCACTTGGTTGGATAGTGGATGATAGTTGACTTGTTTGTGGTGAATAATCAAACAGTAGGCCGTGGTATTGGCTGGTACATTGTCATGCGTTTCAAAGTCTAGTCGAATGTCGATATTGGATGGCTTGACAGACTCTTCCAGGTAAGAACAGTCAAAGACAATCAGTGGCGCTCTTGCCTTAAACGCTTGGGGTAGTAGCATGGGGCCGTTCTCTTTTTGATAATACGACCATCGAAATTTAGAAAACAAGTCGTACAGGGGGCCAAATTTATTTTTTGAAAAATCCAAATCCAGTCCTTCATAGGGAAACACAGCTCCGTTGAGGAAAAGACGTGCATTTCTCAATTGCAGGTGATCAAATTGCGTGGCATCTTTGGTTTGTTGATACTTGCGATTCGTTTGAAAACCCACAATCAGGTAGAGAGGTCTCTCTGTATAGCGAGCTGTTTTTACAGACCAACTGTGTGTGTTGGTGGTGGGCAATAGTGGATACTCATGGAGTGCCCAGCTTCTAAATTCCATGGGTAGAGGCATATCTCTCTTTACCATTTTGAGTATGTCCAGTTTTTTGCTATCGTTAAGGGTCACATGAGGCACTTTCCATAGCAAGCGTTGTAGTTGAACTTTTGAATCGATGGGGGCATTGTCAGCTCCCTTGAGTGCATTATTATCACTCCTGTCTCTCACCAGATAAAGCACTTGCCTTGCGTTGACCACAATGCGTTGGTGATCTTCGGCAAAGCCTAGAATCAGTTTAAGAGGTAAATATCCAGTAAAGGTTCCATCGGTGTGTACCATCCAGTCATTGGTCGAGTCAGGACACCAACCTGCCATGCAAAGTGTTTTACCTTCTTCCTCACTATAAGAGGGGTATAGTTTCATGACACTGGAAATGCCCACATTTCGAGTGCTATCCACCACGATATCGTTAATGACATAACGTACTTCAGAAAACAGAAAGGCTAAACCATGGTTGGCCAACTTGGATGTAGTGGGTGTAGAGCCATCGGCTTTGGTGAGCCGACCTTCAATCTGAATGACACTTTCATGCGGTAGGGTGTAAATATCTTGGTTGTTGATAACAAATTGAATTTCATCATTGTTATTGAGTCCAGGTGTTTGAGCTTGATAGGAATGGAGATCAATTCTTACCACTCCTGGTTGCTCCTCGATGTGGTTCGCTATCTCTAGGATAGAATTCATTATAAGGGTTGACGTGGTAACCCAAATGCTGTAAAATCTGCTTGCCTTGAGATGTTAACGTGTATTCACGCGGCAAACAACTAACACCATTCCTAGACGGTGTTGTTGCTTTATACACAAATTTCATAGTGGCTTTAGCACCAACTTGTAAGTCACTGGTGTAGTGGAATCTAGATCAATGAGTTGTTGATCTCTATTGATCAGTCTTAATGTTATATTACTAATACTATCAACAGCCACAGCATGAAAAAGCACCACTGGAGGGTTTTCACGAATAATATACCCATTGGGCGATGTCACAATAAAGTCATAAAGCGAATGCGATGGTTCTTGATTGGTGTACACTTGGCTAATAATATTACACGTCACCGACACATGATGGTCCTCAATGAATTTCACTTCATGGTCCGATTCATGTTTTTTGTTGGGCTCTAACACACGTGGTTTAAATCCGAGTAATGGGCCAATGGAATCGGGGTGTGTTTTAAAGTCAATGTTGAAGGTAGAGAAAATACTGCAGCGATGAGTGTTAGTATTGCCTACAAGTTCAAACTTGTGCGTTCCGTCGAGAAATGACTTTAAACCATACTGATTGATCAACACCACATAAATGTGTTCATAAATATCATCGATCGTGTATCCACCAGAGTTCAGGGTGAGCACAGAATCATCATAGTAAAACTTGTTGTTCACATTTTCACGTATGTTGTATATTCGATTGTACGTTTCAAGAGAAACAAGTCCTAAACCATAGGGTTTTTCACTCAATTCGATAGGCGGGTAAAAGTCTAGGCTGACTTCAGGTCCACGTCCATGCACTGTAAACGTTTTACTTTCTACCGACATACTGGTGGCGTTTTTGCTTATGCTGCGTCTTATATAAAAAAATTAAACACAAACGTCCACACTGTTGGCTGTTAAACGTTTGCTCACGTTTCACATTATAATATATCTTGATCCTGTTTCCAAAATAGGTCACTAGTTCCATGGGCGGGGGCAAATTCCCAAAACTGTCAAAGTACCATACCGTGGATCCCTCTTTGACATAAGCTACATAATGCGTTCCTGGTCCTCGGTGATCATCCAAATTGACAACAGCACATTCCTGTTTCCAGGGTCGTGGGGGTAATTGGTTTCGCATAAACACACCTCGAAAATGAGAAAGCTTTAGTTGTTTAGCATAGCTTTCCACTTGTTGATGCGTCAGGGCATGTCTCGCTATGGCAGAGGTTAATTTTTTTTTTTTTTAATATTTCGAAATGGTGAAATCCCAAATCCTTGTTGATAAAAGGCTGGCTTTAAATTGGCATTTCTAGCCCCCATGGCAATCGCTTCCATCGTTTCATTGTGTCGCTGACTTTCTTTGAGTTGTTGCTTGCCCTGCTGCGCGGCTTTAATGGTTTTCGCCACTGCACTGGCACCGCCCAAAAGTGAGCCCAGAGCAGCCAAACCAGCAAATAATGCAGGTAAAAATCCCGCTCGTTTGGGAACGGGAATCACTCGCCCTTGGTTTGAAACCTGTCGCCGACGTTTTGGAATAACCTGTCTCTGTGCTGCTCGAAGGGCTTTCCTTATGGTCAATACATTATTTTTTCTTTTTTTCTTTCGCAAGGGCTTGTCCTCGAATGTTGTAAGCCCTGGCTTTGCCAAGGACAATGTCCTTTTTTTAGTCTTTCTCACTGCATACCTTTGTTTCACCATGATGATAATGACCCACAACCTTTCACAAGAAAGTTTAAATCACAACTAACGTCAGATGGTTATTTCATGGCTGTATATTCCAATTCCACATAAAGTGGGAAGTCGTTTATGGTTTTTCCCGCTTGCTTTTCATCCCATGTCAACATGAGATAAAAGGATAATTCGTCACCTGCATTGACCATTTCATGGTTATGAAGCAACATCCTATGACCATTTATCTTTATTTGTAAATGGTTCTCATCAGGTATGGCATATTTGATGTGAATGGTTCCATCATAGTGTAATCGATAGTGGCTTAAACCCGAAGCAAGCGCATAGGTCAAGTGCTGATCATGGACTAGCGGTAAATGGTTTCTGTCATTCACAGGTTTTTCATTTGTCAGATACACTAAAAACACAGATGGGATAAATTTATAAAGCCTTTTCATTTCATGGGTCACGTAACGCTTGGTACAAACATCGTCTTCGTCTTGTGGGTCTTCCACGTGAATAATCCGATGGTGATTAGCGCTATAGCCATTCACCATAAGCTGGGGCACTTTGTCATAAAACTCATACACTTTGTTATCCACATACTTTTTCGTAGTAACGTCTGTAGACACTTGAGGATGTTTTACATGGGTTAACCGCTTTCCCTTAAAGTCATAATCTCCCTGTTTTGTGCGTGGCACTACTGACCTATCCACATAGTGTTTATTAGCAGGATCTGTTTCCTGTTTAGGATCATGTATGAGGACAGGCCTAGCTTTGGCCATCAACGCACGTCCAAAGACATCCATCGTCAACCTGTAGTACCAGTCTACTGTTTCTATGACAAGGCTCGGTGTCCTGTATATAGACAGCCTGCTAGCCTTTCTAAGCCTTAGTTGAAATGAAGATTATTAAGCAGCAAGAGTCATTCCCCGTGGGGGACATGGTTTCCCATCTCTGTCCCACATCACGTGAACAACGCCATGGTTCACTGTTTCCATCTTCCATTCGCTGCATCATTGTGGGGCCTTCCGGCTGTGGAAAGACTAATCTTTTGCTAACGCTCATTACAGCGCCCAATGGTCTGCGTTTTCAAAATATTTATATTTTTGCAAAATCTCTCTACCAACCCCTCTACGTGTTTCTGGATCAAGTCATGTCTGGATTACAAAAAGAGAATATGGGTTATTTTACATTTTCCATGCAAGAAAATGTGATTTCACCGGATGAGGTAAAGCCTGATTCACTCATGATTTTCGATGATGTATCCACTGAACGTCAAGGCATCATTCAAAGCTATTTCAGCATGGGTCGACACAAACATATCGATTGCTTCTATCTTGGGCAAACGTATTCTAAAATGTCCAAACAGTTGATTCGTGACAATGCCAATGTCATTGTTTTATTTCGTCAGGACGAGAGGAACAGTCGTCACATTTATAATGAACATGTGAATCCGGATATGACCTTTCAAATGTTTACAGAATTGTGTGCCAAGTGCTGGAACACTCAACGTCATGCCTGTTTAGTGATTGACAAACAAAGTGAACTCAACCAAGGACGGTATCGCTTAGGGTTTGATCATTTTATTGCTATTTAAGGCCTTGTCTCATTCGCCATCAAGTCATTTGTCAAGACACCATGGCGTTAGCAGAGAGTCAATTGAAAAAGCATATTATTAGAGCAAAAAATACTATTCGCCAAAAGTTTCGTCAATTGAAACAATCACGTGCCAATCATGCTTTGTTTATTCAGCAACATTTAGCACCTCCACTAAAAGCCATGTTGAAACCCTCTTTCAAGCCATCTGAAACGCTACCCACCGTTTCACAAGCCACGCAGACGCTGCACGAGGACCCTGCGGAAGAGGAAGAGGAACAGGAAGATTTGACTAGTGTTAGTGAAGTTGAGGATGAGGAGGAACAAGTGTTTACGCCTCAAAAAAAGGCCGCACCCCTTGCAGAGTTTTTGAGAAAAAAGAAATCCTTGGCCATGGTCGAAACACCTTGCCCTTCCAGGGCGTCTCCGTTTTCACAACTCTTGGCCACCCCTCAACATAAAGCTCAACTGAAAACCATTTTAATAAAATATTATGGATCAACATTGGAACCCTATTTCACCGATCTATTTATTGGAAACACAGATACCACGTATGGTGTTCGCTATGAGGATGATAGTTTTAAAATTGGCGATTCATCCATTAAATTTGCTCGTACTAAAGCTGTCATTAAAAACATCAACTATAAATTAACGCCAGGACTGTTAAAGCTGCTCTTTTCTCGGACCCCCTCTTCCCATGATTATACGTCAGAGGATCTTGACAAATATAAATCCATTTTATTGGATACCCATGCTCACAAAAGACAGTATGATCCCACGCAACAAGTGAATGCCAATATATCTCAAAAATATAAAACCATCATTGCAAAAATATTTCCCACCAGTCAAAGTACTCGTCGTAAAGTGTCCGCTTCGGGAGTGACATTTAAACCATTAAAACCCCTTGTGGATGTTACCTACTGGCATAATCCCAATAAGCTCGTCCAGCGGCTACAGTTGTTGCATGCCTCACGTCAAGCTGGCCATACCGGTCACGATTGGGAAATTCAAGAAATTGAACAAGAACTTCGAAATGCCAAAATTATTGTTTAAGCCCTCACCCATTAAAATGGGTATTGCTCACGAGTTGCATCGCCCAGCTAGGCGTCACTATCCGCGACTCAAGGTGATTTCACGAGGTGTGGATGAACTTTGGCAGGCTGACTTGGTTGAAATGATACCCTATGCTGGCGTTAACGACGGTGTACGCTATATGTTGACCGTCATTGATGTCTATTCCAAAATGGCCTTTGTTGAACCTGTGCGTCGCAAGTCTGGCCCACTAGTTACCAAGGCCTTTCAACATATTATTCAACACTCCAAACGTCAACCTCAGCTGCTACAAACCGACCAGGGGAAAGAATTTTTCAACAAGGATTTCTCCAGTTTTCTCAAATCTAAGGATATTCACCATTACACCACGTACAGCAATCTCAAAGCCAGTGTGGTCGAGCGGTTCAACCGAACATTGAAAACCCATATGTGGAAAGCGTTTACCGCTCAGGGCAGTTATCGCTGGTTGGACATGTTACCTGAGCTAGTGTCACGTTACAATGACACCAACCATAGAACGATTGGGACCAAGCCACGTCTCGTAACTAAAAATATTCAGCGATTGGATAAACTGTTTAACCCCATAAAAACAGCCGATCCTAAACGTCACCGACTGAACATTGGGGATTTTGTTCGTGTGAGCAAATTTAAGTCTGCCTTCAATAAGGGCTACACGCCTCAGTGGGGGACTGAACTATTTCGAATTCGTCGAGTCTACTTGGACAGTCCAGTCACCTATTTACTCGAGGACCTCAACCATCAACCCATAAAAGGTAGATTTTATCTCCATGAACTTCAGAAAACAGCATTTCCTCAGCATTATCTTGTGGAAAAAGTGTTGAAACAAAAAGGAAATAAACTCTACGTCAAATGGTTAGGGTTTAACTCTACGTTTAATTCTTGGATCAATAAATTACATGTTGTGTGAACCTGTGTACTTTTTATTTATTTATTCACACATGTTGTACACCACCTATAGCTCTATGTATACAGCGCTCCGCGCTTCATGCATGTTCATACATGTTTGTCTTTCCCTTTCCTCCTGTGTTCTCTCATACATCACCCCCTCCCCTCTCCCTCCCTTCACCTCCCACCACTGCTGTTTGCAGCTCTTGCCTCTCTATTGGTTGTGACATCATTCCAACAAGTTGCATCATACTTTTTACTGATTCAGCGATTCCCACGCTTTGAACATTCTCTTATCGTGCACGTGGACAGATAACGTCCCAGGCGAACACCTGTGCCGGATCAAATTTCACATGAACTTGCATTTTGTCACGTACGAAGCAAAACAGGATGTGACTTGTTAACAGTTATCATGCACGTGGACAGATAACGTCCCAAGCGAACACCTGCGGTAGATCAAATTTCACATGAACTTGCATTTTGTCACGTACGAAGCAAAACAGGATGTCACTGGTTTAGCGTGCCTGTGGTTTCACAAATGTGTCTGCATGCCTTTCACACTCCCCTGCCACCACGATGATCATTTTTCCATTGCACCTGTTGTCAAGTCAGATCGGAGCCTTCCAATAAGCTCAAATGACATTCACCTCCTGTAAGTTGGTTTTCTCTACTCGCTTCGACCAACATAGAACCAAGTTCTCATCACCGTTTACACGTTAAAGGTAAAATATCAGAAAACGAACCCTCGCTCTGGCATACACCGACCCGCCGAAATAGCGATTGTTCTATTAAGCATGGTCCTTGTGGTTAGCGACAGGTTCGTTGAAACACACACACTCAACCGTATCGTCTCTCTCAACCACCACGCTTCATAAACATTATAAACAGGTAACGATAAAGATTTTTTTCTCAACATGTATGGCGTTAGGCCCTTTGTGAATTATTTTGTGGAAACAATATCTACCACATTTGAAAGGGGGCGTTAGCCCGAGTGCTAGGACACCTCGTACACGTCTCTAGCGTTATTGGTTCGTGACATATCGGCAAAAATCACAAAAAACACATGTTTACCCCAAAATCGCGTTTCCAAAATTTAAAAAAATTACAACGAGTGGTCTATAGCAAAGAGGACGTCTGCCCGAATCCTTGGACCCGTCGTACATGCCTCTAGCGTTATTGCTTCGTGAGATATCGGCAAAATCACAAAAACACGTGTTTACCCCAAAATCGAGTTTCCAATTTTATTAAAAAATTATAACGAGTGGTCCATAGCAGAGAGGACGTCACCCCGAGTCCTTGGACCTGTCGAACATGCCTCTAGCATGATTGGTTCGCGAGATATAGCAAAAAGTCTAAAATCACGTTTTTACCCCAAAATATTCTGTTTCCATCATTCTCAAAAACTTTAACCTATTACCAAAATACATAGGGTTTCGAGACAAGCCATTTGACACGTCATAGGACCAAATCCGACCATGCATTCGTGAGATATCGGAAAATGTCTAAAATCACGGTTTTACCCCCAAAAAGCCTGTTTCCCTCATTCTCAAAACTTTAACCTAATAATAACATGTATAGGGCTTCGAGACAAGCGATTTGACACGTCACACGTCCAAATCCGACCTTGCGTTCGAGAGATATCGACAAACTTCGTAGGAAAGTAGGCGACTATCTGGCTCTCTCCTCACCACCAAAACCTCTTCTTATCAATCATTTTTTTTCAAAGAGCTCGCCCTCTTACAAAAATCCCCAGTGCGCATGCGTAAAAAACAAAAACAAAAATGTTCATCCATAGCGGCAGCCAGAAAAACGCATGTGCGATATAAGCAACAACATTTAAGTTCATTTTAGCAGCGCACCTTATACATGTCGTATTTGAAAAGAGACTTTCACTAAAAATTACAATTTCACCCCCTAGTAGGGGTAGGTTTTATTTAGGGGTTGAAATGAGTGGTCTATAGCAAAGCCCCCGTCAGCCCGAGTCCAACGACACCTCATTCGTGAATCTCCGACCAAGGGTTCGGGAGTTATCGGCTCGCATTGGGAGTAGTGGTGGGGGGGGTTAGAAACCGCCTTACTCCACTACTATTGATGGTCACTGAAATCATAACATATGTAGATCATGTACTGTACATATATGTATGTGTGTAATATATCAGTATTTTTAGCCTACTTTTCACATTTTGCAACAATGACTTATGAGATGGATCCGGGAAAATATGTGTCTGTCAGGCTGTCAACTCCTAAACGGCTGCAGCAATCGAGACCAAATTTAGTATGAGTAAAGATGTATACCGGAATATCTCAAGCCCATATTTGAAAATGATGTCAGTGCTACCAACTGCTGAAAAAACGCACTAGAAATTTGAGCTCCATGTTGGATATCTTAGAAGGTATGTATGGGAGCTATTCCAAAATTGACACACATGTAGATAATACTATTTCAGTTTTAATTTCCAGGAGGCCATACATGACAGTGTTGCCAAAATAATTTTAAGCTTTCTGAGAGGTCCAATTTTTTAATGCATATAACTTCTACAGTATCAATTGGATTTCAACCAAATTTTGTATGTAATATGTGTACATAAGCAGATATGACTGAGCGTATTCTTAAGAGCCACCAGGGCTGCCAAATGTTAATAATTGCTCTCTCTATGTTTTTATCCAAATACCAATATATCAGAAAGTATGCAAGCCAACAGCTTTAAACTAAGCATACGTATAGTACCTGGCATTTTAGATTAATTTGGAGTAACTTATATACGTCACTTCTACCAACAGGATTCTAAGCCTGCTGTTAGGACCAATTTTTAAATACATGTAACTTCTATCCTATCAGTTGGATTTCAACCAAATTTCGTATGTGCTATGTGTAACATAACAGATATGACGATAAGTATTCTTAAGAGCAATCAGGGCTGCCAAATGTTAATAAATGCTGTCTATATTTTTTAATCCTAATATCAATATATCAGAAAGTATGCTAGCCAACAGCTCTATACTTTTCACACGTATAGCACCTGACATTCTAGATTAATTTGGAGTAATTAATATACGTCAGTGCTGCCAACATGATTCTCTGCCTGCTGATAGCTCCAATTTTAAAATACATGTAACTTCTATACTAACAAATGGATTTCATCAAAAATTGCACAACAAGATATAATATTTCAGATTATTTCTGACCAGCACACGCATGACATTGTTGCCAACATGCTTTTACGCGTGCTGATAGATCCAATGTCTAACTCCATGTAACGTCCATTGGACTTTAACCAAATTTTGTATTCTGTACCTTAAGAGATAGAACTAAGAATATATTCAGTCACCAGGGCTGCCAACTGTATTGCTCTATTAGGCTACATTATACCAGGTATATTTCGAACTAATTCGACATTTGGATATTACCAACTTAATTTCGTCATTATTCTAGATAGGTTCATATAATGAAAATCCACAGCCTGCTTCCAGTCTCCGACCGGGTCAGGAATGGAATGAATGAAGCCCCAATCTAGCGGCGAGGATATGAACTGTGCCGGCTGCCGAGGCCTGACGCACTCCTCTGGGGCAATGATTAAATGAATGACAAATGAAATGATAGTGGAGAGGTTTGCTGGAATGAAATTTTGACAGGGAAAACCGGAGTACCCGGAGAAAAACCTGTCTGCCTCCGTTTTGTCCAGCACAGATCTCACATGGAGTGACCGGGATTTGAACCACGGACCCAGCGGTGAGAGGCCGGCGTGCTGCCGCCTAAGCCACGGAGGCTCCAGATAGGTTCATATACTGTAGATTAATCATTGGCATGGATCTTAATCTAAGAAAGGTAGGCTCTTTAGTTCGTCACGGAACTTCTTGTTTCTTAAAAGTTAATGCTCACTATCCGTGATAATTAATAGTTCATATTGTAACCTTAATGCGTCTGTGATGACATAAATACCACATCTTATTTTAACAAAATTTTGTTCATGTTTGAAATTGATGGAAGGAAGACGTTGCTTGAAAACCAAGCTGGTAACAAAGAAGCGAGTTGTACGTGCTTCTTCACGACTTTCACCAAGCGCGGACAATAGAGGATGGAACAAGGCAGCGAACATCTGGAAGCCACATGGGCAGAAACAAGGAGAAGCGGTCACTCAACTTAGCGGGTGGACGCCGAATTTTCAACGATCAACTACTGGATAAGCCCCGCTTACTTGAGGAATTGGAGAAGCACTTAAAATTCAGGAACAGGAGTTACATCACCAGAAAGGAGACGATCCCAGCCTCTCAAAAGTATTTTTAAAATTTAAATTAAGTTATGGTGTGATTTTTGCCAGAAATAAAAAAACCAAATTAAGGGGCGGATTTGAAACCACCAATCGGCCAAATCCCGCGGAAATTATGGAACAATGGAGACATTTACGGAGCTCATTATCTAAGGATCCAGCGATCGAATTTTGAATTAAGAAAGGGCAATGAGACATTGAGAATGTGGACTTTCGAATGAGCTACTTTGCATATCCATGCGAATGATGGTATAGAATAAAATTATGGAAACCCCCTAGTCCTGTAACATTCTCCGCAAATCATATAAATAATAGCTGGGCATACAGTGAAATCAGTCTACTTTGGGCATTGCGGGAGGCGCGAGCCCTTGTCTGAGACAATCAGAAATTGGCGTAATATTCTAAGTCCAAACAGTCTACGTGGGACATGTTACAGTCATAATTATTCGCAAGCGAAGCAGAACAGTATTACGCGAAGTGTGCGTACAATTGCCAGTGAAAAACGGGATAAGTTATAGATGGCCATCCGTGCTATAGCAGAATGTCAGTGAGGCAGGAAGCTGTGAACTATCGGCTGAATTGAGTAGGTCGAGGCAATAGATTAGAGTTAGGAGCTCCATACACGAACCATGCATTGTGGTAAGAGTAAAATCACAGTGGGCCTTTGTTTTGGTGATTTTTGTTGGAACCGTGAGTAAGATCATCCCCCGTTGCAAGATGGAAATGATGGACCAGCTGACTGAAGTCATGGAACTGAGCATCATCTTGGTAAAAATGAGATAGGTAAATATAAGATGGGGCGTGCACGCTTTACGTTTCCTATGCTGGGAATTGGATAAATTTTCTCCATTATAAGCAATTATAATAAAATAGGTATTTTTCGGGCATAGCAGGCATATTTGTGCAAGTTTGTATATATTTTCATGTTAGATTTATTGTGTGTTGTAAGATAGGATTTTGCCATGGTCATCAAATTTGTGTTTTATATTGTGTGTGAGGTTTACAGTAATGCTTGTTTTGAATGCACAGTAAGGGATAATGGGATGAGTGTTTATTGTTCGACCCTTAAAGTAAAAAGTAGTTATTGGGGTGAAACAGAAGATATTGTGACAGGCCAGTATGATAAAGCCATATGAGCACAACAAAGTAAGGTGCTGATTACCACGTCCGGGGAGAGGTAAAACAATGGCTAGGTAACAATCGAGCATTCAGGTGAGAATGAGAGTGGGTCTTGGTTGAGTTGTGATAAGCGGATGGTCAATGCCCGCAGTCCTTCGACGATAATATGGTAAGTGATAAAGTGCGCGGATGGTCAATGCCCGCAGTTCTTCGATATGAATGATAAATAAATGGTAAGTGATGATTGAATTCATTAGCTGATGAAATCCTGTGTTAGCTTCGTCAGACAAAAGATGATGATGATAATTGTTGTTTTAAGGGGCCTAACATCTAGGTTATCGGCCCCTCAGACAAAAGAGGAAGGTAATGTGCAACTCAAGTCCCAAGGCAGTCGAACGAAAGAGCAGGTAGAAAGCCTTGGCCGAGTGTCTGAATCTTAGGGGTAGCGAGATGATGATGATGATAATTGTAGTTTTAAGGGGCCTAACATCGAGGTTATCGGCCCCTAATGAAATGGAATGACGTGAAATGAAAGGATGTAGATAAAAACAACTCACTGCCATGGATGAAGCGAAAATGGTGTTTATAAAACAGACAGTGAGCCCCAAAAATTATTCCTTATTTGAATAAAAAGAATAAAAGGCGGATAGTAAAAAAGGATAAAACAAATAAGGCATAGGGAACAATACAATACATAACACAATAAAAAACATAAAACAGATTTAACCACAATTAAAAGTCGTAACTACACCTTAAAACTTAAAAAAGTAACCACTCTCCCTCATGAACCGGATGACGAGGTCAGCTGACGGCTCGTCATCACGGAGAATAAGGGGGAGGGTATTAGGCAGTTTAAGAGTCCTGCGCAGATCGGCCAGATCCACACACTCCAAGAGAAGGTGTGCCACGGTTAGGTGGGCGCCGCAAGTACACACAGGAGGATCTTCTCTCTTTAGCAAGTGGGAGTGCGTAGCAACCCCATGGCCGATCCGGAGTCGACAGAGTACCACAGCTTCCTTCCGGAGAGATCGGAAGGAAGATTGCCACACCTTCGTTGTCTCCTTGATGCCTCTCAGTTTATTGGGTGGAGGCGTGGCACGCCATGCCTCCTCCCAATGCGACAGGGTCGAATGCCGCAACTGAGAGCGCACATCACTAGCAGGCACCTTATACGGTAGCGAGGGCAGTGCGACTGCCTCTCTCGCCGCCTGATCAGCAAGCTCGTTTCCCGCAATACCCATGTGGCTAGGAAGCCACACAAAGGTCACCCCGGTCCCAGCATTACGCGAACTGACGAGCAGGTCGTGCACACGCTGGACCAACGGGTGCTTCGGGAAACACACATCGATCGCCTGCAGCGCACTCAGAGAGTCAGTACACAAAAGAAAGTGCTGGTGATCGTCTGATAACGTGTACCGCAGAGCCTCTAAGATGGCATAGAGCTCCGCTGTGTACACGCTACACGCCTCGGGAAGTGAAAAGAGAAACCGACGATCCTCAACCACAAATGCACAGCCTACTTTCTCGTTTACCCTCGAACCGTCCGCGAATACAAGCCCTGATCCCGGATACCGTGTCACCACGGACTGGAACAACCTCCGATGGACGGAGGAGTCCGTGTCCGACTTGGGGCCGGTGTGCAGATCCAGGATGATATCAGGGCGAGAGACCATCCACGGAGGGGCCTTGCTAGGTACTCGGACGATACAGGAGACAGAAGGAAATCGGAACTGACGGTATAAGTCATCCAAGCGAATCCCCACCGGCCGAGTGGCTCGGGCGAGCACATCATACAGCCGGCGATTCGGATTGGAAAATAAACATGGATAGCTTGGATGAAGTGGCATCTGTCGAATAGTTGCAGCATAGGTCAGCAGTACTTGTTGGCGCCTCAGGTGTAAAGGAGGTACGCCAGCCTCGGCGAGCAAGCTGACGACTGGGCTTGTCCGAAAGGCACCCGTCGCCAGCCTCACACCGCCGTGGTGGACACTGTCCAGTTTAACAAGCACTGACTTACGGGCCGAACCATATGCTACACTGCCATAATCTAACCTAGATAAAATCAGTGACTTATAAAAGCGCAGGAGCACCACGCGGTCCGCCCCCCATGATGTGCCGCTAAGAAACCGCAACATGTTGAGTTTCTTAGCGCAGGCAGTTTTCAAACACCGCACGTGTGGTTCCCACGTCAATTTCTGATCGAAAAGGAGCCCAAGGAACCGGTACGTAGCAACAACAGGCAAAGCTACATTGCCCAGATAAAGCTCAGGATCTGGATGGAGGGTGCGCTTTCGGCAGAAATGGACAACCGAGGACTTAGCGGTTGAGAATCGAAAGCCATGCTCCAGTGTCCAGCGTTCCACTCTCCGAATAGCTTGTTGTAGCTGTCGTTCAGCGACCGCCATATTTTGCGCACTATAATGTAGAGCAAAGTCGTCTACATATAGCGACGTTACCACTGCTGGACCAGCAGCAGCGACTATACCGTTTATGGCAATCGCAAATAATGTTACGCTAAGCACCGATCCCTGTGGGACTCCGTTTTCCTGTATATGATATTGCGAATATGTCCCCCCTATTCGGACACGGAACAGGCGAAGGGACAGAAAATTCGCAATAAAAACCGGCAAGTTACCTCGGAATTTCCATTGATGCAGGGTAGAGAGGATGCCGTAACGCCAAGTGGTGTCATAGGCCTTCTCGAGGTCAAAGAAAACAGCGACTAGGTGCTGTCTCCGGAGAAAAGCGTCCTGTATGGCAGTCTCCAGGCGTACCAGATGGTCGTTGGTACACCGTGACGCCCTGAAACCACACTGGTATTCAGACAGGAGTCCCCGATTCTCCAGGACCCACACCAGGCGCCGATTGACCATCCTCTCAAAGAGCTTGCACAAACCGTTTGTGAGACAAATAGGTCTGTAACTCCCTGACAATTTGGGATCCTTATCGGGCTTCAGGATAGGTATAATGATACCTTCCTGCCATTGCGCTGGAAACACACCTTCCAACCAGATACGATTAAACACCCTGAGCAAATAGCGAATGCTCTCATCGTTAAGGTGTTTAAGCATTTGGTTGTGAATATTATCCGGGCCAGGAGACGTGTCCCTGCAGAGCGCCAGCGCTCCGCGGAGTTCCCACTCCGTAAAGGGCACGTTGTACTCCTCCGAAGCGCGGGAAGCAAAACTAAGATGGAAACGTTCCGCTTCGCGCTTCAGGGCCACGAAGGCAGGGTCATAGTTACCGGAACCGGATATATCCGCAAAATACGAGGCGAGATGGTTTGCAACGCGATAAGGATCTGTAACCAGTTCATTAGCAATGGAAATTCCCGGTACAGTAGAAGATGTCTGAATTCCCGAAATGCGTCGCAGTTTAGTCCACACTTGAGAGGAGGGGGTATGTGCCGTAATAGAAGACACATACCGTTCCCAGGATTGTTTCTTACTCTGGCGAATAAGAATCCGTGCCTTGGCACGGAATTTCTTAAACGCCACCAAATTGGCCATGGTTGGACGCCGACGGTAGTGCTTATGAGCTCGACGACGGTCTCTTATTGCCGCTGCAATATCCTCTGTCCACCAAGGGACGAGTTTGCGACGAGGAGTCCCAGAAAAGGATGGAATGGACTCCTCGGCGGCAGCAAGAAGCACATCGGTGATGTGCTGTACCTCGTCATCGACGCTCCGGCAACCAAGATCAACGAATACAGCTCGTTCTTGAAACGAGGGCCAATTTGCCCGCTTAAGAACCCAACGACTGGGGAACTCAACGGGCGTCTGGTTCAGAAGGGTAAGAACGATCGGGAAATGGTCACTGTCACAGAGGTCGTCGTGTACATACCAGCCAAATAAGGGGACCAGCACACGGCTACACACACTCAAGTCAATGTGTGAGTACGTGCCGTGCGCTAAGCTAAAATGTGTAGCTTCCCCTGTATTTAATAGACATAAATCCAACCCTTGAATTAAGCCTTCCACGTCCCTTCCTCTGGGGCAGGAAGATGGTGATCCCCAGTGGGGGTGATGAGAGTTGAAATCACCCACGAGTAGGAAAGGGACTGTTGAGACGTCAACAAGATCTAAGACGTCATTAATATCAAGGGGTTGGTTCGGTGGAAGGTACACGTTACAAACAGTTGTCATAGCAGGCAAGGACACGCGAACTGCAATAGCTTCCAGAGGAGTGGCGAGTGGAAACTCCTCACTATAGCAGTCAGAGCGAACGAAGGTACAAACGCCCCCGGAAGCCCGGGCGGCGTCTTGTCGCTCTTTAGAGTATAGTCGGAAACCTCTCAGAACAGTCTCGTGATCAGGTCTGAGGTTTGTTTCCTGTAGGCAGACTATACTCGCCGCGTATTGGGCAATAAGCTGACGGAGCTCTGTCAAATGCCTGTCATAACTGTTACAATTCCACTTTAACAGTGCCATTGTGTGAACTTAGGGAATAAGTTGGAGCAGCAAGCTACTCCAACTTTGACTCTGGAGAATCTACAGTCACTACGTAGATTGCGGGGCTCGAGCATCGGGATAACATGTGCCCGAACTTCTGGCATTTATAACACCTCATTGGGGGAGGGATATAAGGCCGTACGTCACAACGGTAACTTGTAACCTTGACTTTCTCCGGGAGCACCGAAAGCTCAAAGGAAATAATGAAAGCACCAGTATCCACGATTTGACCATTGACCTTGCGCGTAATGCGCCGGACATCAGTCACGTGACGGTGCCGCATATCCTCCTTGAGCTCCTCGTCAGTGTTCAGAATCAGGTCCCGGTGGAAAATAACTCCTCGGACCAGATTCAGGGACGTGTGCTTTTCCACTTTGACGGGAATGTCGCCAAAGTGGTCACATTGCAAAAGTTGTTCAACTTGCTCTCCAGTCCTAGTCTTGAGCAACAAGCTACCGTTCCTCATCTTTTGTACTTTCTCAAGCTCACCATAGACACCTTCTATGTGGCGAGAAAACAAAATACTCTTTACCAGCTTGAAATCACCCCCATCTGTTCTGGTAGCTACCAGAAACTTGGGGGTGTTAGTACCCAGATTTTCACGCACAGATTGTTCCCAGGGGGTTGATCCCCGTAGGGAATCAAATGTTAAAGACTTGGGTGTAGGACCACCCTGTTTGGGTGTACGTCCACCCTGGTTGGGGATTTTTCTTTTAGAACCCATGGCCAGATCATCCTCCCCGAATGCCACCGACATCCGATCACGGGCCGTCACAGTAGGCGCTACCCAGCCAGGGCAAGGCCCGCCTAGCTTGGAAGGCATTGCCCGGGGGTCCGATGTTTTACAATGCCGTATCGGCATGTACCCCTTGGCATATACTGGATTTTACAGCTCAGACATTCGGCTGTGCGGGGACCTGCGTAGTCAGGCGGATACTACTGAACGGGTACATGGCACACCCACCTGTCGGCGCGGCCAAGACCGGAACAGGCTTTTGAGCGTAGTCGCTAGCGTAAGTGGCCCATCCCCTAACAGCACGCACATATAGAAATTTTGGTTGCCAGACCCTGAAAGCAGTGACGGAAAGAAGTGCGATATAACCTAATGAGAGTTATACCGCACGGGTGTATGTCTTTTAGAGCTGACTGTCAAACCCTCGAAAGGGGACCGTTCCGAGAAGCCCTTTTAGTCGCCTTTTACGACTGGCAGGGATTACCGTGGATGTATTCGCTTCCTCCCACCCACTGGGGGTCCAATTCACAAAACAACGCGGAGTCCTTAAAGTATAGCCAAGGTCGCCCCTTTTAGTCGCCTCTTACGACAGGCAGGGGATACCGTGGGTGTATTCTAAACCCCCCACCCACAGGGGGGAAAGGGGTAGCGAAGGTAGGTAATTGTCTCCGGGGCTGGTTTGGTTTGAAAGGGAACGGCTGTCACTATATTGGAAGCCACGTGCTTGGCAATGTTGTCGTTGAGGAAAGGCGAGGTCGCACTTTCCAGGGTCATGTTTGTTTTGCCGCTTTAGAAGCGATGTCAGATAATATTTGTGTTTTGGACCATTCATTGTAATTATTAATTAATTTTATTAACGTAGCACAGGCTACTGGGGTGTTTATTTTGATGACTCGTGTTTATTTTTGATTTGTTTGATGGGTTTATTTGTGCTTGGCAGAGCCATGGCTCTGAGTGAGTTAATTGTTCTAGTCGAGTAAGTGATGCACGCATGCTGCAGCCGAAAGATAAGCCTATGCCTTCATCCCCGGACTCTTGAGAGGATGGTGATGATTGTAGGAGAGAATTTTGTCCAAAACCCTAAAACCATTTTATAATTATAAATAATGAGTGCGCGATTGATAGAATGACTGGACTTTGCAGGCCATAGTTTGGATTAAGTCTGTTGACACATTTTATTTTGGACTTGAAGCAGTGAGCTGCTATAAATTAGATTATTTTTTTCTTCCTGGTTTCAGCCAGAGTGTTTTGTATTTTTTCAGTTTTGATTTGCTTTGTTTAGAATCTTAGCTTGTGTTTAAGAGTAATACTTAAAGGACTTGCATGTTTTTGTTGTCTGTGGATGGGATAAGAGGGAAGATGTTGTTTTCTGAATAAATTATTTTTGCATTGGGATTCCTCTGACATATTGACTTTAGTTTAAGCTTCCTTTGGTCCTTCATAAAATCCCTAGGATGTTTAAGTTAAGTTAGAGCCACCCGAACAGTCCATTACCCCGAGCTAGAGTCGGCATCCTAGGAGCCTAAAAGGTCACATATGAATTTGGTGATAACGTAGTAGTTATTCGAGTTCATATCAGTTTTTTGTTGTTGTTGTTAGTTGGTGGATCACAGTGAAGGAGAATGTCAGAGAGTGGCTAGCCGGAGCCTACTGAAGTAAAGGTGTCCAATCGAGGTCGTGGTGAACATGGTGGCCCGTGTCGGTCTTGATCCATAAAGGTGAGCGTTTTTAGCTCGCGATATCAAACCTTGGTAACACGTAGATGGAGGTAGGCGGTACTTTCATGGCGCCGTCAGTGTGGCTCGAATTGATGCTAATTCAGAGGAGAGTAGAAGCAAGGAGTTTGTTTAAATAAATAATCGAAAATGCT
The DNA here is from genome assembly GCA_946902985.2 of Meconema thalassinum. Lineage (NCBI taxonomy): Eukaryota > Metazoa > Arthropoda > Insecta > Orthoptera > Tettigoniidae > Meconema > Meconema thalassinum. The sequence continues at coordinate 509,518,140 of OX336392.1, read as the reverse complement.
GATTTTATTTTGCGTATTTAGGTAGAAGCAGTGTTTTCGTGGCGCCCTTATAATTGATTTTGATTAGCAACAAACTCCGAAAGTATTTTGTAGGACGGCGTGGACCGTAAAAAGTCATGTCAGTAGTTTATTGACAAGACTGGGAAATTAAAGTAAAAGCAGAAGGGTAAACTGAAAATTTATTCATGAAAGCAGACATCAATTAGGCAGCTCTTCAAGCAAATAAAAGGTAATTAAAGGGAATAACGTAGATAGGGATTAAGCGACTCATTTTATAATTATAGAAGATGGGTAGCGTAAGGCTGCATGCCCCAGTTTCTCAAATAAGTGTTTTTATATTTGTGACAATGGCGTCAGTGGATGAGATACGAGCAATAGTTGAGAGCTCGGCAGCGATGACAATGGAACAGTTTGAACAATTTAAGAAGGAGTGTAACGAGCAGAGTGCAATAAACAACACACTATTAGCGGAACAATTGACAGGCCGTATGACAGAACAAATCGCGGAGCAGAGTAGGATAAACAATGCATTACTCGTGGAGCAGAGTACAATAAACAATACACTGTTAACAGAGCAGATTGCAGACCAAAGTAGGCTAAACAATGAAACATTAAAAGGGGGGTTAGCGGAACAATTGACAAGCCGTATGACAGAAAAAATCGCGGAGCAGAGTAGGATAAACAATGCATTATTCGTGGAGCAGAGTACAATAAACAATACACTGTTAACAGAGCAGATTGCAGAACAAAGTAGGCTAAACAATGAAACATTAAAAGGGGAGCTAACAGAGCAGATTGCAGAACAAAGTAGGCGAAACCATGAAACATTAAAAGGGGGGCTAACAGAACAGATTGCAGAACAAGGTAGGCTGAGCAATGAAGCGTTAAAAGAGGAGTTGACAGGCAAATTGACAGAGCAATTAGCTAAAATAACACTCGAAACAACCGCACAGCTAGGACAAATGGAGATTAATCTGAGACAATCGATAGCATTCAGTGAGGAAAAGACGGCATCTAAACTCGCGCAATCTACCTCTATAACCTAAGCGATTTCGACCTATACAACCGCGGCGTCTACCTCCACATCTGATTCCTCTTTGACGCCTACTACGTCCTCTCCAAATATATGCCTTTACAATATCGCCTTATCTTATATCGTAATTTTACTTCAAGCTCAACTATCTTCCTCTCATCTACTCTATTCTCCCCTACAATTTCCTCTAACTCTATGCTACTTTCGCGTAACGTCTCTTCTAACAAATTCTTCCTCTCGTCTACTCTATTCTCACTTACAATTTCCTCTAACTCTATGCTACTTTCGCGTAACGTCTCCTCTAACAAATTCTTCCTCTCATCTACTCTATTCTCACTTACAATTTCCTCTAACTCTATAATACTTTCAGCCTCTTCTTCTAACATATTCCTAATTTCACATCTGATCTCCTGTTTCACCCCCTGAATACTCTCCTGCAGAGTCCCATACTTCCTATTTAATTCCTCATTTTCCTTGACCACATTGTCTAACTTTTGATGAATTTCCTTATTATTTTTATCTATCGTCTCTCTCATCTTCTGATTTTGCCTACTTATTTCCTCTCTCATCTCCTGATTTTGCCTACTTATTTCCTGATTTTGCCTACTTATTTCCTCTCGCATCTCCTGACTATCTTTCTTACTTTCATCAAATCTTTCACTCAGCATTCTCATGATCGCTGCTAATGAATCTTCCGAAATTCCTTTCTCTTTACTAGTATTCGGGTTACTCTCTGACATCATAGTATTATCATCTACGCTCTCTTCACTATCAAGACCACTTCTTAGCTTCATATCTTTCTCCGACATACTGAATTACACTTCTAAACACAAGCCCCAAAATCACTCGCACAATATATATGCATTCCTACCCCTACACTGATGTGTCCTGGTTCTCGTGCCCTACGTTGAGGTGTCATTTGTAATTGTTTCTTTTCGTGTGATATAAATATTTCCGGGAGGGCGCCAATTCATAGATAGAATAGCCTACTATGAATGAATATTATTTTAATACAGACACGAGAACTCATTCATCTCAGGAATGGTGTGTTTATAACACCAACCAGGACACTGCAGTAAACAAGGCGGCTTAATATTATACTGCAACATAACAATAAATCATTGGAATGCTACTTACTATTTAGTGGTATTACGGGATGTATATATAAATTGTTGATGATGATGTAGTCACAATGATATAATTTCCAACTTATATCATTAGTCTTTATATCCTTTATTAATTTTTACTCCCGTGGAAGAGCTATAGATGAAGCCGTAATACTATAACTAATACGACGTATTAAATAAGACAGATTAAACAAGTATATTCTCCTTCGCGTCCTTTTTTTATACAAACACATTTCTTTTATAATCTGCAAATAACCTCTAAACACTTTTTATTTATCAAAGTTCAACTCTCATTGTCTAAACTCATCTCTGCTATCGTCAGAGTTGACACTCTCGTTTCACTAGTTCAAGTTTCCTCCACTCAAGCGCACCAACGCCATCTCCAAAGAACACTAATCATTTTATATAAACGAATCACGGCCTATATGGTCTCAGTAAACGTTACATTCGCCCCCAGAAAGCCTGACAACTATGTCATATTGAAGGGCTTTCTGATACACATAAAACACAAAAAATATATAAGAGCGTGATACACGGAGATCTGGACTTCCCTCTTCTTCGTGTGATTATACTATCATCTTGTCCAAATCAAGCTGCACAAAACACCATCTTCCAACCGTTATCCGCCTCTTCAACCAATTCTGTAGTCTCCTCTCCATACCTCAAGCTCACCCTGATTAACTTGAAATGTTCTTGAAGAATAACATCCACAATTGGATATCAAGATACCAAATCACCATCTCCACCTCCACTGCCGCTAGCACAAGGTGGCTTAGTCGTAACTACCACATTTCCCTAAGCATGGTACACACTGAGAAGTCTATTGCAAAACTGGTTATAGGTCGGCCGTTCATTTTTGCAGTGAATATATATATATTGGTACTATATCCTCTGATATTGGTTCAGCATCCATTTTTAGGCGATCCATGGTTCGTTGCTGTAGATCACACGATACAATTCCCAATTGCTTATAGCTGATTGTAAATATTGCTCCACCATCAAAAGCTTGTCAAATCTGTCCACTTTAGAATGCAGTGTAGGGCATTCCTTGAAGTATTCTGTACAATGTTCCAACGTTAATTCGATGACTTAGAAAACTTGGAAATTATATTTTAATTGTTCAGAATTTTTACACACACCCCCAGAGACTCAAATCTAGTGGGTTGTGGGTTGGCGACCACGGGGCCCCAGCTGAGTCCGGCATTGCTTCCACTTACTTGTACCGGGCTCCTCTCATTCTTCTTTCCTGTCGACCTCCCTTGGTCAACTCTTGTTCTCTTCCGACCCCGAAGGTATTAGGTTATCCGAGGCCTAGGGAGTCTTTCACTTTCCCGCCTTAATTGGCCCTTGTCTCATCTTTCCTGATACCCTCCTTCTGTGAGGGGTCAACCTTCTTTTTCTTTTCCTTTTACCTCCTGTCTTGTGCTCCAGGCCCTTAAGCAGGCAGGGTGTATGTAGCCCCACCACTTCTGGTGCACCGTCGATAATGCTACACCCTCAGGGGCTCACGGCTGGTGAGTTCGGGAGTTGGCGACCCCCAGGGATTCCTGAGCTGGGTCCGTTTTCCCCTTTTGTCCCTTCCCTTTGGGGGCGGACCTTTTCCTCTCTCCCCTCTCCTCTCCACTCCTCTTTTCCTTAAATTTACTTTTCTCTTTGAGATTCCCGCACTGTTTTTGTTACTTGGTTCACCGTGTGTCTAAATTCCCTTCTAGCGATTTTTAAGGCATTTTTTAATCTACGTTGTTTTGTATGTTTTTTCGATCTAAATTACATCTCGCGATTGTTTTCAACCTCAATTGCATTTTGCAAAGATTGACAACCTAAATTGCTTTTTAGTAAGTCTTTCAATGCATGTGCCCGGGCCTTTTAGTGAGCATTTTGAATTTAAATTGCATTTTGTAAGTATTTTCAACCAAAAACGCATTTCGCACGAATTTTGAATCTAAATTACATTTTGTTTGGTGGGCATTTTGCACATATTTTGATTCTCAATTGCATTTTGTGGGTATTTTGAATCTAAATTACATTTTGTCAAGTATTTTCAATCTAAATTGCATTTTGTAAGTATTGTCAATCCACAAGAGTCGTTAGAATCACCGTACATTTTGTAAGCATTTTCAATTTCAATTGCATTTTGTAAGTATTTTCAATTTCAATTGCACTTTGTGAATAATTTGGATTGGAACTGGGATAGGGCCTATTTCAGTCTGAATTGCATTGTGTATTTTCAATTTCAATTGCATTTTGTAAGTATTTTGAACCTCAATTGCATTTTGTACGTGTTTTCGATCTCATTTGCATTTTGTAAGTATTTTGAATTTCAGTTGCATTTTGTAAGTATTTCGACGCTACATTGCATTTTGTACGTATTTTGAATCTGGCCTACGATTTGTGGGTTTTTTCCATGTATTCTTTTTGTGACTCTTTTCGTTCTAAATTCCCTTTTGTAAGACCATATTGTGAGTTCCTTTTTGTACGTATTTTCTGTCTCAGATAATTTTGTTCTGGTTTCCATTTCATTATCATTTTCGCTATCACCCAGATCATTAGGGGCCGATAACATCGATGTTAGGCCCCTTAAAACAACAATTATCATCATCATCATCATCAATTTTTACACAAAATCAAGTAAAAAAACAAAAGCTGCAATAATATGAATGGACAAAAGGTTAAAGAGAAGATAACGAAAAATATCCACAGCATAACTCAAAATTAAGAAATATACTAGGTAACACACACAATGAAAAACATATACATTACAGCATATAAACGAATACATATACATTGTGCAACTGTATCAAAAATTAAGAAAATAGACATATACTGTATATCCCTCAATTCCCAATTCATAACTAGAACAACAAATAGCGGAACGCGCCCCCAACACATTAATTTTACGTCCAGATAAAAAATGATCTTGACAAATTCAAATATACACCTAAGTAATATAACCCTTTCTTCTTGTTCTCTTAATTCAGTGTCTCTATGGATTTTCTTCCCAGCTTTAACTTCCAACTTAACTCTTTTCTTGACATCAAATTTATCAAAATTGTCAATACATTTAGGCTCATTATCATCATCATCATTAGATTCATTATAGCATTGGGCTGTATGTCTTGTCCATGCTCTAATATAGCGAACTCCTACTGCTCTTCTAGACCTATGTGTATCATTTATTCTAAAACGAAACGTATCCCCAGTACCATCTTCATCGTTATCACGCCTACAATATCCATCCCCTCTATTTCCATTAAAGCGTCCTCCTCTGCTGTGTCGGCGGCGAACTCTACGTCTACCTCTACAACCTTTCTTTCTTCTTTGCCTATTATGGCCTATCCCACGTCTACCTCTATAACCTAAGCGATTTCGACCTATCCAACCGCGGCGTCTACCTGCACATCTGATTCCTCATTGACGCCTACTACGTCCTCTCCAATATATGCCTTTACAACATCGCCTTATCTTATATCGTAATTTTACTTCAAGCTCAACTATCTTCCTCTCATCTACTCTATTCTACCCTACAATTTCTTCTAACTCTATGCTACTTTCGCGTAACGTCTCCTCTAACAAAATTCTTCCTCTCATCTACTCTATCCTCACTTACAATTTCCTCTAACTCTATGCTACTTTCGCGTAACGTCTCCTCTAACAAATTCTTCCTCTCATCTACTCTATTCTCACTTACAATTTCCTCTAACTCTATAATACTTTTAGCCTCTTCTTCTAACATATTCCTAATTTCACATCTGATCTCCTGTTTCACCCCCTGAATACTCTCCTGCAGAGTCCCATACTTCCTATTTAATTCCACATTTTCCTTGACCACATTGTCTAACTTTTCATGAATTTCCTTATTATTTTTATCTATCGTCTCTCTCATCTTCTGATTTTGTCTACTTAGTACCTCTCTCATCTCCTGATTTTGCCTACTTATTTCCTGATTTTGCCTACTTATTTCCTCTCGCATCTCCTGACTATCTTTCTTACTTTCATCAAATCTTTCACTCAGCATTCTCTAACATGCTTTGTGAAAGAGAGTTCGTAGTATTTCTAGATGATGCTAAAAGTCGCAAAAGGAAACTAAATAATGGTCTACCCCAAGGATCAGTTTTAGCCCCAGTTCTATTCAATCTGTACATTCATGACTTGCCACCAACAACAGCTACTAAGTTTATTTACGCAGATGACATTGCACTGGCAGCTCAAAGCACAACTTTTGAAGATGCAGAAGGCACTCTTACAACCGATCTGGAGAAAATGTCAACGTTCTTCAAGTCCTGGCGACTGATCCCAAGTATGTCTAAGACAGAGGTTTCATGCTTCCATCTTGCCAACCGACTAGCAAACTACAAGCCAAATGTTGTATTTCGTGGTGAAAAACTGAAATACAACCCATTCCCGAAATACCTAGGTGTCACGCTGGACCGAACTCTGAGCTACAAAGAACACCTCACCAAGCTCTCTCACAAAATTTCCACCAGAAATAACATCCTGCACAAGCTTTGCGGTAGTTCATGGGGAGCCACGGCGGACTGCTTAAGATTAACGGGTATCAGTCTATTCTGCAGCGGAATACTGTGCTCCAGTATGGTTGGAAAGTGCACATGTGCATAAAGTGGATACCAAGCTGAATGACACTATGCGTTGCACAACCGGCACCATAAAATCAACCCCTCGCCACTGGCTACCAGTACTCAGCCACATTCCACCACCTCACCTGAGGAGGAAGGAAGCTCTGATCAGAGAAGCAAAGAAGATCTATGCTTCTCCCTCATTACCAATACACCAGGAATTCTGCCACCCACCACCGAAGCGACTCCATTCGAGGAGACCAACCAGTTTATTGGCCGACCAACTTCTGGCAAATCAATTCAACCTAAACCAATGCTGGCAGGACGAATGGTCAAACTCAACGTCTGGAAATAGTGCCCAGCAGATCAACCCAACGGTGAAAATACAAGGATTTGACCTTCCTAGAAAATTATGGTGTCGCCTCAATAGACTGAGAACCAGGCACGGCCGTTGCAATTACCTATGCCATAAGTGGGGTTGGATAGATTCCCCATTGTGTCAATGCAATGAGGAGGAACAGACCATGGACCATATCATCCAGCGCTGCCCTCTACACGCCTACTCCGGGAGCCCTAGTGATCTGTTTCATCTTCGAGAATGTACTGTGGAATGGCTCCAAAACTTGAACTTGGATTTGTGATTTGTTTTTATGTAATTCACCATACGATTAGATTAAATTAAAAACTCAGCATTCTCATGATCGCAGCTAATGAATTTTCCGAAATTCCTTTCCCTTTACTAGTATTCGGGTTATTCTCTGACATCATAGTATTATCATCTACGCTCTCTTCACTATCAAGACCACTTCTTAGCTTCATATCTTTCTCCGACATACTGAATTACACTTCTAAACACAAGCCCCAAAATCACTCGCACAATATATATGCATTTCTACCCCTACATTGATGTGTCCTGGTTCTCGTGCCCTACGTTGAGGTGTCATTTGTAATTGTTTCTTTTCGTGTGATATAAATATTTCCGGGAGGGCGCCAATTCATAGATAGAATTGCCTACTATGAATGAATTTTCTTTTAATACAGACACGAGAACTCATTCATCTCAGGAATGGTGTGTTTATAACACCAACCAGGACACTGCAGTAAACAAGGCGGCTTAATATTATACTGCAACATAACAATAAATCATTGGAATGCTACTTACTATTTAGTGGTATTACGGGATGTATATATAAATTGTTCCGGTAATGTAGTCACAATGATATAATTTCCAACTTATATCATTAGTCTATATCCTTTATTAATTTTTACTCCCGTGGAAGAGCTATAGATGAAGCCGTAATACTATAACTAATACGACGTATTAAATAAGACAGATTAAACAAGTATATTCTCCTTCGCGTCCTTTTTTTTATACAAACACATTTCTTTTATAATCTGCAAATAACCTCTAAACACTTTTTATTTATCAAAGTTCAACTCTCATTGTCTAAACTCATCTCTGCTATCGTCAGAGTTGACACTCTCGTTTCACTAGTTCAAGTTTCCTCCACTCAAGCGCACCAACGCCACCTCCAAAGAACACTAATCATTTTTATATAAAAGAATCACGGCCTATATGGTCTCAGTAAACGTTACATTCGCCCCCAGAAAGCCTGACAACTATGTCATATTGAAGGGCTTTCTGATACACATACAACACAAAAAAATACATAAGAGAGTGATACACGGAGATCTGGACTTCCCTCTTCTTCATGTGATTATACTATCATCTTGTCCTAATCAAGCTGCACAAAACAAAATCATCCAACCGTTATCCGCCTCTTCAACCAATTCTGTAGTCTCCTTTCCATACCTCAAGCTCACCCTGATTAACTTGAAATGTTCTTGAAGAATAACATCCACAATTGGATATCAAGATACCAAATCACCATCTCCACCTCCACTGCCGCTAGCACAAGGTGGCTTAGTCGTAACTACCACATTTCCCTAAGCATGGTACACACTGAGAAGTCTATTGCAAAACTGGTTATAGGTCGGCCGTTCATTTTTGCAGTGAATATATATATATTGGTACTATATCCTCTGATATTGGTTCAGCATCCATTTTTAGGCGATCAATGGTTCGTTGCTGTAGATCACACGATACAATTCCCAATTGCTTATAGCTGATTGTAAATATTGCTCCACCATCAAAAGCTTGTCAAATCTGTCCACTTTAGAATGCAGTGTAGGGCATTCCTTGAAGTATTCTGTACAATGTTCCAACGTTAATTCGATGACTTAGAAAACTTGGAAATTATATTTTAATTGTTCAGAATTACTACACAAAATCAAGTAAAAAAACAAAAGCTGCAATAATATAAATAGTAGATAACGAAAAATATCCACAGCATAACTCAAAATTAAGAAATATACTAGGTAAACACACAATGAAAAACATATACATTACAGCATACAAACGAATACATATACAATGTGCAACTGTATCAAAAATTAAGAAAATAGACATATACTGTATATCCCTCAATACCCAATTCATAACTAGAACACCAAATAGCGGAACGCGCCCCCAACACATTAATTTTACGTCCAGACAATCTTGACAACTTCAAATATACATCTAAGTAATATAACCTTTTCTTCTTGTTCTCTTAATTCAGTGCCTCTATGGATTTTCTTCCCAGCTTTAACTTCCAACTTAACTCTTTTCTTGACATCAACTTTATCAAAATTGTCAATACATTTAGGCTCATTATCATCATCATCATTAGATTCATTATAGCATTGGGCTGTATGTCTTGTCCAAGCTCTAATATAGCGAACTCCTACTGCTCTTCTAGACCTATGTGTATCATTTATTCTAAAACGAGACGTATCCCCAGTACCATTTTCATCGTTATCACGCCTACAATATCCATCCCCTCTATTTCCATTAAAGCGTCCTCCTCTGCTGTGTCGGCGGCGAACTCTACGTCTACCTCTACAACCTTTCTTTCTTCTTTGCCTATTATGGCCTATCCCACGTCTACCTCTATAACCTAAGCGATTTCGACCTATACAACCGCGGCGTCTACCTCCACATCTGATTCCTCTTTGACGCCTACTACGTCCTCTCCAATATATGCCTTTACAACATCGCCTTATTTTATATCGTAATTTTACTTCAAGCTCAACTACCTTCCTCTCATCTACTCTATTCTCACTTACAATTTCCTCTAACTCTATAATACTTTTAGTCTCTTCTTCTAACATATTCCTAATTTCACATCTGATCTCCTGTTTCACCCCCTGAATACTCTCCTGCAGAGTCCCATACTTCCTATTTAATTCCTCATTTTCCTTTTGAATTTCCTTATTATTTTTATCTATCGTCTCTCTCATCTTCTGATTTTGCCTACTTATTTCCTCTCTCATCTCCTGATTTTGCCTACTTATTTCCTGATTTTGCCTACTTATTTCCTCTCGCATCTCCTGACTATCTTTCTTACTTTCATCAAATCTTTCACTCAGCATTCTCATGATCGCAGCTAATGAATCTTCCGAAAATCCTTTCTCTTTACTAGTATTCGGGTTACTCTCTGACATCATAGTATTATCATCTACGCTCTCTTCACTATCAAGACCACTTCTTAGCTTCATATCTTTCTCCGACATACTGAATTACACTTCTAAACACAAGCCCCAAAATCACTCGCACAATATATATGCATTCCTACCCCTACACTGATGTGTCCTGGTTCTCGTGCCCTACGTTGAGGTGTCATTTGTAATTGTTTCTTTTCGTGTGATATAAATATTTCCGGGAGGGCGCCAATTCATAGATAGAATTGCCTACTATGAATGAATATTCTTTTAATACAGACACGAGAACTCATTCATCTCAGGAATGGTGTGTTTATAACACCAACCAGGACACTGCAGTAAACAAGGCGGCTTAATATTATACTGCAACATAACAATAAATCATTGGAATGCTACTTACTATTTAGTGGTATTACGGGATGTATATATAAATTGTTCCGGTAATGTAGTCACAATGATATAATTTCCAACTTATATCATTAGTCTTTATATCCTTTATTAATTTTTACTCCCGTGGAAGAGCTATAGATGAAGCCGTAATACTATAACTAATACGACGTATTAAATAAGACAGATTAAACAAGTATATTCTCCTTCGCGTCTTTTTTTTTATACAAACACATTTCTTTTATAATCTGCAAATAACCTCTAAACACTTTTTATTTATCAAAGTTCAACTCTCATTGTCTAAACTCATCTCTCCTATCGTCAGAGTTGACACTCTCGTTTCACTAGTTCAAGTTTCCTCCACTCAAGCGCACCAACGCCACCTCCAAAGAACACTAATCATTTTTATATAAACGAATCAAGGCCTATATGGTCTCAGTAAACGTTACATTACTAAAAAGCAATTTAGATTGTCAATCATTACAAAATGCAATTGAGGTTCAAAACAATCGCGAGATGTAATTTAGATCGAAAAAACTTACAAAATGCAACGTAGATTTTACAAAAATATCGCTAAAAGGGAATTTAGATACACGGGGGACCATGGGACAAAAACAGTGCGGGAGAGAAAAGGAAATATAATGAAAAGAGGAGAGGAGAGGGTCCGTCCCAAAGTTAAGAGACAAAAGGGCAAAACGGTCCCAGCTCAGGAATCCCTCGGGGCCGCCAACTCCCGAACTCACCAGCCGCGAGCCCCTGAGGGTGTAGCATTATCTAGGGTGCACCAGAAGTGGTGGGGCTACATACACCCTGCCTATTTAAGGGCCTTGAGCACAGGGCAGGAGGTAAAAGGAAAAGAAAAAATAACGCTGACGCCTCGCAAATGGAGGGTATAAAAAAGATGAGACAAGGGCCAATTAAGGCGGGAAAGGAAGAGACTCCCTATTCCTCGGATACCCTAATACCGTCGGGGTCGGAAGAGAACAAGAGTTGACCAAGTGAGGTCGACGGGAAAGAAGATGGAGGGGAGCCCGGCACAAGTAAGTGGAAGCAATGCCGGACTCAGCTGGGGCCCCGTGGTCGCCATCCCACGTCCCACTAGATGTGAGCCCCTGGGGGGAGCAGGACAGGAACGGAGAGGCCGTACCTTTAGTACCACGTTTTACCTACCAGATAAAGGACACTATAAGAGACCTGTATGTAAGGAATTGTTTATGAAAGTGTTTTCTATTAAAAAGGATAGGGTGCATGCAATAGCTAAGACAGTGAGGTACAAGTTTTTCGGGCTTTTAGGCCGTGGTCCAGACAGGATATCTCCCAATCCTACAGGCCCGAAAAACTTGTACCTCATTATGAACGCCGGCCGTGAAAGCCTAAGCTGTTATATCAGCTAAGACAGTGTTTGACGGACGAATTCCTAATGAAGGACGAGGTGGGAACCGGAAGTCCATCAAATCCGCTGCGAAGAAGGCAAAATTGAGAGAGTTTTTAGGTAAACTTCCGGCAACCGAGAGTCACTATGACAGACGTAAATCCAGACGTGTTTATCTACCTTGCGAGCTAAATCAAAGGAAACTACGGCAACTGTCGAGTCGGTTCCCCAGCATTTACAGGTCAAGAAGTCGATGTTTCACGAAGTATTTACACGCTCCTTTAATATTGGTTTTCGGTCACTTTCCTCAGATACGTGTAGTACATGCATGGTACTCACACAGAGAATAAAGGTTGAAATCGATCCTCAGAGGAAGAACGTTTTCATGACGCAAAAACGAGTACACACGTTACGTGCAAAGGTGTTTTATAACCTGTGTAAAACCAATGATCCTGATTCAGTGTCATTCTGTTTTGACCTTCAACAGGTCCAACCCCTGCCAAGAACACCTATCCAAGAATCATTTCATGCACGGCAAATCAGTTTCTATACCCTTTGTTTCGTCGGCATGGACTCGAAGACGCCAACGTTTTATCAATGGACCGAGGACATAGGCAGCAGAGGGGCAACGGAGGTCCTGCATTACGTGGATTCGTTGCCATTAGACGGAACACGAATGTTGAGATTATGGGTGTGGGGGTCAAAACAAAAACTCCCACTTCATACACACTATCATGTTTTGGCTTGTCAACAAATCACCTGCCCATTTAGAGGAAATAAATTGGACATTTCCAGTAAGAGGCCATTACTTTCTGCCGGCAGACTGTGTGTTCGGTCGCGTTGAGAAGCACATTCGGACAACGCCGATTATTACACACAAGGACGAATATGAAGCAATTTACAAGGAACACGTCACTGAACGAACCTTAGGACGGGACTATGTCTTACACAACATTAAATCCCTTGGGGAGTCCTACAAAAACGTCCGTGGAATAAGGGATATCAAACGATGTAACTTCAGGAAACACATCGTCATTCAGGGCAAAGGACAGCATAGACAGGCAAAAGCATTATTCCAATTAAAATGCTACACGAATTACAAGCATGAATCTGTTGCGGAAAGGAAGCGGTTTTGTATTTTGAAGCGAAACAGGTAGTGGACAGCGTCGTCTGACAGCGACCAAGAAGGATGATGTGCGAGGTTTGCTGGTCAGGCAATTTGGAAGGGAATGCGAAACGGATGCTCGTTTCTTGTGGTACAAGAACCTGCTTAATGACGGTGAAATCGGCGAACACAATGCAGATGAAGAAAACGTATCCGTACATGAGCAGTGTGATTGCTTGGAAGATGAACTGCCAGCGATAATTTAACATGAAACGTGCTTGTTGCCAACAAACGGCCTTGTTCCCAATAATAGTGTATTGGTTAATAGACTACTCCAGAGCGGTCGGATCAAGGTCCGATAACTCCAAACGGTTGAATCAAAGCCAGACATCTCCATATTTTCGGGGGGAATGCCCTGGGTGTTGCGTAAACATCCATTGAGATGACGATAACGTACTGCATTGGACGTTCGGTGTCTATACTTTGGTTTCCTATCATATTCCACAATTGTGCAACCACATGGTTACGTGGCGTTTTCCTGGCCTGACGTAGGTGTTTCCCGGGAGTTATCGGCTTTTGATCCAATCGCGCATTTCAGTTGACGATGTACGCGGCATATCCTGTGTTTTGATTAAAATTACTATGTGGCAAAATACATCTCCCCCTGCACCTCACACATGCGAAGACAGCAAAAAGTGGATTTATCGGTTTTTGTTCCGGCGCTCCTCATTTTATACATTGTCATTCAAATCTACCGGATGAATGAAAATACACAGCCTGCTTCCAGTCGACCGACCGGCTCAGGAATGGAAAGAATGAAGCCCCCATCTAGCGGCGCGGATATGAACTGTGCCGGCTTCCGAAGTCTGTCGCACTCCTCTGAGGCAATGATTAAATGAACGACAGATGAAATGAAATGATACTGGAGAGTGTTGCTGGAATAAAATGTTTGACTGGGAAAACCGGAGTGCCCAGAGAAAAACCTGTTTGTCTCCATTTTGATGATGATGATAATTGTTGTTTTAAGGGGCCTAACATCGAGGTTATCGGCCCCTGATGAAATGAAATGGCGTGAAATGAAAGGAAGAAGATAAAAACAGCTCACTGCCAAGGATGAAACGAAAATGGTTTAGATAAAATAGACAGTGAGCCCCAACAACTATGCCTTATGTAGTAGGGAAAATACTTACAAAAAGGAACTCAGATTGAAACTACTCACCAAATGGACAGCGGTAATACGTACATAAGGGAATTTCGAACGAAAATACTCACAAAAGGAATTGATTGAAAAATACGCACAAAATGTAGGTTAAGTCCAAAATACGTACAAAATGCAACGTACAGTCGAAATACCTACAAAATGCAAGTGAAATAAAAATACTTACAAAATGCAAATGAGATTGAAAATACGCAAAAAATTTAATGGAGATTCAAAATACCCACTAAATTGCAATTGAGACTTAACTACTTGAACAAAGCGGGGTAGGTTCAAAATACGAAATGCAATTGAAATTGCTTACAACATGTATGGGAGATTCAAATTTCTCATTAGGATGGACAATACTTACGAAATGCAATTTAGATTGAAAATAATTACAAAATGTAATTTAGATTCAAAATACCCACAAAATTGCAATTGAGACTTAACTACTTGAATAAAGCGGGGTAGGTTGAAAATACAAAATGCAATTGAAATTCAAAAACTCACAAAAGCCCCGGCCCGGATATTGAAAGACTTACTAAAAAGCAATTTAGATTGTCAATCCTTACAAAATGCAATTGAGATAGAAAAACACTCACAAAATGCAATCTAGATCGAAAAGACTTACAAAATGCAACGTAGATTAAAAATACCTACCAAAAAAATCGCTAAAAGGGAATTTAGATTCACAGGGAACCAAGTAACAAAAACAGTGCGGGAATCTGATAGAGAAAAGGAAATATAAGGACAAGAGGAGAGGATTGGAGAGGAGAAGGGGGGGGGGGGGAGAGGAGAGAGGGTCCGCCCCAAAGGGAAGGGACAGAAGGGAAAAACGGACCCAGCTCAGGAATCCCTCGGGGTCGCTAACTCCCGAACTCACCAGCCGTGAGCCCCTGAGGGTGTAGCATTATCTAGGGTGCACCAGAAGTGGTGGGGCTACATACAGCCGGCCTCCTTGAGGGCCTTGAGCAAAAGGCAGGAGGTAAAAGGAAGAGAAAAAGAAGGCTGACCCCTCGCAGAAGGAGGGTATCAGAAAAGATGAGACAAGGGCCAATTAAGGCGGGAAAGGAAGAGACTCCCTAGGCCTCGGATAACCTAATACCGTCGGGGTCAGAAGAGAACAAGAGTTGACCAAGTGAGGTCGACAGGAAAGAAGACGGAGGGGAGCCCGGCACAAGTAAGTGGAAGCAATGCCGGACTCAGCTGGGGCACCGTGGTCGCCAACCCACGCCCACTAGAAGTGAGCCCCTGGGGGGTCATTGCAAAAAAACAAAAAGTAATTTATACTAATTATAACTATTTACCCTTATGTCGTAGAAAAAAATATGTTATATTAAAATGTTTAGCTACTGTTATTATCTTTAACGTTATGGGTCTACAAAATATATTTGTTAACATGATGGCTTCACAGAGCGATGAACAGTAGCGGACACCGCGCATCCCGCCGGGCAGCCGCTTGGCTGTCTGCACGAGTCAGACTGCAAGTTGCAACTTGCTTGTTTACTGCCCTCTTATCTCTACTACGCTGCTTATTGAGTCCTTTTCGTTATTAGTGGGCCTTGCCTGTTTAGTGTTCGGTTAACCATGGCATTGTGCGGTTCGTTGCATTTTGTGTTTCGTGATAGTTTTACTTTTTGTACAGAAATACAAGTTGTTGTGTTGTGCCAAGTGCAGTGAAATGCTGATAGTTTTGCTATTGTTATGTATTGTTGAGCGAGATAAGCAAGATAAAAGGTAACCCTTAAAAATAGTAAAAACTTGTTAAATCTGAACTGTTACCCACAAACTTTACAGCTAGGCGCTCTTTATTATCAACAGTTTTCAATAATGACTGATTTTACCAATATATGCGTAATATGTAATGAGGAATTGAAAGATGCCGGGGTAACAGTCACTAAAGGTATAAACACTTTAATAAAATGTAGTATTGAGAGAAAATACGAAATACATAGGTTACTTGTTAACGTCGATGTAATAAAAGTACATACTGTATGCAGGCAAAATTATACCAGACCTAGCAATATTAAAACAGCATTAAAAGCTCAAAATTCGGAATCTTCCACCTTGCAGCGCCTTCTCAGAGAATTAGACACCAAATTTGATTTCAAGCAGGACTGTTTGTTATGTGAAAAAATGCTGTGTTTGACCCAAAACTTCCTTCTCAATACCGAACCCAAATTCATGAGGTTTCAACAATTGAAATAAAGCAAACTCTCCTTAATGCTTGTGATAAAAGGAATGATGATTGGGCCTGTAAAGTCAAGTCCAGGCTTTTAGATGTGATTGATTTAGTTGCGGCCGAAGCCCGTTATCATGGGCAATGTTATAAGGACTTTTGTAAACCTAAACCTCATGAACAAAAGGTAGGACGTCCATTATTAGCCGAGTCTGTAGATAAATTTAATTTGCTTACTAATTACCTTGAGAGCGACAATGAGTGCCAGTATTCACTAAAAGAATTAAGAGAGATAGTAGTGGAGTTATGTGGTTCTGATATAGACTATAGTGATTATTATCTCAAGTCAAAACTTGTAGATTTTTTCAAAGATTGGCTAGTTGTACATAATTTATCTGGAAAAAGAAGTACTTTATGTGTCACATACTAGTCACAAGGTATTAGATTCGTGGTGCAAAAACAGAGAAACAACTACTGAAGACGAACGTAAAAGAATTGTTAGAACAGCAGCAGAAATCGTTAGGGAAGATATACAAAAAATGAATTATGACTGTGGAAAATACGCAAGTGAAAAGGAAGTGAGTACTGTATCAAATGATTTGATTCCTGAAACATTGGCACTACAGCGGAAGGATATGGTTACAACACAGGCAAGTTTCAAGTCTATCAAAGTGAGATCTAAAGAAGTTTCAATTAACTCCCAGCAAATATTCAATCGAATTTTATGCATCTGTGACAGCCCCGTTAAGTTGAAATCTTATTTTGAGTCCGAATTAGCATCTCACCCACCGTCACTATTTGACGAGGCATCAATACGTAAAGGTACGAAAGCATTGTTTATGAAATTATTTGAAGATGGAATTGTTGAAGAAAGCTTCAAGGCAAATGAAGATGTTTTTGTGATGGATGGTGGATATTTGTTGCATGCTGTGGTTTGGAGAAAAAACAGCACATTTAAGGAAATAATAGATTCTTATTTAAGCTCTATACTTTGTAAATACGGAAATAAAGTTACAGTGGTATTCGACGGTTATCCCAACTTTCCAACCACAAAACAGCAAGTACAAGAGAGAAGAGCATCAAAGAAATCTTCTCACACAATTTTTTTCAATGAAAATACAGTTTGCACAACACAACAAGCAGACTTTCTAGCAAACCCTCATAACAAAAAGAGGTTGATAGAAGCAATTACAACATTTTGTGTGACTGAGGATATTAATTTTTTTTTTCTGCGGAAGGTGACGCTGACACTGTCATTGTCGACCAGGCAATTAAATATGTGCAAACTAATAATACTACAGTTGTTGTCGTGGGAACTGATACAAATCTCTTGGTTTTACTCGTAGCATTAGCTCCCCAGCAAGACGCCAAACTTTTCTTCTTAAAGCCTTCGTCGTCAACGTCCAAACTGTACTCTGTCGATTTTCTTATAAATCAACATGTCAAGCAGCAAACTTTACTGCTTTTTTCTCATTCAATGACTGGTTGTGATAAGACGTCTGCTTTATATGGGCTAGGGAAGTAAAAAGCAGCCGACATGATACGTAAATCTCAGGCTGAGCTTTTCACAAAACAAGACATTACAAAAGATATCCTTCTAGAAAGTGCAGAACAGTTTATCCTGAGCATGTACAACTTATCAAAGTTCAAAACCCTCAATGAAGCCAGGTACTTTAAGTTCAAGCAATTAACCGCAAAAATGTCTCTCAAGTCTAATTTTGATTTAGCAAAACCTCCACCAACTTCGATGCTACTCATCAACATATTTTGAGGGTTTACCACCAGATACAAACTTGGTTAGGTTGTAAAATTCCGTCAGAAGAATAGGGTTGGCAGTATACATCAAATAACAGACTGATACCTAAGCCCATGACGAATCCTGCTGCTCCAAGTGAACTTCTTCTACTGATAACTTGTAATTGCAAAACATTGTGTGTTACAATCTGTAGTTGTCGTAAAGCTGGGTTCGATTGCACATCTATGTGTGTGAACTGCAGTGGAATGTATTGTAAAAATTCTTCAGTCCAAACTGATGAAACATTAGAAAATGACCCTTTATACTAAAAAAAAGGAAAAACATAAACGTTGTTTATTATTAGGCCGTGTTAGTTGTGCAGGAATTAATAAGTTATCAAAAATACAATACAATGAAACTTTATTATTTGTCAGCTATAAAAGTGTACTAAGTACAGGATTTTGGTAATGAAAAGTTGAAGTTAAAGTTTTTATATTTCATCATCATAAACTCAATGACTATTCAAGATTAAGGATATGAGTACATACAGCGGTGCCCTTCAGCATCGAGTGACAACGGCGCGGCGCTGCTTCGTCTGGCGCGGCGACGCGGTGGCCATTACTGTTCATCGCTCTCTTTGAAGCCATCATTTGAACGGTAAGCATTATAGTAGACACATATTTTTAAAGCTAATTAAATTGTCTATAAGTTTTGTGCAAAACATTTCATTGTATGACGGAAGGATAAAAAGGTACAATAGGTTGAAGTTACTTTTTGTGTAAAAGAATGAAGACTCAAACAACAACAACTTTTTGTGTTTTGTAGTGGCAGTTTTTTTTGCATATATTGGAGTATTACGGTGAAATTACGCTATCTACATAAAAAGTTTATATGACATAATTTGTTTAGAATAATGTTAGGTGTAAGATTATTAAAAATCGCGTTTGTAACTTCATTAGTTCTTTAACTGTAAGCATTAAACCAGAGTACTCCTCTTGTAAGGTTGAGGAGGGGGTGGGGGTGGAAGCAAGGGGAGGTGGGGGTCGGGACTTTGTGTTTTTTTACTTTATACTTTATATACTAACATCCTGAAAAAAATCAGCTTTCCTCTAATTAGTTGCGACACTAAACCTTTATTGACTGGGCTAAAGGGCCAATTAAGGCGGGAAAGGAAGAGACTCCCTAGGCCTCGGATACCCTAATACCGTCGGGGTCGGAAGAGAACAAGGGTTGACCAAGTGAGGTCGACAGGAAAGAAGACGGAGAGGAGCCCGGCACAAGTAAGTGGAAGCAATGCCGGACTCAGCTGGGGCCCCGTGGTCGCCAACCCACGCCCACTAGAAGTGAGCCCCTGGGGGATGCCTCCATTTTGTGCAGCACAGATCTCACATGGAGTGACCAGGATTTGAAGCACGGACCCAGCGGTGAGCGGCCGGTGTGCTGCCTCCCAGGCCACGGAGACTTCAATTGTACCGGATTATTAATGATGATGAAAAGCCCCCCGGGGGCTCACATCTGGTAGGACGTAGGTTGGGGGCCTGCATGACAGATCTGTCCACTAGATCCAGTTGAACAGCAAATTGCATGAAACAGACCTGGGCGAGAAAGCAGTTTCAGTTGTGTGGTTCTTTTTATAATATACAGTAATTGCATTTCTTGTACAACATTGTGTAATGCAAAATAAAAATTACGATGATGATGATGATAATGTTTGTTTTAAGGGACCTCACATCGTGGTTATCGGCCCCTAAAGGTTTGGGTGATACGAAATATGAGATGAGAATGAAAACTATAACTAATACTAACTCCGAACTTACATACTAGAAGAAGAAATGGTAAACAAATAAAGGATAAGGCAAATAGGACAGCAAGAAAAGAAATGCCCTCAACCCTCGAAGAATGAGGATTGAGGGGATTGGAAGGAAGGAGAGAGATGAAAGGCAGATAGTAAAGGGAAAGAGGAGAGGGCCCGCCCCAAGGTCAGAGGTAAAATGGGACAGAACGGACCCAGCTCAGGAATCCCTCGGGATCGCCAACTCCCAAACTCACCAGCCTTGAGCCCTTGAGCGTGTAGCAATATCCAGGGTGCACCAGAAATGGATGGGCTACATACACCCTGCCTCGTTGAGGGCCTTGTGCAGAAGGCAGGAGATAACATGACAAGAAAAGAAGGCTGGCCACTCGCAGAAGGAGGGTATCAGGAAAGATGCGACAAGGACCAATTAAGGCGGGAAAGTAAAAGATTCCATAGGCATCGGATACCCTAATACCGTCGGGGTCGGAAGAGAAAAAGAGCTGACCAAGAGAGGTCGACAGGAAAGAAGACGGAGAGGAGCCCGGCACATATAAGTAGAAGCAATTCCGTACTCAGCTGGGGCCCCGTGGTCGCCAACCCACGTCCCACAAGATGTGAGCCCATGGGGGGTGGTATATAATAGTCAGGGTCGAACATAAAGGGGGTATTGTTGGTCGACTTTATGCCCGCTGGGACCACAATTAATGCTGACAGGTACCGCGAGACCCTGAAAAAACTCAAGACGGGCAATTAAGAACTGAAGAAGAGGAATGTTGAGCAAGGGCGTAAACATTCTCCATGACAACGCTCGCCCACTCGTCGCCCGTCAAACCGTTGCTCTCCTGCAACAGTTTTAGTGGAACATCATCACCCACCCTCCCTGTAGTCCCGATTTGGCGCCCAGTGACTATCACTTGTTCCCTAAGTTGAAAGAACATTTGGCCGGAAAGCGATTCAGCACTGACGACGAGGTTCACAACTTCCTGAACAGCATCGCGGCGAGCTGGTATGACATGGGCATACAAAAACTGTCACACCGTCTACAAAATGCATCGACCGAAATGGTGATTATGTAAAAAATTGCATAATGTTCAAACTGAAAAATGATGTAAACCATTGTAGAAATAAACAGGTCTATGTGTAGCATTATCTAGGGTGCACCAAAAGAGGTGGGGCTACATACACCCGGCCTCCTTGAGGGCCTTGAGCATAAGGCAGCAGATAACATAAAAAGAAAAAAGGCTGACCCCTCGCAGAAGGAGGGAATCAGAAAAGATGAGACAAGGGCCAATTAAGGCGGGAAAGGAAGAGACTCCCTAGGCCTCGGATACCTGATTAAATGAACGACATATCAAACGAAATGATACTGGAGAGTGTTGCTGGAATGAAATGTTTGACGGGGAATACCGGAGTACCCGGAGAAAAAACCTGTCTGCTTCCATTTTGTGCAGCACAGATCTCACATGGAGTGACCGGGATTTGAAACACGGACCCAGTGGTGAGAGGCCGGCGTGCTGCCGCCTAAGCCACGGAGGCTTCAATTGTACCGGATGATTAATGATGATGAAAAACAGGTATTAGTCATGAACAGAGGTCTCTTCCCCCCAGTGGCAACACATCTAGTAGGACGTGGGTTGGGGCCTGCATGACAGATCTGTCCACTAGATCCAGTTGAACAGCAAGTTGCATGAAACAGACTTGAGCGAGAAAGCAGTTTCAGTTGTGTGGTTCTTTTTATAATATACAGTAATTGTATTTCTTGTGCAACATTGTGTAATGCAAAATAAAAAATGATGATGATTATGATGATGATGATAATTGTTGTTTTAAGGTTCCTAAGCCTATTTTCATTTATCCTACAAATATTAATTGCATCTATCTACATTCAAATTGTCAGTTTGATTGCTCTAATAGATTCGTAGATAGAGAACCGTCCAAATATTCAGGATGGCCACCATGTTGGATTTTTATATTATAGGCCTTAGATTTATGTACTATTATAGAAGATTATTGAGTAGGTGTTTTATTCAAACTTCAATCGTATGATCGCTCAGCCGCCATCTTGTGGTTATGAAAATAATTTCATGAATTAGATGCCGCTCGATTAATATTTGTATAAGCATATACCGTATCACGTTTCACTGCGCTCGGATAGTTAAAACGCAAGGAACGTCCATTTGAATATTTAAATTTCGCGTCGCCGCCATGTTGAATTTGTGCTCGCCAGGTTATTGAACGTCCCATATGTGAACTTATGCTTATAGCATCTATACACTTACAAAATTTCAGTTTAATTGCAGTAGTAGATTCATAGATATTGAGAACCGTCTAAATATTTAGGATGGTCGCCATGTTGGATTTTAATATATGTAGGCCATAGAGTTATGTACTATTAGATGATGATTATTGTGTACGTTCAGTATGCGAATGTTGTTAATTTTCGAAATTCGCACAGCCGCCATATTGAGGTTATATAAACAATTGAACTAAATTAGATACCAGTGCATTACAATGTGTATAAACATTTGCTGTACGAAGTTTCACTGCGTTTGGATCATTAAGTCGCGAGAAAAGTCTATTTAAAACTTTCAAATTCGCTTGGCCGCCATGCTCGTTTTGTAGTTAAGAGGTTTTTGAAAGACTCATAGATGAACTTCCAGTAGTGCCCTTTATCTCCGTACAATATTTCATGGTGATGCCGGTAATAATTTAAGAGATATAGAATGCCGGTGAAATATTTCGCACAGCCGCCATCTTGAGGTTATGTAAACAATTGAACGAAGTTAGATGTCGGTGCATTACAATGTGTAAAAACATATACTGTGCCAAGTTTTATTGCGTTTGGTTGGTTGAATCGCGAGAAACGTCTACTTAAAAGTTGCAACTATGCTTGGCCGCCATGTTGGTTTTGTAGCTACCAGGTTTTCAAAAGTCACATAGGTGAACTTCTAGTAGATCTCCTTTATCACAGTAAAAAAAATCCAGGGTGATATCGGTAATAGTTTCGGAGATATTGAATGGTGGTGAAATATATCGCACAGCCGCCAAGTTGGATTGGGGAGACGTAACAAAATTTGAAGGGCACGGTCGGGGTCGCGCGGATTAATACTATGAACTTACCGAGATTCATTGAAATCGCTCCAGCCGTTTAGAAGTTATTAGGGGGGACACACAAAAATCCTCACACACAGACACGCACACACGGACAAAAGGTGATCTCATAAGCCTATTTTTTTTCATAAATGAAAATAGGCTAATTATGACGATGATGATAATTGTTGTTTTAATGGGGCCTAACATCTTGGTTTTCGGCCCCTTATGGTTAGGGTGATATGAAATATGAGATGAGAATGAAAACTATAACTAATACTAACCACAAACTTACATACTAGAAGAAGAAATGGTAAACAAATAAAGGATATGGCAAGTAAAGGACAGCAAGAAAAGAAATGCCCTCAGACCTCGAAGAATGAGCATTGAGGTGCTTGGAAGAAAGGAGAGCCATGAAAGGCAGATAGTAAAGGGGGGGAAAAGGAGAGGGCCCGCCCCAAGGTCAGAGGTAAAATGGGACAGAACGGACCCAGCTCAGGAATCCCTCGGGGTTGCCAACTCCCAAACTCACCAGCCGTGAGCCCTTGAGGGTATAGCAATATCCCGGGTGCAACAGACGTGGTGGGGCTACATACACCCTGCCTCGTTGAGGGCCTTGAGCAGAAGGCAGGAGATAACATGAAATAAAAAGGAAGGCTGACCACTCGCAGAAGGAGGGAATCAGAAAAGATGAGACAAGGGCCAATTAAAGCGGGAAAGTAAAAGACTCCCTAGGCCACGGATACCCTTATATCGTCGAGGTCGGAAGAGAACAAGAGTTAACCAAGGAAGATCGACAGGAAAGAAGACGGAGAGGAACCCGGCACAAGTAAGTAGAGGCAATGCCGGACTCAGCTTGGGCCCCGTGGTCGCCAACCCACGTCCCACAAGGTGTGAGCCCCTGTGGGGTGGTATACAATAGTCAGGGTCCAACATAAAGGGGTATTGTTGGTCGACTTTATGCCCGCTGGGACCACAATAATGCTGACATGTACCGTGAGACCCTGAAAAAACTCTGACGGGCAATTCAGAACTGGAGAAGAGTAGTGTTGAGGAAGGGCGTAAACATTCTCCATGACAACGCTCGTCCACTCGTCGCCCGTCAAACCGTTGCTCTCTTGCGACAGTTTCAGTGGAAGATCATCACCCATCCGCCCAGTGATTATCACTTGTTCCCTAAGTTGAAAGAGCATTCAGCCGTAAAGCGATTCAGCACCGACGACGAGGTGAAAGTTGAGGTTCACAACTTCCTGAACAGCATGGCGGCGAGCTGGTATGACATGGGCATACAAAAACTGTCACACCGTCTACAAAATGCATCGACCGAAATGGTGATTATGTAAAAAATTGCATAATATTCAAGCTGAAAAATGATGTAAACCATTGTAGAAATAAACAGGTCTATGTATTTATATATATATAAAAAAGGAGACCTTATTTTTGGGATAACCCTACTTCGTTATTAACGTGCACCATGACAATATACGCATTACTCCTGTCGGGACTTTCAAGTCCCAAGCTGCATTTTGGCCCATTTTACTAATCTTTAGATATTTAGAATTTCATAGATGTTTACAAACCCTTATGTATGTATCATTAAACCATAAAAAATGTTTAATAATAAAGCAATTTATTAATAAATCAGTAAACAAATGGTTAAAGAAACTCTAAACAAATAAAAATAAAATTTATTGCCCGATAAAGACAAAAACATTGTCATTCAAATCTACCGGATGAATGAAAATACACAGCCTGCTTCCAGTCGACCGACCGGCTCAGGAATGGAAAGAATGAAGCACCCATCTAGCGGCGAGGATATCAACTGTGCCGGCTTCCGAAGCCTGTCGCACTCCTCTGAGGCAATGATTAAATGAACGACAGATGAAATGAAATGATACTGGAGAGTGTTGCTGGAATGAAATGTTTGACGGGGAAAACCGGAGTACCCTAAAATAAAACCTGTCTGACTCCATTTTGTCCAGCACAGATCTCACATGGAGTGACCGGAATTTGAGGCACGGACCCAGCGGTGAGAGGCCGGCGTGCTGCCTCCCAAGCCACGGAGGCTTCAATTCTACCGGATGATTAATGATGATGAAAAACACGTATTGGTCATGAACAAGGGTCTCTTCCCCCCAGAGGCTCACATCTAGTAGGACGTGGGTTGGGGCCTGCATGACAGATCTATCCACTAGATCCAGTTGAACAGCAAGTTGCATGAAACAGACCTGGGCGAGAAAGCAGTTTCAGTTGTGTGGTTCTTTTTATAATATACAGTAATTGTATTTCTTGCACAACATTGTGCCATGCAAAAGAAAAATGATGATGATGATGATGATAATGATAATTGTTGTTTTAAGGGGCCTATCATCTTGGTTATCGGCCCCTAATGGTTAGGGTGTTATGAAATATGAGATAAGATTGTAAACTATAACTAATGCTAACTACGAACTTACATACTAGAAGAAGAAATTGTAAACAAATAAAGGATAAGGCAAATAAAGACAGCAAGAAAAGAAATGCCCTCACCCTTCGAAGAATGAGGATTGACGGGCTTGGAAGGGAGGAGAGCGATGAAAGGAAGATAGTAAAGGGAAAGAGGAGAGGGCCCGCCCAAAAGTCAGAGATAAAACGGGACAGAACGGACCCAGTTCAGGAATCCTTCGGGGTCGCCAACTCTAAAACTCACTAGCCATGATGATGACGATAATTGTTGTTTTAAGGGGCCCAACATCGAGGTCATCGTCCCCTAATGAAATGATGATGATAATTATTGTTTTAAGGGGCCTAACATCGAGGTTATTGGCCCCTGACGAAATCAAATGGCGTGAAATGAAAGGATGAAGATAAAAAACAGCTCACTGCTATGGATGAAACGAAAATGGTTTAGATAAAAAAGACAGAGAGCCCCAACAATTATGCCTTATGTAGCAGGAAAAATACTTACAAAAAGGAACTCAGATTGAAACTACTCACAAAATGGAGAGCGGTAATACGTACATAAGGGAATTTCGAACGAAAATACTCACAAAAGGAATAGATTGAAAAATACGCACAAAATGTAGGTTAAGTCCAAAATACGTACAAAATGCAACGTACAGTCGAAATACTTACAAAATGCAAGTGAAATCAAAATACTTACAAAATGCATATGAGATTGAAAATACGCACAAAATGTAATGTAGATTCAAAATACCCACAAAATGCAATTGAGACTTAACTACTTGAACAAAGCGGGGTAGGTTGAAAATACAATATGCAATTGAAATTCAAAATACTCACAAGAAAACCCCCCTATATTGAAAGACTTCCTAAAAAGTAATTTTGATTGGCAATCCTTACAAAATGAAGAGAGGTTGAAAAACACTCACAAATTGCAATTTAGATCGAAAAAACTTACA
Organism: Meconema thalassinum; assembly: GCA_946902985.2. NCBI lineage: Eukaryota > Metazoa > Arthropoda > Insecta > Orthoptera > Tettigoniidae > Meconema > Meconema thalassinum. Next base: position 509,491,601 of record OX336392.1, on the reverse strand, counting down.
AAATGTAACGTAGATTAAGTATACCTACAAAAAGGTGCGGGAATCTTAAAGACAAAAGCAGATATAATGAAAGGCGGAGAGGAGTGGAGAGAGGAGAGGGTCCGCCCCAAAGGTAAGGGACAAAAGGGGAAAACAGACCCAGCTCAGGAATCCCTCGGGCTCGCCAACTCCCGAACTCACCAGCCGTGAGCCCCCGAGGGTGTAGCATTACCTAGGGTGCACCAGAAGTGGTGGGGCTACATACACCCGGCCTCCTTAAGGTAATAATGATGATGATAATTGTTGTTTTAAGGGGCCTAACATCTAGGCTATCGGCCCCTGATGGTGTGGGTGATCGTGAAGATGAAAATGAAATTTAAACTTAAAACTAAAACTAACTAATAAGGAAAAGAGGAGAGGATTGGAGAGGGGAGGGGAGAGAGGAGAGGGTCCGCCCCAAAGGGAAGGGACAAAAGGGGAAAACGGACCCAGCTCAGGAATCCCTCGGGGTCGCCAACTCCCGAACTCACCAGCCGTGAGCCCCTGAGGGTGTAGCATTATCTAGGGTGCACCAGAAGTGGTGGGGCTACATACACCCTGCCTCCTTAAGGGCCTTGAGCACAAGGCAGGAGGTAAAAGGAAAAGAAAAAGAAGGCCGACCCCTCAAAAAGGAGGGTATCAGGAAAGGTGAGACAAGGGCCAATTAAGGCGGGAAAGTGAAGGACTCCTTAGACCTCGGATAACCTAATACCATCGGGATCAGAGGGGTCGGAAGAGAACAAGACTTGACCAAGAGAGGTGGACAGGAAAGAAGACGGAGATAAGACCGGCATATGTAAGTAGAAGCAATTCCGGACTCAGCTGGGGCCCCATGGTCGCCAACCCACGTCCCACAAGATGCGAGCCCCTGGGGGTTGGCATATAATAGTCAGGGTCGAACATAAAGGGGTATTGTTGGTCGACTTTATGCCCGTTGAGAACATAATTAACGCTGACAGGTACTGTGAGACCCTGAAAAAACTCAGACGGGCAATTCAGAACTGGAGAAGAGGAATGTTGAACAAGGGCATAAACATTCTCCATGACAACGCTCGTGCACTCGTCGACCGTCAAACCGTTGCTCTCCTGCAACAGTTTCAGTGGAACATCATCACCCACCCTCCCTGTAGTCCCGATTTGGCGCCCAGTGACTATCACTTGGTCCCTAAGTCGAACGAACATCTGGCCGGAAAGCGATTCATCACCGACAACGAGCGGAAAGACGAGGTTCACAACTTTCTGAACAGCATGGCGGCGAGCTGGTATGACATGGGCATACAAAAACTGTCACAGCGTCCATTAAAATGCATCGACCGAAATGGTGATTATGTAAAAAATAGCAAAATGTCCAAGCTGTAAAATGATGTAAACCATTGTAGAAATAAGCAGGTCTATGTATTTATATATATACACACATCAAAAAAAGTTTTGCATCACCTCGGTTCCAAGAGTTCCGGAACCTTTAAATACAAAGGGAATAGAGATCAACACAAACAACATTTCAGCTCGTTTTATTGCTCATGAGACCCACACATTGCATGTTGTACCATCATACAGCTAGACTTTCAGCATTTGTGGTCCAGATTGCAGTACACACCACTACCTCTAATACCCAGTAGCACGTCCTCTTGCATTGATGCATGCCTGTATTCGTCGTGGCATACTATCCACAAGTTCATCAAGACACTGTTGGTCCAAATTGTCCCACTCCTCAACGACAATTCGGCGTAAATCTCTCAGAGTGGTTGGTGGGTCAAGACGTCCATAAACAGCCCTTTTCAACATATCCCAGGCATGTTCGATAGGGTTCATGTCTGGCGAACATGCTGGCCACTGTAGTCGAGCGATGTCGTTATGTTGAAGGAACGCATTCACAAGATGTGCACGATGAGGTCGAGAATTGTCGTCCATGAAGACAAATGCCTCTCCAATATTCTGCCGATATGGGTGCACTATGGGTCGGAGGATGTCATTCAGGTATCGTAAAGCCGTTTCGGAGCCTTCCATGACCACTAGTGGCGTACGTCGGCCCCACATAATGCCACCCCAAAACATCAGGGAACCACCACCTTGCTGCACTCGCTGGACAGTGTGTCTAAGACGTTCAGCCTGACCAGGGTGCCTCAAAACACGTCTCCGACGATTGTCTGGTTGAAGGCATATGCGACACTCATCGGGGAAGAGAACGTGATGCCAATTCTGTGGGGTCCATTCAGCATGTTGTTGGGCCCATCTGTACCGCGCTGCATGGTGTCGGGGTTGCAAAGCTGGACCTCGCCATGGACGTCGGGAGTGAAGTTGCGCATCATGCAGCCTATTGCGCACAGTTTGAGTTGAAACACGACGTCCTGTGGCTGAACGAAACGCATTATTCAACATGGTGGCATTGCTGTCAGGGTTCCTCCGAGCGGCAATCCGTAAGTAGCGGTCATCCACTACAGTAGTAGCCCTTGGGCGGCCTGAGCGAGGCCTGTCATCGACAGTTCCTGTATCTCTGTACCTCCTCCATGTCCGAACAACATCGCTTTGGTTCACTCTGAGACGCCTGGAAACTTCCCTTGTTGAGAGCCCTTCTTGACACAAAGTAACAATGCGGACGCGATCGAACTGCGGTATTGACCTTCTAGGCATGGTAGAACTACAGACAACATGAGCAGCGTACCTTCGTCCTGGTGGAATGACTGGAACTGATCGGCTGTCGTACCCCCTCCGTCTAATAGGCCCTGCTCATGCATGGTTGTTTACATCTTTGAGCAGTTTTAGTGACATCTATGAACAGTCAAAGGGACTGTATCTTTGATACAATATACACAGTCAACGTCTATATGCCGGAGATCTGGGAACCGAGGTGATGCAAAACTTTTTTTGATGTGTGTATATATATAAAAAAAGGAGACCTTATTTTTGCGATAACCCTACTTCGTTATTCACGTGCACCATGACAATATACGCATTTCTCCTGTCGGGACTTTCAAAGTCCCAAGTTGCATTTTGGCCCGTTTTACTAATCATTAGATATTTAGAATTTCATACATGTATATAAACCCTTATCTATGTATCATTAAACCATAAAAAATGTTTAAAAATAAAGCAATATATTAATAAATCAGTAAACAAAGGATTAAATAAACTCTAAACAAATAAAAACAAAACATATTGCCCGATAATGACAAAAACATTGTCATTCAAATCTACCGGATGAATGAAAATACACAGCCTGCTTCCAGTCGACCGACCGGCTCAGGAATGGAAAGAATGAAGTCCCCATCTAGCGGCGAGGATATGAACTGTACCGGCTTCCGAAGCCTATCGCACTCCTCTGAGGAAATGATTAAATGAACGACAGATGAAATGAAATGATGATGATAATTGTTGTTTTAAGGGGCCTAACATCTAGGTTATCGGCCCCTGATGGTTTGGGTGATCGTGAAGATGATAATGAAAAGCGAACTTAAAACTAAAATTAACTACTAACCTACATACTAGAAGAAGAAATGGAAAACTAAAGGAGAATAAGACAAATAAAGGACAGGAGGAAAATAAATGCCCTCAACCCTCGAAGAAGGCGGATTGAGGGACTTGGAAGGAAGGAGAGCCATGAAAGGCAGATAGGAAAGTGAAAGAGGAGAGGGTCCGCCCCGAAGGTAAGAGACAAAAGGGGAAAACGGACCCAGCTCAGGAATCCCTCGGGGTGAAATGAAATGATACTGGAGAGTGTTGCTCTAATGAAATGTTTGACGGCGAAAACCGGAGTACCCGAAAATAAAACCTGTCTGACTCCATTTTGTCCAGCACAGATCTCACATGGAGTGACCGGGATTTGAGGCACGGACCCAGCGGTGAGAGGCCGGCGTGCTGCCTCCCAAGCCACGGAGGCTTCAATTCTACCGGATGATTAATGATGATGAAAAACACGTATTGGTCATGAACAAGGGTCTCTTCCCCCCAGAGGCTCACATCTAGTAGTGTGCCCGTCTAGACCGGAGTCCGCACGACCACATATGCATTTTACCAATAATCAGTCAGCACGAGAGTCAAAATATCCCGGAGCGCCAGATGGGTTAAAGCAAATCGCAAAAACGACATCAAATTAAAAAAATGCTTTGCTGATTTTTGGCTCAATGCAACAATAAGGATAGAAGGAGATTTAATTGGGAGTAACACATCCTGTAAAATTATCTCAGTTTATTTTGAAGTTAAAATTGACTGCAAAGATGCTCAAAGCAGCATCATCCACGTGTGGCGATCCACACTCTTATTTACACACAATATACAGAAATTTTCCAAACACATTTGACAATCTTTTTGGAAACACAAGTCCGATTAATAGTCCTGTAGACTGTGTTCCAAAATTATTAATATTTAATTCCAGTTCAAAGTTAATTGTCTATGCTGGAAATATCGTAGATCACTGTTTGAATATTTACATGATGTTAACACTCGTAGAATAAATGTTCATAGAATTTTTAACTTTCACTTATTTTTCCAGTTTCAAAAATACATCGTCGAAAAATATTATCATCATCGAAGCAACATAAATTATTTACACAAATTAATAACATCTGAAAAGTATTTGACCTTGAGCATAGCATCGAAGAACTGTGCGAAGCACAACAACAATTAATTGTTCTTCTAACTTTAAACATTCGAGAAGTGACTCGATTATGAACTTCAAGTTCCAAACAAAATACATGATTTCTGAATCATCAACTTGATCACTAAATTGTTGAACCATTCAACTATTCAATTTGCCACTTGGAATCATTATTAAAAAAATATTTATATTTATGGCCATTTCTAGTAACTTTTACAACTTGCAATTCTTCGACAGAATGCGGAAATAAGAATTGTAGTTTCATAATGAATTCATTTAGTTCATGGCACTAGGATTGAAAATATCCTTCAAATTATTCGTGGTTAAAGAATTATTTTTTAATTGGCAGTGGCCCATTCTATTATTTGTGTAAGAACACAATATTACAACAACAACGGCAAAGGTCTTCCTCTGAAGAAGAATAAACTACTATCATGACAAATCCGGGTTCTAGCAAAATCAAAGTCTAAATGGAATTCGTAAACAAGGTTGAAATAAGAACTGATGGTTTCAAGAAATAACCTTCGGGTCATTCATCCAACGAAATGTGTAGTTCCAATACTCCTACTATAAACCTGAGCCATCGAACCTGCTATTTGATTGATGCTCGAAAAAACCTTCATTCCTGCGACTTAAACATGCGCACCTGGGAATGGCATTTCAACTACTCCACACATATAAATTTTCTTCCCAAAATGTATACAATAAATCAAGCCTCTGCTTGTTATCAACACTGGAAGATTAATAAACTTACAAGTTTATTTTATTTTACCATTCAGTTCAACCCGTGAATTTACCATACTTATGAAAATCTTTATTTCACTTTCGAGTGTATTTACGTCATGATTTTATATAAATACAACAATATCCTATTTGATACAAATATCATTTGCTTCCCGTTTCATGCCTCTCCGTGTTATCTGAAAAATATACTTTGCTCAATGCAAATATCAACTGTTCAACCAGAACTGAAATGTTGGTTGAATGCGGGCTTGCGCTAACCACTCTCCTTCGGAAAATCTCCTGTTCCAAACTAGAAATGATTAAACTACTTCATAGGCTCTCTCTCAATACATATGATTATTAGAAAATATAATATCCAAGAATTATTTAGAAAAATTATAAAAATTATTATTATTATTATTAGTGGATTATTATTATTATTATTTGTTATATATTTTTAAATATGTTTAATTATCATCTCATTATGTGAGAATCCACACGTTCGAACCTTCGAATATGGAAAAAATATCCATTCCTCAACAAAAATAAATTTAACTTTTACAGTTACATCGGTTGTTTTCCGTGGTTTCCCAAAAATATGAAATATTCAAATAAATGCTCGAAATGCTCGGTCATCGATCCTAAACTGTTCTGAGTGCTGAAAATACTCAGAATAACTCTAACAAGTCTTGCGTAAATCATTGCAAGCTTTAAATACGAAGAAAAAGAAATGTGTTGGTCATCTGCAGAAAAAATAGTTTGTTCCAATTAGCTAGGCATAATATAATTCAAATGTGGCTTACATTTCTTGATGGTCTTGAAGTGTCGTAAACCTGGTCTGTACCAGATTTATCCATAAACATGCCCTATTGGACAAGCACGTATAATCCTTGTATCCGCCGCCATCATATACCCACAATTCGTCTAGTCAGACATAGTGGTAGTATCTTTTGACGTTTGAATAAACTGTGGTTCCATTTTAATATGGGCTTCTATCAAAGCCATAACATGATGATGATGATAATTGTTGTTTTAAGGGGCCTAACATCTAGGTTATCGGCCCCTGATGAAATGAAATGGCGTGAAATGAAAGGATGAAGACAAAAAACAGCTCACTGCTATGGATGAAACGCAAATGGTTTGGATAAAATAGACAGTGAGCCCCAAGAACTATGCCTTATGTAGCAGGGAAAAAACTTACAAAAAGGAACTCAGATTGAAACTACTCACCAAATGGAGAGCGGTAATACGTACATAAGGGAATTTGGAACGAAAAGACTCACAAAAATAATAGATTGAAAAATACGCACAAAATGTAGGTTAAGTCCAAAATACGTACAAAATGCAACGTACAGTCGAAACACCTACAAAATGCAAGTGAAATCAAAATACTTACAAAATGCAAATGAGATGGAAAATACGCACAAAATGTAATGTAGATTCAAAATACCCACAAAATGCAATTGAGACTTAACTACTTGAACAAAGCGGGGTAGGTTGAAAACACAAAATGCAATTGAAATTGCTTAAAAAAGGTATGGTAGATTCAAACTTCTCATTTGGATGGACAATACTTACAAAATGCAATTTAGATTGAAAATAATTACAAAATGTAATTTAGATTCAAAATACCCACAAAATTGCAATTGAGACTTAACTACTTGAACAAAGCGGGGTAGGTTGAAAATACAAAATGCAATTGAAATTCAAAATACTCACTAAAGTCCCAGCCCCTATATTGAAAGACTTACTAAAAAGCAATTTAGATTGTCAATCCTTACAAAATGCAATTGAGATTGAAAAACACTCACAAAATGCAATCTAGATCAAAAATACGTACAAAATGAACGTAGATTAAAAATACCTACAAAAAAAAACGCTAGAAGGGGATTTAGATACACGGGGAACCAAGTAACAAAAACAGTGCGGGAATCTTAAAGAGAAAAGGAAATATAAGGAAAAGAGTAGAGGAGAGGTGAGGGGAGAGAGTCCGCCCCAAAGGTAAGGGACAAAAGGGGAAAACGGACCCAGCTCAGGTATCCCTCGGGGTCGCCAACTCCCGAACTCACCAGCCGTGAGCCCCTGAGGGTGTAGCATTATCTAGGGTGCACCAGAAGTGGTGGGGCTACATACACCCGGCCTCCTAAAGGGCCTTGAGCACAAGGCAGGAGGAAAGAGGAAAAGAAAAAGAAGGCTGACCCCTCACAGAAGGAGGGTATCAGGAAAGATGAGACAAGGGCCAATTAAGGCGGGAAAGTGAAAGACTCCCTAGGCCTCGGATAACCTAATACCGTCGGGGTCGGAAGAGAACAAGAGTTGACCAAGGGAGGTCGACAGGAAAGAAGACTGAGAGGAGCCCGGCACAAGTAAGTGGAAGCAATGCCGAACTCAGCTGAGGCCCCGTGGTCGCCAACCCACAACCCACTAGATGTGAGCCCCTGGGGGGAAAGCCATAACAGTTTGTTTAAATAGGGTCAGATCTAAGTGATCTCTTCTTAGATATGTCAGTTGTAACATAACTCACTGTAATCTTATCAGTACAAGAAAAACACTGACAGTCTAACCAATCAACGGCTGTTCTGAAGATCGTTCCCTGGGCATGGTTTATTATATCACCATCTACCATGCGCTAGGCAACTTGTAGTTTCCCTTGCGTAGACTAATGAACGCCACCGTTATAGACTAGTCTTCAGTGTACTGACAGATCGAAGTGGTTAACTAGTTACAAAATAATGAAAACTGACTGAAATGGATTTAAACATCCAAGTATTAAGTTATTACTGGACTGTGACAAAATACTATTTTCTAGACAAAGTCTAGCATATGTCCTTGTAGAAATATAAATATCTCCACCAATGTCTGTAGAAAAATCAATCACCTCAGTGATTCTCCTCACCAGAAACTTACTAAGTTCCAACTCGTAGCGCAGCACTTTTCGTGACTATCACGACTTTGAAAAGAACTTCTGCGTAGATCCGGCAACCATGTGCCTTGGCTCAGCGTCGTAGCAACTTGCTCTGCAACTGCTTGTGTTAGAATGAGCTGAAGTTGCTTCGGCCAGCTGGCTTTTATTCAAAACTGTCAGGGTCACGCGTCATCACCTGATATCTAGAAATCCTCATATCTCTGGTATCCCTGTTCCGATTTACTTGATACTAATTGCGTTCTCTTTCTTTTGGCCGTGCCAGTAATCTGATCCCAGTCTCAAGTCTCTACTCCATAGTTAACTATTTAATCAATAAATAGCCTCGACCTCTGCTATTACTCGCTACGTCACTTGACATCCAAGTATCGGTAAATTATTTCCAAATGGTTCGAGAAGCAATGTAGCGCGATATTCAAATATCTGAACTTTCAAAAGCGGCTACAGCCTTTCCCTTGATACCTAGGTGTCTGAATCTTGGAATACCCATTCCTAGAGTTGGGCACATCCACCCCACACCTAGCAAAAAATAAAAATTGAAAAATTTTTATTTTTCCTATCTACACATTAAATCATCTGGTTCTTGAATAATAAATCTTCAAATTCGATGCATTGTAAGTTCCCACGATGTTACCAGTTCGTGTATTGGCTACTTCATAGCTTCCATTATTGTTTACTTCCACAATACGATAGGGTCCAGCGTAAAGGCTTGCAAATTTCGAGTACACTCGATTTTGCACGTCAGAGGGTGTAGGTCTTTTGACTAAAACAAGAGTTCCTATGCGCAAGGGTCTGCGAAAACGCTTTCCTCTCACTCTGCGCTCTCTCTTCTCAGCTTGACTCCTTAACTTGTCTAAAGCTAGAGTTTCCCTCATCTGACGACTTGGTTCAATCTCAGGTGGAATAGAGATGATTCGATCCCATAATCGTGTTGGTTTAATTCCATGATGAAGCAACATGGGAATCTGTCCAGTACTCTCATGAATCGTAGAGTTGATAGATTCGGATGCTAAAGAAAGAACATCCATCCATTTCCAATGCTCATTTGGACAATAGAGGCGGCAAAATTTTGCTATTTCAGCCATCACGCGTTCCGCTGGATTGCTCTCTGGATGTCTAATAGAACAAAACAATTGTCTAATCCCAAGATTATTCATGATGGTTCGAAACTCCAAAGATGTAAATTGAGGTCCACGATCTGATAAAAGGAATTCCGGTTTGCCTGCTTCCGGAATTACGCTGTCTCTAATTCTCTTCGCACAATACTTTGCGTTTGCCTTCTGAATTGGATGTAACATGCTGTATTTGCTGAAAACATCCATAGTCACCAAAATATATCGGTTACCTCTTTTAGACTTTGGGAGAGGACCATATAAATCAGTCGCGAAGATTTCACAAGGCTTAGAGGGAATAATAGGCCTTGGTAATTCTCTCAATAATCTAGAATTATGTTTACTCCTTTGGCATAAGTCGCATTCTCGAATAGTGTTCCTGACAGTTTGTCGCATTCGCTCCCACGAAAATTTCTCTTGAATCATGTTGACTGTCTTATCTACTCCAGCGTGACCTGCGATTCGATGTGCCATCCAGATAATGGGTTTTTGCAATCGTGGAGGTATCACTACTCTCAGCTTCGTGTGGTCGGGATCTGCAAACGTGTAGATTAAACCATCTAACATCATAAAATCTCTTGAAATTCTTTCAGTTTCCACAAAATCATCATCATTTGGATCCATGTCTCCCCGTAGAAAACGAAAAATGTTCCTAAGACGTCGGTCTCTCCTCTGGGATAAATGCAATAACCTTAACCTTCTCAAGGTATCTTCATCCTCCTGCGTTAGGTTAACTTGAAAAACCTTAGATGTAGACTCCACTGCTCTACTCAATAAATCAGCTCCCACATTCAACTTTCCAGGAGTGTGTTCAATAACTAGGTTGAATTGCTGAATAAAAAGTGACCATCTAGTTATTCTATCGCTGGCAAAGTTTGTTCTCAAAATGAACTCCAATGCGTGGTGATCAGTCCTCACAATGACTGAATGTCCAATTAACATTTTCTTCCATGACTCCAACGCGAATATTACAGCAAGTGCTTCTAACTCTGTGGTGTAATAATTCCTCTCTGATGGACGAAGTTTCCTGCTAATGAACGCCAGGTATTGTCTCTTGTGGTCTTCATCTTCTTGAAGTAGAATAGCTCCAATCCCTACGGTGGATGCATCAGATTCTATGATGAAATTCTTGGTAAAGTCAGGATACTCCAATTTCACACTGTTTACCAATAACCTCTTGGCATCTTGAAATGATTGTTCACAATCTTTATCCCATTTCCATTTATTTCCTTTCTTTAACAATTCCTGCAATGGCGCAACTGTCTTGGTGAAGTCTGGACAATGCCCTGCAAAGAATTGGCATGTCCAGAGAAAACTGCGGACATTCTTCACTCTAGTAGGTCTAGGGAAATTTGCAATTGCCTGTATCTTCGTCTCATTGGGACGGTATCCTTCTCCATCCAAAATGTGACCCAAAAATTTTATTTCCTTTCGAAAGAACTGACATTTTCGAAGGTTTACTTTGAAGTTCGCTTTTCTCAAATCTGCGAATAACATTTGAAGATGTAACAAATGTTCCTCCTTAGTCTCAGATGCAATTAAGATATCATCTATATAACGAATTGCTATCTCTTTTACTTCAGGACTCAAATTTTGTTCCAATGCTCTGATCAAAACGGATCCAGATGTTTTGACTCCAAATGGTAAACGGCGGAATACATATGTCTGCTGGTCAAACATAAATCCTGTAAACTTCTTAGAATCTTCACTAAGCCTAATATGATGGTAGGACGAAGTGAGATCAATATTAGAGAACCAGACCTTGCCTTGGAATTTCCTTAACAGTTCCCTAATGATTGGTGGTCTGTCATACTCTGGCAGTAATCTTGAATTCAAATTTCGCTCGTCTAAACATAGTCTCAGACTTCCATCTTGCTTAGACACTACTGCTAATGGATTGACATAAGATGTAGTGTACTTTTCAATCACATTGTTGCTTTCCATCTCCTTGATAAGCACTTTTACTCTTTCTCGGTGCTTTTCTGCTAATGGATACAATTTAGCATGAAAAGGTGCATCATCATTTACACGAATATGATATTCAAAATCTTTAATTTCACCAGGTTTCATATCAAAAATATCGTGATACTCTTCCAAAATTTTCCCTAGCTCTGGGGACTCCTTCTCAGTGTAGACTTCTCTTCCTTCAGCTTCATGAAAAATCAGAGACCATTGAGCATCTCCCTCGATGTCTTCCTCTTCTTTTCCCTCGAAGTTAATCTCTTCGGTATTCTTGAATCTGATCGTCTCTGTCTTCATGTCTATCACTGCTTGATATTTCTGAATGAAATCTGCTCCCAATATCATGTCAAAAGCCATGTCCTTCATTACAACAAACACATGTCGAAAATCATGTCCTCCAATCCTAATACATAAGTATAATTGTGTTTTACACAGAGATATTTTATTGGGTATTATTCCTTGGATCTTAATTCCTGATACTGGAATCTCCTCTAAATTCTCTTTGAGCTTCCACAGAATATAAAGCTTCTCACTCACCAGACAAAGCATAGCCCCAGTATCGATCAAAGTATCGACAGGCATACCGAATACTTCGCATGATATGATTGGCATTCAAATTCTCGTACCCATTTCTTTTCGTTCGTCATTCTGTTGAATTAAGTCATCATCCTCTGCTTGCCATTTAATAATTCTGGAAGTGAAAGTGTTCAAAATTCTATCTTCTACTGTGAATTCGAAGTTTTTTTTCATTACCATTCCCCCGGGATTGTTGTGTTCCCGATGGACCTGGTTCATTGGGCCTCTGCTCCAAAAACTGCAAGTTATCTTGGTGTCTTGCTTCCAAATTTTTCCTTGTGTCCTTGTTAAACTCTTCATTGGACTGACGAGTATCTACATTCCCTCTGTTATTGTAGTTGTTTCTACCATAATATCTTCTTTCCTGGTACCTTCCTTGAGTATCTCGTGGTCTTCTCCATCGAGTATTGTATCGATTACCACCATCCGGTCTCGCATATGGTTTGTAACTCTATCTGTTACTGTACTGGTTCCATCCTCTCTTATTTGGATCTTCCCTCGGCGTTTTCTCTTCTCGCTCCTCTCGAATCTCTCGAGGTGTCTGAGAATAACTATCAGCCATAACAGCGTACACAGCGTTGTTATTCTTTCCTCCCTTCTGATGGAAGAATTGAGCGTTTGTATGATCCAGCTTCTGTAATACTTCATCAAATTGTTCCATATTATAGATATCAGCAGCGATCAAAGTGCTCTGGACGTCTGCTGGAAATTGACGTATCAATGCAGTAATCAACTCGTTATCTGGCATCGGCGGATCTAAATGTTGAAGTTTAGACAGCTGTCCAGAAAAGTACGTAGAGTATCGAGTAGGTTGTGACGTCGAGAATCTCTTCGAATATAACTCTGCTCTGACTTGCTGTTGGGTTTCCGGGGACCAAAACTTTTTCAATAGCCCACGAGAAAACTCCTCAAAAGTGGTTAGAGTGGATCTAAAAGCTCTAAACCAAAGAAGTGCAGGACCTTCCAAAAACTTCCCTATCACTCGGATCTGTCTTTCTTTAGGGATCTTAGAATCTTTCAGGTAATCACCTGCTTCTCTCAAAAATTCCACGGGTGTCACAGAATCTCGCCCTGAAAATTTAGAAGGCTTATCTTCTATATTCTTAAATACAGTTATGGGGTTGGATTGAAATACTGTCCTGACCTCATCCTGTCTATCAGTCTCTCTAGCTGCTCCTAGATTTATCTGTATCTGTTCCTTTCCCCTTACATTTGGCATTTTCAACAGATGATCAGACTGTTTCTCATCCTGGATTTGAGTTTTCATAGCCTCAAGTTCCTTCTGGTTTTCTTCTGCCATTTTCTTAATTGCTTCAGTTTCTTTATAATTGTCCTTAACATCAGTGGATATCTGGTTCATAACAGTCTCATGACTTTTCAATGACCCTGTCATATCTGATATGTCCTTCTGAGTTGCTTGGATATCCTTGGCAATTACTTCAATATGGGATGACAAAGATTCCCTAATCTCCTTGATTCCTTCTTGGTTCTCCAGCTTGAGTGTGTCTTTAATTTCATTGACAACTGTGGTTTTGATTTCAGTTTGCAACTCATTAATCACACCTTCTCTTATTTCTCCCATGACAAGTTCTTTGAATTGTTCTGTTAACCGTTGAACAACTAGAATTCCCATCTCGTTACTCTCCTTCTTCACTCTGACTTCCAGGTTGATCATGTCTTCACCAACTTTCCTAAGACCATGTTCTATCCTATCAGCTAAGCTTTGAGATCGAAGATCGGCATCGCGAAATTAATCGTCCATTAAACTTGCGTTAGTAGCTAATGAAGTTTCGAGCTCATGTGTTTTTTCGCATAATTTATTCATTTTACTCTCAAGTGACATTTTTAAAATTTCAGAATTCTCTTTAAATTTACTTTCCATTGAATTAAATTTACTATTTAAATTTTCCTTTAAGTTATCTTTTAACCTGCTCTCTAACAAATCGGAATTTTCTTTGAGTTTATCCTCTAAACTTTCTTTCAAGTTACCTTTTAAAGAATCAGAACTTTCTTTAAGTTTATCATTCAAATTTTCTTTAAGTTTATTTTCTAAAGAATCAGAATTTTCTTTAAGTTTACTTTCTAAAGAATCAGAATTTTCTTTAAGTTTCTTTTCTAAAGCCTCTGTATTTTCTTTCATAATGGCGGCTACACGCCGTCCAGCCTCTTTTGAACTCTCCTCCAAACTCCTCATCATCCTCATCATTTCTTCCATAATTTTCAATTATTATTCAAAACTTAGGGGTATACAACAGTGGCAAACACAAGCTTATAACTAGAACAAGAAATATGAATAGCTAATTGGAACACTCTAATAAAATGAGATTTGTCCTAATGTCGACGTGATGGAAAAACAAAATTCTCTACTTTTACGAATTACATTTATCACAATATCACAAGAAAAATATGCAAGTTCTCAAATATCCTCCACCTGGATTCTAATAATGTGTATGTCCAGTCATCGAACGTTTACTACTGAATTTACTTGACGCCCTAATGGTTAAGCCATTATCAAAATAATCAAACCCATTCTAATTATTAACCAGTTAAATTTTTAATTTTCCCCACTAATTGGGTTTCCTACTAATTTATTCATCCAAACCAGACATCTCTCAACTCCCAAAATATTTCTATAAAAATTATCACAATTTAAATCGGCATGCGATTGACCATGTCTAAATCGGGACCCACGTTCGAAGCCATTTCACTCTCTATCTTATTTTATGTGCCCGTCTAGACCGGAGTCCGCACGACCACATATGCATTTTACCAATAATCAGTCAGCACGAGAGTCAAAATATCCCGGAGCGCCAGATGGGTTAAAGCAAATCGCAAAAACGACATCAAATTTAAAAAATGCTTTGCTGATTTTTGGCTCAATGCAACAATAAGGATAGAAGGAGATTTAATTGGGAGTAACACATCCTGTAAAATTATCTCAGTTTATTTTGAAGTTAAAATTGACTGCAAAGATGCTCAAAGCAGCATCATCCAGGTGTGGCGATCCACACTCTTATTTACACACAATATACAGAAATTTTCCAAACACATTTGACAATCTTTTTGGAAACACAAGTCCGATTAATAGCCCTGTAGACTGTGTTCCAAAATTATTAATATTTAATTCCAGTTCAAAGTTAATTGTCTATACTGGAAATATCGTAGATCACTGTTTGAATATTTACATGATGTTAACACTCGTAGAATAAATGTTCATAGAATTTTTAACTTTCACTTATTTTTCCAGTTTCAAAAATACATCGTCGAAAAATATTATCATCGTCGAAGCAACATAAATTATTTACACAAATTAATAACATCTGAAAAGTATTTGACCTTGAGCATAGCATCGAAGAACTGTGCGAAGCACAACAACAATTAATTGTTCTTCTAACATTAAACATTCGAGAAGTGACTCGATTATGAACTTCAAGTTCCAAACAAAATACATGATTTCTGAATCATCAACTTGATCACTAAATTGTTGAACCATTCAACTATTCAATTTCCCATTTGGAATCATTATTAAAAAAATATTTATATTTATGGCCATTTCTAGTAACTTTTACAACTTGCAATTCTTCGACAGAATGCGGAAATAAGAATTGTAGTTTCATAATGAATTCATTTAGTTCATGGCACTAGGATTGAAAATATCCTTCAAATTATTCGTGGTTAAAGAATTATTTTTTAATTGGCAGTGGCCCATTCTATTATTTGTGTAAGAACACAATATTACAACAACAACGGCAAAGGTCTTCCTCTGAAGAAGAATAAACTACTATCATGACAAATCCGGGTTCTAGCAAAATCAAAGTCTAAATGGAATTCGTAAACAAGGTTGAAATAAGAACTGATGGTTTCAAGAAATAACCTTCGGGTCATTCATCCAACGAAATGTGTAGTTCCAATACTCCTACTATAAACCTGAGCCATCGAACCTGCTATTTGATTGATGCTCGAAAAAACCTTCATTCCTGCGACTTAAACATGCGCACCTGGGAATGGCATTTCAACTACTCCACACATATAAATTTTCTTCCCAAAATGTATACAATAAATCAAGCCTCTGCTTGTTATCAACACTGGAAGATTAATAAACTTACAAGTTTATTTTATTTTACCATTCAGTTCAACCCGTGAATTTACCATACTTATGAAAATCTTTATTTCACTTTCGAGTGTATTTACGTCATGATTTTATATAAATACAACAATATCCTATTTGATACAAATATCATTTGCTTCCCGTTTCATGCCTCTCCGTGTTATCTGAAAAATATACTTTGCTCAATGCAAATATCAACTGTTCAACCAGAACTGAAATGTTGGTTGAATGCGGGCTTGCGCTAACCACTCTCCTTCGGAAAATCTCCTGTTCCAAACTAGAAATGATTAAACTACTTCATAGGCTCTCTCTCAATACATATGATTATTAGAAAATATTATATCCAAGAATTATTTAGAAAAGTTATAAAAATTATTATTATTATTATTATTAGTGGATTATTATTATTATTATTATTATTTGTTATATATTTTTAAATATGTTTAATTATCATCTCATTATGTGAGAATCCACATGTTCGAACCTTCGAATATGGAAAAAATATCCATTCCTCAACAAAAATAAATTTAACTTTTACAGTTACATCGGTTGTTTTCCGTGGTTTCCCAAAAATATGAAATATTCAAATAAATGCTCGAAATGCTCGGTCATCGATCCTAAACTGTTCTGAGTGCTGAAAATACTCAGAATAACTCTAACAAGTCTTGCGTAAATCATTGCAAGCTTTAAATACGAAGAAAAAAAAATGTGTTGGTCATCTGCAGAAAAAATAGTTTGTTCCAATTAGCTAGGCATAATATAATTCAAATGTGGCTTACATTTCTTGATGGTCTTGAAGTGTCGTAAACCTGGTCTGTACCAGATTTATCCATAAACATGCCCTATTGGACAAGCACGTATAATCCTTGTATCCGCCGCCATCATATACCCACAATTCGTCTAGTCAGACATAGTGGTAGTATCTTTTGACGTTTGAATAAACTGTGGTTCCATTTTAATATGGGCTTCTATCAAAGCCATAACAGTTTGTTTAAATAGGGTCAGATCTAAGTGATCTCTTCTTAGATATGTCAGTTGTAACATAACTCACTGTAATCTTATCAGTACAAGAAAAACACTGACAGTCTAACCAATCAACGGCTGTTCTGAAGATCGTTCCCTGGGCATGGTTTATTATATCACCATCTACCATGCGCTAGGCAACTTGTAGTTTCCCTTGCGTAGACTAATGAACGCCACCGTTATAGACTAGTCTTCAGTGTACTGACAGATCGAAGTGGTTAACTAGTTACAAAATAATGAAAACTGACTGAAATGGATTTAAACATCCAAGTATTAAGTTATTACTGGACTGTGACAAAATACTATTTTCTAGACAAAGTCTAGCATATGTCCTTGTAGAAATATAAATATTTCCACCAATGTCTGTAGAAAAATCAATCACCTCAGTGATTCTCCTCACCAGAAACTTACTAAGTTCCAACTCGTAGCGCAGCACTTTTCGTGACTATCACGACTTTGAAAAGAACTTCTGCGTAGATCCGGCAACCATGTGCCTTGGCTCAGCGTCGTAGCAACTTGCTCTGCAACTGCTTGTGTTAGAATGAGCTGAAGTTGCTTCGGCCAGCTGGCTTTTATTCAAAACTGTCAGGGTCACGCGTCATCACCTGATATCTAGAAATCCTCATATCTCTGGTATCCCTGTTCCGATTTACTTGATACTAATTGCGTTCTCTTTCTTTTGGCCGTGCCAGTAATCTGATCCCAGTCTCAAGTCTCTACTCCATAGTTAACTATTTAATCAATAAATAGCCACGACCTCTGCTATTTCTCGCTACGTCACTTGACATCCAAGTATCGGTAAATTATTTCCAAATGCTTCGAGAAGCAATGTAGCGCGATATTCAAATATCTGAACTTTCAAAAGCGGCTACAGCCTTTCCCTTGATATCTAGGTGTCTGAATCTTGGAATACCCATTCCTAGAGTTGGGCACAGTAGGACGTGGGTTGGGGCCTGCATGACAGATTTGTCCACTAGATCCAGTTGAACAGCAAGTTGCATGAAACAGACCTGGGCGAGAAAGCAGTTTCAGTTGTGTGGTTCTTTTTATAATATACAGTAATTGTATTTCTTGCACAACATTGTGTAATGCAAAAGAAAAATGATGATGATGATAATTGTTGTTTTAAGGGGCCTAACATCTTGGTTATCGGCCCCTAATGGTTAGGGTGTTATGAAATATGAGATGAGAATGTGAACTATAACTAATGCTAACTACGAACTTACATACTAGAAGAAGAAATGGTAAACAAATAAATGACAGCAAGAAAAGAAATGCCCTCACCCTTCGAAGAATGAGGATTGAGGGGATTGGAAGGAAGGAGAGTGATGAAAGGAAGATAGTAAAGGGAAAGAGGAGAGGGCCCGCCCAAAAGTCAGAGATAAAACGGGACAGAACGGACCCAGCTCAGGAATCCTTCGGGCTCGCCAACTCTAAAACTCACTAGCCATGATGATGATGATAATTGATGTTTTAAGGGGCCCAACATCGAGGTTATCGGCCCCTAATGAAATGATGATGATGATGATGATGATGATGATGATGATGATAATTATTGTTTTAAGGGGCCTAACATCGAGGTTATCGGCCCCTGAAGAAAACAAATGGCGTGAAATGAAAGGATGAAGATAAAAAACAGCTCACTGCTATAGATGAAACGAAAATGGTTTAGATAAAAAAGACAGTGAGCCCCAACAATTATGCCTTATGTAGCAGGAGAAATACTTACAAAAAGGAACTCAGATTGAAACTACTCACCAAATGGAGAGCGGTAATACGTACATAAGGGAATTTCGAACGAAAATACTCACAAAAGGAATAGATTGAAAAATACGCACAAAATGTAGGTTAAGTCCAAAATACGTACAAAATGCAACGTACAGTCGAAATACTTACAAAATGCAAGTGAAATCAAAATACATACAAAATGCATATGAGATTGAAAATACGCACAAAATGTAATGTAGATTCAAAATACCCACAAAATGCAATTGAGAATTGACTACTTGAACAAAGCGGGGTAGATGATGATGATGATGATGATAATTGTTGTTTTAAGGGGCCTAACATCGAGGTTATCGGCCCCTAATGAAATGAAATGGCGTGAAATGAAAGGATGTAGATAAAAACAACTCACTGCCATGGATGAAGCGAAAATGGTGTTTATAAAACAGGCAGTGAGCCCCAAAAATTATGCCTTATTTGAATAAAAAGGAATAAAAGGCGGATGGTAAAAAAGGATAAAACAAATAAGGCATAGTGAACAATATAATACAGAACACAATAAAAAACATAAAACAGATTTAACCAGAATTAAAAGTCGTAACTACACATTAAAACTTAAAAAAGTAACCACTCTCCCTCATGAACCGGATGACGAGGTCAGCTGACGGCCCGTCATCACGGAGAATAAGGGAGAGGGTATTAGGCAGTTTAAGAGTCCCTCGCAGATCGGCCAGATCCACACACTCCAAGAGAAGGTGTGCCACGGTTAGGTGGGCGCCGCAAGTACACACAGGAGGATCTTCTCTCTTTAGCAAGTGGGAGTGCGTAGCAATCCCATGGCCGATCCGGAGTCGACAGAGTACCACAGCTTCCTTCCGGAGAGATCGGAAGGAAGATTTCCACACCTTCGTTGTCCCCTTGATGCCTCTCAGTTTGTTGGGTGGTGGCGTGGCACGCCATGCCTCCTCCCAATGCGACAGGATCGAATGCCGCAACTGAGAGCGCACATCACTAGCAGGCACCTTGTACGGTAGCGAGGGCAGTGCGACTGCCTCTCTCGCCGCCTGATCAGCAAGCTCGTTTCCCGCAATACCCATGTGGCTAGGAAGCCACACAAAGGTCACCCCGGTTCCAGCGTTACGCGAACTGACGAGCTGGTCGTGCACACGCTGGACCAACGGGTGCTTCGGGAAACACACATCGATCGCCTGCAGCGCACTCAGAGAGTCAGTACACACAAGAAAGTGCTGGTGATCGTCTGATAACGTGTACCGCAGAGCCTCTAAGATGGCATAGAGCTCCGCAGTGTACACGCTACAGGCCTCGGGAAGTGAAAAGAGAAACCGACGATCCTCAACCACAAATGCACAGCCTACTTTCTCGTTTACCCTCGAACCGTCCGTGAATACAAGCCCTGATCCTGGATACCGAGTCACCACGGACTGGAACAGCCTCCGATGGACGGAGGAGTCCGTGTCCGACTTGGGGCCGGTGTGCAGATCCAGGATGATATCAGGGCGAGAGACCATCCACGGAGGGGCCTTGCTAGGTACTCGGACGATACAGGAGACAGAAGGAAATCGGAACTGACGGTATAAGTCATCCAAGCGAATCCCCGCCGGCCGAGTGGCTCGGGCGAGCGCATCATACAGCCGGCGATTCGGATTGGAAAACAAACATGGATAGCTTGGAAGAAGGGGCATCTGTCGAATTGTTGCAGCATAGGTCAGCAGTACTTGTTGGCGCCTCAGGTGTAAAGGAGGTACGCCAGCCTCGGCGAGCAAGCTGACGACTGGGCTTGTCCGAAAGGCACCCGTCGCCAGCCTCACACCGCCGTGGTGGACACTGTCCAGTTTAACAAGCACTGACTTACGGGCCGAACCATATGCTACACTGCCATAATCTAACCTAGATAAAATCAGTGCTTGATAAAAACGTAGGAGCACCGCGCGGTCCGCCCCCCACGATGTGCCGCTAAGAAACCGCAACATGTTGAGCTTCTTAGCACAGGCAGTCTTCAAACACCGCACGTATGGTTCCCACGTCAATTTCTGATCGAAAAGGAGCCCAAGGAACCGGTACGCAGCAACAACAGGCAAAGCTACATTGCCCAGATAAAGCTCAGGATCTGGATGGAGGGTGCGCTTTCGGCAGAAATGGACAACCGAGGACTTAGCGGATGAGAATCGAAAGCCATGCTCCAGTGTCCAGCGTTCCAGTCTCCGAATAGCTTGTTGTAACTGTCGTTCAGCGACCGCCATATTGTGCGCACTATAATGTAGAGCGAAGTCGTCTACATATAGCGACGGTACCACTGCTGGACCAGCAGCAGCGACTATACCGTTTATGGCAATCGCAAATAATGTTACGCTAAGCACCGATCCCTGTGGGACTCCGTTTTCCTGTATATGATATTGCGAATATGTCCCCCCTATTCGGACACGGAACAGGCGAAGGGACAGAAAATTCGCAATAAAAACCGGCAAGTTACCTCGGAATTTCCATTGATGCAGGGTAGAGAGGATGCCGTAACGCCAAGTGGTGTCATAGGCCTCCTCGAGGTCAAAGAAAACGGCGACCAGGTGCTGTCTCCGGAGAAAAGCGTCCTGTATGGCGGTCTCCAGGCGTACCAGATGGTCATTGGTACACCGTGACGCCCTGAAACCACACTGGTATTCAGACAGGAGTCCCCGTTTCTCCAGGACCCACACTAGGCGCCGATTGACCATCCTCTCGAAGAGCTTGCACGGACCGTTAGTGAGACAAATAGGTCTGTAACTCCCTGTCAATTTGGGATCCTTATCGGGCTTCAGGATAGGTATAATGATACCTTCCTGCCATTGCGCTGGAAACACACCCTCCAACCAGATACGATTAAACACCCTGAGCAAATAACGAATGCTCTCATCGTTAAGGTGTTTAAGCATCTGGTTGTGAATATTATCCGGGCCAGGAGACGTGTCCCTGCAGAGCGCCAGCGCTCCGCGGAGTTCCCACTCCGTAAAGGGCACGTTGTACTCCTCCGAAGCGCTGTAAGCAAAACTAAGCTGGAAACGTTCCGCTTCGCGCTTCAGGGCCACGAAGGCAGGGTCATAGTTATCGGAACCGGATATATCCGCAAAAGAAGGAAAGGAAGATTGTAGTTTTACGTGACCGTGAATCTTGTGATTATGAGCCACGGGACCTCCTTTTTACGTGGAATCCGAACCACAGGACATGGCATTTCACATCGAAAATCTCACATGCATTATCCGCAAAAGACGAGGCGAGATGGTTTGCAACGCGATAAGGATCTGTAACCAAGTCATTATCAATGGAAATTCCCGGTACAGTAGAAGATGTCTGAATGCCCGAAATGCTTCGTAGTTTAGTCCACACTTGAGAGGAGGGGGTATGTGCCGTAATAGAAGACACATACCGTTCCCAGGATTGTTTCTTACTCTGGCGAATAAGAATCCGTGCCTTGGCACGAAATTTCTTAAACGCCACCAAATTGGCCATGGTTGGACGCCGACGGTAGTGCTTATGAGCTCGACGACGGTCTCTTATTGCCGCTCCAATATCCTCTGTCCACCAAGGGACGAGTTTGCGACGAGGAGTCCCAGAAAAGGATGGAATGGACTCTTCGGCGGCAGCAAGAAGCACATCGGTGATGTGCTGTACCTCGTCATCGACGCTCCGGCAACCAAGATCAACGAAAACAGCTCGTTCTTGAAACGAGGGCCAATTTGCCCGCTTAGGAACCCAACGACTGGGGAACTCCACGGGCGTCTGGTTCAGAAGGGTAAGAAAGATCGGGAAATGGTCACTGTCACAGAGGTCGTCGTGTACATACCAACCAAATAGGGGGACCAGCGCACGGCTACACACACTCAAGTCAATGTGTGAGTACGTGCCGTGCGCTAAGCTAAAATGTGTAGCTTCCCCTGTATTTAATAAGGATAAATCCAACCCTTGAATTAAGCCTTCCACGTCCCTTCCTCTGGGGCAGGAAGATGGTGATCCCCATTGGGGGTGATGAGAGTTGAAATCACCCACGAGTAGGAACGGGACGGGAAGTTGATCAACAAGATCTAAGACGTCATTAATATCAAGGGGTTGGTTCGGTGGAAGGTACACGTTACAAACAGTTGTCATAGCAGGCAAGGACACGCGAACTGCAAGAGCTTCCAGAGGAGTGGCGAGTGGAAACTCCTCGCTATAGCAGTCAGAGCGAACGAAGGTACAAACGCCCCCGGAAGCCCGGGCGGCGTCTTGTCGCTCTTTAGAGTATAGTCGGAAACCTCTCAGAACAGTCTCGTGATCAGGTCTGAGGTTTGTTTCCTGTAGGCAGACTATACTCGCTGCGTATTGGGCAATAAGCTGACGGAGTTCAGTCAAATGCCTGTCATAACTGTTACAATTCAACTGTAACAGTGCCATTGTGTGAACTTAGGGAATAAGTTGGAGCAGCAAGCTACAACTTAGACTCTGGAGAATCTACAGTCACTACGTCGACTATAATCTCCATGTCCTCAGGCGAGGTCAGGGAGTGAATCGACTCGGTGGAAGATTTCCTGGACGCAGTTCGGCGGCGGGGGGATCTCCGTGGGGTGCGCGCAGATCTGGGGACCGAAACGTCCCCAGGCACAGAAGCATCCGCAGGTGTTGGCGCGGATGGTTTCCCCTTTTTGGGAGAAAGGGAATGCGTAGTACGGGGTCCCTTCTTACTCGCCCCCGCCTCTTTAAGATATATAGACGGGTCAGGAGCCGAAGTCCTGACCCTGGTCGACGATGCCGCCTCCGCCGGCTTCGGCGCGGCTTTCGCCGACCGTTTGGGTGGGGAGGAAGACTTCGACTTCCTCCCGAGTGGGGAGGAAGTATTCAACTTCCTCCCCTGCTGTGCGGGCGGAGCAGCCTTCGCTCGCACAGCCTTCGTGCTGGCCGAAGGTGGAGTTGAAGTCACCTTCGGGCTCTCTTTCTGATTCTGGGGAGTAGCTAGAGATGTTGATGGCAGTGGTACATTAGAAGGTTTCACAGTGGAGACAAAAGATGATGTAGCCGGGACCAAAGTTGGTATTATGGCTCTATAATCAATCGTTGGAGAAGGCGAAATCGTGGTATGGTACTTCTTGCGGGCCTCCTGGTAGGTGAGACCATCCAGGGTTTTAATCTCCTGGATTTTCTTCTCACGCAGGAAGACAGGGCAGTTCCTGTCCCGAGGAGAATGAAATCCAGGGCAATTAGTGCACTGATATGGTGTTGTGCACTCTTCCGCTTCGTGGGGTACCTTACCGCATGTTCCACAGACGTCAGGGCTCGAGCATCGGGATAACATATGTCCGAATTTCTGGCACTTATAACACCTCATTGGTGGAGGGATATAAGGCCGAACGTCGCAACGGTAACTTGTTACCTTGACTTTCTCCGGGAGCACCGAAAGCTCAAAGGAAATAATGAAAGCACCAGTATCCACGATTTGACCATTGACCTTGCGCGTAATGCGCCGGACATCAGTCACGTGACGGTGCTGCATATCCTCCTTGAGCTCCTCGTCAGTGTTCAGAATCAGGTCCCGGTGGAAAATGACTCCCCGGACCAGATTCAGAGACGTGTGCTTTTCCACTTTGACAGGGATATCGCCAAAGTGGTCACATTTCAGAAGGTGTTCAACCTGCTCACCAGTCCTAGTCTTGAGCAACAAGCTACCGTTTCTCATCTTTTGTACCTTCTCAAGCTCGCCATAGACCCCTTCTATGTGCCGAGAAAACAAAATAGACTTTACCATCTTGAAATCACCCCCATCCGTTCTGGTTGCGACCAGAAACTTGGGGGTGTTAGCACCCAGATTTTCACGCACAGATTGTTCCCAGGGGGTTGATCCCCGTAGGGAATCAAATGTTAAAGACTTGGGTGTAGGACCACCCTGTTTGGGTGTAGGTCCACCCTGGTTGGGGATTTTTCTTTTAGAACCCATGGCCAGATCATCCTCCCCGAATGCCACCGACATCCGATCACGGGCCGTCACAGTAGGCGCTACCCAGCCAGGGCAAGGCCCGCCTAGCTTGGAAGGCATTGCCCGGGGGTCCGATGTTTTACAATGCCGTATCGGCATGTACCCCTTGGCATATACTGGATTTAACAGCTCAGACATTCGGCTGTGCGGGGACCTGCGTAGTCAGGCGGATACTACTGAACGGGTACATGGCACACCCACCTGTCGGCGCGGCCAAGACCGGAACAGGCTTTCGAGCGTAGTCGCTAGCGTAAGTGGCCCATCCCCTAACAGCACGCACATATAGAAATTTTGGTTGCCAGACCCTGAAAGCAGTGACGAAAAGAAGTGCGATATAACCTAATGAGAGTTATACCGCACGGGTGTATGTCTTTTAGAGCTGACTGTCAAACCCTCGAAAGGGGACCGTTCCGAGAAGCCCTTTTAGTCGCCTTTTACGACTGGCAGGGAGTACCGTGGATGTATTCGCTTCCTCCCACCCACTGGCGGTCCAATTCACAAAACAACGTGGAGTCCTTAAAGTATAGCCAAGGTCGCCCCTTTTAGTCGCCTCTTACGACAGGCAGGGGATACCGTGGGTGTATTCTAAACCCCCCACCCACAGGGGGAAAGCGGGTTAGATTGAAAACACAAAATGCAATTGAAATTGATGATGATGATGATAATTGTTGTTTTAAGGGGCCTAACATCTAGGCTATCGGCCCCTGACGAAATCAAATGGCGTGAAATGAAAGGATGAAGATAAAAAACAGCTCACTGCTATGGATGAAACGAAAATGGTTTAGATAAAAAAGACAGTGAGCCCCAACAATTATGCCTTATGTAGCAGGAGAAATACTTACAAAAAGGAACTCAGATTGAAACTACTCACCAAATGGAGAGCGGTAATACGTACATAAGGGAATTTCGAACGAAAATACTCACAAAAGGAATAGATTGAAAAATACGCACAAAATGTAGGTTAAGTCCAAAATACGTACAAAATGCAACGTACAGTCGAAATACTTACAAAATACAAGTGAAATCAAAATACTTACAAAATGCATATGAGATTGAAAATACGCACAAAATGTAATGTAGATTCAAAATACCCACAAAATGCAATTGAGAATTGACTACTTGAACAAAGCGGGGTAGATTGAAAGCACAAAATGCAATTGAAATTGATGATGATGATGATGATAATTGTTGTTTTAAGGGGCCTAACATCTAGGCTATCGGCCCCTGATGGTTTGGGTGATCGTGAAGATGAAAAATCAATCGTTAAACTAAAACTAACTACCAACCTACATACTAGAAGAAGAAATGGAAAACTAAAGGAGAATAAGGCAAATAAAGGACAGGAGGAAAAGAAATGCCCTCAACTCACGAAGAATGCGGATTGAGGGACTTGGAAGGAAGGAGAGCCATGAAAGGCAGATAGGAAAGTGAAAGAGGAAAGGGTCCGCCCCGAAGGTAGGGGACAAAAGGGGAAAACGGACCCAGCTCCGGAATCCCTCGGGGTCGCCAACTCCCGAACTCACCAGCCGTGAGCCCCTGAGGGTGTAGCATTATCTAGGGTGCACCAAAAGTGGTGGGGCTACATACACCCGGCCTCCTTGAGGGCCTTGAGCAGAAGGCAGGAGATAACAGGAAAAGAAAAAGAAGGCTGACCCCTCGCAGAAGGAGGGAATCAGAAAAGATGAGACAAGGGCCAATTAAGGCGGGAAAAGAAGAGACTCCCTAGGCCTCGGATAACCTAATACCGTTGGGGTCGGAAGAGAACAAGAGTTGACCAAGTGAGGTCGACAGGAAAGAAGACAGAGAGGAGCCCGGCACAAGTAAGTGGAAGCAATGCCGGACTCAGCTGGGGCCCCGTGGTCGCCAACCCACTTCTCACTAGATGTGAGCCCCTGGGGGAAATTGAAATTGCTTACAAAAGGTATGGTAGATTCAAATTTCTCATTTGGATGGACAATACTTACAAAATGCAATTAAGATTGAAAATAATTACAAAATGTAATTTAGATTCAAAATACCCACAAAATTGCAATTGAGACTTAACTACTTGAACAAAGCGGGGTAGGTTGAAAATACAATATGCAATTGAAATTCAAAATACTCACAAGATGATGATGATGAAGATAATTGTTGTTTTAAGGGGCCTAACATCTAGGTTATCGGCCCCTGATGGTTTGGGTGATCGTGAAGATGAAAATGAAAATGAAAATCGAACTTAAAACTAAAACTAACTACTAACCTACATACTAGAAGAAGAAATGGAAAACTAAAGGAGAATATGATGATGATGATGATAATTGTTGTTTTAAGGGGCCTAACATCTAGGTTATCGGCCCCTGATGGTTTGGGTGATCGTGAAGATGAAAATCGAACTTAAAACTAAAAATAACTAATAACTTACATACTAGAAGAAGAAATGGAAAACTAAAGGAGAATAAGGCAAATAAAAGGACAGAAGGAAAAGAAATGCCCTCAACCCTCGGAGAAGGCGGATTGAGGGACTTGGAAGGAAGGAGAGCCATGAAAGGCATATAGGAAAGTGAAAGAGGAGAGGGTCCGCCCCAAAGGTAAGGGACAAAAGGAGAAAACGGACCCAGCTCAGGAATCCCTCGGGGTCGCCAACTCCCGAACTCACCAGCCGTGAGCCCCTGAGGGTGTAGCATTATCTAGGGTGCACCAAAAGTGGTGGGGCTACATACAACCTGCCTCCTTGAGGACATTGAGCAGAAGGCAGGAGATAACATGAAAAGAAAAAGAAGGCTGACCCCTCGCAGAAGGAGGGAATCAGAAAAGATGAGACAAGGGCCAATTAGGCGGGAAAGGAAGAGACTCCCTAGGCCTCGGATACCCTAATACCGTCGGGGTCAGAAGAGAACAAGAGTTGACCAAGTGAGGTCGACAGGAAAGAAGACAGAGAGGAGCCCGGCAAAAGTAAGTGGAAGCAATGCCGGACTCAGCTGGGGCCCCGTGGTCGCCAACCCACGCCCACAAGATGTGAGCCCCTGGGGGGAAGAGAGGAGAGGGTCCACCCCAAAGGTAAGGGACAAAAGGGGAAAGCTGACCCAGCTCAGGAATCCCTCGGGGTCGCCAACTCCCGAACTCACCAGCCGTGATGATGCTGATGATAATGATAATTGTTGTTTTAAGGGGCCTAACATCTAGGTTAACGGTCCCTGATGGTTTGGGTGATCGGGAAGATGAAAAAAAAGAAGCGAACTTAAAACTAAAACTAACTACTAACCTACATACTAGAAGAAGAAATGGAAAACTAAAGGAGAATAAGGCAATTAAAGGACAGGAGGAAAAGAAATGCTCTCAACCCTCGAAGTAGGCGGATTGAGGGACTTGGAAGGAAGGAGAGCCATGAAAGGCAGATAGGAAAGTGAACGAGAAGAGGGTCCGCCATAAAGGTAAGGGACAAAAGGGGAAAACGGACCTAGCTCAGGAATCCCTCGGGGTCGCCAACTCCCATACTCACCAGCCGTGAGCCCCTGAGGGTGTAGCATTATCTAGGGTGCACCAGAAGTGGCGGGGCTACATACACCCGGCCTCCTTAAGGGCCTTGAGCACAAGGCAGGAGGTAAAAGGAAGAGAAAAAGAAGGCTGACCCCTCGCAGAAGGAGGGTATCAGAAAAGATGAGACAAGGGCCAATTAAGGCGGGAAAGGAAGAGACTCCCTAGGCCTCGGATACCCTAATACCGTCGGGGTCAGAAGAGAACAAGAGTTGACCAAGTGAGGTCGACAGGAAAGAAGACAGAGAGGAGTCCGGCACAAGTAAGTGGAAGCAATGCCGGACTCAGCTGGGGCCCCGTGGTCGCCAACCCCACCAGCCGTGAGCCCCTGAGGGTGTAGCATTGTCTAGGGTGCACCGGAAGTGGTGGGGCTACATACACACGGCCTCCTTAAGGGCCTTGAGCACAAGGCAGGAGGTAAAGGGAAAAGAAAAAGAAGGCTGACATCAGGAAAGGTGAGACAAGGGCCAATTAAGGCGGGAAAGTGAAGGACTCCCTAGGCCTCGGATAACCTAATACCATCGTTGTCGGAGGGGTCGGAAGAGAACAAGACTTGACCAAGAGAGGTGGACAGAAAAGAAGACGGAGATGAGACCGGCATATGTAAGTAGAAGCAATTCCGGACTCAGCCGGGGCCCCGTGGTCGCCAACCCACGTCCCACAAGATGCGAGCCCCTGGGGGTTGGCATATAATAGTCAGTGTCGAACATAAAGGGGTATTGTTGGTCGACTTTATGCCCGTTGGGACCATAATTAACGCTGACAGGTACTGTGAGACCCTGAAAAAACTCAGACGGGCAATTCAGAACTGGAGAAGAGGAATGTTGAACAAGGGCATAAACATTCTCCATGACAACGCTCGTGCACTCGTCGCCCGTCAAACCGTTGCTCTCCTGCAACAGTTTCAGTGGAACATCATCACCCACCCTCCCTGTAGTCCCGATTTGGCGCCCAGTGACTATCACTTGGTCCCCAAGTCGAACGAACATCTGGCCGGAAAGCGATTCAGCACCGACAACGAGGTGAAAGACGAGGTTCACAACTTTCTGAACAGCATGGCGGCGAGCTGGTATGACATGGGCATACAAAAACTGTCACAGCGTCCACTAAAATGCATCGACCGAAATGGTGATTATGTAAAAAATAGCAAAATGTCCAAGCTGTAAAATGATGTAAACCATTGTAGAAATAAGCAGGTCTATGTATTTATATGTATAAAAAAAGGAGACCTTATTTTTGCGATGACCCTACTTCGTTATTCACGTGCACCATGACAATATACGCATTTCTCCTGTCGGGACTTTCAAAGTCCCAAGTTGCATTTTGGCCCGTTTTACTAATCATTAGATATTTAGAATTTCATACATGTTTATAAACCCTTATCTATGTATCATTACATCATAAAAAATGTTTAAAAATTAAGCAATGTATTAATAAATCAGTAAACAAAGGATTAAAGAAACTCTAAACAAATAAAAACAAAATATATTGCCCGATAATGACAAAAACATTGTCATTCAAATCTACCGGATGAATGAAAATACACAGCCTGCTTCCAGCCGATCGACCGGGTCAGGAATGGAAAGAATGAAGCCCCCATCTATCGTCGAGGATATGAACTGTGCCGGCTTCCGAAGCCTGTCGCACTCCTCTGAGGCAATAATTAAATGAAATGATGATGATAATAATTGTTGTTTTAAGGGGCCTAACATCGAGGTTATCGGCCCCTAATGAAATGAAATGGCGTGAAATGAAAGGATGTAGATAAAAACAACTCACTGCCATGGATGAAGCGAAAATGGTGTTTATAAAACAGACAGTGAGCCCCAAAAATTATGCCTTATTTGAATAAAAAGGAATAAAAGGCGGATGGTAAAAAAGGATAAAACAAATAAGGCATAGTGAACAATATAATACAGAACACAATAAAAAAAACATAAAACAGATTTAACCAGAATTAAAAGTCGTAACTACACATTAAAACTTAAAAAACTAACCACTCTCCCTCATGAACGGCCCGTCATCACGAAGAATAAGGGAGAGGGTATTAGGCAGTTTAAGAGTCCCTCGCAGATCGCCCAGATCCACACACTCCAAGAGAAGGTGTGCAACGGTTAGGTGGGCGCAGCAAGGACACACAGGGGGATCTTCTCTCTTCAGCAAGTGGGAGTGCGTAGCAATCCCATGGCCGATCCGGAGTCGACAGAGTACCACAGCTTCCTTCCGGAGAGAGCGGAAGGAAGATTTCCACACCTTCGTTGTCTCCTTGATGCCTCTCAGTTTGTTGGGTTGAGGCGTGGCACGCCATGCCTCCTCCCAATGCGACAGGATCGAATGCCGCAACTGAGAGCGCACATCACTAGCAGGCACCTTATACGGTAGCGAGGGCAGTGCGACTGCCTCTCTCGCCACCTGTTCAGCAAGCTCGTTTCCCGCAATACCCATGTGGCTAGGAAGCCACACAAAGGTCATCCTGGTTCCAGCGTTACGCGAACTGACGAGCTGGTCGTGCACACGCTGGACCAACGGGTGCTTCGGGAAACACACATCGATCGCCTGCAGCGCACTCAGAGAGTCAGTACACTCAAGAAAGTGCTGGTGATCGTCTGATAACGTGTACCGCAGAGCCTCTAAGATGGCATAGAGCTCCGCAGTGTACACGCCACAGGCCTCGGGAAGTGAAAAGAGAAACCGACGATCCTCAACCACAAATGCACAGCCTACTTTCTCGTTTACCCTCGAACCGTCCGTGAATAGCAGCCCTGATCCCGGATACCGGCTCACCACGGACTGGAACAGCCTCCGATGGACGGAGGAGTCCGTGTCCGACTTGGGGCCGGTGTGCAGATCCAGGATGATATCAGGGCGAGAGATCATCCACGGAGGGGCCTTGCTAGGTACTCGGACGATACAGGAGACATAAGGAAATCGGAACTGACGGTATAAGTCATCCAAGCGAATCCCCGCCAGCCGAGTGGCTCGGGCGAGCGCATCATACAGCCAGCGATTCGGATTGTAAAACAAACATGGATAGCTTGGATGAAGTGGCATCTGTCGAATAGTTGCAGCATAGGTCAGCAGTACTTGTTGGCGCCTCAGGTGTAAAGGAGGTACGCCAGCCTCAGCGAGCAAGCTGACGACTGGGCTTGTCCGAAAGGCACCTGTCGCCAGCCCTACACCGCCGTGGTGGACACTGTCCAGTATAACAAGCACTGACTTACGGGCCGAACCATATGCTACACTGCCATAATCTAACCTAGATAAAATCAGTGCCTTATAAAAATGTAGGAGCAACGCGCGGTCCGCCCCCCATGATGAGCCGCTAAGAAACCGCAACATGTTGAGTTTCTTAGCACAGGCAGTTTTCAAACACCGCACGTGTGGTTCCCACGTCAATTTCTGATCGAAAAGGAGCCCACGGAACCGGTACGCAGCAACAACAGGCAAAGCTACATTGCCCAGATAAAGCTCAGGATCTGGATGGAGGGTACGCTTTCGGAAGAAATGGACAACCGAGGACTTAGCGGTTGAGAATCGAAAGCCATGCTCCAGTGTCCAGCGTTCCACTCTCCGAATAGCTTGTTGTAACTGTCATTCAGCGACCGCCATATTGTGCGCACTATAATGGAGAGCGAAGTCGTCTACATATAGCGACGGTACCACTGCTGGACCAGCAGCAGCGACTATACCGTTTATGGCAATCGCAAATAATGTTACGCTAAGCACCGATCCCTGTGGTACTCCGTTTTCCTGTATATGATATTGCGAATATGTCCCACCTATTCGGACACGGAACAGGCGAAGGGACAGAAAATTCGCAATAAAAACCGGCAAGTTACCTCGGAATTTCCATTGATGCAGGGTAGAGAGGATGCCGTAACGCCAAGTGGTGTCATAGGCCTTCTAGAGGTCGAAGAAAACAGCGACCGGGTGCTGTCTCCGGTGAAAAGCGTCCTGTATGGCGGTCTCCAGGCGTACCAGATGGTCGTTGGTACACCGTGACGCCCTGAAACCACACTGGTATTCAGACAGGAGTCCCCGTTTCTCCAGGAACCACACTAGGCGCCGACTGACCATCCTCTCGAAGAGCTTGCACAGACCGTTAGTGAGACAAATAGGTCTGTAACTCCCTGTCAATTTGGGATCCTTATCGGGCTTCAGGATAGGTATAATGATACCTTCCTGCCACTGCGCTGGAAACACACCTTCCAACCAGATACGATTAAACACCCTGAGCAAATAACGAATGCTCTCATTGTTAAGGTGTTTAAGCATCTGGTTGTGAATATTATCCGGGCCAGGAGACGTGTCCCTGCAGAGCGCCAGCGATCCGCGGAGTTCCCACTCCGTAAAGGGCACGTTGTACTCCTCCGAAGCGCGGGAAGCAAAACTAAGCTGGAAACGTTCCGCTTCGCGCTTCAGGGCCACGAGGGCAGGGTCATAGTTATCGGAACCGGATATATCCGCAAAATACGAGGCGAGATGGTTTGCAACGCGATAAGGATCTCTAACCAAGTCATTATCAATGGAAATTCCCGGTACAGTAGAAGATGTCTGAATTCCCGAAATGCGTCGTAGTTTAGTCCACACTTGAGAGGAGGGGGTATGTGCCGTAATAGAAGACACATACCGTTCCCAGGATTGTTTCTTACTCTGGCGAATAAGAATCCGTGCCTTGGCACGAAATTTTGTAAACGCCACCAAATTGGCCATGGTTGGACGCCGACGGTAGTGCTTATGAGCTCGACGACGGTCTCTTATTGCCGCTGCAATATCCTCTGTCCACTAAGGGACGAGTTTGCGACGAGGAGTCCCAGAAAAGGATGGAATGGACTCTTCGGCGGCAGCAAAAAGCACATCGGTGATGTGCTGTACCTCGTCATCGACGCTCCGGCAACCAAGATCAACGAACACAGCTCGTTCTTGAAACGAGGGCCAATTTGTCCGCTTAAGAACCCAACGACTGGGGAAATCCACGGGCGTCTGGTTCAGAAGGGTAAGAACGATCGGGAAATGGTCACTGTCACAGAGGTCGTCGTGTACATACCAACCAAAGAGGAGGACCAGCGCACGGCTACACACACTCAAGTCAATGTGTGAGTACGTGCCGTGCGCTAAGCTAAAATGTGTAGCTTCCCATGTATTTAATAGAGATAAATCCAACCCTTGAATTAAGCCTTCCACGTCCCTTCCTCTGGGGGCAGGAAGATGGTGATCCCCATTGGGGGTGATGAGAGTTGAAATCATCCACCAGTAGGAAAGGGACTGGAAGTTGATCAACAAGATCTAAGACGTCATTAATATCAAGGGGTTGGTTCGGTGGAAGGTACACGTTACAAACAGTTGTCATAGCAGGCAAGGACACGCGAACGGCAATAGCCTCCAGAGGAGTGGCGAGTGGAAACACCTCACTATAGCAGTCAGAGCGAACGAAGGTACAACCGCCTCCCGGAAGCCCGGGCGGCGTCTTGTCGCTCTTTCGAGTATAGTCGGAAACCTCTCAGAACAGTCTCGTGATCAGGTCTGAGGTTTGTTTCCTGTAGGCAGAATATACTCGCTGCGTATTGGGCAATAAGCTGACGGAGTTCAGTCAAATGCCTGTCATAACTGTTACAATTCCACTGTAACAGTGCCATGGTGTGAACTTAGGGAATAAGTTGGACCAGCAAGCTACAACTTAGACTCTGGAGGATCTACAGTCACTACGTCGACTATAATCTCCATGTCCACAGGCGAGGTCATGGAGTGAATCGACTCGGTGGAAGATTTCCTGGACGCAGTTCGGCGGCGGGGGGATCTCCGTGGGAAGCGCGCAGATCTGGGGACCGAAACGTCCCCAGGCGCAGAAGCATCCGCAGGTGTTGGCGCGGATGGCTTCCCCTTTTTTGGAGAAAGGGAATGCGTAGTGCGGGGTCCCTTCTTACCCGCCCCCGGATCTTTAAGGTATATAGACGGGTCAGGAGCCGAAGTCCTGACCCTGGTCGACGATGCCGCCTCCGCCGGCTTCGGCGCGGCTTTCGCCGACCGTTTGGGTGGGGAGGAAGACTTCGACTTCCTCCCGAGTGGGGAGTAAGTCTTCAACTTCCTCCCCTGCTGTGCGGGCGGAGCAGCCTTCGCTCGCACAGCCTTCGTGCTGGCCGAAGGTGGAGTTGAAGTCACCTTCGGGCTTTCCGTTATAATCATAGGTGCTGGCTTCGGAACAGGTAACTCATTTGCAGGTTTCACAGCTGGTACAAAAGATGAGGTCGCCGGGACCAAATTTGGTATTATGGCTCTATAATCGATCGTTGGAGAAGGCGAAATCGTGGTATGGTACTTCTTGCGGGCCTCCTGGTAGGTGAGGCCATCCAGGTTTTGATCTCCTGGAGTTTCTTCTCACTCAGGAAGACAGGGCAGTTCCTGTCCCGAGGAGAATGAAATCCAGGGCAATTAATGCACTGATAAGGTGTTATGCACTCTTCCGCTTCGTGTGGTACCTTACCGCATGTTCCGCAGATTTCGGGGCTCGAGCATCGGGATAACATGTGCCCGAACTTCTGGCACTTATAACACCTCATGGGTGGAGGGATATAAGGCCGGACGTCACACCGATAACTTGTAACCTTGACTTTCTCCGGGAGCACCGAAAGCTCAAAGGAAATAATGAAAGCACCAGTATCCACGATTTGACCGTTGACCTTACGCGTAATGCGCCGGACATCAGTCACGTGACGGTGCTGCATATCCTCCTTGAGCTCCTCGTCAGTGTTCAGAATCAGGTCCCGGTGGAAAATAACTCCTTGGACCACTTTGACTTTCCACTTTGACGGGAATGTCGCCAAAGTGGTCACATTGCAAAAGTCGTTCAACTTGCTCACCAGTCCTAGTCTTGAGCAACAAGCTACCGTTCGTCATCTTTTGTACTTTCTCAAGCTCACCATAGACACCTTCTATGTGGCGAGAAAACAAAATACTCTTTACCAGCTTGAAATCACCCCCATCTGTTCTGGTAGCTACCAGAAACTTGGGGGTGTTAGCACCCAGATTTTCACGCACAGATTGTTCCCAGGGGGTTGATCCCCGTAGGGAATCAAATGTTAAAGTCTTGGGTGTAGGACCACCCTGTTTGGGTGTAGGACCACCCTGGTTGGGGATTTTTCTTTTGGAACCCATGGCCAGATCATCCTCCCCGAATGCCACAGACATCCGATCACGGACTGTCACAGTAGGCGCTACCCAGCCAGGGCAAGGCCCGCCTAGCTTGGAATGTATTGCCCGGGGGTCCGATGTTTTACAATGCCGTATCGGCATGTACCCCTTGGCATATACTGGATTTTACAGCTCAGACATTCGGCTGTGCGGGGACCTGCGTAGTCAGGCGGATACTACTGCACGGGTACATGGCACACCCACCTGTCGGCGCGGCCAAGACCGGAACAGGCTTTCGAGCGTAGTCGCAAGCGTAAGTGGCCCATCCCCTAACAGCACGCACATATAGAAATTTCGGTTGCCAGACCCTGAAAGCAGTAACGGAAAGAAGTGCGATATAACCTAATGAGAGTTATACCGCACGGGTGTATGTCTTTTAGAGCTGACTGTCAAACCCTCGAAAGGGGACCGTTCCAAGAAGCCTTTTAGTCGCCTTTTACGACTGGCAGGGATTACCGTGGATGTATTCGCATCCTCCCACCCACTGGGGGTCCAATTCACAAAACAACGCGGAGTCCTTAAAGTATAGCCAAGGTCGCCCCTTTTAGTCGCCTCTTACGACAGGCAGGGGATACCGTGGGTGTATTCTAAACCCCCCACCCACAGGGGGGAATAATTAAATGAACGACAGATGAAATGAAATGATACTGGAGAGTGTTGCTGGAATGAAATGTTTGACGGGGAAAACCGGAGTACCCGAAAATAAAACCTGTCTGACTCCATTTTGTCCAGCACAGATCTCACATAGAGTGACCGGGATTTGAGGCACGGACCCAGCGGAGAGTGTCCGGCGTGCTGCCTCCCAAGCCACGGAGGCTTCAATTCTACCGGATGATTAATGATGATGAAAAACACGTATTGGTCATGAACAAGGGTCTCTTCCCCCCAGAGGCTCACATCTAGTAGGTCGTGGGTTGGGGCCTGCATGAGAGATCTGTCCACTAGATCCAGTTGAACAGCAAGTTGCATGAAACAGACCTGGGCGAGAAAGCAGTTTCAGTTGTGTGGTTCTTTTTATAATATACAGTAATTGTATTTCTTGCACAACATTGTGTAATGCAAAAGAAAAATGATGATGATGATGCTGATGATAATGATAATTGTTGTTTTAAGGGGTCTAACATCTTGGTTATCGGCCCCTAATGGTTAGGGTGTTATGAAATATGAGATGAGAATGAAAACTATAACTAATGCTAACTACGAACTTACACACTAGAAGAAGAAATGGTAAACAAATAAAGGATAAGGCAAATAAAGGACAGCAAGAAAAGAAATGCCCTCACCCTTCGAAGAATGAGGATTGAGGGGCTCGGAAGGAAGGAGAGCGATGAAAGGAAGATAGTAAAGGGAAAGAGGAGAGGGCCCGCCACAAAGTCAGAGATAAAACGGGACAGAACGAACCCAGCTCAGGAATCCTTCGGGGTCGCCAACTCTAAAACTCACTAGCCATGATGATGATGATAATTGTTGATTTAAGGCGTCCAACATCGAGGTTATCGGCCCCTAATGAAATGATGATGATGATGATGATGATAATTATTGTTTTAAGGGGCCTAACATCGAGGTTATCGGCCCCTGACGAAATGAAATGGCGTGAAATGAAAGGATGAAGATAAAAAAAACAGCTCACTGCTATGGTCGAAACGAAAATGATTTAGATAAAAAAGACAGTGAGCCCCAACAATTATGCCTTATATAGCAGGATAAATACTTACAAAAAGGAACTCAGATTGAAACTACTCACCAAATGGAGAGCGGTAATACGTACATAAGGGAATTTCGAACGAAAATACTCACAAAAGGAATAGATTGAAAAAAACGCACAAAATGTAGGTTAAGTCCAAAATACGTACAAAATGCAATTGAGAATGAACTACTTGAACAAAGCGGGGTAGATTGAAAACACAAAATGCAATTGAAATTGCTTACAAAATGAATGGTAGATTCAAACTTCTCATTTGGATGGACAATACTTACAAAATGCAATTTAGATTGAAAATAATTACAAAATGTAATGTAGGTTCAAAATACCCACAAAATGCAATTGAGACTTAACTACTTGAACAAAGCGGGGTAGGTTGAAAATACAATATGCAATTAAAATTCAAAATACTCACAAGAAGACCCCCTATATTGAAAGACTTACTAAAAAGCAATTTTGATTGGCAATCCTTACAAAATGAAGTGAGGTTGAAAAACACTCACAAAATGCAATTTAGATCGAAAAAACTTACAAAATGCAAAGTAGATTAAGAATACCTACAAAAAGGTGCGGGAATCTTAAAGACAAAAGGAAATATAACGAAAGGCGGAGAGGAGGGGAGAGAGGAGAGGGTCCTCCCCAAACGTAAGGGACAAAAGGGGAAAACAGATCCAGCTCAGGAATCCCTCGGGGTCGCCAACTCCCGAACTCACCAGCCGTGAGCCCCTGAGGGTGTAGCATTATCTAGGGTGCACCAGAAGTGGTGGGGCTACATACACCCGGCCTCCTTAAGGGCCTTGAGCACAAGGCAGGAGGTAACAGGAAAAGAAAAAGAAGGCTGACCCCTCACAGAAGGAGGGTATCAGGAAAGGTGAGACAAGGGCCAATTAAGGCAGGAAAGTGAAGGACTCCCTAGGCCTCGGATAACCTAATACCGTCGGGGTCGGAAGAGAACAAGAGTTGACCAAGGGAGGTCGAAAGGAAAGAAGACGGAGAGGAGCCCGGCACAGGTAAGTGGAAGCAATGCCGGGCTCAGCTGGGGCCCCGTGGTCGCCAACCCACGTCCCACAAGATGTGAGCCCCTGGGGGTGGCGTATATTAGTCAGGGTCGAACATAAAGGGGTATTCTTGGTCGACTTTGTGCCCTCTGGGACTACAATTAACGCTGGAGAAGAGGAATGTTGAGCAAGGGCGTAAACATTCTCCATGACAACGCTCGTCCACTCGTCGCCATGCAAACCTTTGCTCTCCTGCAACAGTGTCAGTGGAACATCATCACCCGCCCACCCTGTAGTCCTGATTTGGCACCCAGTGACTATCACATGTTCCCTAAGTTGAAAGAACATTTGGCCGGAAAGCGATTCAGCACCGATGACGAGGTGAAAGACGAGGTTTACAACTTCCTGAATAGCATGGCGGCGAGCTGGTATGACATGGACATACAAAAACTGTCACTGCGTCTAAAAAAATGCATCGAACGAAATGGTGATTATGTAAAGAAATAGCAAAATGTGCAAGCTGTAAAATGATGTAAACCATTGTAGAAATAAACAGGTCTATGTATTTATACATAAAAAATGAGACCTCATTTTTGGGATAATCCTCTTGGTTTTCATGTGCACCATGACAATATACGCATTACTCCTGTCGGAACTTTCAAGTCCCAAGTTGCATTTTGGCCCATTTTACTGATCTTCAGATATTTACAATTTCATACATGTTTATAAACCCTTATCTATGTATCATTAAACCATATATTTTTTTTAAATCAAGCATTGTATTAATAAATCAGTAAACAAAGGGTTAAATAAACTCTAAACAAATAAAAACAAAATATATTGCCCGGTAATGACAAAAATATTGTCATTCAAATCTACCGGTTGAATGAAAATACACAGCCTGCTTCCAGTCGACCGACCGGGTCAGGAATGGAAAGAATGAAGACATCTAGCGGCGTGGATATGAACTGTGCCGGCTTCCGAAGCGTGTCGCACTCCTCTGAGGCAATGATTAAATGAACGACAGATGACATGAAATGATACTGGAGAGTGTTATTGGAATGGAATTTTAACGGGAAAACCGGAGTACCCGGAGAAAAACCTGTCTGCCTCCAGTTTGTGCAGCACAGATCTCACATGGAGTGACCGGGATTTGAAGCACGGACCCAGTGGTGAGAGGCCGGCATGCTGCCTCCCAAGCCAAGGAGGCTTCAATTCTACCGGATGATTAATGATGATGAAAAACACGTATTGATCATGAACAGGGGTCTCTTCCCCCCAGGGGCTCACATCTCGTAGGACGTGGGTTGGGGCCTGCATGACAGATCTGTCCACTAGATCCAGTTGAACAGCAAGTTGCATGAAACAGTCTTGAGCGAGAAAGCAGTTTCAGTTGTGTGGTTCTTTTTATAATATACAGTAATTCTATTTCTTGTACAACATTGTGTAATGCAAAATACAAATTATTATGATGATGATGATGATAATTGTTGTTTTAAGAGGCCTAACATCTTGGTTATAGGCCTCTAATGATTTGGGGGTTATGAAATGTGAGATGAGAATGAAAACTATAACTAATACTAACTAAGAACTTACATACTAGAAGAAGAAATGGTAAACTAAAGGAGAACAAGGCAAATAAAGGACAGGAAGAAAAGAAATGCCCTCAAACCTCGAAGAATGAGGATTGAGCGGCATGGATGGAAGGAGAGCGATGAAAGACATTAGTAAAGGGAAAGAGGAGAGGGCCCGCCCAAGGTCAGAGGTAAAATGGGACAGAACGGACCCAGCTCAGGGATACCACGGGGTCGCCAACTCCCTAACTCACCAGCCGTGAGCCATTGAGGGTGTAGCAATATCCAGGGTGCACCGGAAGTGGTTGGGCTACATACATCCTGCCTCCTTGACGGCCTTGTCCAGAAGGCAGGATATAACATGACAAGAAAAGAAGGCTGACCCCTCGAAGAAGGAGGGTGTCAGGAAAGATGAGACAAGGGCCAATTATGGCGGGAAAGTAAAAGACTCCCTAGGCATCGGATACCCTAACAACGTCGCGGTCAGAAGAGAGCAAGAGTTGACCAAGAGAGGTCGACAGGAAAGAAGACGGAGAGGAGCCCGGCCCCGTGGTCGCCAACCCACGCCCCACTAGATGTGAGCCCCTGGGGGGTGGCATATAATAGTCAAGGTCGAACATAAAGGGGTATTGTTGGTCGACTTTGTGCCCGCTGGGACCACAATTAACGCTGACAGGTACTTTGAGACCCTGAAAAAACTCAGACGGGCAATTCAGAACTGAAGAAAAGGAATGTTGAGCAAGGGCGTAAACATTCTCCATGACAAGGCTCGTCCACAGGTCGCCCGGCAAACCGTTGCTCTCCTGCAACAGGTTTAGTGGAACATCACCACGCACCCACCCTGTAGTCCCGATTTGGCGCCCAGTGACTATTACTTGTTCCCTAAGTTGAAAGAACATTTGGCCGGAAAGCGATTCAGCTCCGACGACGAGGTGAAAGATGAGGTTCACAACTTCCTGAACAGCATGGCGGCGAGCTGGTATGACATGGGCATACAAAAACTGTCACAGCGTCTACAAAAATGCATCGACCGAAATGGTGATTATGAAAAAAAAAAAAAAAAAAGCAAAATGTTCAAGCTGTAAAATGATGTAAACCATTGTAGAAATAAACAGGTCTATGTATTTATAAAAAAATAAAAAGGAGACCTTATTTTTGGGATAACCCTACTTCGTTTTCCATGTGCACCATGATAATACTCCTGTCGGGACTTTCTCAAGTCCCAAGTTGCATTTTGGCCCATTTTACTAATCTTTAGATATTTAGAATTCCATACATGTTTATAAACCCTTATCTATGTATCATTAAACCATAAAAATGTTTAAAAATAAAAAAAATATTAAGAAATCAGTAAACAAAGGGTTAAAGAAACTCTAAACAATATATTGAACCCTTATTAATCTGCGATGAATAAGTATTCATGATTTATTATTATTATAATCACTGAGGCCCAGGCAGTACATGTGGAAATTGACAAAGGGGAAGCCAAGTTAGTGTGTTGCAATGATTACCACAGAGGCAGGCTTGGTAGTTATTCTTGAAGACGACCGGGTAAGCCGAGTTCAAGGACAAATTGTGTAACAACGCGCACCAAAATTGGAGTCATTAGGGGATGGTCACGAGTGAGTTTCAACCGACCTAGGATTGAATCACCGAATCAGATGAGACCACGCCAAAACCACGCGATGGGTGGCGTACCCTGTAAAAAAAAAGGCGCGGAAACGCATATCTAAAGAACCGCCGATCCGAAATAATTCCGCATAAGCGCGCTGAGACGTTTGAATAAAATGATGAAGATTGATACTAGTCCCAAGTGTGTGAGATGAAAACTCTAGAATATTTTTCTTAATTCTCCCCACTCCACCTCATTCTGTCAGTTTCCAATAAATTGATCGAGGAGAAGCTGTTTCGAAGACAAATGTATTGAGCTCTGGTGAGCAAGGGTCACGCCAGTCCGCGTCGCGATTTACCGCTCTTAATAATCATACTAGTCACAACTTTTGTATTGAGCTCTGGTGAGCAAGGGTCACGCCAGTCTGCGTCACGATTTTCAGCTCTTAATGGGCAAGACTTTACTTAATTGCAGCAGTGCTCAAAGCGAGCAAGGTTCACGCAGAGCAGTGGAGATATCTAGCGAGATAAGAACTGCGAGACAGTCATGTTTAAAACTTGTTTTTCAAGCCAGTGACGATGTGTTTAAAATGTATAATTTATGTAAATTTTGTATTGTATTTTTTTCAAGTGATAATTGTGCGTGTGTAAGCGAATGCTAAGCTAGGGAAAGTCTTCGATCATTAATCGCATAGGACATATCGTGAGTGAAAGTAGTAACTCACAGCGATTATAGCTAGGCAATTATATTAACATTGAACATTTCTGTCCAAGAAACTACGCCAAGATGTCCGACGTTTGGTCAGGAGACGGATTGATGTGCATCGCTTCTTCGACGACGTCGACGATGGAGGGCTAATTTCCCGTAGGGAAATGAGCCGGGACGGAAGTTATATGTTCTGCAAGCTGATACGGTGATGTACAAAAATTGATTTACTCAATATGTAGTTAGATAAGGCGGGGGAACATTGTAAATAGTTCATTTATTCTTTTTCTTGTTTAGATTTTTTTGTGCACCGACACTATTGTTTTTTAAATGTACGTTGGCGCGTGGCCATAGTTGTTTGTTGTATATTATTTTTCTTTGGAGTCATATTTAGTGTACACGGCACGTGTATTTGATTTTATCCATGCGGATGCGAAACTCGTTACATTCGATACGTGGTGCTTTATTAAAGTTCATATTTTTATTGGATAGGGAGGTAACTATTGTCAGATGTTTGCTGAACCCTCATATTAGGGTTGCCGAGCGCAAAAAATTAAGATGTAATTGTAGAACACCTTAGTTCTAATTTTTTAGATTTTTTTAGTCC
The DNA here is from genome assembly GCA_946902985.2 of Meconema thalassinum. Classification (NCBI taxonomy): domain Eukaryota; kingdom Metazoa; phylum Arthropoda; class Insecta; order Orthoptera; family Tettigoniidae; genus Meconema; species Meconema thalassinum. Next base: position 509,448,943 of record OX336392.1, on the reverse strand, counting down.
TTTTCAGGTTCGTTAGTCACAGCCTAGAACGGAAGCGCAAGCTGGTGGAAAAATATTTATGTCATTTATTTCAGGTTTCTGTCAAACCCATACGTGTGATTCTGTGTGTGTTCTTGTGTCAGGTGTGTGTTTTGATTCTACGTGAAGAGGGGTAGATGGTGCTACCGCCCTCATATTTTGGTATTGTTGTATTTTTTGATGGAAAGGCAGTGCGCTCCGAGGAGGCTACTGTACCTTGTCCAATGCTGATTCTTGGATTTCCTAGGGGAAATGCTGAGATATATTTTGTTCTGACACACAGACGTATATATTGTGCTTTGGGGCACGCTTCTTTGAGACTCGATCCCGTGCCTTGGGAGGTCGAGGTTATTGACACGTGGGTTGACAGATGTGCAGATTTCCACTTAGCGCCCGTCCAGCCTCGGTGACTTATTTTTGTTAGGCAGTCCTGTTGTCCGACTGACCCCCTATTACGCTATCATTAGCAAACCTGTTCTTTTGTGATGGTTATTTGGACCATAATTAATTGGGGAGTTCGCCACGTTTGTTACGAATTATCGCATGTTGTATGGATGGAATATTGTGTTATTAATGTAAATGTCGGCTTTGAGCCTAGTGATTTTCTATGACTCAGTTCATGTTAGTTTTTGTGTGTGACACCCGTGTGGTGTAGTTGTATTTACTTGTAAAATGACAGGCGGTCATATGTGTGTTTCTTTTGTTGGTCACGTGTTAACTTACTTGTGTTGATTTTGGAGAAGTCCTAATTTTAGGCAGTAATGTTTTGCTACGGCAGTTCTTGATTCCAATTTCAAGCGGAAATTATTTGTTGTTTATTTATATAGGAAGTGTCGGTTTAGTTTTTAAGTTGTGTATAGTTGTTCCCCGCGTCTGTCTAGCTCTAAGCAATGCAGATTCGTCTTCTGAAAGTTTATCCGGATGATGACGAATCATGCATTCATTTGTACTCATCGTTAAGCATGTAGAACAACACACACGTTACATTGTCATTGCAGATTTGGGGACATTTGGTCCGATTAATAATCTCTCCTGAGATTAGGCCCAGTTTGTGGCAATTAATTTATTCAGTGGGAGTCATTTTTGGGAGTTTTGTTTGTTTATTTCATTTTGTAAATAGCTGATCTGTCATTAAATTCATTTGTTTTAACCCTGGCTTCACTTTTTCCTGCATGTTATTTTGTTATATGTTACCCTGCATGTTAATGAAGCGCTTTAACAACAACTTACGAAATGGACTGTTACACCCCCGAAACTGAGTCTCATAAGCTTCTTTGCAAGGGTTCATAAGACAAAAATGGCTGCCCAAGTGGAGATTGTTGTTGTTGTTGTTGTTGCTTTGCTGATCTCATATTTATTTCGTTGAGAAATAATGCCAGGTCAAGCGGGTAAAAGTAAATTCAGTAAATTGAGGCGATGTTGTACCGCCATGTGCATTAGTAAAATCACTGAGTTCCTAAAGTTAGAAATATTGAACAAGGTTAGAAGTTGATATTGTATTTGTTATTAACTTGTTCTGGCGCCCGGCATTAAAATTAGAAAATTTGCATATTATTGAACTCAGTCAAAGCAGGATGGTGTTGCCTTATACTTTACATTTAATTAACTTCGGTTAATTGGTGTTGTTCGTAAATTCTCTTGGTTAGGAATTTAAAAGCAGATCACAAGGGAGTTATTTTGTTGTTTGGAAATAAAAGTCATTATTCAGTAAATTTTGATTACTGAAATTTTTATTAAATTAGAATCAGTAGTATTTAAATATCATGACATGTGTACGTGTGTTTGACTGAAATCCCGGTGCATGACCCTGTTTTTCTCTGGTTATATTTGTGTATTGTGCGATGGCTAGCATCGAAGAAATCAAAGGGTTGTTAGAGCAGATGCCTATGCAGATGTCCGCGAAAACGGAAGAACAGTTAAAGAACATGAAGGAGGAAATGAGCGAAGACAATGATAAACAATTAAGTAATATTACGATGCAATTGCAAACACAAACAGAACAGTTAGAAATGCAGCGTGAGCATAGTGATAAACAGTTAAATGACATTACGGTCCAATTGCAGGTCCAGAAATTGGATACCGATAAACAATTAAACGAATTAAACCATAAACTATCAGAACAGGCAATAACACAAACAGAGCAGTTAGAAAGAATCCCCCATGACATAAACCAAAGTACTAGGGTAGAATTAGAGAAACTGGCAGATGAGGTAGCGGAAAATAACGCAAAACAATTAGGAGAAATTAAGAACTTGGAATCCAAATTCGACAATAAACTCATACAATTCGATGAAATGGTAGCCGTTAAATTAAAACAAATCGAGGCAGCATGCGTAAACAACACGGCTGGAATAAAAAGCACACAGGATAAATTACAGGAACAGATTAATTCAGTCGATAGTAATGTACTCGAATTAATAAAGGAAATCGATAAGCTCGAAATCAAAAGAGAAAGAACGTATGCACTTGCGTGAAAACCTAGAAGACCAGCTAAATAAAAATCAGGAAAACTTGGCAGACCAATTAATTAAAACCCAGCAGGCAATACGAGAAGAGGTCGGAGAACAATTAGTCAAAACTCAGCAGCAGATACAAGAAATAGGGGAGCAGCTGGAGAAGAATCAGGAAAGGAGCGAAAAAAAATGAGTAGTTTGAAGAACAGGATCCGGAAAGATTGGGAGCAGCAGGTGAACGAAACTAAAGAAGATAGGCTAACAATTTTAAAGCGGCTAGGTGAATACAATTCTAGAGTGCAGTCTTTGGAGGAAAACATGAAGTCCAAACTCCAAGAACACACAGATCTCATAATTAAAAATGAGATAAGGTCATTAGAAAACGCAACTTAATTCTCTGCAGAAAACACAGTAGGCAAACAGGGAAGCATTGGAAGTCCGGTGGGCTTGAAGTTGGCTGAGGATACGAGCAGAGGTCAAAGTCCTAAGATAACGAGCGACACTTTCCAACATTACAGAGGGGAGACGTCAACACCACAACCCAGCTTGGCACCTGCCCAAGTGATACAGGTAATTAGAGGGAATGATTTCAAAGCCGATAAATTCAGGGAGAACTCAGGATCCACTCCCAAAGCATTTTTACGTCAGCTGGATGACTACTTTAACGATCAACATGTCAGTCCCGCAAAACAGTTGCGACTTGTGGAAAAGTTTTTGGAGGGCCCAAGCTTAATCTGGTTCCAGAGTTTTAAATACACATTTACCGACATGGCATAGTTTAGAGAGGCGTTCTTGAGAAAGTTCTGGAGTCCTTCTTTGCAGCAGTGGTTGAGAATGGATTTATACACTAAGAAATATCACAGCACACATCCCACCAGATTTTCCGAATTCTTTAGCCAACAGCTGGTTAAATTCCGGGATTTTGACGACCCCCTACTGAGGAAAACATGGTTTTAACCATTGGTAAGCAGCTTCCAATGAATATTCAGCAGTTGTTAGTGGCCGGTAATATCAAGACCGCAGTTCAGACTGAGAAGTTACTCCGCCATCTAGATGAGACGAGTATGGTTAGTCCGCAGACAGGGAGAAGGAACATGGAGTGTGTAAACACAGCTGAAGTGGTTCAGGGACACCAAACTAATCACAACCAGTGTAACCAAACAAAAACACAATCTACCGGAACGCAATTTACACCAAGACGGCAAGAGTATGATGGCCGAAACCAATTCAATCAAAATAATAGGAACTTCCAGAATCGCCGAGATAATTATAATCATAATAATCAGAACCAGCACAATCAGTGGACGTACCAGCGAGAGTATACCAACTGGAGGGGAAACCCAAGGCAGGGTAGACCTTACCAAAGGAACGGAGATGGCAGGTGGAACAACACGAGGAACTATCGCCAATATAATCAGGGAGACTATCGCAATGATTGGAATGAGCGGTACGTCGAATCACAGAAGTATTTGGATGAGTTAAATGCCGAAGAGATGGAGAAAGAGAAGTGGGGGCGTGCGATGGCAAATAGGCAGAGCCCGGATAATCACCAAGGAGCGGGGGCGGAAAGCTTATAACGACAGCAGGAGAGGCGCGATGACAACCGGCGGAACTCAAAGAATGGGTCCCAGGATTAAAAAAAACACGAATAAACCAGATAGCCTGAGAACGAAGGACACCAGGGAGCGGGAGGAGTTGATTGTTGCAAACATAGAAGAGTGGGTAGCATTCCCGGACGATTGCCTGGAGGAAGTGGTGAAGGACCGAGAAAATGTCATCAGACAATTACCGTTTATTTATGCACGTATTGGAGGAATTAGAGTAAGGTGCCTAATTGACACAGGTAGCCAGGTAGGCTTAGTCACGGAAGTATTGTTGAAAGAAATCGGAAGTAAACAAACCGTTCCAATTATGCCTGTACCATTAATAAAAGTCAGAGGGGTCATTCCTGACAAGACCATAGTTTGCAAGCACCAAGCATATTTAGACCTGGAGATATTAAACCACACATTTTCGCAAACATTCATCGTGATACCGAAGATGAATTATAACGTCATTTTGGGAGCCAACTTTATCTGTGATTTTTATGCTATAATTGACTTACATAATAACACTGTGAGTTTCAAACAAGTCGAGGGGTTGAGTCATGTGGGTCTGAACATGGAAGAAAGTCCACTAGAGAGAGAGGCGAATACTTGGGTCATTGAAGAATGCACTAATGAGGCGGTCGGAGATAAGAACTTGACGGAGGAACGAGTATGCCAGACAGCAGTGGTTGAAATTGACAGCCGAGATATTTCGCAGGAACTTTGGGTACATTTGGCGGAAGAAGAAATTAGCGGATCCAAATTTGAAATTTTACTTCAGGAGCGGCTTAAGGAGGCAATAGTAGGGGAACCTGATAGAAGAAAACTAGAAGAAATTTTGAGACATCATAAAGGAGCTTTCGACACCATCCCTGGAAAAGTTTTAAATTTCCAGTATGCCATGCAAGTTACCGACTGGACCCCATTTAAGAGTAAATTGTACCCGATCCCAGAGAAACATTTTGCTCAGGTGAAGGACATTGATGATGATGATGATAATTGTTGTTTTAAGGGGCCTAACATCTAGGTTATCGGCCCCTGATGGTTTGGGTGATCGTGAAGATGAAAATGAAAAGCGAACTTAAAACTAAACCTAACTACTAACCTACATAGTAACTTATTAGATTCCGGCATGATAAGAAAAGCAGCAACCCCGTACTTAAACGCAATATTGGCTGTGGCCAAGCCAAATGGATCAATTAGATTATGCTTAGACGCACGAGTTTTGAACAGTAAACTGCTAGTTGAGCATGACCAAGCACCAAGGATCAAGGACGTATTGAAGGGCTTCCGTGGGAAGAAGATTTATTCTAGCGTCGACTTAACAAATAGTTTCCACCATCTTGAACTTGAAGAAAAATCCCAACTATTGACGGGGTTTCTATTTGATAACCAAAGTTATATCTGGTCTCGCATGCCCTTTGGTGTGAAAACAGCTGGATGTGCATTGATAAGAGCACTAGACAGGAATCTGACTGAGGAGGTCAAGAGCTTCACTACGAGATATGTTGATGACATACTTATTGCATCAGAAACAATGGAGGAACACTTGGTAAACCTAAACAAACTTCTGGATAACTTGAGAACCATGAATTTTAAAATTAATTTAAAGAAATCGCACTTTTGCCAGAGCGAGATTCTGTATTTGGGTCATATAATTGATGTTGAAGGCGTGAGGCCTAATCCGGAGAAAATTGACGCAATCAAGAAATTCCCCACACCAACTAAAGTAAAACATGTAAGAGCGTTTTTGGGAGTGACAGGTTTCTTTAAGGAGAATTGTCATGGATACACGGAAACAGTAGCACCAATGCAAGAGATGCTAAAGAAATCAAATCGAAGGTCGTGGAATGAGGAGTGCGACAGGTCCTTTAGAGCTACGAAAGACTTACTGGACAATTGTGTGAAGCTAGGGTATCCAGACTTCGAGAGGAAATTTATAATTCAAGCAGACGCTTCATTGATTGGGATCGGTGCCATGCTGTACCAAGAGGACGCTGAAGAACCCAAGAAAAGATCATATTTGGCATTTACGAGTCGAAAATTGAGGAAGCACGAGAGGAACTACACTGTGACAGAGCTTGAGTTGCTAGCGATTTTGTATTCGCTTCAACAATGGCGTATAGGATTTTCGGTTAATCCATTGTTGTCAGAACTGACCACCATGCACCGACATTCCTATTCAAGACGACGATGGCAAGGGAGAGGGTTACGCGTTGGTCCATTTACATACAGCAGTTCGACATTACTATAGCGCATTGCCCTGGAAGGATGAACATCATACCAGATGCTTTAAGCAGGAATCCTGAAGATGAGAACGAGATAACAGCGGAAGTTCACCATATAGCACTAACACCTAAGGCTCGTGAGTTTTTGGACAAACTAAAGGATATTCAGCGAACAAGTGAGCACATGAGGAACCAAGCGGACCGAAGACTGAGGAGGTACAGAGGAAAGAAATTTCACCGTGAATTACAGGAACAGGAACTAGTGCTTGTTCGAAGACCACCGATATCTGATCCTAAAAACAAAGTATTTGCAAAGTTCTGTCCAAAATTTATTGGCCCGTTCCGCATCATTAAGAATTTGGGTAACAATGCTTACAGACTTGAAGAATTGAGCGCTGGCACTAAATCTGTCTTCAATAGCGCGAATCTCAAGCCGTATTACAGAAGAGAACCATTTGACGAATAATCAGGATTGTGAGTGCAGAATTTTATTTCGAGAGCCCACACTCAAATGTACGTGGCCGTGTAGCGCCTGGGGAAAGCGTGCTTTGTTTTTAAACAAGACAGCTGATCCGGCAGGAGTGGTAATCATGTGAGGAGGGGAGGTCTGACGAGACGTATGAATGACATTCCGGCATGGAGTGCGCGCACTAATTGGGTCAGTGGAATGTACACTCAAGCAGTCGAGTGAGGTACTTAAGAGATGTTATCGTTACTACTGTGGATATTGTTTTTAAAATCCAAATCAATCACTTGCTTCGAATTTCAAAACCTTGCTGAGGATAAATGATGATGATGATGATGATAATTGTTGTTTTAAGGGGCCTAACATCTAGGTTATCGGCCCCTGATGGTTTGGGTGATCGTGAAGATGAAAAAAAAAAGCGAACTTAAAAACTAAAACTAACTACTTACCTACATACTAGAAGAAGAAATGGAAAAATAAAGGAGTATAAGGCAAATAAAGGACAGGAGGAAAAGAAATGCCCTCAACCCTCGAAGAAGGCGGATTGAGGGACTTGGAAGGAAGGAGAGCCATGAAAGGCAGATAGGAAAGTGAAAGAGGAGAGGGTCCGCCCCAAAGGTAAGGGACAAAAGGGAAAACGGACCCAGCTCAGGAATCCCTCGGGGTCGCCAACTCCCGAACTCACCAGCCGTGAGCCCCTGAGGGTGTAGCATTATCTAAGGTGCACCAGAAGTTGTGGGGCTACATACACCAAGCCTCCATAAAGGGCCTAGAGCACAAGGCAGGAGGTAAAAGGAAGAGAAAAAGAAGGCTGACCCCTCGCAGAAGGAGGGAATCAGAAAAGATGAGACAAGGGCCAATTAAGGCAGGAAAGGAAGAGACTCCCTAGGCCTCGGATACCCTAATACCGTCGGGGTCAGAAGAGAGCAAGAGTTGACCAAGTGAGGTCGACAGGAAAGAAGACAGAGAGGAGCACGGCACAAGTAAGTGGAAGTAATGCCGGACTCAGCTGGGGCCCCGTGGTCGCCAACCCACGCCCACTAGATGTGAACCCCTGGGGGTAAGAGGATAAATGAACGCTTATTAATCTGCGATGAATAAGTATTCATGATTTATTATTATTATTACTGAGGCCCAGGCAGTACATGTGGAAATTGACAAAGGGGAAGCCAAGTTAGTGTGTTGCAATGATTACCACAGAGGCAGGCTTGGTAGTTATTCTTGAAGACGACCGGGTAAGCCGAGTTCAGAGACAAGCGGAAACGCATATCTAAAGAACCGCCGATCCGAAATAATTCCGCATAAGCGCGCTGAGACGTTTGAATAAAACGATGAAGATTGATACTAGTCCCAAGTGTGAGAGATGAAAACTCTAGAATATTTTTCTTAATTCTCCCCACTCCACCTCATTCTGTCAGTTTCCAATAAATTGATCGAGGAGAAGCTGTCTCGAAGACAAATGTATTGAGCTCTGGTGAGCAAGGGTCACGCCAGTCCGCGTCGCGATTTACCGCTCTTAATAATCATACTAGTCACAACTTTTGTATTGAGCTCTGGTGAGCAAGGGTCACGCCAGTCTGCGTCACGATTTTTAGCTCTTAATGGGCAAGACTTTACTTAATTGCAGCAGTACTCAAAGCGAGCAAGGTTCACGTAGAGCAGTGGAGATATCTAGCGAGATAAGAACTGCGAGACAGTCATGTTTAAAACTTGTTTTTCAAGCCAGTGACGATGTGTTTAAAATGTATAATTTATGTAAATTTTGTATTGTATTTTTTTTTCAAGTGATAATTGTGCGTGTGTAAGCGAATGCTAAGCTAGGGAAAGTCTTCGATCATTAATCGCATAGGACATATCGTGAGTGAAAGTAGTAACTCACAGCGATTATAGCTAGGCAATTATATTAACATTGAACATTTCTGTCCAAGAAACTACGCCAAGATGTCCGACGTTTGGTCAGGAGACGGATTGATGTGCAACGCTTCTTCGACGACGTCGACGATGGAGGGCTAATTTCCCGTAGAGAAATGAGCCGGGACGGAAGTTATATGTTCTGCATGCTGATACGGTGATGTACAAAAATTGATTTACTCAATATGTAGTTAGATAAGGCGGGGGAACATTGTAAATAGTTCATTTATTCTTTTTCTTGTTTAGATTTTTTTTGTGCACCGACACTATTGTTTTTTAAATGTACGTTGGCGCGTGGCCATAGTTGTTTGTTGTATATTATTTTTCTTTGGAGTCATATTTAGTGTACACGGCACGTGTATTTGATTTTATCCATGCGGATGCGAAACTCGTTACATTCGATACGTGGTGCTTTATTAAAGTTCATATTTTTATTGGATAGGGAGGTAATTATTGTCAGATGTTTGCTGAACCCTCATATTAGGGTTGCCGAGCGCAACAAATTAAGATGTAATTGTAGAACACCTTAGTTCTAATTTTTTAGATTTTTTTTTAGTCCTTTTCAGGTTCGTTAGTCACAGCCTAGAACGGAAGCGCAAGCTGGTGGAAAAATATTTATGTCATTTATTTCAGGTTTCTGTCAAACCCATACGTGTGATTCTGTGTGTGTTCTTGTGTCAGGTGTGTGTTTTGATTCTACGTGAAGAGGGGTAGATGGTGCTACCGCCCTCATATTTTGGTATTGTTGTATTTTTTGATGGAAAGGCAGTGCGCTCCGAGGAGGCTACTGTACCTTGTCCAATGCTGATTCTTGGATTTCCTAGGGGAAATGCTGAGATATATTTTGTTCTGACACACAGACGTATATATTGTGCTTTGGGGCACGCTTCTTTGAGACTCGATCCCGTGCCTTGGGAGGTCGAGGTTATTGACACGTGGGTTGATAGATGTGCAGATTTCCACTTAGCGCCCGTCCAGCCTCGGTGACTTATTTTTGTTAGGCAGTCCTGTTGTCCGACTGACCCCCTATTACGCTATCATTAGCAAACCTGTTCTTTTGTGATGGTTATTTGGACCATAATTAATTGGGGAGTTCGCCACGTTTGTTACGAATTATCGCATGTTGTATGGATGGAATATTGTGTTATTAATGTAAATGTCGGCTTTGAGCCTAGTGATTTTCTATGACTCAGTTCATGTTAGTTTTTGTGTGTGACACCCGTGTGGTGTAGTTGTATTTACTTGTAAAATGACAGGCGGTCATATGTGTGTTTCTTTTGTTGGTCACGTGTTAACTTACTTGTGTTGATTTTGGAGAAGTCCTAATTTTAGGCAGTAATGTTTTGCTACGGCAGTTCTTGATTCCAATTTCAAGCGGAAATTATTTGTTGTTTATTTATATAGGAAGTGTCGGTTTAGTTTTTAAGTTGTGTATAGTTGTTCCCCGCGTCTGTCTAGCTCTAAGCAATGCAGATTCGTCTTCTGAAAGTTTATCCGGATGATGACGAATCATGCATTCATTTGTACTCATCGTTAAGCATGTAGAACAACACACACGTTACATTGTCATTGCAGATTTGGGGACATTTGGTCCGATTAATAATCTCTCCTGAGATTAGGCCCAGTTTGTGGCAATTAATTTATTCAGTGGGAGTCATTTTTGGGAGTTTTGTTTGTTTATTTCATTTTGTAAATAGCTGATCTGTCATTAAATTCATTTGTTTTAACCCTGGCTTCACTTTTTCCTGCATGTTATTTTGATATATGTTACCCTGCATGTTAATGAAGCGCTTTAACAACAACTTACGAAATGGACTGTTACACCCCCCCCCCCCCCCCCCCCCGAAACTGAGTCTCATAAGCTTCTTTGCAAGGGTTCAATATATATATATATACTAGCTGACCCGGCAGACGTTGTCCTGCCAATCAAAGAAAGTGTTGTAACTTTGTTTCTTGAAGTGCTTTTGGATACACAATATTGTTTTCAATTTCTGTTAACTGCCTCTAAACTATCGTGAAATGAATTAACTAATCTAGAAACATTCGTGAGAGCGAGCACTACAACTCTCCAAAGTTTCATCGCAATTGGATAAATGGCATATAACGCATACGGGATTTTGTTTAAATGATTCGTGCGCAGCCACTCATTTGTTGAATCTACTCGTGCTCTACCAGCTGTGAAATGGATTTACTAAGTTAGAAAGCTTCATTTGTTGAAGTGTACACAACAACTCATCAAAGTTTCATCGCAATCGATGAATAGTATATGAACGCATACGGGATTTTGTTGGAACGCATCGCGCGTCGTCACTCATTTGTTACATCTACTCGTGCGCTACCAATATTGTAAAATGGATTTACCAAGTTGATCACTTTCCCTGGCGTGTACACAACAACTCATCAATATTTCATCGGAATCGGATGAATGACATATGAACACATGCGGGATTTTCTTGAAACGATTCGCATGCCATCACTTATTTGTTGAATCTACTCATGCGCTACTTATTAAAAACTGGATTTACTAAGCCAGAAACCTTTCTTGGAGTGTACACAACAATTCCCCAAAGTTTCATCGCAATCGGATAAATGGTATATGAACACCTACAGGACTTTGTTGAAACGATTCTCGCGCCATCGCACATTTGTTGAATCTACTCGTGCGCTACCTATTGTAAAATGAATTTACTAAGCCAGAAACCTTTACTGAAGTGTACACAACAATTCACCAAAGTTTCATCGCAATCGGATAAATGGTATATGGACGCATACGGTACTTTGTTGAAATGATTCGCGTGCCGTCACTCATTTGTGAATCTACTCGTGCGCTGCCTATTGTAAAATGGATTTATTAAGCCAGAAACCTTCCGTAGGGTGTACTCAACATCTCACCCAAGTTTCATCATAATCGGACGAATGGTATTTGAACGCATACGGGACCTTATTGAAACGCTTCGCGCGTCGTAGCTCATTTGTTGAATGTACTCGCGCGCAACCTCCTATGAAATGGATTTACTGAGTTAGAAACCCTCACGTAAGTGTACACAATATCTCACCATAGTTTCATTGCAATCGGATGAATGGTATATGAACGCATACGGGACTTTGATTAAAAGTTCGCGCGTCGTTGCTCATTTGTTGAATCTACTCGTGAGCTACCTATTGTAAAATGGATTTACTAAGTTAGAAAACCTCACGTAAGTGTACACACCATCTCACCCAAGTTTCATCGCTATCGGACGAATGGTATTTGAACGCATACGGGACTTGGTTGAAACGCTTCGCACGTCGCCGCTCATTTGTTGAATCTACTCGTGCGCAACCTCCTGTGAAATGGATTACTATGTTAGAAGCCTTCACTTAAGTGTACACAACAACTCATCAAAGTTTCATCTCAATCTATGAATGGAATATAAACGTATACGGGATTTTGTTGAAACGCTTCGCGCGTCGTCACTCGTTTGTTGAATCTAGTCGTGCGCTACCTAATGTGAAATTGATTTACTAAGCCAGAAGCCTTCCCTGGAGTGTACACAACATCTCACCCAAGTTTCATCGCTATCGGACGAATGGTATATGAACGCATACGGGACTTTGATTAAAAGTTCGCGCGTCGTCGCTCATTTGTTGAATCTATTCGTGCGCTTGGGCGCTATCTATTGTAAAATGGATTTACTAAGCCAAACACCTTCCCTGGAGCTCACGTAACATATCACCCAAGTTTCATGGCAATCGGATGAATGGTATATGAACGCATACGGGACTTTGAAATGCTCTAACGTGCAGAGAGAAACAGTAGAATTCGACATCACTGCCACCTTTGTTATAAAACACAACTTTTCGCCACGGGCGGAGTGTATGTAATGGCGGTAGTTGCACAGGTTGCGACCAGGTGGCTCTAACGTGCAGAGACAAACCGTCCAAGGACATCAGCTTTTACGAAGGCCAAGGCTTGTGGTTTCCATGACGACTGTTTTTACTGTATATTGTGGTTCTAAAATTGTGTGTAAATTGTGGTTCTAAAATTGTGTTCATTCCACCTACCGGGTCAGATTGTGAATCTAAACCATACATGGACCCACACTAATACACATACCAATTTCCATCAAAATCGGTTCAGTCGTTTAGGAAGAGTTCAGTCACATACACACGTGTCGAAGAATTATATATACTGTACAAGCTGACCCGGCAGACGTTGTCCTGCCAATCAAAAAAACGTGTGTAACGTTGTTTCTTGAAGTGCTTTTGGATATACAATATTTCTTTTCAATTTCTGTTAACTGCCTCTAAACTATCGTGAATTGAATAAACTAATTTAGAAACATTCGTTGGAGCGTGCAGAACAACTCTCCAATGTATCATCGCAAACGGATGAATGGCATTTAACGCATACGGGATTTGGTTTAAACGATTCGTGCGCTGTCACTCATTTGTTGAATCTACTCGTGCTCTACCAACTGTGAAATGGATTTACTAAGTTAGAAGCCTTCACTTAAGTGTACACAACAACTCATCAAAGTTTCATCGCAATCGATGAATAGTATATGAACGCATACAGGATTTTGTTGGAACGCTTCGCGCGTCGTCACTCATTTGTTACATCTACTCGTGCGCTACCAATATTGCAAAATGGATTTACCAAGTTGAACACCTTCCCTGGCGTGTACACAACAACTCATCAAAGTTTCATCGGAATCGGATGAATGACATATGAACGCATAAGTGATTTACTTTAAACGATTCGCGTGCCGTCACTCATTTGTTGAATCTACTCATGCGCTACCTATTGTAAAATGGATTTATTAAGCCAGACACCTTCCGTAGGGTGTACACAACATCTCACCCAAGTTTCATCGTAATCGGACGAATGGTATTTGAACGCATACGGGACCTTTTTGAAACGCTTCGCGCGTCGCCGCTCATTTGTTGAATCTACTCGTGCGCAACCTCCTGTGAAATGGATTACTAAGTCAGAAGCCTTCAATTAAGTGTACACAACAACTCATCAAAGTTTCATCTCAATCTATGAATGGAATATAAACTTATACGGGATTTTGTTGAAACGCTTCGCGCGTCGTCACTCATTTGTTGAATCTAGTCGTGCGCTACCTAATGTGAAATTGATTTACTAAGCCAGAAGCCTTCCCTGGAGTGTACACAACATCTCACCCAAGTTTCACCGCTATCGGACGAATGGTATTTGAACGCATACGGGACCTTTTGGAAACGCTTCGCGCGTCGTCGCTCATTTGTTGAATCTATTCGTGCGCTATCTATTGTAAAATGGATTTACTAAGCCAAACACCTTCCCTGGAGCTCACTCAACATATCACCCAAGTTTCATGGCAATCGGATGAACGGTATATGAATGCATACGGGACTTTGAAACGCTCAAACGTGCAGAGACAAACAGTAGAATTCGACATCACTGCCACCTTTGGTATAAAACACAACTTTTCGCCACGGGCGGAGTGTATGTAATGGCGGTAGTTGCACAGGTTGCGACCAGGTGGCTCTAACGTGCAGAGACAACCCGCCCAAAGACATCAGCTTTCACGAAGGCCAAGGCTAGTGGTTTCCATGACGACTGTTTTTGACTGTATATTGTGGTTCTAAAATTGTGTGTAAATTGTGGTTCTAAAATTGTGTTCATTCCACCTACCGGGTCAGATTGTGAATCTAAACCATACATGGACCCACCCTAATATACATACCAAATTCCATCAAAATCGGTTCAGTCGTTTAGGAGGAGTTCAGTCACATACACACGTGTCGAAGAATTATATATATAAAGAAGATAAAGATAATAAAGAAGATATATTGCCCGATAATGACAAATACATTGTCATTCAAATCTACCGGATGAATGAAAATACACAGCCTGCTTCCAGTCGACCGACCGGCTCAGGAATGGAAAGAATGAAGCCCCATCTAGCGGCGAGGATATGAACTGTGCCGGCTTTCGAAGCCTGTCGCACTCCTGTGAGGCAATGATTAAATGAACGACAGATGAAACGAAATGATACTGGAGAGTGTAGCTGGAAAGAAATGTTTGACGGGGAACACCGGAATACCCGGAGAAAAACCTGTCTGCCTCCATTTTGTGCAGCACAAATCTCACATGGAGTGACCGGGATTTGACCACGGACCCAGCGGTGAGAGGCCGGCGTGCTGCCACCTAAGCCACGGAGGCTTCTATTCTACTGGATGATTAGTGATGATGAAAAAGCCGTATTGGTCATGAACGGAGGTCTGTTCCCCCCAGTGGCTCACATCTAGTAGGACGTGGGTTGGGGCCTGCATGACAGATCTGTCCACTAGATCCAGTTGAACAGCAAATTGCATGAAACAGACCTGGGCGAGAAAGCAGTTTCAGTTGTGTGGTTCTTTTTATAATATACAGTAATTGTATTTCTTGTACAACATTGTGTAATGCAAAATAAAAAATATGATTATGATGATGATGATAATTGTTGTTTTAAGAGGACTAACATCTTGGTTCATCATCATCATGTTTTTCAGTCAAGCGACTGGTCTGCCCCTACAATGATTCTTTTCCACGTAGTTCGATCTTGTGCTGTCCTTTTGACCACTTCACAACTTCGTAGGCCAGAGCTATCTAGGAAAGATCTCATGAAAGTGTCCGTGCCCTCCCGCGAGGGCGTTTTCCAGGTATTTTGCCTTCTAGTATGTCAATCATCAGGCCACCATGTCGTAACCTGTGGCCAAGCCAGGTGGATCTCCTTCTACATATCTGGCGGATCATTTGCCGTTTTTCCTTTATTCGATCCAACACCGTTATGGTGGTCATTTTCTCTACCAAGCTGATCTTTTCCATTCGGCGACAACACCACATCTCAAACGCTTCTAGGCGTTTAATGACATCTCTATTCATTGACCAGGTCTCACTGCAGTACATTGCAACTGGCCATATGTAGGTCTTAACCAGTTGTTTTCTAAGGCTGAGGGACATCGAGCGTTGACAAATTAGAGAATGCTTTTCATGGAATGCCTGCTTGGCCATGGCTATACGGCTCCTGATTTCAACTTCACATCGTAGGTCTTCTGTGAAGATCTGACCAAGGTATTTAAAACAACTGATCTGTTGTACTGGTTCTTTATTTTTGGTAATATTTAGTTCACTTTAGTTACATATCACCAGAATCTTGGTCTTCTTAAAATTGATTTTCATTCCATATTCCGTAGCTGTATCATTTAAACATTGCAACATGTTTGTTAATGTATGAGGTATTACTGCAAGTAATGCCAGATCATCAGCAAATTTAATATTCTGGATAAGTCTTCCACCAACTTTCACTCCCAAATTAGAACCTTTAAAAGCCCACTTAGTTATAGCTTCAGCGAAGGCATTGAACAGTCCAGGGGACAGCAAACAACCTTGTCGCACACCTTTGCGGATCTTAGCGGGTTCTAATACGACATTTCTAAGCCGAACAACAGCAGTTTGATTTATATACAGATCAAATATTAATCTGATTAATCGATGGGGACATCCTATTTGATTCAGAAGAGGTAACAGCTTATGCCAGCTGACTTCATCAAATGCTTTTTAGAAGTCCACAAAGCACACGTAAAGGTTTCTGTTTACACTTAACATCTTTTCTCCAAGACATCGCAAGGACCCGATAGCATCACGTGTAGACATATTCTTTCGAAAAACAAATTGAGAGATGTCTAGATACTGTTCGATGTATATTTCCATCCTTTTCCTTAAAATCTGCAGAAGTATCTTTGATGCATGAGGGATGAGACTAATGGTCCGATGGTCACTACATTCAACTGGTACAGTCTTCTTTGGAATTGGAATGATGACGCTGGTGTAAAACTCCTGAGGCCATTTACCTTCTTCGAAAATTCTTGCTACCAATTTTATCCCCACTATTCTTGATTAGTTCGGCAGGAACAATGTCAATACCTGGCGTTTTACCCATGGACATTGATTTTAGAGCTTCATCGAACTCTGATCTAATAATTCTATCTTCTGCAATTGACCTGTCTTCCTCGCCACGTGTAGGCAAAACGAATGGAATTGGTTCTGCGTATAGATCTTCAATATACATCCTCCAGTCTTCCTTCTTGTAATTCTGGTCTGATATAGGATTTCCAAGTGTATCACGGACCTGTCTAGTGTGGAATCCTTTTTGTTTCTTAGTAGTTTCCCTGATCTTTTGGTAGGCTAAATCTGTTCTTCCTTGTTTTTGCAGAAATTCGATCTCTTCGCATTTTGACGGCCACCACTCCATTTTCTTCTCCCGACAGAGTCGATCAATCTGGTTCTTTAGCATTCGGTAGTTATTTCTGCCTACTTCTGAAGAGTCGTTTTTAAATTTTCTTCTTTCGTCCATCTTTAAGAGAATGTCCTGTGTGATCCATTGTTTGCGATTCACTCTTTCCACAAATCCCACATAGTCTTCAGCAGCCTTTTCGATGGAGAATTTGGCTATTGACCATAAATGATCAACAGTTTGTGAGTTGTTTGCATATGATGATATGTTGTCATCAGTGGCTTCCTGATATTGCTTTTTAGTCCGCTCGCTTTTAAATGCTTCAAGATTCCACTTCTTTGTGGGTTTTCCCTGAATCCTGCGTTTAAATTTCAGTGCCGTACTCATTACTAGTAGAGAATGATCAGAACAGATGTCAGCACCCGGATATGCAATGGATTTCTTCACTTGATTTTTGTATCTTCCCTTGACAAGAATATAGTCAATCCGGTAACGTTGATAATCACCTGGCTTTTTCCAAGTATATCTCCGCCTTTTTGGTGAGGTAAACCAAGTGTTACTTATAACGAACTTCTCTTGTTCACAGAATTCGAGAAGACGTTGACCTCGTGAATTTCTTCTACCAAGACCATACCCTCCTACTGCAAATCCTTCTTTTCCGTCACCAATCACTGCATTCCAGTCTCCCATTATAATAATGTTCTCGCTAGCCTTTGTCTTACGCAGTAATTCTTCCAGCTTCTCATACATTCCTTCGACCTCATCATCATCACTGCTGGACGTAGGCATATATACCTGCAGCACAACTAAATTTACGGGTGTTGCCAGAAAACGTGCTATGATAATTCTGTTTCCAATAGCTTCAACATCCAGTAGGGCTCTTGAAGAGTTAGCATTTAGTACCGAACCTACACCGCCTTGACCATTCTCGCTTCCGGAGTGCAAGACTTTGAAGTCTCCGCTTGTGAACTCTCCTTCTTCTCTCCAACGTGTTTCAGCTAATCCTAAAATATCTAATTTATGTCGGTCTATTTCTCTTTTCAAGTTCTCCAGTTTCCCAGCTTGTAACATAGTTCGAACATTCCATGTTCCAATTTTAAAATAGGGATTTCTCCTGACAACGACTTGAGAGGCCCCATTTCCTCTCCTGCCGGGTCCGACATCATTCCTTTGAGGTGTGATCCCGCAGTTTCCAACTTCACTAACATTTATCTTTGGACTCATCATAGGTTTTCTTGGGATACACATAAGGGTCTTTAATGGAGTGGTTTCCCGTTGCCTTCTCCATTCTTATGCTGTTGACCAAAACCTGCTGGTTCATCCACCTTTAGGAGCGATTTCTCACTCCAAGGACAAAAGAGTGCCCTGACCCTATCTGCAATTTGCGAAAGAGGGGAGCCACTTATACCGGCGGCTGCTCGGTCCCCTTTTAGTCGCCTTTTACGACAGGCAGGGAATACCTTGGGTCTATTCTACAGCCCCAACCCACAGAGGTCGTTACACTACTTAACAGCAATTTATCGGTTTGTATCATGTAAACTTAACTGTCTTCGTCCGAGAATTTGATAATGCTTCAGTATTCTTTCTATTCTGCATTGTATTCACTGACAGAAAGAATATTAATAGGAATACTCACAGAAGGCGAAATGAGATACCTTCATGAATTCATCTCATTGGTTTAGTCACAGATGATCATAACCTGTACTCCGCTCATGCAATTCACGTAAGGCATACACTTATTTGCTGTTTTAACATTCATGTTATTTCACTATGATTTGGTGCCTTAAAATCAAGCATATCACTTTCAAACACTATTCAGTGTGATCATTCAGAGAGAAGTGTACATACATCCAACTGTAGAATATATCCTACCAACATGATGTTATGTAAGTGAACAATGACCGTGTACTATAACGTTACCAAAAACTGCGAAGTGAGTCCTCGCTATCACAATAACTTAATATGCACTATGAATAGGCAACCTATTAACACTAGATAAACTGTAAAATATTATAAAAGAGACGAAATGTCCATATAAAATACAGACTCGCTGAGTCACGGCCTTCCTTCTCTCTCTAGATTATCGGCCCCTAATGGTTAGGGTGATATGAAATATGAGATGAGAATGAAAACTATAACTAATACTAACCACAAACTTACATACTACAAGAAGAAATGGTAAACAAATAAAGGATAAGGCAAATAAAGGACAGCAAGAAAAGAAATGCACTTAACCCTCGAAGAAAGAGGATTGAGGGGCACGGAAGGAAGGAGAGCGATGAAAGGCAGATAGTAAAGGGAAAGAGGAGAGGGCCCGCCCAAGGTCAGAGGTAAAATGGGACAGAACGGACCCAGCTCAGGAATCCGTCGGGGTCGCCAACTCCCAAACTCACCAGCCGTGAGCCCTTGAGGGTGTAGCAATATCCAGGGTGCACCGGAAGTGGTGGGGCTACATACACCCTGCCTCCTTGAGGGCCTTGAGCAGGAGGCAGGAGATAACATGAAAAGAAAAGAAGGCTGATCCCTCGAAGAATGAGGGTATCAGGAAAGATGAGACATGGGCCAATTAAGGAGGGACAGTAAAGGGCTCCCTAGGCCTCGGCGGATACCCTGATACCGTCGGGGTCGGAAGAGAACAAGAGTTGACCAAGAGAGGTCGACAGAAAAGAAGACTGAGGGGAGCCCGGTACAAGTAAGTGGAAGCGATGCCGGACTCAGCTGGGGTCCCGTGGTCGCCAACCCACGTCTCACTAGATGTGAGCCCCAGGCGGGGAAATAAAAATTACTTTTTCAATTACCAACCTCCAGAGGTTTTAATTATATTGTTTCTCATTCCTTCTCATAATTCATTTGCAAGAGGGATTCAAACAAGAATTTGGAACCTATGCAGGAATAATAGGAGTTAGGTCATTCCATAGCCAGATTTGGAGGTTATGTAGGATAGGACAATGAAGAGAGGGGGAGCAAGGTATGTGCACTGGAATGTTGAGGTTGTCTGTTAGGAAACGTGACTGAGTATTTGATTTTATAGCATTTAGCAAATAATAGATTAAGTTGTTTTATTTGAATCAATATCAATTCAGGAACTATTACGTAATATCAATGTCTATCTACATATGCACATTCACTCCATGGTGTTTGGCCGGTGAGTCGTGACTGCAGAGTCGTTCAGACGTCAGGTGGCGAGCCTCAGACATTTGCAAATGATGCACGAGTTGCTGCCAGCGTTATTACATCTTGAATATGTTGTTGACTGCTTGTAAAACATTTTATCAAAAGTAATGACGATGATGATGATGATGATTGTTGTTTTAAGGGGCCTAACATCGAGGTTGTCGGCCCCTAATGATCTGGGAGATAGCGAAAATGATAATGAAATGGAAAC
This sequence comes from Meconema thalassinum, assembly GCA_946902985.2. Classification (NCBI taxonomy): domain Eukaryota; kingdom Metazoa; phylum Arthropoda; class Insecta; order Orthoptera; family Tettigoniidae; genus Meconema; species Meconema thalassinum. Next base: position 509,428,650 of record OX336392.1, on the reverse strand, counting down.
CAGAACAAAATTATCTGAGACGGAAAATACGTACAAAAAGGAACTCACAATATGGTCTTCCAAAAGGGAATTTAGAACGAAAAGAGTCACAAAATGAATACATGGAAAAATACCCGCAAAACGTAGGCTAGATTCAAAATACGTACAAAATGCAATGTAGCGTCAAAATACTTACAAAATGCAACTGAAATTCAAAATACTTACAAAAGGCAAATGAGATCGAAAACACGTACAAAATGCAATTGAGGTTCAAAATATTTACAAAATGCAATTGAAATTGAAAATACACAATGCAATTCAGATTGAAATATCCCATATCCCAGTTCCAATCCAAATTATTCACAAAGTGCAATCGAAATTCAAAATACTTACAAAATGCAATTGAAATTGAAAATGCTTACAAAATGTACGGTGATTCTAACGACTCATGTGGATTGACAATACTTACAAAATGCAATTTAGATTGAAAATAATTGACAAAATGTAATTTAGATTCTAAATACCCACAAAATGCAATTGAGAAACAAAATATGTGCAAAATGCCCACCAAACAAATTGCAATTTAGATTCAAAATTCGTGCGAAATGCGGCGTTGGTTGAAAATTCTTACAAAATGCAATTGAAATTCAAAATACTCACTAAAAGGCCCGGGCACATGCATTGAAAGACTTACTAAAAAGCAATTTAGATTGTCAATCTTTACAAAATGCAATTGAGGTTGAAAACAATCGCGAGATGTAATTTACTGTAGATCGAAAAAACATACAAAAAGCAACGTAGATTAAAAATGCCTTGAAAAAATCGCCAGAAGGGAAATTAGATACACGGTGAACCAAGTAACAAAAAGCAGTGCGGGAATCTTAAAGTGAAAAGTAAATATAATGGAAAGAGGAGAGGAGAGGAGAGGAGAGGGGAGAGAGGGGGGGAGAAAAGAAGGTCCGCCCCAAAGGTAAGGGACAAAAGGGGAAAACGGACCCAGCTCAGGAATCCCTCGGGGTCGACAACTCCCGAACTCACCAGCCGTGAGCCCCTGAGGGTGTAGCAATATCCTGGGTGCACCAGAAGTGGTGGGGCTACATACACCCTTCCTCCTTGAGGGCCTTGAGCAGAAGGCAGGATATAACGTGAAAAGAAAATAAGACTGACCCCTCGCAGAAGGAGGGAATCAGAAAAGATGAGACAAGGGCCAATAAAGGCGGGAATGAAAGAGACTCCCTAGGACTCGGATACCCTAATACCGTTGGGGAAGAGAACAAGAGTTTACAAAGTGAGGTCGACAGGAAAGAAGACGGAGAAGAGTCTGGCACAAGTAAGTGGAAGAAAAGCTGAACTCAGCTGGGGCCCCGTGGTCGCCAACCCACGTCGCTCTAGATGTGAACCCCTGGGGGGTATGGAATTTTCAGAGTCTGATGAATAAATGTGAACTGTTGGACATATTCTTAATTAAGAATTCTATAAAGATATTGTGTGTTCCTGAGCATTTGCTTGTAGATCATCAGACAGATTTTATTCATTTAGATGGTTATATACAGCAATCTATATATTGTAGAAATGAGCACAAAAGTGGGGGCGTGGCAGTGTTTACATTGAGTGCATTGAAATGTCAAGTAATAGATATCTCATTTTTATGTGTGGAATTAGATTTTGAAGTTGTTGCAGTGTTCTGATGCGATTAATAAATCACAGCTATCCACAATGTTGCGCTATGCAGTTAGTTATTGAGGTATTAAGGGCGGAACAGCAGTGCCCCTGATGCCATTAATAAATCACAGCTATCCACAATGTTGCGCTATGCAGTTAGTTATTGAGGTATTAAGGGCGGAACAGCAGTGCCCCTGATGCGATTAATAAATCACAGCTATCCACAATGTTGCGCTATGAAGTTAGTTATTGAGGTATTAAGGGCGGAACAGCAGTGCCGCTGATGCGATTAATAGATCACAGCTATCCACAATGTTGCACTATGCAGTTAGTTATTAGGTATTAAGGGCGGAACAGCAGTGCCCCTGATGCGATTAATAAATCACAGCTATCCACAATGTTGCGCTATGCAGTTAGTTATTGAGGTATTAAGGGCGGAACAGCAGTGCCCCTGATGCCATTAATAAATCACAGCTATCCACAATATTGCGCTATGCAGTTAGTTATTGAAGTATTAAGGGGGGAACAGCAGTGCCCCTGATGCGATTAATAAATCACAGCTATCCACAATGTTGCGCTATGCAGTTAGTTATTGAGGTATTAAGGGCAGAACAGCAGTGCCCCTGATGCGATTAATAAATCACAGCTATCCACAATGTTGCGCTATGCAGTTAGTTATTGAGGTATTAAGGGCGGAACAGCAGTGCCCCTGATGCGATTAATAAATCACAGCTATCCACAATGCTGCGCTATGCAGTTAGTTATTGAGGTATTAAGGGCGGAACAGCAGTGCCCCTGATGCCATTAATAAATCACAGCTATCCACAATATTGCGCTATGCAGTTAGTTATTGAGGTATTAAGGGCGGAACAGCAGTGCCCCTGATGCGATTAATAAATCACAGCTATCCACAATGTTGCATTATGCAGTTAGTTCTTGAGGTATTAAGGGCAGAACAGCAGTGCCCCTGATGCGATTAATAAATCACAGCTATCCACAATGTTGCGCTATGCAGTTAGTTATTGAGGTATTAAGGGCGGAACGGCAGTGCCCCTGATGCCATTAATAAATCACAGCTATCCACAATGTTGCGCTATGCCGTTAGTTATTGAGGTATTAAGGGCGGAACAGCAGTGCCCCTGATGCGATTAATAAATCACAGCTATCCACAATATTGCGCTATGCAGTTGGTTATTGAGGTATTAAGGGCGGAACAGCAGTGCCCCTGATGTGATTAATAAATCACAGCTATCCACAATGTTGCGCTATGCATTTAGTTATTGAGGTATTAAGGGCGGAACAGCAGTGCCCTTGATGCGATTAATAAATCACAGCTATCCACAACGTTGCGCTATGCAGTTAGTTATTGAGGTATTAAGGGCGGAACAGCAGTGCCCCTGATACGATTAATAAATCACAGCTATCCACAATGTTGGGCTATGCAGTTAGTTATTGAGGTATTAAGGGCGGAACAGCAGTGCCCCTGATGCCATTAGTAAATCACAGCTATCCACAATGTTGCGCTATGCAGTTAGTTATTGAGGTATTAAGGGCGGAACAGCAGTGCCCCTGATGTGATTAATAAATCACAGCTATCCACAATGTTGCGCTATGCAGTTAGTTATTGAGGTATTAAGATGATGATGATAATTTTTGTTTTAAGGGGCCTAACATCTAGGTTATCGGCCCCTGATGGTTTGGGTGATCATGAAGATGAAAATGAAAAGCGAACTTAAAACTAAAACTAACTACTAACCTACATACTAGAAGAAGAAATGGAAAACTAAAGGAGAATAAGGCAAATAAAAGGACAGAAGGAAAAGAAATGCCCTCAACCCTCGGAGAAGGCAGATTGAGGGACTGGGAAGGAAGGAGAGCCATGAAAGGCATATAGGAAAGTGAAAGAGGAGAGGGTCCGCCCCAAAGGTAAGGGACAAAAGGGGAAAACGGACCCAGCTCAGGAATCCCTCGGGGTCGCCAACTCCCGAACTCACCAGCCGTGAGCCCCTGAGGGTGTAGCATTATCTAGGGTGCACCAGAAGTGGTGGGGCTACATACACCCTGCCTCCTTAAGGGCCTAGAGCACAAGGCAGGAGGTAAAGGGAAGAGAAAAAGAAGGCTGATCCCTCGCAGAAGGAGGGTATCAGAAAAGATGAGACAAGGGCCAATTAAGGCGGGAAAGGAAGAGACTCCCTAGGCCTCGGATACCCTAATACCGTCGGGGTCAGAAGAGAAGAAGAGTTGACCAAGTGAGGTCGACAGGAAAGAAGACAGAGAGGAGCCCGGCACAAGTAAGTGGAAGCAATGCCGGACTCAGCTGGGGCCCCGTGGTCGCCAACCCACGCCCACAAGATGTGAGCCCCTGGGGGGTATTGAGGTATTAAGGGCGGAACAGCAGTGCCCTTGATGCGATTAATAAATCACAGCTATCCACAACGTTGCGCTATGCAGTTAGTTATTGAGGTATTAAGGGCGGAACAGCAGTGCCCCTGATGCGATTAATAAATCACAGCTATCCACAATGCTGCACTATGCAGTTAGTTATTGAGGTATAAATGGCGGAACAACAGTGCCCCTGATGCCATTACTAAATCACAGCTATCCACAATGTTGCGCTATGCAGTTAGTTATTGAGGTATTAAGGGCGGAACAGCAGTGCCCCTGATGCCATTAATAAATCACAGCTATCCACAATATTGCGCTATGCAGTTAGTTATTGAGGTATTAAGGGAGGAACAGCAGTGCCCCTGATGTGATTAATAAATCACAGCTATCCACAATATTGCGCTATGCAGTTAGTTATTGAGGTATTAAGGGCGGAACAGCAGTGCCCCTGATGCCATTACTAAATCACAGCTATCCACAATGTAGCGCTATGCAGTTAGTTATTGAGGTATTAAGGGCGGAACAGCAGTGCCCCTGATGCGATTAATAAATCACAGCTATCCACAATGTTGCACTATGCAGTTAGTTCTTGAGGAATTAAGGGCAGAACAGCAGTGCCCCTGATGCCATAAATAAATCACAGCTATCCACAATGTTGCGCTATGCAGTTAGTTATTGAGGTATTAAGGGCGGAACAGCAGTGCCCCTGATGCCATTAATAAATCACAGCTATCCACAATGTTGCGCTATGCAGTTAGTTATTGAGGTATTAAGGGCGGAACAGCAGTGCCCCTGATGCGATTAATAAATCACAGCTATCCACAATATTGCGCTATGCAGTTAGTTATTGAGGTATTAAGGGCGGAACAGCAGAGTCCCTGATGTGATTAATAAATCACAGCTATCCACAATGTTGCGCTATGCAGTTAGTTATTGAGGTATTAAGGGCGGAACAGCAGTGCCCCTGATGCCATTAATAAAGCACAGCTATCCACAATGTTGCGCTATGCAGTTAGTTATTGAGGTATTAAGGGCGGAACAGCAGTGCCCCTGATGCGATTAATAAATCACAGCAATCCACAATGTTGCACTATGCAGTTAGTTATTGAGGTATTAAGGGCGGAACAGCAGTGCCCCTGATGTCATTAATAAATCACAGCTATCCACAATGTCGCGCTGTGCAGTTAGTTATTGAGTTATTAAGGGCGGAACAGCAGTGCCCCTGATGCCATTAATAAATCACAGCTATCCACAATATTGCGCTATGCAGTTAGTTATTGAGGTATTAAGGGAGGAACAGCAGTGCCCCTGATGCCATTAATAAATCACAGCTATCCACAATATTGCGCTATGCAGTTAGTTATTGAGGTATTAAGGGCGGAACAGCAGTGCCCCTGATGCCATTAATAAATCACAGCTATCCACAATGTTGCGCTATGCAGTTAGTTATTGAGGTATTAAGGGCGGAACAGCAGTGCCCCTGATGTGATTAATAAATCACAGCTATCCACAATGTTGCGCTATGCAGTTGGTTATTGAGGTATTAAGGGCGGAACAGCAGTGCCCCTGATGCGATTAATAAATCACAGCTATCCACAATGTTGCGCTATGCAGTTAGTTATTGAGGTATTAAGGGCGGAACAGCAGTGCCCCTGATGCCATTAGTAAATCACAGCTATCCACAATGTTGCGCTATGCAGTTAGTTATTGAGGTATTAAGGGCGGAACAGCAGTGCTCCTGATGCCATTAATAAATCACAGCTATCCACAATGTTGCGCTATGCAGTTAGTTATTGAGCTATTAGGGGCGGAACAGCAGTGCCCCTGATGCCATTAATAAATCACAGCTATCCACAATGTTGCGCTATGCAGTTAGTTATTGAGGTATTAAGGGCGGAACAGCAGTGCCCCTGATGCCATTAATAAATCACAGCTATCCACAATATTGCGCTATGCAGTTAGTTATTGAAGTATTAAGGGGGGAACAGCAGTGCCCCTGATGCGATTAATAAATCACAGCTATCCACAATGTTGCGCTATGCAGTTGGTTATTGAGGTATTAAGGGCGGAACAGCAGTGCCCCTGATGCGATTAATAAATCACAGCTATCCACAATGTTGCGCTATGCAGTTAGTTATTGAGGTATTAAGGGCGGAACAGCAGTGCCCCTGATGCCATTAGTAAATCACAGCTATCCACAATGTTGCGCTATGCAGTTAGTTATTGAGTTATTAAGGGCGGAACAGCAGTGCCCCTGATGCCATTAATAAATCACAGCTATCCACAATGTTGCGCTATGCAGTTAGTTATTGAGGTATTAAGGGCGGAACAGCAGTGCCCCTGATGTGATTAATAAATCACAGCTATCCACAATGTTGCGCTATGCAGTTGGTTATTGAGGTATTAAGGGCGGAACAGCAGTGGCCCTGATGCGATTAATAAATCACAGCTATCCACAATGTTGCGCTATGCAGTTATTTATTGAGGTATTAAGGGCGGAACAGCAGTGCCCCTGATGCCATTAGTAAATCACAGCTATCCACAATGTTGCGCTATGCAGTTCGTTATTGAGGTATTAAGGGCGGAACAGCAGTGCTCCTGATGCCATTAATAAATCACAGCTATCCACAATGTTGCGCTATGCAGTTAGTTATTGAGCTATTAGGGGCGGAACAGCAGTGCCCCTGATGCCATTAATAAATCACAGCTATCCACAATGTTGCGCTATGCAGTTAGTTATTGAGGTATTAAGGGCGGAACAGCAGTGCCCCTGATGCCATTAATAAATCACAGCTATCCACAATATTGCGCTATGCAGTTAGTTATTGAAGTATTAAGGGGGGAACAGCAGTGCCCCTGATGCGATTAATAAATCACAGCTATCCACAATGTTGCGCTATGCAGTTAGTTATTGAGGTATTAAGGGCAGAACAGCAGTGCCCCTGATGCGATTAATAAATCACAGCTATCCACAATGTTGCGCTATGCAGTTAGTTATTGAGGTATTAAGGGCGGAACAGCAGTGCCCCTGATGCGATTAATAAATCACAGCTATCCACAATGCTGCGCTATGCAGTTAGTTATTGAGGTATTAAGGGCGGAACAGCAGTGCCCCTGATGCCATTAATAAATCACAGCTATCCACAATATTGCGCTATGCAGTTAGTTATTGAGGTATTAAGGGCGGAACAGCAGTGCCCCTGATGCGATTAATAAATCACAGCTATCCACAATGTTGCATTATGCAGTTAGTTCTTGAGGTATTAAGGGCAGAACAGCAGTGCCCCTGATGCGATTAATAAATCACAGCTATCCACAATGTTGCGCTATGCAGTTAGTTATTGAGGTATTAAGGGCGGAACGGCAGTGCCCCTGATGCCATTAATAAATCACAGCTATCCACAATGTTGCGCTATGCCGTTAGTTATTGAGGTATTAAGGGCGGAACAGCAGTGCCCCTGATGCGATTAATAAATCACAGCTATCCACAATATTGCGCTATGCAGTTGGTTATTGAGGTATTAAGGGCGGAACAGCAGTGCCCCTGATGTGATTAATAAATCACAGCTATCCACAATGTTGCGCTATGCATTTAGTTATTGAGGTATTAAGGGCGGAACAGCAGTGCCCTTGATGCGATTAATAAATCACAGCTATCCACAACGTTGCGCTATGCAGTTAGTTATTGAGGTATTAAGGGCGGAACAGCAGTGCCCCTGATGCGATTAATAAATCACAGCTATCCACAATGTTGGGCTATGCAGTTAGTTATTGAGGTATTAAGGGCGGAACAGCAGTGCCCCTGATGCCATTAGTAAATCACAGCTATCCACAATGTTGCGCTATGCAGTTAGTTATTGAGGTATTAAGGGCGGAACAGCAGTGCCCCTGATGCGATTAATAAATCACAGCTATCCACAATATTGCGCTATGCAGTTAGTTATTGAGGTATTAAGGGCGGAACAGCAGAACCCCTGATGTGATTAATAAATCACAGCTATCCACAATGTTGCGCTATGCAGTTAGTTATTGAGGTATTAAGGGCGGAACAGCAGTGCCCCTGATGCCATTAATAAAGCACAGCTATCCACAATGTTGCGCTATGCAGTTAGTTATTGAGGTATTAAGGGCGGAACAGCAGTGCCCCTGATGCGATTAATAAATCAAAGCAATCCACAATGTTGCACTATGCAGTTAGTTATTGAGGTATTAAGGGCGGAACAGCAGTGCCCCTGATGTCATTAATAAATCACAGCTATGCACAATGTCGCGCTGTGCAGTTAGTTATTGAGTTATTAAGGGCGGAACAGCAGTGCCCCTGATGCCATTAATAAATCACAGCTATCCACAATATTGCGCTATGCAGTTAGTTATTGAGGTATTAAGGGAGGAACAGCAGTGCCCCTGATGCCATTAATAAATCACAGCTATCCACAATGTTGCGCTATGCCGTTAGTTATTGAGGTATTAAGGGCGGAACAGCAGTGCCCCTGATGCGATTAATAAATCACAGCTATCCACAATATTGCGCTATGCAGTTAGTTATTGAGGTATTAAGGGCGGAACAGCAGTGCCCCTGATGTGATTAATAAATCACAGCTATCCACAATGTTGCGCTATGCAGTTAGTTATTGAGGTATTAAGGGCGGAACAGCAGTGCCCTTGATGCGATTAATAAATCACAGCTATCCACAACGTTGCGCTATGCAGTTAGTTATTGAGGTATTAAGGGCGGAACAGCAGTGCCCCTGATGCGATTAATAAATCACAGCTATCCACAATGCTGCACTATGCAGTTAGTTATTGAGGTATAAATGGCGGAACAACAGTGCCCCTGATGCCATTACTAAATCACAGCTATCCACAATGTTGCGCTATGCAGTTAGTTATTGAGGTATTAAGGGCGGAACAGCAGTGCCCCTGATGCCATTAATAAATCACAGCTATCCACAATATTGCGCTATGCAGTTAGTTATTGAGGTATTAAGGGAGGAACAGCAGTGCCCCTGATGTGATTAATAAATCACAGCTATCCACAATATTGCGCTATGCAGTTAGTTATTGAGGTATTAAGGGCGGAACAGCAGTGCCCCTGATGCCATTACTAAATCACAGCTATCCACAATGTAGCGCTATGCAGTTAGTTATTGAGGTATTAAGGGCGGAACAGCAGTGCCCCTGATGCGATTAATAAATCACAGCTATCCACAATGTTGCACTATGCAGTTAGTTCTTGAGGTATTAAGGGCAGAACAGCAGTGCCCCTGATGCCATAAATAAATCACAGCTATCCACAATGTTGCGCTATGCAGTTAGTTATTGAGGTATTAAGGGCGGAACAGCAGTGCCCCTGATGCCATTAATAAATCACAGCTATCCACAATGTTGCGCTATGCAGTTAGTTATTGAGGTATTAAGGGCGGAACAGCAGTGCCCCTGATGCGATTAATAAATCACAGCCATCCACAATATTGCGCTATGCAGTTAGTTATTGAGGTATTAAGGGCGGAACAGCAGAGTCCCTGATGTGATTAATAAATCACAGCTATCCACAATGTTGCGCTATGCAGTTAGTTATTGAGGTATTAAGGGCGGAACAGCAGTGCCCCTGATGCCATTAATAAAGCACAGCTATCCACAATGTTGCGCTATGCAGTTAGTTATTGAGGTATTAAGGGCGGAACAGCAGTGCCCCTGATGCGATTAATAAATCACAGCAATCCACAATGTTGCACTATGCAGTTAGTTATTGAGGTATTAAGGGCGGAACAGCAGTGCCCCTGATGTCATTAATAAATCACAGCTATCCACAATGTCGCGCTGTGCAGTTAGTTATTGAGTTATTAAGGGCGGAACAGCAGTGCCCCTGATGCCATTAATAAATCACAGCTATCCACAATATTGCGCTATGCAGTTAGTTATTGAGGTATTAAGGGAGGAACAGCAGTGCCCCTGATGCCATTAATAAATCACAGCTATCCACAATATTGCGCTATGCAGTTAGTTATTGAGGTATTAAGGGCGGAACAGCAGTGCCCCTGATGCCATTAATAAATCACAGCTATCCACAATGTTGCGCTATGCAGTTAGTTATTGAGGTATTAAGGGCGGAACAGCAGTGCCCCTGATGTGATTAATAAATCACAGCTATCCACAATGTTGCGCTATGCAGTTGGTTATTGAGGTATTAAGGGCGGAACAGCAGTGCCCCTGATGCGATTAATAAATCACAGCTATCCACAATGTTGCGCTATGCAGTTAGTTATTGAGGTATTAAGGGCGGAACAGCAGTGCCCCTGATGCCATTAGTAAATCACAGCTATCCACAATGTTGCGCTATGCAGTTAGTTATTGAGGTATTAAGGGCGGAACAGCAGTGCTCCTGATGCCATTAATAAATCACAGCTATCCACAATGTTGCGCTATGCAGTTAGTTATTGAGCTATTAGGGGCGGAACAGCAGTGCCCCTGATGCCATTAATAAATCACAGCTATCCACAATGTTGCGCTATGCAGTTAGTTATTGAGGTATTAAGGGCGGAACAGCAGTGCCCCCGATGCCATTAATAAATCACAGCTATCCACAATGTTGCGCTATGCAGTTAGTTATTGAGGTATTAAGGGCGGAACAGCAGTGCCCCTGATGCGATTAATAAATCACAGCTATCCACAATATTGCGCTATGCAGTTAGTTATTGAGGTATTAAGGGCGGAACAGCAGTGCCCCTGATGCGATTAATAAATCACAGCTATCCACAATATTGCGCTATGCAGTTAGTTATTGAGGTATTAAGGGCAGAACAGCAGTGCCCCTGATGCGATTAATAAATCACAGCTATCCACAATGTTGCGCTATGTAGTTAGTTATTGAGGTATTAAGGGCGGAACAGCAGTGCCCCTGATGCGATTAATAAATCACAGCTATCCACAATGTTGCGCTATGCAGTTAGTTATTGAGGTATTAAGGGCGGAACAGCAGTGCCCCTGATGCCATTAATAAATCACAGCTATCCACAATGTTGCGCTATGCAGTTAGTTATTGAGGTATTAAGGGCGGAACAGCAGTGCCCCTGATGCGATTAATAAATCACAGCTATCCACAATATTGCGCTTTGCAGTTAGTTATTGAGGTATTAAGGGCGGAACAGCAGTGCCCCTGATGCCATTAATAAATCACAGCTATCCACAATATTGCGCTATGCAGTTAGTTATTGAGGTATTAAGGGCAGAACAGCAGTGCCCCTGATGCGATTAATAAATCACAGCTATCCACAATGTTGCGCTATGCAGTTAGTTATTGAGGTATTAAGGGCGGAACAGCAGTGCTCCTGATGCGATTAATAAATCACAGCTATCCACAATGTTGCGCTATGCAGTTAGTTATTGAGGTTTTAAGGGAGGTACAGCAGCGCCCCTGATGCCATTAATAAATCACAGCTATCCACAATGTTGCGCTATGCAGTTAGTTATTGAGGTATTAGGGGCGGAACAGCAGTGCCCCTGATGCCATTAATAAATCACAGCTATCCACAATGTTGCGCTATGCAGTTAGTTGTTGAGGTATTAAGGGCGGAACAGCAGTGCCCCTGATGCCATTAATAAATCACAGCTATCCACAATGTTGCGCTATGCAATTAGTTATTGAGGTATTAAGGGCGGAACAGCAGTGCCCCTGATGCGATTAATAAATCACAGCTATCCACAATGTTGGGCTATGCAGTTAGTTATTGAGGTATTAAGGGCGGAACAGCAGTGCCCCTGATGCCATTAGTAAATCACAGCTATCCACAATGTTGCGCTATGCAGTTAGTTATTGAGGTATTAAGGGCGGAACAGCAGTGCCCCTGATGCGATTAATAAATCACAGCTATCCACAATATTGCGCTATGCAGTTAGTTATTGAGGTATTAAGGGCGGAACAGCAGAACCCCTGATGTGATTAATAAATCACAGCTATCCACAATGTTGCGCTATGCAGTTAGTTATTGAGGTATTAAGGGCGGAACAGCAGTGCCCCTGATGCCATTAATAAAGCACAGCTATCCACAATGTTGCGCTATGCAGTTAGTTATTGAGGTATTAAGGGCGGAACAGCAGTGCCCCTGATGCGATTAATAAATCAAAGCAATCCACAATGTTGCACTATGCAGTTAGTTATTGAGGTATTAAGGGCGGAACAGCAGTGCCCCTGATGTCATTAATAAATCACAGCTATCCACAATGTCGCGCTGTGCAGTTAGTTATTGAGTTATTAAGGGCGGAACAGCAGTGCCCCTGATGCCATTAATAAATCACAGCTATCCACAATATTGCGCTATGCAGTTAGTTATTGAGGTATTAAGGGAGGAACAGCAGTGCCCCTGATGCCATTAATAAATCACAGCTATCCACAATATTGCGCTATGCAGTTCGTTATTGAGGTATTAAGGGCGGAACAGCAGTGCCCCTGATGCCATTAATAAATCACAGCTATCCACAATGTTGCGCTATGCAGTTAGTTATTGAGGTATTAACGGCGGAACAGCAGTGCCCCTGATGTGATTAATAAATCACAGCTATCCACAATGTTGCGCTATGCAGTTGGTTATTGAGGTATTAAGGGCGGAACAGCAGTGCCCCTGATGCGATTAATAAATCATGATGATGATGATGATAATTGTTGTTTTAAGGGGCCTAACATCTAGGTTATCGGCCCCTGATGGTTTGGGTGATCGTGAAGATGAAAATGAAAAGGGAAACTTAAAAACTAAAACTAACCACTAACTTACATACTAGAAGAAGAAATGGAAAATTAAAGGAGAATAAGGCAAATAAAAGGACAGAAGGAAAAGAAATGCCCTCAACCCTCGGAGAAGGCGGATTGAGGGACTTGGAAGGAAGGAGAGCCATGAAAGGCATATAGGAAAGTGAAAGAGGAGAGGGTCCGCCCCAAAGGTAAGGGACAAAAGGGGAAAACGGACCCAGCTCAGGAATCCCTCGGGGTCGCCAACTCCCGAACTCACCAGCCGTGAGCCCCTGAGGGTGTAGCATTATCTAGGGTGCACCAGAAGTGGTGGGGCTACATACACCCTGCCTCCTTAAGGGCCTAGAGCACAAGGCAGGAGGTAAAAGGAAGAGAAAAAGAAGGCTGACCCCTCGCAGAAGGAGGGTATCAGAAAAGACGAGACAAGGGCCAATGAAGGCGGGAAAGGAAGAGACTCCTTAGGCCTCGGATACCCTAATACCGTCGGGGTCAGAAGAGAACAAGAGTTGACCAAGTGAGGTCGACAGGAAAGAAGACGGAGAGGAGCCCGGCACAAGTAAGGGTTAATAAATCACAGCTATCCACAATGTTGCGCTATGCAGTTAGTTATTGAGGTATTAAGGGCGGAACAGCAGTGCCCCTGATGCGATTAATAAATCACAGCTATCCACAATGTTGCGCTATGCAGTTAGTTGTTGAGGTATTAAGGGCGGAACAGCAGTGCCCCTGATGCCATTAATAAATCACAGCTATCCACAATGTTGCGCTATGCAGTTAGTTATTGAGGTATTAGGGGCGGAACAGCAGTGCCCCTGATGCCATTAATAAATCACAGCTATCCACAATGTTGCGCTATGCAGTTAGTTATTGAGGTATTAAGGGCGGAACAGCAGTGCCCCTGATGCCATTAATAAATCACAGCTATCCACAATGTTGCGCTATGCAGTTAGTTATTGAGGTATTAAGGGCGGAACAGCAGTGCCCCTGATACGATTAATAAATCACAGCTATCCACAATGTTGCGCTATGCAGTTAGTTATTGAGGTATTAAGGGCGGAACAGCAGTGCCCCTGATGCCATTAGTAAATCACAGCTATCCACAATGTTGCGCTATGCAGTTAGTTATTGAGGTATTAAGGGCGGAACAGCAGTGCCCCTGATGCGATTAATAAATCACAGCTATCCACAATATTGCGCTATGCAGTTAGTTATTGAGGTATTAAGGGCGGAACAGCAGAGCCCCTGATGTGATTAATAAATCACAGCTATCCACAATGTTGCGCTATGCAGTTAGTTATTGAGGTATTAAGGGCGGAACAGCAGTGCCCCTGATGCCATTAATAAAGCACAGCTATCCACAATGTTGCGCTATGCAGTTAGTTATTGAGGTATTAAGGGCGGAACAGCAGTGCCCCTGATGCGATTAATAAATCACAGCAATCCACAATGTTGCACTATGCAGTTAGTTATTGAGGTATTAAGGGCGGAACAGCAGTGCCCCTGATGTCATTAATAAATCACAGCTATCCACAATGTCGCGCTGTGCAGTTAGTTATTGAGTTATTAAGGGCGGAACAGCAGTGCCCCTGATGCCATTAATAAATCACAGCTATCCACAATATTGCGCTATGCAGTTAGTTATTGAGGTATTAAGGGAGGAACAGCAGTGCCCCTGATGCCATTAATAAATCACAGCTATCCACAATATTGCGCTATGCAGTTCGTTATTGAGGTATTAAGGGCGGAACAGCAGTGCCCCTGATGCCATTAATAAATCACAGCTATCCACAATGTTGCGCTATGCAGTTAGTTATTGAGGTATTAAGGGCGGAACAGCAGTGCCCCTGATGTGATTAATAAATCACAGCTATCCACAATGTTGCGCTATGCAGTTGGTTATTGAGGTATTAAGGGCGGAACAGCAGTGCCCCTGATGCGATTAATAAATCACAGCTATCCACAATGTTGCGCTATGCAGTTAGTTATTGAGGTATTAAGGGCGGAACAGCAGTGCCCCTGATGCGATTAATAAATTACAGCTATCCACAATGTTGCGCTATGCAGTTAGTTATTGAAGTATTAAGGGCGGAACAGCAGTGCCCCTGATGCCATTAGTAAATCACAGCTATCCACAATGTTGCGCTATGCAGTTAGTTATTGAGGTATTAAGGGCGGAACAGCAGTGCTCCTGATGCCATTAATAAATCACAGCTATCCACAATGTTGCGCTATGCAGTTAGTTATTGAGGTATTAGGGGCGGAACAGCAGTGCCCCTGATGCCATTAATAAATCACAGCTATCCACAATGTTGCGCTATGCAGTTAGTTATTGAGGTATTAAGGGCGGAACAGCAGTGCCCCTGATGCCATTAATAAATCACAGCTATCCACAATGTTGCGCTATGCAGTTAGTTATTGAGGTATTAAGGGCGGAACAGCAGTGCCCTGATGCGATTAATAAATCACAGCTATCCACAATATTGCGCTATGCAGTTAGTTATTGAGGTATTAAGGGCGGAACAGCAGTGCCCCTGATGCGATTAATAAATCACAGCTATCCACAATATTGCGCTATGCAGTTAGTTATTGAGGTATTAAGGGCAGAACAGCAGTGCCCCTGATGCGATTAATAAATCTCAGCTATCCACAATGTTGCGCTATGCAGTTAGTTATTGAGGTATTAAGGGCGGAACAGCAGTGCCCCTGATGCGATTAATAAATCACAGCTATCCACAATGTTGCGCTATGCAGTTAGTTATTGAGGTATTAAGGGCGGAACAGCAGTGCCCCTGATGCCATTAATAAATCACAGCTATCCACAATGTTGCGCTATGCAGTTAGTTATTGAGGTATTAAGGGCGGAACAGCAGTGCCCCTGATGCGATTAATAAATCACAGCTATCCACAATGTTGCGCTATGCAGTTAGTTATTGAGGTATTAAGGGCGGAACAGCAGTGCCCCTGATGCCATTAATAAATCACAGCTATCCACAATGTTGCGCTATGCAGTTAGTTATTGAGGTATTAAGGGCGGAACAGCAGTGCCCCTGATACGATTAATAAATCAAAGCAATCCACAATGTTGCACTATGCAGTTAGTTATTGAGGTATTAAGGGCGGAACAGCAGTGCCCCTGATGCGATTAATAAATCACAGCTATCCACAATATTGCGCTATGCAGTTAGTTATTGAGGTATTAAGGGCGGAACAGCAGAACCCCTGATGTGATTAATAAATCACAGCTATCCACAATGTTGCGCTATGCAGTTAGTTATTGAGGTATTAAGGGCGGAACAGCAGTGCCCCTGATGCCATTAATAAAGCACAGCTATCCACAATGTTGCGCTATGCAGTTAGTTATTGAGGTATTAAGGGCGGAACAGCAGTGCCCCTGATGCGATTAATAAATCAAAGCAATCCACAATGTTGCACTATGCAGTTAGTTATTGAGGTATTAAGGGCGGAACAGCAGTGCCCCTGATGTCATTAATAAATCACAGCTATCCACAATGTCGCGCTGTGCAGTTAGTTATTGAGTTATTAAGGGCGGAACAGCAGTGCCCCTGATGCCATTAATAAATCACAGCTATCCACAATATTGCGCTATGCAGTTAGTTATTGAGGTATTAAGGGAGGAACAGCAGTGCCCCTGATGCCATTAATAAATCACAGCTATCCACAATATTGCGCTATGCAGTTCGTTATTGAGGTATTAAGGGCGGAACAGCAGTGCCCCTGATGCCATTAATAAATCACAGCTATCCACAATGTTGCGCTATGCAGTTAGTTATTGAGGTATTAACGGCGGAACAGCAGTGCCCCTGATGTGATTAATAAATCACAGCTATCCACAATGTTGCGCTATGCAGTTGGTTATTGAGGTATTAAGGGCGGAACAGCAGTGCCCCTGATGCGATTAATAAATCATGATGATGATGATGATAATTGTTGTTTTAAGGGGCCTAACATCTAGGTTATCGGCCCCTGATGGTTTGGGTGATCGTGAAGATGAAAATGAAAAGCGAACTTAAAAACTAAAACTAACCACTAACTTACATACTAGAAGAAGAAATGGAAAATTAAAGGAGAATAAGGCAAATAAAAGGACAGAAGGAAAAGAAATGCCCTCAACCCTCGGAGAAGGCGGATTGAGGGACTTGGAAGGAAGGAGAGCCATGAAAGGCATATAGGAAAGTGAAAGAGGAGAGGGTCCGCCCCAAAGGTAAGGGACAAAAGGGGAAAACGGACCCAGCTCAGGAATCCCTCGGGGTCGCCAACTCCCGAACTCACCAGCCGTGAGCCCCTGAGGGTGTAGCATTATCTAGGGTGCACCAGAAGTGGTGGGGCTACATACACCCTGCCTCCTTAAGGGCCTAGAGCACAAGGCAGGAGGTAAAAGGAAGAGAAAAAGAAGGCTGACCCCTCGCAGAAGGAGGGTATCAGAAAAGACGAGACAAGGGCCAATGAAGGCGGGAAAGGAAGAGACTCCCTAGGCCTCGGATACCCTAATACCGTCGGGGTCAGAAGAGAACAAGAGTTGACCAAGTGAGGTCGACAGGAAAGAAGACGGAGAGGAGCCCGGCACAAGTAAGGGTTAATAAATCACAGCTATCCACAATGTTGCGCTATGCAGTTAGTTATTGAGGTATTAAGGGCGGAACAGCAGTGCCCCTGATGCGATTAATAAATCACAGCTATCCACAATGTTGCGCTATGCAGTTAGTTGTTGAGGTATTAAGGGCGGAACAGCAGTGCCCCTGATGCCATTAATAAATCACAGCTATCCACAATGTTGCGCTATGCAGTTAGTTATTGAGGTATTAGGGGCGGAACAGCAGTGCCCCTGATGCCATTAATAAATCACAGCTATCCACAATGTTGCGCTATGCAGTTAGTTATTGAGGTATTAAGGGCGGAACAGCAGTGCCCCTGATGCCATTAATAAATCACAGCTATCCACAATGTTGCGCTATGCAGTTAGTTATTGAGGTATTAAGGGCGGAACAGCAGTGCCCCTGATACGATTAATAAATCACAGCTATCCACAATGTTGCGCTATGCAGTTAGTTATTGAGGTATTAAGGGCGGAACAGCAGTGCCCCTGATGCCATTAGTAAATCACAGCTATCCACAATGTTGCGCTATGCAGTTAGTTATTGAGGTATTAAGGGCGGAACAGCAGTGCCCCTGATGCGATTAATAAATCACAGCTATCCACAATATTGCGCTATGCAGTTAGTTATTGAGGTATTAAGGGCGGAACAGCAGAGCCCCTGATGTGATTAATAAATCACAGCTATCCACAATGTTGCGCTATGCAGTTAGTTATTGAGGTATTAAGGGCGGAACAGCAGTGCCCCTGATGCCATTAATAAAGCACAGCTATCCACAATGTTGCGCTATGCAGTTAGTTATTGAGGTATTAAGGGCGGAACAGCAGTGCCCCTGATGCGATTAATAAATCACAGCAATCCACAATGTTGCACTATGCAGTTAGTTATTGAGGTATTAAGGGCGGAACAGCAGTGCCCCTGATGTCATTAATAAATCACAGCTATCCACAATGTCGCGCTGTGCAGTTAGTTATTGAGTTATTAAGGGCGGAACAGCAGTGCCCCTGATGCCATTAATAAATCACAGCTATCCACAATATTGCGCTATGCAGTTAGTTATTGAGGTATTAAGGGAGGAACAGCAGTGCCCCTGATGCCATTAATAAATCACAGCTATCCACAATATTGCGCTATGCAGTTCGTTATTGAGGTATTAAGGGCGGAACAGCAGTGCCCCTGATGCCATTAATAAATCACAGCTATCCACAATGTTGCGCTATGCAGTTAGTTATTGAGGTATTAAGGGCGGAACAGCAGTGCCCCTGATGTGATTAATAAATCACAGCTATCCACAATGTTGCGCTATGCAGTTGGTTATTGAGGTATTAAGGGCGGAACAGCAGTGCCCCTGATGCGATTAATAAATCACAGCTATCCACAATGTTGCGCTATGCAGTTAGTTATTGAGGTATTAAGGGCGGAACAGCAGTGCCCCTGATGCGATTAATAAATTACAGCTATCCACAATGTTGCGCTATGCAGTTAGTTATTGAAGTATTAAGGGCGGAACAGCAGTGCCCCTGATGCCATTAGTAAATCACAGCTATCCACAATGTTGCGCTATGCAGTTAGTTATTGAGGTATTAAGGGCGGAACAGCAGTGCTCCTGATGCCATTAATAAATCACAGCTATCCACAATGTTGCGCTATGCAGTTAGTTATTGAGGTATTAGGGGCGGAACAGCAGTGCCCCTGATGCCATTAATAAATCACAGCTATCCACAATGTTGCGCTATGCAGTTAGTTATTGAGGTATTAAGGGCGGAACAGCAGTGCCCCTGATGCCATTAATAAATCACAGCTATCCACAATGTTGCGCTATGCAGTTAGTTATTGAGGTATTAAGGGCGGAACAGCAGTGCCCTGATGCGATTAATAAATCACAGCTATCCACAATATTGCGCTATGCAGTTAGTTATTGAGGTATTAAGGGCGGAACAGCAGTGCCCCTGATGCGATTAATAAATCACAGCTATCCACAATATTGCGCTATGCAGTTAGTTATTGAGGTATTAAGGGCAGAACAGCAGTGCCCCTGATGCGATTAATAAATCTCAGCTATCCACAATGTTGCGCTATGCAGTTAGTTATTGAGGTATTAAGGGCGGAACAGCAGTGCCCCTGATGCGATTAATAAATCACAGCTATCCACAATGTTGCGCTATGCAGTTAGTTATTGAGGTATTAAGGGCGGAACAGCAGTGCCCCTGATGCCATTAATAAATCACAGCTATCCACAATGTTGCTCTATGCAGTTAGTTATTGAGGTATTAAGGGCGGAACAGCAGTGCCCCTGATGCGATTAATAAATCACAGCTATCCACAATATTGCGCTATGCAGTTAGTTATTGAGGTATTAAGGGCGGAACAGCAGTGCCCCCGATGCGATTAATAAATCACAGCTATCCACAATATTGCGCTATGCAGTTAGTTATTGAGGTATTAAGGGCAGAACAGCAGTGCCCCTGATGCGATTAATAAATCACAGCTATCCACAATGTTGCGCTATGCAGTTAGTTATTGAGGTATTAAGGGCGGAACAGCAGTGCCCCTGATGCGATTAATAAATCACAGCTATCCACAATGTTGCACTATGCAGTTAGTTATTGAGGTATTAAGGGCGGAACAGCAGTGCCCCTGATGTCATTAATAAATCACAGCTATCCACAATGTCGCGCTATGCAGTTAGTTATTAAGGGCGGAACAGCAGTGCCCCTGATGCCATTAATAAATCACAGCTATCCACAATATTGCGCTATGCAGTTAGTTATTGAGGTATTAAGGGAGGAACAGCAGTGCCCCTGATGCCATTAATAAATCACAGCTATCCACAATATTGCGCTATGCAGTTAGTTATTGAGGTATTAAGGGCGGAACAGCAGTGCCCCTGATGCCATTTATAAATCACAGCTATCCACAATGTTGCGCTATGCAGTTAGTTATTGAGGTATTAAGGGCGGAACAGCAGTGCCCCTGATGTGATTAATAAATCACAGCTATCCACAATGTTGCGCTATGCAGTTGGTTATTGAGGTATTAAGGGCGGAACAGCAGTGCCCCTGATGCCATTAGTAAATCACAGCTATCCACAATGTTGCGCTATGCAGTTAGTTATTGAGGTATTAAGGGCGGAACAGCAGTGCCCCTGATGTGATTAATAAATCACAGCTATCCACAATGTTGCGCTATGCAGTTGGTTATTGAGGTATTAAGGGCGGAACAGCAGTGCCCCTGATGCCATTAGTAAATCACAGCTATCCACAATGTTGCGCTATGCAGTTAGTTATTGAGGTATTAAGGGCGGAACAGCAGTGCCCCTGATGCGATTAATAAATCACAGCTATCCACAATGTTGCGCTATGCAGTTAGTTATTGAGGTATTAAGGGCAGAACAGCAGTGCCCCTGATGCGATTAATAAATCACAGCTATCCACAATGTTGCGCTATGCAGTTAGTTATTGAGGTATTAAGGGCGGAACAGCAGTGCCCCTGATGCGATTAATAAATCACAGCTATCCACAATGTTGCACTATGCAGTTAGTTATTGAGGTATTAAGGGAGGAACAGCAGTGCCCCTGATGCCATTAATAAATCACAGCTATCCACAATATTGCGCTATGCAGTTAGTTATTGAGGTATTAAGGGCGGAACAGCAGTGCCCCTGATGCCATTTATAAATCACAGCTATCCACAATGTTGCGCTATGCAGTTAGTTATTGAGGTATTAAGGGCGGAACAGCAGTGCCCCTGATGTGATTAATAAATCACAGCTATCCACAATGTTGCGCTATGCAGTTGGTTATTGAGGTATTAAGGGCGGAACAGCAGTGCCCCTGATGCCATTAGTAAATCACAGCTATCCACAATGTTGCGCTATGCAGTTAGTTATTGAGGTATTAAGGGCGGAACAGCAGTGCCCCTGATGCGATTAATAAATCACAGCTATCCACAATGTTGCGCTATGCAGTTAGTTATTGAGGTATTAAGGGCGGAACAGCAGTGCCCCTGATGCCATTAATAAATCACAGCTATCCACAATGTTGCGCTATGCAATTAGTTATTGAGGTATTAAGGGCGGAACAGCAGTTCTCCTGATGCCATTAATAAATCACAGCTATCCACAATGTTGCGCTATGCAGTTAGTTATTGAGGTATTAGGGGCGGAACAGCAGTGCCCCTGATGCCATTAATAAATCACAGCTATCCACAATGTTGCGCTATGCAGTTAGTTATTGAGGTATTAAGGGCGGAACAGCAGTGCCCCTGATGCGATTAATAAATCACAGCTATCCACAATATTGCGCTATGCAGTTAGTTATTGAGGTATTAAGGGCAGAACAGCAGTGCCCCTGATGCGATTAATAAATCACAGCTATCCACAATGTTGCGCTATGCAGTTAGTTATTGAGGTATTAAGGGCGGAACAGCAGTGCCCCTGATGCGATTAATAAATCACAGCTATCCACAATGTTGCGCTATGCAGTTAGTTATTGAGGTATTAAGGGCGGAACAGCAGTGCCCCTGATGCCATTAATAAATCACAGCTATCTACAATATTGCGCTATGCAGTTAGTTATTGAGGTATTAAGGGCGGAACAGCAGGTCATCTGCCCCTTGGCACTATATAGACAGTTCTGGAGAAGTTCATCGAAGAGTCATTGGCTTCACGGACATTATTGCTAACGCCCAAGTTTTGTCAGTATTAAAATTATTAAAATTAGTTAACAGACGTACGACGGCGCGAGTGTTATGGCTGGTTATTTAGGAGGACTGCAGTCTAAAGTAAAACAAGCTCATTAAGTTAATTGCTAGTGTCACGTGTTGCACTTAGTATTGCAACAGCCAGCTAAACGAATAACAAAATATCGAGTATTTTTCTTATTTCTTTCTGGAAGGTCACATTTCCTCTCTCATTCTTCGAAGAGAACTGAATATCTCCGAACCTTTGAACGAAAAAAATTACCGATGCTGATAATTGTAGTTTTAAGAGGCCTAACATTTAGGTAATTGTCCCCTAATGGTCTCGGTAATAGCGAAAATGAGAATTAAATGGAAACCAAAACGAAAATTACGTGAGACGGAAAATACATACAAAGGGAAACTCAGATGGAAACAACTCACAATATGGTCTTACAAAAGGGAATTTAGAACGATAATATTCACAAAAAGAATAGATTGAAAAAGATCCACGAAACGTAGGCTAGATTCAAAATACGTACAAAATGCAATGTAGCGTCAAAATACATACAAAATGCAAATGAGATCGAAAATACGTACAAAATGCAATTGAGGTTCCAAATACTTACAAAATGCAATTGAAATTGAAAATACACAATGCAATTCAGATTGAAATATCCCAGTTCCAATCCAAATTATTCACAAAGTGCAATTGAAATTCAAAATACTTACAAAATGCAATTGAAATTGAAAATGCTTACAAAATGGACGGTAGATTCAAACGACTCATGTGGATTGACAATACTTACAAAATGCAATTTAGATTGAAAATACTTGACAAAATGTAATTTAGATTCAAAATACCCATAAAATGCAATTGAGAATCAAAATATGTGCAAAATGCCCACCAAACAAATTGCAATTTAGATTCAAAATTCGTGCGAAATGAGGTTTTGGTGGAAAATACTTACAAAATGCAATTGAAATTCAAAATTCTCACTAAAAGGCCCGGCCACCTGCATTGAAAGACTTACTAATAGCAATTTAGATTGTCAATCTTTCCAAAAGCAATTGAGGTTGAAAACAATCGCGCGATGTAATTTAGATCGAAAAAACTTAAAATGCAACGTAGATTAAAAATGCCTTAAAAAATCGCTAAAAGGGAATTTAGATACACGGTGAACCAAGTAACAAAAATCAGTGCGGCAATTTTAAAGAGAAAAGGAAATATAAGGAAAAGAAGGGAGGGGAGAGAGGAGAGGGTCCGCCCCAAAGGTAAGGGACAAAAGGGGAAAACGGACCCAGCTCAGGAATCTCTTGGGGTCGCCAACTCCCGAACTCACCAGCCGTGATGATGATGATGATAATTGTTGTTTTAAGGGGCCTAACATCTAGGCTATCGGTCCCTGATGGTTTGGGTGATCGTGAAGATGAAAATGAAATGTAAACTTAAAACTAAAACTACCAGCCTAAAAGGCCCGTCTACCTGCATTGAAAGACTTACTAAAACGCAATTTAGATTGTCAATCTTTACAAAATGCAATTGAGGTTGAAAACAATCGCGAGAATTAATTTAGATAGAAAAAACTTACAAAATGCAACGTAGATCAAAAATGCCTTAAAAATCGCTAAAAGGGATTTTAGACACACGGTGAACCAAGTAACAAAAAAGTGCGGGAATTTTTAAGACAAAAGGAAATATATGATGATGATGATAATTGTTGTTTTAAGGGGCCTAAGATCGAGGTTATCGGCCCCTAATGATCTGGGTGATAGCGAAAATGATAATGAAATGGAAACCAGAACAAAATTATCTGAGACGGAAAATACGTACAAAAAGGAACTCACAATATGGTCTTACAAAAGGGAATTTAGAACGCAAAGAGTCACAAAAAGAATACATGGAAAAATACCCACAAAACGTAGGCTAGATTCAAAATACGTACAAAATGAAATGTAGCGTCGAAATACTTCAAAATGCAACTGAAATTCAAAATACTTACAAAATGCAAATGAGATCGAAAACACGTACAAAATGCAATTGAGGTTCAAAATACTTACAAAATGCAATTGAAATTGAAAATACACAATGAAATTCAGATTGAAATAGGCCCTATCCCAGTTCCAATCCAAATTATTCACAAAGTGCAATTAAACTACTGAGGGATATCTACTTTGCACTTATTCAGTCTTCTCTCACGTATGGAATAATTACATGGGGAGGAGCTTATCGAACTATTTAAAAAAAAAGCTCAAGTAATGCAAAACTTGGTGTTGCGTATCATGTATAAAAAGGAAAGGTTATATCCTACGAATGAATTGTATGCGGAAGCAAACGTCATGAATATAGGACAACTTTACGCGACGGAAGTCTATAAATATATCTATAAAAATAAAAATTCAGTCATAAACATGAGCCACACCTACCAAACAAGAGGTAGAACAGGAAATATGTCTGTCCTCTTCAAACCAAATCTATCTATTGCAAAGCGTAATTTTCAATACTTTATTCCTAAATTTTATAATATCCTTCCTAAAGCCATAAAAGAGCAGTTACATAAATCTACAAGGTTTATACGAAACGCAAAGATATTCGTTCGAGAAAATAAAAATGTAATTAAAGATATATTAAAGTAGCTTATTCTATAAATTAGCATTACCATTGCTACCTAGCTATTTCACAACGCTTATTTTAATAAATACAGTATATGTAATATATTTTCTAACATGAACACTTAACGTTATAATTAGGTAAGTAGAACTAATATGCCACCCACAAGGCCTTGCCTTACGTGGTATAGCTTACATGTATTCTTCCCTAACTCGGCTGAATTTGATATTCATCACATAGATCTCAGAATGTACATTTTTAGACTAATACGTTTACTTAGATAATAATCAAAAATGGACTAAAGTTATGATATGATGAAGATTGTACATGTTCAATATAACGGGACTCCAGTGATCAAGAGAACAAGTGAATTATACACTGATGTAGTGCAAAGGACAATGTGTATATAGCACACGTGATTTCTTGAACAATGTACGGACGTATGTCCTAATACTTAAAAAGCTATGTGTGTATATATTTTCTTGTATTGCTGGATGTAATATTGATTATTCATAATAATAATAATAATGATAATAATAACATACTAGAAGAAGAAATGGAAAACTAAAGGAGAATAAGGCAAATAAAGGACAGGAGGAAAAGAAATGCCCTCAACCCTCGAAGAATGCGGATTGAAGGACTTGGAAGGAAGGAGAGCCATGAAAGGCAGATAGGAAAGTGAAAGAGGAGAGGGTCCGCCCCGAAGGTAAGGGACAAAAGGGGAAAACGGACCCAGCTCAGGAATCCCTCGGGGTCGCCAACTCCCGAACTCTCCAGCCGTGAGCCCCTGAGGGTGTAGTATTATCTAGGGTGCACAAAAGTGGTGGGGCTACATACACCCTGCCTCCTTAAGGACCTTGAGCACAAGGCAGAAGGTAAAAGGAAAAGAAAAAGATGATGATGATAATTGTTTTAAGGGGACTAACATCTAGGTTATCGGCCCCTAATGATCTGGGTGATAGCGAAAATTAGACTGAAATAGAAACCAGAACGAAAATTATGTGAGACGGAAAATACGTACAAAGAGAAACTCAGATGGAAACAACTCACAATATGGTCTTACAAAAAGGAATTTAGAACGAAAAGGTTCACAAAAAGAATAGATTGAAAAAGACCCACAAAACGTAGGCTAGATTCAAAATACGTACAAAATGCAATGTTGCGTCGAAATACTTACAAAATGCAACTGAAATTCAAAATACTTACAAAATGCAAATGAGATCGGAAATACGTACAAAATGCAATTGAGGTTCAAAATACTTACAAAATGCAATTGAAATTGAAAATACACAATGCAATTCAGGTTGAAATAGGCCCTATCCCAGTTCCAATCCAAATTAGTCACAAAGTGCAATTGAAATTCAAAATACTTACAAAATGCAATTGAAATTGAAAATGCTTACAAAATGTACGGTAGATTCAAACGACTCATGTGGAATGTCAATACTTACAAAAAGCAATTTAGATTGAAAATACTTGATAAAATGTAATTTAGATTCAAAATACCCACAAAATGCAATTGAGAATCAAAATATGTGCAAAATGCCCAACAAACAAAATGCAATTTAGATTCAAAATTCGTGCGAAATGCGGTTTTGGTTGAAAATACTTACAAAATGCAATTGAAAATCAAAATACTCACTAAAAGGCCCGTCTACCTCCATTGAAAGACTTACTAAAAAGCAATTTAGATTGTCAATCTTTACAAAATGCAATTGAGGTTGAAAACAATCGCGAGAATTAATTTAGATCGAAAAAACTTACAAAATGCAACGTAGATCAAAAATGCCTTAAAAATCGCTAAAAGGGATTTTAGACACACGGTGAACCAAGTAACAAAAAAGTACGGGAATTTTTAAGACAAAAGGAAATATATGATGATGATGATAATTGTTGTTTTAAGGGGCCTAAGTTCGAGGTTATCGGCCCCTAATGATCTGGGTGATAGCGAAAATGATAATGAAATGGAAACCAGAACAAAATTATCTGAGACGGAAAATACGTGCAAAAAGGAACTCACAATATGGTCTTACAAAAGGGAATTTAGAACGCAAAGAGTCACAAAAAGAATACATGGAAAAATACCCACAAAACGTAGGCTAGATTCAAAATACGTACAAAATGCAATGTAGCGTCGAAATACTTCAAAATGCAACTGAAATTCAAAATACTTACAAAATGCAAATGAGATCGAAAACACGTACAAAATGCAATTGAGGTTCAAAATACTTACAAAAATGCAATTGAAATTGAAAATACACAATGCAATTCAGATTGAAATAGGCCCTATCCCAGTTCCAATCCAAATTATTCACAAAGTGCAATTGAAATTCAAAATACTTACAAAATGCAATTGAAATTGAAAATGCTTACAAAATGTACGGTGATTCAAACGACTCATGTGGATTGACAATACTTACAAAATGCAATTTAGATTGAAAATACTTGACAAAATGTAATTTAGATTCAAAATACCCACAAAATGCAATTGAGAATCAAAATATGTGCAACATGCCCACCAAACAAAATGCAATTTAGATTCAAAATTCGTGCGAAATGCGGCGTTGGTTGAAAATTCTTACAAAATGCAATTGAAATTCAAAATACTCACTAAAAGGCCCGGGCACATGCATTGAAAGACTTACTAAAAAGCAATTTAGATTGTCAATCATTACAAAATGCAATTGAGGTTGAAAACAATCGCGAGATGTAATTTAGATCGAAAAAACATACAAAAAGCAACGTAGATTAAACATGCCTTAAAAATCGCTAGAAGGGAATTTAGACACACGGTGAACCATGTAACAAAAACAGTGCGGGAATCTTAAAGAGAAAAGTAAATTTAAGGAAAAGAGGAGTGGAGAGGAGAGGAGAGGAGAGGAGAGGAGAGGAGAGGAGAGGGGAGAGAGGAAAAGGTCCGCCTCAAAGGGAAGGGACAAAAGGGGGAAAACGGACCCAGCTCAGGAATCCCTCAGGGTCGCCAACTCCCGAACTCACCAGCCGTGAGCCCCTGAGGGTGTAGCATTATCGACGGTGCACCAGAAGTGGTGGGGCTACATACACCCTGCCTCCTTAAGGGCCTTGAGCACAAGGCAGGAGGTAAAAGGAAAAGAAAAAGATGGCTGACCCCTCACAGAAGGAGGGTATCAGGAAAGATGAGACAAGGGCCAATTAAGGCGGGAAAGTGAAAGACTCCCTAGGCCTCGGATAACCTAATACCTTCGGGGTCGGAAGAGAACAAGAGTTGACCAAGAGAGGGCGACATGAAAGAAGAAAGAGAGGAGCCCGGTACAAGTAAGTGGAAAAGGAAATATAATGAAAGGCGGAGAGGAGGGGAGAGAGGAGAGGGTCCGCCCCAAAGGTAAGGGACAAAAGGGGAAAACAGACCCAGCTCAGGAATCCCTCGGGGTCGCCAACTCCCGAACTCACCAGCCGTGAGCCCCTGAGGGTGTAGCATTATCGACGGTGCACCAGAAGTGGTGGGGCTACATACACCCTGCCTCCTTAAGGGCCTTGAGCACAAGGCAGGAGGTAAAAGGAAAAGAAAAAGATGGCTGACCCCTCACAGAAGGAGGGTATCAGGAAAGATGAGACAAGGGCCAATTAAGGCGGGAAAGTGAAAGACTCCCTAGGCCTCGGATAACCTAATACCTTCGGGGTCGGAAGAGAACAAGAGTTGACCAAGAGAGGTCGACATGAAAGAAGAAAGAGAGGAGCCCGGTACAAGTAAGTGGAAAAGGAAATATGATGAAAGGCGGAGAGGAGGGGAGAGAGGAGAGGGTCCGCCCCAAAGGTAAGGGACAAAAGGGGAAAACAGACCCAGCTCAGGAATCCCTCGGGGTCGCCAACTCCCGAACTCACCAGCCGTGAGCCCCTGAGGGTGTAGCATTATCGACGGTGCACCAGAAGTGGTGGGGCTACATACACCCTGCCTCCTTAAGGGCCTTGAGCACAAGGCAGGAGGTAAAAGGAAAAGAAAAAGATGGCTGACCCCTCACAGAAGGAGGGTATCAGGAAAGATGAGACAAGGGCCAATTAAGGCGGGAAAGTGAAAGACTCCCTAGGCCTCGGATAACCTAATACCTTCGGGGTCGGAAGAGAACAAGAGTTGACCAAGAGAGGTCGACATGAAAGAAGAAAGAGAGGAGCCCGGTACAAGTAAGTGGAAAAGGAAATATGATGAAAGGCGGAGAGGAGGGGAGAGAGGAGAGGGTCCGCCCCAAAGGTAAGGGACAAAAGGGGAAAACAGACCCAGCTCAGGAATCCCTCGGGGTCGCCAACTCCCGAACTCACCAGCCGTGAGCCCCTGAGGGTGTAGCATTATCTAGGGTGCAACAGAAGTGGTGGGGCTACATACACCCTGCCTCCTTAAGGGCCTTGAGCACAAGGCAGGAGGTAAAAGGAAAAGAAAAAGAAGGCTGACCCCTCACAGAAGGAGGGTATCAGGAAAGATGAGACAAGGGCCAATTAAGGCGGGAAAGTGAAATACTCCCTAGGCCTCGGATAACCTAATACCGTCGGGGTCGGAAGAGAACAAGAGTTGACCAAGTGAGGTCTACAGGAAAGAAGACGGGAGGAGCCCGGCACAAGTAAGTGGAAGCAATGCCGGACTCAGCTGGGGCCCCGTGGTCGCCAACCCACGTCCCACTAGATGTAAGCCCCTGAGGGTTGGTGTGCATGATTTTTATAGTCGTTTACAGCGGCAGCTTCAGCTTGGTAATAATAATAAAAGTGAAGAGATCTGAATCAGTTGAGTTTTGAATTATTAAATCGTTAGGAAATCAGAGAGACCAATAGCGGGTTGATTTTTAAGTATGAAAGGAGAAAACAGACCTATAGTAGGTTTTTGATTGAAATAATAATAGTTTTGATAAGCCTCGCTTTAGTTTGGGATAAAATGATAATGAAAATGGATTTGTGGAATGTGCTGTAGTAAGATATTTCTATCGATCCCACGGCCCACTAGGCACCATCCCGAGCGAGCCAGCCGTGGCCAACCCCCCAGGAAGATGCCCCGCGAGGCCGCAGTCGGGTAGAAACAATGTAGTGAGTTAAAAGACTGTGTTATTGTTGATTAAAATGTAGTTCTGTAGCGGGGAGTTTGAATTTCGAAGAGCTGTTCCCTGATTGGTCGTTCGGATCTTGCAACAGCCAATCAGGGCCTGGCAGTGCCTGGCTGCTGGCTTGCTGCTGTGAAAGTGTTTTTGAAGACTTTGTTAGTGTAAAATTAATGTTTTTCGAGTTGTTATTAGTTGGTTAAACTGTAGTTTTATTGTTTTAAGCTTGTAATGTGGAAATGAGTGCTATGGCCAGCCGATTTGGCAGGTCGCTACATGACATCCCAGGCGATATGGCTTTGGCCATATCCCCAGGCAGGCACTCAGCGATAGGGAGTCCTGTGTTCGATCTGGCTAGGCTATTGTGACTGTAGAGAGTTGGGAGATCAGTTGAAGAAGCTGGGAGAGTGCAGTGGCGTGCTGGACTGAAGGAGGGGGGCTGTTTTTAGTGTGAGTAGCGATGGGATGTTGGGACTGGTTCGATGCCTGGTGAGTGTTCTATGCCTTCGCTTGATGGCGTCTTTGATATATTTACACCCTCCATAGGACGCTGCGTGATTGTCCCCACAGTTTACACACATGGGGCTGTCTTTATGCACCATACAATCTGTGTGATGATGATTTTTGCCACACCTATTGAAATTTGCCGCGTCGTGATTCAAGCGTTGGCATTTGTAACACTGAAAGATGAGTGTAGTAAGTTGTGTACTGGCTGGACGGCGTCGCGGCGCCCTAGTTGGTGTGTTTGGTTTATTAGGAGACTTGTGTTTGCGCGACGCTTGTTCTGAGGAAATGGGCTGAATGTGGGCTGGAGTTTTGGATAATGTAGGGCCATCTGGCTCTGAGTCAGTAGCGTGAGTGATGGAATGAATTGGAGAAGGAGCGGTTTGTGGCAAATGAGGGAGTTTAGTTTTCTCTGAAGTGAGCTTAACTGGGATCACGGAGATCTGAGTTATAGGAGTTGTAGACAGGGTATGAACTGTTTGTGTCTGCTTTGTTGATGGATATTTAGGCAAAGGAGGTGATATTGGGATCGTTTGAGATTGCTCTTCACGGTCTGCTTGGTTTCAGTTGGAGAATCGAAAACGTATGGGCTCAAGTATCTGAATGGGGAAATAGCTGAGTGAGCCTTCAGCGCTTCGCCCAAGAGGGCTAGATGTTTCACATGCGTCGGGATGACTGTTACATAATGCTGAACAGTCTCTTCAATACATACCACGTTATGGTAAAAGGGGGCAAGTGTTAGGCATATGGCCTGTCGAAGAGAGTCTGGGTCCATGATGCGGGAAAGGTGAATCAAGATCATCTTATTCCATTCTGTAATTGCTTTATGGGGATTGGTAGCAAAAAGCCGTTCACATGTGTCAATTTGTTTGAACCAGTTGAATTGAGAGCGTGTGTTTGGTGTATCCCGGAAGGTATCCCTGGCAGGATCTGCTGGATTGAACTCTTCGGGATTGTGTTTGCGTTGGCGTTGAGAGTTCATGTCTGTTTTCGTGAAGTGAGAATATGAAATGTGAACGGATGAATAGGTCAAATGCTTGGCAGAACTCAGGGGAACGTAGATTTGGCCTCGTCCAAGTAAAAACTACCAGTCATCCAAGGTTTCCAGTTATTAAAGCAGAGGGGCTTGCGACAGTGTATGAGCTGGTAAAAAAAATTAAATTTAATAATTAATTAATGATTAATTAATCAATTATTAGCCACTGGTTGAGAGAAGGGAAGAGTATGGCTTGGCAGCAACTCAGGGCGAAAGGATTTGCTTGACTTGGAGCAGCTGAGGGTGTGCTATATGCTTCGTTGTTGACGACAATGGGTAGATGGTTGGAATGGATTGTTACTTGAATAATGCAGGGAGGAAGCGGAAAGATTTTAGCTTGGATAGGGTTGAGGGTAACGATGTATCGGAGCCTCGGTGGAAGTAGGACCATCAATTTGCATCAATTCTTGGAGTCGTAGGAGTATTCGCTGATCTTGGCAGGAGCTCGGAGGTAACAGCGTCTGACTAGCTCGGATGCTGACTAGCGAATCACTCAAAGTTCTGAGGGCTCTCTTCTGCATCGTTGTCCTTGGTGATTGGAGTAGTCACAGCCTTTCAACTACTCATGTTGAATCTCTCCAGTATGGTTTCCGTGTAATGAGCTTGGCTCACACGTATTGACCCATATTTTCCTTGGTTGATTTCCAATCCTAGGTTGTACGATGCTGGCTTAGAGGTGATTTTAAATCTGTCGTTTCAGATCGTCGATAAATTTATGGAGTTCCTGCTGTTCTTCAGCTGCAATCATTCCATCGTCAACGTAGAGAACGAAGAACATCTTCTTTCGTCCTTTTTGCCTCACGAAGAGACAAGGATCCGCTTCACTTCGCCGAAATCCCAGGCTGATGATGCAGTTGCTGAACTTCTCATTCCAGCATCGAGGAACTTGCTTCAGTCCATACAAGCTTTTCTTCAGGCGGCATACCCTGGCAGATCCATCACCATGTCCTCCAGGTTGTTGCATATATATAGTTTCCTGGAGGTCACCATAGAGAAATGCCGTTGAAACGTCGATCTGTGCTAGTTTCATTTTCTCTTTTGCAGCAACACTGAGCAATGTTCTGATGGTTGATGTCCTGGCCACTGGACTGAAGGTGTGGTTGTAATCTACTCCTTTCCGCTGTGAATAGCATTTGATGACCAATCTGGCTTACAATTTATCGACCGATCCATCGACGTTCGTTTTAACTCGGTAGACCCATTTGTTTGAAATGGCTCTTTTCCTGGAGGCAGTTCAGCCAGTTCCCAAGTTTTGTTCTCTTCAAGAGCTTTCATCTCACGACCCATGGCTTCCTTCCACTGGTCCTGTTGATCTGATCTCATGGCTTCACTGTAGGATTCAGGTTCTTGTTGAGGGCTTGAGAGATACATCACGAAGTCTTGATACTTTGATGGAGGATTGAGAGACGAACGCTCACGAAATCGTCGAACGATGGTTTCATCTGGGATTGGAGTACCTTTTTGTTCTGGTTGACTTTCAGCTTCGTCTTCATTATTCAGGTCCAAGAATTCATCTTCCTCTTCTTCGCTCTGCGTTTCGTCGTCAGCTTGTTGTTTTTCTGGGGTCGAATCTTGTTCTGGTTGAACAGAGGAGTCTAAGCTTCCCGGAAGATTGACGTCACTCTTGTGCTGCAACACTTTCTCAACGAAAGTGACATCTCTCATCGAATTTGTTTACCTTCCTCTTCACAAACGATCCTGTAGCCGTCGTCGTTGTCGTATCCGATGAGAATTCCTTTGGTGGCCTTGTGATCCATCTTCTTCCTTTGCTGCTAGGGAACATGCGCTTAGCAGGTAGACCCGATCACCCGAAGATGCTTCAGACCTGGTTTCCTGCCGTACCATACCTCGTAAGGAGATGTTCCATCAGCTTGGGAAGGTCCAGTCCTGTTAAGAACGTTAGGCTGCTGCCCGGATCATCTCGGCCCAAAGTTTTTGTGGAAGTTTTCCATGAGCATACATCATTGCTCGAGCAGATTCAACCACGGTGCGGTTCTCTCTTTCGCTGGATCCATTTTGTTCCGGAGTGTATGGCGTGACGAGGCATTGAACAATTCCTTCTTTCTGCAAGATTTTTCTGACATGCTGGTTGTCGAATTCTTTGCCATTGTCACTCAGCAGCTCCCTGATGTTGTGTCCGAGAGTCTTAGCTTCTGCAACGAATTGGGCTAATTTCTCTAGAACTTCAGACTTTTCTCTGATGAAGTAAATAGTCCTGAACTTCGTGAAATCATCATTGAAGAGGACGAAATACTTGTATCGTGACATCGACTCGTCGAATTGGCCGCAGACATCTGTGTGAATCCGCTCTCCCGGTTTCGTAGTTCCAGACCTCGTTCCGAAAGGCAGACGATGAGCCTTGCCGTAGACGCAGCCTTCACACAGTTCACTGTCCAGCTCAACGCGGATTCCCAGCTCATTGTTCAGGAGGGATCTCACGTGTCGCTTATACTGGTAGTAATCGTGTCCTCTACAGCAGAAGAATGGCAGACCTACTTATTAAAGAAGTCATGGAACAGTACAGGAAGATCAAAATCGACACTGCAACCAAATTAGCTACCCTCTCATCCAGTCCGCATAACATTGTATATCTGGAAAAGAGCGGTGCATGGGATTTACTGCGGTCCATTGTTACAGATAATGATGATGATGATGATAATAGTTGCTTTAAGGGAACTAACATCGAGGTTATCGGCCCCTAATGATCTGGGTGATAGCGAAAATGATAATGAAATGGAAACCAGAACAAAATTATCCGAGACGGAAAATACGTACAAAAAGGAACTCAGATGGAAACAACTCACAATATGGTCTTACAAAAGGGAATTTAGAACGAAAAGTTGCACAAAAAGAATAGATTGAAAAAAGACCCACAAGACGTAGGCGAGATTCAAAATACGTACAAAATGCAATGTAGCGTCGAAATACTTACAAAATGCAACTGAAATTCAAAATACTTACAAAATGCAAATGAGATCGAAAATACGTACAAAATGCAATAGAGATTCAAAATACTTACAAAATGCAATTGAAATTGAAAATACACAATGCAATTCAGATTGAAATATCCCAGTTCCAATCCAAATTATTCACAAAGTGCAATTGAAATTCAAAATACTTACAAAATGCAATTGAAATTGATGATGATGATGATAATTGTTGTTCTAAGGAGCCTAACATCTAGGTTATCGGCCCCTGATGGTTTGGGTGATCGTGAAGATGAAAAAAGCAAAAGCGAACTTAAAAACTAAAGCTAACTACTACCCTACATACTAGAAGAAGAAATGGAAAAATAAAGGAGTATAAGGCAAATAAAGGACAGGAGGAAAAGAAATGCCCTCAACCCTCGAAGAAGGCGGATTGAGGGACTTGGAAGGAAGGAGAGCCATGAAAGGCAGATAGGAAAGTGAAAGAGGAGAGGGTCCGCCCCAAAGGTAAGGAACAAAAGGGGAAAACGCACCCAGCTCAAGAATCCCTCGGGGTCGCCAACTCCCGAACTCACAGCCGTGAGCCCCTGAGGGTGTAGCATTATCTAAGGTGCACCAGAAGTTGTGGGGCTACATACACTCAGCCTCCTTAAGGGCCTAGAGCACAAGGCAGGAGGTAAAAGGAAGAGAAAAAGAAGGCTGACCCCTCGCAGAAGGAGGGTATCAGAAAAGATGAGACAAGGGCCAATTAAGGCGGGAAAGGAAGAGACTCCCTAGGCCTCGGATACCCTAATACCGTCGGGGTCAGAAGATGATGATGATGATGATAATTGTTGTTTTAAGGGGCCTAACATCTAGGTTATCGGCCCCTGATGGTTTGGGTGATCGTGAAGATGAAAATGATGATGATGATGATAATTGTTGTTTTAAGGGGCCTAACATCTAGGTTATCGGCCCCTGATGGCTTGGGTGATCGTGAAGATGAAAATGAAAAGCGAACCTTACACTAAAACTAACTACTATCCTACATACTAGAAGAAGAAAATGAAAACTAAAGTAGGAAAAGGCAAATAAAGGACAGGAGGAAAAGAAATGCCCTCAACCCTCGAAGAAGGCGGATTGAGGGACTTGGAAGGAAGGAGAGCCATGAAAAGCAGATAGGAAAGTGAAAGAGGAGAGGGTCCGCCCCCAAGGGTAAGGGACAAAAGGGGAAAACGGACCCAGCTCAGGAATCCCCCGGGATCGCCAACTCCCGAACTCAGCAGCCGTGAGCGACTGAGGGTGTAGCATTATCTAGGGTGCACCAAAAGTGGTGGGGCTACATACACCCGGCCTCCTTGAGGGCCTTAAGCAGAAGGCAGGAGGTAAAATGAAAAGAAAAAGAAGTCTGACCCCTCGCAGAAGGAGGGAATCAGAAAAGATGAGACAAGGGCCAATTAAGGCGGGAAAGGAAGAGACTCCCGAGGCCTCGGATACCCTAATACCGTCGGGGTCGGAAGAGAACAAGAGTTGACCAAGTGAGGTCGACAGGAAAGAAGACAGAGAGGAGCCCGGCACAAGTAAGTGGAAGCAATGCCGGACTCAGCTGGGGCCCCGTGGTCGCCAACCCACAACCCACTAGATGTGAGCCCCTGGGGGGAGATGAAAATGAAAAGCGAACTTAAAACTAAAACTAACTACTAACCTACATACTAGAAGAAGTAATGGACAACTAAAGGAGAATAAGGCAAATAAAGGACAGGAGGAAAAGAAATGCCCTCAACCCTCGAAGAAGGCGGATTGAGGGACTTGGAAGGAAGGAGAGCCATGAAAGGCAGATAGGAAAGTGAAAGAAGAGAGGGTCCGCCCCAAAGGTAAGGGACAAAAAGGGAAAACGGACCCAGCTCAGGAATCCCTCGGGGCCGCCAACTCCCGAACTCACCAGCCGTGAGCCCCTGAGGGTGTAGCGATGATGATGATGATGATGATAATTGTTGTTTTAAGGGGCCTAACATCGAGGTTATCGGCCCCTAATGAAATGGAATGACGTGAAATGAAAGGATGTAGATAAAAACAACTCACTGCCATGGATGAAGCGAAAATGGTGTTTATAAAACAGACAGTGAGCCCCAAAAAATATGCCTTATTTGAATAAAAAGAATAAAAGGCGGATGGTAAAAAAGGATAAAACAAATAAGGCATAGGGAACAATACAATACATAACACAATAAAAAACATAAAACAGATTTAACCACAATTAAAAGTCGTAACTACACCTTAAAACTTAAAAAAGTAACCACTCTCCCTCATGAACCGGATGACGAGGTCAGCTGACGACTCGTCATCACGGAGAATAAGGGAGAGGGTATTAGGCAGTTTAAGAGTCCTGCGCAGATCGGCCAGATCCACACACTCCAAGAGAAGGTGTGCCACGGTTAGGTGGGCGCCGCAAGTACACACAGGAGGATCTTCTCTCTTTAGCAAGTGGGAGTGCGTAGCAATCCCATGGCCGATCCGGAGTCGACAGAGTACCACAGCTTCCTTCCGGAGAGATCGGAAGGAAGATTTCCACACCTTCGTTGTCTCCTTGATGCCTCTCAGTTTGTTGGGTGGAGGCGTGGCACGCCATGCCTCCTCCCAATGCGACAGGATCGTATGCCGCAACTGAGAGCGCACATCACTAGCAGGCACCTTATACGGTAGCGAGGGCAGTGCGACTGCCTCTCTCGCCGCCTGATCAGCAAGCTCGTTTCCCGCAATACCCATGTGGCTAGGAAGCCACACAAAGGTCACCCCGGTTCCAGCGTTACGCGAACTGACGAGCAGGTCGTGCACACGCTGGACCAACGGGTGCTTCGGGAAACACACATCGATCGCCTGCAGCGCACTCAGAGAGTCAGTACACAAAAGAAAAAGCTGGTGATCGTCTGATAACGTGTACCGCAGAGCCTCTAAGATGGCATAGAGCTCCGCTGTGTACACGCTACACGCCTCGGGAAGAGAAAAGAGAAACCGACGATCCTCAACCACAAATGCACAGCCTACTTTCTCGTTTACCCTCGAACCGTCCGTGAATACAAGCCCTGATCCCGGATACCGTGTCACCACGGACTGGAACAACCTCCGATGGACGGAGGAGTCCGTGTCCGACTTGGGGCCGGTGTGCAGATCCAGGATGATATCAGGGCGAGAGACCATCCACGGAGGGGCCTTGCTAGGTACTCGGACGATACAGGAGACAGAAGGAAATCGGAACTGACGGTATAAGTCATCCAAGCGAATCCCCGCCGGCCGAGTGGCTCGGGCGAGCACATCATACAGCCGGCGATTCGGATTGGAAAACAAACATGGATAGCTTGGATGAAGTGGCATCCGTCGAAGAGTTGCAGCATAGGTCAGCAGTACTTGTTGGCGCCTCAGGTGTAAAGGAGGTACGCCAGCCTCGGCGAGCAAGCTGACGACTGGGCTTGTCCGAAAGGCACCCGTCGCCAGCCTCACACCGCCGTGGTGGACACTGTCCAGTTTAACAAGCACTGACTTACGGGCCGAACCATATGCTACACTGCCATAATCTAACCTAGATAAAATCAGTGACTTATAAAAGCGCAGGAGCACCACGCGGTCCGCCCCCCATGATGTGCCGCTAAGAAACCGCAACATGTTGTGTTTCTTAGCGCAAGCAGTTTTCAAACATCGCACGTGTGGTTCCCACGTCAATTTCTGATCGAAAAGGAGCCCAAGGAACCGGTACGCAGCAACAACAGGCAAAGCTACATTGCCCAGATAAAGCTCAGGATCTGGATGGAGGGTGCGCTTTCGGCAGAAATGGACAACCGAGGACTTAGCGGTTGAGAATCGAAAGCCATGCTCCAGTGTCCAGCGTTCCACTCTCCGAATAGCTTGTTGTAGCTGTCGTTCAGCGACCGCCATATTTTGCGCACTATAATGTAGAGCAAAGTCGTCTACATATAGCGACGGTACCACTGCTGGACCAGCAGCAGCGACTATACCGTTTATGGCAATCGCAAATAATGTTACGCTAAGCACCGATCCCTGTGGGACTCCGTTTTCCTGTATATGATATTGCGAATATGTCCCCCCTATTCGGACACGGAACAGGCGAAGGGACAGAAAATTCGCAATAAAAACCGGCAAGTTACCTCGGAATTTCCATTGATGCAGGGTAGAGAGGATGCCGTAACGCCAAGTGGTGTCATAGGCCTTCTCGAGGTCAAAGAAAACAGCGACTAGGTGCTGTCTCCGGAGAAAAGCGTCCTGTATGGCAGTCTCCAGGCGTACCAGATGGTCGTTGGTACACCGTGACGCCCTGAAACCACACTGGTATTCAGACAGGAGTCCCCGTTTCTCCAGGACCCACACCAGGCGCCGATTGACCATCCTCTCAAAGAGCTTGCACAAACCGTTTGTGAGACAAATAGGTCTGTAACTCCCTGACAATTTGGGATCCTTATCGGGCTTCAGGATAGGTATAATGATACCTTCCTGCCATTGCGCTGCAAAAACACACCTTCCAACCAGATACGATTAAACACCCTGAGCAAATAGCGAATGCTCTCATCGTTAAGGTGTTTAAGCATTTGGTTGTGAATATTATCCGGGCCAGGAGACGTGTCCCTGCAGAGCGCCAGCGCTCCGCGGAGTTCCCACTCCGTAAAGGGCACGTTGTACTCCTCCGAAGCGCGGGAAGCAAAACTAAGATGGAAACGTTCCGCTTCGCGCTTCAGGGCCAGGAAGGCAGGGTCATAGTTACCGGAACCGGATATATCCGCAAAATACGAGGCGAGATGGTTTGCAACGCGATAAGGATCTGTAACCAGTTCATTAGCAATGGAAATTCCCGGTACAGTAGAAGATGTCTGAATTCCCGAAATGCGTCTTAGTTTAGTCCACACTTGAGAGGAGGGGGTATGTGCCGTAATAGAAGACACATACCGTTCCCAGGATTGTTTCTTACTCTGGCGAATAAGAATCCGTGCCTTGGCACGGAATTTCTTAAACGCCACCAAATTGGCCATGGTTGGACGCCGACGGTAGTGCTTATGAGCTCGACGACGGTCTCTTATTGCCGCTGCAATATCCTCTGTCCACCAAGGGACGAGTTTGCGACGAGGAGTCCCAGAAAAGGATGGAATGGACTCCTCGGCGGCAGCAAGAAGCACATCGGTGATGTGCTGTACCTCGTCATCGACGCTCCGGCAACCAAGATCAACGAATACAGCTCGTTCTTGAAACGAGGGCCAATTTGCCCGCTTAAGAACCCAACGACTGGGGAACTCAACGAGCGTCTGGTTCAGAAGGGTAAGAACGATCGGGAAATGGTCACTGTCACAGAGGTCATCGTGTACATACCAGCCAAATAAGGGGACCAGCGCACGGCTACACACACTCAAGTCAATGTGTGAGTTCGTGCCGTGCGCTAAGCTAAAATGTGTAGCTTCCCCTGTATTTAATAGACATAAATCCAACCCTTGAATTAAGCCTTTCACGTCCCTTCCTCTGGGGCAGGAAGATGGTGATCCCCAGTGGGGGTGATGAGAGTTGAAATCACCCACGAGTAGGAAAGGGACTGGAAGTTGATCAACAAGATCTAAGACGTCATGAATATCAAGGGGTTGGTTCGGTGGAAGGTACACGTTACAAACAGTTGTCATAGCAGGCAAGGACACGCGAACTGCAATAGCTTCCAGAGGAGTGGCGAGTGGAAACTCCTCACTATAGCAGTCAGAGCGAACGAAGGTACAAACGCCCCCGGAAGCCCGGGCGGCGTCTTGTCGCTCTTTAGAGTATAGTCGGAAACCTCTCAGAACAGTCTCGTGATCAGGTCTGAGGTTTGTTTCCTGTAGGCAGACTATACTCGCCGCGTATTGGGCAATAAGCTGACGGAGCTCTGTCAAATGCCTGTCATAACTGTTACAATTCCACTGTAACAGTGCCATTGTGTGAACTTAGGGAATAAGTTGGAGCAGCAAGCTACTCCAACTTTGACTCTGGAGAATCTACAGTCACTACGTCGACTATAATCTCCATGTCCTCAGGCGAGTTCATGGAGTGAATCGACTCGGTAGATGATTTCCTGGACGCAGTTCGGCGGCGGGGGGATCTCCGTGGGGAGCGCGAAGATTTGGGGGCCGAAACGTCCCCAGGCGCAGAAGCATCCGCAGGTGTTGGCGCGGATGGCTTCCCCTTTTTTGGAGAAAGGGAATGCGTAGTGCGGGGTCCCTTCTTACCCGCCCCCGGCTCTTTAAGGTATATAGACGGGTCAGGAGCCGAAGTCCTGACCCTGGTCGACGATGCCGCCTCCGCCGGCTTCGGCGCGGCTTTCGCCGACCGTTTGGATGGGGAGGAAGACTTCGACTTCCTCCCGAGTGGGGAGGAAGTCTTCAACTTCCTCCCCTGCTGTGCGGGCGGAGCAGCCTTCGCTCGCACAGCCTTCGTGCTGGCCGAAGGTGGAGTTGAAGTCACCTTCGGGCTTGCCGTTATAATGTTAGGAGCTGGTTTTGGAACAGGAAACTCAGTTGCAGGTTTCACAGCTGGAACAAAAGATGAGGTATCCGGGACCAAATTTGGTATTATGGCTCTATAATCAATCGTTGGAGAAGGCGAAGTCGTGGTACGGTACTTCTTGCGGGCCTCCTGGTAGGTCAGACCATCCAGGGTTTTGATCTCCTGGATTTTCTTCTCACTCAGGAAGACAGGGCAGTTCCTGTCCCGAGGAGAATGAAATCCAGGGCAATTAGTGCACTGATAAGGTGTTGTGCACTCTTCCGCTTCGTGTGGTACCTTACCGCATGTTCCGCAGATTGCGGGGCTCGAGCATCGGGATAACATGTGCCCGAACTTCTGGCATTTATAACACCTCATTGGGGGAGGGATATAAGGCCGTACGTCACAACGGTAACTTGTAACCTTGACTTTCTCCGGGAGCACCGAAAGCTCAAAGGAAATAATGAAAGCACCAGTATCCACGATTTGACCATTGACCTTGCGCGTAATGCGCCGGACATCAGTCACGTGACGGTGCCGCATATCCTCCTTGAGCTCCTCGTCAGTGTTCAGAATCAGGTCCCGGTGGAAAATAACTCCTCGGACCAGATTCAGGGATGTGTGCTTTTCCACTTTGACGGGAATGTCGCCAAAGTGGTCACATTGCAAAAGTCGTTCAACTTGCTCACCAGTCCTAGTCTTGAGCAACAAGCTACCGTTCCTCATCTTTTGTACCTTCTCAAGCTCACCATAGACACCTTCTATGTGGCGAGAAAACAAAATACTCTTGACCAGCTTGAAATCACCCCCATCTGTTCTGGTAGCTACCAGAAACTTGGGGGTGTTAGCACCCAGATTTTCACGCACAGATTGTTCCCAGGGGGTTGATCCCCGTAGGGAATCAAAAGTTAAAGACTTGGGTGTAGGACCACCCTGTTTGGGTGTACGACCACCCTGGTTGGGGATTTTTCTTTTAGAACCCATGGCCAGATCATCCTCCCCGAATGCCACCGACATCCGATCACGGGCCATCACAGTAGGCGCTACCCAGCCAGGGCAAGGCCCGCCTAGCTTGGAAGGCATTGCCCGGGGGTCCGATGTTTAACAATGCCGTATCGGCGTGTACCCCTTGGCATATACTGGATTTTACAGCTCAGACATTCGGCTGTGCGGGGACCTGCGTAGTCAGGCGGATACTACTGAACGGGTACATGGCACACCCACCTGTCGGCGCGGCCAAGACCGGAACAGGCTTTCGAGCGTAGTCGCTAGCGTAAGTGGCCCATCCCCTAACAGCACGCACATATAGAAATTTTGGTTGCCAGACCCTGAAAGCAGTGACGGAAAGAAGTGCGATATAACCTAATGAGAGTTATACCGCACGGGTGTATGTCTTTTAGAGCTGACTGTCAAACCCTCGAAAGGGGACCGTTCCGAGAAGCCCTTTTAGTCGCCTTTTACGACTGGCAGGGAGTACCGTGGATGTATTCGCTTCCTCCCACCCACTGGGGGTCCAATTCACAAAACAACGCGGAGTCCTTAAAGTATAGCCAAGGTCGCCCCTTTTAGTCGCCTCTTACGACAGGCAGGGGATACCGTGGGTGTATTCTAAACCCCCCACCCACAGGGGGAGAATGGGAGTGTGTGGGCCAGGGAGAGAGACGGCTTGCTATCCACACATTTGGCGCGCAGCTGTTTTTGTTTTTTGCTCGCGCCTGCTAAATAAGTTAGCGCTAGTAAGCGTAATGCTAGACTGTGTTTAAGCACATCGTATATCACCAGAGCGTGGGAGTGAACTTGTGATATGCTTGTAATGAATTACTTGTTGTCATCATGTTAGGTCTGTTTAATTTAAATGATGTTAAAACATCTTTTGTGTGTGTTGGCATGCTTCATGCGCTCATTCTGCTTTGAGTGTTTTATAAGACAAACAAATGGTTTGACTGTGTGAAATGAATGTTGGCTTGTTTGTTTTAGATTCTTAGCTGTCATTATTCAACTCTGTCATTTTAATGATAGAACAAGATCAGATGTCAGTTCCCAGAGATTCATGTGAAATGTTTAAAGAGCTTTTTGCCGCTTTAACTTCTTAGTATATAAGAGGAGATTACTATGAAGCAGTAGTGAGATATCACCATCATTATGACTTTGTGTGAAAGTTTTATTGAAAAGTTGTTGAAATTGCGAGACATCAAGTTGATGTTGGATAGCGCCCGGATGCAGGGTTTGAATTTTGTCCTCAGTGCTATAAAAGTGGAGGAGGACGCTTGGTATAATAAACTAACAGTTACTGAAAAGGAATTGTTTAATTGTGACGTTTTGGAGATACTAAGAGACCAGTGCCACTGTCGGGAGTTTATTTTTAACGGGGTGACGGTATGGAAAAAGGGGGGGGGGGGGGAACCGGACCCAGCTCAGGAATCCCTCGGGGTCGCCAACTCCCGAACTCACCAACCGTGTGCCCATGAGGGTGTAGCAATATCTAGGGTGCACCAGAAGTAGTGGGGCTACATACACCCTGCCTCCTAGAGGGCCTTGAGCAGAAGGCAGGAGATATGATGATGATGATAGTTGTTGTTTTAAGGGGCCTAACATCGAGGATATCGGCCCCTAATGATCTGGGTGATAGCGAAAATGATAATGAAATGGAAACCAGAACGTGCTTACAAAATGTACGGTAGATTCAAACGACTCATGTAGATTGACAATACTTACAAAATACAATTTAGATTGAAAATACTTGACAAAATGTAATTTAGATTCAAAATACCCACAAGATGCAATTGAGAATCAAAATATGTGCAAAATGCCCGCCAATCAAAATGCAATTTAGATTCAAAATTCGTGCGAAATGCGGTTTTGGTTGAAAATACTTGCAAAATGCATTTGAAATTCAAAATACTCACAAAGGTCGCTCCGCCATATTGAAAGACTTACTAAAAAGCAATTTAGATAGTCAATCTTTACAAAATGCAATTGAGGTTGAAAACAATCGCGAGATGTAATTTAGATCGAAAAAAACATACAAAAAGCAACGTAGATTAAAAATGCCTTAAAAATCGCTAGAAGGGAATTTAGATACACGGTGAACCAAGTAACAAAAACAGTGCGGGAATCTTAAAGAGAAAAGTAAATATAATGAAAAGAGGAGAGGTGTGATGATGATAATTGTTGTTTTAAGGGGCCTAACATCTAGGTTATCGGCCCCTAATGGTTTGGGTGATCGTGAAGATGAAAATGAAAAGGGAACTTAAAACTAAAACTAACTACTAACCTACATACTAGAAGAAGAAATGGAAAACTAAAGGAGAATAAGGCAAATAAAGGACAGGAGGAAAAGAAATGCCCTCAACCCTCGAAGAAGGCGGATTGAGGGACTTGGAAGGAAGGAGAGCCATGAAAGGCAGATAGGAAAGTGAAAGAGGAGAGGGTCCGCTCCAAAGGTAAAGGACAAAAAGGGAAAACGGACCCAGCTCAGGAATCCCTCGGGGTCGCCAACTCCCGAACTCACCAGCCGTGAGCCCCTGAG
Source organism: Meconema thalassinum (assembly GCA_946902985.2). NCBI lineage: Eukaryota > Metazoa > Arthropoda > Insecta > Orthoptera > Tettigoniidae > Meconema > Meconema thalassinum. The sequence goes on along the minus strand of OX336392.1, from coordinate 509,384,444 downwards.
GGTGTAGCATTATCTAGGGTGCACCAAAAGTGGTGGGGCTACATACACCCGGCCTCCTTGAGGGCCTTAAGCAGAAGGCAGGAGATAACATGAAAAGAAAAAGAAGGCTGACCCCTCGCAGAAGGAGGGAATCAGAAAAGATGAGACAAGGGCCAATTAAGGCGGGAAAGGAAGTGACTCCCTAGGCCTCGGATACCCTAATACCGTCGGGGTAGGAAGAGAACAAGAGTTGACCAAGTGAGGTCGACAGGAAAGAAGACAGAGAGGAGCCCGGCACAAGTAAGTGGAAGCAATGCCGGACTCAGCTGGGGTCCCGTGGACGCCAACCCACGTCCCACTAGATGTGAGCCCCTGAGGGTAGTAACGAGAGAAATCGATGATTGTTGTTTTAAGGGCCCTAATGGTGTGGGTGATCGTGAAGATGAAAATGAAATGTTAACTATAACTTATATACTAGAAGAAGAAATGGAAACCAAAGGAGAATAAGGCAAATACAGGAGGAAAAGAAATGCCCTCAACCCTCGAAGAATTCGGATTGAGGGACTTGGAAGGAATGAGAGCCATGAAACACAGATAGGAAAGTGAAAGAGGAGAGGGTCCGCCCCAAAGTCAGTGGAAAAAGGGAAGACTGGACCCAGCTCAGGAAACCCTCGGAGTTGCCAACTCCCCAACTCACCAGCCGTGAGCCCTTGAGGGGGTAGCACTATCGAGGGTGCAACAGAAGTGGTGGGGCTACACACATCCTGCCTCCTTAAGGGCCTTGAGCAGAAGGCAGGAGATAGGAAGAGAACAAATTGCGAATAGCGAATTTTCCAGGTGTAATAGATGCAATAGATTGTACACATGTATCGATAGCAATTATTTCACCTGGAGGAGAGAATGCCGAAGTATTTCGGAATCGGCATGGATGGTTTTCTTCAAATGTTCAAGGCATCTGTGATGCGAAATTGAGGTTCATCAATGTTGTAGCAAGATGGCCAGGATCGGCACACGACAGCTATATTTTCCACAACTGTCGAGTCCACGCTCAGCTCGAAACAGGTGCATTTCCGCTTAGCATTATGGTAGGAGATAGCGGTTATCGCTGCAATGATTATCTCCTAGCCCCTATACTCAACGAACGGACACCCGCAGAAAGGAACTACGATGATGATGATGATAATTGTTGTTTTAAGGGGCCTAACATCGAGGTTATCGGCCCCTAATGAAATGAAATGGCGTGAAATGAAAGATGTAGATAAAAACAACTCACTGCCATGGATGAAGCGAAAATGGTGTTTATAAAACAGACAGTGAGCCCCAAAAAATTATGCCTTATTTGAATAAAAAGAATAAAAGGCGGGTTGTAAAAAAGGATAAAACAAATAAGGCATAGTGAACAATACAATACATAACACAATAAAAAACATAAAACAGATTTTACCAGAATTAAAAGTCGTAACTACACATTAAAACTTAAAAAAGTAACCACTCTCCCTCATGAACCGGATGACGAGGTCAGCTGACGGCCCGTCATCACGGAGAATAAGGGAGAGGGTATTAGGCAGTTTAAGAGTCCCGCGCAGATCGGCCAGATCCACACACTCCAAGAGAAGGTGTGCCACGGTTAGGTGGGCGCCGCAAGTACACACAGGAGGATCTTCTCTCTTTAGCAAGTGAGAGTGCGTAGCAATCCCATGGCCGATCTGGAGTCGACAGAGTACCACAGCTTCCTTCCGGAGAGATCGGAAGGAAGATTTCCACACCTTCGTTGTCTCCTTGATGCCTCTCAGTTTGTTGGGTGGAGGCGTGGCACGCCATGCCTCCTCCCAATGCGACAGGGTCGAATGCCGCAACTGAGAGCGCACATCACTAGCAGGCACATTATACGGTAGCGAGGGCAGTGCGACTGCCTCTCTCGCCGCCTGATCAGCAAGCTCGTTTCCCGCAATACCCATGTGGCTAGGAAGCCACACAAAGGTCACCCCGGTTCCAGCGTTACGCAAACTGACGAGCTGGTCGTGCACACGCTGGACCAACGGGTGCTTCGGGAAACACACATCGATCGCCTGCAGCGCACTCAGAGAGTCAGTACACACAAGAAAGTGCTGGTGATCGTCTGATAACGTGTACCGCAGAGCCTCTAAGATGGCATAGAGCTCCGCAGTGTACACGCCACAGGCCTCGGGAAGTGAAAAGAAAAACCGACGATCCTCAACCACAAATGCACAGCCTACTTTCTCGTTTACCCTCGAACCGTCCGTGAATACAAGCCTTGATCCCGGATACCGTGTCACAACGGACTGGAACAGCCTCCGATGGACGGAGGAGTCCGTGTCCGACTTGGGGCCTGTGTGCAGATCCAGGATGATATCAGGGCGAGAGACCATCCACGGAGGGGCCTTGCTAGGTACTCGGACGATACAGGAGACAGAAGGAAATCGGAACTGACGGTATAGGTCATCCAAGCGAATCCCCGCCGGCCGAGTGGCCCGGGTGAGCACATCATACAGTCGGCGATTCGGATTGTAAAACAAACATGGATAGCTTGAATGAAGTGGCATCTGTCGAATAGTTGCAGCATAGGTCAGCAGTACTTGTTGGCGCCTCAGGTGTAAAGGAGGTACGCCACCCTCGGCGAGCAAGCTGACGACTGGGCTTGTCCGAAAGGCACCCGTCGCCAGCCACACACCGCCGTGGTGGACACTGTCAAGTTTAACAAGCACTGACTTACGGGCCGAACCATATGCTACACTGCCATAATCTAACCTAGATAAAATCAGTGACTTGAAAAAACGCAGGAGCACCGCGCGGTCCGCCCCCCCCCCCCCCCCCATGATGTGCCGCTAAGAAACCGCAACATGTTGAGTTTCTTAGCGCAGGCAGTTTTTAAACACCGCACGTGTGGTTCCCGCGTCAATTTCTGATCGAAAAGGAGCCCAAGGAAACGGTGCGCAAATTCACCAGGCAAAGCTACATTGCCCAGGTAAAGCTCAGGATCTGGATGGAGGGTGCGCTTTCGGCAGAAATGGACAACCGAGGACTTAGCGGTTGAGAATCGAAAGCCATGCTCCAGTGTCCAGCGTTCCACTCTCCGAATAGCTTGTTGTAGCTGTCGTTCAGCGACCGCCATATTTTGCGCACTATAATGTAGAGCGAAGTCGTCTTCATACAGCGACGGTACCACTGCTGGACCAGCAGCAGCGACTATACCGTTTATGGCAATCGCAAATAATGTGACGCTAAGCACCGATCCCTGTGGGACTCCGTTTTCCTGTATATGATATTGCGAATATGTCCCCCCCTATTCGGACACGGAACAGGCGAAGGGACAGAAAATTCGCAATAAAAACCGGCAAGTTACCTCGGAATTTCCATTGATGCAGGGTAGAAAGGATGCCGTAACGCCAAGTGGTGTCATAGGCCTTCTCGAGGTCAAAGAAAACAGCGACTAGGTGCTGTCTCCGGAGAAAAGCGTCCTGTATGGCAGTCTCCAGGCGTACCAGATGGTCGTTGGTACACCGAGACGCCCTGAAACCACACTGGTATTCAGACAGGAGTCCCCGTTTCTCCAGGACCCACACCAGGCGCCGATTGACCATCCTCTCAAAGAGCTTGCACAAACCGTTAGTGAGACAAATAGGTCTGTAACTCCCTGTCAATTTGGGATCCTTATCGGGCTTCAGGATAGGTATAATGATACCTTCCTGCCATTGCGCTGGAAACACACCTTCCAACCAGATACGATTAAACACCCTGAGCAAATAGCGAATGCTCTCATCATTAAGGTGTTTAAGCAGCTGGTTGTGAATATTATCCGGGCCAGGAGACGTGTCCCTGCAGAGCGCCAGCGCTCCGCGGAGTTCCCACTCCGTAAAGGGCACGTTGTACTCCTCCGAAGCGCGGGAAGCAAAACTAAGCTGGAAAAGTTCCGCTTCGCGCTTCAGGGCCACGAAGGCAGGGTCATAGTTATCGGAACCGGATATATCCGCAAAATACGAGGCGAGATGGTTTGCAACGCGATAAGGATCTGTAACCAGTTCATTAGCAATGGAAATTCCCGGTACAGTAGAAGATGTCTGAATTCCCGAAATGCGTCGTAGTTTAGTCCACACCTGAGAGGAGGGGATATGTGCCGTAATAGAAGACACATACCGTTCCCAGGATTGTTTCTTACTCTGGCGAATAAGAATCCGTGCCTTGGCACGAAATTTCTTAAACGCCACCAAATTGGCCATGGTTGGACGCCGACGGTAGTGCTTGTGAGCTCGACGACGGTCTCTTATTGCCGCTGCAATATCCTCTGTCCACCAAGGGACGAGTTTGCGACGAGGAGTCCCAGAAAAGGATGGGATGGACTCTTCGGCGGCAGCAAGAAGCACATCGGTGATGTGCTGTACCTCGTCATCGACGCTCCGGCAACCAAGATCAACGAACACAGCTCGTTCTTGAAACGAGGGCCAATTTGCTCGCTTAAGAACCCAACGACTGGGGAACTCCACGGGCGTCTGGGTCAGAAGGGTAAGAACGATCGGGAAATGGTCACTGTCACAGAGGTCGTCGTGTACATACCAACCAAATAGGGGGACCAGCGCACGGCTACACACACTCAAGTCAATGTGTGAGTACGTGCCGTGCGCTAAGCTAAAATGTGTAGCTTCCCCTGTATTTAATAGAGATAAATCCAACCCTTGAATTAAGGCCTCCACGTCCCTTCCTCTGGGGCAGGAAGATGGTGATCCCCATTGGGGGTGATGAGAGTTGAAATCACCCACGATGAGGAAAGGGACTGGAAGTTGATCAACAAGATCAAAGACGTCATTAATATCAAGGGGGTGGTTCGGTGGAAGGTACACGTTACAAACAGTTGTCATAGCAGGCAAGGACACGCGAACTGCAATAGCTTCCAGAGGAGTGTCGAGTGGAAACTCCTCACTATAGCAGTCAGAGCGAACGAAGGTACAAACGCCCCCGGAAGCCCGGGCGGCGTCTTGTCGCTCTTTAGAGTATAGGCGGAAACCTCTCAGAACAGTCTCGTGATCAGGTCTGAGGTTTGTTTCCTGTAGGCAGACTATACTCGCAGTGTATTGGGCAATAAGCTGACGGAGCTCTGTCAAATGCCAGTCATAACTGTTACAATTCCACTGCAACAGTGCCATTGTGTGAACTTAGGGAATAACGTGGAGCAGCAAGCTACTCCAACTTATCCTATGGAGGATCTACAGTCACTACGTCGACTATAATCTCCATGTCCTCAGGCGAGGTCATGGAGTGAATCGACTCGGTGGAAGATTTCATAGACGCAGTTCGGCGGCGGGGGGATCTCCGTGGGGAGCGCGCAGATCTGGGGACCGAAATGTCCCCAGCCGCAGAAGCATCCGCAGGTGTTGGCGCGGATGGCTTCCCCTTTTTGGGAGAAAGGGAATGCGTAGTGCGGGGTCCCTTCTTACCCTTACCCACCTCTTTAAGATATATAGACGGGTCAGGTGCCGAATTCCTGACCCTGGTCGACGATGCCGCCTCCGCCGGCTTCGGCGCGGCTTTCGCCGACCGTTTGGGTGGGGAGAAAGTCTTCGACTTCCTCCCGAGTGGGGAGTAAGTCTTCAACTTCTTCCCCTGCTGTGCGGGCGGAGCAGCCTTCGCTCGCACAGCCTTCGTGCTGGCCGAAGGTGGAGTTGAAGTCACCTTCGGGCTTTCCGTTAGTATCATCGGTGCTGGCTTCGTAACAGGTAACTCAGTTGAAGGTTTCACAGCTGGTACAAAAGATGAGGTCGCCGGGACCAAATTTGGTATTATGGCTCTATAATCAATCGTTGGAGAAGGCGAAGTCGTGGTACGGTACTTCTTGCGGGCCTCCTGGTAGGTCAGACCATCCAGGGTTTTGATCTCCTGGATTTTCTTCTCACTCAGGAAGACAGGGCAGTTCCTGTCCCGAGGAGAATGAAATCCAGGGCAATTAGTGCACTGATAAGGTGTTGTGCACTCTTCCGCTTCGTGTGGTACCTTACCGCATGTTCCGCAGATTGCGGGGCTCGAGCATCGGGATAACATGTGCCCGAACTTCTGGCATTTATAACACCTCATTGGGGGAGGGATATAAGGCCGTACGTCACAACGGTAACTTGTAACCTTGACTTTCTCCGGGAGCACCGAAAGCTCAAAGGAAATAATGAAAGCACCAGTATCCACGATTTGACCATTGACCTTGCGCGTAATGCGCCGGACATCAGTCACGTGACGGTGCTGCATATCCTCCTTGAGCTCCTCGTCACTGTTCAGAATCAGGTCCCGGTGGAAAATAACTCCTCGGACCAGATTCAGGGACGTGTGCTTTTCCACTTTGACGGGAATGTCGCCAAAGTGGTCGCATTGCAAAAGTCGTTCAACTTGCTCACCAGTCCTAGTCTTGAGCAACAAGCTACCGTTCCTCATCTTTTGTACTTTCTCAAGCTCACCATAGACACCTTCTATGTGGCGAGAAAACAAAATAATCTTTACTAGCTTGAAATCACCCCCATCTGTTCTGGTAGCTACCAGAAACTTGGGGGTGTTAGCACCCAGATTTTCACGCACAGATTGTTCCCAGGGGGTTGATCCCCGTAGGGAATCAAATGTGAAAGACTTGGGCGTAGGACCACCCTGTTTGGGTGTAGGACCACCCTGGTTGGGGATTTTTCTTTTGCAACCCATGGCCAGATCATCCTCCCCGAATGCCACCGACATCCGATCACGGGCTGTCACAGTAGGCGCTACCCAGCCAGGGCAAGGCCAGCCTAGCTTGGAAAGCATTGCCCGGGGGTCCGAAGTTTTACAATGCCGTATCGGCATGTACCCCTTGGCATATACTGGATTTTACAGCTCAGACATTCGGCTGTGCGGGGACCTGCGTAGTCAGGCGGATACTACTGCACGGGTACATGGCACACCCACCTGTCGGCGCGGCCAAGACCGGAACAGGCTTTCGAGCGTAGTCGCAAGCATAAGTGGCCCATCCCCTAACAGCACGCACATATAGAAATTTTGGTTGCCAGACCCTGAAAGCAGTGACGGAAAGAAGTGCGATATAACCTAATGAGTGTTATACCGCACGGGTGTATGTCTTTTAGAGCTGACTGTCAAACCCTCGAAAGGGGACCGTTCCAAGAAGCCCTTTTAGTCGCCTTTTACGACTGGCAGGGATTACCGTGGATGTATTCGCTTCCTCCCACCCACTGGGGGTACAATTCACAAAACAACGCGGAGTCCTTAAAGTATAGCCAAGGTCGCCCCTTTTAGTCGCCTCTTACGACAGGCAGGGGATACCGTGGGTGTATTCTAAACCCCCCACCCACAGGGGGGATTAGCAGCTGTGAAACATAATGAAAATGTAACTCGAAATAGACGAATAGTGGGTCGCCTAATAGACGGTGTGCCATCTCGGGCGGCAAGGACTTGCCTTTAGAGGCCACAGAGAAGACCACGAATCTCATAATAAGGGTAATTATTTAGAAACCCTCGATTTTCTGGCAATAGAAAAATCATTTATGAAAGAGGGCAACTTGAAGGCAGCTCTGTTTTTGAAGGTACTGTAACCTTATTTTAGATGTGTACAATTACGCCACTGACGTTATATCAAAATTGACATGCGTTATTCATATCATGTCTTATTTCGGCAATTAATTAGCCACAAGTTATTATGTGTAGGTGTAGTCCATAAAATGGATTAACATGTATTTAATTTTAATTTTAAAACATTCAATTGCAATTAATAGATTAGGTTTTCTTATGGTATTAAGTTGACAGAAGACAGAGGCTGTTCTTTTGTAATTAGCTAGGGCTTGAGCACATTGGGTCATTAGTCTTCTCCTAGAACAGCACGATGTGATGAAATACTTCACCCATACTCAGCAACAAAAGCCATGAGCCAAGCGCGCTGTACTGAGAAAGGGTGCGGCCGAGTGACAAGGGTGCGGGAAGTGGAAACAGGAGACCTGGAGAAAAGTTACGGTCGCAGAGGGGGTTGGAACGAGACTCCTTTATGCAAAAGGACAACTCAACCAGACTTTGTTCAAGACAGTCGTAAGAGAGAACAGTATTGCAGGAGATGCATTCAGGACATATGCTAGTCAGATACATTATGATGTTAGCAGTGTCTTGCGCTAACATCATAAAAGTGGTTAAGGGACTTTCAATCCACCACCATTATTCATTCTGAGTAGCCTAAATACCTCAGAATTAATAGTAGCCTGATATTCAAGATAAATTCCTCGTGTGAAGATATACTTCTACCGCCTACAATAGCAGCTCCTCTTGGGGAGAGACTCTTCAATAAAGCCGATTCATTCTTTGGTAAACTCATTGACTCTTATACACAAGCTCTCTTTCTGCACTCTTGAATAAATCAACGTAAATTTTTAAATTCAAATCTAGATTAAATTAAATTCATAACGCCTCCGTTTTCTTGCAACTTTGTGTCTATCTTAAATTCTTTTGTTTCCTTTCTACGTTAAGTCATTAATTTATGCATTTTGCTAAATTGTTTGTTTTTGATGCCATTAAATTTTTATTTAAAGTAAATGCAGTCTGTCTCCTTTCTAGATGATAGAAATAGATATAAGCCATCCTCTTTTACCCGAAGCAAATGTTATTCAGGTTAATGGTTAAGTCATACCACGACTTGAGTCGATGGAGTCGGGTGTTCTACCTGAGCTACGACTTCGTTAATAATGATTAATTGGGTTTTCGGTCTCAGATCGAACCCTTGGCGCCCAACTAACTTACATATTACTTCAGATCTGGTGACTAGTGATGGGTCATATCTTCAAATGGTAAGTCAGGTAAAAAATTAGATTCAGAAATAAATAACCAGTCAGGTTTTGGTCTTATATATTGTTCCAATAATACACACACAACCAACGGCACCGTTACAGTACGTCTCCAGACAGCCAAAATGATTTAATCCAATCTGTCACTAATGCGGTAAGGTAAAGGATTGTGAAAGAGCTTTCGTCATGTGAATTTGTGGCCATTCAGGCAGATGAGACTACTGATGTGTCCTTCAAAGCTCAGTTAAGTGTAATTGTGCGATATGTCTGCAACTCGACAGTTGAGGAAATATTTGTAGGTTTCTTCGATGTATCATTAGATCAAGTGCACAGGGTACGGCAATACACATATGATTTTCGAGCTAGAAGAATATAAAATAACTAACTAACTAGACTTACGCTGGAGCTACTGTAATGTCGGGTAGCAACAATGGTCTTCAAGCAATTATCAGACAGCATTGTCCCATGGCATTATTTGTACATTGTTACGCTCATCAATTAAACTTAGTTCTTTTACATGGGGCCAAGAGAATAGGTAGTAACCTATGTAAGAATTAAGTTAATACTTTAAACATTTTGTTTAAAATGTGTTACTGCAGTTTTTCTTTTTACTTGTGTCTACACAATTATTTTCCTCACGCTACGCTACTGCCCATTTTCTCACTGAGAAAGCGCTTGGCACGATTATGTTCCCGCAATGTTCCACCCTGGACACGGCCTTCATAGAGAAACTTGCCGATCTTCACTGTCGCTTCCTTTTTATTCATTCATTCATTCGTTTATTTGCAATTGGGGGTGTGTCCCCCGGTGGCAAATTAGATATACATAACAAATAAATAATTGTACATAACAATTCACTAACAATTAAACTGGAGTATTTACACAAATAGTCAGTCTTTTCTTAAACACACCTATATGTTTGGGAAAAGGCTCTAAAACTGCGGCAGGTAGAGAGTTCCAGTTATCAATGGCACGGTTTACGAAAGAATATTTACCATAATTTGTTCGCTGTGGTCGGCCCTTAACTTTGAAAGGATGATCGCTCCTACCCATGTAAGTAGGCTTTTCCATACGTTTGCTAAGCTCACCCCATGCTGGTTGATTTGTATACGTGTTGTACATAGCGCAGAGTCTAGATTTCATCCTCCTAGCCTCAAGTGATTCCCACCCAAGTTTCTTTAACTTACGGCTCACACTGCTCCTGGGATTAAGTCACTGAGCACAAATCTAGCGGCCTTTCTTTGTACCATTTCCAACTCATTGATGAGCCCTACTTGATATGGATCCCAAACCGCCGAGGCATATTCCAGAATAGGTCTTACAAGTGACAAATAGCCTAATTCTTTAGCAGAGATACTACTTCCTTTTAATACCCTCATTACAAAGTGCAGGGATTTGTAAGCTTTAGAAACTACACATCCTACATGACTACTCCATTTCATATCATTTCTTACGTGAACGCCCAAATATTTACAAGAATCTTCTTCTACAAGTATTTCCGAGCCAATGTTATATTGAAAATCTTGCCTTCGCACTATCCCTATTTTTATTAGACTACATTTTCTTGCGTTTATTTTCATTTTATTTTCTATCGCCCACTTATAGACCAGGTTCAGGTCATCTTGAAGTACTGCATTGTCTTGTGAGTCATGTATCTTTCGATATATTACACAATCATCGGCAAACAATCGACAGTCACTGCGAATCCCATTTGGTAAGTCATTTATAAACGCCAAAAATAACAAAGTTCCGATTACGCTGCCCTGAGGGATACCCGACGTTACGGTAAATTCATCCGCGAATCGGCCTTCAACTTTCACTTTCTGGGAACGACCCGTCAAAAATTCTTGGATCCATAAAATTACTCTTCTATCAATCTTCGTCGAAGCTAATTTATGGAGTAGCATGTCACGCGGCACGACATCAAATGCCTTCGCAAAATCTATAACTACGGCGTCGACTGTAACTCCATCTTCTAACGATTCGCTAATATCTTGAAAAAGAGATAGCATCTGACTCTCGCATGAGTAACCTTTCCGAAATCCATGTTGCCTATCATTAAACCATGATAATGTTTCCCACTGTTCCCTCAAGTAGTCGCAAATGAGATGCTCCATATGCTTACAAACGATGGACGTAAGACTAACCGGCCTGTAGTTGCCCAATTCAAGTCTGCTCCCTCCCTTAAATATTGGGACTACCGTAGCTCTTTTCCAGTCATCCGGGATTTGCGCATTGTTTATGGACACATTAAACATCACCTCTAAGTATCTTGCCACGGCACTACCTCCTAGTTTAAGTACTTCCCTAATATTATCAGGACCCTTCGATATATTGTAACGTAATTTTTGTATTAGATTTACTTTTGCGGACTGGTTTATTTGGAAAAGGGGAGCCCCTGATTCACCGTTAAGGTCCAACACACAGCTATTTGATTTATTGAACACACTACCGTAAAAGACATTTAATTCATTAGCAATGGCCTGTTTCTCAGTAATTAATTTACCGTCACCGGACATTATCATCGACAAATTATTTGAATTTCCCTTTCTTCTCCTAACATAACTGTAATTTTTTTTCCACCCATCGCCTCCCGAACCAAGTAAACCTTGCATATAATTGTCATGAGCAGCCCTCTTTTTTAAGACGAGCTCTCTTGATAAGGACTTAAATTTCAACATATACTTGTCACTATCATGTCTTTTATTGTATAATTTCCTAATTTTCCTTAGTGACCGTAATTTGAAAGAGTCTGAAATATCCACAGACACTGGATTTCAAGATGCAAGAGTTATCGTCCACGAATCGAACGGCAAAACTGTGGCTTCAGTACTACGATCAAGTAGAAATTTTGCGCTTATTTATTCGAGCAGAACTCACAGGCAACTGGAAGATGCATTTCGCGGTCGGCAGAAAATGATACCACATGCGAAGGCGTCACATCTGTATCATCAGGAAATGCAAGACCTCGAAGACAAGATGTCCCTTAATGAATTCATAGCTTGCCACGGTGGATGAGTGGATAACGCGTCGGTCTACTAACCCCAAGATTGCAGGTTCGCTCCTTGCCTTGGTAAGTGATTTTTGAAAGGCGGCAAAAATACGACACGCATGTTATACAATGTTGGCATGTCAAATAACCCATTTGAATTCAGTAGGCCGTGTTCATAATGGCAAAATTAATCTCGAGAGTTTCCGCCGACACAAAGTTCCTCATTTCTCTACTAGAAAGCGCTATAGTGTTCAAGGAGCTTAGATATCTAACCTCTTGACTTTCATAGTGCTTCAAGGAGCAACGAAATTCGACATGCAAGCTACCCTCTGGGTGTCAAATTTCAAAGCTTGCACCCGGTACCGAGGCCATACGATATTATTATTATTATTATTAATGAATTCATGAAATTTGTCGACTCAGGATACTTCACAATTCGACGCAGCCATGACTTTTGGAGTGGCGTATGTACAGACCAAGTCTAGAGCAAGACCTTATGAGGCCCTTGAAAAGTCAAGGTGGACTCACGCGTGGTCGTGGGATAACAGAGACTAGCCTTGCACACTATATCCATTCTTTTCCTGGGTGCCTGACGCTGTGAACTGCGATGGAGGAACTCTGCAGAATGACTTCTACCACATCAGAACAGGTGAGTTTCAGTAAAATAAATTAAATGAGGAATGTTGTTTGTGTGAATCTTTGTACCAGTATATTGCACACAACGTTCAAACATGTATTTTACAACGCTTGATTCTCTGCTGTTTCAGAACATAGACTTGAGAGATTCGCGTCGTGCAATGGACTCTCGAGGCCTCAAAGTATTTCAAGAGTGGCTTGAAATGCATTCCCCGCTCCTAGCTTCAGAAAATCTCCATTCTCTCGGTACTGGCGTAGTTGCAGATAACAAAGTAAACTGCGACATGGCGCATGAAATCGACGAAACGGGAGTTAGCAACATGATTGGCAAGTCTTTAGCTGAAGTGAAAATTTCCAGAAAGTCTAAAGTTGTCCCCCTATCGGCTATGAACGGTACTGTGACGATCAGAAATGAAGTAACGTCCGTAAACTCGAGTCAGCTATTTATGCGAACAGTGTGTGTTTTAAAAAAACGAAACTGAAGAAGCGGAGTAGGCTACTTTCATTATGAGCTGGCGCCAACTCCATCCTCTCTTTTTGACGGATGTTCAATGCGCAAAACGGACAAGTCAGCGTTTGCGTCTCTCTTTAAGCACTCAGAAATTGGCGAATAACTTTGTCCAGAGACCACGTATGTCATTGACGGAGGCTATCTCATGTACGCCTCGACTGGCAACATACGGAGAAATTTGCGACCTTTCCATCAGACACGTTATGACTCGATACCCATCTGCAGTTGTTGTTTTCGACGGATACAATGGCCAGCCAACTACGAAAGAAGCGGAGCAAAGGCGACGCGCTGCAAGAAGGACCTGTTTTTATATCGACTTCACCGAACATTCGACATCGACATCATCACAGGCGGACTTTCTGACGAACAGGAGAAACAAATCTCGACTTATTGATGTACTTGTTTCAAGATTTGAAGCTGTAAAAGTTCGAGTATACCAGGCAACTGGGGACGCCGATCCTCTCATCCTGCACACTGCTTTGGAGATAGAGAGCTTGGGGAAGTCTGTAGTTGTAGTCGGCAACGATACCAATATTCTGGCAATGCTGATTGCTAGGCGTCAGACCGGAGACGTCTTCATGCTGCACCCAGGGACTTCCAAGTGCCCCGGAAAGCTGTACGATATTGGTGCTATTCAAGAATAAATACCTAGGTAAGTGACATGAAGAACTGCGTGCTGTACTCCCATGCTGTCTCAGGTGGTGATAAAACATCTGCAATCTACGGGACTTACAAATTGCTTCAAAAAAGTGTGGATCTATGGGAAAAAATTATCAAAACATACACAAATCCATCTGCGAGTCGCGAAGAAGTTTGCACTGTTAGAGAAAAGTTCACAAGGGCACTGTATCCTGGAGGAAATGAATTGGAGAATATAGATTGTCTTCGACATTGTCTGTACCAGATAACCATTGCGCGCCAAGCTCTGACTTCTCAGTTTGAACTTGCGACTCTTCCTCCAACAAGGGAAGCTCTACGGCAGCACTCAATGCGGACTGACTTGCAGGTAACTTTCATTGTTTTCCTTTACACTACACGTATACAATATTTTTCTAGTATTTCTCAGGAGAGTTAAATATGCTGAGTTTGATTTTAGGTTCAAGAATGGCTGGGAAGAACTCAATCCAACAGAGTGGGGCTGGCAAGCCATTGACAACTCTCTTTTGCCCGTTCCCACAACCCTGCCACCAGCTCATGACTCTCTTCTCCTCCTAATTCCCTGCGATTGCAAGACGGTCTGCGGAGTGCGTTGTGGATGTAGACGATCCGGTCAAGAGTGCTCAGAAATGTGCTCTCAATGTCACGGACAAAATTGTGATAACGCAGTATATCGTTATAAAACAGATCAGGATCTAGATACACCCGATATGGAAGTTACTTCTAATAATGACATAATAAATAGATTGGAGCTTACCATATGGACGGTTGTATATTGGGCATATTTATAAATTATAGTGGGAAACTTTATTATTCCATTTGCATTCTCCGTGTAGATAACCTCGAAATGGATCCTCCTTCTGTATAGATAATCCTCCTTCAACTTACTACTTGTACACATTATCTTCATTCCACAGATAGACAGTAATAATCTCCTTTTGTCTTCCGTTCAATATATTATCGATACCTATATATATATATATCATAGGACAATTGCAGACCATTTGATTTAATACGTTACTGAAAACTTTGTTTCTTCTTTTCTCACCTTTCCTTTCTTAAGGTCTACGCACACCGGTGCGGGATGCGGGAACGGGAGCGGGAGCGGGACTGTCGCGAACTTAAGCGCACATGGCGGGATATGCATCCACTCAGACAGCTGCGTCACAATCCCGCACAGATGGCGGGATTGCTGCGTTACTACAGGAGTACGCAGCTTGCAGCGTTTTCTCGCGTCCCGCATTCGTTTTAGCAATGGCGACGGAACTGCTAATAGAGTGTGTCAGGAAACATCCTATCTTATATGACATGAGTAACGCAGATTATAGAAATATAAGGAAGAAAGATAAGCTCTGGGATGAAATAGGACAGGAACTGCAAGTGCCTGGTAAGCATATAATTTTAAATAATATCACTATTTGTTTCTGTATACACGTCTCACGTGGTTATTAACAAAGAAAACCTAACTGAACTACCCTAAATATAAACTGCACAATCGTTCTACATTACATCATACGTTACACAACACAGGGATTATTAATCTTTGCCTATTGCGTTGTAAGAGGATGCGTGCTGAAGAACTCCACAAATTTTTCTCGATCAGCGAAAGCAGCTGTAGGCGCCCGTCGTGCATCAATGATAGCATTCCCAAAAGCTCCTAGGTTTGGTTCCGGTGGATCTAAATGTTCGAAATAGTCTGTATTTCCTCTTAGAAAGTTATGGAGAATGCACGTTGTCCTAATGATAAGTTTAGCAGTGTCCGTATTAACTTCTATAGGCCTGTAGTATATTCTCCATTTCTGTGCCAATATGCCAAAAGCATTTTCCACGACCCTTCGCGCTCTGCAGAGTCGATAATTGTAGGTTTCTTTGCACCTGTCACCTCTTGATTGCCTGTATGGAAATGGCTTCATTAAATAACTTTTCAAAGGAAAAGCTTCGTCACCGATTATGACGTGAGGTGCAGGCTCGTTCTGTCCAGGAAGGTTTTTCTCTGAAGGGACACCGAGAGTACCGGCTTCTAGTCGCTGTCCCATTAACGAATGCTGAAGAATACCACCGTCACTGTTTTTTCCATACCCACCGATATCCGCACACAGGAACTTGTAATCTGGCCCAACAATTGTCAACAACACGATAGAAAACTTATGCAAATAACAAAAGTAGTTGGATCCACTTTTATTGGGGCACTTGATAGTGACGTGCTTCCCATCGATACTGCCAATGCAGTTCGGAAATTGCCACATTTTGTTAAAACCGTCAGCTGATTCATTCCATGTTGCGGTAGATGGTTCCGGCATATATATGACTTGCATTGTATCGCAGATAGCTTGGCAAACCTCTCTCACGATAGCTCCAACAGTTGTGAATCCAACACGAAAACTGTGACCAATTGTCGTGTACGAATCCCCAGTAGCCAAAAATCTGAAAATAGAACAGAACACATACATAAACATGCAGTAAGTTATATCAGATAAACCTGGGTAATAATTTCGCGATAGTTTTTTAAAAATTGCATCACGAAATCATTAGTACTCCTAGAAGTAGAGCTTGCAAATGTTAATATATACAGTATTTCATGGACTTTTTAATATTATCAGGCAATTACCAAAGTTCACCCTACTGTAGCCTATACTTGGTTATAATATAGCATATAGCTATAGCATATTCAATCTCTATTTCCAGGAGATCAATTGAAGAAAAAATGGAGAAATCTTAGGGATACCTACTTTAAATTTCTGAAAACCTCTAAATGTACAACAGGCACGAGTGCAAAGAAAAACTACAAAAAATGGCAGTGGGCAAAATATATGGACTTTTTGAAGCCTTTTCTTGCTTACGCCAAAACAGACACAAACCTGGAAACTTTACAAATATGTCAGGAAAGAGACGCAGAATGTGATCTAGACTGCAATGAAGAATTGGGCGCAGTGACTGCTAATGAAGACGAGAGTACAGAAAAGGCTTTTGAAAGCAGTCAGTTACCTTCAAGTAATGAATCCATCCGTACAATTGAACGAAGGTCAAGAAAAAGGAAACTACCGGTATGCGATGAAACTTCTAATGTGGATAAAGTTCTTCAGTACCTGGATAATAAACGTAGAACCCCAGACATGAATGCTAACGAACTGCTTTTTCTCAGTTATGCAAAGACTCTACAAACATTCACACCACAAAGGCAGGCGATAACAAAAATGAAAATAGCCCAGATTTTCATGGAACAGGAAACTGAACAAGCAGAAGAAGAAGCAGCTGCACAAGAATATCAAGCAACAGCTTCAGCATCTTCATCTGTGGCATCGAGTTTCCGGAGTTTTCGGAGTCCTGTATCAACAATCACCCTCTCCCCGAGCCCAATAATGCTGAATACCTGGGAAGAAGCCAACATCCCTCATCCACCGTCACCGTCACAAAATACAGCATGTGAAAACATCACAGCAAAATCTCTGTTTTCCACATTCACACCTTTGTAAAGAACAACTCCAGAGTGAAATATAAACAATAATAAAATTAAAAAATAGAATTATTTACCTGATAGCAATAGCAAGACGTTCTTCTGGTGAGATGGCTTCCCGATAATTGGTATCCATTTTCCTTATGTTGTATTCAATCAAATTTAAAATTTCGTCAAACTTGTCTGTAGTCATTCGAAAATAAATATAAAATCTTCTTTCGTCTCTTCTTAGCTGTTCCATTAACGTATGGTATTCTCCAAAAGAATGACGCTGAAGATTGATGTCATGCACCCATTTCTTTTTTTTCTTCCTGCAGTTAAAATTGTAAGTTTTTAGTCCATTCGTTGCATACAGTATACTTCCGGTTCCAACTATGTAGCCAGAGGTAGGGGGGGGGGGGGATGTTTGATATCAAGATGTTTATGATTTTTGAAAATTTTTAAGAACGCTGCTTTATTTCTATTGAATTCAGTAGAATACATGTAATGCTAGGGTTATGGCATTTAACAGGTCTGGAAAAACAATTTTATCAGTTTAAGTAAAACAACTGTGAGGGAGTGCTTGTAGGAACCCCGTAAGATATCCCCCCCCCCCCCTACCACCGAAGTTATATTCTGGCTACGCCACTGGTCCCAATTATGTTTATTGTAAGTGTTATGAATGATGTTATGATGCATTAATAGCAAGAGGATTAATAATACTACGAACCTGCGATCATTATCATCTTCAGCAACAGCTAAAAGCAGAAGCACTTCTTCATCAGACGAATCCATTTCGGATCTGTTTCCCGCGCTGGTCAGATGACAAACACGATTTCGCAACGACCGCGGGTATCGTGTCAATCCCGCTCCCGCTCCCGTTCCCGCATCCCGCGCCGGTGTGCGTAGACCTTTAATCATGACAATGTGCCAACCAAGGTTTCTCGATATACTAAAGGTTGGGCCCGACGCGTTACGAGCTACCATTGGTTGACGAAGTGACGTCACCACAGGAGCAAGCTGGCTTCGCGCCTTCATACAAGCAATACAGAAAAACGTAACAGAAATACAACAATAGTTTTAACTAGCTTAGCATTGCTCATGGTAAATCGCACACGGGCAACAAGCATGGGTCAAGACGTAGTAACGGCTTCTGTTAAAAAACCGTGGTAACATAAAATTTACCCCACTACGAAGCCGTGCTCGTTAAATCATGCACCACGGTCTCGAGGGTTCCTGCATATAGTCCGGAGATTGTAGGTTCGAATTACGGCGCTGGTAGCAACTATCCTGAGTGTTGTTTTCCCCGCGTTTTCCCACACTCCCTTCAGCGAAATGCCTGGATAGTACCTTTCTTCAAGTCCCGGGGAACCTACCTCATCCCTGTTCCTAAAACAGTTAGCCTACTGTACACACACTAATGGTCATCACAGCTATACAGGTTATCAGAAAAGTTCAACGCACACCCAACTACACGGGGCTGATGAACGCGATGTCCCAAGCACCTCAAATGAATTAACGCCAACAACAAACATAACATTGAAATGATCGATACCGTATATGATTCTCTATCATCGTGTTGGAAATGATTTTTCAGTGTTGCCTAAGTAATCGAAATGTAATGTTTTTCAGTCGGCCAACACGATTGTACCCAATTTTAGTGGGTGGTTCTCTAATCCTGAAAAAAATAATGAAATTTACATTAATTTACAGGAAATTTACATTAATTCCATGTAATGTTTTCAGGATTAGGGAACCACCCACTACAATTGGGTACAATAGTGTTGACAGACTGAAAAACATTACATTTCGATTATGATTATTGATGAGTGAAGCTCAAACACCCACCAGTGTTTCATAACAGTGCATGTATACAAACTATTCAGCACTCGGACTCTGAACTACACCACCCATATTTTATAAACACAGAAATTATCAAAACACTTGAGGATAAACAATTCAAATTGCAACTCTCATTTTAGAATTATCGTTCACTCTACAGCAGATGTACAACATATTACTCACAAAATAATAGTCATTTAACACATACGCTTACCTTTATTTTCGAGACTGGGGTGTCGGGTCTTGGGCGGTGTTAACCTCAGACGACGCAAGCCATTTGCGTGCCTTTCATTGCTCCGCAACCGCGACTTTTGCTTCTTTCGCCCTAGCGTTCAAATGCCGCATACTCAGAAATATTCTAGTTCTGGCGTATATTTTTACAACCTCTGTTGGCACATCCGGAAAATTCTTGCTTATTATTTTACATAGTTTTTCCACAATATTAGGGTCCCGTGAGAGAGATGATGATGATGATAATTGTTGTTTTAAGGGGCCTAACATCTAGGTTATCGGTCCCTAATGGTTTGGGTGATCGTGAAGATGAAAATGATGATGATGATGATAATTGTTGTTTTAAGGGGCCCAACATCTAGGTTATCGGCCCCTGATGGTTTGGGTGATCGTGAAGATGAAAATGAAAAGCGAACTTAAAACTGAAACTAACTACTAACCTACATACTAGAAGAAGAAATGGAAAACTAAAGGAGAATAAGGCAAATAAAAGGACAGAAGGAAAAGAAATGCCCTCAACCCTCGGAGAAGGCGGATTGAGGGACTTGGAAGGAAGGAGAGCCAGGAAAGGCATATAGGAAAGTGAAAGAGGAGAGGGTCCGACCCAAAGGTAAGGGACAAAAAGGGAAAACGGACCCAGCTCAGGAATCCCTCGGGGTCGCCAACTCCCGAACTCACCAGCCGTGAGCCCCTGAGGGTGTAGCATTATCTATGGTGCACCAGAAGTGGTGGGGCTACATACACCCTGCCTCCTTAAGGGCCTTGAGCACAAGGCAGGAGGTAAAAGGAAAAGAAAAAGAAGGCTGACCCCTCACAGAAGGAGGGAATCAGGAAAGATGAGACAAGGGCCAATTAAGGCGGGAAAGGAAGAGACTCCCTAGGCCTCGGATACCCTAATACCGTCGGGGTCGGAAGAGAACAAGAGTTGACCAAGTGAGGTCGACAGGAAAGAAGACAGAGAGGAGCCCAGCACAAGTAAGAGGAAGCAATGCCGGACTCAGCTGGGGCCACGTGGTCGCCAACCCACGCCCACAAGGTGTGAGCCCCTGGGGGGCCGTGAGAGAGCACTATTTCCGTGAATGTCCGTAAAAGTTAACTCAAACTGTTTAATTTTATTTAGCCATTCACTTCATGGAACGAGTAGACCACCTCGTGACAAAACTTCGATCCATCCTTCAGGTGCTGTATCAGAAGAGACAAGAAGTATTTGCCCTGCCGGGCATCCCATTGATCGATCATGCTCACGTCCTCGGTAGGCGATATAGCCAGCGATGTAGCGGAATCCTTCAACAGAAAAATCAGGTCCAATCGTTACCGGATGCGCATCATTTGTTGTGCTGTAAAAGTTAACTCAAACTGTTTAATTTTATTTAGCCATTCACTTCATGGAACGAGTAGACCACCTCGTGACAAAACTTCGATCCATCCTTCAGGTGCTGTATCAGAAGAGACAAGAAGTATTTGCCCTGCCGGGCATCCCATTGATCGATCATGCTCACGTCCTCGGTAGGCGATATAGCCAGCGATGTAGCGGAATCCTTCAACAGAAAAATCAGGTCCAATCGTTACCGGATGCGCATCATTTGTTGTGCTGTTTTCCATAGTAATGTCTCGCATCTCTGTTTCACCGTCAATCATACTTGGTGATTCAGACATATCTCGCAGAAACTCTGAAGAGTTAAGATGTTAGTAACTCGCCATCAATCTCTGGTGACACCATAGCTTTGTTGGACAAGGGAATATCAGCCGAATTAGCGCTTAGTAGAATCAAGCGCAACCGAAATTTTACGTCTGTTGGCAATGGATGGTCGTAGAAATGTCCAAGTCCACTTATCTGAGAGAATATATTTTCCAGACAATCTTGGTTGAGTCGTGCTGTCAAAATGTAGGCTACGTCACATTCATTGATTGAAGATCACTAAATAGTCCAAATAATGACCGAATTGTGGTCATGAATCCTTTCTGGAACGGAAGCAAATGTTTTGTTTCCCTACTTTCATACCTTTGCAACATGCATATAACCTCCTCAAAATCTTTTCTAGGGCTTCAAGGTCCTTCCCATAACCACACGTGCGATGTTTGTCATCACTGGATATTCTTGCATTAAGAATATCATAGCAGTCATTTAACAGCTGTATGAATGCGGCAATATGCTCCTCGTCTGGCATAAGGTAGCGGATAGCTTCGGCAGTATGGTTTGAAAACAACTGCGTTGCCAAATATACTCGCTGGCGCTCCCTTCTTTTAACATTTAGATGATGAAGTGAGAGCTTAGGGCAAATCTTCATTTCACCACTATCTAAAGTCAGCAACTTTTCAATGGTTCCCTTCGTTACCTTAATGTTACCCGGAAGAGTCAGTCCATCATCAATGAAATGGTTCCTAATTTATAAAGGTGTGGGACATCTGCAAATACCCATATTCTTTTCTCTGGGACTCGTGGGTTGGGGAAACATGTGTTAGTGTGTTACATTAAGTTCATTCCACAAAGTACGGTTTTTAGCTCCAAGATCAGAAATAACGGCAACTACACTGCACCCAACATCTTCTAGAGAGGCTATTACTTCTTTCAGCAAACCTGTTGTTATTTGCACATCAAAATAATAAAATATTGGCTGTTTCCACTTAGCAAATAGTCCTCGAACCATGACTACTTGTACATTACTGAGAGGTCCAATAATGCGATCTTCATCTTGATCGTAACATATCCTACTGTCATCGTTCATTTCATCAAATGACAAAACACACACACGCTCCAAGCTGGTGATGATGATGATGATGATGATGATTGTTGTTTTAAGGGGTCTAACATCGAGGTTATCGCCCCCTGATGAAATGAAATGGCCTGAAATGAAAGGATGAAGATAAAAAACAGCTCACTGCTATGGATGAAACGAAAATGGTTTAGATAAAATAGACATGATGATGATGATGATAATTGTTGTTTTAAGGGGCCTAACATCTAGGTTATCGGCCCCTGATGGTTTGGGTGATCGTGAAGATGAAAATGAAATGTAAACTTAAAACTAATACTAACTACCAACCTACATACTAGAAGAAGAAATGGAAAACTAAAGGAGAATAAGGCAAATAAAGGACAGGAGGAAAAGAAATGCCTTCAACCCTCGAAGAAAGCGGATTGAGGGACTTGGAAGGAAGGAGAGCCATGAAAGGCAGATAGGAAAGTGAAAGAGGAGAGGGTCCGCCCCGAAGGTAAGGGACAAAAGGGGAAAACGGACCCAGCTCAGGAATCCCTCGGGGTCGCCAACTCCCGAACTCACCAGCCGTGAGCCCCTGAGGGTGTAGCATTATCTAGGGTGCACCAAAGTGGTGGGGCTACATACACCCGGCCTCCTTGAGGGCCTTAAGCAGAAGGCAGGAGATAACATGAAAAGAAAAAGAAGGCTGACCCCTCGCAGAGGGAGGGAATCAGAAAAGATGAGACAAGGGCCAATTAAGGCGGGAAAGGAAAAGACTCCCTAGGCCTCGGATACCCTAATACCGTCGGGGTCGGAAGAGAACAAGAGTTGACCAAGGGCGGTCGACAGGAAAGAAGACAGAGAGGAGCCCGGCACAAGTAAGTGGAAGCAATGCCGGACTCAGCTGGGGCCCCGTGGTCGCCAACCCACATCTCACTAGAAGTGAGCCCCTGGGGGGCAAAAAGGAACTCAGATTGAAACTACTCGCCAAATGGAGAGCGGTAATACGTACATAAGGGAATTTCGAACGAAAATACTCGAAACGGAATAGATTGAAAAATACGCACAAAATGTAGGTTAAGTCCAAAATACGTACAAAATGCAACGTACAGTCGAAATACCTACAAAATGCAAGTGAAATCAAAATATGATGATGATGATGATAATTGTTGTTTTAAGGGGCCTAACATCGAGGTTATCGGCCCCTAATGATCTGGGTGATAGCGAAAATGATAATGAAATGGAAACCAGAACAAAATTATCGAAGACTGAAAATACGTACAAAAAGGAACTCACATGGAAACAACTCACAATATGGTCCTACAAAAGGGAATTTAGAACGAAAAGTTGCACAAAAAGAATAGATTGAAAAAAAAACCCACAAAACGTAGGCTAGATTCAAAATACGTACAAAATGCAAAGTAGCGCCGAAATACTTACAAAATGCAACTGAAATTCAAAATACTTACAAAATGCAAATGAGATCGAAAGTACGTACAAAATGCAATTGAGGTTCAAAATACTTACAAAATGCAATTGAAATTGAAAATACACAATGCAATTCAGATTGAAATATCCCAGTTCCAATCCAAATTATTCACAAAGTGCAATTGAAATTCAAAATACTTACAAAATGCAATTGAAATTGAAAATGCTTACAAAATGTACGGTAGATTCAAACGACTCATGTGGATTGACAATACTTACAAAAAGCAATTTAGATTGAAAATACTTGACAAATGTAATTTAGATTCAAAATACCCACAAAATGCAATTGAGAATCAAAATATGTGCAAAATGCCCACCAAACAAAATGCAATTTAGATTCAAAATTCGTGCGAAATGCGGTTTTGGTTGAAAATACTTACAAAATGCAATTGAAATTCAAAATACTCACTAAAATGCCCTGACGCCTGCATTGAAAGACTTACTAAAAAGCAATTTAGATTGTCAATCTTTACAAAATGCAATTGAGGTTGAAAACAATCGCGAGATGTAATTTAGATCGAAGAGACTTACAAAATGCAACATAGATCAAAAATGCCTTAAAAAAAAATGGTAAAAGGGAATTTAGATACACGGTGATTCGAGTAACAAAAACAGTGCGGGAATCTTAAAGAGAAAAGGAAATAGAAGGAAAAGAGGAGAGGAGAGAGGAGAGAGGAGAAGGTCCGCCCCAAAGGGAAGGGACAAAAAGGGGAAAACGGACCCAGCTCAGGAATCCCTCGGGGTCGCCAACTCCCGAACTCACCAGCCGTGAGCCCCTGAGGGTGTAGCATTATCGACGGTGCACCAGAAGTGGTGGGGCTACATACACCCTGCCTCCTTAAGGGCCTAGAGCACAAGGCAGGAGGTAAAAGGAAGAGAAAAAGAAGGCTGACCCCTCGCAGAAGGAGGGAATCAGAAAAGATGAGACAAGGGCCAATGAAGGCGGGAAAGGAAGAGACTCCCTAGGCCTCGGATACCCTAATACCGTCGGGCTCGGAAGAGAACAAGAGTTGACCAAGGGAGGTCGACAGGAAAGAAGAAAGAGAGGAGCCGGCACAAGTAAGTGGAAGCAATGCCGGACTCAGCTGGGGCCCCGTGGTCGCCAACCCACAACCCACTAGATGTGAGCCCCTGGGGGAGAAATCAAAATACTTACAAAATGCAAATGAGATTGAAAATACGCACAAAATGTAATGGAGATTCAAATTACCCACAAAATAGTAATGGAGACTTAAATACTTGAACAAAGCGGGGTAGGTTGAAAATACAAAATGCAATTGAAATTGCTTACAAAATGTATGGTAGATTCAAACTTCTCATTAGGATGGACAATACTTACAAAATGCAATTTAGATTGAAAATAATTACAAAATGTAATTTAGATTCAAAATACCCACAAAATTGCAATTGAGACTTAACTACTTGAACAAAGCGGGGTAGGTTGAAAATACAAAATGCAATTGAAATTCAAAAAACTAACAAAAGCCCCGGCCCGGATATTGAAAGACACACTAAAATGCAATTTAGATTGTCAATCCTTACAAAATGCAATTGAGATTGAAAACACACTCACAAAATGCAATCTAGATCGAAAAGACTTACAAAATGCAACGTAGATTAAAAATACCTAAAAAAAAAAAAAATCCTAAAAGGGAATTTAGATACACGGTGAACCAAGTAACAAAAACAGTGCGGGAATCTGAAAGAGAAAAGGAAATATAAGGAAAAGAGGAGAGGATTATGAGGGGAGGGGAGGGGAGAGAGGAGAGGGTCCGCCCCAAAGGGAAGGGACAAAAGGGGGAAAACGGACCCAGCTCAGGAATCCCTCGGGGTCGCCAACACCCCGAACTCACCAGCCGGGAGCCCCTGAGGGTGTAGCATTATCTAGGGTGCACCAGAAGTGGTGGGTCTACATACACCCTGCCTCCTTAAGGGCCTTGAGCACAAGGCAGGAGGTAAAAGGAAAAGAAAAAGAGGGCTGACCCCTCACAGAAAGAGGGTGTCAGGAAAGATGAGACAAGGGCCAATTAAGGCAGGAAAGGAAGAGACTCCCTAGGCCTCGGATACCCTAATACCGTCGGGGTCGGAAGAGAACAAGAGTTGACCAAGTGAGGTCGACAGGAAAGAAGACGGAGAGAAGCCCGGCACAAGTAAGTGGAAGCAATGCCGGACTCAGCTGGGGCCCCGTGGTCACCAACCCACGCCCACTAGAAGTGAGCCCCTGGGGGGCCAAGCTGGTGATTCGCTCTGCGTGCGCTTTCATCAGTTGAAGCACATCGTTCAGAATTCCAGTTCGACAACGGAAGGAACGATTCACCCATTTCTTCAAAGTTGATATTCCGGGTAATGGAAATCCTTTATTTCTTAAATAAATGTAACACTTTCTGGAAACTGCACGTATTGCTACTGCTTTGCATACGTCTTCCCTGTTCCATTTAGCCTGCTTATTATTTTTTAGATGATGATGTTGATAATTGTTGTTTTAAGGGGCCTAACATCTAGGTTATCGGCCCCTGATGGTTTGGGTGATCGTGAAGATGAAAATGAAAAGCGAACTTAAAACTAAAACTAACTACTAACCTACATACTAGAAGAAGAAATGGAAAACTAAAGGAGAATACGGCAAATAAAAGGACAGAAGGAAAAGAAATGCCCTCAACCCTCGGAAAAGGCGGATTGAGGGACTTGGAAGGAAGGAGAGCCATGAAAGGCATATAGGAAAGTGAAAGAGGAGATGATGATGATAATTGTTTTAAGGGGCCTAACATCTAGGTTATCGGCCCCTGATGGTTTGGGTGATCGTGAAGATGAAAATGATAAGCGAACTTAAAACTAAAACGAACTACTAACCTACATACTAGAAGAAGAAATGGTAAACTAAAGGAGAATAAGGCAAATAAAAGGACAGAAGGAAAAGAAATGCCCTCAACCCTCGGAGAAGGCGGATTGAGGGACTTGGAAGGAAGGAGAGCCATGAAAGGGATATAGGAAAGGGAAAGAGGAGAGGGTCCGCCCCAAAGGTAAGGGACAAAAGGGGAAAACGGACCCAGCTCAGGAATCCCTCGGGGTCGCCAACTCCCGAACTCACCAGCCGTGAGCCCCTGAGGGTGTAGCAATATCTAGGGTGCACCAGAAGTGGTGGGGCTACATACACCCTGCCTCCTTAAGGGCCTAGAGCACAAGGCAGGAGGTAAAAGGAAGAGAAAAAGAAGGCTGACCCCTCGCAGAAGGAGGGTATCAGAAAAGATGAGACAAGGGCCAATTAAGGCGGGAAAGGAAGAGACTCCCTAGGCCTCGGATACCCTAATACCGTCGGGGTCAGAAGAGAACAAGAGTTGACCAAGTGAGGTCGACAGGAAAGAAGACAGAGAGGAGCCCGGCACAAGTAAGTGGAAGCAATGCCGGACTCAGCTGGGGCCCCGTGGTCGCCAACCCACGCCCACAAGATGTGAGCCCCTGGGGGGTATTATTTTTTATCAAACACTTAATCTGGTTGTTTGAAAATAGTTTCCCAAGAATATAATGCACTTCAGTTTCCACATGTTTAACTCGCAGGTTGGAACTTCGTCTCAGTTTTCGGCTCTTGGTCTTCATTTCTTCGTTAAGGTGCTTGTTTCTTGTTTGAAGTTTGGAGCACATCTGGACCAATATTTTGTTCTTCTCTTCCAGAACTTTATTTGCTTCAATAGCTCCTGTACTTCGCCAGAGGTAGTATCCTCAGTGGAGGTAGATTGATCAAACTTCCTTTTCTTCGGCGACACATTAGCAAGAGACTCCATTGCTCTCTTCCGAACTTCCTGGAATACAGCCTTTCAGTTCTACTTACATCTGCATGTCCTCCCGAAGACTGTGCATCTGACGCATGGTCTGTAAATAGTGGTAGGCCTACACTTCCATAACTTGTTCCCGGTAAGCTATTACCATTGCCATTGTTCCCAGGTAGGTTCACTGTTGGTATTGCATATTCTTTTAGCGTCTTTTTTGGAGGTAAATTCAATAATTCAGCCTTCAAGTCCCGAATTTAATTTTCCCCCGTAAAATGCCGCGAACACACGGTAGAAGTCTTGACATTAAAAGGATCTTTCCTTCTGCACTTCAGTACCCAGACCTTTTGTAGCTGTGGATCTTTAGGAAATGAATGATATACTATATCTGTACCTTTTGTCTTTCTACTGTATGACAAACACCCTGTCACCGCACACCCTGGCACACACTTATTAAAACTCGAATACACATGCGGTGATCACCTGAATACAAGCATAAACAAACTGTGTGTCGCGCTGCGTGCTCCTAGAGTGACGTCATCCGCAAGACGAGGAATAAAGAACGGCTATGGCGCATGCGAATCGGGCTCCCCATGGGGAGCCAACAACTCGAATAATCTCTTCTGCAGTCCACTGCCTGATAATCCTTTACTTATATATTCCATGGATCATTATTTCTTGAGGCAGTATCAATATATACCATCCTCTTCACACCAGTAGTGCCATCTATCGGATCAGCCATCTTGTATACAGTATACGTGAAGCGCTAAACACATATCAAAATGCCAAGTAACATCTCCTTCATGAAGAAAACAGTCAAATTAAACCACTAAACGACACCCATACGTAAGACCAATCTATCTATCTATCTATCTATATATTGTACCCGTTCGGCCAAGGGATGCGATGACCCATCTGCTATTACATCGCATACCTGGATTCCCAGGCCAGAGTGGAGTTAAATGAACATGAAGTCAAATAAGGAATGTGTCGGAAATTCAGTTGAAATATCACAAAAGCAGAGGGTAACACGAGATAAAGTATCTCCAGGGTCGTTACGGGCTTAAATTTAATTTAAAAAAATACAAATAGAAATGCTCGCCACCAACTGAACACCTAGCAAACCACATCTTTTCTGGTTAAGCCTTAATTAAGACAAGGAAAGGACTGGGAAAACCACATAATCATCAGATCACAACTAAGATAAAACCAAATTTATTCAAACTTTGATAGTCAGACAGAGAAATTAAATACACACCCTACCTAAGAGTATGGTCGAATGCAAACGTTAGATTGTCATTGTCCTTAAAATCGAACCGTCTCTATGCTATTCAAAAGTGTATTTCATCCGCATAAAATATGAAAATTTACTAAAGTTCGCTTGGGTTCTCAGGGCCACCGTAGCACTATGTCTTTGCGTCACTGACATTCGTGATCCCTGAGACCTAACTTTTGTTTAATTTAACATCAGGAATGTGGATGTCAATAAATATGAATCTGTCTAACAAAATATCCTAATAACACATATTTAAATATCAACTTATTTTCATGGCTTATATGGCACTATTCAAATGCTGAAAATCTCCATAAATGCTCCTAAAAATCTAACAATTAATTTACACTATATTTACATGATGATGATGATGATAATTGTTGTTTTAAGGGGCCTAACATCTAGGTTATCGGCCCCTAATGATCTGGGTGATAGCGAAGATGATAATGAAACGGAAACCAGAACGAAAATGAAGTGAGACGGAAAATACTTACAAAAAGGAACTCGGATTGAAACGACTCACAAAATGTTCTTACAAAAGGGAATTTAGAACGAAAAGATTCACAAAAGGAATAGATTGAAAAATACCCACAAAATGAAGGCTAGGTTCAAAATACGTACAAAATGCAATGTAGCGTCGAAATACTTACAAAATGCAACTGAAATTCAAAATACTTACAAAATGCAAATGAGATCGAAAATACGTACAAAATGCAATTGAGGTTCAAAATACTTACAAAATGCAATTGAAATTGAAAATACACAATGCAATTCAGATTGAAATAGGCCTTATCCCAGTTCCAATCCAAATTATTCACAAAGTGCAATCGAAATTCAAAATACTTACAAATTGCAATTGAAATTGAAAATGCTTACAAAATGTACGGTGATTCCAACGACTCATGTGGATTGACAATACTTACAAAAAGCAATTTAGATTGAAAATACTTGACAAAATGTAATTTAGATTCAAAATACCCACAAAATGCAATTGAGAATCAAAATATGTGCAAAATGCCCCCAAACAAAATGCAATTTAGATTCAAAATTCGTGCGAAATGCGGTTTTGGTTGAAAATACTTACAAAATGCAATTGAAATTCAAAATACTCACTAAAATGCCCTGACGCCTGCATTGAAAGACTTACTAAAAAGCAATTTAGATTGTCAATCTTTACAAAATGCAATTGAGGTTGAAAACAATCGCGAGATGTAATTTAGATCGAAAAAACTTACAAAATGCAACATAGATTAAAAATGCCTTAAAAATCGAGAAAAGGGAATTTAGATACACGGTGATTCGAGTAACAAAAACAGTGCGGGAATCTTAAAGAGAAAAGGAAATAGAAGGAAAAGAGGAGAGGGGAGGGGAGAGAGGAGAAGGTCCGCCCCAAAGGGAAGGGACAAAAGGGGAAAACGGACCCAGCTCAGGAATCCCTCGGGGTCGCCAACGCCCGAACTCACCAGCCGTGAGCCCCTGAGGGTGTAGCATTATCGACGGTGCACCAGAAGTGGTGGGGCTACATACACCCTGCCTCCTTAAGGGCCTTAAGCACAAGGCAGGAGGGAAAAGGAAAAGAACAAGAAGGCTGACCCCTCACAGAAGGAGGGTATCAGGAAAGATGAGACAAGGGCCAATTAAGGCGGGAAAGGAAGAGACTCCCTAGGCCTCGGAAACCCTAATACCGTCGGGGTCGGAAGAGAACAAGAGTTGACCAAGTGAGGTCGACAGGAAAGAAGACGGAGAGGAGCCCGGCACAAGTAAGTGGAAGCAATGCCGGACTCAGCTGGGGCCCCGTGGTCGCCAACCCACGCCCACTAGAAGTGAGCCCCTGGGGGGTACACTATATTTACACTGTCACTGATTATTGCTTGGTTGTGAATGAAAGAAACTTCATTATTCATTGGTTATCATCATCATCATATCAAAATTAAATATCTCTCACATTAGTTTTCATCCCAATATTCATTATATTCAAGTCAGAATAATTAATTTATTACCATCAAATCATTTAAATGAATATTATAATCATCAATTCATTATATTCTTCAATTATCCACACACTCTCATTTCATCATCTCATTTAGATTGATCATTTCAATTCATCCATTTAAATTGTTTAATTCATTAATTCAAGTTGCAATTCATCAAATTATTTAAATCATATTTCTTATTTAAATTTGTTTAAATTTCAATAATCATCAGCTTCTTTAATTAATTATCACCTTTTAATTCAGTTATTCATCAGCTGTTTAATCATCTATCAATTTATTTAATTCAGTTAATTTATTCAATCTTTTAATTCATCCATTTATTTAATTAATCGATTTATTCAAATTTTAATTTATCAATTTATTCAAATTTTAATTCATCTGGTTATTTAGATTTTTATTTCATCGGGTCAGATCATTAATATGCTTAAACTTCAGATTATTATTTTATAAATTATTATTATCAGAAAATTTTGGATTATCAAAATTAATTATTTATTTAATTTCCTAAAAAATTGTTAAATATAGGTTATAGAACGTTGTCTTACAGTTTTATCACTTCCAAGTTATATCGTATTTAATTATCATGCCAAAATAATATTATTGCCTTTCACAAAATCACGTTGGATCTCACTATCCAAAACTTCACCATATAATCTCACTTTATCAAATACCATATTTGCTTACCATAATTATTCCATATAACACCATAATTATTCCACATAACACCATAACTATTCCACATAACACCACAACTATTCAGCGCACAGCATGAATCTCAAAAATATGCTAGACTGGGTTCAACAACCTCATGTCTGCCTCAAAATACTCATTTTGGCAATATTGCAAACTTCCACTTGGCAACTTCTAAAAATACCTATCAAAAATGCTTCACATAATCACGTTGCATGATCTACAAAAATATATAACTGGCTTCAAATTATTAACGCACACAATCTATAAGAACTGTAATTAATCTGATCATATCTAGACAATTTCTTAAACAATAAGGAAAAAATTACCTTAGTAATCATAATCCAATTCAAGATCTGCTTTCAAATAGAGTATAAATTCTCTTAAGATTCTCAAGATTCACTTCAAAGAAAAACACCAATGTGTTATAATATCTCACATCAAAAATATGTAATACTGATCTGCCTCAAAATAAATTCTGACCATAAATGATTCATCTTACAAGATTCAATTACTTGAAATCCTTCTCAAAGGTATCAAATCACTCACAAAGAGTATCAAAAGTATCAGCTGTTAAATGAATGTACTCTCAAAAGAGCATAGCAACAAAATATTGGATTGGCAAACAAGAATTACAAAATGTAACCCTGCTGACATTTATTTTTAATTTATTTAACAAAATTCGACCAATGTGTGACTGGTAGTTTCTTGTTTAATCCTCTTACGATCTTAAGTACACTCGGATGATAAAAATGAGGCCCTCGACTGGCAGGTTAGGTGTGTGCCACCACGCAATCGCCTAAAGCTGATGATGATGATGATAATTGTTGTTTTAAGGGGCCTAACATCTAGGCTATCGGCCCCTGATGGTTTGGGTGATCGTGAAGATGAAAATGAAATGTAAACTTAAAACTAAAACTAACTACCAACCTACATACTAGAAGAAGAAATGGAAAACTAAAGGAGAATAAGGCAAATAAAGGACAGGAGGAAAAGAAATGCCCTCAACCCTCGAAGAAGGCGGATTGAGGGACTTGGAAGGAAGGAGAGCCATGAAAGGCAGATAGGAAAGTGAAAGAGGAGAGGATCCGCCCCGAAGGTAAGGGACAAAAGGGGAAAACGGACCCAGCTCAGGAATCCCTCGGGGTCGCCAACTCCCGAACTCACCAGCCGTGATGATGATGATGATAATTGTTGTTTTAAGGGGCCTAACATCTAGGTTATCGGCCCCTGATGGTTGGGGTGATCGTGAAGATGAAAATGAAAAGCGAACTTAAAACTAAAACTAACTAATAACCTACATACTAGAAGAAGAAATGGAAAACTGAAGGAGAATAAGGCAAATAAAAGGACAGAAGGAAAAGAAATGCCCTCAACCCTCGGAGAAGGCGGATTGAGGGACTTGGAAGGAAGGAGAGCCATGAAAGGCATATAGGAAAGTGAAAGAGGAGAGGGTCCGCCCCAAAGGTAAGGGACAAAAGGGGAAAACGGACCCAGCTCAGGAATCCCTCGGGGTCGCCAACTCCCGAACTCACCAGCCGTGAGCCCCTGAGGGTGTAGCATTATCTAGGGTGCACCAGAAGTGGTGGGGCTACATACACCCTGCCTCCTTAAGGGCCTAGAGCACAAGGCAGGAGGTAAAAGGAAGAGAAAAAGAAGGCTGACCCCTCGCAGAAGGAGGGTATCAGAAAAGATGAGACAAGGGCCAATTAAGGCGGGAAAGGAAGAGACTCCCTAGGCCTCGGACACCCTAATACCGTCGGGGTCGGAAGAGAACAAGAGTTGACCAAGTGAGGTCGACAGGAAAGAAGACAGAGAGGAGCCCGGCACAAGTAAGTGGAAGCAATGCCGGACTCAGCTGGGGCCCCGTGGTCGCCAACCCACGCCCACTAGAAGTGAGCCCCTGGGGGAAATCGCCTAAAGCGAAAGGCCCTGCCCCGTAGACTACCATGATAATGCCCTGAACGATGGGTTAGGTGAGTGCCACCACGCAATTGCTAAATGCAACAGGCCCCATCTCGTAGACTGATGAGTGATTGTAAAAGATTGGAATCAACAAGACTCTAGTTGTCACATAAAAGCGATATGCATTCACTTGAGTGAATAAAATTTTAATATCACCAAACAATCCAACAACAAAAATCCCTACTGATGAATTATACATACTCGCTAGTATGCAATGAACTGACGAAATAATTTAAATTATCCAATTGCAGATCACGAGTTCGAAACACTCGCCAAAAAAAAAATCTATCCAAGAAATACTATCCTCACTGAAAAATATCAAAAAGAAGACCAAAATTCTGTCTAATAAAGCCAACCAATGGTGAGAACGTCGTATAACGGTGCCTGCCATACCATACGGTAGCACCATATTCTAGCAAATGGAGCAAAAAATATCTAAGCCATGTCGAAAAAATAATAGTAGAACTCCTACTAGAAATATATACAAGTATGCCCAGTGCTCATGAAAAATCATATCAGGAAAGTCATAACTCTTACAATACCTTCATATTCCAGCTGTTAATATAATTCAAAGATCGCCGATAATCCACGTGTGTGTCACAAATTTCTCGATAGATCGACGAAAACGCTGTATCACCCACTGAACTAACGCTTGACTTCATATTCCAAGTGAATCTGATGTTGGATATCCTCTTCTTCAGGAACCGAATCCATCGCTATGTGGTGCCATCACGTCTCCGTATCCGCCTAGCCCGACATGATGAACTGAAGATTATCCATCACGGATATTGTCTAAACTCTTCAAAAATGTAGAGTACCCCATACTCTTCGAATATGTCACGCCACTGTCCCATAAACTGTTCGGTTTGCATATGACTAAATGTTAATCTCCACAGCGACTGAATTTCACTAGTAGAAAATAAATTATTTAGAAAAGTGTATTGATTTGTTTAACACCCTGTATCTGTTTTCGTAACTGAGATATTTCATAATTGTTCATGATATGCAACTATAATGCTGCACGTGCCACTGTTCACAAAGTGCATATTCTTGTAACTGTTCACTTGCCAAAAGCAGTAATGTTGGACTGACCCCATGGTCGCCTTAAATATTTCGGTCTAAAATGCATCATAAGATATGCCGAAATATCGCTGAAATATGTCCAAGTCCATTTAAAAGTCCACTATAGAAGTGTATAATTGCAATTGTACTGCCCAATTGGACTGTCGAAACACAAGTCCAAACATATTAAGTTTGACAAAATGTCGAAGTAATGTTCAGCTGCTTGCCTATCGCCTGCTTGTAAAAAGTCGGCCACAGCACGACCCGTTCCGCCTCACTGTTCTCGTATAATGCGACGTTGAAAACTGGCCTCATTATACCACTTCGCTGTGCTGTTCTGCATTGAGAATGTAGCTCAAAATAATGTTCTCAATCCTATCACAATGCTGCGTATTGCTTTAATGAACTGTAACTTTGGAAAAGCATTGCTGTTTCACATAACTATAACTGCGATGTTGAAAAGGACATCTGCCTGTTGTTGTTGTTTGAGTCTTCAGTCTTTTGACTGGTTTGATGCAGCTCTCCATGCCTCCCTGTCCTGAGCCAATCGTTTCATCTCTACATAGCTACCACACCCTACATCCGAGGCTATCTGTTTAACATATTCTAACCTTGGTCTACCCCTACAGTTCTTGTCCTCGACCCTTCCTTCCATAACTAAGCTTGCTATTCCTGGGTGTCTTAGTATGTGTCCTACCAACCTATCTCTTATCTGCACCAAAATTTGTATACCTACCCTTTGAACACTGGCTTTCTCTCACTTTCACGGCTTGTGTAACCTGCCTTGCTAACTGGTTCTCCCAGCGCACGATGTGTTCCGCTCAGCTTGACTGACTGGCCTACTTTCGTTCTCTTGGCGCACGTTTTGATTCGCTTCGCTTGACTTGCTGGACTAATACTGTCGTTCTCAGACTGTGCGATGAGCTCCGCTCGGCTCTATCACGTGACTTTCCCCTTCCTTCTGCGGTCATACGTCACAGCTATAATCTCGACCACAATTATATCGGCAATTAAGTTATAACATAACTTAAGGAGTTATCTGCCTTTCTTCAAGTTATCACCAATAAGATTTCTTGATATTTCCTTCTCTTCTGCTGATTATATGATGTTTTATTCCATATTGATCTTCATAATAATCCATTATTTCTCCCATAATTTCATCTGCTTGAAGGGTAGTGCCTCTTTCATCCTTGGCCTCCTACGTCATTTCCTACCATTCTTCTCGACTCGATCTGAGCGCTATCTTTTCTTCTTTGCCCATAAATCTCAACATGGCTCGATCACAACTGGCGTAGCCGATACCCTCAACTGGGTATCGGGTACAATATATAAAGCACAAAGTTTGTCTGTCTGTCTGTTTGTCTGTTATGTATACAAATCTACACCGTTTCACCGATCTGAGCCAAAATTTGTATACTTACCCTTTGGAACCCTGCGGGTAACCCTGTCAACTTTAAATTTCGGACAGACCACCCCATTCCCTGCATTTAGGCCCTTTTGCACAAATCTACACCGTTTCACCGATCTGCACCAAAATTTGTATACCTACCCTTTGGAACACTGCGAGTAACACTGTCTATTTAAAATTTCGGACAGACCACCCCATTCCGTGCATTTAGGCCCTTTGGTCCAAATCTACACCGTTTCACCGATTTGAACCAAAATGTGTATACTTACCCTTTGGAACCCTGCGAGTAACACTGTCTGCTTGAAATTGCGGACATACCATTCCATTCCCTGCATTTAGGCCCTTTGTTCCAAATCTGATGATGATGATAATTGTTGTTTTAAGGGGCCTAACATCGAGGTTATCGGCCCCTAATGATCTGGGTGATAGCGAAAATGATAATGAAATGGAAACCAGAACAAAATTATCGAAGACTGAAAATACGTACAAAAAGGAACTCGCATGGAAACAACTCACAATATGGTCCTACAAAAGGGAATTTAGAACGAAAAGTTGCACAAAAAGAATAGATTGAAAAAGACCCACAAAACGTAGGCTAGATTCAAAATACGTACAAAATGCAAAGTAGCGCCGAAATACTTACAAAATGCAACTGAAATTCAAAATACTTACATAATGCAAATGAGATCGAAAACACGTACAAAATGCAATTGAGGTTCAAAATACTTACAAAATGCAATTGAAATTGAAAATACACAATGCAATTCAGATTGAAATATCCCAGTTCCAATCCAAATTATTCACAAAGTGCAATTGAAATTCAAAATACTTACAAAATGCAATTGAAATTGAAAATGCTTACAAAATGTACGGTAGATTCCAACGACTCATGTGGATTGACAATACTTACAAAAAGCAATTTAGATTGAAAATACTTGACAAATGTAATTTAGATTCAAAATACCCACAAAATGCAATTGAGAATCAAAATATGTGCAAAATGCCCACCAAACAAAATGCAATTTAGATTCAAAATTCGTGCGAAATGCGGTTTTGGTTGAAAATACTTACAAAATGCAATTGAAATTCAAAATACTCACTAAAATGCCCTGACGCCTGCATTGAAAGACTTACTAAAAAGCAATTTAGATTGTCAATCTTTACAAAATGCAATTGAGGTTGAAAACAATCGCGAGATGTAATTTAGATCGAAGAGACTTACAAAATGCAACATAGATCAAAAATGCCTTTAAAAAAAATGGTAAAAGGGAATTTAGATACACGGTGATTCGAGGAACAAAAACAGTGCGGGAATCTTAAAGAGAAAAGGAAATAGAAGGAAAAAAGGAGAGGAGAGGGGAGAGAGGAGAAGGTCCGCCCCAAAGGGAAGGGACAAAAAGGGGAAAACGGACCCAGCTCAGGAATCCCTCGGGGTCGCCAACGCCCGAACTCACCAGCCGTGAGCCCCTGAGGGTGTAGCATTATCGACGGTGCACCAGAAGTGGTGGGGCTACATACACCCTGCCTCCTTAAGGGCCTTGAGCACAAGGCAGGAGGTAAAAGGAAAAGAAAAAGAAGGCTGACCCCTCGCAGGAGGAGGGAATCAGAAAAGATGAGACAAGGGCCAATGAAGGCGGGAAAGGAAGAGACTCCCTAGGCCTCGGATACCCTAATACCGTCGGGGTCGGAAGAGAACAAGAGTTGACCAAGGGAGGTCGACAGGAAAGAAGAAAGAGAGGAGCCGGCACAAGTAAGTGGAAGCAATGCCGGACTCAGCTGGGGCCCCGTGGTCGCCAACCCACAACCCACTAGATGTGAGCCCCTGGGGGGTGTTCCAAATCTAAACCGTTTCACCGATCTCAACAAAAATTTGTATATTTACCCTTTGGAACACTGCGACTAACACTGTCTGCTGTAAATTGCGGAGAGGCTACTCCATCCCCTGCATTTAGGCCCATTGGCACAAATCTACACCGTTTCATCGATCTGAACCAAAATTTGTATACTTACCCTTTGGAACCCTGCGAGTAACACTGTCTACTTAAAATTTCGGACAGGCCACCCCATTTCCTGCATTCAGACCCTTTGGTCCAAATCTACACCGTTTCACCGATCTGAACCAAAATTTGTATACTTACCCTTTGGAACCCTGCGAGTAACACTGTCCACTTAAAATTTCAGACAGACCACCCCATTCCCTGCATTAGGTCCTTTGGCACAAATCTACACCGTTTCACCGATCAGAACCAACATTCGGATACTTATCCTTTGGTACCCTGCGAGTAATACTGTCTGCTTGAAATTGCGGACAAACCACTCCATTCCCTGCATTTAGGCCCTTTGGAACAAATCTAAACCGTTTCACCGATCAGAACCAAAATCTGTATACATACCCTTTGGAACCCTGCGTGTAACACTGTCTGCTTGAAATTGCGGACAGACCACTCCATTCCCTGCATTTAGGCCCCTTGGCCCAAATCTACACCGTTTCACCGATCTCAACCAAAATTTGTATATTTACCCTTTGGAACACTGCGACTAACACAGTCTGCTTGAAATTGCGGAGAGGCCACTCCAACCCCTGCATTTAGGCCATTTGGCACAAATCAACACCGTTTCACCGATCTGACCCAAATTTTACATACTTACCCTTTGGAACCCGACAAGTAACACTGTTCACTTTAAATTTCGGACAGACCACACTATTCCCTGCTTTTTGGCCCTTTGGCACAAAACTACACCGTTTCACCGATCTCAAATAATTACCCTTTGCAACTCGACGAGTAACACCTTCCACTCGAAATTTCGGACAGACCACTCCATTCCTCGCATTTAGGCCCTTTGGCACAAATCTACATCGTTCACCGATCGAAAACAAAACGTGTATACTTACCCTTTGGAACCCGATGAGTAACACTGTCCACTTAAAACTTTGGACAGACAACTCCATTTCCTGCATTTAGGCCCTTTGGCAAAATCTACCCTGTTTCACCGATCTGAGCCAAATTTCACATACTCACCCTTTGGAACCCGACGTGTAACACTTTCTACATGACATTTCGGATAGACTATTCCATTTACCGCATTTAGGCTCTTTGGCAAAAATCTACTTAGTTTCACCCATCTCAACCAATCTTTATGTAAGTTACTTACCCTTTGGAACCCGACGAGTAACACTGTCTGCTTGAACTTTCGGACAGAGCACTCCATTCCCCGTATTTAGACCCTTTGTCACAAATCTACATCGTTTCACCAATCTGGATCAAAATTTTTATACTTCCTCTATGGAACCCAACGAGTATCACTGTCCACTTTAAATTTCTGACATACCTCTCCATTCCCTGCATTTAGCTCAGGAAACACTCGGGGTTGCCAGCTTCCTAACTCACCCGCCATGAGCCCTTGAGGGTGTACCAGAAATGGTGGGGCTACACACACCCTGCCTCTTTGAGGGCCTTGAGCAGAAGACAGGAGATATAATGAAACGGAATAGAAGGCAGACCCCTCGAAGAATGAGGGCATCAGGAAAGATGAGACAACGGCCAATTAAGCGGGAAATTGAAAGACTCCCTAGCCCTCGGATGCCCTAATACAGTCGGGGTCGGAAGAGAACAAGAGTTGACCAAGGGAGGCCGACAGGAAAGTGAACTGAAAGGAGCCTGGCACCAGGAAGTAGAAGCGATGTCAGTCTCAGCTGGGGTCCGGTGGTCGCCAACCCACGTCCCACAAGCTGTGAGACTCTGGAGGGGGGGGGGGGCAGTTGTGAGAATAGCTTGCTGATTCATCGCGAGGTGACATGAGATGAC
The DNA here is from genome assembly GCA_946902985.2 of Meconema thalassinum. Taxonomy (NCBI): domain Eukaryota; kingdom Metazoa; phylum Arthropoda; class Insecta; order Orthoptera; family Tettigoniidae; genus Meconema; species Meconema thalassinum. The sequence goes on along the minus strand of OX336392.1, from coordinate 509,345,210 downwards.
TTTCCAGAGCTGTCTATACTGATGCCAGCACAGGGCCGTTGCTCAAGCCACTGTGGTGTTGCGAAAGAGTGAGTGATACCCCGGCCAATCTGAATACGACGGGGAACCCCGAACGTGTGTCATCATATTTCGTAATCATCTACGATCATCTTAGGTTCGTGCAGCTTGGACCCATTTTCTTTGCCGAGCAGTACGCCATAAGCTCTTTCACTAGACGCATCGAGTACAGGCCTAAGCCAGAAAATAAGGTTGAGACTTTGGAAGACATCGAAGCTAGACATCTGAATCACCTATATCAGTCGTAAATTACAGCATGTTCGTTTAGTAGTCATTTTTAGCCTATTTTCAATTTTGAAAAAATAGGATTATGAGATCATCTTTTGTCCGTGTGTGTGTGCGTGTGTGTGTGTGTGTGTGTGTGAGGTGTGTGTGTGTGTCCCCTAATAAAATCTAAACGGTTGGAGCGATTTCAATGAAACTCGGTAAGTTCATAGCACTATTCCCGGCGACCTCGACCGTGCCCTTCAAATTTTGTTACGTCTCACCAATCCAATATGGCTCATGTGCGAAATATTTCACAAGCATTCAATATCTCCGAAACTATTACCGATATCGCCCTGAAATTGTCTACGGTGATAAAAGGCACTACTAGAAGTTCACCTATGAGACTTTCAAAAACCTGGTGACTGCAAAACCAACATGGCGGCCAAGCGAAGTTGAGACTTTTAAATAGACTTTTCTCACGATTTTACTATCCAAACGTAATGAAACTTGGTACAGCAAATGTTTATACACATTGTAATGCACTGAAGTCTAATTTAGTTCAATTGTTTACTTAACCTCAAAATGGCGGCTGTGCGAAATATTTCACTGACATTCTATATCTCCGAAACTATTACTGATATCACCCTGCAATTTTGTACAGTGATAAAGGGATGATGATGATAATTGTTGTTTTAAGGGGCCTAACATCTAGGTTATCGGCCCCTGATGGTTTGGGTGATCGTGAAGATGAAAATGAAAAGCGATGATGATGATGATAATTGTTGTTTTAAGGGGCCTAACATCTAGGTTATCGGCCCCTGATGGTTTGGGTGATCGTGAAGATGAAAATGAAAAGCGAACTTAAAACTAAAACTAACTACTAACCTACATACTAGAAGAAGAAATGGAAAACTAAAGGAGAATAAGGCAAATAAAAGGACAGAAGGAAAAGAAATGCCCTCAACCCTGGGAGAAGGCGGATTGAGGGACTTGGAAGGAAGGAGAGCCATGAAAGGCAGATAGGAAAGTGAAAGAGGAGAGGGTCCGCCCCAAAGGTAAGGGACAAAAAGGGAAAACGGACCCAGCTCAGGAATCCCTCGGGGTCGCCAACTCCCGAACTCACCAGCCGTGAGCCCCTGAGGGTGTAGCATTATCTAGGGTGCTCCAAAAGTGGTGGGGCTACATACACCCGGCCTCCTCGAGGGCCTTAAGCAGAAGGCAGGAGATAACATGAAAAGAAAAAGAAGGCTGACCCCTCGCAGAAGGAGGGAATCAGAAAAGATGAGACAAGGGCCAATTAAGGCGGGAAAGGAAGAGACTCCCTAGGCCTCGGATACCCTAATACCGTCGGGGTCGGAAGAGAAGAAGAGTTGACCAAGTGAGGTCGACAGGAAAGAAGACAGAGAGGAGCCCGGCACAAGTAAGTGGAAGCAATGCCGGACTCAGCTGGGGCCCCGTGGTCGCCAACCCACGCCCACAAGATGTGAGCCCCTGGGGGAAGTGATAAAGAGTACTGATACAAGTTTACCTATGTATATTTCATAAACATGTAAAGTACAAAACGAACATGACGACCAAGCGAATTTGAAATATTTTAATAGACTTTTCTCGTGATTTAACTCTCTGAGCGCTGTGAAATGTGGTACAGTAAATGATTTTGCAGATTGTAATGCACTGCCATCTAATTTAATTCAACTGTTTACATAACCTCAAGATGGCGGCTGTGCGAAATTTTAAAATTATGTTTTTATTTCTTGTGTCGTAATCATGCGATCGAAGTGAAAGTTTGAATAATGAACCTAGGCAATAATTGTCCTTGAATTGTACATAATTCTATGGCCTATACATATAATAATCCTAAATGGCGAGCTTCCGAAATATTTAGATGGTTCTCAATATCTATGAATCTTTTACAGCAACCAAACTGTTTTTTTTATGTTCATAGAGACTATGAACATATGTTCACCTATAGGATTTTCAGTAACCTGGTGAGCACAAATCCAACATGGCGGCGACGCGAAGTATAAATATTTAAATGATGATGATGATAATTGTTGTTTTAAGGGGCCCAACATCTAGGTTATCGGCCCCTGATGGTTTGAGTGATCGTGAAGATGAAAATCGAACTTAAAACTAAAACTAACTACTAACCTACATACTAGAAGAAGAAATGGAAAACTAAAGGAGAATAAGGCAAATAAAAGGACAGAAGGAAAAGAAATGCCCTCAACCCTCGGAGAAGGCGGATATAGGGACTTGGAAGGAAGGAGAGCCATGAAAGGCAGATAGGAAAGTGAAAGAGGAGAGGGTCCGCCCCAAAGGTAAGGGACAACAGGGGAAAACGGACCCAGCTCAGGAATCCCTCGGGGTCGCCAACTCCCGAACTCACCAGCCGTGAGCCCCTGAGAGAGTAGCATTATCTAGGGTGCACCAGAAATGGTGGGGCTACATACACCCTGCCTCCTTAAGGGCCTAGAGCACAAGGCAGGAGGTAAAAGGAAGAGAAAAAGAAGGCTGACCCCTCGCAGAAGGAGGGTATCAGAAAAGATGAGACAAGGGCCAATTAAGGCGGGAAAGGAAGAGACTCCCTAGGCCTCGGATACCCTAATACCGTCGGGGAAATATTTAAATGAACGTTTCTCGCGAATTAACTATCCGAGTGCCATGAAACGTTGCACGTTAAATGCTTATACAAATGTTGATCCACTGGCATCTAATTTATTTCAATTGTTTGCATAATCACAAGATGGCTGCTGTGCGTAATTTTTGAATCTCGTTTTTACTTCTTGTGTTCTAATCATGCGATTGAAGTTTGAATACCACACGTACACAATAATCTTAATGTAATAGTACAAAAATAAATATCCAACCTGGCGACCATCTGAAATATTTAGACGGTTCTCAATATCTACGAATCTGTTACAGCAATTAAACTGGAATTTTGTATGTTGATAGTGGCAATTAACATGAGCAGGATATATGAAAATAGGCTGTATAGTTCTTCACGGAACTACTTGTTTCATTACCTTATTATTATCATCATCATCATAAGTGCAAATGACCTAGATGTTACGCGCATCATACCACTAATCACCGTCGCATAAAGTTTTTCTCGACTGTGAATTTTAAAATATTTATTTTTATTACAGTACATTGTGTACATTATAAGTTGAAGTGTCAATTAAACACAGGTAGTAGTTTCCCTCATCATCCTCATCATAAGGGCAAATGACTAGATGTTACGCCCATTACACCATTAATCACCACACACAATAAGTCTTCCTCGCCTGTGAATTTTGAAATATGTATTTCTATTACGGTAGTTTGTAAGTTTGACGTGTCAATTCAACAGTAGTTTTCATTATCATCCTTATCAAAAGGGCAAATGACCTAGATATTACGCCCTCATTGTCTTTGGGGGGGGGGATTTTATGTCCATTATATTTCTAAGGAGACTTTGATACATTATCATCATTCCACCGGGCGAAGCCGGGTACTGCTGCTAGTATACATATAATATCCCGCCTAAATCTCTCTAAATGTAACTTCCATCTTATGATATGAATGATTGATGAAAATGAAATTACATAACAGTAATAATAAATTTGATAACAAATCATGATTAGTTCAACACTATTACAATACTGAAATAGTAATAGGTCTCAATTGTTTATTTTCAACTATTATTGTTTCATTCTCTAACTTGTCCTTAAACGTCTATTACTGTGACGCCCTTATCCGCTTTTCTTGCAATGTAACAGCTCCTATGGAGTTGAAGTAATTACAGAACTTTTGTCTCACTTCCTTGGCTGCTAAGGTGCTGTTCCGTCCTTGAAGTGGCTGCAGTATGTCGCCTTCTGATCTCCAATCACCGTTTGTAATATTACCAGTGATTTCATCTTCAGTATCGAATCTCCCACGATACTAGGATTCCACTTTCTTTTGTCTTAAAAAATTATGCAAGTGACAGCATGCTAGTGTTATAACAACAGCTTTGTTCGGAGATACGTTAATCTCCTTAAGACGAATTCTGAACGAGATGCTAATATTCCGAATGCGTTCTCAACGATGCGACGGGCCCGGGAGTGTCTAGTTGTAAACCGCTTGCTCCATACTTAAATTGTTCTGGGAGAATGGCTTCATTAACTTTTCCATGAGTGAAGAGGCATCGTCCCCCACTAAGTCATAAGGTATTTTCACATTAGTGCCTGGCAAATTACTGGGATCAGGAATGCGAAGTTGCGAGCGAGACTCTTTCATAAAACAGTGTGTTTGCAAACACTCCTCCATCCGAAACTCGGCCATTCGCACCAACATCAACCATTATAAATTCATAGTTAGCATTGACAATTGCCATTAATAGAATGCTAAAGGAATGTTTATAGTAATAGGATCCTGTTCCTGAAGGCTGTGTGAGCATGTTTTCCATCTATCGCCCCAATGCAGTGAGGAAAATTCCATTTCTTTCGAACTCTTGCAGAAGCTTCCAATCAGTTTCAGATTTTGGGATCTGTAAAGCAAAATTGTTTAGGGTAGCAACCAACTTCAATAAATTCATTGTTCTCGTCATACATCAACAGTTATTAAGAAATGTAATTTTTTAATAGTGTTGAAAGTATTACTCCATTGTCATGGGTCGACCCAGCGATGCCTATTGATGGTTTAATGCTTGCATAACAATGTGCTTTTAAATTCTTTATAACATGGTCCAATTTATCTTTATATACACTCACCGGCAAAAAATGCGAAACACTACGACTTTCAGACTAAACTCAATGTTGGACCGTTCCAAACCTTGTATTAATCAAATACTGTACTATGACATTACAACAATATGGCAAAGTATCACAAGTTAATTACTGTACCTTAATTAGTACAATAATTGATAAACAGTGCACAGACACGAATTTGGTAATATCGAAACCTGGAATCCATCGTACTGTCCTCCGACCTGTTGCACTGTATGATTACGAATGTCGTAAACAAACAATAATGTCCACAAAAATAGGGGGAACGAGAATTTACATCAATAAACCTTAAGACAGCCGTTTGTGGTTATTCTTGTCCAAAGGCGGGAAACACTAACATTAGTGTTGTGATTGTCACGATCAACAATGTTTATCAATATTATTGCGCTGAAACTTCTCAAATGAGCTAATTAACTCATGATTAACACACGACACATTGCCATGTCGCCGCAAAGTTACAACATTCAATTTATAACAGATATGAAACGGTCAAATATTGCGTTTTGTCTGATTCGTAGTGTTTCGCATTTTATGCCGGTGAGTGTATAAATAACAATCAGTTCAAAATAATGCATGACAATTATATGAATGCTACAAAACGCTGAATGTCAACAAACATAAAACTAACTTCTATTAAAGATCACCGTCCCTAGATATACCGTATGTTACTTACTACAATTGGTAGTTCGTAGTCAAATTTGTCGGTTATATTTGGATAGAAACGCTCTATCAAGTTCCAACGTTCACCGCAAGAAGTTAGTGACAGTGGCATCTCTGGTAGCCAAATTTGGAACTACTTCAAATTGAACTTGATGGGAGCCTACTGGCGTTGATTGAAATACCGCGCTATGGCCATTGGCTGCAATTCAAATAAAATACAGGGTGCCAGGGAATGTTCTCCTCAGGGGCTACATGCTGCATAAAGAACATACCCTGGCCCTGTGTAGTAAGCGTATGCTACATACTCAGGCCAATATTGAATCATTCTTCCTTTGTAGGAGCCGACACACCGACGACTCTCCAGCAGGACCATCTACCTCTACAATGACGGCAAAGAAAAGGAAAATCGTCTGCGATAAGGAAGAGGACAAGGACAAGAGGAACGAACAAGGCGTGCAATTATATGCGCAACAACAACAACGAAGCTGAAATTCTGGCAAAAGCATGGGCTCTCGAGTTCATGAAATTGAATCAAGATCAACAAATTTGGGCCCAAAAAAAGCTATAATTGACATACCTTTTGAAGGATAATTAGGCAATTTACACAGATATTCAGTTTCAAACAATCAAGAACATTCTCAACCCAGGCATACACCTTCACCGTACTGTACACAATCTAGTCGAGCTTCATCAACCGGAAATTACAGTTACACGTCCGTGTCACCCGTAACCCAGACTGTCATTGAACTTCCCACTAGTGAAGAAAGTGTGAGATACACTTCAGTATCAGACCTAAACGATCGTCAGTATTATGAAGTATTTTGAAGTCTTATGATCAAACATAAATTCGAACAGAAACTTTCACAGCAATATCATTTTAAATAAAAATAATATACATATTTACCTGTATGTTTCTTTTGAGAACCTGGATGATCGCTTCGCATGTCTCCATTACAATTTTCCCAAGTACTTGCACTGCAATTGCAGTTTCAAACTTCAAGGCCTCAAAGGTAAGCCCAGATGACAGAAATATGATGGTGATGATGATAATAATTGTTGTTTGAAGGGGCCTAACATCTAGGTTATCGGCCCCTAATGGTTTGGGTGATCGTGATGATGATAATGAAATGTAAACTATAACTAAAACTAACTACTAACTTATATACTAGATGAAGATGATGATGATGATAATTGTTGTTTTAAGGGGCCTAACATCTAGGTTATCGGGCCCTAATTATATACTAGATGAAGAAATGGAAAACAAAACGAGAATAAGGCTAATAATGGACAGGAAGAAAAGAAATGCCCTCAACCCTTGAAGAATGCGGATTGAGGGACTTGAAAGGAAGGAGAGCCATGAAAGGCAGATAGGAAAGTGAAAGAGGAGAGGGTCCGCCCCACAGGTAATGGATAAAAGGGAGGAAACCGGACCAAGCTCAGGAATCCCTCGGGGTCGCCAACTCCCGAACTCACCAGCCGTGAGCCCCTGACGGTGTAGCAATATCTAGGGTGCACCAGAAGTGGTGGGGCTACATACACCCTGCCTCCTCGAGGGCCTTGAGCACAAGGCAGGAGGTAAAAGGAAAGGAAAATGAAGGCTGGCCCCTCGCAGAAGGAGGGTATCAGAAAAGATGAGACAAGGGCCAACTAAGGCGGGAAAGGAAGAGATGCCCTAGGCCTCGGATACCCTAATACCGTCGGGGTCGGAAGAGAACAAGAGTTGACCGAGTGAGGTCCACAGGAAAGAAGACGGAGAGGAGCCCGGCACCAGTAAGTGAAAGCAACGCCGGACTCATCTGGGGCCCCCGTGGTCGCCAACCCACGTCCCACTAGATGTGAGCCATTGGGGGGAGATGACAGAAAACGTAAGGTAGCAAACAGTCTTTGTTTCGGTGATATGGGGTCTCTCGTGACGGTGGTTTCCTTTTCTATTTAAGGGGTGGTCAAATCTTATAGTTCGCCGAAGTTAGCTGGGCACATACGTAAATAGTTCTGGTAGTCGAGCGGCGCTGACACTTGTATTTCTTTTAAAAGATTTTCGTGGCTAAAGTCATGTCTCTTTCTCAACCACTCCTTCATCCAGATGCCACGCCCCCTTCTCCGTTTATTGCCTTCACTAATTTTGTTTTCGTTTCTTACATCGAGGCTCGTTTTATTGTTGAAAGCAATTTGACTACTTTACTCCTCCAGCTGGCTTGCTGGGCCTAACGCACGAGGTTGACTCTCTTAGCCTTTGATATTCCCCTATCTAGACTGCAAGGCAGCAGCGCTCTGATACATTTGTGTGTCATTTCCTACACACAGGTTTCATCAAACCTGCTAAAGGAAAACTCCTCCGCCCGTAGCCGTTGGTTCGCCCTTAGTTTGGTACTGGCCGCCAGGCGGTGGAGATGAAGTTTTTAACAACTATGATTCAGAAGACAAGGAGGGACAAAATAGAAAATGATGAGATACGTCATCTTGTTCAAGTAGAACAATCTCTTAATGAGATCTGTGTTGAAGCCAGGTTGAAATGGTTCGGTCATCTCAAAAGAATGGGCACACAGAGAACAGCTATAGTGTGGTTTGAGAAAGAACCGAAAGGCAAGAGATCAAGAAGTCGACCAAGGAAGAGATGGATCGACCAGGTTAGAAATGATCTTGCAGGGACAGGTCTGGATTTGCAGCAGGTCGTGGAAGGGGAGACATTCTGGTGAGAACCAGATGGAGAGCGCTCATTCACCGCACCCGAGAAACTGGAGCCGGTTCATGATGATGATGATGATGATGACGACTACTTTTGTTACTATTTCCACCGGAAGCACACGCAATTACATAAGGTGCGTTCAAAAAGTAACGAGCCGGAGGCTGGAATGTGCAAACCGGTGACTACATCGGCTAATCGTGGCGTGTGTAACGAGGGCTCAGCTACGAGATGGAACTTTAAATCAAGATGTGTTCTTACATTGCATGAGCATAAGGATGCAATACTGGAATGCTTGGAGAAAATCGAAGACACGAGCAGACAAACAGCTACTATGAACCAAGCACTTGCACTGCGTCTGAAAATACAACAGCCAACGTTTACTTTTTGGTTACAGTTATTTTACAGTGTTATGCCTCACGTGGACATTCTATACAACCAATTACAAAAGCGTTCTGCTGACCGTGTATCAGTGCGAAGTGCAGTAAGCTCCTTCGAAACTGCAATTTTGAAAGTAAGGGACAATGTTGACAGCATCGTTGTGGAGGTGAGCCGATTGGTTTCGACTCACAATACTTCGCCGCCGCCCCCCCCCCCCTTGCGCCCCGCCGCCGCCCATGCCGCCCCCGCCCCCACATGACCCCCTCCCCCTTCTTCTGCCGGCGCCCCTGGTCATTAATGTGACAAATAATCATTTCTGGATCAAGAGGAGGGAATGAACATTTCTATAATACAACTTGATGACTAAATATATACCCAAATTACCAGTCTACATTTGGGGGAATGTAGCCATTGTTGACTGTTTTGTGCATTGTTGATGTGAACTGTTTCTGAAATTTGACGCTCTCTAAATTAAACTAACACAAGACTGGATAGCCAATCAGTGGTTGACACATCTGTGCCCATTGTGTTGCCAAGCTAACTTTAGTTCTGAACTTGATTCGGCCATAAGGGTGTTAAAAGACAAATTAATTCATGGGGTTGGCAATGTAAGTTGTGCCGGCCGATCTTCAGTTGTCTACTGGTTCAAAAATGATATCTGAGCATGCGCAAGATGGCTGCCGGATTGCTAAGAATCCAAGCCAACGCTTGGAAGAACAACTCCTTGATGTGATTCTGTAGAGGCAAGACGTAGTGGCGTGGTCTGACTCGGAGCCACTGCCGAAATTATTAAGTTTTCATGATGTGAATTTCTGTGAAAGAACGGGAGTGGCAGCCTCGGGCCATATTCTCTAATTTAGGCCATGAATAAGGTAAAACTGTTAAACCATCTAATTATAAGAACTCGTTGCTGATCGACATATAATTGCAACATTCCGGACAATGATTTCTTAGCTTAGCTTGTGGAGGGCAAGTGGCGTTTTGTCCCCCGCGCTGCACAATGATGCTGCAAACTTAAGTTCATTTTGGCTTGTTATGAGCATATGTTGCTCCTGAGATCTTATTTATTAATGTGTGTAATTTCTTGCTAATTTATTTTAAGTGGTCCCATGATTGTTATTTTTATTTAATTGAATGTTTGCTAGGGAACAAGCCTTGTTAAGAATAGGGTGCAGCGCATGCGTAGGTTGAGGGCCCTGAAGATTTGAACATTTCCGATAAAATTGATATTTCTGATTTAGATCGTTGTGTATAAAACATAATAACTAAAAGCCTAAAATGTAACTGTCAGGATTTTGGTTATGGGAACCAGATAGTGTAACAATGACAATCGGTCCTTTGATTTTCGTTTGCCATAGATGGCATAACTTTGGTCTTATTATGGCCGCAGAAGCACAGCATCCATGCTGGTTGCAAAACGATTCTCGAAATGGTATTTGAAAAGATGGAATGAATAATCACTTGGTTGTTTTAAAGATGTTCTAGTTTCGGATAATATTTGAAAAATGATTTAACATGAAAGAATAATTTATTAGTGAAATGTAGTCACGAACTGTGACCGGTTGCTAATGCGGCGTTGCCATTAATAGTGCGATTAATGTTGGTCTCTCCCTTTTCTTCAACGCAGGAGTGTATATTAAGTGTTCCCTCCCTCAGCCATTCGGCATTGTATTTCACTTTCCCTTTGGAAATATATTTTATTTTTACCTACTGCTGTTTGAATCCATGTTTTATTGAGCGCAATAGAATAGTACTAGGTGAGTTGACTTCAGGCCACTTTGGCCTCGGGTTACCAAACCCTCCCACCCCTCAATTAATTTTACGGGACACAGATGGTAGCAGCCATCGCCCCTCCCTGGCGGCACAGGAGGAAAATGTAGAAGACAACAGATGCGAAAATAGTTATTACTCGAGGAACATTGCGGCGAAGGAGGTGTGTGACACGATTATAAATCACAGCAAAGAGAATAATAATAATGTTATTGGTTTTACGTCCCTTTTAACTACTGTGGCTTTTAGAGACGCCGGGGTGCCGGAATTTTCGGAGAAGTGATGAAACATTCAAAATTAATTATTACTGTCCCCATGACTACTTCTGAAGCAGAAATATGTTTTTTCCACTTTAAAGCGGATTAAGACATTCCTGAGGAGTACAATGCATGAAGATAGACTGTCTGCTCTCGCTATGTTGTCCATCGAGAAGGAGATGAATCATAAATTAGTCGATTTTAATGAGAAGGTAATTGACTTATTCGCCGCCAGGAAGGAAAGGAGGATGGATTTCCTGTACACACATGATGATGATGATAATTGTTGTTTTAAGGGGCCTAACATCTAGGTTATCGGCCCCTAATGATCTGGGTGATAGCGAAAATGATAATGAAACGGAAACCAGAACGAAAATTAAGTGAGACGGAAAATACTTACAAAAAGGAACTCGGATTGAAACGACTCACAAAATGTTCTTACAAAAGAGAATTTAGAACGAAAAGATTCACAAAAGGAATAGATTGAAAAATACCCACAAAATGAAGGCTAAGTTCAAAATACGTACAAAATGCAATGTAGCGTCGAAATACTTACAAAATGTAACTGAAATTCAAAATACTTACAAAATGCAAATGAGATCGAAAATACGTACAAAATGCAATTGAGGTTCAAAATACTTACAAAATGCAATTGAAATTGGAAATACACAATGCAATTAAGATTGAAATAGGCCCTATCCCAGTTCCAATCCAAATTATTCACAAAGTGCAATCGAAATTCAAAATACTTACAAAATGCAATTGAAATTGAAAATGCTTACAAAATGTACGGTGATTCTAACGACTCATGTGAATTGACAATACTTACAAAAAGCAATTTAGATTGAAAATACTTGACAAAATGTAATTTAGATTCAAAATACCCACAAAATGCAATTGAGAATCAAAATATGTTCAAAATGCCCACCAAACACAATGCAATTTGGATTCAAAATTCGTGCGAAATGCGGCGTTGGTTGAAAATTCTTACAAAATGCAATTAAATTCAAAAAACTCACTAAAAGGCCCGGGCACATGCATTAAAAGACTTACTAAAAAGCAATTTAGATTGTCAATCTTTACAAAATGCAATTGAGGTTGATAACAATCGCGAGATGTAAATTAGATCGAAAAAACATACAAAAAGCAACGTAGATTAATAATGCCTTTAAAAAATCGCCAGAAGGGAATTTAGATACACGGTGAACCAAGTAACAAAAAACAGTGCGGGAATCTTAAAGAGAAAAAGTAAATATAATGAAGAGAGGAGAGGAGAGGAGAGGAGAGAGAGGAGAAGGTCCGCCCCAAAGGTAAGGGACAAAAGGGGAAAACGGACCCAGCTCAGGAATTACTCGGGGTCGCCAACTCCCGAACTCACCAGCCGTGGGCCCCTGAGGGTGTAGCATTATCTACGGTGCACCAGAATTGGTGGGGCTACATACACCCTGCCTCCTTAAGGGCCTTGAGCACAAGGCAGGAGGTAAAAGGAAAAGAAAAAGAAGGCTGATCCCTCACAGAAGGAGGGTATCAGGAAAGATGAGACAAGGGCCAATTAAGGCGGGAAAGTGAAAGACTCCCTAGGCCTCGGATAACCTAATACCGTCGGGGTCGGAAGAGAACAAGAGTTGACCAAGGGAGGTCGACAGGAAAGAAGAAAGAGAGGAGCCCGGCACAAGTAAGTGGAAGCAATGCCGGACTCAGCTGGGGCCCCGTGGTCGCCAACCCACAACCCACTAGATGTGAGCCCCTGGGGGGCTGTACACACAGACGACAGCTGTTATGCCAACGCCAGCAACGTCTTCAACATCACCTTTAGGTAATTACACCTTATATTCTCTGTCTTTCATTTCTCATAGTTCTGGTAACTTCTTCGAGTTGCAATCGTGTGTCTTCAAAGGAAATTCATCTTTCTAGTCATGCAATGTCACTATTTTACGTCTATGTAAACATCATGTAACATTAAATTAGGCCACGTTATTTTTCAAAGTAGTGAACCCCCAGATGTGTTATCAACGCGCCGCCACAGATGTGAGGCTTAAGATGATGATGATGATAATTGTTGTTTTAAGGGGTCTAACATCTAGGTTATCGGCCCCTAATGGTTTGGGTGATCGTGAAGATGAAAATGAAGTGTAAACTAAAACTAACTACTAACTTATATACTAGAAGAAGAAATGGAATACAAAACGAGAATAAGGCAAATAAAGGACAGGGGGGGGGGGGGGGAATGCCCTCAACCTTCGAAGAATGCGGATTGAGGGACTTGGAAGGTAGGAGAGCCATGAAAGGCAGATAGGCAAGTGAAAGAGGAGAGGGTCCGCCCCAGAGGTAATGGATAAATGGGGAAAACTGGAACTAGCTAAGGAATCCCTCGGGGACGCCAACTCCCGAAATCACCCGCCGTGAGCCCCTGACGGTGTAGCAATATCCAGGGTGCACCAAAAGTGGTGGGGCTACATACACACCGACTCCTTGAGGGCCTTGAGCAGAAGGCAAGAGATAACATGCAAAGAAAAAGAAGGCCGACCCTTCGCTGAAGGAGGGAATCAGAAAAGGTGCGACAAGGGCCAATTAAGGCGGGAAAGGAAGAGACTCCCTAGGCTTCGGATACCAGAATACCGTCGGGGTAGGAAGAGAACAAGATTTAACCAAGTGATGATGATGATGATAATTGTTGTTTTAAGGGGCCTAACATCGAGGTTATCGGCCCCTGATGGTTTGGGTGATCGTGAAGATGAAAATGAAAAGCGAACTTAAAACTAAAACTAACTACTAACCTACATACTAGAAGAAGAAATGGAAAACTAAAGGAGAATACGGCAAATAAAGGACAGCAGGAAAAGAAATGCCCTCAACCCTCGAAGAAGGCGGATTGAGGGACTTGGAAGGAAGGAGAGCCATGAAAGGCAGATAGGAAAGTGAAAGAGGAGAGGGTCCGCCCCAAAGGTAAGGGACAAAAAGGGAAAACGGACCCAGCTCAGGAATCCCTCGGGGTCGCCAACTCCCTAACTCACCAGCCGTGAGCCCCTGATTGTGTAGCATTACCTAGGGTGAACCAAAAGTGGTGGGGCTACATACACCCTGCCTCCTTAAGGGCCTTGAGCAGAAGGCAGGAGAGAACATGAAAAGAAAAAGAAGGCTGACCCCTCGCAGAAGGAGGGAATCAGAAAAGATGAGACAAGGGCCAATTAAGGCGGGAAAGGAAGAGACTCCCTAGGACTCGGATACCCTAATACCGTCGGGGTCGGAAGAGAACAAGAGTTGACCAAGTGAGGTCGACAGGAAAGAAGACAGAGAGGAGCCCGGCACAAGTAAGTGGAAGCAATACCAGACTCAGCATGGGCCCCGTGGTCGCCAACCCACGTTCCACTAAATGTGAGCCCCTGGGGGACAGAAAAGTTGAGACAAGGGCCAATTGAAGAGCCCGGTGCAAGAACCAGACAGCTCCACTTTTTGGTCAAAATCGTTTTTTTGCTGTAAGGTATCATAAAAAAAATGCTCTATCTGCTGGTCCAAGAACCAGATAACTCAACTGAGTTGGTGCGTAGTTACAATGGAAAAGGAACTGTCTGGTTTGTTTTGACTGTTTCTGCCGGGGCAAGATCCCATACAGCTCCTGGAGTTGTCTGGTTCTTGCAGCGACTGTAGTTCAATGTTCGGCTACTTGGCTGCGCATGGTAGTTGCTATCGAGACAGCACAAGGTGAACACGTGGTTCTTATACTATTCTGTTGTGTTAGATTAGTTTTGTGTTAATTCAATCAGTGTTTTGATGTAATAGCTTCAATATGGACAGTGAAGAACAGCTCACACACAGTATTTATCATGAAGATCATGATTCCATCCATCCAGTTCCGAGTACGTCGAATGTTATCGCAGACAGCACCACCACGCCTGCTGCTAAAGGAAAGAAACGCCACAGAAGAGAAGAAACATGGAAGCGGAATGTATTAAAAAAACAGAGGTCAAGTGGTTGTCAACACGTAAGTCCATCTAATGTTGTTATAAAGGCACGTATCACGGGGCCAGACTGTGAATGCAAAGCAAAATGTTTTACCAAAGTGCCAGACTATGTTAAAACTAACACAATAGAGCACTTCAATTTAGCGGCGGACAAAAACAAACAGGATATATATTTAGGTGGATTAATAAGTATTGTTCCTATACAAAGACGTAGGCCTAAAACCGGCATTGGACAAAATCGAGCTTTCTCATGCAAATATAGAATAAAGCAAGGTGAATTTGAAATGCATGTCTGCAAGAAGGCTTTCTGTTCGTTGCATGGTGTGGGTAAAGCGAGGATTGAACGAATAATCAGAAACCTACAAACTGCAAGCCCATTTCCTGTGGACAAACGTGGAAAGCACAACAATAGGCCGAACAAACTACCTGGCGAAATTCTACAAAATATTGATGACCATATTAATAGCTTCCCCAAACAAAGCTCACATTATAGCCGCGAAAGAAATGAAAAGAAACAGTATCTCTCACCCGAATTAAATTTGTCAAAAATGCATAGGTTATATTTGGAAAAGTACGAACCGACTGTCTACGAAAACATGCATAAAGGTAACACGTGTCGTCCATTAGTGTCATATGATTTTTATTGCCGTCATTTTTCTGACTACCACAACCTATCCTTTGGAGTTCCAAGAAGTGACACATGCCAGACATGTGACCGTTTGGACAATCAGATGAAAGGAGAACAGGATCCTGTTACTGTCAACAAACTCAAGATTGAACTAGAGCTGCACAAGCGGAAAAGTGAGGAATTTTACAAAGATATCCAAAAAACGACAAAGGAGGCTAAGGAAAGTGGAAACATTGAGGTGTTGTCTTTTGATTTTGAACAAAATCTGCCATTACCATTAGTACCGAGTGGGGACATATTTTATAAAAGGCAGTTGTGGGTATACAACTTTTGTATACATTCTGGAAAGACCGGAAAATCATTCTGTTTTATGTACGATGAATCTGTTGGTAGGAAGGGTCAAAATGAAGTGATTAGCATGCTTAATCATTTCATACAAACCGAGATAAGTCAAGACATCACAATCTTGTATCTTTTCTCGGACAACTGTTCGGCACAGAATAAGAACATTGGTCTTTTTCATTTTCTGTATACACTTGTGAAAGGACTTGGACGGTTTGAGAAAATAATACATCGGTATCCAGAGCCTGGGCACAGCTTCCTTCCCTGCGACCGGACCTTTGGTGTCATCGAGAAAGAAAAACGAAAGCGAGAAAGACTATATTTGCCACAAGAGTATCGTGTGCTAGTACAGAATGTGAGTCGCAAGTTCATTGTTCATGATGTTACACAAAATACATTTTTGGACTATACAAGTCACTTCAAAACCTTATTCAAAACAAAGGTTAGTGCTCGTGAAGGTTCAACGTTGGCAGTATCAAAATACAGATATGTTGAATACAACAGCGACGGACTGGTGTGTAGTGTCAATGCGAGTGCTATAGTAAGAGATTTCTTTGTTTTGGAAAAAGCAGGAGCTACTCTTTCCTTACCAGACGCATCATGTCTTTTACATCGCAGAGTCTTAAAACTCAATCCAAATAAGGTAAAGGATATTAAAGACATTGCTTCAAAGTATGTTCCACCGGACTGTTTGTGGTTCTACAACCAGATAGTTTCAACTGAAAATGAAGATGCAATCGATAATGATGTTGCTACTGAATGATGATGAACTTACAGTGGATTAAGTTTCCTTGGTGTGTGTAAATCTTGTCTCTATGTAAAAATATTGAGTTTCATAGCAAGTCTGCTATATAATAAAGTATGGTACATTGATAACTCAGGTAACTATTAATGGTTATTGCATCCTCCGTTTTAAGCATACTTTACCGGGCCAAGAAACAAGACAGCTCCAGCAATTTTATATATTTCATATATAAATTGAGATGATTCTAACAACAAAAACCATATCATTTTCACTTACGTATGTGTGTTACTATTCCTTCTAGCAATTGTACATGGAAAAAATTTAAATGTTCGAAATTTGAATTTTTTATTCAGTTTTTTGTGTCTCCTGAAAATTTTTATAATTTGGACCTGTCTGGTTCTTGCACCGGGCTCTTCAATTAAGGCGGTAAAGGAAGAGACTCCCTAGGCATCGGATACCCTAATACCGTCGGTGTCGGAAGAGAACAAGAGTTGACCAAGTAAGGTCGACAGGAAAGAAGACGGAGAGGAACCTGGCACGAGTAAGTGGAAGCAATTCCAGACTCAGCTAGGGCCCCGTGGTTGCCAACCCACGTCCTACTAGATGTGAGCCCCTGAGGGGGAAGCATGTTGTGACGTGGTCATAGTTCTGTTCCCATTGTTATTATTTAAATGAAGTATAATTGCAATATTTGTGTGCAGGTAGTTGAGGGAATATTATTTATTTAATTTTGTTGTTCATATTAGGAAATCAAAGTAAGATTCTGATGAATGCAATCAACATACCGATACTGTAACATTTTGGTTACAGAGCTCACTTTTGAGGTTAGGAAAATGGCTGCCTTTTGCTGGGTATAGCAGGGAGTGTTGTGCCTTGTGCCAACTTGGATCTCTATGGATCCAGGAAGAGATTGGTTGGTTGGTTCCTTAGTTTAGGCAACACCACCTTTATACAAGGCCTTTGCACTGAATTGAAAGAAGGCAAGATGGCGGATACCGAAGGCAGAAGTTTGTCATCATACCGTTGTTGTTTTTGTGCGATTTTTTCAGTTTTTTTTGCTGTAAAATATGGTTTACAAGTGTTGTGTGCTGAAGTGCAGGGGGAATTATGATCATGAGAATAAAGTTCGAGTGTTTAAGTTCCCAGAAGAAGAGAATTTGAAGAAACTTGGGATATCAGCTATTAAGCGAGAGAACTTCGTACCAACGAAACATTCTGTGGTAAGTAGGCTACCAATACGGTACACGTTTTTTAATTATCTAAGCAGTGTTAGCCTATCGTACCACATAAATAGCCGATATACCGGTAATCTTAATAATATAAAGAATTACCTAGGCTGCTATAAATAGTTCTTTTACATTGCCTTGCAAGCAACACGTAAGTGACCAAGCCTAGTTATTTTAAGGTTAGAGTTGGAGCAATACTTTGCATTTAGGCTAAGTTTCAAATAATAATGAACGGTGTTTCCTCATTAAATAATTAATAAACGAATCCCCCAACATGCGAGGCAAGTTTGTTGTGCATGGGAGAATTAAACATGTTGTGATCAAATACTGAAAAGGTTTTAATGTGATAATTATAGATTTATTTTTAATGCATGCATATTGAGAATCGGTGTTCAAAGCTAATGATTTATATAATCGAGTCTGGCCTCACAGGAAAGTCATTTAATATGCACCACAAATTAATCAGATTCCTGATTAAGTAGGTAATTTAATTGCCCCAGCGGAGATGTTTTAATAGGAAATTCCCCAATGAAGGTAACTGTTTAAAAGCAGGATATAAAATATAAGTAGATCTGTAGCACAATAGTTTATTCTAAAATTAAACTTCTGATACCGATACCATATAGTACTCGAGACGAAAGAGTAGGCCTAGGCCTAATTAAGGAAAAATGTTAGCCTATGGTACTCAATGAATTACAGTAGGCCTACCGTATTTAAATCTTGGTTGGTAATTGATACTTTTAAATATAGGCTACTCTATAAATGCCAGAAATCACTACTATTTCCCTAAATATACCCAGTTGTGTAGGTTACTTCGATGATAAGCTGTATTCTTTGCATATTCATAACAATTTCTTGTCCAATATACAAATTTTTATGGAATTATCTGCTGAATTTTAAGAAATTTGGTCAGTTATCATGAACCACATCACTAAGATATTTCACAGTTCATTGAGTAATAATAAATACATTTAGATCACTTGGAAAGCGCAGCAGTTATCTCACTAGGACCCAAAGAGCCCACTGTGGCGATGTATGATGATGATGATAATTGTTGTTTTAAGGGGCCTAACATCTAGGTTATCGGCCCCTGATGGTTTGGGTGATCGTGAAGATGAAAATGAAAAGCGAACTTAAAACTAAAACTAACTACTAACCTATATACTAGAAGAAGAAATGGAAAACTAAAGGAGAATAAGGCAAATAAAAGGACAGAAGGAAAAGAAATGCCCTCAACCCTCGGAGAAGGCGGATTGAGGGACTTGGAAGGAAGGAGAGCCATGAAAGGCATATAGGAAAGTGAAAGAGGAGAGGGTCCGCCCCAAAGGTAAGGGGCAAAAGGGGAAAACGGACCCAGCTCAGGAATCCCTCGGGGTCGCCAACTCCCGAACTCACCAGCCGTGAGCCCCTGAGGGTGTAGCATTATCGAGGGTGCACCAGAAGTGGTGGGGCTACATACACCCTGCCTCCTTAAGGGCCTAGAGCACAAGGCAGGAGGTAAAAGGAAGAGAAAAAGAAGGCTGACCCCTCGCAGAAGGAGGGTATCAGAAAAGATGAGACAAGGGCCAATTAAGGCGGGAAAGGAAGAGACTCCCTAGGCCTCGGATACCCTAATACCGTCGGGGTCAGAAGAGAACAAGAGTTGACCAAGTGAGGTCGACAGGAAAGAAGACAGAGAGGAGCCCGGCACAAGTAAGTGGAAGCAATGCCGGACTCAGCTGGGGCCCCGTGGTCGCCAACCCACGCCCACAAGATGTGAGCCCCTGGGGGGTGTGGCGATGTAGCTCAGAATGTAAGATTAATATTATCGGTAGGCCTATACACTTTACTTCAATGAATGTTACTCAGTATGATTCTTTTGCAAATTGCAGGTTTGTGAACTGCATTTTAATGCTCAAGACATTCGACAGAATACTGTATTCAATTGTGAAGATGGCCAAGAGATTACACTCCCATTAAAAGTGCCAAGACTTAAACCCGGTGCTGTTCCATCTCGTCTATCAAATTGCCCAGAGTATTTAAGTACCCCGAAGACCTACAGAGACAGCCCTCAGGAGAAGAGAGCTGGGAGAGGAAATAGGAACCTGCAGACTGCAATTGAAGAAAGTGAGGCAGAGTTTAATCTGCAAAATGAGGCATTGTCATTTTCGAACTTCAAGGAACTGAATGATAAAATAGGACTTCTCAATGCACCAGAGTCATGGAGTATAATTTCTAAGGACAACAACATTTTAATTCTTTTCATCATCTTCTGTCCTATGCCTAAGGTTATTTGTAGTGTAGTGATTGCAGCATCATTGCAGATAGAAGTGTACTACAAGGAAGTTAAGTTAGACAGGATAGGTGATTTCCTGTTCCCAAATATTGTAATGAACATTTCTGACATTAGAAACATCCTTGAACGTTTGGATACACTCAATTTTAATGGGGACGAGAAAAAAAATAGTTCGTCTGAAATCTCGGCGTTAGCTTCGAACATTTTAGAATCTGTAAGCTTATCAAACCCAGACTTAGTGGAACGTATTGAGTTTGTTACAGAGCAAATTAGACTTTGGTCTGGGCAAAAGAGAGTTTATAGCCCATCCTTTCTGATTTTGTGTTCAATGCTACAATCAATCTCGCCCCCACAGCTATGCGTACTTGAGACATTTAAATGTAATAGTGTTGCCCCATCCATGCACTATCAGGAGGCTATGTTCTACATTCAGGTTAGATTCTCGAGTGGAGCAGCATGAGGAGATTTTTTTAAACTATATAAAGAACAAATTTTCTGGCAATGAATGTGATAAATTTGTTGTACTCATGATGGATGAAGTGTATGTGAAACCAATGATGGATTACAAAGGTAGTAATATTGTTGGAAAAGCTTTCAACAGCGAGAAACTGGTAACAAGTGCCTATTGCTTCATGATATCTAGTCTACTGTCAGAAGTTAAGGAAATGGTACATGTACTGCCAGTGAAATCCATGTCTGGGGAACAGTTGCACTGCATACTGAAGAAAATTATTATTGGCTTAGAAGAAATAGGATTTCATGTGGTTTGTGTAGTAAGTGACAACATTTCTGTAAACATGAAATGTATGCAGCAGTTTTCACTGAAGAAAGAACTGAAGTGTGTTTACCCTCATCCTGTCGATGAAACAAGGCCTCTTTTTTTGTGTTTGACTCTGTCCACTAGCTTAAGTATGTCAGAAACAACTGGTTGAACCAAAAAGACGAAGATATGTGCATGAACTTTCCTGATTTTGACCCAGGTAGCAATGATGTACACAAAGCCTCATTTTGCTCTGTGAAGAAATTGCAAAATATAGAGCATGATAAGTTGGTGAAATATGGCTACGGCCTCTCTGTGAAGGCCTTATGCCCTACTTCACTTGAACGGCAAAATGTAAAACTTGTTCTACAGGTTTTTAATGAAAATGTAATTGAAGGGTTGAAAGTTATGGGGGAAAAGTGTGACTTATTGCATTATAAACAAACTGCCTGGTATATTGAACTAGTGTTAAATTGGAGGAATATAGTAAATGTAAGAACTCCCGGTAAAGGAGCAGGACTCAACAATAGCCTCATGTGCCAAGTGTCATCAGATTCTATTGAAATTGTTAATTATTTACATAAATTCTTGCAGTGGCTAAATAAGTGGAAAAAAAACTAAATGTAAAAGGGTCATTGTCCTCCGAGACAATGGCTGCCATGATACTGACAACAGAAGGCTTGTTAAAGTTGAAAGATTATTGCTTGTCAACTCTCAATTTCTCTTATGTTCTGTTTGGGAAGTTTCAGACTGATGTATTAGAGGGAAGGTTTGGCAAATACAGGCAGTTGGCAGGTGGCCAGTATAATATTTCAATAAGGCAGGTGTATGAAGTAGAACACAAGCTAAGGATTCAATCATCCATGTCCCTGAAGATCAAATGCAACTTATTTGGTGATATTAAAATAAATGAATTGTGTGAACCTACCTCAGAGGCTCCTGACTTTCTCACTGATGAGCAAAACTTCATTGACCGTATACATATAGATGACAGAGATTTTGATGGTTGTAAGGATGATATCCCTATTCTAGTGTACTTGGCAGGGTATTGTTGTTATAGTGTGACTAAACGATTACAATGTAGTCATTGCAAGGAAATTCTTTGTACCAGTGAATTTATTGACCTTGATGATGAGGCATACCAATTGATCAGGGATAAGGACAGAGGTAGGCTCTTAGTCCCAGAAATGTATGTTGTAAATGTTGTTGTTCACAATTACTTAATAGTTTTAAAGTTGTGTGGTGACCTAGAATCTGATTTTCTTAAAGTTGAGAACCACATGACAATATACGCATTTCTCCTGTCGGGACTTTCAAAGTCCCAAGTTGCATTTTGGCCCGTTTTACTAATCATTAGATATTTAGAATTTCATACATGTTTACAAACCCTTATCTATGTATCATTAAACCATAAAAAATGTTTAAAAATAAAGCAATTTATTAATAAATCAGTAAACAAAGGATTACAGAAACTCTAAACAAATAAAAACAAAATATATTACCCGATAATGACAAAAACATTGTCATTCAAATCTACCGGATGAATGAAAATACACAGCCTGCTTCCAGCCGACCGACCGGGTCAGGAATGGAAAGAATGAAGTCCCCATCTAGCGGCGAGGATATGAACTGTGCCGGCTTCCGAAGCCTGTCGCATTCCTCTGAGGCAATAATTAAATGAGATGATGATGATGATAATTGTTGTTTTAAGGGGCCTAACATCGAGGTTATCGGCCCCTAATGAAATGAAATGGCGTGAAATGAAAGGATGTAGATAAAATCAACTCACTGCCATGGATGAAACGAAAATGGTGTTTATAAAACAGACAGTGAGCCCCAAAAATTATGCCTTATTTGAATAAAAAATAAATAAAAATGGATGGTAAAAAAGGATAAAACAAATAAGGCATAGTGAACAATAAAATAGATGAACACAATAAAAATCATAAAACAGATTTGACCTGAATTAACAGTTGTAACTACACAATAAAAACTTAAAAAAGTAACCACTCTCCCTCATGAACCGGATGACGAGGTCAGCTGACGGCCCGTCATCACGGAGAATAAGGGAGAGGGTATTAGGCAGTTTAAGAGTCCCTCGCAGATCGGCCAGAGCCACACACTCCAAGAGAAGGTGTGCCACGGTTAGGTGGGCGCCGCAAGGACACACAGGGGGATCTTCTCTCGTCAGCAAGTGGGAGTGCGTAGCAATCCCATGGCCGATCCGGAGTCGACAGAGTACCACAGCTTCCTTCCGGAGAGATCGGAAGGAAGATTTCCACACCTTCGTTGTCTCCTTCATGCCTCTCAGTTTGTTGGGTTGAGGCGTGGCACGCCATGCCTCCTCCCAATGCGACAGGATCGAATGCCGCAACCGAGAGCGCACATCACTAGCAGGCACCTTATACGGTAACGAGGGCAGTGCGACTGCCTCTCTCGCCGCCTGATCAGCAAGCTCGTTTCCCGCAATACCCATGTGGCTAGGAAGCCACACAAAGGTCACCCCGGTTCCAGCGTTACGCGAACTGACGAGCTGGTCGTGCACACGCTGGACCAACGGGTGCTTCGGGAAACCAACATCGATCGCTTGCAGCGCACTCAGAGAGTCAGTACACACAAGAAAGTGCTGGTGATCGTCTGATAACGTGTATCGCAGAGCCTCTAAGATGGCATAGAGCTCCGCAGTGTACACGCCACAGGCCTCGGGAAGTGAAAAGAGAAACCGACGATCCTCAACCACAAATGCACAGCCTACTTTTTCGTTTACCCTCGAACCGTCCGTGAATAGCAGCCCTGATCCCGGATACTGGCTCACCACGGACTGGAACAGCCTCCGATGGACGGAGGAGTCCGTGTCCGAATTGGGGCCGGTGTGCAGATCCAGGATGATATCAGGGCGAGAGACCATCCACGGAGGGGCCTTGCTAGGTACTCGGACGATACAGGAGACAGACGAAAATCGGAACTGACGGTATAAGTCATCCAAGCGAATCCCCGCCGGCCGAGTGGCTCGGGCGAGCGCATCATACAGCCGGCGATTCGGATTGGAAAACAAACATGGATAGCTTGGATGAAGTGGCATCTGTCGAATAGTTGCAGCATAGGTCTGCAGTACTTGTTGGCGCCTCAGGTGTAAAGGAGGTACGCCAGCCTCGGCGAGCAAGCTGACGACTGGGCTTGTCCGAAAGGCACCCGTAGCCAGCCTCACACCGCCGTGGTGGACACTGTCCAGTTTAACAAGCACTGACTTACGGGCCGAACCATATGCTACACTCCCATAATCTAACCTAGATAAAATCAGTGCCTTATAAAAACGTAGGAGCACCGCGAGGTCCTCCCCCCATGATGTGCCGCTAAGAAACCGCAACATGTTGAGTTTCTTAGCACAGGCAGTTTTCAAACACCGCACGTGTGGTTCCCACGACAATTTCTGATCGAAAAGGAGCCCAAGGAACCGGTACGCAGCAACAACAGGCAAAGCTACATTGCCCAGATAAAGCTCAGGATCTGGATGGAGGGTGCGCTTTCGGCAGAAATGGACAACCGAGGACTTAGCGGTTGAGAATCGAAAGCCATGCTCCCGTGTCCAGCGTTTCACTCTCCGAATAGCTTGTTGTAACTGTCGTTCAGCGACCGCCATATTGTGCGCACTATAATGTAGAGCGAAGTCGTCTGCATATAGCGACGGTACCACTGCTGGACCAGCAGCAGCAACTATACCGATTATGGCAATCGCAAATAATGTTACGCTAAGCACCGATCCCTGTGGTACTCCGTTTTCCTGTATATGATATTGCGAATATGTCCCCCCTATTCGGACACGGAACAGGCGAAGGGACAGAAAATTCGCAATAAAAACCAGCAAGTTACCTCGGAATTTCCATTGATGCAGGGTGGAGAGGATGCCGTAACGCCAAGTGGTGTCATAGGCCTTCTCGAGGTCAAAGAAAACAGCGACCAGGTGCTGTCTCCGGAGAAAAGCGTCCTGTATGGCGGTCTCCAGGCGTACCAGATGGTCGTTGGTGCACCGTGACGCCCTGAAACCACACTGGTATTCAGACAGGAGTCTCCGTTTCTCCAGGACCCACACTAGGCGCCGATTGACCATCCTCTCGAAGAGCTTGCACAGACCGTTAGTGAGACAAATAGGTCTGTAACTCCCTGTCAATTTGGGATCCTTATCGGGCTTCAGGATAGGTATAATGATACCTTCCTGCCATTGCGCTGGAAACACACCTTCCAACCAGATACGATTAAACATCCTGAGCAAATAACGAATGCTCTCATCGTTAAGGTATTTAAGCATCTGGTTGTGAATATTATCCGGGCCAGGAGACGTATCCCTGCAGAGCGCCAGCGCTCCACGGAGTTCCCACTCCGTAAAGGGCACGTTGTACTCCTCCGAAGCGCGGGAAGCAAAACTAAGCTGGAAACGTTCCGCTTCGCGCTTCAGGGCCACGAAGGCAGGGTCATAGTTATCGGAACCGGATATATCCGCAAAATACGAGGCGAGATGGTTTGCAACGCTATAAGGATCTGTAACCAAGTCCTTATCAATGGAAATTCCCGGTACAGTAGAAGATGTCTGAATTCCCGAAATGCGTCGTAGTTTAGTCCACACTAGAGAGGAGGGGGTATGTGCCGTAATAGAAGACACATACCGTTTCCAGGATTGTTTCTTACTCTGGCGAATAAGAATCCGTGCTTTGGCACGAAATTTCTTAAACACCACCAAATTGGCCATGGTTAGACGCCGACGGTAGTGCTTATGAGCTCGACGACGGTCTCTTATTGCCGCTGCAATATCCTCTGTCCACCAGGGGACGAGTTAGCGGCGAGGAGTCTCAGAAAAGGATGGAATGGACTCTTCGGCGGCAGCAAGAAGCACATCGGTGATGTGCTGTACCTCGTCATCGACGCTCCGGCAACCAAGATCAACGAACACAGCTCGTTCTTGAAACGAGGGCCAATTTGCCCGCTTAAGAACCCAACGACTGGGGAACTCCACGGGCGTCTGGTTCAGAAGGGTAAGAACGATCGGGAAATGGACACTGTCACAGAGGTCGTCGTGTACATACCAACCAAAGAGGGGGACCAGCGCACGGCTACACACACTCAAGTCAATGTGTGAGTACGTGCCGTGCGCTAAGCTAAAATGTGTAGCTTCCCCTGTATTTAATAGAGATAAATCCAACCCTTGAATTAAGCCCTCCACGTCCCTTCCTCTGGGGCAGGAAGATGGTGATCCCCATTGGGGGTGATGAGCGTTGAAATCACCCACGATTAGGAAAGGGACTGGAAGTTGATCAACAAGATCAAAGACGTCATTAATATCAAAGGGCTGGTTCGGTGGAAGGTACACGTTACAAACAGTTGTCATAGCAGGCAAGGACACGCGAACGGCAATAGCTTCCAGAGGAGTGGCGAGTGGAAACTCCTCACTATAGCAGTCAGAGCGAACGAAGGTACAAACGCCCCCGGAAGCCAGTGCGGCGTCTTGTCGCTCTTTAGAGTATAGTCGGAAACCTCTCAGAACAGTCTCGTGATCAGGTCTGAGGTTTGTTTCCTGTCGGCAGACTATACTCGCTGCGTATTGGGCAATAAGCTGACGGAGTTCAATCAAATGCCTGTCATAACTGTTACAATTCCACTGTAAAAGTGCCATGGTGTGAACTTAGGGAATAAGTTGGAGCAGCAAGCTACAACTTAGACTCTGGAGGATCTACAGTCACTACGTCAACTATAATCTCCATGTCCTCAGGCGAGGTCATGGAGTGAATCGACTCGGTGGAAGATTTCCTGGACGCAGTTCGGCGGCGGGGGGATCACCGTGCGGAGCGCGCAGATCTGGGGACCGAAACGTCCCCAGGCGCAGAAGCATCCGCAGGTGTTGGCGCGGATGGCTTCCCCTTTTTTGGAGAAAGGGAATGCGTAGTGCGGGGTCCTTTCTTACCCGCCCCCGCATCTTTAAGATATAAAGACGGGTCAGGAGCCGAAGTCCTGACCCTGGTCGACGATGCCGCCTCCGCCGAATTCGGCGCGGCTTTCGCCGACCGTTTGGGTGGGGAGTAAGACTTCGACTTCCTCCCGAGTGGGGAGTAAGTCTTCAACATCCTGCCATGCAGTGCGGGCGGAGCAGCCTTCGCTCGCACAGCCTTCGTGCTGGCCGAAGGTGGAGTTGAAGTCACCTTCGGGCTTTCCGTTATAATCATAGGTGCTGGCTTCGGAACAGGTAACTCAGTTGCAGGTTTCACAGCTGGTACAAAAGATGAGGTCGCCGGGACTAAATTTGGTATTATGGCTCTATAATCGATCGTTGGAGAAGGCGAAATCGTGGTATGGTACTTCTTGCGGGCCTCCTGGTAGGTGAGGCCATCCAGGGTTTTGATCTCCTGGATTTTCTTCTCACTCGGGAAGACAGGGCAGTTCCTGTCCCGAGGAGAATGAAATCCAGGGCAATTAGTGCACTGATAAGGTGTTGTGCACTCTTCCGCTTCGTGTGGTACCTTACCGCATGTTCCGCAGATTTCGGGGCTCGAGCATCGGGATAACATGTGCCCGAACTTCTGGCACTTATAACACCTCATGGGTGGAGGGATATAAGGCCGGACGTCACAACGGTAACTTGTAACCTTGACTTTTCTCCGGGAGCACCGAAAGCTCAAAGGAAATAATGAAAGCACCAGTATCGACAATTTGACCGTTGACCTTGCGCGTAATGCGCCGGATATCAGTCACGTGACGGTGCTGCATATCCTCCTTGAGCTCCTCGTCAGTGTTCAGAATCAGGTCCTGGTGGAAAATAACTCCTCGGACCAGATTCAGGGACGTGTGCTTTTCCACTTTGACGGGAATGTCGCCAAAGTGGCCACATTGCAAAAGTCGTTCAACTTGCTCACCAGTCCTAGTCTTGAGCAACAAGCTACCGTTCCTCATCTTTTGTACTTTCACAAGCTCACCATAGACACCTTCTATGTGGCGAGAAAACAAAATACTCTTTACCAGCTTGAAATCACCCCCATCTGTTCTGGTAGCTACCAGAAACTTGGGGGTGTTAGCACCCAGATTTTCACGCACAGATTGTTCTCAGGGGGTTGATCCCCGTAGGGAATCAAATGTTAAAGACTTGGGTGTAGGACCACCCTGTTTGGGTGCAGGACCACCCTGGTTGGGGATTTTTCTTTTGGAACCCATGGCCAGATCATCCTCCCCGAATGCCACCGACATCCGATCACGGGCTGTCACAGTAGGAGCTACCCAGCCAGGGCAAGGCCCGCCTAGCTTGGAAGGCATTGCCCGGGGGTCCGATGTTTTACAATACTTATCGGCATGTACCCCTTGGCATATACTGGATTTTACAGCTCAGACATTCGGCTGAGCGGGGACCTGCGTAGTCAGGCGGATACTACGGCACGGGTACATGGCACACCCACCTGTCGGCGCGCCAAGAACGGAACAGGCTTTCGAGCGTAGTCGCTAGCGTAAGTGGCCCATCCCCTAACAGAACGCACATATAGAAATTTTGGTTGCCAGACCCTGAAAGCCGTAACGGAAAAAAGTGCGATATAACCTAATGAGAGTTATACCGCACGGGTGTATGTCTTTTAGAGCTGACTGTCAAACCTATGAAAGGGGACCGTTCCGAGAAGCCCGTTTAGTCGCCTTTTACGATTGGCAGGGATAACCGTGGATGTATTCGCTTCCTCCCACCCACTGGGGGTCCAATTCACAAAACAACGCGGAGTCCTTAAAGTATAGCCAAGGTCGCCCCTTTTAGTCGCCTCTTACGACAGGCAGGGGATACCGTGGGTGTATTCTAAACCCCCCACCCACAGGGGGGGAATAATTAAATGAACGACAGATGAAATGAAATGATACTGGAGAGTGTTGCTGGAATGAAATGTTTGACGGGGAAAACCGGAGTACCCGAAAAAAAAACCTGTCTGACTCCATTTTGTCCAGCACAGATCTCACATGCAGTGACCGGGTTTTGAGGCACGGACCCAACGGTGAGAGGCCGCCGTGCTGCCTCCCAAGCCACGGAGGCTTCAATTCTACCGGATGATTAATGATGATGAAAAACACGTATTGGTCATGAACAGGGGTCTCTTCACCCCAGAGGCTCACATCTAGTAGGACGTGGGTTGGGGCCTGCATGACAGATCTATCCACTAGATCCAGTTGAACAGCAAGTTGCATGAAACAGTTCTGGGCGAGAAAGCAGTTTCAGTTGTTGGTTCTTTTTATAATATACAGTAATTGTATTTCTTGCACAACATTGTGTAATGCAAAAGAAAAATGATGATGATGATGATGATGATAATTGTTGTTTTAAGGGGTCCAACATCGAGGTTATCGGCCCCTAATGAAATGATGATGATGATGATAATTATTGTTTTAAGGGGCCTAACATCGAGGTTATCGGCCCCTGACGAAATGAAATGGCGTGAAATGAAAGGATGAAGATAAAAAACAGCTCACTGCTATGGATGAAACGAAAATGGTTTAGATAAAAAAGACAGTGAGCCACAACAATTATGCCTTATGTAGCAGGAAAAATACTTACAAAAAGGAACTCAGATTGAAACTACTCACCAAATGGAGAGCTGTAATACGTACATAAGTGAATTTCGAACGAAAATACTCACAAAAGGAATAGATTGAAAAATACGCACAAAATGTAGGTTAAGTCCAAAATACGTACAAAATGCAACGTACAGTCGAAATACTTACAAAATGCAAGTGAAATCAAAACACTTACAAAAAAAGGCATATGAGATTGAAAATACGCACAAAATGTAATGTAGATTCAAAATACCCACAAAATGCAATTGAGAATTAACTACTTGAACAAAGCGGGGTAGATTGAAAACACAAAATGCAATTGAAATTGCTTACAAAAGGTATGGTAGATTAAAACTTCTCATTTGGATGGACAATACTTACAAAATGCAATTTAGATTGAAAATAATTACAAAATGTAATTTAGATTCAAAATACCCACAACATTGCAATTGAGACTTAACTACTTGAACAAAGCGGGGTAGGTTGAAAATACAAAATGCAATTTAAATTCAAAAAACTCACAAGAAGACCCCCCTATATTGAAAGACTTACTAAAAAGCAATTTTGATTGGCAATCCTTACAAAATGAAGTGAGGTTGAAAAACACTCACAAAATGCAATTTAGATCGAAAAAACTTACAAAATGCAACGTAGATTAAGAATACCTACAAAAAGGTGCGGGAATCATAAACACAAAAGGAAATATAATGAAAGGCGGAGAGGAGGGGAGAGAGGAGAGGGTCCTCCCCAAAGGTAAGGGACAAAAGGGGAAACCAGATCCAGCTCAGGAATCCCTCGGGGTCGCCAACTCCCGAACTCACCAGCCGTGAGCCCCAGAAGGTGAAGCATTATCTAGGGTGCACCAGAAGTGGTGGGGCTACATACACCCGGCCTCCTTAAGGGCCTTGAGCACAAGGCAGGAGGTAAAAGGAAAAGAAAAAGAAGGCTGACCCCTCACAGAAGGAGGGTATCAGGAAAGGTGAGACAAGGGCCAATTAAGGCAGCAAAGTGAACGACTCCCTAGGCCTCGGATAACCTAATACCGTCGGGGTCGGAAGAGAACAAGAGTTGACCAAGGGAGGTCGAAAGGAAAGAAGACGGAGAGGAGCCCGGCACAAGTAAGTGGAAGCAATGCCGGACTCAGCTGGGGCCCCGTGGTCGAAGAAGAGGAATGTTGAGCAAGGGCGTAAACATTCTCCATGACAACTCTCGTCCACTCGTCGCCATGCAAACCTTTGCTCTCCTGCAACAGTTTCAGTGGAACATCATCACCCGCCCACCCTGTAGGCCCGATTTGGCACCCAGTGACTATCACATGTTCCCTAAGTTGAAAGAAAATTTGGCCGGAAAGCGATTCAGCACCGACGACGAGGTGAAAGACGAGGTTTACAACTTCCTGAACAGCATGGCGGCGAGCCTGTATGACATGGGCATACAAAAACTGTCACTGCGTCTACAAAAATGCATCGAACGAAATGGTGATTATGTAAAGAAATAGCAAAATTTGCAAGCTGTAAAATGATGTAAACCATTGTAGAAATAAACAGGTCTATGTATTTATACATAAAAAATGAGACCTCATTTTTGGGATAATCCTCTTCGTTTTCATGTGCACCATGACAATATACGCATTACTCCTGTCGGAACTTTCAAGTCCCAAGTTGCATTTTGGCCCATTTTACTGATCTTCAGATATTTAGAATTTCATACATGTTTATAAACCCTTATCTATGTATCATTAAACCATATATTTTTTTTAAATCAAGCATTGATTAATAAATCAGTAAACAAAGGGTTAAATAAACTCTAAACAAATAAAAACAAAATATATTGCCCGTTAATGACAAAAATATTGTCATTCAAATCTACCGGATGAATGAAAATACACAGCCTGCTTCCAGTCGACCGACCGGGTCAGGAATGGAAAGAATGAAGACATCTAGCGGCGTGGATATGAACTGTGCCGGCTTCCGAAGCGTGTCACACTCCTCTGAGGCAATGATTAAATGAACGACAGATGACATGAAATGATACTGGAGAGTGTTATTGGAATGGAATTTTAACGGGAAAACCGGAGTACCCGGAGAAAAACCTGTCTGCCTCCAGTTTGTGCAGCACAGATCTCACATGGAGTGAACGGGATTTGAAGCACGGACCCAGTGGTGAGAGGCCGGCATGCTGCCTCGCAAGCCAAGGAGGCTTCAATTCAACCGGATGATTAATGATGATGAAAAACACGTATTGGTCATGAACAGGGGTCTCTTCCCCCCAGGGGCTCACATCTAGTAGGACGTGGGTTGGGGCCTGCATGACAGATCTGTCCACTAGATCCAGTTGAACAGCAAGTTGCATGAAACAGACTTGAGCGAGAAAGCAGTTTCAGTTGTGTGGTTCTTTTTATAATATACAGTAATTGTATTTCTTGTACAACATTGTGTAATGCAAAATACAAATTATTATGATGATGATGATGATAATTGTTGTTTTAGGGGGCCTAACTTCTTGGTTATAGGCCCCTAATGATTTGGGTGTTATGAAATATGAGATGAGAATGAAAACTATAACTAATACTAACTAAGAACTTACATACTAGAAGAAGAAATGGTAAACAAATAAAGGATAAGGCAAATAAAGGACAGGAAGAAAAGAAATGCCCTCAAACCTCGAAGAATGAGGATTGAGGGGCATGGAAGAAAGGAGAGCAATGAAAGGCAGATAGTAAAGGGAAGAGGACAGGGTCCGCCCCCCAGGTTAGAGGTAAAATAGGACAAAACGGACTCAGCTCAGGAAACCCTCGGGGTCGCCAACTCCCAAACTCACCATCCGTGAGCCCTTGAGGGTGTAGCAATATCCAGGGTGCACCAGAAATAGTTTGGCTACATACATCGTGCATCCTTGAGGGCCCTGTGCAGAAGGCAGAATATAAAATGAAAAGAAAAGAAGGCTGGCCCCTTAAAGATTGAGGGTATCAGGAAAGATGAGACAGGGGCCAATTATGGCGGGAAATTAAAAGACTCCCTAGGCCTCGGATACCCTAATAACGTCGGGGTCGGAAGATGATAATGATGATAATTGCTGTTTAAAGGGGCCTAACATCTAGGTTATCGGCCCCAAATGATCTGGGTGATAGCGAAAATGATAATGAAATGGAAACCAGAACGAAAATTATATGAGAAGGAAAATACGTACAAAGAGAAACGCAGATGGAAACAACTCACAATATAGTCTTACAAAAGGGAATTTAGAACGAAAAGATTCACAAAAAGAATAGATTGAAAAAGACCCACAAAACGTAGGCTAGATTCAAAATACGTACAAAATGCAATGTAGCGTCGAAATACTTACAAAATGCAACTGAAATTCAAAATACTTACAAAATGCAAATGAGATCGAAAAGACGTACAAAATGCAATTGAGGTTCAAAATACTTACAAAATGCAATTGAAATTAAACATACACAATGCAATTCAGATTGAAATATCCCAGTTCCAATCCAAATCATTCACAAAGTGCAATTGAAATTCAAAATACTTACAAAATGCAATTGAAATTGAAAATGCTTACAAAATGTACGGTAGATTCAAACGATGATGATGATGATGATAATTGTTGTTTTAAGGGGTCTAACATCTCGGTTATCGGCCCCTGATGGTTTGGGTGATAGTGATGATGAAAATGAAATGCAAACTTAAAACTAAAACTAACTACTAACCTACATACTAGAAGAAGAAATGGAAAACTAAAGGAGAATAAGGCAAATAAAGGACAGGAGGAAAAGAAATGCCCTCAACCCTCGAAGAAGGCGGATTGAGGGACTTCGAAGGAAGACGAGCCATGAAAGGCAGATAGGAAAGTGAAAGAGGAGAGTGTCCGCCCCAAAGGTAAGGGACAAAAAGGGAAAACGGACCCAGCTCAGGAATCCCTCGGGGTCGCCAACTCCCGAACTCACCAGCCGTGAGCCCCTGAGGGCGTAGCATTATCAACGGTGCACCAGAAGTGGTGGGGCTACATACACACTGCCTCCTTAAGGGCCTGGAGCACAAGGCAGGAGGTAAAAGGAAAAGAAAAAGAAGGCTGACCCCTCACAGAAGGAGGGTATCAGGAAAGATGAGACAAGGGCCAATTAAGGCAGGAAAGTGAAAGACTCCCTAGGCCTCGGATACCCTAATACCGTCGGGGTCAGAAGAGAACAAGAGTTGACCAAGTGAGGTCGACAGGAAAGAAGACGGAGAGGAGCCCGGCACAAGTAAGTGGAAGCAATGCCGGACTCAGCTGGGGCCCCGTGGTCGCCAACCCACGCCCACTAGAAGTGAGCCCCTGGGGGAGAGATTCAAACGACTCATGTGGATTGACAATACTTACAAAATGCAATTTAGATTGAAAATACTTGACAAAAAGTAATTTAGATTCAAAATACCCACAAAATGCAATTGAGAATCAAAATATGTGCAAAATGCCCACCAAACAAAATGCAATTTAGATTCAAAATTCGTGCAAAATGCGGTTTTGGTTGAAAATACTTACAAAATGCAATTGAAATTCAAAAAACTCACTAAAAGACCCGGCCACCTGCTTTGAAAGACTTACTAAAAATCAATTTAGATTCTCAATCTGTACAAAATGCAATTGAGGTCGAAAACAATCGCGAGATGTAATTTAGATCGAAAAAAACTTACAAAATGCAACGTAGATTAAAAATGCCTTGAAAATCGCTAAAAGGCAATTTAGATACACTGTGAACCAAGTAACAAAAACAGTGCGGGAATCTTAAAGAGAAAAGGAAATATAAGGAAAAGAGGAGAGGAGAGAGGAGAGGGTCCGCCCCAAAGGTAAGGGACAAAAGGGGAAAACAGACCCAGCTCAGGAATCCCTCGGTGTTGCCACCTCCCAAACTCACCAGCCGTGAGCCCCTGAGGGTGTATCATTATCTAGGGTGCACCAGAAGTGGCGGGGCTACATACACCCGGCCTCCTTAAGGGCCTTGAGCACAAGGCAGGAGGTAAAAGGAAAAGAAAAAGAAAAAGAGGGCTGACGGAGATGAGACCGGCATATGTTAGTAGAAGCAATTCCTGACTCAGCTGGGGCCCCGTGGTCGCCAACCCACGTCCCACAAGATGCGAGCCCCTGGGGGTTGGCTTATAATAGTCAGGGTCGAACATAAGGGGTATTGTTGGTCGACTTTATGCCCGTTGGGACCATAATTAACGCTGACAGGTACTGTGAGACCCTGAAAAAACTCAGACGGGCAATTCAGAACTGGAGAAGAGGAATGTTGAGCAAGGGCCTAAACATTCTCCATGACAACGCTCGTGCACTCGTCGCCCGTCAAACCGTTGCTCTCCTGCAACAGTTTCAGTGGAACATCATCACCCACCCTCCCCGAAGTCCCGATTTGGCGCCCAGTGACTATCACTTGGTCCCTAAGTCGAACGAACATCTGGCCGGAAAGCGATTCAGCACTGACAACGAGGTGAACGACGAGGTTCTCAACTTTCTGAACAGCATGGCGGCGAGCTGGTATGACATGGGCACACAAAAACTGTCACAGCGTCTACTAAAATGCATCGACCGAAAAGGTGATTATGTAAAAAAATAGCAAAATGTCCAAGCTGTAAAATGATGTAAACCATTGTAGAAATAAACAGGCCTATGTATTTATACATATATATATATATATTGAACCCTTTACCCTATGTTGGTTAAATGATTCTACTTTTTATTTCTTCAATTAATAAATATTTCAACCAGCATCATGAAAGTAGCCAGACAGTGATGAGGAAATTTCAAGCATTTGTTGGAGACAGTAGGGACATACCTGCATCAGTTTAACAAAAGGCTAAGTACTTGAGCTATGAAAAGAAATAGCTTAGCTATGTATCACAGGGACAGGTGTGGCTACCTCAATTTTAGAAGCGACGCGCGGTGAGACATGGTTCTGGTATGTTCATTGTGATATTCGCGCCTAGAAGAAATATGATGCAGTAACGTGAATGGCTGATGAAGAAAATAGACACTCCCAAGACGCCAAGATCTACTAGAAACCGCCAAATTATTAGAAATGGAGAACCAATGAGAAGAGAATGCCTACTTGCGCGCCAACTCCGGCTGGGGTACGCGGCGGCTAGCATTCACGCGGGAAATCGCCTAGACAAAATCTCTACGATCGATTCTAGGATTAATGGGCATATTCTTGACCTGTGCAATATTACGAGTTCAGTGATATGTATTTCATTCCTGTATCACAATTATTTCGAGAAATTTTTACATAAAATCCCCCTCCATCTAGACCCAAGGGCCAGTTCATTTATAAGTGTGTCGAAGAGCCAAGACATTGACTTTCATTCCGTGTGTCTAGGAGACATTATTATTATTCTGTTCGTCTACGGACGTAGACTATTATTCTGTTCGTCTGAAGAGATAAGACTTGTATTTGTGTCGAGGACACAAGATATTCATTGTAAAGTGGTAAATTCAGTGATAGATAGTCATTGTACTATAGTTATAGGGGCAGTAGCGTCGATAATTCGCCAACGAACAGTGACAGGGAATTTAGTACCTGAACAAGCGAATTTAGTAGTCAGACATAAAGTGTATAATAACCTAATTTTTGTATCAGCGCAAGGATGACATCGGTGAATGCAGAGGAAGTGTGGAATTCTCAACAGTCCGTCCAGATGGCTGCTATGAGATAAAGAAGCATCCAGTTGGGGAATGGCGTCTGATGTTCTTTGACGGGTGACTACAACACGAGATGAGTACAAATAATATTTTATTATTTATTAAATTAACTTATGGTTTATGGGACATATTTTTTGTAAATACTTTGCTTGTGTGATTAGTGTAGTATATTTAGTTTGAATCTGGCACATTTTTGTTTGGAAGCAGCTCGCACAATGGTAGTTAATGGAAGGTTCTTTTCTTTGTGTTGTGTTAACTAACGTATCTATGTGAACGGCCGTGTTCGCCTAGGTTACGAAGTGCGGTTAAAAACGTCTCTCGGAGATATGTCGTGTTTCAGAAGTAGGACTGAATTAATCTAATTATATAGTAGATTGGAGGGTAATTAAATGTTGTTGAGAATTATTATTGATCAGATTCAGTGTGATTATTGCCTTTGGAGCAATGTAATTTGTGACGAAGAGTACTCAGCTCTATCGTAGGTTTTAAATATTGTGTTAAATGTTTGCGAGCTCTAATTCAGCAGACCCATGTGAAAAGGCGTTATGTCAGCCACAGATGTGTGTACTGTGAGTATAGTTTTTTTTGTGGTATTACAAGCGGGAATTTCAGCAGAGACTGATTTCTGTCAGCTTGGTACCAGATTCATATTGTATCCTTGCGAGGACAATTATGGATATGTGATTATTGTCTGACCATTGTTGAGTGGGAGGAGATGTTAGCGGCTGTTGATTCCTTGAGATAACAGTTCAGCTGGTCGGCTATTTATATACACTGGATGGGGGACATGACTGGTATTGTGGAAAGGGGTGAGTTGTTGTCACAAGGGCTGGCTGAGTTTCGCAAGCAGAGCTCATTAGTGGAGTGCACGTCTGGCTCCCAATTACTTGAAAATAAATAAATGTGAGAAACTGATCAATGGTAAAATTGTTTAAAATAAAATGGGAGTTGCCTACGAAACACGATAATCTTCAAAGCGTATCTTTAACATGCAGTTTTGTTAATATAAAGTAATCTTAACCACTCAGGTTGTTTGTTGTTGTTGGTTTATTCTACGTTTATTTTTCCATGTCAGTGGCCCGTGAGTCACGTGCGGCGCTGTTTTTCCTTGTTGTTGAGTATCTGGCCATGGTGGCAGCTCATTTGGTTAAGTGTGTCACCACACTAATAAGGGTCTCAGAGAGATGCCTGTAAATAGTAGAGTTGTAATATGTGTGTCAGAGTTAGATTTAAGGATTTTTATTAATGTTATGCCCATAGCCATAAAAGTTGATTTTACGAGATGATTGTTCGTGAGCACCGTGGCTGTTAACCCGTTGTGAACGAATGATCATCCAAGTACTCATTTCTCGTAGATAGTCACCACGCGAACATAAATTCACATGCAAGATAGTGGAACTTGGATCCACATTTTATTAGAAAAGGGGAGATCCATCTGACTCCTCAAAGTGATAAATATTCCTGTCAGGGGAAAATTCAGGGAGGATTTTGTTTATTATTGTTTGTTTTATTCTTTTATGCACAAATTAGTTATTAAATCTTGTTATTATCTTACGTTTTGTCTCCTTACTTTCTTAGTTATAGTTTTCATCCTATAACCCTTGCCTCAGAAAAGCACGTAGTTTGGCGGACGTAAACACCACACTATGAACTGAACGCGACCCCTTGATCAAAGATTCTTACATAAAACACTGCTATTCTGAAGGGTTCATAGGTGAAAACTGGCGGCCAACGGTGGGGCTATTCAATGTGGTGTAACGGGGAGATTACACATGTCAATAGTGGCGCATTTGAGTAAAACTGGCATGCCGCAAGTGCAGGCAGATATGACAGTATTTAATCACCGGGAAGTGATATTTTATTAAAAGTAGTTGAGGCGAAGTGGATACCGCCAAATGTGTGAAAGATAAATTAAAATCAGGAGTTTGCAAAGTAAAATACGGTTCACGTTGTTGTCTTTTAAATTAAAGTAAAATTAAGATGTGATACCGGGCGCCCAATGATAAAGTTAAAACTAGATTTGTGTAGAAAGTCAAACTCATGGAAATATTAGGAGGCTGTAGCCTAAAATGACAATTAATACTTTGTTAATTAGTCAGTGTTAATATCAGATCAGGATAACTGTTTAATGACTAAATGTGCCTGGGTTTAAAATTAAATTGAGTAAAACTAGAACTACTCAGAGATGCAATCAACTAGTGGGGTTAAAGGTAAAAATAAATGAACTGAGTAGGATAAAGAAATTAAATGCGCATTGGATTTATGTGCGTGTCAAAGGGCATTGGCGTATGCCATTTCCCATATGTCTCATATATATTATAAAACATGGCAACGGTGGCGCAGATCCAGGAGATCATTGAAAGTGCAGCGAGGAGAACGCAGGAATTGTTGGATACTAAACTAGCAGAACAGAGTCAATCTATAAACACTAGTATGTTAGAGCAAAGTGAAGCGTTGAATACTAAACTATCAGAACAGAGTCAATCTATAAACACTAGTATGTCGGAACAAAGGGAGTCTATAGGCAAATTATCTGAGCAAAGTGAAGCGCTAAAAATTAAACTGTCAGAACAAAGTGAATCGCTAAATACTAAACTGTTAGAACAAAGTGAATCATTGCGGACACAGTTAAATAACAGTAGAATTGAGCAAAATGAATATCAGGCGGAACAAGCTAGGTTATTAAAGAGTGAAATTAATGACACTATAAATTCACAGTTAGAGGCGCAAAATAATAAAAACACGAACCAATTAGCTTCGTTAACCGCAGAGATGAAAGAGCACACAAACCAACAGATGATATTACTGGCCCTTGATGTAAGCAAAAATAATGAGAAACAATTAGAGCAGATTGAAAAAATGGAGAGAATTTTTGATAAAAAACTTAGCATTCTCGATGAAACGGTGTTAGCTAAATTAGAGCAGATTGAAATAGCATGCACAATGAATACAAGCGAGGTCAAAATAGCTCAAGATAAGTTGGAAGGAGGATTTAAGGAGATGGAGAAAAGTGGCAGGGTCATTCAACAACAAATATCAGCAGTAGATGAGAACATATCAGGCATAATTAAAGATATGGACCGTCTAGAGATAAAATCAGCGGAACAGTGGAAAAGCCTAGAAACGGAACAAGAACAATTTAAGAGTACATTAGACGAAAGGCTGAGCCAGATAGAAAATAATCAGGATGAAAATAAGAGCCAGATTGAAGAAAAAATAAGCACGATTAAAGAACAGATCAGGAAAGATTGGAAGAAAATGAATATTGATTCTAGAGAGGAAAGATCCACCATTATTAAAACAGTAGGCGAAAACCACACGCGTATTCAAGCTTTGGAGCAAGAGGTAAAAAATAGACTTAAAGAGCAGACAGACAGGATCATTAAAGCCGAACTTCGCTCATTAGAACAATCGTCTATATTTAAAACGGGAGCATTGAAAGACAAGCAGGATGACTCACATAGTCCCCAACCCAGCAAAGCAGGAAGTCAGACTCAAGCAGAGAGCCCATTAACAACAAACACGGAAGGATTTCGCAAGAACGTAGATAGGAGCTCGACACCACAGGACGGTCATCAGCCCACACAACTGATTCAAGTAATTCGCTCATATGACTACAAACCGCAGAAATACACCGAAAATTCAGGGGTAACACCTAAGGCCTTTATCAAAGAGATTGAAGACCATTTCAATGACACTGGGGTACCTGAAGCACGTAGATTGAGAATGATGGAGAGATTTTTATCAGGGAATGTTCTCACCTGGTTTTTAAGTTTCAAATATACATTTGGAACCATGTCAGACTTTAATTTAGCGTTTCTGCGCAAATACTGGTCTCCCGCCATACAACAGAGTTTAAGAATGGAGCTTTACTCTAGAAAATACCAAACTACCCAGCAGACAAAATACTCAGATTTCTTTAACATGCAAATGCTAAAATTTCGCGATCTGGATTACCCATTAAACGAATCAGATTTGGTGATGACAATAGCAAGGCAAATGCCAGTTAATGTACAGCAAGTACTAGTCGCAGCAAACGTCAGTACGGCCCTACATGCAGAGCAGATATTAAGGCAAATAGATGAGACCACATCTCATAGTCATTTTAGAGGAGGAAGACAACTGGAATTAGTCAACACTACAGAGGTCGTAAAAACAAAACAGGGAAATACTAAAACGCAGGGTACTAATACGAGCACCTCCACACCTAGGCGAAACCAGGAAGAAGGGGAAAACAGACCATATCAGCGTAACGAAAATTACTACAACAATAGATACCAGGGCAACAATAGATACCAACAGAGAGGATATCAACAATGGCGTGATAATCGAAGGAATGACAGGCCTTATGGAAGATACGGTGATTACAATGCCAATCAAAGATGGAAAGGAAGGAGAGATCAGGATCAAGGAGATCAACGTAACTATCGAGATGCCTGGGATGATAGGCACGCTCAATCACAAAATTACTTAGAGGAGTTACACGCTAGTCAAGGTGGAGAACTAGGAAGATGGGAAAAGGCCATTGGGAACAGAAAGAACCCAGATACACATATTGAGGAAGCTGGAAGTCTACTGAGACAAGAGGAATATCAAGGACATGAGCGACAGAAGGATGATGGGAGTCGAAATGGAGCTAAAAAAAATGTTAATTTTGGATCAAGGAGACAGTCTCAAAACACAACAGTCGGAAGTTGAAGATGGATGGATAGTAGCGAACATACAAGAATGGATTGCTTTACCAGAAGACTGCCTGGAGGAGACGGTGAAACCACGGAACGATGAAATTAGGCAATTACCCATTATTTACGCAAGGATTGGTGGAATTAATATAAGATGTTTATTGGATACAGGGTCTCAGATCAGTCTAGTATCGGAGGCCTTGGTTCGAGAGTTGGGACGGACTCAGAATATTCCTGTAATTCCGGTACCACAGCTCAAAGTGAGGGGTGTTATTCCTGAACGCACCGTTACTTGTAAACGTCAGGCATACTTGAGAATCTTCATTTCGAACGAACACCACAAATGGGTCGATAAAATTAAGGACGTAGAGACATGCATGAATTCTACCAGGCACGAGTCAACAGGACAAATCCCTATGGTCCTACACAAGAACGAGTATCCAGTAAGAACGTGGAAAAGCATCATTAACTGTCCACAAGATCCCATGATAGCACCAGACCTGCGAATTGAACGAACGAGAGCATACATGAGGAAACAAGCAGACCGCAGATTACGGCGAGTAAGAAATAAGAGGTTCCACGGTGATCTTGAAGTCAACCAGCTCGTTTTGGTAAAACGACCTGCTACATCGGACCCAGAAAAGAAAATCTTTAGTAAATTCTGCGAAAAATTCATAGGACCCTATTCTATCGTAAGAAACCTTGGAAATAATGCTTACAGAGAGAAAGATTTAAGCACAGGAACAATGTCAGTTAACAACGCTGCCAACCTAAAGAAATATCGTTGAAGTGAACCATGGTAGCGCTGAAATAATGACGCTGTTTGATGATGATGATGATGATAATTGTTGTTTTAAGGGGCCTAACATCTAGGTTATCGGCCCCTGATGGTTTGGGTGATCGTGAAGATGAAAAAAGAAAAGCGAACTTAAAACTAAAACTAACTACTAACCTACATACTAGAAGAAGAAATGGAAAACTAAAGGAGAATAAGGCAAATAAAAGGACAGAAGGAAAAGAAATGCCCTCAACCCTCGGAGAAGGCGGATTGAGGGACTTGGAAGGAAGGAGAGCCATGAAAGGCAGATAGGAAAGTGAAAGTGGAGAGGGTCCGCCCCAAAGGTAAGGGACAAAAGGGGAAAACGGACCCAGCTCAGGAATCCCTCGGGGTCGCCAACTCCCGAACTCACCAGCCGTGAGTCCCTGAGGGTGTAGCATTATCTAGGGTGCACCAGATGTGGTGGGGCTACATACACCCTGCCTCCTTAAGGGCCTAGAGCACAAGGCAGGAGGTAAAAGGAAGAGAAAAAGAAGGCTGACCCCTCGCAGAAGGAGGGTATCAGAAAAGACGAGACAAGGGCCAATTAAGGCGGGAAAGGAAGAGACTCCCTAGGCCTCGGATACCCTAATACCGTCGGGGTCAGAAGAGAACAAGAGTTGACCAAGTGAGGTCGACAGGAAAGAAGACGGAGAGGAGCCCGGCACAAGTAAGTGGAAGCAATGCCGGACTCAGCTGGGGCCCCGTGGTCGCCAACCCACGCCCACTAGAAGTGAGCCCCTAGGGGACGCTGTTTGAATATACGGACGTCCTTCTATCAACAAAGTCAACGGGGAGCAATTGACTACGGCACGTGATGAAGGAGGAAGTAGACTTGTTGTTGACAAACATTGACGAGGCGAGTAAGGTGTTGCCGCAGGCATCGAGCGTCACGCAAGATTGGAAGGGGGAAATACAAGCAGGATATGAAAACGAGTAAATGCCACTGAAGACAGGAGCGCCTAGACCAAGTTAGAAAAAGGGGTGATTCTGGAATTAAAACAAATTGGCCTACGGAAGTATTGTAAAATTGTCGACTTTATTCCTAAGTTCGAAATTTTGTGAGTGGGAGAGTTGTGAACCCTTTACCCTATGTTGGTTAAATGATGATGATGATGATGATAATTGTTGTTTTAAGGGGCCTAACATCTAGGTTATCGGCCCCTGATGGTTTGGGTGATCGTGAAGATGAAAATGAAAAGCGAACTTAAAACTAAAACTAACTACTAACCTACATACTAGAAGAAGAAATGGAAAACTAAAGGAGAATAAGGCAAATAAAAGGACAGAAGGAAAAGAAATGCCCTCAACCCTCGGAGAAAGCGGATTGAGGGACTTGGAAGGAAGGAGAGCCATGAAAGGCATATAGGAAAGTGAAAGAGGAGAGGGTCCGCCCCAAAGGTATGGGACAAAAGGGGAAAACGGACCCAGCTCAGGAATCCCTCGGGGTCGCCTACTCCCGAACTCACCAGCCGTGAGCCCCTGAGGGTGTAGCATTATCTAGGGTGCACCAGAAGTGGTGGGGCTACATACACCCTGCCTCCTTAAGGGCCTAGAGCACAAGGCAGGAGGTAAAATGAAGAGAAAAAGAAGGCTGACCCCTCGCAGAAGGAGGGTATCAGAAAAGATGAGACAAGGGCCAATTAAGGCGGGAAAGGAAGAGACTCCCTAGGCCTCGGATACCCTAATACCGTCGGGATCAGAAGAGAACAAGAGTTGACCAAGTGAGGTCGACAGGAAAGAAGACAGAGAGGAGCCCGGCACAAGTAAGTGGAAGCAATGGCGGAATCAGCTGGGGCCCAGTGGTCGCCAACCCACGCCCACAAGATGTGAGCCCCTGGGGGGGTTGGTTAAATGATTCTACTTT
This sequence comes from Meconema thalassinum, assembly GCA_946902985.2. Taxonomy (NCBI): domain Eukaryota; kingdom Metazoa; phylum Arthropoda; class Insecta; order Orthoptera; family Tettigoniidae; genus Meconema; species Meconema thalassinum. The sequence continues at coordinate 509,301,900 of OX336392.1, read as the reverse complement.
TTATTTCTTCAATTAATAAATATTTCAACCAGCATCATGAAAGTAGCCAGACAGTGATGAGGAAATTTCAAGCATTTGTTGGAGACAGTAGGGACATACCTGCATCAGTTTAACAAAAGGCTAAGTACTTGAGCTATGAAAAGAAATAGCTTAGCTATGTATCACAGGGACAGGTGTGGCTACCTCAATTTTAGAAGCGACGCGCGGTGAGACATGGTTCTGGTATGTTCATTGTGATATTCGCGCCTAGAAGAAATATGATGCAGTAACGTGAATGGCTGATGAAGAAAATAGACACTCCCAAGACGCCAAGATCTACTAGAAACCGCCAAATTATTAGAAATGGAGAACCAATGAGAAGAGAATGCCTACTTGCGCGCCAACTCCGGCTGGGGTACGCGGCGGCTAGCATTCACGCGGGAAATCGCCTAGACAAAATCTCTACGATCGATTCTAGGATTAATGGGCATATTCTTGACCTGTGCAATATTACGAGTTCAGTGATATGTTTTTCATTCCTGTATCACAATTATTTCGAGAAATTTTTACATAAAATCCCCCTCCATCTAGACCCAAGGGCCAGTTCATTTATAAGTGTGTCGAAGAGCCAAGACATTGACTTTCATTCCGTGTGTCTAGGAGACATAATTATTATTCTGTTCGTCTACGGACGTAGACTATTATTCTGTTCGTCTGAAGAGATAGACTTGTATTTGTGTCGAGGACACAAGATATTCATTGTAAAGTGGTAAATTCAGTGATAGATAGTCATTGTACTATAGTTATAGGGGCAGTAGCGTCGATAATTCGCCAACGAACAGTGACAGGGAATTTAGTACCTGAACAAGCGAATTTAGTAGTCAGACATAAAGTGTATAATAACCTAATTTTTGTATCAGCGCAAGGATGACATCGGTGAATGCAGAGGAAGTGTGGAATTCTCAACAGTCCGTCCAGATGGCTGCTATGAGATAAAGAAGCATCCAGTTGGGGAATGGCGTCTGATGTTCTTTGACGGGTGACTACAACACGAGATGAGTACAAATAATATTTTATTATTTATTAAATTAACTTATGGTTTATGGGACATATTTTTTGTAAATACTTTGCTTGTGTGATTAGTGTAGTATATTTAGTTTGAATCTGGCACATTTTTGTTTGGAAGCAGCTCGCACAATGGTAGTTAATGGAAGGTTCTTTTCTTTGTGTTGTGTTAACTAACGTATCTATGTGAACGGCCGTGTTCGCCTAGTTTACGAAGTGCGGTTAAAACGTCTCTCGGAGATATGTCGTGTTTCAGAAGTAGGACTGAATTAATCTAATTATATAGTAGATTGGAGGGTAATTAAATGTTGTTGAGAATTATTATTGATCAGATTCAGTGTGATTATTGCCTTTGGAGCAATGTAATTTGTGACGAAGAGTACTCAGCTCTATCGTAGGTTTTAAATATTGTGTTAAATGTTTGCGAGCTCTAATTCAGCAGACCCATGTGAAAAGGCGTTATGTCAGTCCCAGATGTGAGTACTGTGAGTATAGTTTTTTTTTGTGGTATTACAAGCGGGAATTTCAGCAGAGACTGATTTCTGTCAGCTTGGTACCAGATTCATATTGTATCCTTGCGAGGACAATTATGGATATGTGATTATTGTCTGACCATTGTTGAGTGGGAGGAGATGTTAGCGGCTGTTGATTCCTTGAGATAACAGTTCAGCTGGTCGGCTATTTATATACACTGGATGGGGGACATGACTGGTATTGTGGAAAGGGGTGAGTTGTTGTCACAAGGGCTGGCTGAGTTTCGCAAGCAGAGCTCATTAGTGGAGTGCACGTCTGGCTCCCAATTACTTGAAAATAAATAAATGTGAGAAACTGATCAATGGTAAAATTGTTTAAAATAAAATGGGAGTTGCCTACGAAACACGATAATCTTCAAAGCGTATCTTTAACATGCAGTTTTGTTAATATAAAGTAATCTTAACCACTCAGGTTGTTTGTTGTTGTTGGTTTATTCTATGTTTATTTTTCCATGTCAGTGGCCCGTGAGTCACGTGCGGCGCTGTTTTTCCTTGTTGTTGAGTATCTGGCCATGGTGGCAGCTCATTTGGTTAAGTGTGTCACCACACTAATAAGGGTCTCAGAGAGATGCCTGTAAATAGTAGAGTTGTAATATGTGTGTCAGAGTTAGATTTAAGGATTTTTATTAATGTTATGCCCATAGCCATAAAAGTTGATTTTACGAGATGATTGTTCGTGAGCACCGTGGCTGTTAACCCGTTGTGAACGAATGATCATCCAAGTACTCATTTCTCGTAGATAGTCACCACGCGAACATAAATTCACATGCAAGAGAGTGGAACTTGGATCCACATTTTATTAGAAAAGGGGAGATCCATCTGACTCCTCAAAGTGATAAATATTCCTGTCAGGGGAAAATTCAGGGAGGATTTTGTTTATTATTGTTTGTTTTATTCTTTTATGCACAAATTAGTTATTAAATCTTGTTATTATCTTTCGTTTTGTCTCCTTACTTTCTTAGTTATAGTTTTCATCCTATAACCCTTGCCTCAGAAAAGCACGTAGTTTGGCGGACGTAAACACCACACTATGAACTGAACGCGACCCCTTGATCAAAGATTCTTACATAAAACACTGCTATTCTGAAGGGTTCAATATATATATATATATAAAGGAGACCTTATTTTTGGGATAACCCTACTTCGTTATTCACGTGCACCATGACAATATACGCATTTCTCCTGTCGGGACTTTCAAAGTTCCAAGTGTTATTTTGGCCCGTTTTACTAATCATTAGATATTTAGAATTTCATACATGTATATAAACCCTTATCTATGGAAAGAATGAAGTCCCCATCTAGCGGCGAGGATATGAACTGTGCCGGCTTCCGAAGCCTGTCGCACTCCTCTGAGGCAATAATTAAATGAACGACAGATGAAATGAAATGATACTGGAGAGTGTTGCTGGAATGAAATGTTTGACGGGGAAAACCGGAGTACCCGAAAATAAAACCTGTCTGACTCCATTTTGTCCAGCACAGATCTCACATGGAGTGACCGGGATTTGAGGCACGGACCCAGCGGTGAGAGGCCGGCGTGCTGCCTCCCAAGCCACGGAGGCTTCAATTCTACCGGATGATTAATGATGATGAAAAACACGTATTGGTCATGAACAAGGGTCTCTTCTCCCCAGAGGCTCACATCTAGTAGGACGTGGGTTGGGGCCTGCATGACAGATCTGTCCACTAGATCCAGTTGAACAGCAAGTTCAACAGACCTGGGCGAGAAAGCACTTTCAGTTGTGTGGTTCTTTTTATAATATACAGTAATTGTATTTCTTGCACAACATTGTGTAATGCAAAAGAATAATGATGATGATGATGATAATTGTTGTTTTAAGGGGCCTAACATCTTGGTTATCGGCCCCTAATGGTTAAGGTGTTATGAAATATGAGATAAGATTGTAAACTATAACTAATTCTAACCACGAACTTACATACTAGAAGAAGAAATTGTAAACAAATAAAGGATAAGGCAAATAAAGGACAGCAATAAAAGAAATGCCCTCACCCTTCGAAGAATGAGGATTGAGGGGCTTGGAAGGAAGGAGAGCGATGAAAGGAAGATAGTAAAGGGAAAGAGGAGAGGGCCCGCACCAAAGTCAGAGATAAAACGAGACAGAACGGACCCAGCTCAGGAATCCTTCGGGGTCGCCAACTCTAAAACTCACCAGCCGTGATGATGATGATGATGATAATTGTTGTTTTAAGGGGCCCAACATCGAGGTCATCAGCCCCTAATGAAATGATGATGATGATGATGATAATTATTGTTTTAAGGGGCCTAACATCACAAAAGGAATAGATTGAAAAATACGCACAAAATGTAGGTTAAGTCCAAAATACGTACAAAATGCAACGTACAGTCGAAATACTTACAAAATGCAAGTGAAATCAAAATACATACAAAATGCATATGAGATTGAAAATACGCACAAAATGTAATTGAGAATTAACTACTTGAACAAAGCGGGGTAGATTGAAAACACAAAATGCAATTGAAATTGTTTACAAAAGGTATGGTAGATTAAAACTTCTCATTTGGATGGACAATACTTACAAAATGCAATTTAGATTGAAAATAATTACAAAATGTAATTTAGATTCAAAATACCCACAAAATTGCAATTGAGACTTAACTACTTGAACAAAGCGGGGTAGATTGAAAACACAAAATGCAATTGAAATTGTTTACAAAAGGTATGGTAGATTAAAACTTCTCATTTGGATGGACAATACTTACAAAATGCAATTTAGATTGAAAATAATTACAAAATGTAATGTAGATTCAAAATACCCACAAAATGCAATTGAGACTTAACTACTTGAACAAAGCGGGGTAGGCTGAAAATACAAAATGCAATTAAAATTCAAAATACTCACAAGAAGACCCCCCTATATTGAAAGACTTACTAAAAAGCAATTTTGATGGGCAATCCTTACAAAATGAAGTGAGGTTGAAAAACACTCACAAAATGCAATTTAGATCGAAAAAACTTACAAAATGCAACGTAGATTAAGAATACCTACAAAAAGGTGCGGGAATCATAAAGACAAAAGGAAATATAATGAAAGGCGGAGAGGAGGGGAGAGAGGAGAGGGTCCTCCCCAAAGGTAAGGGACAAAGGGGAAAACAGATCCAGCTCAGGAATCCCTCGGGGCCGCCAACTCCCGAACTCACCAGCCGTGAGCCCCTGAGGGTGTAGCATTATCTAGGGTGCACCAGACGTGGTGGGGCAACATACACCCGGCCTCCTTAAGGGCCTTGAGCACAAGGCAGAAGGTAAAAGGAAAAGAAAAAGAAGGCTGACCCCTCACAGAAGGAGGGTATCAGGAAAGGTGAGACAAGGGCCAATTAAGGCGGGAAAGTGAAGGACTCCCTAGGCCTCGGATAACCTAATACCATCGGGGTCGGAGGGGTCGGAAGAGAACAAGACTTGACCAAGAGAGGTGGACAGGAAAGAAGACTGAGATAAGACCGGCATATGTAAGTAGAAGCAATTCCGGACTCAGCTGGGGCCCCGTGGTCGCCAACCCACGTCCCACAAGATGCGAGCCCCTGGGGGTTGGCATATAATAGTCAGGGTCGAACATAAAGGGGTATTGTTGGTCGACTTTATGCCCGTTGGGACCATAATTATCGCTGACAGGTACTGTGAGACCCTGAAAAAACTCAGACGGGCAATTCAGAACTGGAGAAGAGGAATGTTGAACAAGGGCATAAACATTCTCCATGACAACGCTCGTGCACTCGTCACCCGTCAAACCGTTGCTCTCCAACAGTTTCAGAGGAACATCATCACCCACCCTCCCTGTAGTCCCGATTTGGCGCCCAGTGACTATCACTTGGTCCCTAAGTCGAGCGAACATCTGGCCGGAAAGCGATTCAGCACCGACAACGAGCGGAAAGACGAGGTTCACAAATTTCTGAACAGCATGGCGGCGAGCTGGTATGACATGGGCATACAAAAACTGTCGCAGCGTCTACTAAAATGCACCGACCGAAATGGTGATTATGTAAAAAATATCAAAATGTCCAAGCTGTAAAATGATGTAAACCATTGTAGAAATAAACAGGTCTATGTATTTATATATATATAAAAGGAGACCTTATTTTTGAGATAATCCTACTTCGTTATTCACGTGAACCATGACAATATACGCATTTCTCCTGTCGGGACTTTCAAAGTTCCAAGTTGCATTTTGGCCCGTTTTACTAATCATTAGATATTTAGAATTTCATACATGTATATAAACCCTTATCTATGTATCATTAAACCATAAAAAATGTTTAAAAATTAAGCAATTTATTAATAAATCAGTAAACAAAGGATTACAGAAACTCTAAACAAATAAAAACAAAACATATTGCCCGATAATGACAAAAACATTGTCATTCAAATCTACCGGATGAATGAAAATACACAGCCTGCTTCCAGCCGACCAACCGGGTCAGGAATGGAAAGAATGAAGCCCCCATCTAGCGGCGAGGATACGAACTGTGCCGGCTTCCGTAGCCTGTCGCACTCCTCTGAGGCAATAATTAAATGATGATGATGATGATGATAATTGTTGTTTTAAGGGGCCTAACATCTAGGTTATCGGCCCCTGATGGTTTGGGTGAGCGTGAAGATGAAAATGAAAAGCGAACTTAAAACTAAAACTAACTACTAACTTACATACTAGAAGAAGAAATGGAAAACTAAAGGAGAATAAGGCAAATAAAGGACAGGAGGAAAAGAAATGCCCTCAACCCTCGAAGAAGGCGGATTGAGGGACTTGGAAGGAAGGAGAGCCATGAAAGGCAGATAGGAAAGTGAAAGAGGAGAGGGTCCGCCCCAAAGGGAAGGGACAAAAAGGGAAAACGGACCCAGCTCAGGAATCCCTCGGGGTCGCCAACTCCCGAACTCACCAGCCGTGAGCCCCTGAGGGTGTAGCATTATCTAGGGTGCACCAGAAGTGGTGGGGCTACATACACCCAGCCTCCTTAAGGGCCTGGAGCACAAGGCAGGAGGTAAAAGGAAGAGAAAAAGAAGGCTGACCCCTCGCAGAAGGAGGGTATCAGAAAAGATGAGACAAGGGCCAATTAAGGCGGGAAAGGAAAAGACTCCCTAGGCCTCGGATACCCTAATACCGTCGGGGTCAGAAGAGAACAAGAGTTGACCAAGTGAGGTCGACAGGAAAGAAGACAGAGAGGAGCCCGGCACAAGTAAGTGGAAGCAATGCCGGACTCAGCTGGGGCCCCGTGGTCGCCAACCCACGCCCACAAGATGTGAGCCCCTGGGGGTATAATTAAATGAGATGATGATGATGATAATTGTTGTTTTAAGAGGCCTAACATCGAGGTTGACGGCCCCTAATGAAATGAAATGGCGTGAAATGAAAGGATGTAGATAAAATCAACTCACTGCCATGGATGAAACGAAAATGGTGTTTATAAAACAGACAGTGAGCCCCAAAAATTATGCCTTATTTGAATAAAAAATAAATAAAAATGGATGGTAAAAAGGATAAAACAAATAAGGTATAGTGAACAATAAAATAGATGAACACAATAAAAAACATAAAACAGATTTAACCAGAATTAACAGTTGTAACTACACATTAAAACATAAAAAAGTAACCACTCTCCCTCATGAACCGGATGACGAGGTCAGCTGACGGCCCGTCATCACGGAGAATAAGGGAGAGGGTATTAGGCAGTTTAAGAGTCCCTCGCAGATCGGCCAGAGCCACACACTCCAAGAGAAGGTGTGCCACGGTTAGGTGGGCGCCGCAAGGACACACAGGGGGATCTTCTCTCTTCAGCAAGTGGGAGTGCGTAGCAATCCCATGGCCGATCCGGAGTCGACAGAGTACCACAGCTTCCTTCCGGAGAGATCGGAAGGAAGATTTCCACACCTTCGTTGTCTCCTTGATGCCTCTCAGTTTGTTGTGTTGAGGCGTGGCACGCCATGCCTCCTCCCAATGCGACAGGATCGAATGCCGCAACCGAGAGCGCACATCACTAGCAGGCACCTTATACGGTAGCGAGGGCAGTGCGACTGCCTCTCTCGCCGCCTATTCAGCAAGCTCGTTTCCCGCAATACCCATGTGGCTAGGAAGCCACACAAAGGTCACCCCGGTTCCAGCGTTACGCGAACTGACGAGCTGGTCGTGCACACGCTGGACCAACGGGTGCTTCGGGAAACACACATCTATCGCTTGCAGCGCACTCAGAGAGTCAGTACACACAAGAAAGTGCTGGTGATCGTCTGATAACGTGTACCGCAGAGCCTCTAAGATGGCATAGAGCTCCGCAGTGTACACGCCACAGGCTTCGGGAAGTGAAAAGAGAAACCGACGATCCCCAACCACAAATGCACAGCCTACTTTCTCGTTTACCCTCGAACCGTCCGTGAATAGCAGCCCTGATCCCGGATACCGGCTCACCACGGACTGGAACAGCCTCCGATGGACGGAGGAGTCCGTGTCCGACTTGGGGCCGGTGTGCAGATCCAGGATGATATCAGTGCGAGAGACCATCCACGGAGGGGCCTTGCTAGGCACTCGGACAATACAGGAGAAATAAGGAAATCGGAACAGACGGTATAAGTCATCCAATCGAAACCCCGCCGGGCGAGTGGCTCGGGCGAGCGCATCATACAGCCGGCGATTCGGATTGGACAACAAACATGGATAGCTTGGATGAAGTGGCATCTGTCGAATAGTTGCAGCATAGGTCAGCAGTACTTGTTGGCGCCTGAGGTGTAAAGGAGGTACGCCAGCCTCGGCGAGCAAGCTGACGACCGGGCTTGTCCGAAAGGCACCCGCCGCCAGCCTCACACCGCCGTGGTGGACACTGTCCAGTTTGATGATGATAATTGAAGCCATGAATTCCAAAACAGCACAAGTCCACATTTTGACGCTATATGAGTTATGGGTATCACTGGAATCGTCTCGTCGTAAGCTACCACTTGGTAATCAGAACAGCACAAAATATTTGCTTTTTGAACCTGTATTTCAAGTAATGATAATCAAAACATCACAAGAGCATGAACAAATGCTGTTCTGACTCTAAACTCAAATACTTTAAATGAGCGCGCCTGACTTCCAGAACAGCACAAGTCCTTATCTCCTCTCGCTCTCACTAGGCAGAGCTGCTTTCGCATCAGCTGTTACGTTGTGTTCCCGCGTGAACTGTGGAGTGTTAATACTGAAAATATTATTGGTTTTTGTGTAGTGTTTTGTGAAAAAGAGTTGGAAAATGGATGACGATGGTTCAGATGGTATACCAGTTCCTAAACGGAAATGTGATCCCCAAAACTGGAAGAAAAACATTCTAAAAAAGAAGAGATTGTCTGGACAGGAAACAGGAAAGGATTGCAAGTAAGTAAAGAGCATGGTTTCAAAACCACAGTAGCAACTGGCGTAATATATTAAAACATATACATTTCCTAATATTTGCTTTATTTGTTCTAGATGTAGAAGACAATGCATGTCGGACCTCTCACAGGCTGCCAAGGACAATATAATAACACAGTTTAATAACATGGAGTCTAAAAATGCACAAGACAGGTATCTGGTTGGACTAGTAAGTGTAACCCAGCCAGGAAGAAAACGGTATCGGCTTCATGAAGCTACAAAGCCTCATTCAGCTGTTTTTTACTACAGAGTGAGTGATTTCAATATATTTTAATATAACATATAGCCTACTCAAAGGTTAATAATCAGATATTACCTACAAATGATCATTATCTATATATTGCCCTTTCGGTATTTTAGCAATGTTTTCAAGTAGTAATAAATCTCTCTTCTCTTTAGGTGAAAATAGGCGATTTCCAGAAGATAATGTGCAAGCAAGCCTTCATTTCATTACACGGGATCACTGCATCACGTTTAAGACGGATCACATCCCTGGTGTGTGAAGGAGTACTTTCTCCTGTTGACGAACGTGGAGGACGTCGTGAAACTTGGTGCAAATCTGAAAGTTGCAAAGACCAAATGAAGACACACATTATGTCGTATCCCTTCCGGGTGGCACATTACGGCAAGAGTGGCAAGAAAACTAGGTACTTGGCTTCAGACCTGAATGTTAAAACAATGTGGAAGATGTATCTACAGAAATATGAACCTGAGGCATATATGTGTTTTGATACAAAAGAATTCAAGCCTCTAATAAATTATGAATATTTTTTCCGCTACTATAAAGAGACTTTTAACTATCCTTTCGGACGTCCAAGGACAGACATCTGTGCACAGTGCGAACAGTTAAAACTCAAAATACAGTGTGAAAATATTGCTGCAGTGAGGGATGGTTTAAAGACACAGCTTGAATTACATAAACGTAAAGCTAAAAGTTTTTACACTGAAATGAAACAATGTGAATTCTTAGTCAAAGAGGGAGGAGAGGAATATGGCAAGTCAGAATGTGTGGTGTTTGATTACATGCAGAATATTCCCTTCCCATTCATGCCTATAACTGAGATGTTCTATGCAAGGAAGCTTTGGTTATATGTTATAGGATTCCATCGTATGTCGGACAATCAAGCTTTCATGTTTCCGTACACAGAACTTACAGGAAGAAAAACGCCAAATGAAACTGTTTCTTTTTTGGATCATTTCATCAAACATCACGTTGGCCCGAGTGTGAGGAACCTGTACATTTTCACAGATGCATGTACAGCTCAAAACCGAAACAACACTGTTGTCAAATATCTACATCACTTAGTGAAATGTGGACGTTTTGAATACATAAGACACGTTTATCCGACAAAAGGCCACTCCTATCTGCCCTGCGACAGAGATTTTGCTCGCATAGAGTTGAAGAAGAGGAAGCAGGACACTGTGTACACTCCTCAACAATGGATCAACATAATGGAGAAGAGTGCAAGTAATATACACATTGTTCACGTCAATCAATCCATGATTAAGGATTACAAAACCTTCTTTGCAAAAGTGAAAGAACCTGTGCCTCTATCTAAACATGAAGGAAAGTGGAAAGTCACATCATACAAGATCATTCAGTATCGCATCAATGATGTGACTGCTAGCACATCAGCTAGTGGACTAGTGACACAGACATTTCAATTTAAAGAAAAGCGTGTTTTTGATTTGACAGCTTTAAAGAATGCCTACAACAGTGAAATTAGTTTGAAACCTGCGAAAGCAAGAGACATTTCGAAATATATACTATCCATTGATGTACAGCATCAGTCATACTTTGAGCGTCTACTTGCTTATGGAAACTCAGACAGTGACATTGCTGCCTCAGAAAGTGAAGCCTGGGATTCAGACTGAAAATTTTTAGGGTCATCTATTCACTGATATCTTTGTGAATACGATTTCACCAAAAATTTAAGTTTTGACATGTATTTGAGTGCAATTAAACAAACGTTAATAAAAGTAATATTAAAAAGAATTCCAATGATTTCCAAAACAGCACAAAAACACCATTTTCATATTTTTTTTTACTCTGAAACTGTTCATAGTTTTAATGTAATATTTTGCAAGACTCAAAAGCCTTGTAATATGTATGTATAGAAAAAAAAATCGAAGTAATAGCTTCAGTATGTTTAAAGATACACAAAAAAAAATCGTTTATCTCAAAACTTTGCTAAGTGGACTTGTGCTGTTTTGGAATTCATGGCTTCAATTGTTGTTTTAAGGGGCCTAACATCTAGGCTATCGGCCCCTGATGGTTAGGGTGATCGTGAAGATGAAAATGAAAAGCGAACTTAAAACTAAAACTAACTACTAACCTACATACTAGAAGAAGAAATGGAAAAATAAAGGAGAATAAGGCAAATAAAAGGACAGAAGGAAAAGAAATGCCCTCAACCCTCGGAGAAGGCGGATTGAGGGTCTTGGAAGGAAGGAGGGCCATGAAAGGCATATAGGAAAGTGAAAGAGGAGAGGGTCCGCCCCAAAGGTAAGGGACAAAAGGGGAAAACGGACCCAGCTCAGGAATCCCTCGGGGTCGCCAACTCCCGAACTCACCAGCCGTGAGCCCCTGAGGGTGTAGCATTATCTAGGGTGCACCAGAAGTGGTGGGGCTACATACACCCTGCCTCCTTAAGGGCCTAGAGCACAAGGCAGGAGGTAAAAGGAAGATAAAAAGAAGGCTGACCCCTCGCAGAAGGAGGGTATCAGAAAAGATGAGACAAGGGCCAATTAAGGCGGGAAAGGAAGAGACTCCCTAGGCCTCGGATACCCTAATACCGTCGGGGTCAGAAGAGAACAAGAGTTGACCAAGTGAGGTCGACAGGAAAGAAGACAGAGAGGAGCCCGGCACAAGTAAGTGGAAGCAATGCCGGACTCAGCTGGGGCCCCGTGGTCGCCAACCCACGCCCACTAGATGTGAGCCCCTGGGGGGGGTCTGTCCAGTTTAACAAGCACTGACTTACGGACCGAACCATATGCTACACTCCCATAATCTAACCTAGATAAAATCAGTGCCTTATAAAAACGTAGGAGCACCGCGCGGTCCTCCCCCCATGATGTGCCGCTAAGAAACCGCAACATGTTGAGTTTCTTAGCACAGGCAGTTTTCAAACAACGCATGTGTGGTTCCCACGACAATTTCTGATCGAAAAGGAGCCCAAGGAACCGGTACGCAGCAACAACAGGCAAAGCTACATTGCCCAGATAAAGCTCAGGATCTGGATGGAGGGTGCGCTATCGGCAGAAATGGACAACCGAGGACTTAGCGGTTGAGAATCGAAAGCCATGCTCCAGTGTCCAGCGTTCCACTCTCCGAATAGCTTGTTGTCACTGTCGTTCAGCGACCGCCATATTGTGCGCACTATAATGTAGAGCGAAGTAGTCTACATATAGCGACGGTACCACTGCTGGACCAGAAGCAGCGACTATACCGTTTATGGCATTCGCAAATAATGTTACGCTAAGCACCGATCCCTGTGGTACTCCGTTTTCCTGTATATGACATTGCGAATATGTCCCCCCTATTCGGACACGGAACAGGTGAAGGGACAGAAAATTCGCAATAAAAACCAGCAAGTTACCTCGGAATTTCCATTGATGCAGGGTAGAGAGGATGCCGTAACGCCAAGTGGTGTCATAGGCCTTCTCGAGGTCAAAGAAAACAGCGACCAGGTGCTGTCTCGGGAGAAAAGCGTCCTGTATGGCGGTCTCCAGGCGTACCAGATGGCCGTTGGTACACCGTGACGCCCTGAAACCACACTGGTATTCAGACAGGAGTCCCCGTTTCTCCAGGACCCACACTAGGCGCCGATTGACCATCCTCTCGAAGAGCTTGCACAGACCGTTAGTGAGACAAATAGGTCTGTAACTCCCTGTCAATTTGGGATCCTTATCGGGCTTCAGGATAGGTATAATGATACCTTCCTGCCATTGCGCTGGAAACACACCTTCCAACCAGATACGATTAAACACCCTGAGTAAATAACGAATGCTCTCATCGTTAAGGTGTTTAAGCATCTGGTTGTGAATATTATCCGGGCCAGGAGACGTGTCCCTGCAGAGCGCCAGCGCTCCGCGGAGTTCCCACTCCGTAAAGGGCACGTTGTACTCCTCCGAAGCGCGGGAAGAAAAACTAAGCTGGAAACGTTCCGCTTCGCGCTTCAGGGCCACGAAGGCAGGGTCATAGTTATCGGAACCGGATATATCCGCAAAATACGAGGCGAGATGGTTTGCAACGCGATAAGGATCTGTAACCAAGTCATTATCAATGGAGATTCCCGGTACAGTAGATGTCTGAATTCCCGAAATGCGTCGTAGAGGAGGGGGTATGTGCCGTAATAGAAGACACATACCGTTCCCAGGATTGTTTCTTACTCTGGCGAATAGGAATCCGTGCCTTGGCACGAAATTTCTTAAACGCCACCAAATTGGCCATGGTTGGACGCCGACGGTAGTGCTTATGAGCTCGACGGCGGTCTCTTATTGCCGCTGCAATATCATCTGTCCACCAAGGGACGAGTTTGCGACGAGGAGTCCCAGAAAAGGATGGAATGGACTCATCGGCGGCAGCAAGAAGCACATCGGTGATGTGCTGTACCTCGTCATCCACGCTCCGGCAACCAAGATCAACGAACACAGCTCGTTCCTGAAACGAGGGCCAATTTGCCCGCTTAAGAACCCAACGACTGGGGAACTCCACGGGCGTCTGGTTCAGGAGGGTAAGAACAATCGGGAAATGGTCACTGTCACAGAGGTCGTCGTGTACATACCAACCAAAGAGGGGGACCAGCGCACGGCTACACACACTCAAGTCAATGTGTGAGTACGTGCCGTGCGCTAAGCTAAAATGTTTAGTTTCTCCTGTATTTAATAGAGATAAATCCAACCCTTGAATTAAGCCTTCCACGTCCCTTCCTCTGGGGCAGGAAGATGGTGATCCCCATTGGGGGTGAAGAGAGTTGAAATCACCCACGAGTAGGAAAGGGACTGGAAGTTGATCAACAAGATCTAAGACGTCATTAATATCAAGGGGTTGGTTCGGTGGAAGGTACACGTTACAAACAGTTGTCATAGCAGGCAAGGACACGCGAACGGCAATAGCTTCCAGAGGAGTGGCGAGTGGAAACTCCTCACTATAGCAGTCAGAGCGAACGAAGGTACAAACGCCCCCGGAAGCCCGGGCGGCGTCTTGTCGCTCTTGTCGCCCTGACGAAATGAAATGGCGTGAAATGAAAGGATGAAGATAATAAAACAGCTCACTGCTATGGATGAAACGAAAATGGTTTAGATAAAAAAGACAGTGAGCCCCAACAATTATGCCTTATGTAGCAGGAAAAATACTTACAAAAAGGAACTCAGATTGAAACTACTCACCAAATGGAGAGCGGTAATACGTACATAAGGGAATTTCGAACGAAAATACTCACAAAAGGAATAGATTGAAAAATACGCACAAAATGTAGGTTAAGTCCAAAATACGTACAAAATGCAACGTACAGTCGAAATACTTACAAAATGCAAGTGAAATCAAAATACTTACAAAATGCATATGAGATTGAAAATACGCACAAAATGTAATGTTGATGATGATGATGATAATTGGTGTTTTAAGGGGCCTAACATCTAGGTTATCGGCCCCTGATGGTTTAAGTGATCGTGAAGATGAAAAAAGCAAAAGCGAACTTAAAAACTAAAACTAACTACTAACCTACATACTAGAAGAAGAAATGGAAAAATAAAGGAGAATAAGGCAAATAAAGGACAGGAGGAAAAGAAATGCCCTCAACCCTCGAAGAAGGCGGATTGAGGGACTTGGAAGGAAGGAGAGCCATGAAAGGCAGATAGGAAAGTGAAAGAGGAGAGGGTCCGCCCCAAAGGTAAGGGACAAAAGGGGAAAACGGACCCAGCTCAGGAATCCCTCGGGGTCGCCAACTCCCGAACTCACCAGCCGTGAGTCCCTGAGGGTGTAGCATTATCTAAGGTGCACCAGAAGTTGTGGGGCTACATACATCCGGCCTCCTTAAGGGCCTTGAGCACAAGGCAGGAGGTAAAAGGAAAAGAAAAAGAAGGCTGACCCCTCACAGAAGGAGGGTATCAGGAAAGGTGAGACAAGGGCCAATTAAGGCAGCAAAGTGAACGATTCCCTAGGCCTCGGATAACCTAATACCGTCGGGGTCGGAAGAGAACAAGAGTTGACCAAGGGAGGTCGAAAGGAAATAAGACGGAGAGGAGCCCGGCACAGGTAAATGGAAGCAATGCCGGACTCAGCTGGGGCCCCGTGGTCGCCAACCCACGTCCCACAAGATGTGAGCCCCTGGGGGTGGCGTATATTAGTCAGGGTCGAACATAAAGGGGTATTCTTGGTCGACTTTGTGCCCTCCGGGAGTACAATTAACGCTGGGGAAGAGGAATGTTGAGCAAGGGCGTAAACATTCTCCATGACAACTCTCGTCCACTCGTCGCCATGCAACCCTTTGCTCTCCTGCAACAGTTTCAGTGGAACATCATCACCCGCCCACCCTGTAGGCCCGATTTGGCACCCAGTGACTATCACATGTTCCCTAAGTTGAAAGAAAATTTGGCCGGAAAGCGATTCAGCACCGACGACGAGGTGAAAGTCGAGGTTTACAACTTCCTGAACAGCATGGCGGCGAGCCTGTATGACATGGGCATACAAAAACTGTCACTGCATCTACAAAAATGCATCGAACGAAATGGTGATTATGTAAAGAAATAGCAAAATGTGCAAGCTGTAAAATGATGTAAACCATTGTAGAAATTAACAGGTCTATGTATTTATATATAAAAAATGAGACCTCATTTTTGGGAGAATCCTCTTCGTTTTCATGTGCACCATGACAATATACGCATTACTCCTGTCGGAACTTTCAAGTCCCAAGTTGCATTTTGGCCCATTTTACTGATCTTTAGATATTTAGAATTTCATACATGTTTATAAACCCTTATCTATGTATCATTAAACCATATTTTTTTTAAATCAAGCATTGTATTAATAAATCAGTAAACAAAGGGTTAAATAAACTCTAAACAAATAATAACAAAATATATTGCCCGGTATTGACAAAAATATTGTCATTCAAATCTACCGGATGAATGAAAATACACAACCTGCTTCCAGTCGACCGACCGGGTCAGGAATGGAAAGAATGAAGACATCTAGCGGCATGGATATGAACTGTGCCGGCTTCCGAAGCGTGTCGCACTCCTCTGAGGCAATGATTAAATGAACGACAGATGACATGAAATGATACTGGAGAGTGTTATTGGAATGGAATTTTAACGGGAAAACCGGAGTACCCGGAGAAAAACCTGTCTGCCTCCAGTTTGTGCAGCACAGATCTCACATGGAGTGACCGGGATTTGAAGCACGGACCCAGTGGTGAGAGGCCGGAATGCTGCCTCCCAAGCCAAGGAGGCTTCAATTCAACCGGATGATTAATGATGATGAAAAACACGTATTGGTCATGAACAGGGGTCTCTTCCCCCCAGGGGCTCACATCTAGTAGGACGTGGGTTGGGGCCTGCATGACAGATCTGTCCACTAGATCCAGCTGAACAGCAAGTTGCATGAAACAGACTTGAGCGAGAAAGCAGTTTCAGTTGTGTGGTTCTTTTTATAATATACAGTAATTGTATTTCTTGTACAACATTGTGTAATGCAAAATACAAATTATGATGATGATGATGATGATGATGATGATAATTGTTGTTTTAAGGGGCCTAACATCTTGGTTATAGGCCCCTAATGATTTGGGTGTTATGAAATATGAGATGAGAATGAAAACTATAACTAATGCTAACTACGAACTTACATACTAGAAGAAGAAATGGTAAACAAATAAAGGATAAGGCAAATAAGGGACAGGAAGAAAAGAAATGCCCTCAAACCTCGAAGAATGAGGATTGAGGGGCATGGATGTTAGGAGAGCGATGAAACACAGATAGTAAAGGGAAAGAGGAGAGGGCCCGCCCAAGGTCAGAGGTAAAATGGGGCAGAACGGACCCAGCTCAGGAATACCACGGGGTCGCCAACTCCCTAACTCACCAGCCGTGAGCCATTGAGGGTGTAGCAATATCCAGGGTGCACCGGAAGTGGTTGGGCTACATACATCCTGCCTCCTTGACGGCCTTGTCCAGAAGGCAGGATATAACATGACAAGAAAAGAAGGCTGACCCCTCGAAGAAGGAGGGTATCAGGAAAGATGAGACAAGGGCCAATTATGGCGGGAAAGTAAAAGACTCCCTAGGCCTCGGATACCCTAATGCCGTCGGGGTCAGAAGAGAGCAAGAGTTGACCAAGAGAGGTCGACAGGAAAGAAGACGGAGAGGAGCCCGGCCCCGTGGTCGCCAACCCACGTCCCACTAGATGTGAGCCCCTGGGGGGTGGCATATAATAATCAAGGTCGAACATAAAGGGGTATTGTTGGTCGACTTTGTGCCCACTGGGACCACAATTAACGCTGACAGGTACTGTGAGACCCTGAAAAAACTCAGACGGGCAATTCAGAACTGAGGAAGAGGAATGTTGAGCAAGGGCGTAAACATTCTCCATGACAAGGCTCGTCCACAGGTCGCCCGGCAAACCGTTGCTCTCCTGCAGCAGTTTTAGTGGAACATCATCACGCACCCACCCTGTAGTCCCGATTAAGCGCCCAGTGACTATTACTTGTTCCCTAAGTTGAAAGAACATTTGGCCAGAAAGCGATTCAGCTCCGACGACGAGGTGAAAGATGAGGTTCACAACTTCCTGAACAGCATGGCGGCGAGTCTGTATGACATGGGCATACAAAAACTGTCACAGCGTCTACAAAAATGCATCGACCGAAATGGTGATTATGAAAAAAAAAAAAAAAAAAAGCAAAATGTTCAAGCTGTAAAATGATGTAAACCATTGTAGAAATAAACAGGACTATGTATTTATAAAAAATAAAAAGGAAACCTTATTTTTGGGACAACCCTACTTCGTTATCCATGTGCACCATGATAATACTCCTGTCGGGACTTTCAAGTCCCAAGTTGCATTTTGACCCATTTTACTAATCTTTAGATATTTAGAATTCCATACATGTTTATAAACCCTTATCTATGTATCATTAAACCATAAAAATGTTTAAAAATAAAACAATTTATTAAGAAATCAGTAAACAAAGGGTTAAAGAAACTCTAAACAATATATTGAACCCTTATTAATCTGCGATGAATAAGTATTCATGATTTATTATTATTATTACTGAGGCCCAGGCAGTACATGTGGAAATTGACAAAGGGGAAGCCAAGTTAGTGTGTTGCAATGATTACCACAGAGGCAGGCTTGGTAGTTATTCTTGAAGACGACCGGGTAAGCCGATTTCAAGGACAAATTGTGTAACAACGCGCACCAAAATTGGAGTCATTAGGGGATGGTCACGAGTGAGTTTCAACCGACCTAGGATTGAATCACCCAATCAGATGAGACCACGCCAAAACCACGCGATGGGTGGCGTACCCTGTAAAAAAGGCGCGGAAACGCATATCTGAAGAACCGCCGATCCGAAATAATTCCGCATAAGCGCGCTGAGACGTTTGAATAAAATGATGAAGATTGATACTAGTCCCAAGTGTGTGAGATGAAAACTCTAGAATATTTTTCTTAATTCTCCCCACTCCACCTCATTCTGTCAGTTTCCAATAAATTGATCGAGGAGAAGCTGTTTCGAAGATAAATGTATTGAGCTCTGGTGAGCAAGGGTCACGCCAGTCCGCGTCGCGATTTACCGCTCTTAATGGGCAAGTCTTTACTTAATTGCAGCAGTGCTCAAAGCGAGCAAGGTTCACGTAGAGCAGTGGAGATATCTAGCGAGATAAGAACTGCGAGACAGTCATGTTTAAAACTTGTTTTTCAAGCCAGTGACGATGTGTTTAAAATGTATAATTTATGTAAATTTTGTATTGTATTTTTTTTCAAGTGATAATTGTGCGTGTGTAAGCGAATGCTAAGCTAGGGAGAGTCTTCGATCATTAATCGCATAGGACATATCGTGAGTGAAAGTAGTAACTCACAGCGATTATAGCTAGGCAATTATATTAACATTGAACATTTTTGTCCAAGAAACTACGCCAAGATGTCCGACGTTTGGTCAGGAGACGGATTGATGTGCATCGCTTCTTCGACGACGTCGACGATGGAGTGCTAATTTCCCGTAGGGAAAATGAGCCGGGACGGAAGTTATATGTTCTGCAAGCTGATACGGTGATGTACAAAAATTGATTTACTCAATATGTAGTTAGATAAGGCGGGGGAACATTGTAAATAGTTCATTTATTCTTTTTCTTGTTTAGATTTTTTTGTGCACCGACACTATTGTTTTTTAAATGTACGTTGGCGCGTGGCCAAAGTTGTTTGTTGTATATTATTTTTCTTTGGAGTCATATTTAGTGTACACGGCGCGTGTATTTGATTTTATCCATGCGGATGCGAAACTCGTTACATTCGATAAGTGGTGCTTTATTAAAGTTCATATTTTTGATAGGAAAGGGAGGTAATTATTGTCAGATGTTTGCTGAACCCTCATATTAGGGTTGCCGAGCGCAACAAATTAAGATGTAATTGTAGAACACCTTAGTTCTAATTTTTTAGATTTTCTTTTGAGTCCTTTTCAGGTTCGTTAGTCACAGCCTAGAACGGAAGCGCAAGCTGGTGGAAAAATATTTATGTCATTTATTTCAGGTTTCTGTCAAACCCACACGTGTGATTCTGTGTGTGTTCTTGTGTCAGGTGTGTGTTTTGATTCTACGTGAAGAGGTGTAGATGGTGCTACCGCCCTCATATTTTGCTGTTGTATTTTTTGATGGAAAGGCAGTGCGCTCCGAGGAGGCTACTGTACCTTGTCCAATGCTGATTCTTGGATTTCCTAGGGGAAATGCTGAGATATATTTTGTTCTGACACACACACGTATATATTGTGCTTTGGGGCACGCTACTTCGAGACTCGATCCCGTGCCTTGGGAGGTCGAGGTTATTGACACGTGGGTTGACAGATGTGCAGATTTCCACTTAGCGCCCGTCCAGCCTTGGTGACTTATTTTTGTTAGGCAGTCCTGTTGTCCGACTGACCCCCTATTAAGCTATCATTAGCAAACCTGTTCTTTTGTGATGGTTATTTGGACCATAATTAATTGGGGAGTTCGCCACGTTTGTTACGAATTATCGCATGTTGTATGGATGGAATATTGTGTTATTAATGTAAATGTCGGCTTTGAGCCTAGTGATTTTCTATGACTCAGTTCATGTTAGTTTTTGTGTGTGACACCCGTGTGGTGTAGTTGTATTTACTTGTAAAAATGACAGGCAGTCATATGTGTGTTTCTTTTGTTGGTCACGTGTTAACTTACTTGTGTTGATTTTGATGAAGTCCTAATTTTAGGCAGTAATGTTTTGCTACGGCAGTTCTTGATTCCAATTTCAAGCGGAAATTATTTGTTGTTTATTTAGTATAGGAAGTGTCGGTTTAGTTTTTAAGTTGTGTAGTTGTTCCCCGCGTCTGTCTAGCTCTAAGCAATGCAGATTCGTCTTCTGAAAGTTTATCCGGATGATGACGAATCATGCATTCATTTGTACTCATCGTTAAGCATGTAGAACAGCACACACGTTACATTGTCATTGCAGATTTGGGGACATTTGGTCCGATTAATAATCTCTCCTGAGATTAGGCCCAGTTTGTGGCAATTAATTTATTCAGTGGGAGTCATTTTTGGGAGTTTTGTTTGTTTATTTCATTTTGTAAATAGCTGATCTGTCATTAAATTCATTTGTTTTAACCCTGGCTTCACTTTTTCCTGCATGTTATTTTGTTATATGTTACCCTGCATGTTAATGAAGCGCTTTAACAACAGCTTACGAAATGGACTGTTACACCCCCCGAAACTGAGTCTCATAAGCTTCTTTGCAAGGGTTCACAAAACAAAAATGGCTGCCCAAGTGGGGATTGTTGTTGTTGTTGCTTTGCTGATCTCATATTTAATTCGTTGAGAAATAATGCCAGGTCAAGCGGGCAAAAGTAAATTCAGTAAATTGAGGCGATGTTGTACCGCCATGTGCATTAGTAAAATCACTGAGTTCCTAAAGTTAGAAATATTGAACAAGGTTAGAAGTTGATATTGTATTTGTTATTAACTTGTTCTGGCGCCCGGCATTAAAATTAGAAAATTTGCATATTATTGAACTAAGTCAAAGCAGGAAGGTGTTGCCTTATATTTTACATTTAATTCACTTCGGTTAATTGGTGTTGTTCGTAAATTCTGTTGGTTAGGAATTTAAAAGCAGATCACAAGGGAGTTATTTTGTTGTTTGGAAATAAGAGTCGTTATTCAGTAAATTTTGATTACTGAAATTTTTATTAAATTAGAATCAATAGTATTTAAATATCATGACATGTGTACGTGTGTATGACTAAAATCCCGGTGCATGACCCTGTTTTTACCTGGTTATATTTGTGTATTTTGCGATGGCTAGCATCGAAGAAATCTAAGGGTTGTTAGAGCAGATGCCTATGCAGATGTCCGCGAAAACGGAACAGTTAAAGAACATGAAGGAGGAAATGAGCGAAGACAATGATAAACAATTAAGTAATATTACGATGCAATTGCAAACACAAACAGAACAGTTAGAAATGCAGCGTGAGCATAGTGATAAACAGTTAAATGACATTACGGTCCAATTGCAGGTCCAGAAATTGGATACCGATAAACAATTAAACGAATTAAACCATAAACTATCAGAACAGGCAATAACACAAACAGAGCAGTTAGAAAGAATCACCCATGACATAAACCAAAGTACTAGGGTGGAATTAGAGAAACTGGCAGATGAGGTAGCGGAAAATAACGCAGAACAATTAGGAGAAATTAAGAACTTGGAATCCAAATAAACTCATACAATTCGATGAAATGGTAGCCGTTAAATTAAAACAAATCGAGGCAGCATGCGTAAACAACACGGCTGGAATAAAAAGCACACAGGATAAATTACAGGAACAGATTAATTCAGTCGATAGTAATGTACTCGAATTAATAAAGGAAATCGATAAGCTCGAAATCAAAAGAGAAAGAACGTATGCACTTGCGTGGAAACCTAGAAGACCGGCTAAATAAAAATCAGGAAAACCTGGAAGACCAATTAATTAAAACCCAGCAGGTAATACGAGAAGAGGTCGGAGAACAATTAGTCAAAACTCAGCAGCAGATACAAGAAATAGGGGAGCAGCTGGAGAAGAATCAGGAAAGGAGCGAAGAAAAAATGAGTAGTTTGAAAAACAGGATCCGGAAAGATTGGGAGCAGCAGGTGAACGAAACTAAAGAAGATAGGCTAACAATTTTAAAGCGGCTAGGTGAATACAATTCTAGAGTGCAGGCTTTGGAGGAAAACATGAAGTCCAAACTCCAAGAACACACAGATCTCTTAATTAAAAATGAGATAAGGTCATTAGAAAACGCAACTTTATTCTCTGCAGAAAACACAGTAGGCAAACAGGGAAGCATTGGAAGTCCGGTGGGCTTGAAGTTGGCTGAGGATACGAGCCGAGGTCAAAGTCCTAAGATAACGAGCGACACTTTCCAACATTACAGAGGGGAGACGTCAACACCACAACCCGGCTTGGCACCTGCCCAAGTGATACAGGTAATTAGGGGGAATGATTTCAAAGCCGATAAATTCAGGGAGAACTCAGGATCCACTCCCAAAGCATTTTTACGTCAGCTGGATGACTACTTTAACGATCAACATGTCAGTCCCGCAAAACAGTTGCGACTTGTGGAAAAGTTTTTGGAGGGCCCAAGCTTAATCTGGTTCCAGAGTTTTAAATACACATTTACCGACATGGCACAGTTTAGAGAGGCGTTCTTGAGAAAGTTCTGGAGTCCTTCTTTGCAGCAGGGGTTGAGAATGGATTTATACACTAGGAAATATCACAGCACACATCCCACCAGATTTTCCGAACTCTTTAGCCAACAGCTGGTTTAATTCCGGGATTTTGACGACCCCCCTACTGAGGAAAACATGGTTTTAACCATTGGTAAGCAGCTTCCAATGAATATTCAGCAGTTGTTAGTGGCCGGTAATATCAAGACCGCAGTTCAGGCTGAGGAGTTACTCCGCCATCTAGATGAGACGAGTATGGTTAGTCCGCAGACAGGGAGAAGGAACATGGAGTGTGTAAACACAGCTGAAGTGGTTCAGGGACACCAAACTAATCACAACCAGAGTAACCAAACAAAAACACAATCTACCGGAACGCAATTTACACCAAGACGGCAAGAGTATGATGGCCGAAACCAATTCAATCAAAATAATATGAACTTCCAGAATCGCCGAGATAATTATAATCATAATAATCAGAACCAGCACAATCAGTGGACGTACCAGCGAGAGTATACCAACTGGAGGGGAAACCCAAGGCAGGGTAGACCTTACCAAAGGAACGGAGATGGCAGGTGGAACAACACGAGGAACTATCGCCAAGATAATCAGGGAGACTATCGCAATGATTGGAATGAGCGGTAGCCTACGTCGAATCACAGAAGTATTTGGATGAGTTAAATGCCGAAAAGATGGAGAAAGAGAAGTGGGGGCGTGCGATGGCAAATAGGCAGAGCCCGGATAATCACCAAGGAGCGGGGGCGGAAAGCTTATAACGACAGAAGGAGAGGCGCGATAACAAACGGCGGAACTCAACGAATGGGTCCCAGGATTTAAAAAAAAACCACGAATGAACCAAAACCAGATAGCCTGAGAACGAAGGACACCAGGGAGCGGGAGGAGTTGATTGTTGCAAACATAGAAGAGTGGGTAGCATTCCCGGATGATTGCCTGGAGGAAGTGGTGAAGGACCGAGAAAATGTCATCAGACAATTACCGATTATTTGATGATGATGATGATGATAATTGTTGTTTTAAGGGGCCTAACATCTAGGTTATCGGCCCCTGATGGTTTGGGTGATCGTGAAGATGAAAATGAAAAGCGAACTTAAAACTAAAACTAACTACAAACCTACATACTAGAAGAAGAAATGGAAAACTAAAGGAGAAAAAGGCAAATGATGGACAGGAGGAAATGAAATGCCCTCAACCCTCGAAGAAGGCGGATTGAGGGACTTGGAAGGAAGGAGAGCCATGAAAGGCAGATAGGAAAGTGAAAGAGGAGAGGGTCCGCCCCAAAGGTAAGGGACAAAAAGGGAAAACGGACCCAGCTCAGGAATCCCTCGGGGTCGCCAACTCCCGAACTCACCAGCCGTGAGCCCCTGAGGGTGTAGCATTATCTAGGGTGCACCAAAAGTGGTGGGGCTACATACAACCTGCCTCCTTAAGGGCCTAGAGCACAAGGCAGGAGGTAAAAGGAAGAGAAAAAGAAGGCTGACCCCTCGCAGAAGGAGGGAATCAGAAAAGATGAGACAAGGGCCAATTAAGGCGGGAAAGGAAGAGACTCCCTAGGCCTCGGATACCCTAATACCGTCGGGGTCAGAAGAGAACAAGAGTTGACCAAGTGAGGTCGACAGGAAAGAAGACAGAGAGGAGCCCGGCACAAGTAAGTGGAAGCAATGCCGGACTCAGCTGGGGCCCCGTGGTCGCCAACCCACGCCCACAAGATGTGAGCCCCTGGGGGAACCGATTATTTATGCACGTATTGGAGGTATTAGAGTAAGGTGCCTAATTGACACAGGTAGCCAGGTGAGCTTAGTCACGGAAGTATTGTTGAAAGAAATCGGAAGTAAACAAACCGTTCCAATTATGCCTGTACCATTAATAAAAGTCAGAGGGGTCATTCCTGACAAGACCATAGTTTGCAAGCACCAAGCATATTTAGACCTGGAGATATTAAACCACACATTTTCGCAAACATTCATCGTGATACCGAAGATGAATTATAACGTCATTTTGGGAGCCAACTTTATCTGTGATTTTCATGCTATAATTGACTTACATAATAATACTGTGAGTTTCAAACAAGTTTAGGTGTTGAATCATGTGGGTTTGAACATGGAAGAGAGTCCACTTGAGAGAGAGGCGAATACTTGGGTCATTGAAGAATACACTAATGAGGCGGTCGGAGATAAGAACTTGACGGAGGAACGAGTATGCCAGACAGCAGTGGTTGAAATTGACAGCCGAGATATTTAGCAGGAACTTTGGGTACATTTGGCGGAAGAAGAAATTAGCGGATCCAAATTTGAAATTTTACTTCAGGACCGGCTTAAGGAGGCAATAGTAGGGGAACCTGATAGAAGAAAACTAGAAGAAATTTAGAGACATCAAATAGGAGCTTTCGACACCATCCCTGGAAAAGTTTTAAATTTCCAGTATGCCATGCAAGTTACCGACTGGACCCCATTTAAGAGTAAATTGTACCCGATCCCAGACAAACATTTTGCTCAGGTGAAGGACATTATTAGTAACTTATTAGATTCCGGCATGATAAGAAAAGCAGCAACCCCGTACTTAAACGCAATATTGGCTGTGGCCAAGCCAAATGGATCAATTAGATTATGCTTAGACGCACGAGTTTTGAACAGTAAACTGCTAGTTGAGCATGACCAAGCACCAAGGATCAAGGACGTATTGAAGGGCTTCCGTGGGAAGAAGATTTATTCTAGCGTCGACTTAACAAATAGTTTCCACCATCTTGAACTTGAAGAAAAATCCGAACTATTGACGGGGTTTCTATTTGATAACCAAAGTTATATCTGGTCTCGCATGCCCTTTGGTGTGAAAACAGCTGGATGTGCATTGATAAGAGCACTAGACAGGAATTTGACTGAGGAGGTCAAGAGCTTCACTACGAGATATGTTGATGACATACTTATTGCATCAGAAACAATGGAGGAACACTTGGTAAACCTAAACAAACTTCTGGATAACTTGAGAACCATGAATTTTAAAATTAATTTAAAGAAATCGCACTTTTGCAAGAGCGATATTCTGTATTTGGGCCATATAATTGATGTTGAAGGCGTGAGGCCTAATCCGGCGAAAATTGACGCAATCAAGAAATTCCCCACACCAACTAAAGTAAAACATGTAAGAGCGTTTTTGGGAGTGACAGGTTTCTTTAAGGAGAATTGTCCTGGATACACGGAAACAGTAGCACCAATGCAAGAGATGCTAAAGAAATCAAATCGAAGGTCGTGGAATGAGGAGTGCGACAGGTCCTTTAGAGCTACGAAAGACTTACTGGAGAATTGTGTGAAGCTAGGGTATCCAGACTTCGAGAGGAAATTTATAATTCAAGCAGACGCTTCATTGATTGGGATCGGTGCCATGCTGTACCAAGAGGACGCTGAAGAACCCAAGAAAAGATCATATTTGGCATTTACGAGTCGAAAATTGAGGAAGCACGAGAGGAACTACACTGTGACAGAGCTTGAGTTGCTAGCGATTTTGTATTCGCTTCAACAATGGCGTAAGATGATTTTCGGTTATTCCATTGTTGTCAGAACTGACCACCATGCACCGACATTCCTATTCAAGACGACGATGGCAAGTGAGAGGGTTACGCGTTGGTCCATTTGCATACAGCAGTTCGACATTACTATAGAGCATTGCCCTGGAAGGATGAACATCATACCAGATGCTTTAAGCAGGAATCCTGAAGATGATAACGAGATAACAGCGGAAGTTCATCATATAGCACTAACACCTAAGGCTCGTGAGTTTTTGGACAAACTAAAGGAAATTCAGCGAACAAGTGAGCACATGAGGAACTAAGCGGACCGAAGACTGAGGAGGTACAGAGGAAAGAAATTTCACCGTGAATTACAGGAACAGGAACTAGTGCTTGTTCGAAGTCCACCGATATCTGATCCTAAAAACAAAGTATTTGCAAAGTTCTGTCCAAAATTTATTGGCCCGTTCCGCATCATTAAGAATTTGGGTAACAATGCTTATAGACTTGAAGAATTGAGCGCTGGCGCTAAATCTGTCTCCAATAGCGCGAATCTCAAGCCGTATTACAGAAGAGAACCATTTGACGAATAATCAGGATTGTGAGTGCAGAATTTTATTTCGAGAGCCCACACTCAAATGTACGTGGCCGTGTAGCGCCTGGGGAAAGCGTGCTTTGTTTTATAAACAAGACAGCTGATCCGGCAGGAGTGGTAATCATGTGAGAAGGAGGGGAGGTCTGACGAGACGTATGAATGACATTCCGGCATGGAGTGCGCACACTAATTGGGTCAGTGGAATGTACACTCAAGCAGTCGAGTGAGGTACTGTACCCGATACCTAGTTGAGGCTATCGGCTACGCCAGCTGACATTGAGCCGTAGTTGAGATTTATGGGAAAAATTGTAAAGATAGCGCTCAAATCGAGTCGAGAGGAATGTTAGGAAATGACGTAGAAGGCCAAGGATTAAGAAGGCACTGCCAGTCAAGCAGATGGAATTATGGGAGGAAATAATGAACTTGTAATAAGATCTATATGGAACATGATATTTTATCATCTCAGAAGAGAAGAAATGTCAAGCATTATATATGATAATAACTTGAAGAAAGACAGATAACCCCTTAAGTTATTGAATAACTTAATAGCCGAGATGATGGTGGTCGAAATTATACTTGTGACGCACGACCGCAGAAGGTGGGGGAGCATCACGTGACAGCGCCAGGTAGGAGCTGGTCAACGCAGTCTAGAGACGGCAGTCGAGTTCAGTCAGCAGGGCTGAGTAGAACACATGCGCAGAGAGTACGGCAAAGTTGAGCGGTGCACAGCACTTGTTACGTGGCGTGAAAGCGACAGTATTACTTCACCAAGCAGAGAGCGGAAAGTAGGTCAGTGAGCCAAGGCAAGCAACGCACGCTAAGCGATGCGAGGACCGGTTACGAGGCAAGCTGTGAGGGCCGTGTAAGCAGGAGAAAAGCCAGGGTCAGAACAGCATTATAATACGAGATTGAGAACTTTATTTCGAGCAGCATTTTGTAACGCAGAACAGCACAGCAAAGCGGCATGGCGAGGCCGGCTTTAAGCGTAGATCATTCTGGAAGGGTGCAGTAAAGCAGAGAGTGCTAGTTCCGACTTTTATACGCAGGCAACATTAAAGAAGCTGAACTTCATTTCAACATTCAGTTACAACATTGAGTTGGGACTTGTATTCAGTAATAGAATTGTGCAGGCAGATAGTTATAATATACTGCAATAGTGAACTTCAAATGAACTTAGATATTCAAATGACATTACGACTATGCATTTCATAACGGAACATGTGGAGCGACCATGGGGTCAAGCTAGCATTAACGCTTTTATGGCAAACGAAATGTTACGAATATATGCACTTATGAACATTGGCACGTGCATTAACATAATTCTTTTTCATGAATTATTATAAAATATCGAGTACAAACACAGCTACAGGGTGTTTCAAAAACTTATACACTCATAAATAAAATGTATTTTCTGCAAGTGAGACTTAACCGCTGTGGAGATTGAACTTTTAACAAGCGAACCGAACATTGTATGGGACAGTGGCGTAACTTAGAAGAAGAACATGGGGTACGCTACTTTTATGAACTTTTACGTAAGATTTTGGACAGTATCCGCTATGGATAACATGCAGTTCATCATGTCGGAGTAAACGAAGACCGAGACGCGATGGCACCACGGAGCGATGGATTCGGTTCCTGAAGAAGAGGAGGTCTAACAGCTGATTCACTTGGGATATGAAGGCGATCGTTATTGCGTGGGTGATACGATATTCACGTCAATCTTTCGAGAAATTTATTACACACGAGGATAATCGACGATCTTTGAAATATATTAACAGCTGATATGAGAAGGTACTGTAAGAGTTATGACTTTCTGATATGATATTTTCATGAACACTGGGCATACTTGTATATTTTTCTAGTAGGAGTTATACGATTATTTAGACATGGCTTAAACATTATTTGCTCCAAATTTTGCTACAATATGGCGTTACCATATGATATGGCAGGCACCATTATACGAAATTCTCACCATTGGTTGGCTTTATTAAGCAGATGTTTCGTCTTTTAGACATTTTCCAGTAAGGTTAGTTTTCTTGGATAGTTATTTTTTGTGGCGAGTATTTCGAACTCGTGATCTGCAATTGGATTATTTAAATCACTTCGTCAGTTCATTGCATACTAGCGAGTGTGTATTATTCATCAGTAAGGATTTTTCCATTGGATTGTTTGGAGATATTAAGAAGTTATTCACTCAAGTGAATGAATATCGCTTTTATGTGACAACTAGAAACTTGTTGATTCCAATCTGGTACATTCACTCATTAGACGACGAGATGGGGCCTTTCGCTTTAGGCGATTGTGTGGTGGTACTCATCTTTACTTGCCATTGAGGAACTCATTTTTATCATCCGAGTGTACTTGAGATTGTAAGAGGATCAAACAAGAAACTACTAGTCACATATCAGTCGAATTTTGTTAAATAAATTAAAAATAAATGTCAGCAGGGTTACATTTGTAATTCTTGTTTGCCAATCCAATATTTTGTTGCTATACTCTTTTGAGAGTACTTTCATTTAACAGCTGATACAGCTGATGCTTTTGATAACTTTTTATGATTGAATTTAATACCTTTGAGAAGGATTTAAAGTAATTGAATCTTGTAAGATGAATCATTAATGGTCAGATTTATTTTGAGGCAGATCAGTATTGCATATTTTGATGTGAGAGATTATAACACGTTAGTGTTTTTCTGTGAAGTGAATTATGAGAATTTTAAGAGAATTTATGCTATTTGAAAGCAGATCTTGAATTTGATTTCGATTACTAAGGTAATATATTTTTCCTAATTGTTTAAAAAGTTGTCTAGATGTGATCAGATTAATTACAGTTATTGGAGATTGTGTGCGTTGATAATTTGAAGCCCGTTAGGTATTTTTGTAGATCATGCAACGTGATTAAGTGAAGTTTGTGATAGGCATTTTGTGGAAGTTGCCAAGTGGAAGTTGCAATATTGCTAATGTATTTTGAAGCACACATGAGGTTGTCGAACCCAGTCTAGCATAATTTTGAGATGCATGCTGTGCGCTGAATATTTATGGAGTTTTGTGGAATAATTGTGGTATTCAAATGTGATATTTGATAAAGTGAGAATATATAATGAAGTTGTGATGATGATGATGATAATTGTTGTTTTAAGGGGCCTAACATCTAGGTTATCGGCCCCTGATGGTTTGGGTGTTCGTGAAGATGAAAATGAAAAGCGAACTTAAAACTAAAACTAGCTTATATACTAGAAGAAGAAAGGGAAAACTAAAGGAGAATAAGGCAAATAAAGGACAGGAGGAAAAGAAATGCCCTCAATCCTCGAAGAAGGCGGATTGAGGGACTTGGAACGAAGGAGAGCCATGAAAGGCAGATAGGAAAGTTAAAGAGGAGAGGGTCCGCCCCAAAGGTAAGGGACAAAAAGGGAAAACAGACCCAGCTCAGGAATCCCTCGGGGTCGCCAACTCCCGAACTCACCAGCCGTGAGCCCCTGAGGGTGTAGCATTATCTAGGGTGCACCAGAAGGGATGGGGCTACATACACCCGGCCTCCTTAAGGGCCTTAAGCATAAGGCAGGAGATAACATGAAAAGAAAAAGAAGGCTGACTCCTCACAGAAGGAGGGAATCAGAAAAGATGTGACAAGGGCCAATTAAGGCGGGAAAGGAAGTGACTCCCTAGGCCTCGGATACCCTAATACCGTCGGGGTCGGAAGAGAACAAGAGTTGACCAAGTGAGGTCGATAGGAAAGAAGACAGAGAGGAGCCCGGCACAAGTAAGTGGAAGCAATGCCGGACTCAGCTGGGGCCCCGTGGTCGCCAACCCACGCCCACAAGATGTGAGCCCCTGGGGGATAATGAAGTTGTGGATAGTGAGATCCAACGTGAATTTGTGAAGGCAATAATATTTTTTGGCATGATAATGAATACGAGATATAACTTGGAAGTGATAAAACTGTAAGACAACGTTCTATAAACCCATATTAAACAATGTGTTAGGAAATTAAACAGATAAATAAAGTTGATAATACAAAATTTTCTGATAATAATAATTAATGAAATAATAATCTGATGATGATGATGATAATTGTTGTTTTAAGGGGCCTAACATCTAGGCTATCGGCCCCTGATGGTTTGGGTGATCGTGAAGATGAAAAATGAAATGTAAACTTAAAACTAAAACTAACTACCAACCTACAAACTAGAAGAAGAAATGGAAAACTAAAGGAGAATAAGGCAAATAAAGGACAGGAGGAAAAGAAATGCCCTCAACCCTCGAAGAATGCGGATTGAGGGACTTGGAAGGAAGGAGAGCCATGAAAGGCAGATAGGAAAGTGAAAGAGAAGAGGGTCCGCCCCGAAGGTAAGGGACAAAACGGGAAAACGGACCCAGCTCAGGAATCCCTCGGGGTCGCCAACTCCCGAACTCACCAGCCGTGAGCCCCTGAGGGTGCAGCATTATCTAGGGTGCACCAGAAGTGGTGGGGCTACATACACCCGGCCTCCTTGAGGGCCTTGAGCAGAAGGCAGGAGATAACAGAAAAAAAAAGAAGGCTGACCCCTCGCAGAAGGAGGGAATCAGAAAAGACGAGACAAGGGCCAATGAAGGCGGGAAAGGAAGAGACTCCCTAGGCCTCGGATACCCTAATACCGTCGGGGTCAGAAGAGAACAAGAGTTGACCAAGTGAGGTCGACAGGAAAGAAGACTGAGAGGAGCCCGACACAAGTAAGTGGAAGCAATGCCGGACTCAGCTGGGGCCCCGTGGTCGCCAACCCACGCCCACAAGATGTGAGCCCCTGGGGGAAAATAATAATCTGAAATTTAAGCATATTAATGATCTGACCTAATGAAATAAAAAAAAAATCAGAATGCCTAGATGAAATAATAAAAATCTAAATAACCAGAAGAATAAAATTTAAATAAGTTGATAAATTAAATTTTGGAATAAATCAATGAATTAAATTAATGGATGAATTAAAGATTGAATAAATAAGATGATTTAAATAAATTAATAGATGATTAAATAGATGATGAATAACTGAATTAGAAGGTGATAATTAATTAGAGAAGTTGATGATTAATAAATTTAAATGGATTTAAATAAATTTAATTGAGATATGATTTGAAGAATTGCAACTTGAGTTAATGAATTAAACAATTGATATTGATGATTTAAGATGATTTAATCTGAAGGAGATGATGAAATGAGATTGTGTGAATAATTAGAGAGCATAAAAAATGATGATTATAATATTCATTTAAATGATTTGATGATAATGAATTAATTATTCTGACATGAATATATTGAATTTTGAGATGAGAACTAACGTGAGAAATATTTAATTTTGATGATGATGATGATGATTATAACCAATGAGTAGAGGATTTTCTGTGATTCACAAACAAGCAATTATTAATGACAGTGTAAATAGTGTAAATTAATTATTCGATGTTTAGGAGCATTTTACTAACATATTCAGCATTTGAATAATGCCATGCAAGCCATAAATTATGTGATATTTAAATTTGTGATTAGAATATATGTGTTTAGACAGATTAATTAATATTTTTACATCCACATTCATGATGTTAATTTAAAGAGAAGTTAGGTCTCAGTTATCACGAATGTCAGTGACGCAAAGACATAGTGCTACGGTGATCCTGAGAACCCAAGAGAACTTTAGACATTTTTCCTATTTTATGTGGATTAAATACACTTTGAGTAGAATAGAGATGGTTCGATTTTCTGGACAATGACAATTTAACGTTGGCATTCGGCCATGCTCTCAGGTAGGATGAGTATTTAATATGTCTGTCTGACTATCAAAGTTGAATAAATTTGTTTTTATCTTAGTTGTGATCTGATGATGATGTGATTTTCCTTTTTCTTTCCTTGTCTTAATTAAGGCTTAACCAGGAAGGATGTGGTTTGCTAGGGATTCAGTTGATGGCGCCCATTGATATTTGTATTTTTTAAAATTAAATTTAAACCCGTAACGACCCTGGAGATACTTTATCTTGTGTTACCCTCTGCTTTTGTGATATTTCAACTGAATTTCCGACACATTCCTTATTTGACTTCATGTTCATTTAACTCCGCTCTGTCCTGGAAATCCAGGAATGCGATGTAATAGCAGATGGGTCATCGCATCCCCAGGACGAACGGGTACAGTACTTAAGAGATGTTATCGTTACTACTGTGGATATTGTTTTTAAAATCGAATTCAATCACTTGCTTCGAATTTCAAAACCTTGCTGAGGATAAATGAACCCGTATTAATCTGCGATGAATAAGTATTCATGATTTATTATTATTATTATTACTGAGGTCCAGGCAGTACATGTGGAAATTGACAAAGGGGAAGCCAAGTTAGTGTGTTGCAATGATTACCACAGAGGCAGGCTTGGTAGTTATTCTTGAAGACGACCGGGTAAGCCGAGTTCAAGGACAAATTGTGTAACAACGCGCACCAAAATTGGAGTCATTAGGGGATGGTCACGAGTGAGTTTCAACCGACCTAGGATTGAATCACCCAATCAGATGAGACCACGCCAAAACCACGCGATGGGTGGCGTACCCAGTAAAAAAGGCGCGGAAACGCATATCTAAAGAACCGCCGATCCGAAATAATTCCGCATAAGCGCGCTGAGACGTTTGAATAAAATGATGAAGATTGATACTAGTCCCAAGTGTGTGAGATGAAAACTCTAGAATATTTTTCTTAATTCTCCCCACTCCACCTCATTCTGTCAGTTTCCAATAAATTGATCGAGGAGAAGCTGTTTCGAAGACAAATGTATTGAGCTCTGGTGAGCAAGGGTCACGCCAGTCCGCGTCGCGATTTACCGCTCTTAATAATCATACTAGTGACAACTTTTGTATTGAGCTCTGGTGAGCAAGGGTCACGCCAGTCTGCGTCACGATTTTCAGCTCTTAATGGGCAAGACTATACTAACATTGCAGCAGTGCTCAAAGCGAGCAAGGTTCACGTAGAGCAGTGGAGATATCTAGCGAGATAAGAACTGCGAGACAGTCATGTTTAAAACTTGTTTTTCAAGCCAGTGACGATGTGTTTAAAATGTATAATTTATGTAAATTTTGTATTGTATTTTTTTCAAGTGATAATTGTGCGTGTGTAAGCGAATGCTAAGCTAGGGAAAGTCTTCGATCATTAATCGCATAGGACATATCGTGAGTGAAAGTAGTAACTCACAGCGATTATAGCTAGGCAATTATATTAACATTGAACATTTCTGTCCAAGAAACTACGCCAAGATGTCCGACGTTTGGTCAGGAGACGGATTGATGTGCATCGCTTCTTCGACGACGTCGACGATGGAGTGCTAATTTCCCGTAGGGAAATGAGCCGGGACGGAAGTTAAATGTTCTGCAAGCTGATACGGTGATGTACAAAAATTGATTTACTCAATATGTAGTTAGATAAGGCGGGGGAACATTGTAAATAGTTCATTTATTATTTTTCTTGTTTAGATTTTTTTTGTGCACCGACACTATTGTTTTTTAAATGTACGTTGGCGCGTGGCCAAAGTTGTTTGTTGTATATTATTTTTCTTTGGAGTCATATTTAGTGTACACGGCGCGTGTATTTGATTTTATCCATGCGGATGCGAAACTCGTTACATTCGATAAGTGGTGCTTTATTAAAGTTCATATTTTTGATAGGAAAGGGAGGTAATTATTGTCAGATGTTTGCTGAACCCTCATATTAGGGTTGCCGAGCACAACAAATTAAGATGTAATTGTAGAACACCTTAGTTCTAATTTTTTAGATTTTCTTTTGAGTCCTTTTCAGGTTCGTTAGTCACAGCCTAGAACGGAAGCGCAAGCTGGTGGAAAAATATTTATGTCATTTATTTCAGGTTTCTGTCAAACCCATCCGTGTGATTCTGTGTGTGTTCTTGTGTCAGGTGTGTGTTTTGATTCTACGTGAAGAGGGGTAGATGGTGCTACCGCCCTCATATTTTGCTGTTGTTGTATTTTTTGATGGAAAGGCAGTGCGCTCCGAGGAGGCTACTGTACCTTGTCCAATGCTGATTCTTGGATTTCCTAGGGGAAATGCTGAGATATATTTTGTTCTGACACACACACGTATGTATTGTGCTTTGGGGCACGCTCCTTCGAGACTCGATCCCGTGCCTTGGGAGGTCGAGGTTATTGACACGTGGGTTGACAGATGTGCAGATTTCTACTTAGCGCCCGTCTAGCCTTGGTGACTATTTTTGTTAGGCAGTCCTGTTGTCCGACTGACCCCCTATTAAGCTATCATTAGCAAACCTGTTCTTTTGTGTTGGTTATTTGGACCATAATTAATTGGGGAGTTCGCCACGTTTGTTACGAATTATCGCATGTTGTATGGATGGAATATTGTGTTATTAATGTAAATGTCGGCTTTGAGCCTAGTGATTTTCTATGACTCAGTTCATGTTAGTTTTTGTGTGTGACACCCGTGTGGTGTAGTTGTATTTACTTGTAAAAATGACAGGCGGTCATATGCGTGTTTCTTTTGTTGGTCACGTGTTAACTTACTTGTGTTGATTTTGATGAAGTCCTAATTTTAGGCAGTAATGTTTTGCTACGGCAGTTCTTGATTCCAATTTCAAGCGGAAATTATTTGTTGTTTATTTATATAGGAAGTGTCGGTTTAGTTTTTAAGTTGTGTATAGTTGTTCCCCGCGTCTGTCTAGCTCTAAGCAATGCAGATTCGTCTTCTGAAAGTTTATCCGGATGATGACGAATCATGCATTCATTTGTACTCATCGTTAAGCATGTAGAACTGCACACACGTTACATTGTCATTACAGATTTGGGGACATTTGGTCCGATTAATAATCTCTCCTGAGATTAGGCCCAGTTTGTGGCAATTAATTTATTCAGTGGGAGTCATTTTTGGGAGTTTTGTTTGTTTATTTCATTTTGCAAATAGCTGATCTGTCATTAAATTCATTTGTTTTAACCCTGGCTTCACTTTTTCCTGCATGTTATTTTGTTATATGTTACCCTGCAAGTTAATGAAGCGCTTTAACAACAACTTACGAAATGGACTGTTACACCCCCCCGAAACTGAGTCTCATAAGCTTCTTTGCAAGGGTTCAATATATATATATATACTAGCTGACCCGGCAGACGTTGTCCTGCCAATCAAAGAAAGTGTTGTAACTTTGTTTCTTGAAGTGCTTTTGGATACACAATATTTTTTTCAATTTCTGTTAACTGCCTCTAAACTATCGTGAAATGAATTAACTAATCTAGAAACATTCGTGAGAGCGTGCACAACAACTCTCCAAAGTTTCATCACAATTGGATAAATGGCATATAACGCATACGGGATTTTGTTTAAATGATTCGTGCGCAGCCACTCATTTGTTGAATCTACTCGTGCTCTACCAGCTGTGAAATGGATTTACTAAGTTAGAAAGCTTCATTTGTTGAAGTGTACACAACAACTCATCAAAGTTTCATCGCAATCGATGAATAGTATATGAACGCATAAGGGATTTTGTTGGAACGCTTCGCGCGTCGTCACTCATTTGTTACTCTCTACTCGTGCGCTACCAATATTGTAAAATGGATTTACCAAGTTGATCACTTTCCCTGGCGTGTACACAACAACTCATCAATGTTTCATCGGAATCGGATGAATGACATATGAACACATACGGGATTTTCTTGAAACGATTCGCATGCCATCACTCATTTGTTGAATCTACTCATGTGCTACTTATTAAAAACTGGATTTACTAAGCCAGAAACCTTTCATGGAGTGTACACAACAATTCCCCAAAGTTTCATCGCAATCGGATAAATGGTATATGAACACCTACAGGACTTTGTTGAAACGATTCTCGCGCCATCGCACATTTGTTGAATCTACTCGTGCGCTACCTATTGTAAAATGAATTTACTAAGCCAGAAACCTTTACTGAAGTGTACACAACAATTCACCAAAGTTTCATCGCAATCGGATAAATGGTATATGGACGCATACGGTACTTTGTTGAAATGATTCGCGTGCCGTCACTCATTTGTGAATCTACTCGTGCGCTACCTATTGTAAAATGGATTTATTAAGCCAGAAACCTTCCGTAGGGTGTACTCAACATCTCACCCAAGTTTCATCATAATCGGACGAATGGTATTTGAACGCATACGGGACCTTATTGAAACGCTTCGCGCGTCGTAGCTCATTTGTTGAATGTACTCGCGCGCAACCTCCTATGAAATGGATTTACTGAGTTAGAAACCCTCACGTAAGTGTACACAATATCTCACCATAGTTTCATTGCAATCGGATGAAGGGTATATGAACGCATACGGGACTTTGATTAAAAGTTCGCGCGTCGTTGCTCATTTGTTGAATCTACTCGTGAGCTACCTATTGTAAAATGGATTTACTAAGTTAGAAAACCTCACGTAAGTGTACACAACATCTCACCCAAGTTTCATCGCTATCGGACGAATGGTATTTGAACGCATACGGGACTTGGTTGGAACGCTTCGCACGTCGCCGCTCATTTGTTGAATCTACTCGTGCGCAACCTCCTGTGAAATGGATTACTAAGTTAGAAGCCTTCACTTAAGTGTACACAACAACTCATCAAAGTTTCATCTCAATCTATGAATGGAATATAAACTTATACGGGATTTTGTTGAAACGCTTCGCGCGTCGTCGCTCGTTTGTTGAATCCAGTCGTGCGCTACCTAATGTGAAATTGATCTACTAAGCCAGAAGCCTTCCCTGGGGTGTACACAACATCTCACCCAAGTTTCATCGCTATCGGACGAATGGTATTTGAACGCATACGGGACCATTTGAAACGCTTCGCGCGTCGTCGCTCATTTGTTGAATCTATTCGTGAGCTCGGGCGCTATCAATTGTAAAATGGATTTACTAAGCCAAACACCTTCCCTGAAGCTCACGTAACATATCACCCAAGTTTCATGGCAATCGGATGAATGGTATATGAACGCATATGGGACTTTGAAATGCTCTAACACGCAGAGAGAAACAGTAGAATTCGACATCACTGTCACCTTTGTTATAAAACACAACTTTTCGCCACGGGCGGAGTGTATGTAATGGCGGTAGTTGCACAGGTTGCGACCAGGTGGCTCTAACGTGCAGAGACAAACCGTCCAAGGACATCAGCTTTTACGAAGGCCAAGGCTAGTGGTTTCCTTGACGACTGTTTTTACTGTATATTGTGGTTCTAAAATTGTGTGTAAATTGTGGTTCTAAAATTGTGTTCATTCCACCTACCGGGTCAGATTGTGACTGAACTCTTCCTAAACGACTGAACCGATTTTGATGGAATTTGGTACGTATATTAGTGTGAGTCCATGTATGGTTTAGATTCACAATCTGACCCGGTAGGTGGAATGAACACAATTTTAGAACCACAATTTACACACAATTTTAGAACCACAATATACAGTCAAAAACAGTCGTCATGGAAACCACTAGCCTTGGCCT
Source organism: Meconema thalassinum (assembly GCA_946902985.2). Classification (NCBI taxonomy): domain Eukaryota; kingdom Metazoa; phylum Arthropoda; class Insecta; order Orthoptera; family Tettigoniidae; genus Meconema; species Meconema thalassinum. Next base: position 509,263,398 of record OX336392.1, on the reverse strand, counting down.
TCGTGAAAGCTGATGTCTTTGGACGGTTTGCCACCTGGTCGCAACCTGTGCAACTACCGCCATTCCATACACTCCGCCCGAAGCGAAAAGTTGTGTTTTATACCAATGGTGGCAGTGATGTCGAATTCTACTGTTTGTCTCTGCACGTTAGAACGTTTCAAAGTCCTGTATGCATTCATATACCATTCATCCGATTGCCATGAAACTTGGATGATATGTTGAGCAAGCTCCAGGGAAGGTGTCTGGCTTAGTAAATCCATTTTACAATAGATAGCACACGAATAGATTCAACATATGAGCGACGACGGGCGAAGCGTTTCAACAACGTCCCGTATGCGTTCAAATACCATTCGTCCGATAGCGATGAAACTTGGATGAGATGTTGTGTACACTTACATGATTGTTTCTAACTTAGTAAATCCATTTTACAATAGGTAGCTCAGGAGTAGATTCAACAAATGAGCAACGACGCGCGAACTTTTAATCAAAGTCCCGTATGCGTTCATATACCATTCATCCGATTGCAATGAAACTTGGGTGAGATGTTGTGTACACTACGTGAGGATTTATAACTTAGTAAATCCATTTCACAGAAGGTTTCGCACGAGTAGATACAACAAATGAGCGACGACGCGCGAAGCGTTTCAATAAGGTCCCGTATGCTTTCAAATACCATTCGTCCGATTACGATGAAACTTGGGTGAGATGTTGTATACACCCTATGGAAGGTTTCTGGCTTAATAAATCCATTTTACAATAGGTAGCGCACGAGTAGATTCAACAAATGTGTGACAGAACGCGAATCATTTCAACAAAGTACCGTATGCGTCCATATACCATTTATCCGATTGCGATGAAACTTTGGTGAATTGTTGTGTACACTACAGGTAATGTTTCTGTCTTAGTAAATCCAGTTTTTAATAAGTAGCGCACGAGTAGATTCAACAAATGAGCGACGGCACGCGAATCGTTTCTACAATGTCCCGTATGCGATCATATATCATTCATCCGATTGCGATCAAACCTTGGTGAATCATTGAGTACACGCCAGAGAAGGTTTCAGGCTTAGTAAATCTATTTTACAATAGGTAGCGCATGAGTAGATTCAACAAATGAGTGACGGCACGCGAATCGTTTAAAGAAAATCACTTATGCGTTCATATGTCATTCATCCGATTCCGATGAAACTTTGATGATTTGGTGTGTACACGCCAGGGAAGGTGTTCAATTTGGTAAATCCATTTTGCAATATTGGTAGCGCACGAGTAGATGTAACAAATGAGTGACGACGCGCGAAGCGTTCCAACAAAATCCTGTATGCGTTCATATACTATTCATCGATTGCGATGAAACTTTGATGAGTTGTTGTGTACACTTACGTGAAGCTTTGTAACTTAGTAAATCCATTTCACAGTTGGTAAAGCACGAGTAGATTCAACAAATAAGTGACAGCGCACGAATCATTTAAACCAAATCCCGTATGCGTTAAATGCCATTTATCCGTTTGCGATGAAACTTTGGAGAGTTGTTGTGCACGCTCCAACTAATGTTTCTAAATTAGTTAATTCAATTCACGTTAGTTTAGAGGCAGTTAACAGAAATTGAAAAAAAAAATTGTGTATCCAAAAGCACTTCAAGAAACGAAGTTACAACACTTTCTTTGATTGGCAGGACAACGTCTGCCGGGTCAGCTTGTACTGTATAATAAAGAAGATATATTGCCCGTTAATGACAAAAATATTGTCATTCAAATCTACCGGATGAATGAAAATACACAGCCTGCTTCCAGTCGACCGACCGGCTCAGGAATGGAAAGAATGAAGCCCCATCTAGCGGCGAGGATATGAACTGTGCCGGCTTTCGAAGCCTGTCGCACTCCTGTGAGGCAATGATTAAATGAACGACAGATGAAACGAAATGATACTGGAGAGTGTTGCTGGAAAGAAATATTTGACGGGGAACACCGGAATACCCGGAGAAAAACCTGTCTGCCTCCATTTTGTGCAGCACAGATCTCACATGGAGTGACCGGGATTTGAACCACGGACCCAGCGGTGAGAGGCCGGCGTGCTGCCACCTAAGCCACGGAGGCTTCTATTCTACCAGATGATTAGTGATGATGAAAAACCCGTATTGGTCATGAACGGAGGTCTGTTCCCCCCAGGGTCTCACATGTAGTAGGACGTGGGTTGGGGCCTGCATGACAGATCTGTCCACTAGATCCAGTTGAACAGCAAGTTATATGAAACAGACCTGGGCGAGAAAGCTGTTTCAGTTGTGTGGTTCTTTTTATAATATACAGTAATTGTATTTCTTGTACAACATTGTGTAATGCAAAATAAAAAATATGATTATGATGATGATGATGATAATTGTTGTTTTAAGGGGACTAACATCTTGGTTCATCATCATCATCATGTTTTTCAGTCATGCGACTGGTCTGCCCCTACAATGAGTCTTTTCCACGTAGTTCGATCTTGTGCTGTCCTTTTGACCACTTCACAACTTCGTAGGCCAGAGCAATCTAGGAAAGATCTCATGAAAGTGTTCCGTGGCCTCCCGCGAGGGCGTTTTCCAGGTATTTTGCCTTCTAGTATGTCAATCATCAGGCCACCATGTCGTAACCTGTGGCCAAGCCAGGTGGATCTCCTTCTACATATCTGGCGGATCATTTGCCGTTTTTCCTTTATTCGATCCAACACCGTTATGGTGGTCATTTTCTCTACCAAGCTGCTCTTTTCCATTCGGCGACAACACCACATCTCAAACGCTTCTAGTCGTTTAATGACATCTCTATTCATTGTCCAGGTCTCACTGCAGTACATTGCAACTGGCCATATGTAGGTCTTAACCAGTTGTTTTCTAAGGCTGAGGGACATCGAGCGTTGACAAATTAGAGAATGCTTTTCATGGAATGCCTGCTTGTCCATGGCTATACGGCTCCTGATTTCAACTTCACATCGTAGGTCTTCTGTGAAGATCTGACCAAGGTATTTAAAACGACTGACCTGTTGTACTAGTTCTTTATTTATGGTAATATTTAGTTCACTTTATTTACATATCACCAGAATCTTGGTCTTCTTAAAATTGATTTTCATTCCATATTCCGTAGCTGTATCATTTATGATGATGATGATAATTGTTGTTTTAAGGGGCCTAACATCTAGGTTATCGGCCCCTGATGGTGTGGGTGATCGTGAAGATGAAAATGAAAAGCGAACTTAAGACTAAAACTAACTAATAACCTACATACTAGAAGAAGAAATGGAAAACTAAAGGAGAATAAGGCAAATAAAAGGACAGAAGGAAAAGAAATGCCCTCAACCCTCGGAGAAGGCGGATTGAGGGACTTGGAAGGAAGGAGAGCCATGAAAGGCAGATAGGAAAGTGAAAGAGGAGAGGGTCCGCCCCAAAGGTAAGGGACAAAAGGGGAAAACGGACCCAGCTCAGGAATTCCTCGGGGTCGCCAACTCCCGAACTCACCAGCCGTGAGCCCCTGAGGGTGTAGCATTATCTAGGGTGCACCATAAGTGGTGGGGCTACATACACCCTGCCTCCTTGAGGGCCTTAAGCAGAAGGCAGGAGATAACATGAAAAGAAAAAGAAGGCTGACCCCTCGCAGAGGGAGGGAATCAGAAAAGATGAGACAAGGGCCAATTAAGGCGGGAAAGGAAAAGACTCCCTAGGCCTCGGATACCCTAATACCGTCGGGGTCGGAAGAGAACAAGAGTTGACCAAGGGCGGTCGACAGGAAAGAAGACAGAGAGGAGCCCGGCACAAGTAAGTGGAAGCAATGCCGGACTCAGCTGGGGCCCCGTGGTCGCCAACCCACGCCCACAAAATGTGAGCCCCTGGGGGACTGTATCATTTAAACATTGCAACATGTTTGTTAATTTATGAGGATTTACTGCAAGTAATGCCAGATCATCAGCAAATTTAATATTCTGGATAAGTCTTCCACCAACTTTCACTCCCATATTAGAACCTTTAAAAGCCCACTTAGTTATAGCTTCAGCGAAGGCATTGAACAGTCCAGGGGACAGCAAACAACCTTGTCGCACACCTTCGCGGATCTTAGCGGGTTCTAATACGACATTTCTAAGCCGAACAACAGCAGTTTGATTTATATACAGATCAAATATTAATCTGATTAATCGATGGGGACATCCTATTTGATTCAGAAGAGGAAACAGCTTATGCCAGCTGACTTCATCAAATGCTTTTTAGAAGTCCACAAAGCACACGTAAAGGTTTCTGTTTACACTTAACATCTTTTCTCCAAGACATCGCAAGGACCCGATAGCATCACGTGTAGACATATTCTTTCGAAAAACAAATTGAGAGATGTCTAGATACTGTTCGATGTATATTTCCATCCTTTTCCTTAAAATCTGCAGAAGTATCTTTGATGCATGAGGGATGAGACTAATGGTCCGATGGTCACTACATTCAACTGGTACAGTCTTCTTTGGAATTGGAATGATGACGCTGGTGTAAAACTCCTGAGGCCATTTACCTTCTTCGAAAATTCTTGCTACCAATTTTATCCCCACTATTCTTGATTAGTTCGGCAGGAACAATGCCAATACCTGGTGTTTTACCCATGGATATTGATTTTAGAGCTTCATCGAACTCTGATCTAATAATTCTATCTTCTGCAATTGACCTGTCTTCCTCGCCACGTGTAGGCAAAACGAATGGAATTGGTTCTGCGTATAGATCTTCAATATACATCCTCCAGTGTTCCTTCTTGTAATTCTGGTCTGATATAGGATTTCCATGTGTATCACGGACCTGTCTAGTGTGGAATCCTTTTTGTTTCTTAGTAGTTTACCTGATCTTTTGGTAGGCTAAATCTGTTCTTCCTTGTTTTTGCAGAAATTCGATCTCTTCGCATTTTGACGGCCACCACTCCATTTTCTTCTCCCGACAGAGTCGATCAATCTGGTTCTTTAGCATTCGGTAGTTATTTCTGCCTACTTCTGAAGAGTCGTTTTTAAATTTTCTTCTTTCGCCCATCTTTAAGAGAATGTCCTGTGTGATCCATTGTTTGCGATTCACTCTTTCCACAAATCCCACATAGTCTTCAGCAGCCTTTTCGATGGAGAATTTGGCTATTGACCATAAATGATCAACAGTTTGTGAGTTGTTTACATATGATGATATGTTGTCATCAGTGGCTTCCTGATATTGCTTTTTAGTCCGCTCGCTTTTAAATGCTTCAAGATTCCACTTCTTTGTGGGTTTTCCCTGAATCCTGCGTTTAAATTTCAGTGCCGTACTCATTACTAGTAGAGAATAATCAGAACAGATGTCAGCACCCGGATATGCAATGGATTTCTTCACTTGATTTTTGTATCTTCCCTTGACAAGAATATAGTCAATCCGGTAACGTTGATAATCACCTGGCTTTTTCCAAGTATATCTCCGCCTCTTTGGTGAGGTAAACCAAGTGTTACTTATAACGAACCTCTCTTGTTCACAGAATTCGAGAAGACGTTGACCTCGTGAATTTCTTCTACCAAGACCATACCCTCCTACTGCAAATTCTTCTTTTCCGTCACCAATCACTGCATTCCAGTCTCCCATTATAATAATGTTCTCGCTAGCCTTTGTCTTACGCAGTAATTCTTCCAGCTTCTCATACATTTCTTCAACCTCATCATCATCACTGCTGGACGTAGGCATATATACCTGCACCACAACTAAATTTACGGGTGTTGCCAGAAAACGTGCTATGATAATTCTGTTTCCAATAGCTTCAACATCCAGTAGGGCTCTTGAAGAGTTAGCATTTAGTACCGAACCTACAGCGCCTTGACCATTCTCGCTTCCGGAGTGCAAGACTTTGAAGTCTCCGCTTGTGAACTCTCCTTCTTCTCTCCAACGTGTTTCAGCTAATCCTAAAATATCTAATTTATGTCGGTCTATTTCTCTTTTCAAGTTCTCCAGTTTCCCAGCTTGTAACATAGTTCGAACATTCCATGTTCCAATTTTAAAATAGGGAATTCTCTTGACAACGACTTGAGAGGCCCCATTTCCTCTCCTGCCGGGTCCGACATCATTCCTTTGAGGTGTGATCCCGCAGTTTCCAACTTCACTAACATTTATCTTTGGACTCATCATAGGTTTTCTTGGGATACACATAAGGGTCTTTAATGGAGTGGTTTCCCGTTGCCTTCTCCATTCTTATGCTGTTGACCAAAACCTGCTGGTTCATCCACCTTTAGGAGCGATTTCTCACTCCAAGGACAAAAGAGTGCCCTGACCCTATCTGCAATTTGCGAAAGAGGGGAGCCACTTATACCGGCGGCTGCTCGGTCCCCTTTTAGTCGCCTTTTACGACAGGCAGGGAATACCTTGGGTCTATTCTACAGCCCCAACCCACAGAGGTCGTTACACTACTTAACAGCAATTTATCGGTTTGTATCATGTAAACTTAACTGTCTTCGTCCGAGAATTTGATAATGCTTCAGTATTCTTTCTATTCTGCATTGTATTCACTGACAGAAAGAATATTAATAGGAATACTCACAGAAGGCGAAATGAGATACCTTCATGAATTCATCTCATTGGTTTAGTCACAGATGATCATAACCTGTACTCCGCTCATGCAATTCACGTAAGGCATACACTTATTTGCTGTTTTAACATTCATGTTATTTCACTATGATTTGGTGCCTTAAAATCAAGCATATCACTTTCAAACACTATTCAGTGTGATCATTCAGAGAGAAGTGTACATACATAAAACTGTAGAATATATCCTACCAACATGATGTTATGTAAGTGAACAATGACCGTGTACTATAACGTTACCAAAAACTGCGAAGTGAGTCCTCGCTATCACAATAACTTAATATGCACTATGAATAGGCAACCTATTAACACTAGATAAACTGTAAAATATTATAAAAGAGACGAAATGTCCATATAAAATACAGACTCGCTGAGTCACGGCCTTCCCTCTCTCTCTAGATTATCGGCCCCTAATGGTTTGTGTGATATGAAATATGAGATGAGAATGAAAACTATAACTAATACTAACCACAAACTTACATACTACAAGAAGAAATGGTAAACAAATAAAGGATAAGGCAAATAAAGGACAGCAAGAAAAGAAATGCACTTAACCCTCGAAGAAAGAGGATTGAGGGGCACGGAAGGAAGGAGAGCGATGAAAGGCAGATAGTAAAGGGAAAGATGATGATGATAATTGTTGTTTTAAGGGGCCTAACATCTAGGTTATCGGCCCCTGATGGTTTGGGTGATCGTGAAGAAGAAAATGAAAAGTGAACTTAAAACTAAAACTAACTGCTAACCTACATACTAGAAGAAGAAATGGAAAACTAAAGGAGAATAAGGCAAATAAAAGGACAGAAGGAAAAGAAATGCCCTCAACCCTCGGAGAAGGCGGATTGAGGGACTTGGAAGGAAGGAGAGCCTTGAAAGGCATATAGGAAAGTGAAAGAGGAGAGGGTCCGCCCCAAAGGTAAGGGACAAAAGGGGAAAACGGACTCAGCTCAGGAATCCCTCGGGGTCGCTAACTCCCGAACTCACCAGCCATGAGCCCCTGAGGGTGTAGCATTATCTAGGGTGCACCAGAAGTGGTGGGGCTACATACACCCTGCCTCCTTAAGGGCCTTGAGCACAAGGCAGGAGGTAAAAGGAAGAGAAAAAGAAGGCTGACCCCTCGCAGAAGGAGGGTATCAGAAAAGATGAGACAAGGGCCAATTAAGGCGGGAAAGGAAGAGACTCCCTAGGCCTCGGATACCCTAATACCGTCGGGGTCGGAAGAGAACAAGAGTTGACCAAGTGAGGTCGACAGGAAAGAAGACAGAGAGGAGCCCGGCACAAGTAAGTGGAAGCAATGCCGGACTCAGCTGGGGCCCCGTGGTCGCCAACCCACGCCCACAAGATGTGAGCCCCAGGCCGGAAAATAAAAATTACTTTTTCAATTACCAACCTCTAGAGGTTTTAATTTGATTGTTTCTCATTCCTTCTCATATTTCATTTGCAAGAGGGATTCAAACAAGAATTTGGAACCTATGCAGGAATAATAGGAGTTAGGTCATTCCATAGCCAGATTTGGAGGTTATGTAGGATAGGACAATGAAGAGAGGGGGAGCAAGGTATGTGCACTGGAATGTTGAGGTTGTCTGTTAGGAAACGTGATTGAGTATTTGATTTTATAGCATTTAGCAAATAATAGAATAAGTTGTTTTATTTGAATCAACATCAATTCAGGAACTATTACGTAATATCAATGTCTTTCTACATATGCACATTCACTCCATGGTGATTGGCCGGTGAGTCGTGACTGCAGAGTCATTCAGAGGTCAGGTGGCGAGCCTCAGACATTTGCAAATGATGCACGAATTGCTGCCAGCGTTATTACATCTTGAATATGTTGTTGACTGCTTGTAAAACATTTTATCAAAAGTAATGATGATGATGATGATGATGATGATTGTTGTTTTAAGGGGCCTAACATCTAGGTTATCGGCCCCTAATGATCTGGGTGATAGCGAAAATGATAATGAAATAGAAACCAGAACAAAATTATCTGAGACGGAAAATACGTACAAAAAGGAACTCTATGGTCTTACAAAAGGGAATTTAGAACGAAAAGAGTCACAAAATGAATACATGGAAAAATACCCAGAAAACGGAGGCTAGATTCAAAATACGTACAAAATGCAATGTAGCGTCAAAATACTTACAAAATGCAACTGAAATTGAAAATGCTTACAAAATGCAAATAAGATCGAAAACACGTACAAAATGCAATTGAGGTTCAAAATACTTACAAAATGCAATTGAAATTGAAAATACACAATGCAATTCAGATTGAAATATCCCATATCCCAGTTCCAATCCAAATTATTCACAAAGTGCAATCGAAATTCAAAATACTTACAAAATGCAATTGAAATTGAAAATGCTTACAAAATGTACGGTGATTCTAACGACTCATGTGGATTGACAACACTTACAAAATGCAATTTAGATTGAAAATACTTGACAAAATGTAATTTAGATTCTAAATACCCACAAAATGCAATTGAGAATCAAAATATGTGCAAAATGCCGACCAAACAAAATGCAATTTAGATTCAAAATTCGTGCGAAATGCGGCGTTGGTTGAAAATTCTTACAAAATGCAATTGAAATTCAAAATACTCACTAAAAGGCCCGGGCACATGCATTGAAAGACTTCCTAAAAAGCAATTTAGATTGTCAATATTTACAAAATGCAATTGAGGTTGAAAACAATCACGAGATTTAATTTAGATCGAAAAAACATACAAAAAGCAACGTAGATTAAAAATGCCTTAAAAAAATCGCCAGAAGGGAAATTAGACACACGGTGAACCAAGTAACAAAAAGCAGTGCGGGAATCTTAAAGTGAAAAGTAAATATAATGGAAAGAGGAGAGGAGAGGAGAGGAGAGGGGAGAGAGGGGGGAGAGAAGAAGGTCCGCCCCAAAGGTAAGGGACAAAAGGGGAAAACGGACCCAGCTCAGGAATCCCTCGGGGTCGACAACTCCCGAACTCACCAGCCGTGAGCCCCTGAGGGTGTAGCAATATCCTGGGTGCACCAGAAATGGTGGGGCTACATACACCCTTCCTCCTTGAGGGCCTTGAGCAGAAGGCAGGATATAACGTGAAAAGAAAATAATACTGACCCCTCGCAGAAGGAGGGAATCAGAAAACATGAGACAAGGGCCAATAAAGGCGGGAATGAAAGAGACTCTCTAGGCCTCGGATACCCTAATACCGTTGGGGAAGAGAACAAGAGTTTACAAAGTGAGGTCGACAGGAAAGAAGACGGAGAAGAGTCTGGCACAAGTAAGTGGAAGAAAAGCCGAACTCAGCTGGGGCCCCGTGGTCGCCTACCCACGTCGCTCTAGATGTGAGCCCTGGGGGGTATGGAATATGATGATGATGATGATAATTGTTGTAAGGGGCCTAACATCGAGGTTATCGGCCCCTAGTGAAATGAAATGGCGTGAAATGAAAGGATGTAGATACAAACAACTCACTGCCTTGGATGAAGCGAAAATGGTGTGCCTCTTTAAGATATATAGACGGGTCAGGAGCCGAATTCCTGACCCTGGTCGACGATGCCGCCTCCGCCGGCTTCGGCGCGGCTTTCGCCGACCGTTTGGGTGGGGAGAAAGTCTTCGACTTCCTCCCGAGTGGGGAGTAAGTCTTCAACTTCCTCCCTTGCTCTGCGGGCGGAGCAGCCTTCGCTCGCACAGCCTTCGTGCTGGCCGAAGGTGGAGTTGAAGTCACCTTCGGGCTTTCCGTTAGTATCATAGGTGCCGGCTTCGTAACAGGTAACTCAGTTGAAGGTTTCACAGCTGGTACAAAAGATGAGGTCGCCGGGACCAAATTTGGTATTATGGCTCTATAATCAATCGTTGGAGAAGGCGAAATCATGGTATGGTACTTCTTGCGGGCTTCCTGGTAGGTGAGACCATCCAGGGTTTTGATCTCTTGGATTTTCTTCTCACTCAGGAAGACAGGGCAGTTCCTGTCCCGAGGAGAATGAAATCCAGGGCAATTAGTGCACTGATAAGGTGTTGTGCACTCTTCCGCTTCGTGTGGTACCTTACCGCATGTTCCACAGATGTCGGGGCTCGAGCATCGGGATAACATATGTCCGAACTTCTGGCACTTATAACACCTCATTGGTGGAGGGATATAAGGCCGTACGTCACAACGGTAACTTGTAACCTTGACTTTCTCTGGGAGCACCGAAAGCTCAAAGGAAATAATGAAAGCACCAGTATCCACGATTTGACCATTGACCTTGCGCGTAATGCGCCGGACATCAGTCACGTGACGGTGCTGCATATCCTCCTTGAGCTCCTCGTCAGTGTTCAGAATCAGGTCCCGGTGGAAAATAACTCCTCGGACCAGATTCAGGGACGTGTGCTTTTCCACTTTGACGGGAATGTCGCCAAAGTGGTCACATTGCAAAAGTCGTTCAACTTGCTCACCAGCCCTAGTCTTGAGCAACAAGCTACCGTTCCTCATCTTTTGTACTTTCTCAAGCTCACCATAGACACCTTCTATGTGGCGAGAAAACAAAATACTCTTTACCAACTTGAAATCACCCCCATCTGTTCTGGTAGCTACCAGAAACTTGGGGGTGTTAGCACCCAGATTTTCACGCACAGATTGTTCCCAGGGGGTTGATCCCCGTAGGGAATCAAATGTTAAAGACTTGGGTGTAGGACCACCCTGTTTGGGTGTAGGACCACCCTGGTTGGGGATTTTTCATTTGGTACCCATGGCCAGATCATCCTCCCCGAATGCCACCGACATCCGATCACGGGCTGTCACAGTAGGCGCTACCCAGCCAGGGCAAGGCCCGCCTAGCTTGGAAGGCATTGCCCGGGGGTCCGATGTTTTACAATGCCGTATCGGCAAGTACCCCTTGGCATATACCGGATTTTACAGCTCAGACATTCGGCTGTGCGGGGACCTGCGTAGTCAGGCGGATACTACTGCACGGGTACATGGCACACCCACCTGTCGGCGCGGCCAAGACCGGAACAGGCTTTCGAGCGTAGTCGCAAGCGTAAGTGGCCCATCCCCTAACAGCACGCACATATAGAAATTTTGGTTGCCAGACCCTGAAAGCAGTTACGGAAAGAAGTGCGATATAACCTAATGAGAGTTATACCGCACGGGTGTATGTCTTTTAGAGCTGACTGTCAAACCCTCGAAAGGGGACCGTTCCGAGAAGCCCTTTTAGTCGCCTTTTACGACTGGCAGGGAGTACCGTGGATGTATTCGCTTCCTCCCACCCACTGGGGGTCCAATTCACAAAACAACGCGGAGTCCTTAACATATAGCCAAGGTCGCCCCTTTTAGTCGCCTCTTACGACAGGCAGGGGATACCGTGGGTGTATTCGAAACCCCCCACCCACAGGGGGGGTGGGTATGGAATTTTCAGTGTCTGATGAATAAATGTGAACTGCTGGACATATTCTTAATTAAGAATTCTATAAAGATATTGTGTGTTCCTGAGCATTTGCTTGTAGATGATCAGACAGATTTTATTCATTTAGATGGTTATATACTGCAATCTATATATCGTAGAAATGAGCACAAAAGTGGGGGCGTGGCAGTGTTTACATTGAGTGCATTGAAATGTCAAGTAATAGATATCTCATTTTTATGTGTGGAATTAGATTTTGAAGTTATTGCAGTGTTCTGATGCGATTAATAAATCACAGCTATCCACAATGTTGCGCTATGCAGTTAGTTATTGAGGTATTAAGGGCGGAACAGCAGTGCCCCTGATGCGATTAATAAATCACAGCTATCCACAATGTTGCACTGATGATGATGATGATAATTGTTGATGATGATAATAATGATGATAATTGTTGTTTTAAGGGGCCTAACATCGAGGTTATCGGCCCCTAATGAAATGAAATGACGTGAAATGAAAGTATGTAGATAAAAACAACTCACTGCCATGGATGAAGCGAAAATGGTGTTTATAAAACAGACAGTGAGCCCCCCAAAAATATGCCTTATTTGAATAAAAAGAATAAAAGGCGGATGGTAAAAAAGGATAAAACAAATAAGGCATAGTGAACAATACAATACATAACACAATAAGAAACGTAAAACAGATTTAACCACAATTAAAAGTCGTAACTACACATTAAAACTTAAAAAAGTAACCACTCTCCCTCATGAACCGGATGACGAGGTCAGCTGACGGCCCGTCATCACGGAGAATAAGGGAGAGGGTATTAGGCAGTTTAAGAGTCCCTCGCAGATCGGCCAGATCCACACACTCCAAGAGAAGGTGTGCCACGGTTAGGTGGGCACCGCAAGTACACACAGGAGGATCTTCTCTCTTCAGCAAGTGGGAGTGCGTAGCAATCCCATGGCCGATCCGGAGTCGACAGAGTACCACAGCTTCCTTCCGGAGAGATCGGAAGGAAGATTTCCACACCTTCGTTGTCTCCTTGATGCCTCTCAGTTTGTTAGGTGGAGGCGTGGCACGCCATGCCTCCTCCCAATGCGACAGGATCGAATGCCGCAACTGAGAGCGCACATCACTAGCAGGCACCTTATATGGGAGCGAGGGCAGTGCGACTGCCTCTCTCGCCGCCTGATCAGCAAGCTCGTTTCCCGCAATACCCATGTGGCTAGGAAGCCACACAAAGGTCACCCCGGTTCCAGCGTTACGCGAACTGACGAGCTGGTCGTGCACACGCTGGACCAACGGGTGCTTCGGGAAACACACATCGATCGCTTGCAGCGCACTCAGAGAGTCAGTACACACAAGAAAGTGCTGGTGATCGTCTGATAACGTGTACCGCAGAGCCTCTAAGATGGCATAGAGCTCTGCAGTGTACACGCTACAGGCCTCGGGAAGTGAAAAGAGAAACCGACGATCCTTAACCACAAATGCACAGCCTACTTTCTCGTTTACCCTCGAACCGTCCGTGAATACAAGCCCTGATCCCGGATACCGTGTCACCACGGACTGGAACAGCCTCCGATGGACGGAGGAGTCCGTGTCCGACTTGGGGCCGGTGTGCAGATCCAGGATGATATCAGGGCGAGAGACCATCCACGGAGGGGCCTTGCTAGGTACTCGGACGATACAGGAGACAGAAGGAAATCGGAACTGACGGTATAAGTCATCCAAGCGAATCCCCGCCGGCCGAGTGGCTCGGGCGAGCGCATCATACAGCCGGCGATTCGGATTGGAAAACAAACATGGATAGCTTGGATGAAGGGGCATCTGTCGAATTGTTGCAGCATAGGTTAGCAGTACTTGTTGGCGCCTCAGGTGTAAAGGAGGTACGCCAGCCTCGGCGAGCAAGCTGACGACTGGGCTCGTCCGAAAGGCACCCGTCGCCAGCCTCACACCGCCGTGGTGGACACTGTCCAGTTTAACAAGCACTGACTTACGGGCCGAACCATATGCTACACTGCCATAATCTAACCTAGATAAAATCAGTGCTTTATAAAAACGTAGAAGCACCGCTCGGTCCGCCCCCCACGATGTGCCGCTAAGAAACCGCAACATGTTGAGCTTCTTAGCACAGGCAGTCTTCAAACACCGCACGTGTGGTTCCCACGTCAATTTCTGGTCGAAAAGGAGCCCAAGGAACCGGTACGCAGCAACAACAGGCAAAGCTACATTGCCCAGATAAAGCTCGGGATCTGGATGGAGGGTGCGCTTTCGGCAGAAATGGACAACCGAGGACTTAGCGGTTGAGAATCGAAAGCCATGCTCCAGTGTCCAGCGTTCCACTCTCCGAATAGCTTGTTGTAACTGTCGTTCAGCGACCGCCATATTGTGCGCACTATAATGTAGAGCGAAGTCGTCTACATATAGCGACGGTACCACTGCTGGACCAGCAGCAGCGACTATACCGTTTATGGCAATCGCAAATAATGTTACGCTAAGCACCGATCCCTGTGGGACTCCGTTTTCCTGTATATGATATTGCGAATATGTCCCCCCTATTCGGACACGGAACAGGCGAAGGGACAGAAAATTCGCAATAAAAACCGGCAAGTTACCTCGGAATTTCCATTGATGCAGAGTAGAGAGGATGCCGTAACGCCAAGTGGTGTCATAGGCCTTCTCGAGGTCAAAGAAAACGGCGACCAGGTGCTGTCTCCGGAGAAAAGCGTCCTGTATGGCGGTCTCCAGGCGTACCAGATGGTCGTTGGTACACCGTGACGCCCTGAAACCACACTGGTATTCAGACAGGAGTCCCCGTTTCTCCAGGATCCACACTAGGCGCCGATTGACCATCCTCTCGAAGAGCTTGCACAGACCGTTAGTGAGACAAATAGGTCTGTAACTCCCTGTCAATTTGGGATCCTTACCGGGCTTCAGGATAGGGATAATGATACCTTCCTGCCATTGCGCTGGAAACACACCCTCCAACCAGATACGATTAAACACCCTGAGCAAATAACGAATGCTCTCATCGTTAAGGTGTTTAAGCATCTGGTTGTGAATATTATCCGGGCCAGGAGACGTGTCCCTGCAGAGCGCCAGCGCTCCGCGGAGTTCCCACTCCGTAAAGGGCACGTTGTACTCCTCCGAAGCGCGGGAAGCAAAACTAAGCTGGAAACGTTCCGCTTCGCGCTTCAGGGCCACGAAGGCAGGGTCATAGTTATCGCAACCGGATATATCCGCAAAATACGAGGCGAGATGGTTTGCAACGCGATAAGGATCTGTAACCAAGTCATTATCAATGGAAATTCCCGGTACAGTAGAAGATGTCTGAATGCCCGAAATGCGTCGTAGTTTAGTCCACACTTGAGAGGAGGGGGTATGTGCCGTAATAGAAGACACATACCGTTCCCAGGATCGTTTCTTACTCTGGCGAATAAGAATCCGTGCCTTGGCACGAAATTTCTTAAACGCCACCAAATTGGCCATGGTTGGACGCCGACGGTAGTGCTTATGAGCTCGACGACGGTCTCTTATTGCCGCTGCAATATCCTCTGTCCACCAAGGGACGAGTTTGCGACGAGGAGTCCCAGAAAAGGATGGAATGGACTCTTCGGCGGCAGCAAGAAGCACATCGGTGATGTGCTGTACCTCGTCATCGACGCTCCGGCAACCAAGATCAACGAAAACAGCTCGTTCTTGAAACGAGGGCCAATTTGCCCGCTTAAGAACCCAACGACTGGGGAACTCCACGGGCGTCTGGTTCAGAAGGGTAAGAACGATCGGGAAATGGTCACTGTCACAGAGGTCGTCGTGTACATACCAACCAAATAGGGGGACCAGCGCACGGCTACACACACTCAAGTCAATGTGTGAGTACGTGCCGTGCGCTAAGCTAAAATGTGTAGCTTCCCCTGTATTTAATAGAGATAAATCCAACCCTTGAATTAAGCCTTCCACGTCCCTTCCTCTGGGGCAGGAAGATGGTGATCCCCATTGGGGGTGATGAGAGTTGAAATCACCCACGAGTAGGAAAGGGACTGGAAGTTGATCAACAAGATCTAAGACGTCATTAATATCAAGGGGTTGGTTCGGTGGAAGGTACACGTTACAAACAGTTGTCATAGCAGGCAAGGACACGCGAACTGCAATAGCTTCCAGAGGAGTGGCGAGTGGAAACTCCTCACTATAGCAGTCAGAGCGAACGAAGGTACAAACGCCCCCGGAAGCCCGGGCGGCGTCTTGTCGCTCTTTAGAGTATAGTCGGAAACCTCTCAGAACAGTCTCGTGTTCAGGTCTGAGGTTTGTTTCCTGTAGACAGACTATACTCGCCGCGTATTGGGCAATAAGCTGACGGAGCTCTGTCAAATGCCTGTCATAACTGTTACAATTCCACTGTAACAGTGCCATTGTGTGAACTTAGGGAATAAGTTGGAGCACCAAGCTACTCCAACTTTGACTCTGGAGAATCTACAGTCACTACGTCGACTATAATCTCCATGTCCTCAGGCGAGTTCATGGAGTGAATCGACTCAGTGGAAGATTTCCTGGACGCAGTTCGGCGGCGGGAGGATCTCCATGGGGAGCGCGCAGATCTGGGGGCCGAAACGTCCCCAGGCGCAGAAGCATCCGCAGGTGTTGGCGCGGATGGCTTCCCCTTTTGTGGAGAAAGGGAATGCGTAGTGCGGGGTCCCTTCTTACCCGCCCCCGCCTCTTTAAGGTATATAGACGGGTCAGGAGCCGAAGTCCTGACCCTGGTCGACGATGCCGCCTCCGCCGGCTTCGGCGCGGCTTTCGCCGACCGTTTGGATGGGGAGGAAGACTTCGACTTCCTCCCGAGTGGGGAGGAAGTCTTCAACTTCCTCCCCTGCTGTGCGGGCGGAGCAGCCTTCGCTCGCACAGCCTTCGTGCTGGCCGAAGATGGGGTTGAAGTCACCTTCGGGCTCTCTCTCTGATTCTGGGGAGTATCGAGAGATGTTGATGGCAGTGGTAAATTAGTAGGTTTCACGGTTGAGACAAAAGATGATGGAGCCGGTACCAAATTTGGTATTATGGCTCTATAATCAATCGTTGGAGAAGGCGAAATCGTGGTATGGTACTTCTTGCGGGCCTCCTGGTAGGTGAGACCATCCAGGGTTTTAATCTCCTGGATTTTCTTCTCACGCAGGAAGACAGGGCAGTTCCTGTCCCGAGGAGAATGAAATCCAGGGCAATTAGTGCACTGATATGGTGTTGTGCACTCTTCCGCTTCGTGGGGTACCTTACCGCATGTTCCACAGACGTCAGGGCTCGAGCATCGGGATAACATGTGCCCGAATTTCTGGCACTTATAACACCTCATTGGTGGAGGGATGTAAGGCCGAACGTCGCAACGGTAACTTGTTACCTTGACTTTCTCCGGGAGCACCGAAAGCTCAAAGGAAATAATGAAAGCACCAGTATCCACGATTTGACCATTGACCTTGCGCGTAATGCGCCGGACATCAGTCACGTGACGGTGCTGCATATCCTCTTTGAGCTCCTCGTCAGTGTTCAGAATCAGGTCCCGGTGGAAAATGACTCCCCGGACCAGATTCAAAGACGTGTGCTTCTCCACTTTGACAGGGATATCGCCAAAGTGGTCACACTTCAGAAGGTGTTCAACCTGCTCACCAGTCCTAGTCTTGAGCAACAAGCTACCATTTCTCATCTTTTGTACCTTCTCAAGCTCGCCATAGACCCCTTCTATGTGCCGAGAAAACAAAATAGACTTTACCATCTTGAAATCACCCCCATCCGTTCTGGTGGCGACCAGAAACTTGGGAGTGTTAGCACCCAGATTCTCACGAACAGACTGTTCCCAGGGGGTTGATCCCCGCAGGGAATCAAAAGTTAAAGACTTGGGTGTAGGACCACCCTGTTTGGGTGTAGGTCCACCCTGGTTGGGGATTTTTCTTTTAGAACCCATGGCCAGATCATCCTCCCCGAATGCCACCGACATCCGATCACGGGCCGTCACAGTAGGCGCTACCCAGCCAGGGCAAGGCCCGCCTAGCTTGGAAGGCATTGCCCGGGGGTCCGATGTTTTACAATGCCGTATCGGCATGTACCCCTTGGCATATACTGGATTTTACAGCTCTGACATTCGGCTGTGCGGGGACCTGCGTAGTCAGGCGGATACTACTGAACGGGTACATGGCACACCCACCTGTCGGCGCGGCCAAGACCGGAACAGGCTTTCGAGCGTAGTCGCTAGCGTAAGTGGCCCATCCCCTAACAGCACGCACATATAGAAATTTTGGTTGCCAGACCCTGAAAGCAGTGACGGAAAGAAGTGCGATATAACCTAATGAGAGTTATACCGCACGGATGTATGTCTTTTAGAGCTGACTGTCAAACCCTCGAAAGGGGACCGTTCCGAGAAGCCCTTTTAGTCGCCTTTTACGACTGGCAGGGAGTACCGTGGATGTATTCGCTTCCTCCCACCCACTGGGGGTCCAATTCACAAAACAACGCGGAGTCCTTAAAGTATAGCCAAGGTCGCCCCTTTTAGTCGCCTCTTACGACAGGCAGGGGATACCGTGGGTGTATTCTAAAGCCCCCACCCACGGGGGGGGATAATTGTTGTTTTAAGGGGCCTAACATCGAGGTTATCGGCCCCTAATGAAATGAAATGGCGTGAAATGAAAGGATGTAGATAAAAACAAAAATGGTGGTTATAAAACAGACAGTGAGCCCCCAAAATTATGCCTTATTTGAATAAAAAGAATAAAAGGCGGATGGTAAAAATGGATAAAACAAATAAGGCATAGTGAACAATACAATACATAACACAATAAAAAACATAAAACAGATTTAACCAGAATTAAAAGTCGTAACTACACATTAAAACTTAAAAAAGTAACCACTCTCCCTCATTAACCGGATGACGAGGTCAGCTGACGGCCCGTCATCACGGAGAATAAGGGAGAGGGTATTAGGCAGTTTAAGAGTCCCTCGCAGATCGGCCAGATCCACACACTCCAAGAGAAGGTGTACCACGGTTAGGTGGGCCCCGCAAGTACACACAGGAGGATCTTCTCTCTTTAGCAAGTGGGAGTGCGTAGCAATCCCATGGCCGATCCGGACTCGACAGAGTACCACAGCTTCCTTCCGGAGAGAGCGGAAGGAAGATTTCCACACCTTCGTTGTCTCCTTGATGCCTCTCTGTTTGTTGGGTGGAGGCGTGGCACGCTATGCCTCCTCCTAATGCGACAGGATCGTATGCCGCAACTGAGAGCGCACATCACTAGCAGGAACCTTATACGGTAGCGAGGGCAGTGCGACTGCCTCTCTCGCCGCCTGATCAGCAAGCTCGTTTCCCGCAATACCCATGTGGCTAGGAAGCCACACAAAGGTCACCCCGGTTCCAGCGTTACGCGAACTGACGAGCTGGTCGTGCACACGCTGGACCAACGGGTGCTTCGGGAAACACACATCGATCGCCTGCAGCGCACTCAGAGAGTCAGTACACACAAGAAAGTGCTGGTGATCGTCTGATAACGTGTACCGCAGAGCCTCTAAGATGGCATAGAGCTCCGTAGTGTACACGCCACAGGCCTCGGGATGTGAAAAGAGAAACCGACGATCCTCAACCACAAATGCACAGCCTACTTTCTCGTTTACCCTCGAACCGTCCGTGAATAGCAGCCCTGATCCCGGATACCGGCTCACCACGGACTGGAACAGCCTCCGATGGACGGAGGAGTCCGTGTCCGACTTGGGGCCGGTGTGCAGATCCAGGATGATATCAGAGCGAGAGACCATCCACGGAGGGGCCTCACTAGGTACTCGGACGATACAGGAGACAGAAGGAAATCGGAACTGACGGTATAAGTCATCCAAGCGAACCCCCGCCGGCCGAGTGGCTCGGGCGAGCACATCATACAGCCGGCGATTCGGATTGCAAAACAAACATGGATAGCTTGGATGAAGTGGCATCTGTCGAATAGTTGCAGCATAGGTCAGCAGTACTTGTTGGCGCCTCAGGTGTAAAGGAGGTATGCCAGCCTCGGCGAGCAAGCCGACGACTGGGCTTGTCCGAAAGGCACCCGTCGCCAGCCTCACACCGCCGTGGTGGACACTGTCCAGTTTAACAAGCACTGACTTACGGGCCGAACCATATGCTACACTGCCATAATCTAACCTAGATAAAATCAGTGACTTATAAAAACGCAGGAGCACCGCGCGGTCCGCCCCCCATGATGTGCTGCTAAGAAACCGCAACATGTTGAGTTTCTTAGCGCAGGCAGTTTTCAAACACCACACGTATGGTTCCCAGGTCAATTTCTGATCGAAAAGGATCCCAAGGAACCGGTACGCATCAACAACAGGCAAAGCTACATTGCCCAGATAAAGCTCAGGATCTGGATGGAGGGTGCGCTTTCGGCAGAAATGGACAACCGAGGACTTAGCGGTTGAGAATAGAAAGGCATGCTCCAGTGTCCAGCGTTCCACTCTCCGAATAGCTTGTTGAAGCTGTCGTTCAGCGACCCCCTTATTTTGCGCACTATAATGTAGAGCGAAGTCGTCTACATATAGCGACGGTACCACAGCTGGACCAGCAGCAGCGACTATACCGTTTATGGCAATCGCAAATAATGTTACGCTAAGCACCGATCCCTGTGGGACTCCGTTTTCCTGTAAATGATATTGCGAATATGTCCCCCCTATTCGGACACGGAACAGGCGAAGGGACAGAAAATTCGCAATAAAAACCGGCAAGTTACCCCGGAATTTCCATTGATGCAGGGTAGAGAGGATGCCGTAACGCCAAGTGGTGTCATAGGCCTTCTCGAGGTCAAAGAAAACAGCGACTAGGTGCTGTCTCCGGAGAAAAGCGTCCTGTATGGCAGTCTCCAGGCGTACCAGATGGTCGTTGGTACACCGAGACGCCCTGAAACCACACTGGTATTCAGACAGGAGTCCCCGTTTCTCCAGGACACGCACCAGGCGCCGATTGACCATCCTCTCAAAGAGCTTGCACAAACCGTTAGTGAGACAAATAGGTCTGTAACTCCCTGTCAATTTGGGATCCTTATCGGGCTTCAGGATAGGTATAATGATACCTTCCTGCCATTGCGCTGGAAACACACCTTCCAACCAGACACGATTAAACACCCTGAGCAAATAGCGAATGCTCTCATCGTTAAGGTCTTTAAGCATCTGGTTGTGAATATTATCCGGGCCAGGAGACGTGTCCCTGCAGAGCGCCAGCGCTCCGCGGAGTTCCCACTCCGTAAAGGGCACGTTGTACTCCTCTGAAGCGCGGGAAGCAAAACTAAGCTGGAAACGTTCCGCTTCGCGCTTCAGGGCCACGAAGGCAGGGTCATAGTTATCGGAACTGGATATATCCGCAAAATACGAGGCGAGATGGTTTGCAACGCGATAAGGATCTGTAACCAGTTCATTAGCAATGGAAATTCCCGGTACAGTAGAAGATGCCTGAATTCCCGAAATGCGTCGTAGTTTTGTCCACACTTGAGAGGAGGGGGTATGTGCCGTAATAGAAGACACGTACCGTTCCCAGGATTGTTTCTTACTCTGGCGAATATGAATCCGTGCCTTGGCACGAAATTTCTTAAACGCCACCAAATTGGCCATGGTTGGACGCCGACGGTAGTGCTTGCGAGCTCGACGACGGTCTCTTATTGCCGCTGCAATATCCTCTGTCCACCAAGGGACGAGTTTGCGACGAGGAGTCCCAGAAAAGGATGGGATGGACTCTTCGGCGGCAGCAAGTAGCACATCGGTGATGTGTTCTACCTCGTCATCGACGCTCCGTCAACCAAGATCAACGAACACAGCTCGTTCTTGAAACGAGGGCCAATTTGCCCGCTTAAGAACCCAACGACTGGGGAACTCCACGGGCGTCTGGGTCAGAAGGGGAAGAACGATCGGGAAATGGTCACTGTCACAGAGGTCGTCGTGTACATACCAACCAAATAGGGGGACCAGCGCACGGCTACACACACTCAAGTCAATGTGTGAGTACGTGCCATGCGCTAAGCTAAAATGTGTAGCTTCCCCTGTATTTAATAGAGATAAATCCATCCCTTGAATTAAGCCCACCACGTCCCTTCCTCTGGGGCAGGAAGATGGTGATCCCCATTGGGGGTGATGAGAGTTGAAATCACCCACGATTAGGAAAGGTTGATGATGATGATGATAATTGTTGTTTTAAGGGGCCTAACATCTAGGTTATCGGCCCCTAATGATCTGGGTGATAGCGAAGATGATAATGAAACGGAAACCAGAACGAAAATTAAGTGAGACGGAAAATACTTACAAAAAGGAACTCGGATTGAAACAACTCACAAAATGTTCGTACAAAAGGGAATTTAGAACGAAAAGATTCACAAAAGGAATAGATTGAAAAATACCCACAAAAAGAAGGCTAGGTTCAAAATACGTACAAAATGCAATGTAGCGTCGAAATACTTACAAAATGCAACTGAAATTCAAAATACTTACAAAATGCAAATGAGATCGAAAATACGTACAAAATGCAATTGAGGTTCAAAATACTTACAAAATGCAATTGAAATTGAAAGTACACAATGCAATTCAGATTGAAATAGGCCTTATCCCAGTTCCAATCCAAATTATTCACAAAGTGCAATCGAAATTCAAAATACTTACAAAATGCAATTGAAATTGAAAATGCTTACAAAATGTACGATGATTCCAACGACTCATGTGGATTGACAATACTTACAAAAAGCAATTTAGATTGAAAATACTTGACAAAATGTAATTTAGATTCAAAATACCCACAAAATGCAATTGAGAATCAAAATATGTGCAAAATGCCCCCAAACAAAATGCAATTTAGATTCAAAATTCGTGCGAAATGCGGTTTTGGTTGAAAATACTTACAAAATGCAATTGAAATTCAAAATACTCACTAAAAGGCCCCGCAACCTGCATTGAAAGACTTACTAAAAAGCAATTTAGATTGGCAATCTTTACAAAATGCAATTGAGGTTGAAAACAATCGCGAGATGTAATTTAGATCGAAAAAACTTACAAAATGCAACATAGATCAAAAATGCCTTAAAAATCGATAAAAGGGAATTTAGATACACGGTGAACCAAGTAACAAAAACAGTGCGGGAATCTTAAAGAGAAAGGAAATATGAGGAAAAGAGGAGAGGAGAGGAGAGGGGAGAGAGGAGAAGGTCCGCCCCAAAGGGAAGGGACAAAAGGGGAAAACGGACCCAGCTCAGGATCCCTCGGGGTCGCCAACGCCCGAACTCACCAGCCGTGAGCCCCTGAGGGTGTAGCATTATCGACGGTGCACCAGAAGTGGTGGGGCTACATACACCCTGCCTCCTTAAGGGCCTTGAGCACAAGGCAGGAGGTAAAAGGAAGAGAAAAAGAAGGCTGATCCCTCGCAGAAGGAGGGTATCAGGAAAGATGAGACAAGGGCCAATTAAGGCGGGAAAGGAAGAGACTCCCTAGGCCTCGGATACCCTAATACCGTCGGGGTCGGAAGAGAACAAGAGTTGACCAAGGAAGGTCGACAGGAAAGAAGAAAGAGAGGAGCCCGGCACAAGTAAGTGGAAGCAATGCCGGACTCAGCTGGGGCCCCGTGGTCGCCAACCCACAACCCACTAGATGTGAGCCCCTGGGGGGGATTAGGAAAGGGACTGGAAGTAAATCAACAAGATCAAAACGTCATTAATATCAAGGGGCTGGTTCGGTGGAAGGTACACGTTACAAACAGTTGTCGTAGCAGGCAAGGACACGCGAACTGCAATAGCTTCCAGAGGAGTGTCGAGTGGAAACTCCTCACTATAGCAGTCTGAGCGAACGAAGGTACAAACGCCCCCGGAAGCCCGGGCGGCGTCTTTTCGCTCTTTAGAGTATAGTCGGAAACCTCTCAGAACAGTCTTGTTTCCTGTAGGCAGACTATACTCGCTGCGTATTGGGCAATAAGCTGACGGAGTTCTGTCAAATGACTGTCATAACTGTTACAATTCCACTGTAACAGTGCCATTGTGTGAACTTAGGGAATAACGTGGAGCAGCAAGCTACTCCAACTTTGACTCTGGAGGATCTACAGTCACTACGTCGACTATAATCTCCATGTCCTCAGGCGAGGTCATGGAGTGAATCGACTCGGTGGAAGATTTCATAGACGCAGTTCAGCGGCGGGGGGACCTCCGTGGGGAGCGCGCAGATCTGGGGACCGAAAGGTCCCCAGGCGCAGAAGCATCCGCAGGTGTTGGCGCGGATGGCTTCCCCTTTTTGGGAGAAAGGGAATGCGTAGTGCGGGGTCCCTTCTTACCCTCACCCGCCTCTTTAAGATATATGGCCGGGTCAGGAGCCGAATTCCTGACCCTGGTCGACGATGCCGCCTCCGTCGGCTTCGGCGCGGCTTTCGCCGACCGTTTGGGTGGGGAGAAAGTCTTCGACTTCCTCCCGAGTGGGGAGTAAGTCTTCAACTTCCTCCCCTGCTGTGCGGGCGGAGCTGCCTTCGCTCGCACAGCCTTCGTGCTGGCCGAAGGTGGAGTTGAAGTCACCTTCGGTCTTTCCGTTATTATCATAGGTGCTGGCTTCGGAACAGGTAACTCAGTTGAAGGTTTCACAGCTGGTACAAAAGATGAGGTCGCCGGGACCAAATTTGGTATTATGGCTCTATAATCAATCGTTGGAGAAGGCGAAATCGTGGTATGGTACTTCTTGCGGGCTTCCTGGTAGGTGAGACCATCCAGGGTTTTGATCTCCTGGATTTTCTTCTCACTCAGGAAGACAGGGCAGTTCCTGTCCCGAGGAGAATGAAATCCAGGGCAATTAGTGCACTGATAAGGTGTTGTGCACTCTTCCGCTTCGTGTGGTACCTTACCGCATGTTCCACAGATATCGGGGCTCGAGCATCGGGATAACATGTGGCCGAACTTCTGGCACTTATAACACCTCATTGGTGGAGGGATATAAGGCCGTACGTCACAACGGTAACATGTAACCTTGACTTTCTCCGGGAGCACCGAAAGCTCAAAGGAAATAATGAAAGCACCAGTATCCACGATTTGACCATTGACCTTGCGCGTAATGCGCCGGACATCAGTCACGTGACGGTGCTGCATATCCTCCTTGAGCTCCTCGTCAGTGTTCAGAATCAGATCCCGGTGGAAAATAACTCCTCGGACCAGATTCAGGGACGTGTGCTCTTCCACTTTGACGGGAATGTCACCAAAGTGGTCTCATTGCAAAAGTCGTTCAACTTGCTCACCAGTCCTAGTCTTGAGCAACAAGCTACCGTTCCTCATCTTTTGTACTTTCTCAAGCTCACCATAGACACCTTCTATGTGGCGAGAAAACAAAATACTCTTTACCAGCTTGATATCACCCCCATCTGTTCTGGTAGCTACCAGAAACTTGGGGGTGTTAGCACCCAGATTTTCACGCACAGATTGTTCCCAGGGGGTTGATCCCCGTAGGGAATCAAATGTTAAAGACTTGGGTGTAGGACCACCCTGGTTGGGGATTTTTCTTTTGGAACCCATGGCCAGATCATCCTCCCCGAATGCCACCGACATCCGATCACGGGCTGTCACAGTAGGCACTACCCAGCCAGGGCAAGGCCCGCCTAGCTTGGAAGGCATTGCCCGGGGGTCCGATGTTTTACAATGCCGTATCGGCATGTACCCCTTGGCATATACTGGATTTTACAGCTCAGACATTCGGCTGTGCGGGGACCTGCGTAGTCAGGCGGATACTACTGAACGGGTACATGGCACACCCACCTGTCGGCGCGGCCAAGACCGGAACAGGCTTTCGAGCGTAGTCGCTAGCGTAAGTGGCCCATCCCCTAACAGCACGCACATATAGAAATTTTGGTTGCCAGACCCTGAAAGCAGTAACGGAAAGAAGTGCGATATAACCTAATGAGAGTTATACCGCACGGGTGTATGTCTTTTAGAGCTGACTGTCAAACCCTCGAAAGGGGACCGTTCCAAGAAGCCCTTTTAGTCGCCTTTTACGACTGGCAGGGATTACCGTGGATGTATTCGCTTCCTCCCACCCACTGGGGATACAATTCACAAAACAACGCGGAGTCCTTAAAGTATAGCCAATGTCGCCCCTTTTAGTCGCCTCATACGGCAGGCAGGGGTTACCGTGGGTGTATTCTATACCCCCACCCACAGGGGGGACAATGTTGCACTAAGCAGTTAGTTATTGAGGTATTAAGGGCGGAACAGCAGTGCCCCTGATGCCATTAATAAATCACAGCTATCCACAATATTGCGCTATGCAGTTAGTTATTGAGGTATTAAGGGCGGAACAGCAGTGCCCCTGATGCGATTAATACATCACAGCTATCCACAATGTTGCGCTATGCAGTTAGTTATTGAGGTATTAAGAGCGGAACAGCAGTGCCCCTGATGCCATTAATAAATCACAGCTATCCACAATGTTGCGCTATGCAGTTAGTTATTGAGGTATTAAGGGCGGAACAGCAGTGCCCTTGATGCCATTAATAAATCACAGCTATCCACAATATTGCGCTATGCAGTTAGTTATTGAGGTATTAAGGGCGGAAGAGCAGTGCCCCTGATGCCATTAATAAATCACAGCTATCCACAATGTTGCGCTATGCAGTTAGTTATTGAGGTATTAAGGGCGGAACAGCAGTGCCCTTGATGCCATTAATAAATCACAGCTATCCACAATGTTGCGCTATGCAGTTAGTTACTGAGGTATTAAGGGCGGAACAGCAGTGCCCCTGATGCGATTAATACATCACAGCTATCCACAATGTTGCGCTATGCAGTTAGTTATTGAGGTATTAAGGGCGGAACAGCTGAGCCCCTTATGCGATTAATAAATCACAGCTATCCACAATATTGCGCTATGCAGTTAGTTATTGAGGTATTAAGGGTGGAACAGCAGTATCCCTGATGCGATTAATAAATCACAGCTATCCACAATGTTGCGCTATGCAGTTAGTTATTGAGGTATTAAGGGCGGAACAGCAGTGACCCTGATGCCATTAATAAATCACAGCTATCCACAATGTTGCGCTATGCAGTTAGTTACTGAGGTATTAAGGGCGGAACAGCAGTGCCCCTGATGTGATTAATAAATCACAGCTATCCACAATGTTGCGCTATGCAGTTAGTTACTGAGGTATTAAGGGCGGAACAGCAGTGCCCCTGATGCGATTAATACATCACAGCTATCCACAATGTTGCGCTATGCAGTTAGTTATTGAGGTATTAAGGGCGGAACAGCAGTGCCCCTGATGCCATTAATAAATCACAGCTATCCACAATGTTGCGCTATGCAGTTAGTTATTGAGGTATTAAGGGCGGAACAGCAGTGCCCCTGATGCCATTAATAAATCACAGCTATCCACAATGTTGCGCTATGCAGTTAGTTATTGAGGTATTAAGGGCGGAACAGCAGTGCCCTTGATGCGATTAATAAATCACAGCTATCCACAGTGTTGCGCTATGCAGTTAGATATTGAGGTATTAAGGGCGGAACAGCAGTGCCCCTGGTGTCATTAATAAATCACAGCTATCCACAATGTTGCGCTATGCAGTTAGTTATTGAGGTATTAAGGGCGGAACAGCAGTGCCCCTGATGCCATTAATAAATCACAGCTATCCACAATGTTGCGCTATGCAGTTAGTTATTGAGGTATTAAGGGCTGAACAGCAGTGCCCCTGCTGCGATTAATGATGATGATGATGATAATTGTTGTTTTAAGGAGCCTAACATCGAGGTTATCGGCCCCTAATGAAATGAAATGGCGTGAAATGAAAGGATGTAGATAAAATCTACTCACTGTCATGGATGAAACACTGTCATGGTGTTTATAAAACAGACAGTGAGCCCCAAAAATTATGCCTTATTTGAATAAAAAATAAATAAAAATGGATGGTAAAAAAGGATAAAACAAATATGGCATAGTAAAATTTAAAATAGATGAACACAATAAAAACATAAAACAGAGTTAA
The DNA here is from genome assembly GCA_946902985.2 of Meconema thalassinum. Classification (NCBI taxonomy): domain Eukaryota; kingdom Metazoa; phylum Arthropoda; class Insecta; order Orthoptera; family Tettigoniidae; genus Meconema; species Meconema thalassinum. Next base: position 509,235,451 of record OX336392.1, on the reverse strand, counting down.
CCTGAATTAACAGTTGTAACTACACATTAAAACTTAAAAAAGTAACCACTCTCCCTCATGAACCGGTTGACGAGGTCAGCTGACGGCCCGTCATCACGGAGAATAAGGGGAGGGTATTTGGCAGTTTAAGAGTCCCTCGCAGCTCGGCCAGATCCACACACTCCAAGAGAAGGTGTGCCACGGTTAGGGGGGCGCCGCAAGGACACACAGGGGGATCTTCTCTCTTCAGCAAGTGGGAGTGCGTAGCAATCCCATGGCCGATCCGGAGTCGACAGAGTACCACAGCTTCCTTCCGGAGAGAGCGGAAGGAAGATTTCCACACCTTCGTTGTCTCCTTGATGCCTCTCAGTTTGTTGGGTTGAGGCGTGGCACGCCATGCCTCCTCCCAATGCGACAGGATCGAATGCCGCAACCGAGAGCGCACATCACTACCAGGCACCTTATACGGTAGCGAGGGCAGTGCGACTGCCTCTCTCGCCGCCTGATCAGCAAGCTCGTTTCCCGCAATACCCATGTGGCTAGGAAGCCACACAAAGGCCACCCCGGTTCCAGCGTTATGCGGACTGACGAGCTGGTCGTGCACACGCTGGACCAACGGGTGCTTCGGGAAACACACATCGATCGCTTGCAGCGCGCTCAGAGAGTCAGTACACACAAGAAAGTGCTGGTGATCGTCTGATAACGTGTACCGCAGAGCCTCTAAGATGGCATAGAGCTCCGCAGTGTACACGCCACATGCCTCGGGAAGTGAAAAGAGAAACCGACGATCCTCGACCACAAATGCACAGCCTACTTTCTCGTTTACCCTCGAACCGTCCGTGAATACAAGCCCTGATCCCGGATACCGGCTCACCACGGACTGGAACAGCCTCCGATGGACGGAGGAGTCCGTGTCCGACTTGGGGCCGGTGTGCAGATCCAGGATGATATCAGGGAGAGAGACCATCCACGGAGGAGCCTTGCTAGGTACTCGGACGATACAGGAGACATAAGGAAATCGGAACTGACGGTATAAGTCATCCAAGCGAATCCCCGCCGGCCGAGTGGCTCGGGCGAGCACATCATACAGCCGGCGATTCGGATTGTAAAACAAACATGGATAGCTTGGATGAAGTGCCATCTGTCGAATAGTTGCAGCATAGGTCTGCAGTACTTGTTGGCGCCTCAGGTGTAAAGGAGGTACGCCAGCCTCGGCGAGCAAGCTGACGACTGGGCTTGTCCGAAAGGCACCCGTCGCCAGCCTCACACCGCCGTGGTGGACACTGTCCAGTTTAACAAGCACTGACTTACGGGCCGAACCATATGCTACACTGCCATAATCTAACCTAGATAAAATCAGTGCCTTATAAAAACGTAGGAGCACCGCGCGGTCCGCCCCCCATGATGTGCCGCTAAGAAACCGCAACATGTTCAGTTTCTTAGCACAGGCAGTTTTCAAACACCGCACGTGTGGTTCCCACGTCAATTTCTGATCGAAAAGGAGCCCAAGGAACCGGTACGCAGCAACAACAGGCAAATCTACATTGCCCAGATAAAGCTCAGGATCTGGATGGAGGGTGCGCTTTCGGCAGAAATGGACAACTGAGGACTTAGCGGTTGAGAATCGGAAGCCATGCTCCAGTGTCCAGCGTTCCACTCTCCGAATAGCTTGTTGTAACTGTCGTTCAGCGACGGCCATATTGTGCGCACTATAATGTAGAGCGAAGTCGTCTACATATAGCGACGGTACCACTGCTGGACCAGCAGCAGCGACTATACCGTTTATGGCAATCGCAAATAATGTTACGCTAAGCACCGATCCCTGTGGGACTCCGTTTTCCTGTATATGATACTGCGAATATGTCCCCCCTATTCGGACACGGAACAGGCGAAGGGACAGAAAATTCGCAATAAAAACCTCGGAATTTCCATTGATGCAGGGTAGAGAGGATGCCGTAACGCCAAGTGGTGTCATAGGCCTTCTCGAGGTCAAAGAAAACAGCGACTAGGTGCTGTCTCCGGAGAAAAGCGTCCTGTATGGCGGTCTCCAGGTGTTCCAGATGGTCGTTGGTACACCGTGACGCCCTGAAACCACACTGGTATTCAGACAGGAGTCTCCGTTTCTCCTGGACCCACACTAGGCGCCGATTGACCATCCTCTCGAAGAGCTTGCACAGACCGTTAGTGAGACAAATAGGTCTATAACTCCCTGTCAATTTGGGATCCTTATCGGGCTTCAGGATAGGTATAATGATACCTTCCTGCCATTGCGCTGGAAACACACCTTCCAACCAGATACGATTAAACACCCTGAGCAAATAACGAATGCTCTCATCGTTAAGGTGTTTAAGCATCTGGTTGTGAATATTATCCGGGCCAGGAGACGTGTCCCCGCAGAGCACCAGCGCTCCGCGGAGTTCCCACTCCGTAAAGGGCACGTTGTACTCCTCCGAAGCGCGGGAAGCAAAACTAAGCTGGAAACGTTCCGCTTCGCGCTTCAGGGCCACGAAGGCAGGGTATATCCGCAAAATACGAGGCGAGATGGTTTGCAACGCGATAAGGATCTGTAACCAAGTCATTATCTATGGAAATACCCGGTACAGTAGAAGATGTCTGAATTCCCGAAATGCGTCGTAGTTTAGTCCAGACTTGAGATGATGATGATGATAATTGTTGTTTTAAGGGGCCTAACATCGAGGTTATCGGCCCCTAATTATCTGGGTGATAGCGAAAATGATAATGAAATGGAAAATACGTACAAAAAGGAACTCACATGGAAACAACTCACAATTTTGTCCTACAAAAGGGAATTTAGAACGAAAAGTTGCACAAAAAGAATAGATTGAAAAAGACCCACAAAACGTAGGCTAGATTCAAAATACGTACAAAATGCAAAGTAGCGCCGAAATACTTACAAAATGCAACTGAAATTCAAAATACTTACAAAATGCAAATGAGATCGAAATTACGTACAAAATGCAATTGAGGTTCAAAATACGTACAAAATGCAATTGAAATTGAACATACACAATGCAATTCAGATTGAAATATCCCAGTTCCAATCCAAATTATTCGCAAAGTGCAATTGAAATTCAAAATGCTTACAAAATGCAATTGAAATTGAAAATGCTTACAAAATGTACGGTAGATTAAAACGACTCATGTAGATTGACAATACTTACAAAAAGCAATTTAGATTGAAAATACTTGACAAATGTAATTTAGATTCAAAATACCCTCAAAATGCAATTGAGAATCAAAATATGAGCAAAATGCCCACCAAACAAAATGCAATTTAGATTCAAAATTCGTGCGAAATGCGGTTTTGGTTGAAAATACTCACAAAACGCAATTGAAATTCAAAATACTCACTAAAAGGCCCCGCAACCTGCATTGAAAGACTTACTAAAAAGCAATTTAGATTGTCAATCTTTACAAAATGCAATTGAGGTTGAAAACAATCGCGAGATGTAATTTAGATCGAAAAAACTTACAAAATGCAACATAGATCAAAAATGCCTTAAAAAATCGCTAAAAGGGAATTTAGATACACGGTGATTCGAGTAACAAAAACAGTGCGGGAATCCTAAAGAGAAAAGGAAATAGAAGGAAAAGAGGAGAGGAGAGGGGAGAGAGGAGAAGGTCCGCCCCAAAGGGAAGGGACAAAAAGGGGAAAACGGACCCAGCTCAGGAATCCCTCGGGGTCGCCAACGCCCGAACTCACCAGCCGTGAGCCCCTGAGGGTGTAGCATTATCGACGGTGCACCAGAAGTGGTGGGGCTACATACACCCTGCCTCCTTAAGGGCCTTGAGCACAAGACAGGAGGTAAAAGGAAAAGAACAAGAAGGCTGACCTCTCACAGATGGAGGGTATCAGGAAAGATGAGACAAGGGCCAATTAAGGCGGGAAAGTGAAAGACTCCCTAGGTCTCGGATAACCAAATACCGTCGGGGTCGAAAGAGAACAAGAGTTGACCAAGGAAGGTCGACAGGAAAGAAGAAAGAGAGGAGCCCGGCACAAGTAAGTGGAAGCAATGCCGGACTCAGCTGGGGCCCCGTGGTCGCCAACCCACAACCCACTAGATGTGAGCCCCTGGGGGGCCAGACTTGAGAGGAGGGGGTATGTGCCGTAATAGACACATACCGTTCCCAGGATTGTTTCTTACTCTGGCGAATAAGAATCCGTGCCTTGGCACGAAATTTCTTAAACGCCACCAAATTGGCCATGGTTGGACGCCGACGGTAGTGCTTATGAGCTCGACGACGGTCTCTTATTGCCGCTGCAATATCCTCTGTCTACCAAGGGACGAGTTTGCTACGAGGAGTCCCAGAAAAGGATGGAATGGACTCTTCGGCGGCAGCAAGAAGCACATCGGTGATGTGCTGTACCTCGTCATCGACGCTCCGTCAACCAAGATCAACGAACACAGCTCGTTCTTGAAACGAGGGCCAATTTGCCCGCTTAAGAACCCAACGACTGGGGAACTCCACGGGCGTCTGGTTCAGAAGGGTAAGAACGATCGGGAAATGGTCACTGTCACAGAGGGGGTCGTGTACTTACCAACCAAATAGGGGGACCAGCGCACGGCTACACACACTCAAGTCGATGTGTGAGTACGTGCCGTGCGCTAAGCTAAAATGTGTAGCTTCCCCTGTATTTAATAGAGATAAATCCAACCCTTGAATTAAGCCCTCCACGTCCCTTCCTCTGGGGCAGGAAGATGGTGTTCCCCATTGGGGGTGATGAGCGTTGAAATCACCCACGATTAGGAAAGGGACTGGAAGTTGATCAACAAGATCAAAGACGTCATTAATATCAAAGGGCTGGTTCGGTGGAAGGTACACGTTACAAACAGTTGTCATAGCAGGCAAGGACACGCGAACGGCAATAGCTTCCAGAGGAGTGGCGAGTGGAAACTCCTCACTATAGCAGTCAGAGCGAACGAAGGTACAAACGCCCCCGGAGCCCGGGCGGCGTCTTGTCGCTCTTTAGAGTATAGTCGGAAACCTCTCAGAACAGTCTCGTGATCAGGTCTGAGGTTTGTTTCCTGTAGGCAGACTATACTCGCTGCGTATTGGGCAATAAGCTGACGGAGTTCAATCAAATGCCTGTCATAACTGATACAATTCCACTGTAAAAGTGCCATGGTGTGAACTTAGGGAATAAGTTGGAGCAGCAAGCTACAACTTAGACTCTGGAGGATCTACAGTCACTACGTCAACTATAATCTCCATGTCCTCAGGCGAGGTCATGGAGTGAATCGACTCGGTGGAAGATTTCCTGGACGCAGTTCGGCGGCGGTGGGATCACCGTGCGGAGCGCGCAGATCTGGGGACCGAAACGTCCCCAGGCGCAGAAGCATCCGCAGGTGTTGGCGCGGATGGCTTCCCCTTTTTTGGAGAAAGGGAATGCGTAGTGCGGGGTCCCTTCTTACCCGCCGCCTCTTTAAGATATATAGACGGGCCAGGAGCCGAAGTCCTGACCCTGGTCGACGATGCCGCCTCCGCCGAATTCGGCGCGGCTTTCGCCGACCGTTTGGGTGGGGAGGAAGACTTCGACTTCCTCCCGAGTGGGGAGTAAGTCTTCAACTTCCTCCCCTGCTGTGCGGGCGGAGCAGCCTTTGCTCGCACAGCCTTCGTGCTGGCCGAAGGTGGAGTTGAAGTCACCTTCGGGCTTTCCGGTATAATAGTAGGTGCTTGTTTCGGAACAGGAAACTCAGTTGCAGGTTTCACAGCTGGTACAAAAGATGAGGTAGACGGAACCAAATTTGGTATTATGGCTCTATAATCAATAGTTGGAGAAGGCGAAATTGTGGTATGGTACTTCTTGCGGGCCTCCTGGTAGGTGAGACCATCCAGGGTTTTGATCTCCTGGATTTTCTTCTCACTCAGGAAGACAGGGCAGTTCCTGTCCCGAGGAGAATGAAATCCAGGGCAATTAGTGCACTGATAAGGTGTTGTGCACTCTTCCGCTTCGTGTGGTACCTTACCGCATGTTCCGCAGATTTCGGCTCTCGAGCATCGGGATATCATGTGCCCGAACTTCTGGCACTTATAACACCGCATGGGTGGAGGGATATAAGGCCGTACGTCACAACGGTAACTTGTAACCTTGACTTTCTCCGGGAGCACCGAAAGCTCAAAGGAAATAATGAAAGCACCAGTATCCACGATTTGACCATTGATATTGCGCGTAATGCGCCGGACATCAGTCACGTGACGGTGCTGCATATCCTCCTTGAGCTCCTCGTCAGTGTTCAGAATCAGGTCCCGGTGGAAAATAACCCCTCGGACCAGATTCAGGGACGTGTGCTTTTCCACTTTGACGGGAATGTCGCCAAAGTGGTCACATTGCAAATGTCGTTCAACTTGCTCACCAGTCCTAGTCTTGAGCAACAAGCTACCGTTCCTCATCTTTTGTACTTTCTCAAGCTCACCATAGACACCTTCTATGTGGCGAGAAAACAAAATACTCTTTACCAGCTTGAAATCACCCCCATCTGTTCTGGTAGCTACCAGAAACTTGGGGGTGTTAGCACCCAGATTTTCACGCAGGGAATCAAATGTTAAAGACTTGGGTGTAGGACCACCCTGTTTGGGTGTAGGACCACCCTGGTTGGGGATTTTTCTTTTGGAACCCATGGCCAGATCATCCTCCCCGAATGCCACCGACATCCGATCACGGGCCGTCACAGTAGGCGCTACCCAGCCAGGGCAAGGCCCGCCTAGCTTGGAAGGCATTGCCCGGGGGTCCGATGTTTTACAATGCCGTATCGGCATGTACCCCTTGGCATATACTGGATTTTACAGCTCAGACATTCGGCTGTGCGGGGACCTGCGTAGTCAGGCGGATACTACTGCACGGGTACATGGCACACCCACCTGTCGGCGCGGCCAAGACCGGAACCGGCTTTCGAGCGTAGTCGCTAGCGTAAGTGGCCCATCCCCTAACAGCACGCACATATAGAAATTTTGGTTGCAAGACCCTGAAAGCAGTAACGGAAAAAAGTGCGATATAACCTAATGAGAGTTATACCGCACGGGTGTATGTCTTTTAGAGCTGACTGTCAAACCCTCGAAAGGGGACCGTTCCAAGAAGCCCTTTTAGTCGCCTCTTACGTCAGGCAGGGGATACCGTGGGTGTATTCTAAACCCCCCACCCACAGGGGGGGGGGATGCGATTAATAAATCACAGCTTTCCACAATGCTGCGCTATGCAGTTAGTTATTGAGGTATTAAGGGCGGTACAGCAGTTCCCCTGATGCCATTAATAAATCACAGCTATCCACAATGTTGCGCTATGTAGTTAGTTATTGAGGTATTAAGGGCGGAACAGCAGTGCCCCTGATGCTATTAATAAATCACAGTTATCCACAATATTGCGCTATGCAGTTAGTTATTGAGGTATTAAGGGCGGAACAGCAGTGCCCCTGATGCGTTTAATAAATCACAGCTATCCACAATGTTGCGCTATGCAGTTAGTTATTGAGGTATTAAGGGCGGAACAGCAGTGCCCCTGATGCCATTAATAAATCACAGCTATCCACAATGATGCGCTATGCAGTTAGTTATTGAGGTATTAAGGGCGGAACAGCAGTGCCCCTGATGCGATTAATAAATCACAGCTATCCACAATGTTGCGCTATGCATGATGATGATGATGATAATTGTTGTTTTAAGGGGCCTAACATCTAGGTTATCGGCCCCTGATGGTTTGGGTGATCGTGAAGATGAAAATGAAATGCGAACTTAAAACTAAAACTAACTACCAACCTACATACTAGAAGAAGAAATGGAAAACTAAAGGAGAATAAGGCAAATAAAAGGACAGAAGGAAAAGAAATGCCCTCAACCCTCGGAGAAGGTGGATTGAGGGACTTGGAAGGAAGGAGAGCCATGAAAGGCATATAGGAAAGTGGAAGAGGAGAGGGTCCGCCCCAAAGGTAAGGGACAAAAGGGGAAAACGGACCCAGCTCAGGAATCCCTCGGGGTCGCCAACTCCCGAACTCACCAGCCGTGAGCCCCTGAGGGTGTAGCATTATCTAGGGTGCACCAGAAGTGGTGGGGCTACATACACCCTGCCTCCTTAAGGGCCTAGAGCACAAGGCAGGAGGTAAAAGGAAGAGAAACAGAAGGCTGACCCCTCGCAGAAGGAGGGTATCAGAAAAGATGAGACAAGGGCCAATTAAGGCGGGAAAGGAAGAGACTCCCTAGGCCTCGGATACCCTAATACCGTCGGGGTCGGAAGAGAACAAGAGTTGACCAAGTGAGGTCGACAGGAAAGAAGACAGAGAGGAGCCCGGCACAAGTAAGGGGAAGCAATGCCGGACTCAGCTGGGGCCCCGTGGTCGCCAACCCATTGCGCTATGCAGTTAGTTATTGAGGTATTAAGGGCGGAACAGCAGTGCCCCTGATGCGATTAATAAATCACAGCTATCCACAATGTTGCGCTATGCAGTTAGTTATTGAGGTATTAAGGGCGGAACAGCAGTGCCCCTGATGCCATTAATGAATCACAGCTATCCACAATATTGCGCTATGCAGTTAGTTATTGAGGTATTAAGGGCGGAACAGCAGTGCCCCTGATGCCATTAATAAATCACAGCTATCCACAATGTTGCGCTATGCAGTTAGTTATTGAGGTATTAAGGGCGGAACAGCAGTGCCCCTGATGCCATTAATAAATCACAGATATCCACAATGTTGCGCTATGCAGTTAGTTATTGAGGTATTAAGGGCGGAACAGCAGTGCCCCTGATGCGATTAATAAATCACAGCTATCCACAATATTGCGTTATGCAGTTAGTTATTGAGGTATTAAGGGCGGAACAGCAGTGCCCCTGATGCGATTAATAAATCACAGCTATCCACAATGTTGCGCTATGCAGTTAGTTATTGAGGTATTAAGGGCGGAACAGCAGTGCCCTTGATGCGATTAATAAATCACAGCTATCCTCAGTGTTGCGCTATGCTGTTAGTTATTGAGGTATTAAGGGCGGAACAGCAGTGCCCCTGATGCCATTAATAAATCACAGCTATCCACAATGTTGCGCTATGCAGTTAGTTATTGAGGTATTAGGGGCGGAACAGCAGTGCCCCTGATGTCATTAATAAATCACAGCTATCCACATTGTTGCGCTATGCAGTTAGTTATTGAGGTACTAAGAGCGGAACAGCAGTGCCCCTGATGCCATTAATAAATCATAGCTATCCACAATGTTGCGCTATGCAGTTAGTTAATGAGTTATTAAGGGCGGAACAGCAGTGCCCCTGATGCCATTAAAAAATCACAGCTATCCACAATGTTGCGCTATGCAGTTAGTTATTGAGGTATTAAGGGCGGAACAGCAGTGCCCCTGATGCCATTAATAAATCACAGCTATCCACAATATTGCGCTATGCAGTTAGCTATTGAGGTATTAAGGGCGGAACAGCAGTGCCCCTGATGCCATTAATAAATCACAGCTATCCTCAACGTTGCGCTATGCAGTTAGTTATTGAGGTATTAAGGGCGGAACAGCAGTGCCCCTGATGCGATTAAAAAATCACAGCTATCCACAATATTGCGCTATGCAGTTAGTTATTGAGGTATTAAGGGCGGAACAGCAGGTCATCTGCCCCTTGGCACTATATAGACAGTTCTCGAGAAGTTCATCGAAGAGTCATTGGCTTCACGGACATTATTGCTAACGCCCACGTTTTGTCAGTATTAAAATTATTCGGATTAGTTAACAGACGTACGACGGCGCGAGGGTTATGGCTGGTCATTTAGGAGGACTGAAGGCTAAAGTAAAACAAGCTCATTAAGTTAATTGCTAGTGTCACGTGTTGCACTTAGTATTGCAACAGCCAGCTAAACGAATAACAAAATATCGAGTATTTTTCTTATTTCTTTCTGGAAGGTCACATTTCCTCTCTCATTCTTCGAAGAGAACTGAATATCTCCGAACCTTTGAACGAAAAAAATTACCGATGCTGATAATTGTAGTTTTAAGAGGCCTAACATTTAGGTAATCGTCCCCTAATGGTCTCGGTAATAGCGAAAATGAGAATGAAATGGAAACCAAAACGAAAATTACGTGAGACGGAAAATACATACAAAGAGAAACTCAGATGGAAACAACTCATAATATGGTCTTACAAAAGGGAATATAGAACGATAATATTCACAAAAAGAATAGATTGAAAAAGACCCACGAAACGTAGGCTAGATTCAAAATACGTACAAAATGCAATGTAGCGTCGAAATACATACAAAATGCAAATGAGATCGAAAATACGTACAAAATGCAATTGAGGTTCAAAATACTTACAAAATGCAATTGAAATTGAAAATACACAATGCAATTCAGATTGAAATATCCCAGTTCCAATCCAAATTATTCACAAAGTGCAATTGAAATTCAAAATACTTACAAAATGCAATTGAAATTGAAACTGCTTACAAAATGTACGGTAGATTCAAACGACTCATGTGGATTGACAATACTTACAAAATGCAATTTAGATTGAAAATACTTGACAAAATGTAAGTTAGATTCAAAATACCCACAAAATGCAATTGAGAATCTAAATATGTGCAAAATGCCCACCAAACAAAATGCAATTTAGATTCAAAATTCGTGCGAAATGCGGTTTTGGTTGAAAATACTTACAAAATGCAATTGAAATTCAAAACTCTCACTAAAAGACCCGGCAACCTGCATTGAAAGACTTACCAAAAAGCAATTTAGATTGTCAATCTTTTCAAAATGCAATTGAAGTTGAATACAATCGCGAGATGTAATTTAGATCGAAAAAACTTACAAAATGCAACGTAGTTTAAATATACCTTTAAAAAATCGCTAAAAGGGAATTTATGATGATGATGATGATAATTGTTGTTTTAAGGGGCCTAACATCTAGGTTATCGGCCCCTGATGGTTTGGGTGATCGGGAAGATGAAAATGAAAAGCGAACTTAAAACTAAAACTAACTACTAACCTACATACTAGAAGAAGAAATGGAAAAATAAAGGAGAGTAAGGCAAATAAAAGGACAGAAGGAAAAGAAATGCCCTCAACCCTCGGAGAAGGCGGATTGAGGGACTTGGAAGGAAGGAGGGCCATGAAAGGCAGATAGGAAAATGAAAGAGGAGAGGGTCCGCCCCAAAGGTAAGGGACAAAAGGGGAAAACAGACCCAGCTCAGGAATCCCTCGGGGTCGCCAACTCCCAAACTCACCAGCCGTGAGCCCCTGAGGGTGTAGCATTATCTAGGGTGCACCAGAAGTGGTGGGGCTACATACACCCTGCCTCCTTAAGGGCCTAGAGCACAAGGCAGGAGGTAAAAGGAAGAGAAAAAGAAGGCTGACCCCTCGCAGAAGGAGGGTATCAGAAAAGATGAGACAAGGGCCAATGAAGGCGGGAAAGGAAGAGACTCCCTAGGCCTCGGATACCCTAATACCGTCGGGGTCAGAAGAGAACAAGAGTTGACCAAGTGAGGTCGACAGGAAAGAAGACAGAGAGGAGCCCGGCACAAGTAAGTGGAAGCAATGCCGGACTCAGCTGGGGCCCCGTGGTCGCCAACCCACGCCCACAAGATGTGAGCCCCTGGGGGAAAAAGGGAATTTAGATACACGGTGAACCAAGTAACAAAAACAGTGCGGGAATCTTAAAGAGAAAGGAAATATAATGAAAAGAGGAGAGGAGTGGAGAGGAGAGGAGAGGGTAGAGAGGAGGGGGTCCGCCCCAAAGGTAAGGGACAAAAGGGGTAAACGGACCCAGCTCAGGAATCCCTCGGGGTCGCCAACTCCCGAACTCACCGGCCGTGAGCCCCTGAGGGTGTAGCATTATCTAGGGTGCACCAGAAGGGGTGGGGCTACATACACGCGGCCTCCTTAAGGGCCTTGAGCACAAGGCAGGAGGTAAAAGGAAAAGAAAAAGAAGGCTGACCCCTCACAGAAGGAAGGTATCAGGAAAGATGAGAGAAGGGCCAAACAAGGCGGGAAAGTGAAAGACTCCCTAGGCCTCGGATACCCTAATACCGTCGGGGTCGGAAGAGAACAAGAGTTGACCAAGTGAGGTCGACAGGAAAGAAGACAGAGAGGAGCCCGGCACAAGTAAGTGGAAGCAATGCCGGACTCAGCTGGGTCCCCGTGGTCACCAACCCACGCCCACTAGAAGTGAGCCCCTGGGGGGTGTTATCCTTTGCCCAACTGTCGAGATTTGTTATGGCTTTTTGCCCTTCATGTACGGAACTTGAACCAATGACCATATCGTCAGCGTGGAGGTATATCTTAACATTTTCCGTTCCTAGCTTAGTTGCCGTCACCACATCGTATGTTGCAATGTTGAACAGTAGGGGGCTGAGTGGGTCTCCTTGCAATACACCGTTGGTTTGTGTTATCAAATTCGAAGTTGCGACACGGTCATCAATTTGTATGTAATTTGTGGTCAGAATGTTGCTTATTAGTGTCGTGAGCTTGTTGTTTTCGCCCATTATGGCTACCAGTTTCGTAATTATTAGCGACCTGCTTAACGAGTCAAAGGCTTTCGCGTAATCGACAAACACTACGTGAAATTTGCCACTAGGATGTCTTAGGGTTTCTTCAATGTCGCTGAGTAGGTTGCTAATGGCGTGGAGAGTGCTTCGTCCTTTACGGAATCCAAACTGTTCATCTGGGAGTTTATGGTCCACTGCTTCTGTGATCCTTTTAGCGAGGAGTTTTGTCAGTATCTTCATCATGTTCTTTTCGATAGCGATCCCTCTGTAGGAGTTTGGATCTGATTGATCGCCTTTACCCTTGAACAGCACTTTAATAGTCGAGATTCTCCATGCTGTGAGGATGCTACATTCATGTAGACAGAGGTTCATTAATTCTGAGATTGCCGGAAGCAACATCTCTGTTGAGTCTTTCACGTGTTCGTTACAAATCCCGTCAGGTCCTATGGCCTTATTGTTTTTGAGTGACATGATAGCTTCTTCTACCTCCTCCGATGTGAACGGGTTGGTTTCATTTTGGTATGTTCCCATTTTAGTTGGTTCAAGATTGCTGACATCTCCGTCTACATTTAATATGTTCTGGAAGTGTTTTCCCCATTCAGCCATTTCTATTTTTCCAAAGCCATGTGTTTTTCTATGGTTCAATGCTACGAATGGGTCATTGATGGCTTTATGGGGATTGGTAGCAAAAAGCCGTTCACATGTGTCAATTTGTTTGAACCAGTTGAATTGAGAGCGTGTGTTTGGTGTATCCCGGAAGGTATCCCAGGCAGGATCTGCTGGATTGAACTCTTCGGGATTGTGTTTGCGTTGGCGTTGAGAGTTCATGTCTGTTTTCGTGAAGTGAGAATATGAAATGTAAACGGATGAATAGGTCAAATGCTTGGCAGAACTCAGGGGAACGTAGATTTAGCCTCGTCCAAGTAAAAACTACCAGTCATCCAAGGTTTCCAGTTATTAAAGCAGAGGGGCTTGCGACAGTGGATGAGCTGGTAAAAAAAAATTAAATTTAATAATTAATTAATGATTAATTAATCAATTATTAGCCGCTGGGTGAGAGAAGGGAAGAGTATGGCTTGGCAGCAACTCAGGGCGAAAGGATTTGCTTGACTTGAAGCAGCTGAGGGTGTGCTATATGCTTCGTTGTTGACGACAATGGGTAGATGGTTGGAATGGATTGTTACTTGAATAATGCAGGGAGGAAGCGGAAAGATTTTAGCTTGGATAGGGTTGAGGGTAACGATGTATCGGAGCCTCGGTGGAAGTAGGACCATCAATTTGCATCAATTCTTGGAGTCGTGGGAGTATTCGCTGATCTTGGCAGGAGCTCGGAGGTAACAGCGTCTGACTAGCTCGGATGCTGACTAGCGAATCACTCAAAGTTCTGAGGGCTCTCTTCTGCATCGTTGCCCTTGGTGATTGGAGTAGTCACAGCCTTTCAACTACTCATGTTGAATCTCTCCAGTATGGTTTCCGTGTAATGAGCTTGGCTCACACGTATTGACCCATATTTTCATTTCCAATCCTAGGTTGTACGATGCTGGCTTAGAGGTGATTTTAAATCTGTCGTTTCAGATCGTCGATAAATGTATGGAGTTCCTGCTGTTCTTCAGCTGCAATCATTCCATCGGCAACGTAGAGAACGAAGAACATCTTCTTTCGTCCTTTTTGCCTCACGAAGAGACAAGGATCCAATTCACTTCGCCGAAATCCCAGGCTGATGATGTAGTTGCTGAACTTCTCATTCCAGCATCGAGGAGCTTGCTTCAGTCCATACAAGCTTTTCTTCAGGCGGCATACCCTGGCAGATCCATCACCATGTCCTTCAGGTTGTTGCATATATATAGTTTCCTGGAGGTCACCATAGAGAAATGCCAATGAAACGTCGATCTGTGCTAGTTTCATTTTCTCTTTTGCAGCAACACTGAGCAATGTTCTGATGGTTGATGTCCTGGCCACTGTACTGAAGGTGTGGTTGTAATCTACTCCTTTCCGCTGTGAATAGCATTTGATGACCAATCTGGCTTTGAATTTATCGACCGATCCATCGACGTTCGTTTTAACTAGGTAGACCCATTTGTTTGAAATGGCTCTTTTTCCTGGAGGCAGGTCAGCCAGTTCCCAAGTTTTGTTCTCTTCAAGAGCTTTCATCTCACGACCCATGGCTTCCTTCCACTGGTCCTGTTGATCTGATCTCATGGCTTCACTGTAGGATTCAGGTTCTTGTTGAGGGCTTGAGAGATACATCACGAAGTCTTGATACTTTGATGGAGGATTGAGAGACGAACGCTCACGAAGTCGTCGAACGATGGTTTCATCTGAGATTGGAGTACCTTTTTGTTCTGGTTGACTTTCAGCTTCGTCTTCATTATTCAGGTCCAAGAATTCATCTTCCTCTTCTTCGCTCTGCGTTTCGTCGTCAGCTTGTTGTTTTTCTGGGGTCGAATCTTGTTCTGGTTGAACAGAGGAGTCTAAGCTTCCCGGAAGATTGACGTCACTCTTGTGCTGCAACACTTTCTCAACGAAAGTGACATCTCTCATCGAATTAGTTTACCTTCCTCTTCACAAACGATCCTGTAGCCGTCGTCGTTGTCGTATCCGATAAGAATTCCTTTGGTGGCCTTGTGATCCATCTTCTTCCTTTGCTGCTTGGGAACATGCGCTTAGCAGGTAGACCCGATCACCCGAAGATGCTTCAGACCTGGTTACCTGCCGTACCATACCTCGTAAGGAGATGTTCCCTCAGCTTGGGAAGGTCCAGTCCTGTTAAGAACGTTAGGCTGCTGCCCGGATCATCTCGGCCCAAAGTTTTTGTGAAAGTTTTCCATGAGCATACATCATTGCTCGAGCAGATTCAACCACGGTGCGGTTCTCTCTTTCGCTGGATCCATTTTGTTCCGGAGTGTATGGCGTGACGAGGCGTTGAACAATTCCTTCTTTCTGCAAGATTTTTCTGACATGCTGGTTGTCGAATTCTTTGCCATTGTCACTCAGCAGCTCCCTGATGTTGTGTCCGAGAGTCTTAGCTTCTGCAACGAATCGGGCTAATTTCTCTAGAACTTCAGACTTTTCTCTGATGAAGTAAATAGTCCTGAACTTCGTGAAATCATCATTGAAGAGGACGAAATACTTGTATCGTGACATCGACTCGTCGAATTGGCCGCAGACATCTGTGTGAATCCGCTCTCCCGGTTTCGTAGTTCCAGACCTCGTTCCGAAAGGCAGACGATGAGCCTTGCCGTAGACGCAGCCTTCACACAGTTCACTGTCCAGCTCAACGCGGATTCCCAGCTCATTGTTCAGGAGGGATCTCACGTGTCACTTATACTGGTAGAAATCGTGTCCTCTAAAGCAGAAGAATGGCAGACCTACTCATTAAAGAAGTCATGGAACAGTACAGGAAGATCACAATCGATACTGCAACCAAATTAGCTATCCTCTCATCCAGTCCGCATAACATTGTATATCTGGAAAAGAGCGGTGCATGGGATTTACTGCGGTCCATTGTTACAGATAATGATGATGATGATAATTGTTGTTTTAAGGGGCCTAACAACAGAGGTTATCGGCCCCTAATGATCTGGGTGATAGCGAAAATGATAATGAAATGGAAACCAGAACAAAATTATCTGAGACGGAAAATACGTACAAAAAGGAACTCAGATGGAAACAACTCACAATATGGTCTTACAAAAGGGAATTTAGAACGAAAAGTTGCACAAAAAGAATAGATTGAAAAAAGACCCACAAGACGTAGGCGAGATTCAAAATACGTAAAAAATGCAATGTAGCGTCGAAATACTTACAAAATGCAACTGAAATTCAAAATACTTACAAAATGCAAATGAGATTGAAAATACGTACAAAATGCAATTGAGGTTCAAAATACTTACAAAATGCAATTGAAATTGAAAATACACAATGCAATTCAGATTGAAATATCCCAGTTCCAATCCAAATTATTCACAAAGTGCAATTGAAATTCAAAATACTTACAAAATGCAATTGAAATTGATGATGACGATGATAATTGTTGTTTTAAGGGGCCTAACATCTAGGTTATCGGCCCCTGATGGTTTGGGTGATCGTGAAGATGAAAAAAGCAAAAGCGAACTTAAAACTAAAGCTAACTACTAACCTACATACGAGAAGAAGAAATTGAAAACTAAAGGAGAATAAGGCAAATAAAGGACAGGAGGAAAAGAAATGCCCTCAACCCTCGGAGAAGGCGGATTGAGGGACTTGGAAGGAAGGAGAGCCATGAAAGGCAGATAGGAAAGTGAAAGAGGAGAGGGTCCGCCCCAAAGGTAAGGAACAAAAGGGGAAAACGGACCCAGCTCAGGAATCCCTCGGGGTCGCCAACTCCCGAACTCACCAGCCGTGAGCCCCTGAGGGTGTAGCATTATCTAAGGTGCACCAGAAGTTGTGGGGCTACATACACTCAGCCTCCTTAAGGGCCTAGAGCACAAGGCATGAGGTAAAAGGCAGAGAAAAAGAAGGCTGACCCCTCGCAGAAGGAGGGTATCAGAAAAGATGAGACAAGGGCCAATTAAGGCGGGAAAGGAAGAGACTCCCTAGGCCTCGGATACCCTAATACCGTCGGGGTCAGAAGATGATGATGATAATTGTTGTTTTAAGGGGCCTAACATCTAGGTTATCGGCCCCTGATGGTTTGGGTGATCGTGAAGATGAAAATGAAAAGCGAACTTAAAACTAACTACTAACCTACATACTAGAAGAAGTAATGGAAAACTAAAGGAGAATAAGGCAAATAAAGGACAGGAGGAAAAGAAATGCCCTCAACCCTCGAAGAAGGCGGATTGAGGGACTTGGAAGGAAGGAGAGCCATGGAAGGCAGATAGGAAAGTGAAAGAGGAGAGGGTCCGCCCCAAAGGTAAGGGACAAAAAGGAAAAACGGACCCAGCTCAGGAATCCCTCGGGGTCGCCAACTCCCGAACTCACTAGCCGTGAGCCCCTGAGGGTATAGCATTATCTAGGGTGCACCAGAAGTGGTGGGGCTACATACAGCAGGCCTCCTTGAGGGCCTTGAGCAGAAGGCAGGAGATAACATGAGTAGGGGAGTAGTGATGGTTCTAACGAGTGTCATGGCCGCCGCGTGTGTCGAAGCCAATATCTCGTGAACCCATGGTCGTATTTTAATAAATGACGTGTCATTGGACTCGGGCTGAAGTCCTCTTTGCTATGGACTACTCGTTATATTTTTGAATGTTTTTTTGAAAATTTTTGTTTCCGAAAGTTGGTGATAGTTTGAAAACCAAAGATGATAGAACGTTGTGCCATGGCCCAAACGAATGGTCTTTATGACATTTATTTTCTATAATGAAACTTTTTTACTTTTTATGTTTTTTTGAAAAAAAAATCGAATTTTGAAAATCCTATATTTTGGAAACTAGGAACTTTACAAAAACGTTTATTTGACATAAATGAAAGGTCCCTATGCTCCCTACCCCCAAAATAAATGTCAAGTCTCTAGAGAAAAAATTTGTGTTTGGTAAGTAGTGGGGTAACACGGGAGCTGTGACTCTTTTTATTGAGCCAGCCTCGTATTTGCCCCGAAGCTGATATCTCGCTAACCAATGGTCGGATTTGAACATACAGGGTGTCCTAGCACTCGTAGTGATGCCCCCTACTTTCCTCTAGGCTCTTTATTTAATTAAAAGACCAAAACTAAAAGGTCATTCGCTTTTAATATCTCGCGAACCAATCATGCTAGAGGCATGAACGAGGGGTCCAAAGACTCGGGGTGACGTCCTCTTTGCTATGGACCACTCGTTATAATTTTTTAAAAATGTTGGAAACTCGATTTTGGGGTAAACATGTGTTTTTTGTGATTTTGCCGATATCTCACGAACCAATAACGCTAGAGGCATGTACGACGGGTCCAAGGACTCGGGGTGATGTCTTCTTTGCTATGGACCACTCGTTGTAATTTTAAAAAATTTGGGAAACTCGATTTTGGGGTAAACACGTGTTTTTTTGTGATTTTTGCCGATATCTCACGAACCAATAACGCTATAGACGTGTACGAGGTGTCCTAGGACTCGGGCTAACGCCCCCTTTCAAATGTGGTAGTTATTTTTTTCCAAAAAATAATTCACAAAGGGTCTAACGCCATACATGTTGAAAAAACTTTTTTCTTTACCGTTACCTGTTTATAATGTTTATGAAGCGTGGTGGTTGAGAGAGACAATACGGCTGGGTGTGTGTGTTTCAACGAACCTGTTGCTTAGCACAAGGACCATGCTTAATAGAACAATCGCTATTTCGGCGGGTCGGTGAATGACAGAGCGAGCGTGCGTTTTCTGATATTTTACCATTAACGTGTAAACGGTGATGAGAACTTGGTTCTATGTTGGTCGAAGCGAGTACAGAAAACAAACTTGCCGAGAAGCAAGAGGTGAATGTCATTTGAGCTTATTGAAAGGCGTTGATCTGACTTGACAACAGGTGCAATGGAAAAAATGACCATGACGCTTGAAGGTGAAATAATCTTACCATCGTGGTGGCAGGGGAGTGTGAAATGCATGCACACACATGTGTGAAACCACATGTACGCTAAACAAGTTACATCTTGTTTTGCTTCGTACGTGACAAAATGCAAGTTCATGTGAAATTTGATCTACCGCAGGTGTTCGCTTGGGACGTTAGCTGTCCACATGCGCGATAACTGTTAACAAGTTACATCCTGTCTTGCTTCGTACGTGACAAAATGCAAGTTCATGTGAAATTTGATTCGCCACAGGTGTTCACTTTGGGCGTTAGCTGTCCACGTGACCGATAACAGAATGTTCAAAGCGTGGGGAAAAAATGATTATACATGCAACGTAGCATATATAAAGACATGTCGTTATCATTCCCACTCTCACTTGGGTGGACTACCTTTGAACACACTGCGTTGCATGAAACCCCTGGTCTTGTTGAACAGTTTTGGTGTTGGTGGAAAATACTTAACCTTGTTGTGAGGTAGGTATTTATTTATATATTTATTCATTTATACATTTATTGATTAATATATATATATATTTACAAGCAATTATTTATTGATTAGGTAATTAATGATTTTATTTATTTGTTTGCAGATAACCGGCATACCTTACATGTCTGAGGGAGAAGAAACCATTGCACTTTTGAGCCCACTAAAAGGGGAGAGCAACAAGTCACTGCAAGTAAAGGTGAGATGATTTTTTTAAACTAACTTGTTTCATTTTTTGTTTTATGCTTTATTTTATGAAATGTATGTATTAACCTGAATTTAGGTATTTATAGCGGTTTATTTTATTTATTTTTAGAAACTTGGAAAGAATAGCCTTACCGCCGTAGCAGTCGCTGAAAAAAACCCGAAACGCACTAAAGCGAAACCACTGCCAAAGAGTGAACTGTTTAAAACTCAGCTAAGTCCAACTTAAAAATGCTATTCCATTTTACCACTACTGAAAACTCGTAGACAAAAAAAAAATTCATTACCTGTACATGACTGGGACAATGATTGCTTTCTTGATTAATGGCTATGTTGTTGTTGACTGGGAAAAGTACAAGGCCATGTTGGATTTTCTAAAAATAAAAATAATAAATTTAATTTATGGGTGGTTCCCTATGGACTCAACGAATATCCACAGGTTTGAACATGATAATGTAAACAAAATGGCATGACAATCATTTTTGTTTATATATTGGTTAAAGGGAGGGTGGGGGAATGTAAATGACTGTAGCTTTATAAAAAAGAAAATAAGTACATGGGTTACTGTTAGTGCCAACATACAGTTTATTTTTAATGGTGTTTTGATATATTAATGCCAATTAACGTTAACGTCTTATTTACAAGTATTGATTGATTGATTGATTGAATGAGTGATGGGTTATTTTGTTTGCTTTTAGGTGTCGTCATGTGCCATTAACGTAATGAACAGACAGTGAACAAGCATGCATTATGCTTTAAAGTACTCTGTGCTCTTGTGCAATGTTAATAACTTACAATAAGAAAAAGTTTTATTATAACACATGGCGTTAGCACTAAATACAACAAGTGAGCAAGTTGGTTTACCACGTGGGTTAAATTTAAAATCAGAACATGATCGATGGTTAACATTTGAATCCTGGCCTTAGGCTTTTTGTCGACGCATGAACTTGCAAAAGCCGTTTTTTTTTTTACTTGAACCGAGAAGATGTGGTGCGCTGTGTGTTTTGTCGTATTGAACTTTCACACTGGGAAGCAGGGGATGATCCCTTTAGAGACCATTTGCGATGGTCTCCTCACTGTCCTTACATGCTTGGAAAGCAAGTGGGTAACCTACCCGTGCATTCATTTTACCGAACCACAAGGCCTTTATTATTATTATTATTATTTATTTACCATAAATCGTACACGAAGTATGGAAGGCCTAGTGAAAAAGGGCAAGCCCCACATACATATTTCATGCTTCACAGGCACAGCTTACATCTACATTTGTTTTAACAATATTTACAAGATTTACAAAGATATTTGCAGTATTTACATATTTAGAATATTGACATATTACATTTTCCTGTTCACTCACTCTCTCACGCACACACTTTCATAACCTCGATCACGCGATACATTCATTCATTCCATTCAGATACTCATTCATTCAGCGAGACAATCAATCACTCATACAGACGTTTATTTATACAATGTACCTTTTTACGTACGGCTTGACTTTCCTAAGAGGCAAGATCTTGGCCTCCCCTGGCAACGCGTTCCATAGCCGTGCAGAGCGGCCGTAGAAACCTGTCAGGTAAGCATTGCTACGTGCGAAGGGCGGAACGAGAGTTACACCTCGTCCTCTCCGAACTGAGCGATATGCCAATGACAGTCGGCAAAAAGGGTCAATATTAACGGAACCTGTAAGGGATTTTTTAAGAAAAATTAGATCAATTTGTTTGGCTGTTGCCTCTATAG
This sequence comes from Meconema thalassinum, assembly GCA_946902985.2. Classification (NCBI taxonomy): domain Eukaryota; kingdom Metazoa; phylum Arthropoda; class Insecta; order Orthoptera; family Tettigoniidae; genus Meconema; species Meconema thalassinum. The sequence goes on along the minus strand of OX336392.1, from coordinate 509,214,053 downwards.
ATGGAAATTTTGACAAAGGGGAAGGGGAATAACGAGCTATTAGCCTCTCTGCGCGGCGCTGTACACGCTGGAGCTTGTTTATGTTTTCCGCTGTAGTGGGATGCCAAGCAGGTAAGCCGTACGTTAATATCGGACGGACCATGCATGTGTAAGCCATCCTGAAGGCTCTAGGTTTACAGCCTCTCATGTTTCTGTACAAGAAACCCAGAACTTTGGTGGCCTTACATCTTGCCTCTTCACTTTGTATGTTCCAATTCAGGGTGTCGGAAATTGTTACCCCTAATAACTTTAAGTTTGTGCACTGTGGGATGACACTGTTCATAATTTTGTATTCATTCTCAATGGGTTTTTGTGACCTGGTTATTCTTATGTATTTACATTTTTGTACATTTATATTTAAATTATTCACAGAACACCACAGCGATAAGTTGTCCAGATCTGATTTAAGACAGAGGGAATCTTCTTCACATTTAATGCCCCTGTATAGCACGGTGTCATCTGCATATAGTGACATTGATGAGGTGACACAGCCAGGAAGATCGAGCACATAGTGAAGAGAAGAGGTCCGATCACAGAGCCCTGAATCACTCCAGAAGTAACTTGAGCAGCCTGCGATCGAGCTCCTCCGTACACCACACACTGCGTTCGACCCTCTAGGAATGACCTCACCCATGCAAGTAAGCTACCCCGTATGTTAAGCTGCTGTAGCTTTAACAAAAGTCTTTCATGAGACACTCGATCGAAGACCTTAGCCCAATCCAGTGCAATACAGTCCACTTGTTTCACTTCTGGCTGATTCAAGTAGAACTGAAACTCATCAATGACTTTTGTCAATAGAGTAGTGCAAGAACGACCCGGAAGAAAACCGTGCTGATTTGGGTCGAGCAGATTGTTCTCCCGCAGGAATTCCAGCACACTGTTTGCTACTAGCCGCTCCATACATTTACAAATTATAGATGTTAGACACACCGGTCTGTAATTTGCAACATCCTCTCTGTCACCTTGCTTATAGATTGGCACCACGTTAGCACATTTCCACCCACACGGCACAGAACCTTGGTTGATAGACAGGTTGAATAACGCACACAGAGAGGGCGCTAATGCTTCCGCACACTGCAGCAGGATCCGCCCGGGAACATCATCTGGGCCGGTCGCCGCATGTGGTCTAATCTTCCGTAGGCTCTGAATCACCTCAGTTGTTGTGAAGTACAGGTTGGAGAGTGGGAGGGGTGGAAGTGATGACCTTGGCAGAAGCAGGTTCATGGTCATATCCGGCTTAGAAAAGTTCTGCTTGAAACTGTCACTGAACGCTGTTGCAATATCTTGGGGTGCACTGAGGAATGTACCGTTACAGTGAAATGAGGCTGGCGCAGCGGTGCCGCGTCTTCTGGACAAAAATTTCCACATTTCACTGGTGCTGCTTATTTTGTGAATATAATTGTCGTATGTTTCGCGAATTAATTTCTTTGTTTGGTTCCTGATGTTCTTGTATTTTTCCCACATGATGTCAGTTGAGCAACTTTTCCATTTCTTGTATAAAACGTTCCTTTTCCTAATCATTTTAATGACTTCCTTCGTCACCCAAGGAGAATTTTTCTTCCTACTAATGGTTATTTTCGGTATAGCTATATCCACACATTCAAAGAAACTTTTTCGCCAGGCGTGCCACACTAAGTTGATGTCGCTGGTGTCCAGAATACATGGGGTGGGAAGGTGTTTGAGGAATAAAGATGATAGCAGTGTCCAGTCTGCCTTTTTGTAATTGTATACTGTCCTCACTGTGCTCTTGCTGCGTGGTTTGTTGTAATGCAATGTGGTAAAGATGGCTGCGTGATCACTGAAACCGGGTATGACTTCTGCTTTCTGTACGGAGGAAGGAAGGCTTGTGAGGAATAGGTCTATTGTGGAGCGTGTAGTTTGTGTGATTCGAGTTGCTTCGGTTATCAATTGGTCTAGGAATAAATCGTAGAATGCGGTAAGGAATTCATTAGCAATGGGATCCTTGGGAGTGGGAGGAGAGTTTTGCCAGTCTATTTCTAAATTAAAATCGCCTGTTATGTAAATGGCCTTGTATTTGTGCTGGATGTATTGTACACGACGGAGGGACTCCAAAAGTTCATCATTGATGTGCCGAGTTGAATTTGGAGCACGGTATACAGAGCCTATTAGAAATGTATTGTTCGCACACGTGAATTCCACCCACACAGCCTCAGCCTCAGTTTCAAGCTCCCGTTGGCGAACAGGCCTTAACTCAGGTTTCATGGCTATTAGTACCCCTCCCCCTGATGTCCAGGTTCGATCTTTGGGGAACATGGTGTATGTTACCGGAAATATTTCTGGGTCGTTAGTGGATTTTTTCAGCCATGTCTCCCCTGAACACACAATTGACGGATTAAGTGCTGTGAGACAAGAACGTAGGTCCGGTTGTTTGGAGGGACATGTTACACTTCGAGCATTGAATGAAAAAATGGACAATGCTTTGCCATCCGAGGGTGTTACGTCACTATCTACACTATTTGCACTCTGTGTCGATGTATTAAAAAATGAGTTAGAGAACTGAGGTAAAGAACAGTTCCAACACAGCCACGATTGTTTCCCAGTGGTGATTATTTTGTGTTTCGAAGCACTGATTTTTGCACAAGTTCTGTGCGCTTGAGAGTGGCAAGATGTACATGTCACAAATAACTGATTCACACGACCCTTCGAATCACAAATTACACACACCTTATTCGGCCCTGGGTTCATCTCCACATCTCCACTGAGGGCCACAGACAGCACCACGAGATGTAATAATGTAGCGGGCGGTCTGGCAACCCCGCGCAGTGCTGGGCGCCCTCTGCCTGCTGCCGTGACTATCAGCCCCTCGCTTCCACACCATGTGAGAGAAGATATATTGAGTTTACAAACTACCATGAGGTGTTCCTTCAGGTCCGAGTTCACACACGAGTCTTCAATTGTTAAAGAATGATCGAGGATCTTTTTCGAGGCACCCACTGAGCTTTTTACTAGGTAGAACACGAGGAAAAGTTGGAGCACTCTGACTGCTACACGCCTGCTGGCCGCCATCTTGAGCCTTTAGCCGCTACTTACGTTGCTGAATCACAAATAAATAATAATAATGATGTATTACCAGCCAACGGTAGTGTCGATATATGTGGTCCATATGCCATAGACATTGTTGAATTGGCGTGTGCTTTTGAAAAATTGGGAGTTTGCAAGACTAAAGCACTAGCACACCCAGAGTACAGCTCTGTTGAAAAACGTTTCGAATCTTATAAAAATGTTTGGCCATTAATATTAAAACACCTTACCAAACAGCTAAGTGAAGCTGGATTTTTTTATACTGGTGAAGGGGATAAAACAATATGTTTTTATTGTGGATTTGCTTTAAAGGATTGGCAAATGACTGATGACCCTTTTGTGCAACACGCTCGTTGGTTACCAAACTGTAAATACATGGTGTTGTTTAAAGGTCAGGAATTTGTGAACACTATTCGTAAAGAAAAAGTGATTGCAGCACAAGACATAAAAGTGCCTTTAGAGTTAGAACACGCGGAGCAAATACATAAGGCTGAAATAAAAGACTTGTGTTACGAACAGATACAAAAGTGTGACCAACAATTATGTAAAATTTGTTATCAAGATGAACTAGGTGTTGTATTTTTACCCTGTGGACACATGATAGCCTGTGTCAAGTGTGCATTAGAACTTAACACTTGTGCTATATGCAGAAAAGTAGTATCTGCTACAGTTAGGGCATTTCTTGCATAACTAGTATAATTTATTCGCCATGGATAGTGCAAAATCCCTAATTGCACAATATTATTAAAGCTGTTTTAGAGTGTAATAGATATGCTTTTGTTTTGTTTATAGACTACTACAATGAATGTTTTGAATGCTGTGGGACAATCATGTGGCTTAGAGACAAAGAAGCTCAGCGAATTGCCAACGCATATTCCATTCCGCATTATCAAGATTCGGAAATTGAAAACAGCATATGGTGATCGTGTACTTTGTGTATGTGAAAACATTGAGACATTTCTGCCTATACGGTTTAATGATATGTCGGAGAGTGTTTTTGATGAAGTCAATAATGCTGTGCAACCTGTACACTTAATTTATGAAGGTTTTAAAAACAATAGGTGCATGGTTCGTTTTAATTAAATAAAGAAATAATGTGAAATAATAATGGAAAATATAAGTAATGACAATATACTGAAAAAGAAAGAAAATATGTGTATAGAATAGTAATGTTTTAGTGTTTAGTGTTGTCTTTAAAAATATTATGATGAAACCAAAACAAATGTTTATAAAGTTTGTAAATAAATGCAAAATGATGTTACAATGCTGTCTTATTTTATACAAAGTTAGTATATTTAACATTGCAGAGTATACATGATTATGACAATAAATGCACACTGAATACAAGCCTTTCTCACTTTACAATAGTCTGTTATAGTTTTAAACACAAGGCTTGTTGTAGATCATTTTATAGCAATGTCCATTCAATGTTGTTTTCGAAAAGTGGGGAAGCCGCAATGGTTGTATTGACATAAAAAAAACTTATGGTTATTACTATTTAGTCAATTTGATCCCCTTGCATATCAAGAGCAGATGACCTAGTTGTTCCACTCTTTAAAACGACAACAACAACACTACCTCTTGCATAGTTTGTGATGTTGATGGCTCTTGCGACGTGGAAGATGGATTAAAAATAACTTTGAGAACAGGGGTTAAACGTTGATCATTAAACAATGCACTATTTTGAGTAGCAATATGGTTTTCTTGATTTTTTATCGACGGCAACTGTGTTTCATGCGGTACACTACATTGATGATCACTGACACTTAAAACCTTACTATTTTTACTTTTTAGGTCACCACGACAATGTTTGGAACGTTGCTTTGAACAACGCCAAATAACAGTTCCATTTTTATTGGTTCGTTTCACAATATATGAATATCCTTTATAGTATGCATAAGGCTTACCATACCTAGTCACTGATACTTCCATATCAACTGTCAAGCATAGACTAAGCTCTAGTAAAGTCAACTTGGTAATAAGAATACTAGTTTAATGTGAGAGCAAATATGAATCCAAAGAGTTCAGGTAAAAGTGAAAGCAAATAAGCAAATATTAGAAACAAGTGTTGGGGTAAAAGTGGTCGCAAAGTGGTAGACCCATTACACAATAATTTCAGCACGACGAAGCTCTTGTTCAATTTCTTTGATTTCCCAATCGTGACCGATATGCCCAGCTTGTCGTAAAGCATGCAATTGTCGAAGCCGTTGAATTAGCTTACTGGGTTTGTTCCAGTATACAAATTTAACAAATGGATTTTTAGGTGTAAACAAAGCATTACCATGATCATGATCATTATCATCATCATGATCACCATTATCATCATGACCATCATCACTGTTACTATATAGTCCTTTTTGATCCTCTTGCAATACCACTATATTTATAGTCTGAGTTGATTTTGATAGTGTTGAAGGTTTCTTGGACGTTGACAACTGTCCTAACATGACGTTTTGAGGACATGATAAGTCCTTTTGAACAAACACTGCACTATCTTTAGCCGCAATATCGTTTTCTTGAACTTGCTTTTTAGCATTTTTATAATTGTTTGTAAACAGTAAGCGTGGTTCGTTTCGAGCACTACATTGATGAACACTCACACTTAAAACCTTTCCATTTTTACTTTTCAGATTGCCTCGACATTTTGTTGACCTCTCTTTTGAGCATCGCCAGAATATTATTCCATTTACATTCTGGCGATTATAGTTATAGGAGTAGCCTTGATAGAGTGCACGTAGCCTACCTTTGTTGGTTGTTATAAGTTCCAAAGTAGTTGATGATGATGATAATTGTTGTTTTAAGGGGCCTAACATCTAGGTTATCGGCCCCTGATGGTTTGGGTGATCGTGAAGATGAAAATGAAAAGCGACCTTATAAACTAAAACTAACTACTAACCGACATACAAGAAGAAGAAATGGAAAAATAAAGGAGAATAAGGCAAATAAAGGACAGGAGGAAAATAAATGCCCTCAACCCTCGAAGAAGGCGGGTTGAGGGACTTGGAAGGAAGGAGAGCCATGAAAGACAGATAGGAAAGTGAAAGAGGAGAGGGTCCGCCCCAAAGGTAAGGGACAAAAGGGGAAAACGGACCCAGCTCAGGAATCCCTCGGGGTCGCCAACTCCCGAACTCACCAGCCGTGAGCCCCTGAGGGTGTAGCATTATCCAGGGTGCACCAAAGTGGTGGGGCTATATACACCCGGCCTCCTTGAGGGCCTTGAGCACAAGGCAGGAGGTAAAAGGAAAAGAACAAGAAGGCTGACCCCTCGCAGAAGGAGGGAATCAGAAAAGATGAGACAAGGGCCAATTAAGGCGGGAAAGGAAAAGACTCCCTAGGCCTCGGATACCCTAATACCGTCGGGGTCGGAAGAGAACAAGAGTTGACCAAGTGAAGTCGACAGGAAAGAAGACAGAGAGGAGCCCGGCACAAGTAAGTGGAAGCAATGCCAGACTCAGCTGGGGCCCCGTGGTCGCCAACCCACGCCCACTAGAAGTGAGCCCCTGGGGGATTCCAAAGTAGTAACTGACCTGTCAGTACGATGTTCACACTACAAAGGTTACAACTGTTTTGCTGATGGAGTGACCTACCATAAGCTTATATATTGGCTTATGTGTTGGCTTTTTGTGTTGGCTTTTGTGTTGGCTTATGTGTTGGCTTTTTGTGTTGGCTTTTCGTGTTGGCTTTTCGTGTTGGCTTTTGTGTTGGCATTTCGTGTTGACTTTTTGTGTTGGCTTTTCGTGTTGGCATTTCGTGCTGGCTTTTGTGTTGGCTTTTCGTGTTGGCTTTTTGTGTTGGCTTTTCGTGTTGGCATTTCGTGTTGGCTTTTCGTGTGGGCTTTTTTGTATTGGCCTTTTATGTTGGGTTTTGTATTGGCTTTTCGTGTTGGCTTTTTGTGTGGGCTTTAGTATTGGCTTTTGTATTGGCTTATTTGACAAGTTATTTGTGTCAATGTATTTAGTGGATTTTTTTCTTGGTGTTGGAAAGTAGTTGAAAGAGAGGGAATATTTAAAGACTTAACCTCAGCTCACTAACCTAACCTAACCTAACTTTACCTAACCTAACCTTTCAACTCTCAGATGTTAATTAAATTCTGTGCATAGTCGAGTTGGAACCCAAGACCTCAGGGGTAAAAAAACAATAATTTTTGACGGCTTATTTTGGTAACTTATTTTAATGGCTAACCTAACTTTACCTAACCTAACCTAACCTCAGCTCACTTTGGATATTACTAGTAAGTGTTCATATCCTCTGCTAGGTAGCATGCTAGTAGTACAGGTAGAGCTCATATTTACCGCTAGGTATCAGAAACATACTTTGCATGTTGCATGTGACACTTGTGAAGTTTAACCACATGCAAGACATGCTTGTATAAGTTCTCTATTTAAACTCAATATACAATTAACCACTAAATGTTCAGAACTAACATGTATAGCCATGTTTAGGGTATATAGGAGACCCTTAGCAAGAAAGGCTGTCTAACCCACGAGTGTACAGCCTTGTCATACGCAGTAAGCACCTGTTGGCAGAAAACAACAACAACAACAATTTGAGAAAGCCAACAAAAAACTGTTTCCATTAAATACATTAATGGATATGTTGTTGGCATTCTCAAATTGTTGTTGTTGTAGTTGTTGTTTTCTGCCAACAGGTGCTTACTGCGTATGACAAGGCTGTACACTCGTGGGTTAGACAGCCTTTCTTGCTAAGGGTGTCCTATATACCCTAAACATGGCTATACATGTTAGTTCTGAACATTTAGTGGTTAATTGTATATTGAGTTTAAATAGAGAACTTCTACAAGCACGTCTTGCATGTGGTTAAACTTCACAAGTGTCACATGCAACATGCAAAGTATGTTTCTGCTACCTAGCGGTAAATATGAGCACTACCTGTACTACTAGCATGCTACCTAGCAGAGAATATGAACAGTTACTAGTAATATCCAAAGTGAGCTGAGGTTAGGTTAGGTTAGGTAAAGTTAGGTTAGCCATTAAAATAAGTTACCAAAATAAGCCGTCAAAAATAATTGTTTTTTTACCCCTGAGGTCTTGGGTTCCAACTCGACTATGCACAGAATTTAATTAACATCTGAGAGTTGAAAGGTTAGGTTAGGTTAGGTTAGGTTAGTGAGCTGAGGTTAAGTCTTTAAATATTCCCTCTCTTTCGACTACTTTCCAACACCAAGAAAAAAAATCCACTAAATACATTGACACAAATAACTTGTCAAATAAGCCAATACAAAAGCCAATACTAAAGCCCACACAAAAAGCCAACACGAAAAGACAATACAAAAAGCCAACATAAAAGGCCAATACAAAAATGCCAACACGAAAAGCCAACACGAAATGCCAACACGAAAAGCCAACACGAAAAGCCAACACGAAATGCCAACACGAAAAGCCAACACAAAAAGCCAACACGAAAAGCCAACACGAAAAGCCAACACAAAAAGCCAACACATAAGCCAACACAAAAGCCAACACAAAAAGCCAACACAAAAAGCCAACACATAAGCCAATATATAAGCTTATGGTAGGTCACTCCATCAGCAAAACAGTTGTAACCTTTGTAGTGTGAACATCGTACTGACAGGTCAGTTACTACTATGGAACTTATTACAACCAACAAAGGTAGGCTACGTGCACTCTATCAAGGCTACTCCTATAACTATAATCGCCAGAATGTAAATGGAATAATATTCTGGCGATGCTCAAAAGAGAGGTCAACAAAATGTCGAGGCAATCTGAAAAGTAAAAATGGAAAGGTTTTAAGTGTGAGTGTTCATCAATGTAGTGCTCGAAACGAACCACGCTTACTGTTTACAAACAATTATAAAAATGCTAAAAAGCAAGTTCAAGAAAACGATATTGCGGCTAAAGATAGTGCAGTGTTTGTTCAAAAGGACTTATCATGTCCTCAAAACGTCATGTTAGGACAGTTGTCAACGTCCAAGAAACCTTCAACACTATCAAAATCAACTCAGACTATAAATATAGTGGTATTGCAAGAGGATCAAAAAGGACTATATAGTAACAGTGATGATGGTCATGATGATAATGGTGATCATGATGATGATAATGATCATGGTAATGCTTTGTTTACACCTAAAAATCCATTTGTTAAATTTGTATACTGGAACAAACCCAGTAAGCTAATTCAACGGCTTCGACAATTGCATGCTTTACGACAAGCTGGGCATATCGGTCACGATTGGGAAATCAAAGAAATTGAACAAGAGCTTCGTCGTGCTTAAATTATTGTGTAATGGGTCCACCACTTTGCGACCACTTTTACCCCAACACTTGTTTCTAATATTTGCTTATTTGCTTTCACTTTTACCTGAACTCTTTGGATTCATATTTGCTCTCACATTAAACTAGTATTCTTATTACCAAGTTGACTTTACTAGAGCTTAGTCTATGCTTGACAGTTGATATGGAAGTATCAGTGACTAGGTATGGTAAGCCTTACGCATACTATAAAGGATATTCATATATTGTGAAACGAACCAATAAAAATGGAACTGTTATTTGGCGTTGTTCAAAGCAACGTTCCAAACATTGTCGTGGTGACCTAAAAAGTAAAAATAGTAAGGTTTTAAGTGTCAGTGATCATCAATGTAGTGTACCGCATGAAACACAGTTGCCGTCGACAAAAAATCAAGAAAACCATATTGCTACTCAAAATAGTGCATTGTTTAATGATCAACGTTTAACCCCTGTTCTCAAAGTTATTTTTAATCCATCTTCCACGTCGCAACAGCCATCAACATCACAAACTATGCAAGAGGTAGTGTTGTTGTTGTCGTTTTAAAGAGTGGAACAACTAGGTCATCTGCTCTTGATATGCAAGGGGATCAAATTGATGATGATGATGATAATTGTTGTTTTAAGGGGGCTAACATCGAGGTTATCGGCCCCTAATGAAATGAAATGGCGTGAAATGAAAGGATGTAGATAAAAACAACTCACGGCCATGGATGGAGCGAAAATGGTGTTTATAATACAGACAGTGAGCCCCAAAAATTATGCCTTATTTGAATAAAAAGAATAAAAGGCGGATGGTAAAAAAGGATAAAACAAATAAGGCATAGTGAACAATACAATACATAACACAATAAAAATCATAAAACAGATTTAACCAGAATTAAAAGTCGTCACTACACATTAAAACTTAAAAAAGTAACCACTCTCCCTCATGAACCGGATGACAAGGTCAGCTGACGGCCCGTCATCACGGAGAATAAGGGAGAGGGTATTAGGCAGTTTAAGAGTCCCTCGCAGATCGGCCAGATGCACACACTCCAAGGATCAAATTGACTAAATAGTAATAACCATAAGTTTTTTTTATGTCAATACAACCATTGCGGCTTCCCCACTTTTCGAAAACAACATTGAATGGACATTGCTATAAAATGATCTACAACAAGCCTTGTGTTTAAAACTATAACAGACTATTGTAAAGTGAGAAAAGCTTGTATTCAGTGTGCATTTATTGTCATAATCATGTATACTCTGCAATGTTAAATATACTAACTTTGTATAAAATAAAACAGCATTGTAACATCATTTTGCATTTATTTACAAACTTCATATACATTTTTTTTGGTTTCATCATAATATTTTTAAAGACAACACTAAACACTAAAACATTACTATTCTATACACATATTTTCTTTCTTTTTCAGTATATTGTCATTACTTATATTTTCCATTATTATTTCACATTATTTCTTTATTTAATTAAAACGAACCATGCACCTATTGTTTTTAAAACCTTCATAAATTAAGTGTACAGGTTGCACAGCATTATTGACTTCATCAAAAACACTCTCCGACATATCATTAAACCGTATAGGCAGAAATGTCTCAAAGTTTTCACATACACAAAGTACACGATCACCATATGCTGTTTTCAATTTCCGAATCTTGATAATGCGGAATGGAATATGCGTTGGCAATTCGCTGAGCTTCTTTGTCTCTAAGCCACATGATTGTCCCACAGCATTCAAAACATTCATTGTAGTAGTCTATAAACAAAACAAAAGCATATCTATTACACTCTAAAACAGCTTTAATAATATTGTGCAAATAGGGATTTTGCACTATCCATGGCGAATAAATTATACTAGTTATGCAAGAAAGGCCCTAACTGTAGCAGATACTACTTTTCTGCATATAGCACAAGTGTTAAGTTCTAATGCAAACTTGACACAGGCTATCATGTGTCCACAGGGTAAAAATACAACACCTAGTTCATCTTGATAACAAATTTTACATAATTGTTGGTCACACTTTTGTATCTGTTCGTAACACAAGTCTTTTCTTTCAGCCTTATGTATTTGCTCCGCGTGTTCTAACTCTAAAGGCACTTTTATGTCTTGTGCTGCAATCACTTTTTCTTTACGAATAGTGTTCACAAATTCCTGACCTTTAAACAACACCATGTATTTACAGTTTGGTAACCAACGAGCGTGTTGCACAAAAGGGTCATCAGTCATTTGCCAATCCTTTAAAGCAAATCCACAATAAAACATATTGTTTTATCCCCTTCACCAGTATAAAAAAATCCAGCTTCACTTAGCTGTTTGGTAAGGTGTTTTAATATTAATGGCCAAACATTTTTATAAGATTCGAAACGTTTTTCAACAGAGCTGTACTCTGGGTGTTGCTAGTGCTTTAGTCTTGCAAACTCCCAATTTTTCAAAAGCACACGCCAATTCAACACTGTCTATGGCATATGGACCACATATATCGACACTACCGTTGGCTGGTAATACATCATTATTATTATTTATTTGTGATTCAGCAACGTAAGTAGCGGCTAAAGGCCTTGTGGTTCGGTAAAATTAATGCACGGGTAGGTTACCCACTTGCTTTCCAAGCATGTAAGGACAGTGAGGTGACCATCGCAAATGGTCTCTAAAGGGATCATCCCCTTCTTCCCAGTGTGAAAGTTCAATACGACAAAACACACAGCGCACCACATCTTCTCGGTTCAAGTAAAAAAAACGGCTTTTGCAAGTTCATGCGTCGACAAAAAGCCTACAGGCCAGGATTCAAATGTTAACCATCGATCCTGTTCTGATTTTAAATTTAACCCACGTGGTAAACCAACTTGCTCACTTGTTGTATTTAGTGCTAACGCCATGTGTTATAATAAAACTTTTTCTTATTGTAAGTTATTAACATTGCACATGAGCACAGAGTACTTTAAAGCATAATGCATGCTTGTTCACTGTCTGCTCATTACGTTAATGGCACATGACGACACCTAAAAGCAAACAAAATAACCCATCACTCATTCAATCAATCAATCAATCAATCAATCAATCAATCAATCAATACTTGTAAATAAGACGTTAACGTTAATTGGCATTAATATATCAAAACACCATTAAAAATAAACTGTATGTTGGCACTAACAGTAACCATGTACTTATTTTCTTTTTTATAAAGCTACAGTCATTTACATTCCCCCACCCTCCCTTTAACCAATATATAAACAAAAATGAATGTCATGTCATTTTGTTTACATTATCATGTTCAAACCTGTGGATATTCGTTGAGTCCATAGGAAACCACCCATAAATTAAATTTATTGTTTTTATTTTTAGAAAATCGAACATGGCCTTGTACTTTTCCCAGTCAACAACAACAACATAGCCATTAATCAAGAAAGCAATCATTGTCCCAGTCATGTACAGGTAATGAATTTTTTTTTGTCTACGAGTTTTCAGTAGTGGTAAAATGGAATAGCATTTTTAAGTTGGACTTACCTGAGTTTTAAACAGTTCACTCTTTGGCAGTGGTTTCGCTTTAGTGCGTTTCGGTTTTTTTCAGCGACTGCTACGGCGGTAAGGCCATTCTTTCCAAGTTTCTAAAAATAAATAAAATAAACCGCTATAAATACCTAAATTCAGGTTAATACATACATTTCATAAAATAAAACATAAAACAAAAAATGAAACAAGTTAGTTTAAAAAAATCATCTCACCTTTACTTGCAGTGACTTGTTGCTCTCCCCCTTTAGTGGGCTCAAAAGTGCAATGGTTTCTTCTCCCTCAGACATGTAAGGTATGCCGGTTATCTGCAAACAAATAAATAAAATCATTAATTACCTAATCAATAAATAATTGCTTGTAAATATATATATTAATCAATAAATGTATAAATGAATAAATATATGAATAAATACCTACCCCACAACAAGGTTAAGTATTTTCCACCAACACCAAAACTGTTAAACAAGACCAGGGGTTTCATGCAACGCAGTGTGTTCAAAGGTAGTCCACCCAAGTGAGAGTGGGAATGATAACGACATGTCTTTATATATGCTACGTTGCATGTATAATCATTTTTTCCCCACGCTTTGAACATTCTGTTATCGGTCACGTGAACAGCTAACGCCCAAAGTGAACACCTGTGGCGAATCAAATTTCACATGAACTTGCATTTTGTCACGTACGAAGCAAGACAGGATGTAACTTGTTAACAATTATCGCGCATGTGGAAAGCTAACGTCCCAAGCGAACACCTGCGGTAGATCAAATTTCACATGAACTTGCATTTTGTCACGTACGAAGCAAAACAAGATGTAACTTGTTTAGCGTACATGTGGTTTCACACATGTGTGTGCATGCATTTCACACTCCCCTGCCACCACGATGGTAAGATTATTTCACCTTCAAGCGTCATGGTCATTTTTTCCATTGCACCTGTTGTCAAGTCAGATCAACGCCTTTCAATAAGCTCAAATGACATTCACCTCTTGCTTCTCGGCAAGTTTGTTTTCTGTACTCGCTTCGACCAACATAGAACCAAGTTCTCATCACCGTTTACACGTTAATGGTAAAATATCAGAAAACGCACGCTCGCTCTGTCATTCACCGACCCGCCGAAATAGCGATTGTTCTATTAAGCATGGTCCTTGTGCTAAGCAACAGGTTCGTTGAAACACACACACCCAGCCGTATTGTCTCTCTCAACCACCACGCTTCATAAACATTATAAACAGGTAACGGTAAAGAAAAAAGTTTTTTCAACATGTATGGCGTTAGACCCTTTGTGAATTATTTTTTGGAAAAAAATAACTACCACATTTGAAAGGGGGCGTTAGCCCGAGTCCTAGGACACCTCGTACACGTCTATAGCGTTATTGGTTCGTGAGATATCGGCAAAAATCACAAAAAACACGTGTTTACCCCAAAATCGAGTTTCCCAAATTTTTTAAAATTAAATTACGAGTGGTCCATAGCAAAGAAGACATCACCCCGAGTCCTTGGACCCGTCGTACATGCCTCTAGCGTTATTGGTTCGTGAGATATCGGCAAAATCACAAAAAACACATGTTTACCCCAAAATCGAGATTCCAACATTTTTTTAAAATTATAACGAGTGGTCCATAGCAAAGAGGACGTCACCCCGAGTCCTTGGACCCCTCGTTCATGCCTCTAGCATGATTGGTTCGCGAGATATTAAAAGCGAATGACCTTTTAGTTTTGGACTTTTAATTAAATAAAGAGCCTAGAGGAAAGTAGGGGGCATCACTACGAGTGCTAGGACACCCTGTATGTTCAAATCCGACCATTGGTTAGCGAGATATCAGCTTCGGGGCAAATACGATGATGATGATGATAATAATTGTTGTTTTAAGGGGCCTAACATCGAGGTTATCGGCCCCTAATGAAATGAAATGGCGTGAAATGAAAAGATGTAGATAAAAACAACTCACTGCTATGGATGAAGCGAAAATGGTGTTTATAAAACAGACAGTGAGCCCCAAAAATTATGCCATATTTGAATAAAAAGAATAAAAGGCGGATGGTAAAAAAGGATAAAACAAATAAGGCATAGTGAACAATACAATACATAACACAATGAAAAACATAAAACAGATTTAACCAGAATTCAAAGAGAAGGTGTGCCACGTTTAGGTGGGCGCCGCAAGTGCACACAGGAGGATCTTCTCTCTTTAGCAAGTGGGAGTGCGTAGCAATCCCATGGCCGATCCGGAGTCGACAGAGTACCACAGCTTCCTTCCGGAGAGATCGGAAGGAAGATTTCCACACCTTCGTTGTCTCCTTGATGCCTCTCAGTTTGTTGGGTGGAGGCGTGGTACGCCATGCCTCCTCCCAATGCGACAGGATCGAATGCCGCAACTGAGAGCGCACATCACTAGAAGGAACCTTATACGGTAGCGAGGGCAGTGCGACTGCCTCTCTCGCCGCCTGATCAGCAAGCTCGTTTCCCGCAATACCCATGTGGCTAGGAAGCCACACAAAGGTCACCCCGGTTCCAGCGTTACGCGAACTGACGAGCTGGTCGTGCACACGCTGGACCAACGGGTGCTTCGGGAAACACACATCGATCGCCTGCAGCGCACTCAGAGAGTCAGTACACACAAGAAAGTGCTGGTGATCGTCTGATAACGTGTACCGCAGAGCCTCTAAGATGGCATAGAGCTCCGCAGTGTACACGCCACAGGCCTCGGGAAGTGAAAAGAGAAACCGACGATCCTCAACCACAAATGCACAGCTTACTTTCTCGTTTACCCTCGAACCGTCCGTGAATACAAGCCCTGATCCCGGATACCGTGTCACCACGGAATGGAACAGCCTCCGATGGATGGAGGAGTCCGTGTCCGACCTGGGGCCAGTGTGCAGATCCAGGATGATATCAGGGCGAGAGACCATCCACGGAGGGGCCTTGCTAGGTACTCGGACGATACAAGAGACAGAAGGAAATCGGAACTGACGGTATAAGTCAGCCAAGCGAATCCCCGCCGGCCGAGTGGCTCGGGCGAGCACATCATACAGCCGGCGATTCGGTTTGGAAAACAAACAGGGATAGCTTGGATGAAGGGGCATCTGTCGAATTGTTGCAGCATAGGTCAGCAGTACTTGTTGGCGCCTCAGGTGTAAAGGAGGTACGCCAGCCTCAGCGAGCAAGCTGACGACTGGGCTTGTCCGAAAGGCACCCGTCGCCAGCCTCACACCGCCGTGGTGGACACTGTCCAGTTTAACAAGCACTGACTTACGGGCCGAACCATATGCTACACTGCCATAATCCAACCTAAAATCAGTGACTTGTAAAAACGCAGGAGCACCGCGCGGTCTGCCCCCCATGATGTACCGCTAAGAAACCGCAACATGTTGAGTTTCTTAGCGCAGGCAGTTTTCAAACACCGCACGTGTGGTTCCCACGTCAATTTCCGATCGAAAAGGAGCCCAAGGAACCGGTACGCAGCAACGACCGACAAAGCTACATCGCCCAGTTAAAGTTCAGGATCAGGATGGAGAGTGCGCTTTCGGCAGAAATGGACAACCGAGGACTTAGCGGTTGAGAATCGAAAGCCATGCTCCAGTGTCCAGCGTTCCACTCTCCGAATAGCTTGTTGTAGCTGTCGTTCAGCGACCGCCATATTTTGCGCACTATAATGTAGAGCGAAGTCGTCTACATATAGCGACGGTACCACTGCTGGACCAGCAGCAGCGACTATACCGTTTATGGCAATCGCAAATAATGTTACGCTAAGCACCGATCCCTGTGGGACTCCGTTTTCCTGTATATGATATTGCGAATATGTCCCCCCTATTCGGACACGGAACAGGCGAAGGGACAGAAAATTCGCAATAAAAACCGGCAAGTTACCTCGGAATTTCCATTGACGCAGGGTAGAGAGGATGCCGTAACGCCAAGTGGTGTCATAGGCCTTCTCGAGGTCAAAGAAAACAGCGACTAGGTGCTGTCTCCGGAGAAAAGCGTCCTGTATGGCAGTCTCCAGGCGTACCAGATGGTCGTTGGTACACCGAGACGCCCTGAAACCACACTGGTATTCAGACAGGAGTCCCCGTTTCTCCAGGACCCACACCAGGCGCCGATTGACCATCCTCTCAAAGAGCTTGCACAAACAGTTAGTGAGACAAATAGGTCTGTAACTCCCTGTCAATTTGGGATCCTTATCGGGCTTCAAGATAGGTATAATGATACCTTCCTGCCATTGCGCTGGAAACACACCTTCCAACCAGATACGAATAAACACCCTGAGCAAATAACGATTGCTCTCATAGTTAAGGTGTTTAAGCATTTGGTTGTGAATATTATCCGGGCCAGGAGACGTGTCCCTGCAGAGCGCCAGCGCTCCGCGGAGTTCCCACTCCGTAAAGGGCACGTTGTACTCCTCCGAAGCGCGGGAAGCAAAACTAAGATGGAAACGGTCCGCTTCGCGCTTCAGGGCCACGAAGGCAGGGTCATAGTTATCGGAACCGGATATATCCGCAAAATACGAGGCGAGATGGTTTGCAACGCGATAAGGATCTGTAACCAGTTCATTAGCAATGGAAATTCCCGGTACAGTAGAAGATGTCTGAATTCCCGAAATGCGTCGTAGTTTTAGTCCACACTTGAGAGGAGGGGGTATGTGCCGTAATAGAAGACACATACCGTTCCCAGGATTATTTCTTACTCTGGCGAATAAGAATCCGTGCCTTGGCACGAAATTTCTTAAACGCCACCAAATTGGCCATGGTTGGACGCCGACGGTAGTGCTTGTGAGCTCGACGACGGTCTCTTATTGCCGCTGCAATATCCTCTGTCCACCAAGGAACGAGTTTGCGACGAGGAGTCCCAGAAAAGGATGGAATGGACTCTTCGGCGGCAGCAAGAAGCACATCGGTGATGTGCTGTACCTCGTCATCGACGCTCTGGCAACCAAGATCAACGAACACAGCTCGTTCTTGAAACGAGGGCCAATTTGCCCGCTTAAGAACCCAACGACTGGGGAACTCCACGGGCGTCTGGGTCAGATGGGTAAGAACGATCGGGAAATGGTCACTGTCACAGAGGTCGTCGTGTACATACCAACCAAATCGGGGGACCAGCGCACGGCTACACACACTCAAGTCAATGTGTGAGTACGTGCCGTGCGCTAAGCTAAAATGTGTAGCTTCCCCTGTATTTAATAGAGATAAATCCAACCCTTGAATTAAGCCCTCCACGTCCCTTCCTCTGGGGCAGGAAGATGGTGATCCCCATTGGGGGTGATGAGCGTTGACATCACCCACGATTAGGAAAGGGACTGGAAGTTGATCAACAAGATCAAAGACGTCATTAATATCAAGGGGCTGGTTCGGTGGAAGGTACACGTTACAAACTGTTGTCATAGCAGGCAGGGACACGCGAACTGCAATAGCTTCCAGAGGAGTGGCGAGTGGAAACTCCTCACTAAAGCAGTCAGAGCGAACGAAGGTACAAACGCCCCCGGAAGCCCGGGCGGCGTCTTGTCGCTCTTTAGAGTATAGGCGGAAACCTCTCAGAACAGTCTCGTGATCAGGTCTGAGGTTTGTTTCCTGTAGGCAGACTATACTCGCTGCGTATTGGGCAATAAGCTGACGGAGTTCTGTCAAATGCCTGTCATAACTGTTACAATTCCACTGTAACAGTGCCATTGTGTGAACTTAGGGAATAACGTGGAGCAGCAAGCTACTCCAACTTTGACTCTGGAGGATCTACAGTCACTACGTCGACTATAATCTCCATGTCCTCAGGCGAGGTCGTGGAGTGAATCGACTCGGTGGAAGATTTCATAGACGCAGTTCGGCGGCGGGGGGATCTCCGTGGGGAGCGCGCAGATCTGGGGACCGAAACGTCCCCAGGCGCAGAAGCATCCGCAGGTGTTCGCGCGGATGGCTTCCCCTTTTTGGGAGAAAGGGAATGCGTAGTGCGGGGTCCCTTCTTACCCGGGGGCCGATAACCTTGATGTTGGGCCCCTTAAAACAACAATTATCATCATCATCTTACCCGCCCCCGCCTCTTTAAGATATATAGACGGGTCAGGAGCCGAATTCCTGACCCTGGTCGACGATGCCGCCTCCGCCGGCTTCGGCGCGGCTTTCGCCGACCGTTTGGGTGGGGAGAAAGTCTTCGACTTCCTCCCGAGTGGGAGTAAGTCTTCAACTTCCTCCCCTGCTGTGCGGGCGGAGCTGCCTTCGCTCGCACAGCCTTCGTGCTGGCCGAAGGTGCAGTTGAAGTCACCTTCGGGCTTTCCGTTATTATCATAGGTGCTGGCTTCAGAACAGGTAACTCATTTGAAGGTTTCACAGCTGGTACAAAAGATGAGGTAGCCGGGACCAAATTTGGTATTATGGCTCTATAATCAATCGTTGGAGAAGGCGAAATCGTGGTATGGTACTTCTTGCGGGCTTCCTGGTAGGTGAGACCATCCAGGGTTTTGATCTCCTGGATTTTCTTCTCACGCAGGAATACAGGGCAGTTCCTGTCCCGAGGAGAATGAAATCCAGGGCAATTAGTGCACTGATAAGGTGTTGTGCACTCTTCCGCTTCGTGGGGTACCTTACCGCATGTTACACAGATGTCGGGGCTCGAGCATCGGGATAACATGTGGCCGAACTTCTGGCACTTATAACACCTCATTGGTGGAGGGATATAAGGCCGTACGTCACAACGGTAACTTGTAACCTTGACTTTCTCTGGGAGCACCGAAAGCTCAAAGGAAATAATGAAAGCACCAGTATCCACGATTTGACCATTGTCCTTGCGCGTAATGCGCCGGACATCAGTCACGTGACGGTGCTGCATATCCTCCTTGAGCTCCTCGTCAGTGTTCAGAATCAGGTCCCGGTGGAAAATAACTCCTCGGACCAAATTCAGGGACGTGTGCTTTTCCACTTTGACGGGAATGTCGCCAAAGTGGTCACATTGCAAAAGTCGTTCAACTTGCTCACCAGTCCTAGTCTTGAGCAACAAGCTACCGTTCCTCATCTTTTGTACTTTCTCAAGCTCACCATAGACACCTTCTACGTGGCGAGAAAACAAAATACTCTTTACCAGCTTGAAATCACCCCCATCTGTTCTGGTAGCTACCAGAAACTTGGGGGTGTTAGCACCCAGATTTTCACGCACAGATTGTTCCCAGGGGGTTGATCCCCGTAGGGAATCAAATGTTAAAGACTTGGGTGTAGGACCACCCTGTTTGGGTGTAGGACCACCCTGGTTGGGAATTTTTCTTTTGGAACCCATGGCCAGATCATCCTCCCCGAATGCCACCGACATCCGATCACGGGCTGTCACAGTAGGCGCTACCCAGCCAGGGCAAGGCCCGCCTAGCTTGGAAGGCATTGCCCGGGGGTCCGATGTTTTACAATGCCGTATCGGCATGTACCCCTTGGCATATACTGGATTTTACAGCTCAGACATTCGGCTGTGCGGGGACCTGCGTAGTCAGGCGGATACTACTGCACGGGTACATGGCACACCCACCTGTCGGCGCGGCCAAGACCGGAACAGGCTTTCGAGCGTAGTCGCAAGCGTAAGTGGCCCATCCCCTAACAGCACGCACATATAGAAATTTTGGTTGCCAAACCCTGAAAGCAGTTACGGAAAGAAGTGCGATATAACCTAATGAGAGTTATACCGCACGGGTGTATGTCTTTTAGAGCTGACTGTCAAACCCTCGAAAGGGGACCGTTCCAAGAAGCCCTTTTAGTCGCCTTTTACGACTGGCAGGGATTACCGTGGATGTATTCGCTTCCTCCCACCCACTGGGGGTCCAATTCACAAAACAACGCGGAGTCCTTAAAGTATAGCCAAGGTCGCCCCTTTTAGTCGCCTCTTACGACAGGCAGGGGATACCGGGGGTGTATTCTAAACCCCCCACCCACAGGGGGGGGGGGCAAATACGAGGCTTGCTCAATAAAAAGTGTCACAGCTCCCGTGTTACCCCACTACTTACAAAACACAATTTTTTTCTCTAGAGACTTGACATTTATTTTGGGGATAGGGAGCATAGGGATCTTTCATTTATGTCAAATAAACGTTTCTGTAGAGTTCCTAGTTTCCAAAATATAGGATTTTCAAACTTCGAGTTTTTTCAAAAAAACATAAAAAGTAAAAAAGTTTCATTATAGAAAATAAATGTCATAAAGACCATTCGTTTGGGCCATGGCATAACGTTCTATCATCTTTGGTTTTCAAACTATCACCAACTCTCGAAAACAAAAATTTTCAAAAAAAAAAATTCAAAAATATAACGAGTAGTCCATAGCAAAGAGGACGTCAGGCCGAGTCCAATGAAACGTCATTTGTTAAAATCCGACCATGGGTTCACGAGATATTGGCTTGGACACTCGCGGCGGCCATGACACTCGTTAGAACCATCACTACTCCCCTACTAACATGAAAAGAAAAAGAAGGCTGACCCCTCGCAGAAGGAGGGAATCAGAAAAGATGAGACAAGGGCCAATTAAGGCGGGAAAGGAAGAGACTCCCTAGGCCTCGGATACCCTAATACCGTCGGGGTCGGAAAAGAACAAGAGCTGACCAAGGGAGGTCGACAGGAATGAAGACAGAGAGGAGCCCGGCACAAGTAAGTGGAAGCAATGCCGGACTCAGCTGGGGTCCCGTGGTTGCCAACCCACGTCCCACTAGATGTGAGCCCCTGGGGGGTACAGATAATGAGCCTGTGTAAAAAGGATGGCTGGTGTTGCTATTGGACGCATGGCCAACAACAGTGGCAAGATGGCTTTCGAACTTCTAAATAAATTTTTTATATCTGAACTCATTCAACCTTTCATGAAGCAACAGACATTCTCTAAGGAGATAGTTCTCTTTATATTTAGAGGTATCGCTAAGCATTCTGCAATGCATGCTCAAGGAGTTGTCGACTATGGAGCAGTCATATTTGCAATGGAAGGCTTGAACGACAGGGATTCAGAGATCAGACAGGCAGCGACTCGTGTTATAGGATCAATAGCTCAGCACAATTCCTCCCTTACGAGAAATGTTGTGGATGCTGGGGCTTTGCCTTTCATATCGGACAACCTGAATGAAAATGAATTGACACTGAAGCAAGCTGGAGCTTCAGCCTTGTGTGGCATCACCAAACATAATTATAGCCTCGCTCAGCAGGTACTCACTACTGGTATTCTGCAAAATATGCTGAAGTTCCTGGAAGATCCAGACATCAAACTCAAGAGGCAGTTACTGGATATACTTGGGAATATAGCCATGCATGGACCAAGTGCACAAACAATGGATTCAACCAGGATAATCAACGTTGGCCTTCTGGAAGGAAAAAGCGAACTGGAACACATGGAGATACAAAATAAGTATTTGCCTACGAGGGATCACCGGAGCTATAGACGTAATTGAAGGCAGGTTAGTGAAGCCAACCTCACTTTCTGAGGACGCAACCACTGAAGCAAAGGCGGCGAATCAGAGTAAGCTTGATGTTTTTAATAAGGCGGATAGCCACACATACGTTACGAAAAATCATGCGTCTCACGTCAGCTCGCGAAGTGTGGTTAGAACTCCACAAACTATTTGACGGCATCTCTGAAGATAAAGTGTACAACTTATGCCTGCAATTTTTCAGCTACAAAAAGGCAAATGAGGATGACATCGCAACGCACGTTTCAAAATTAAAGAATCTGTGGAGTGAACTAAAGCAGGAAATGTCCAGAGATGCCGAAATCAACTCTGATCTGCCAGATGTATTTATGATTTGTAAAATTCTAGGTACACTGCCAGAAGAATATTTTTCGTTCAAGTCTAGCTGGATGTTGATTTCAAAAAGGGACATGACAGTCGACAACCTGACCAATCAGCTGTGTGCGTACGAGAGGGCGCTCAGGGGCAAAGGAGAATCACCTCAACAAGAAGCACTCTACTCGTATTCGTCCAAACAAAAAACCCAGCACCAGAACTCTTCGCAAAACTATCTCCAAAAGAGCAACAGAAAGAAAATATTCTGTCCTTACTGCAGGAGACCTCACCGCACCATGAATTAGTGTAGGAAGTGGATCGCTGATGGAAGACCGCCCAAGCCCAGCAACTCAGGAACATCAGAAAGCGGTGCCAACATGATTTTGGTCGCTATAACGTTGACTGGGATGGACTCAGAATGCAACTCTGACGACTGGTTTGTAGATAATGGAGCAACGAGCCATGTTTCTAGTAACAGGAACATTTTTAGGACATTTGAACCATTTTCTACGGAACATTCAGTGACCACAGCGAACGGTGTGAAGGTTGCGGCCATTGGAAAAGGTGACATCGACATCGAAGCAGTGGTTAACGGCGAGTGGCACAAGCTCACGTTGACTGATGTATGGTGCGTTCCTGGGATCCAGAGAAATCTATTCTCAGTCCTTGCAGCCCAATACAGAAACAAGGACAGCAGATTCGTCTCGCCAAGAGAGGTCTGCAATTTCGTCGTCAACGGCGAAGTGAGATTAATTGGCGTTCGTGAGCGGTTCGGTGGACTCTACAAGCTGAGAGTGAGGAGCGTGAACAACACTACATTCAATGAAGTCAACGCAAAGTCTCCAAAGTCAGAGGAAAAAGGGGACAAAACGCACCCTGCTCAGGAATCCCTCGGGGTCGCCAACTCCCGAACTCACCAGCCGTGAGCCCCTGAGGGTGTTGCATTATCTAGGGTGCACCAGAAGTGGTGGGGCTACATACACCCGGCCTCCTCAAGGGCCTTGAGCACAAGGCAGGAGGTAAAAGGAAAAGAAAAAGAAGGCTGATCCCTCACAGAAGGAGGGAATCAGGAAAGATGAGACAAGGGCCAATTAAGGCGGGAAAGTGAAAGACTCCCTAGGCCTCGGATACCCTAATACCGTCGGGGTCGGAAGAGAACAAGGGTTGACCAAGAGAGGTCGACAGGAAAGAATACGGAGAGGAGTCCGGCACAAGTAAGTGGAAGCAATGCCGGACTACTAGGCTACAGCTGCTACTTCCTTTCAGAATAAAGTAATAGAGCAATTCTACTAACAAAAATACTAACCTTCAACTAACAACTAAATACTAAAATTCTACTAACGGAAAATACTTAAGTTCTACCAACAACAAAATACTTCCACTAAAACAGTCTGCCACCAGGCACACTCATTACTCTTAAGAATTGAATACTCGCACACCCTACAGCAGTTGTTTGGAACATTTCCTATGTGCACTTAATTAACAAATATATTATGAAGAATGGGTTCAATGATCATGTATTTCAGTCGTTCTGGTACTCTTCTATAGCTAGTTATTACTCCCCGAGTTGCGTACTACATAAGTCTGCCTTAATAAAAATAAAATAAAATGTAATATGAGGTCTCTATTCTTCTTGGTAGGTAACGCATGGTCCTACTACTGTAAATGATAGACAAGTTACTGCAGGGAGTTTTCGTATGATCAAAATAGAACCATTAGCTTCAGAAAAAGATGGACAGTTGGCAGATGTCATTTGAACATTTTTGTTGGTAGACCAATTGAGTCAAAAAAGAATTGAAATTCCTCAGTGACTTGATGACTTTTATTTCACGTGCATCACAAGAGTTTTATCAAACATTGCGTTCAACTATGGATGCAGAAGATTGAGAACGTAATACTAGTGATGAGGATGATTGATTTGGTATTTCTCTTTAAAGTGTTCCGTACTAAAGTGTTCTAATCTGTATTGCCTTTTTGCGTAATAGTAGTTGCTGTTACCACGGATTTAAGCTGTCTGTAACTAATGTACCAACTGGGATGATCATCTAAATCACAAGCAGTCGTGCCATAGTAGCTTAAGTATAAATGGGGAGTGTTATGTCATAGTGAACCAAGCGACTCAATAGCAGTTATGAGATAAATGGCAATGAAGATTACAACTTCAATACTTTGTAATAGCCAACCTGCAGTCAGCGATACCACGGTAGCCGAAATAAATATCGATTCGACTTAGTTCGTTATGTCAGTCACATAGCGCGCTTACCTTGATTTTTTAAATGTCACTTAGTTCACTATGGCATAACACTCTCCAAATAGTCTTACGGCATTTTTTAAACAGCGTTAAGGTCATAACTATGCACTCAATCATTTTCTTACAATTAAATATATATTTTGAATGTTTGTGTTAAAGTTTGCTTCTATTCTAATGTTTTATCATCATTATAACAGATGAAATTTTATGGACAATTAAAACGAATGGCTGATTCACGTCTGACCAAGAAAATATTTCTTATCATCAATGGGAACCGACAAAACAAAATTCGCTGGCTAGTAGATACACAAATGGACCTTACTGAAGTCGACATTGATTCAATGACTATAACAAGGACTACATACAGACAAAAGATCAACACCCAAGAATCCATACGAGAAAAGCTTGAAACTCCAAAACTCATGGACACAACAAGGACGGCAGGCCCAGAGTGAAAGAATGAAGACATTTTGGGCGAACAAGAAGTACAAAAAGATGAATCCCAGTGCTATTTAATGGTTCCATGTGCTCCTTAGACGGCTAAGCGAATATGATGATGATGATAATTGTTGTTTTAAGGGGCCTAACATCTAGGTTATCGGCCCCTGATGGTTTGGGTGATCGTGAAGATGAAATGTTAACTTATAACTAAAACTAACTACCAACCTACATACTAGAAGAAGAAATGGAAAACTAAAGGAGAATAAGGCAAATAAAGGACAGGAGGAAAAGAAATGCCCTCAACCCTCGAAGAAGGCGGATTGAGGGACTTGGAAGGAAGGAGAGCCATGAAAGTGTACAGGCCCGGGGGGCTGTACCCCCTGAAAGCCACCCCCCATCTTTCACTAAAAACACCCTAACTGGCAACATCATAAGACCAGAACATTATCTTTACACGGCAAGAGGCGACCACCCAGCTTGGGAGGTTGGCCAACTACTTGCGACACATAACATAAACATCTACACAACAACTAACTGGGGCAGCTACGTCGGCGGAATGCTGACCAAGCACCGCCAAGAACTATAAGAAGGGAGGCCATTTTGGAGCATTATCGGTTATACAGTGTGTGTCGCCGAAGGCCCTAGCCGACATCTGCTCCAGTTGCATCATCAGGTGAGACTCAGCAAGTGCTCAGATTCCTTTACTTTGTAAACACCCACTCACCCATTTGTACACTCTACTTGTATCGTTGCTTACATTACCCTAAAAGGGACTTACAAACTCAAACTCACTGACCAATAAACACATGGTCAGTAAATTACACTTGTATTGATAATTACACGCCTCTTTACATCCTCATACCCATCCTGACTCTCGTCACGATTGACCGTGACCATAGTAGCCAGTAATTGCTTGGTCAGGTTTCATTGTGCTTCCCGCATGCGACTCGACTACGTAACGTCGAGCCGCTGACGTAAGCACGCCTATTGTGTTACTCATTCCGTCCAGCCGGGAGGCCGGTGTATTAGCCTGCATTTAGAGGTCCATCCCCTAATCAACACTTACATCTTTGCAGGAACACCCCCTAGCGTTTAAGTACCAAACAACACACTACACAGGTAAGCTCTCCCAGCTACGGGAAGCTACTAACCCCCAGGAACTATCTTCCAAATCGTCACAGTAACACAAGTGTTTTATCCCTAACTACCCCCCAACTAAGGGATCTAAAACAAAAGGCAGATAGGAAAGTGAAAGAGGAGAGGGTCCGCCCCAAAGGTAGAGGACAAAAAGGGAAAACGGACCCAGCTCAGGAATCCCTCGGGGTCGCCAACTCTCGAACTCACCAGCCGTGAGCCCCTGAGGGTGTAGCATTATCTAGGGTGCACCAAAAGTGGTGGGGCTACATACACCCGGCCTCCTTGAGGACCTTAAGCAGAAGGCAGGAGATAACATGAAAAGAAAAAGGAGGCTGACCCCTCGCAGAAGGAGGGAATCAGAAAAGATGAGACAAGGGCCAATTAAGGCGGGAAAGGAAGTGACTCCCTAGGCCTCGGATACCCTAATACCGTCGGGGCCGGAAGAGAACAAGAGTTGACCAAGTGAGGTCGATAGGAAAGAAGACAGAGAGGAGCCCGGCACAAGTAAGTGGAAGCAATGCCGGACTCAGCTGGGGCCCCGTGGTCGCCAACCCACGCCCACTAGATGATGATGATGATGATAATTGTTGTTTTAAGGGGCCTAACATCGAGGTTATCGGCCCCTAATGATCTGGGTGATAGCGAAAATGATAATGAAATGGAAACCAGAACAAAATTATCGAAGACTGAAAATACGTACAAAAAGGAACTCACATGGAAACAACTCACAATATGGTCCTACAAAAGGGAATTTAGAACGAAAAGTTGCACAAAAAGAATAGATTGAAAAAGACCCACAAAACGTAGGCTAGATTCAAAATACGTACAAAATGCAAAGTAGCGCCGAAATACTTACAAAATGCAACTGAAATTCAAAATACTTACAAAATGCAAATGAGATCGAAAGTACGTACAAAATGCAATTGAGGTTCAAAATACTTACAAAATGCAATTGAAATTGAAAATACACAATGCAATTCAGATTGAAATATCCCAGTTCCAATCCAAATTATTCACAAAGTGCAATTGAAATTCAAAATACTTACAAAATGCAATTGAAATTGAAAATGCTTACAAAATGTACGGTAGATTCAAACGACTCATGTGGATTGACAATACTTACAAAAAGCAATTTAGATTGAAAATACTTGACAAATGTAATTTAGATTCAAAATACCCACAAAATGCAATTGAGAATCAAAATATGTGCAAAATGCCCACCAAACAAAATGCAATTTAGATACAAAATTCGTGCGAAATGCGGTTTTGGTTGAAAATACTTACAAAATGCAATTGAAATTCAAAATACTCACTAAAATGCCCTGACGCCTGCATTGAAAGACTTACTAAAAAGCAATTTAGATTGTCAATCTTTACAAAATGCAATTGAGGTTGAAAAACAATCGCGAGATGTAATTTAGATCGAAGAGACTTACAAAATGCAACATAGATCAAAAATGCCTTTAAAAAAAATGGTAAAAGGGAATTTAGATACACGGTGATTCGAGTAACAAAAACAGTGCGGGAATCTTAAAGAGAAAAGGAAATAGAAGGAAAAGAGGAGAGGAGAGGGGAGAGAGGAGAGAGGAGAAGGTCCGCCCCAAAGGGAAGGGACAAAAAGGGGAAAACGGACCCAGCTCAGGAATCCCTCGGGGTCGCCAACTCCCGAACTCACCAGCCGTGAGCCCCTGAGGGTGTAGCATTATCGACGGTGCACCAGAAGTGGTGGGGCTACATACACCCTGCCTCCTTAAGGGCCTTGAGCACAAGGCAGGAGGTAAAAGGAAAAGAAAAAGAAGGCTGACCCCTCGCAGAAGGAGGGAATCAGAAAAGATGAGACAAGGGCCAATGAAGGCGGGAAAGGAAGAGACTCCCTAGGCCTCGGATACCCTAATACCGTCGGGGTCGGAAGAGAACAAGAGTTGACCAAGGGAGGTCGACAGGAAAGAAGAAAGAGAGGAGCCGGCACAAGTAAGTGGAAGCAATGCCGGACTCAGCTGGGGCCCCGTGGTCGCCAACCCACAACCCACTAGATGTGAGCCCCTGGGGGGACGCCCACTAGAAGTGAGCCCCTGGGGGACTAAGCGAATATAATAATAATAATAATAATAATAATAATAATAATAATAATAATAACAGATTGGTGACTGAAAGCCAAAGATATAGACTTCAAGTGACAGTTACAAGTAACTTTTCAAAACCCAAAGAGGCTTCAGTACCATTTTAAAGGAAATTAACAAATTAACGACAACTCGACGAAACATGCCACTATCACCAATGCACATGCTTCTTCTAACCCTGAGATATTATGCAACTGGCAGTTTCCAGATTGTTGTAGGCGATTTATTAAAAATTGATAGAGCCACAGCATTTAGGGCAATACACAAACAACGAGAGAAATTGATGATGATGATAATAATTGTTGTTTTAAGGGGCTGAACATCTAGGTTATCGGCCCCTAATGGTTTGGGTGATCGTGAAGATGAAAATGAAATGTTAACTATAACTAAAAGAAATGGAAACCAAAGGAGAATAAGGCAAATAAAGGACAGGAGGAAAAGAAATGCCCTCAACCCTCGACGAATGCGGCTCGAGGGACTTAGAAGGAAGGAGAGCCATGAAACACAGATAGGAAAAAGAAAGAGGAGAGGGACCGCCCCAAAGTCAGTGGATAAAAAGGGAAGATGATGATGATGATGATAATTGTTGTTTTAAGGGGCCTAACATCTAGGTTATCGGCCCCTGATGGTTTGGGTGACCGTGAAGATTAAAAATGAAAAGCGAACTTAAAACTAACTAATAACCTACATACTAGAAGAAGAAATGGAAA
The DNA here is from genome assembly GCA_946902985.2 of Meconema thalassinum. Classification (NCBI taxonomy): domain Eukaryota; kingdom Metazoa; phylum Arthropoda; class Insecta; order Orthoptera; family Tettigoniidae; genus Meconema; species Meconema thalassinum. The sequence continues at coordinate 509,184,811 of OX336392.1, read as the reverse complement.
ACTAAAGGAGAATAAGGCAAATAAAAGGACAGAAGGAAAAGAAATGCCCTCAACCCTCGGAGAAGGCGGATTGAGGGACTTGGAAGGAAGGAGAGCCAGGAAAGGCATATAGGAAAGTGAAAGAGGAGATGATGATGATGATGATAATTGTTGTTTGAAGGGGCCTAACATCTAGGTTATCGGCCCCTGATGGGCTGGGTGATCGTGAAGATGAAAAATGAAAAGCGAACTTAAAAGTAAAACTAACTACTAACCTACATACTAGAAGAAGAAATGGAAAAACTAAAGGAGAATATGGCAAAGAAAAGGACAGAAGGAAAAGAAATGCCCTCAACCCTCGGAGAAGGCGGATTGAGGGACTTGGAAGGAAGAAGAGCCATGAAAGGCAGATAGGAAAGTGAAAGAGGAGAGGGTCCGCCCCAAAGGTAAGGGACAAAAGGGGAAAACGGACCCAGCTCAGGAATCCCTCGGGGTCGCCAACTCCCGAACTCACCAGCCGTGAGCCCCTGAGGGTGTAGCATTAGCGAGGGTGCACCAGAAGTGGTGGGGCTACACACACCCTCCCTCCTTAAGGGCCTTGAAAGAGGAGAGGGTCCGCCCCAAAGGTAAGGGACAAAAGGGGAAACGGACCCAGCTCAGGAATCCCTCGGGGTCGCCAACTCCCGAACTCACCAGCCGTGAGCCCCTGAGGGTGTAGCATTATCCAGGGTGCACCAGAAGTGGTGGGGCTACATACACCCTGCCTCCTTAAGGGCCTAGAGCACAAGGCAGGAGGTAAAAGGAAGACAAAAAGAAGGCTGACCCCTCGCAGAAGGAGGGTATCAGAAAAGATGAGACAAGGGCCAATTAAGGCGGGAAAGGAAGAGCCTCCCTAGGCCTCGGATACCCTAATACCGTCGGGGTCGGAAGAGAACAAGAGTTGACCAAGCGAGGTCGACAGGAAAGAAGACTGAGAGGAGCCCGGCACAAGTAAGTGGAAGCAATGCCGGACTCAGCTGGGGACCCGTGGTCGCCAACCCACGCCCACAAGATGTGAGCCCCTGGGGGGAAAAAGGGAAGACTGGACCCAGCTCAGGAATCCCTCGGAGTTGCCAACTCACGAACTCACCAGCCGTGAGCCCTTGAGGGGGTAGCACTATCGACGGTGCACCAGAAGTGGTGGGGCTACACACATCCTGCCTCCTTAAGGGCCTTGAGCAGAAGGCAGGAGATGGGAAGAGAACAGAAGAGGTCTGACCCCTCGAAGAATGAGGGATCAGAAAATATGAGTCAAGGGCCAATTAAGGCGGGAAAGTGAAAGACTCTCTAGGCCTCGGATACCCTATTACCGTTGGGGTCGGAAAAGAACAAGAGTTGACCAAGGGTGGTCAATAGGAAAGATGACAGAGAAGAGCCGAACTCACCTGGGGCCCCGTGGTCGCCAACCCACGTCTCACGAGTCGTGAGCCCCTGGGGTAACTAGAGAAATTGCTTCACTTGCCGTGGAACAAATTAAAATGCCCCATCAAGAAAATTAAATGGAGAGACTGAAAGACAATTTCTGTGAAATTGCGAATTTTCCAGGTGTAAAAGGTGCAATAGATTGTACACATGTATCGGTAGCAATTATTTCACCTGGAGGAGAGAATGCCGAAGTACGGTATTTCGAAATCGGCATGGATGGTTTTCTTCAAATGTTCAAGGCATCTGTGATGCGAAATTGAGGTTCATCAATGTTGTAGCAAGATGACCAGGATCGGCACACGACAGCTATATTTTCCACAACTGTCGAGTCCACGCTCAGCTCGAAACAGGTGCATTTCCGCTGAGCATTATGGCAGGAGATAGCGGTTATCGCTGCAATGAATATCTCCTAGCCCCTATACTCAACGAACGGACACCCGCAGAAAGAAACTACAACGTGGCCCATAAAAGAACAAGATATGTTATGGAAAGGTCATTTGGGGTAGTAAAAAGATAGTTTTCCTGCCTAAGAATGCCCTCTCAGACTGAAGCTACTTCGAGTGACACCCATCATTGTGGCTTCTTCATTCTGCACAACATTGCTATAAACTCAATGGACAATATGCCTCAGGATGATGTAATCGCAAGGGGACTCACAGTAATCAAGCACCCTGAGATAGTGAGAGGCAAGGGGACTCACAGTAATCAAGCACCACAAATTAGTGAGAGGCAATGGGACTCACAGTAACCAAGCACCCCCGAGATAGTGGGAGGCCAAGGGACTCACAGTAATCAAGCATCCCGAGATAGTGAGGGGCAACGGGACTTTGGGTGTGTGTAGAATCTGTCTGATAACCGGTGTTAATTGTGATGGCTGTATTAGTGTGGGTCATCTGTAATACAGGTAAGGACTGCAGACGATCAATTTCAAGTAGTTGATACTTTTTCTACCAAAAGCTACTGTCAACGACACCTAGCTGCGAACTTGTACAACAGAAAAGGCTAAATAACAAAATTGCTTCGTTCTAATTCGGTTCTTTAAAATATTCGTATACGTTAAAGTATTCTAGGTTTGCAGGAATAGGCAACACCATCTGGACGGAAGAGCAGCCAGCTTTGCTGAGCTGGCAGCACATTCTGCAAGTCTATGTCAACTGGTAGGAGATCATATAAAGAAATGGAATTACTGAATATAAAAATACAAAATGCCAAATTAAAGCAAGAACTGTTGAAGAAAAGAGCATTATAAAGAAATTGAATTATTGGATATAAAAATACAAAATGCCAAATTAAAGCAAGAACTGTTGAAGAAAAGAGCATCATAAAGAAATGGAATTATTGGATATAGAAATACAAAATTCCAAATTAAAGCACGAACTGTTGAAGAAAAGAGCATCATAAAGAAATTGAATTATTGGATATAAAAATACAAAATGCCAAATTAAAGCACGAACTGTTGAAGAAAAGAGCATCATAAAGAAACGGAATTATTGGATATAGAAATACAAAATTCCAAATTAAAGCACGAACTGTTGAAGAAAAGAGCATCATAAAGAAATGGAATTGTTGGAGATAAAACTAAAAAATTTCAAATTAAAGCAAGAACTGTTGAAGAAAAGAGCATCATAAAGAATTGGAATTATTGGATATAAAAATACAAGATTCCAAATTAAAGCAAGAACTGTTGAAGAAAAGAGAAAAATAAAGAAATGGAATTATTGGATATAAAAAAAATTAAGCAAGACCTGTAGAAGAAAAGAGAATAATAAAGAAATTGAATTGTTGGATATAAAAACATAGAGGAAGGAAGCTTGTAGTTATACTTGACCATTAATCTCGCGATCATGAGCCACGGGGCCTCCTTTTTACATGGAATCCGAACCACAGGACTTTGAAAATCTCACATGCATTGATCGAGAATCGAATCGAGGCAAACAACTAGACAACTGCGCCACCACGTTCGCAGTATAAAAATACAAAATGCCAAATTAAACCAAGAAATGTTGAAGAAAATACCATAATAAAGGAATGGAATTATTGGATATAAAAATACAAAATGCCAAATTAAAGCAAGAACTGTTAAAGAAAAGATTAACAGGAACAACCCTCTCAAGCAGTAATCAGGAAAGTACGCCCCTTGAGCTAGTCTAATCCGGCCCGCGACATGGATTCGAATTATAGATGATGATGATAATTGTTGTTTTAAGGGACCTAACATCTAGGTTATCGGCCCCTGATGGTTTGGGTGCTCGTGAAGATGAAAAAGAAATGCTTAACTTCAAACTAAAACTAACTACTAACCTACAGACTAGAAGAAGAAATGGAAAACTAAAGGAGAATAAGGCAAATAAAGGACAGGAGGAAAAGAAATGCCCTCAATCCTCGCAGAATGCGGATTGAGGGACTTCGAAGGAAGGAGAGACATGAAAGGCAGATAGGAAAGTCAAAGAAGAGAGGGTCCTCCCGACAGGTAAGGGAAACAAGGGGAAAACCGGACCCAGCTCAGGAATCCCTCGGGGTCGCCAACTCCCAAACTCACCAGTCGTGATGATGATGATGATGATGATGATAATTGTTGTTTTAAGGGGCCTAACATCTAGGTTATCGGCCCCTAATGATCTGGGTGATAGCGAAAATGAGAATGAAATGGAAACCAGAACGAAATTATGTCAGACGGAAAATACGTACAAAGAGAAACTCAGATCGAAACAACTCAAAATATGGTCTTACAAAAGGGAATTTAGAACTAAAAGATTCACAAAAAGAATAGATTGAAAAAGACCCACAAAACGTAGGCTAGATCCAAAATACGTACAAAATGCAATGTAGCGTCGAAATACTTATAAAATGCAACTGAAATTCAAAATACTTACAAAATGCAAATGAGAACGAAAATACGTACAAAATGCAATTGAGGTTCAAAATACTTACAAAATGCAATTGAAATTGAAAATAAACAAAGCAATTCAGATTGAAATAGGCCCTATCCCAGTTCCAATCCAAATTATTCACAAAGTGCAATTGAAATTCAAAATACTTACAAAATGCAATTGAAATTGAAAATGCTTACAAAATGTACGGTAGATTCAAACGACTCATGTGGATTGACGATACTTACAAAATGCAATTTAGATTAAAAATACGTGACAAAATGTAATTTAGATTCAAAATATCCACAAAATGCAATTAAGAATCAAAATATTTACAAAAGGCCCGCCTAACAAAATGCAATTTAGATTCAAAATTCTTGCGAAATGCGGTTTAGGTTGAAAATACAGAATGCACTTGGAATTCAATATCACTAAAATGTCCTGCACCTACATTGGAAGACTTACTAAAAAGCAATTTAGATTGACAATCTTTACAAAATGCAATTGAGGTTGAAAACAATCGCGAGATGTAATTTAGATCGAAAAAACTTACAAAATGCAACATAGATCAAAAATACCTTAAAAATCGCTAAAAGGGAATTTAGATACACGGTGAACCAAGTAACAAAAACAGTGCGGGAATCGTAAAGAGAAAAGGAAATATAAGGAAAAGAGGAGTGGCGAGGAGAGGAGAGGAGAGAGAGGAGAGGGTCCGACCCAAAGGTAAGGGACAAAAGGGGAAAACGGACCCAGCTTAGGAATCCCTCGGGGTCGCTAACTCCCGAACTCACCAGCCGTGAGCCCCTGAGGGTGTTGCATTATCAAGGGTGCACCAGAAGTGGTGGGGCTACATACACCCTGCCTCCTTAAGGGCCTTGAGCACAAGGCAGGAGGTAAAAGGAAAAGGAAAAGAAGGCTGACCCCTCACAGAAGGAGGGAATCAGGAAAGATGAGACAAGGGCCAGTTAAGGCGGGAAAGTGAAAGACTCCCTAGGCCTCGGTTACCCTAATACCGTCGGGGTCGGAAGAGAACAAGAGTTGACCAAGGGAGGTCGACAGGAAAGAAGACAGAGAGGAGCCCGGCACAAGTAAGGGGAAGCAATGCCGGACTCAGCTGGGGTCCCGTGGTCGCCAACCCACGTTCCACTAGATGTGAGCCCCTGAGGGATGATGATGATAATTGTTGTTTTAAGGGGCCTAACATCTTGGTTATCGGTCCCTAAAGGTTTGGGTGAAATGAAATATGAGGTGAGAATGAAAACTATAACTAATACTAATTACTAGAGACGGGAATTTGCTTATTTTATTCCTGTGTTTAGAAACATAGGCTTTCGAGATATAAATCCGTTTTAGGTTCTTTTAGACTAGATTTCGTTGGTTTTATTGTGCCTATAAATGCCTAATTCATGGGTTTGTGCCTATTTGGAGTATAATTACCTATTTGATGCCTTTTGACTGTATTTTAAATTGCATTATATTGCAGCTGGTGTGCTCGACAGAATTATATTCCCATTTCTCAATATGTGTTTACCCCGCGAACAAGAATGGGAATTCTTGGAAGTCACCAGAAATAGCGCTTGGGGAATTTCCATCAGAAGAAACAAGGAACAATTTGACCTCGAAGCCTTCAACCCCTCCAACCTCGCAAGACACATGCGAAAACCAATCAACGTCGAATTATGTTGCACAACCCGTATCTTCTACCTCCCTCTCGATGCAAACTGTGTAAGCGTACGCTTTATCTTCACTTCAGATTCAGAACTTTGTATGACTTATTGCGAAGAAGAAGTGTGTCCGTGGCAATGACGAAAGATAAATTATCGAAGTCTTACTGGCTGAAGCAGTGGATCACAGGCGATACCAATTTCACTACCGATTTGTTTCTTTTATGTTTTTGTGATTGAGAAGTACGATTGTATTTCATTGTAGCATTTATAGGCCTATTAATTTATGTATTGCAGCAAGTTGTTTTGTTGCAATGCTGTATTAGACATGAACTCTCAATAATTTATATATAAAATGTAAATAATCATTTAATTACTGAACGAGGAGTTAGAACGCTGGTGGTCTCTTGTCCCAGAGTGGATGGAAATTAAAAATCGGTATTTTGAACTCTGACTCATTTCCTGTGAAAATAGAGATTTACAACGTAAATGCAATTTTTTTGAAAAAGTCGCGAGTAACCTTCACCAGCCTTATGTGTGGCTCTAGTCTGGGGGAGTGTTAAGCTCCCAGGTTAGGGCCGCGAAGCTGCCAACAAGCCTCTAGCATCCCCTCTAGAGTCTTGCTAAATTGTGGCAAAAAGTAAGGTTATGGGCGAATGCCACAATTTCAAATTACGCGATTTTCTAATTTTCAACGAGGATTGCAGGCTTGTGGGTACACATCATGCAGGATCTATTGCAGGCAACAGAAAATAAAGAAGAGTGGAATACCCGTGGTGGAGTCATGTAGGATTGTTGAAGTAGTCAGGGGAAGTTTGGAAGGAACCTCTGGGAAGATAGCCGCTGTCAGGGAAACGTTTGATAGGGTCCTGCAGAGGAATCCAGGATGGGAAACAGTGGCAAAGGTAGCCAGTGTGCTACGAGGTGAGGTAGATGAAGCAAATGATCTAAAACCAGATGCAGTGGATTCGTTAAAGTTTTGCCCAATCACTTAATGTGATGTTGAGAGATCTTTCTCTCAATATAAAACATTCTTCATGACAGGAAAACAAACTAATTACCAGAAAACATTGAAAAGTTGCTTGTTGTTAATTCTTATTATAGTAATTAAATATGTTATTAAATAAGAAATATTTTCATGCCTATTTTGTTGCCTATTTTACACGTTAGTGCCTATTTACATGCCTATTTTGGCTATTTTAAGAGCCTATATGCCTGCCTATTTTAACTGTTTTTAGTGCCTATAATTCTCGTCTCTACTAATTACAAACTTACATACTAGAAGAAGAAATGGTAAACAAATAAAGGATAAGGCAAATAAAGGACAGCAAGAAAAGAAATGCCATCAACCCTTGAAGAATGAGGATTGAGGGGCTTGGAAGGAAGATGATGATGATGATAATTGTTGTTTTAAGGGGCCTAACATCTAGGTTATCGGCCCCTGATGGTTTGGGTGATCGTGAAGATGAAAATGAAAAGCGAACTTAAAAATAAAACTAACTACTAACCTACATACTAGAAGAAGAAATAGAAAACTAAAGGAGAATAAAGCAAATAAAAGGACAGAAGGAAAAGAAATGCCCTCAACCCTCGGAGAAGGCGGATTGAGGGACTTGGAAGGAAGGAGAGCCATGAAAGGCATATAGGAAAGTGAAAGAGGAGAGGGTCCGCCCCAAAGGTAAGGGACAAAAGCGGAAAACGGACCCAGCTCAGGAATCCCTCGGGGTCGCCAACTCCCGAACTCACCAGCCGTGAGCCCCTGAGGGTGTAGCATTATCTAGGGTGCACCAGAAGTGGTGGGGCTACATACACCCTGCCTCCTTAAGGGCCTAGAGCACAAGGCAGGAGGTAAAAGGAAGGGAAAAAGAAGGCTGACCCCTCGCAGAAGGAGGGTATCAGAAAAGATGAGACAAGGGCCAATTAAGGCGGGAAAGGAAGAGACTCCCTAGGCCTCGGATACCCTAATACCGTCGGGGTCAGAAGAGAACAAGAGTTGACCAAGTGAGGTCGACAGGAAAGAAGACAGAGAGGAGCCCGGCACAAGTAAGTGGAAGCAATGCCGGACTCAGCTGGGGCCCCGTGGTCGCCAACCCACAACCCACTAGATGTGAGCCCCTGGGGGATTGGAAGGAAGGAGAGCGATTAAAGGCAGATAGTAAAGGGAAAGTGGAATGGGCCGCCCCAAGGTCAGAGGTAAGATGGGACAAAACGGACCCAGCTCAGGAATCCTTCGGGGTCGCCTGAGCCCTTGAGGGTGTAGCAATATCCAGGGTGCACCAGCAGTGGTTGGGCTACATACACCCAGCCTCCTTGAGGGCCTTGTGCAGAAGGCAGGAGATAACATGAACCCCTCGAGGAATGAGGGTATCAGGAAAGATGAGACAAGGGCCAATTAACGGAAAAGTAAATGACTCCCTAGGCCTCGGATACCCTAATACCGTCGGGGTCGGAAGAGAACAAGAGTTGACCAAGAGAGGTCGACAGGAAAGAAGACGGAGAGGAGCCCGGCACAAGTAGGGGACGCCCGGGCAAAGAGAATAATGTTTAGTATTCGAAAAATACACTAGATGGCACTGTATGTACTCGCTGCATAGTAGCGACATCTGTTGGACTACCTGGGGAAGCATGCAGCTCTCGTACTGTGTGCAACAAGATATTTGTAATTCTGCAGAATATTCTTCAAATATTTCAATGTAAGTACATATACATTTACTTAGAGGTTTAAAATGTTGTCGTGAATTGGTTTGTTTCTCCTTAAGCTTCATATTTTTCCCTATTCAGGTCACGTGACTGTCGTATGTGGGTGCATTTCATTTCGACTCTGATAACTTCTTTGAAACCAATGGCGACACACCGGGCAAAGCGAACAGGGCAAAGTGAATAACTATTCGCTTTGCCTGGGTTGTTGTAAAAGAGTTTGAATGTTAGACTTAGCTTAGCTTACTTGAAGTCATGTTTGTTTTTAATATTTTTAATAGAAACTGTTAGTAATGGGAGGATATTCGCCTTGTTTCAGATGGTGTATAAATATAAAAGAAAAACCAATCAAGCAAATTGGAGCGAACATGACATGGAAAAAGCCATGCAAGAGGCTGCATTAGGATCCTTGTTCTGCAGCTGCAAAATATAACATACCGTATGCAACTTTATATAGGCACATGAAAAAGGGTTCTACAGAAAAGAAATTAGGTAGATTTGTGACTGTATTCAATAGTCAACAGGAGGAGGAACTCCTGCAATACCTGCATTACATGGACAATTTATTCTATGGTCTGACAAGGAATGAGTTTAAGAAACTCTCGTTTGATTTTGCGAATAAAAACAGAATCCCTAATGCATTTCAAAATGGAGCTGCTGGAGACGAGTGGCTCAAGGGGTTTATGGATAGATGATGATGATGATAATTGTTGTTTTAAGGGGCCTAACATCTAGGTTATCGGCCCCTGATGGTTTGGGTGATCGTGAAGATGAAAATGAAAAGCGAACTTAAAACTAAAACTAACTACTAACCTACATACTAGAAGAAGAAATGGAAAACTAAAGGAGAATAAGGCAAATAAAGGAAAGGAGGAAAAGAAATGCCCTCAATCCTCGAAGAAGGCGAATTGAGGGACTTGGAAGGAAGGAGAGCCATGAAAGGCATATAGGAAAGTGAAAGAGGAGAGGGTCCGCCCCAAAGGTAAGGGACAAAAGGGGAAAACGGACCCAGCTCAGGAATCCCTCGGGGTCGCCAACTCCCGAACTCACCAGCCGTGAGCCCCTGAGGGTGTAGCATTATCTAGGGTGCACCAGAAGTGGTGGGGCTACATACACCCTGCCTCCTTAAGGGCCTAGAGCACAAGGCAGGAGGTAAAAGGAAGAGAAAAAGAAGGCTGACCCCTCGCAGAAGGAGGGTATCAGAAAAGATGAGATAAGGGCCAATTAAGGCGGGAAAGGAAGAGACTCCCTAGGCCTCGGATACCCTAATACCGTCGGGGTCAGAAGAGAACAAGAGTTGACCAAGTGAGGTCGACAGGAAAGAAGACAGAGAGGAGCCCGGCACAAGTAAGTGGAAACAATGCCGGACTCAGCTGGGGCCCCGTGGTCGCCAACCCACGCCCACAAGATGTGGGCCCCTGGGGGGTTATGGATAGACATAAGGGTGTAAGTTTGAGGTCTCCAGAGCCCACTTCAATTGCTAGGGCAAGAGGGTTTAATCGTCCGCAAGTGACTCGATTTTTCACAATTCTAGGGGAACACATAGAGAAACATGGAATTGATCCATCTCGTCTGTATAACATGGACGAGACTGGAGTTCAAACATCAACTAAACGGCCACCTAGAATTCTTTCTACGACAGGAAAGAAGCAAATAGGTATGATCGCTAGCCTAGAACGTGGTCAACTAACAACTGCAATTTGCGGCTGTAATGCTTCTGGTTCTTTCATTCCTCCATTTTTAATTTTTGCTCGGAAACTCATGCAGGAACGACTTATTGACGGAGCTCCACCAGGATGTCAAGCTTCGTGCACTGTTAATGGCTGGATCAACGGAGAGACATTTTTGCAGTGGCTACAGTTCTTTGTAGAACAAGTGCGTCCAACTCCTGACAAGAAAGTTATGCTAGTGTTGGACAATCATGAGTCCCACAAAAACATAAAGGTTCTTGATTATGCCAAGGAAAATAATGTTATATTTCTCTCCTTTGCACCACACTCTACACACAAAATGCAGCCTTTAGACTTTGCCGTATATGGGCCTTTGAAAACTTATTTCGAACAAGCGATCTGCACATTTCAAAGGAATCATGTCGGAAGAATTGTCAACCAATACGATGTTGCGAAATTGTTTGCATCTGCTTACTTGAGGGTGGCAACTTCTCAAAATGCTACTAGTGGATTTCAGTCATCAGGAATTTGGCCTTACAATCCAAATATATTTTCTGATTCTGATTTTGCTCCATCATCTCTCACCGATCGTCCAGATCCTGCCTCTGCTCCAGAATCTCGTCCTGAAAACCCAGACATTGATAATGTTCCTACTTCCCATGATAGCCTAAGTCAGGATAATGGGTCAACACCTGAACTACCCACTAGTTCCTACAGTCCACATGGTATTCGGCCTGCTCCTACTATTCTTTCTTCTTCCTCAACTGGACGGAAAAGAAAATGTCAACAGGCTGAAATACTAACTAGTACTCCGATCAGAAAACACCAACAAGTGAAATTTGATAAAAGAGAGGAACAACAATTGAGGGTGGTTGCTAGAAACCTGGGAAATTTCTCGAAAAAGTCCAAGACAAGCAAACAAAAAGTTGCTGAGGGGAAGTATTTTTGCCTTTTGTCTGGACAACCCTACAGTGACCCACCGAAAGAAGATTGGATACAGTGTTCACAGTGTACATTGTGGTGTCACGATTCGTGTTCAAACTACAGTGGTCGTTGTTCCTACTTTTGCGATGATTGCCTTGACTAAACTGACTATTCACTTTGCCCGGAGCAGATATTCACTTTGCCCGGGTATGCCGGGCAAAGCGACTAAAGTGCACATGTTTATAATATTGTATTTGTATGTTAATAGGAGTGAATGCACTGAAAAATAATTTGTTCATTAAACAGCCCAATAATGTTGTAATATAACCAATAAAGCATTAAGTTCCACTTACTCGAGTATTGTGGTATTCATGCCTTAAAGTTAACTTAACCGCTTTGCCCGGACTTCCCCTAAGTGGAATCAATGCTGGATTCAGCTGGGGTCCCGTGGTCGCCAACCCACGTCCCACTAGATTTGAGCCTTGATCAGAAGGCAGGAGATAACAGGAAAAGAAATAGAAGGCTGACACCTCGCAGAAGGAGGGTATCAGAAAAGATGGGACAAGGGCCAATAAAGGCTGGAAAGGAAGAGACTCCCTTCGCCTCGGATACCCTAATACCGTCGGGGTTAGAAGAGAACAAGAGTTGACCAAGTGAGGTCAATAGTAATATGGGTTTTAACACTTTGGATATTGCATCATCATGGTGATTGATGACGTCATGGTTGGTTAGAGCGTGCACATGTTAGCGTGGGAAGGGGTTGAGCTTTGCCTTGTTTATGCGATGGTGATAAAACATAATGGGTGTTGACGTCATGGGGGTTGATTATTAGGATGGTAACCGTCATCTGACACCCGTGCGAGTATGAGCATGTGGTCAAGGGGGATCCGGTGTTTGGTTAATGACCGAGATGACCACCACGCCATGTGAGGTCAGCTGTGTATCATAGCTATTAATATTAATAGCTAATTGTTGATTGATTTGTATTTAGCTAGATGGTCGATTTAGTTGAGAGAGCTTTGTGTGTCATAACTTTTGAGCGGGACTGAGTGGGCGAGGCGGTGGAGATGATAATGATGATAATTGTTGTTTTAAGGGGCCTAACATCTAGGTTATCGGCCCCTAATGATCTGGGTGATAGCGAAAATGATAAAGAAACGGAAACCAGAACGAAAATTAAGTGAGACGGAAAATACTTACAAAAGGGAACTCAGATTGAAACAACTCACAAAATGTTCTTACAGAAGGGAATTTAGAACGAAAAGATTCACAAAAGGAATAGAATGAAAAATAACCACAAAATGAAGGCTAGGTTCAAAATACGTACAATATGCAATGTAGCGTCGAAATGCCTTCAAAATGCAATTGAAATACAAAATACTTACAAAATGCAAATGAGATCGAAATTACGTACAAAAATGCAATTGATGTTCAAAATACTTACAATATGCAATTGAAATTGAAAATACACGATGCAATTCAGATTGAAATATCCCAGTTCCAATCCAAATTATTCACAAAGTGCAATTGAAATTCAAAATACTTACAAAATGCAATTGAAGTTGAAAATGCTTACAAAATGTACGGTAGATTCAAACAACTCATGTGGATTGTCAAAACTTACAAAATGCAATTTAGATTGAAAATACTTGACAAAATGTAATTTAGATTCAAAATACCCACAAAATGCAATTAAGAATCAAAATATGTGCAAAATGCCCACCAAACAAAATGCAATTTAGATTCAAAATTCGTGCGAAATGCGGTTTTGGTTGAAAATACTTACAAAATGCAATTGAAATTCAAAATACTCACTAAAATGCTACAATGCTACCTGCATTGAAAGACTTACCAAAAAGCAATTTAGATTGCTAATCTTTACAAACTGCAATTGAAGTTGAAAATAATCGCGAGATGTAATTTAGATCGAAAAAACTTACAAAATGCAACGTAAATTAAAAATACCTTGAAAAATCGCTAAAAGGGAATTTAGATACGCGGTGAACCAAGTAACAAAAACAGTGCGGGAATCTTAAAGAGAAAGGAAATATATTGAAAAGAGGAGAGGAGAGGAGAGGAGAGGGGAGAGAGGAGAGGGTCCGCCCCAAAGGTAAGGGACAAAAGGGGAAAACGGACCCAGCTCAGGAATCCCTCGGGGTCGCCAACTTCCGAACTCACCAGCCGTGAGCCCCTGAGGGTGTAGCATTATCTAGGGTGCACCAGAAGGGGTGGGGCTACATACACCCGGCCTCCTTAAGGGCCTTGAGCACAAGGCAGGAGGTAAAAGGAAAAGAAAAAGAAGGCTGACCCCTCACAGAAGGAGGGTATCAGGAAAGATGAGAGAAGGGCCAAATAAGGAGGGAAAGTGAAAGACTCCCTAGGCCTCGGATACCCTAATACCGTCGGGGTCGGAAGAGAACAAGAGTTGACCAAGTGAGGTCGACAGGAAAGAAGACGGAGAGGAGCCCGGTACAAGTAAGTGGAAGCAACACCGGACTCGGCTGGGGCCCCGTGGTCGCCAACCCACGCCCACTAGAAGTGTGCCCAGGGGGGGGGGGGGAGGCGGCGGAGAGCCAGCTTGTTATCCCCACATGTGACGCGGCTGAATGGGAGTGTGTGGGCGAGCGAGAGAGACGGCTTGCTATCCACACATTTGGCGCGCAGCTGTTTTTGTTTTTTGCTCGCGCCTGCTAAATAAGTTAGCGCTAGTAAGCGTAATGCTAGACTGTGTTTAAGCACATCATATATCACCAGAGCGTGGGAGTGAACTTGTGATATGCTTGTAATGAATTACTTATTGTCATCATGTTATGTCTGTTTAATTTAAATGATGTTAACACATCTTTTGTGTGTGTTGGCATGCTTCATGCGCTCATTCTGCTTAGAGTGTTTTATAAAACAAACAAATGGTTTGACTGTGAAATGAATGTTGGCGTGTTTGTTTTAGATTCTTAGCTGTCATTAGTCAACTCTGTCATTTTAATGATAGAACAAGATCAGATGTCAGTTCCCAGAGATGATGATGATGATGATAATTGTTGTTTTAAGGGGCCTAACATCTAGGTTATCGGCCCCTGATGGTTTGGATGATCGTGAAGATGAAAATGAAAAGCGACTCGTAAAACTATAACTAACTACTAACCTACATACTAGAAGAAGAAATGGAAAACTAAAGGAGAATAAGGCAAATAAAGGACAGGAGGAAAATAAATGCCCTCAACCCTCGAAGAAGGCGGATTGAGGGACTTGGAAGGAAGGAGAGCCATGAAAGGCAGATAGGAAAGTGAAAAAGGAGAGGGTCCGCCCCAAAGGTAAGGGACAAAAGGGGAAAACGGACCCAGCTCAGGAATCCCTCGGGGTCGCCAACTCCCGAACTCACCAGCCGTGAGCCCCTGAGGGTGTAGCATTATCTAGGGTGCACCAGAAGTGGTGGGGCTACATACACCCTGCCTCCTTAAGGGCCTAGAGCACAAGGCAGGAGGTAAAAGGAAGAGAAAAAGAAGGCTGACCCCTCGCAGAAGGAGGGTATCAGAAAAGATGAGACAAGGGCCAATTAAGGCGGGAAAGGAAGAGACTCCCTAGGCCTCGGATACCCTAATACCGTCGGGGTCAGAAGAGAACAAGAGTTGACCAAGTGAGGTCGACAGGAAAGAAGACGGAGAGGAGCCCGGCACAAGTAAGTGGAAGCAATGCCGGACTCAGCTGGGGCCCCGTGGTCGCCAACCCACGCCCACTAGATGTGAGCCCCTGGGGGAGAGTTCCCAGAGATTCATGTGAAATGTTTAAAGAGCTTTTTGCCGCTTTAACTTCTTAGTATATAAGAGGAGATTACTATGAAGCAGTAGTGAGATATCACCATCATTATGACTTTGTGTGAAAGTTTGATTGAAAAGTTGTTGAAATTGCGAGACATCAAGTTGATGTTGGATAGCGCCCGGATGCAGGGTTTGAATTTTGTCCTCAGTGCTATAAAAGTGGAGGATGACGCTTGGTATAATAAACTAACAGTAACTGAAAAGGAATTGTTTAATTGTGACGTTTTGGAGATACTAAGAGACCAGTGCTACTGTCGGGAGTTTATTTTTAACGGGGTGACGGTATGGAAAAATGGGGGGGGGGGGGGGTGGAACTGGACCCAGCTCAGGAATCCCTCGGGGTCGCCAACTCCCGAACTCACCAGCCGTGTGCCCCTGAGGGTGTAGCAATATCTAGGGTGCACCAGAAGTAGTGGGGCTACATACACCCTGCCTCCTTGAGGGCCTTGAGCAGAAGGCAGGAGATATGATGATGATGATAGTTGTTGTTTTAAGGGGCCTAACATCGAGGATATCGGCCCCTAATGATCTGGGTGATAGCGAAAATGATAATGAAATGGAAACCAGAACGTGCTTACAAAATGTACGGTAGATTCAAACGACTCATGTGGATTGACAATACTTACAAAATACAATTTAGATTGAAAATACTTGACAAAATGTAATTTAGATTCAAAATTCATGCGAAATGCGGTTTTGGTTGAAAATACTTACAAAATGCATTTGAAATTCAGAATACTCACAAAGGTCGCTCCGCCATATTGGAAGACTTACTAAAAAGCAATTTAGATTGTCAATCTTTACAAAATGCAATTGAGGTTGAAAACAATCGCGAGATGTAATTTAGATCGAAAAAACATACAAAGAGCAACGTAGATTAAAAATGCCTTAAAAATCGCTAGAAGGGAATTTAGATACACGGTGAACCAAGTAACATAAACAGTGCGGATATCTTAAAGAGAAAAGTAAATATAATGAAAAGAGGAGAGGAGAGGAGAGGGGAGAGAGGAGAAGGTCCGCCCCAAAGGTAAGGGACAAAAGGGGAAAACGGACCCAGCTCAGGAATCCCTCGGGGTCGCCAACTCCCGAACTCACCAGCCGTGAGCCCCTGAGGGTGTAGCATTATCTATGGTGCACCAGAATTGGTGGGGCTACATACACCCTACCGCCTTAATGGCCTTGAGCACAAGGCAGGATGTAAAAGGAAAAGAAAAAGAAGGTTGACCCCCCCACAGAAGGAGGGTATCAGGAAAGATGACACATGGGCCAATTAAGGCGGGAAAGTGAAAGACTCCCTAGGCCTCGGATAACCTAATACCGTCGGGGTCGGAAGAGAACAAGATTAGACCAAATGTGGTCGAAAGGAAAGAAGACAGAGAGGAGGCCGGCACAAGTAAGTGGAGGCAATGCCGGACTCAGCTGGGGTCCCATGGTCGCCATCCCACGTCCCACTAGATGTGAGCCCATGGGGGGGGGGGGCAGGAGATAACATGAAAAGATAAAGAAGGTTGACCCCCGCAGAAGATGAGATAAGGGCCAATTAAGGCGGGGAAGGAAGAGACTCCCTAGGCCTCGGATAACCTAACACCGTCGGGGTCGGAAGAGAACAAGAGTTGTACTAGAGAGGTCGACGGGAAAGAAGACGGAGAGGATGTTGATGATGATGATGATAATTGTTGTTTAAGGGGCCTAACATCTAGGTTATCGGCCCCTAATGATCTGGGTGATAGCGAAAATGAGAATGATGATGATGATGATAATTGTTGTTTTAAGGGGCCTAACATCGAGGTTATAGGCCCCTAATGATCTGGGTGATAGCGAAAATGATAATGAAATGGAAACCAGAACAAAATTATCTGAGACGGAAATTACGTACAAAAAGGAACTCATAATATGGTCTTACAAAAGGGAATACATGGAAAAAGACCCACAAAACGTAGGCTAGATTCAAAATACGTACAAAATGCAATGTAGCGTCGAAATACTTATAAAATGCAAATAAGATCGAAAACACGTACAAAATGCAATTGAGGTTCAAAATACTTACAAAATGCAATTGAAATTGAAAATACACAATGCAATTCCGATTGAAATATCCCAGTTCCAATCCAAATTATTCACAAAATGCAATTGAAATTGAAAATGCTTACAAAATGTACGGTAGATTCAAACGACTCATGTGGATTGACAATACTTACAAAATGCAATTTAGATTGAAAATACTTGACAAAATGTAATTTAGATTCAAAATACCCACAAAATGCAATTAAGAATCAAAATATGTGCAAAATGCCCACCAAACAAAATGCAATTTAGATTCAAAATTCGTGCGAAATGCGGTTTTGGTTGAAAATACTTACAAAATGCAATTGAAATTCAAAATTCTCACTAAAAGGCCCGGTTACCTGCATTGAAAGACTTACAAAAAAGCAATTTAGATTGTCAATCTTTACAAAATGCAATTGAAGCTGAAAACATGATGATGATGATAATTGTTGTTTTAAGGGGCCTAACATCTAGGTTATCGGCCCCTGATGGTTTGGGATCGTGAAGATGAAAATGAAAAGCGAACTTAAAACTAAAACTAACTACTAACCTACATACTAGAAGAAGAAATGGAAAACTAAAGGAGAATAAGGCAAATAAAGGACAGGAGGAAAAGAAATGCCCTCAACCCTCGAAGAAGGCGGATTGAGGGCCTTGGAACGAAGGAGAGCCATGAAAGGCAGATAGGAAACTGAAAGAGGAGAGGGTCCGCCCCAAAGATAAGGGAGAAAAAGGGAAAACGGACCCAGCTCAGGAATCCCTCGGGGTCGCCAACTCCCGAACTCACCAGCCGTGAGCCCCTGAGGGTGTAGCATTATCTAGGGTGCACCAAAAGTGGTGGGGCTACATACACCCGGCCTCCTTGAGGGCCTTAAGCAGAAGGCAGGAGATAACATGAAAAGAAAAAGAAGGCTGACCCCTCGCAGGAGGAGGGAATCAGAAAAGATGAGACAAGGGCCAATTAAGGCGGGAAAGGAAGTGACTCCCTAGGTCTCGGATACCCTAATACCGTCGGGGTCGGAAGACAACAAGAGTTGACCAAGGGAGGTCGACAGGAAAGAAGAAAGAGAGGAGCCCGGCACAAGTAAGTGGAAGCAATGCCGGACTCAGCTGGGGCCCCGTGGTCGCCAACCCACAACCCACTAGATGTGAGCCCCTGGGGGGAAGCTGAAAACAATCGCGAGATGTAAGTTAGATCGAAAAAACTTACAAAATGCAACGTAGTTTAAAAATACCTTTAAAAAATCGCTAAAAGGGAATTTAGATCACGGTGAACCAAGTAACAAAAACAGTGCAGGAATCTTAAAGAGATAGGAAATATAATGAAAAGAGGAGAGGAGAGGAGAGGAGAGGGGAGAGAGGAGAAGGTCCGCCCCAAAGGTAAGGGACAAAAGGGGAAAACGGACCCAGCTCAGGAATCCCTCGGGGTCGCCAACTCCCAAACTCACCGGCCGTGAGCCCCTGAGGGTGTAGCATTATCTAGGGTGCACCAGAAGTGGTGGGACTACATACACCCGGCCTCCTTAAGGGCCTTGAGCACAAGGCAGGAGGTAAAAGGAAAAGAAAAGAAGGCTGACCCCTCACAGAAGGAGGGTATCAGGAAAGATGAGAGAAGGCCAAAGAAGGAGGGAAATTGAAAGACTCCCTAGGCCTCCGATACCCTAATACCGTCGGGGTCAGAAGAGAACAAGAGTTGACCAAGTGAGGTCGATAGGAAAGAAGACGGAGAGGAGCCCGGCACAAGTAAGTGTAAGCAATGCCGGACTCAGCTGGGGCCCCGTGGTCGCCAACCCACGCCCTCTAGAAGTGAGCCCCTGGGGGTAAGACGGAGAGGAGCCTGGCACAAGTAAGTGGAAGCAATGCCGGACTCAGCTGGGGTCCCGTGGTCGCCAACCAACGTCCCACTAGATGTGAGCCCCTGGGGGGAATACACAAAGTAACGAGAGAAATCGAACTGTAACTTATATACTAGAAGAAGAAATGGGAACCAAAGGAGAATATGGCAAATACAGGAGGAAAAGAAATGCCCTCAACCCTCGAAGAATTCGGATTGAGGGACTTGGAAGGAATGAGAGCCATGAAACACAGATAGGAAAGTGAAAGAGGAGAGGGTCCGCCCCAAAGTCAGTGGAAAAAGGGAAGACTGGACCCAGCTCAGGAATCCCTCGGAGTTGCCAACTCCCCAACTCACCAGCCGTGAGCCCTTGAGGGGGTAGCACTATCGAGGGTGCAACAGAAGTGGTGGGGCTACACACATCCTGCCTCCTTAAGTGCCTTGAGCAGAAGGCAGGAGATAGGAAGAGAACAAATTGCGAATTTTCCAGGTGTAATAGATGCAATAGGTTGTACATATGTATCGATAGCAATTATTTCACCTGGAGGAGAGAATGCCGAAGTATTTCGGAATCGGCATGGATGGTTTTCTTCAAATGTTCAAGGCATCTGTGATGCGAAATTGAGGTTCATCAATGTTGTAGCAAGATGGCCAGGATCGGCACACGACAGCTATATTTTCCACAACTGTCGAGTCCACGCTCAGCTCGAAACAGGTGCATTTCCGCCGAGCATGATGGCAGGAGATAGCGGTTATCGCTGCAATGATTATCTCCTAGCCCCTATACTCAACGAACGGACACCCGCAGAAAGAAACTACAACGTGGCCCATAAAAGAACAAGATATGTTATGGAAAGGTCATTTGGGGTAGTAAAAAGATAGTTTCCCTGCCTAAGTATGCCCTCTCAGACTGAAGCTACTTCGAGTGACACCCATCATTGTGCCTTCTTCATTCTGTACAACATTGCTATAAACTCCATGGACAATATGCCTCAGGATGATGTAATCGCAAGGGGACTCACAGTAATCAAGCACCCCGAGATAGTGAGGGGCCAAGGGACTCACAGAATTAAGCACCCCGAGATAGTGAGGGGCAAGGGGACTCACAGTAATCAAGCACCCCGAGATAGTGAGGAGCAAGGTGACTCACAGTAGCCATGCACCCCGAGATAGTGAGAGGCAACGGGACTTCGGGTGTGTGTAGAATCTGTCTGATAACCGGTGTTAATTGTGATGGCTGTATTAGTGTGTGTCATCTGTAATACAGGTAAGGACTGCAGACGATCAATTTCAAGTAGTTGATACTTTTTCTACTAAATGCTACTGTCAACGACACCAAGCTGCGAACTTGTAAAACAGAAAAGGCTAAATAACAAAATTGCTTAGTTCTAATTCAGTTCTTTAAAATATTCGTATACGTTACAGTATTCTAGGTTTGCAGGAATAGGCAACACCATCTGGACGAAAGAGGGGCCAGCTTTGCTGAGCTGGCAACACATTCTGCAAGTCTATGTCAACTGGTAGGAGATCATATAAAGAAATGGAATTATTGGATATAAAAATACAAAATGCCAAATTAAAGCAAGAACTGTTGAAGAAAGGAGCATTATAAAGAAATGGAATTATTGGATATAATAATACAAAATACCAAATTAAAGCAAGAACTGTTGAAGAAAAGAGCATCATAAAGAAATGGAATTATTGGATATAGAAATACAAAATTCCAAATTAAAGCACGAACTGTTGAAGAAAAGAGCATCATAAAGAAATTGAATTATTGGATACAAAAATACAAAATGCCAAATTAAAGCAAGAATTGTTGAAGAAAAGAGCATCATAAAGAAACGGAATTATTGAATATAGAAATACAAAATTCCAAATTATAGCACGAACTGTTGAAGAAAAGAGCATCAGAAAGAAATGGAATTGTTGGATATAAAACTAAAAAATTCCAAATTAAAGCAAGACCTGTTGAAGAAAAGAGCATCATAAAGAATTGGAATTGTTGGATATAAAACTACAAAACTCCATATTAAAGCAAGAACTGTTGAAGAACAGAGCATCAAAAATAAATGGAATGATTGGATATAAAAATACAAGATTCCAAATTAAAGCAAGAACTGTAGAAGAAAAGAAAATAATAAAGAAATGGAATTATTGGATATAAAAACATAGAGGAAGGAAGCTTGTAGTTATACTTGACCATTAATCTCGCGATCCCTTTTACGTGGAATCCGAACCACAGGACTTTGAAAATCTCACATGCATTGATCGAGAATCGAATCGAGGCAAACTACTAGACAACTGCGCCACCACGTTCGCAGTATAAAAATACAAAATGCCAAATTAAACCAAGAACTGTTGAAGAAAAGAGCATCATAAAGAAATGGAATTATTGGATATAGAAATACAAAAATCCAAATTAAAGCACGAACTGTTGAAGAAAAGATCATCATAAAGAAATTGAATTATTGGATATAAAAATACAAAATGCCAAATTAAACCACGAACTGTTGAAGAAAAGAGCATCATAAAGAAATGGAATTGTTGGATATAAAACAAAAAAAATCCAAATTAAAGCAAGAACTGTTGAAGAAAAGAGCATCATAAAAAATTGGAATTGTTGGATATAAAACTACAAAACTCCAAATTAAAGCAAGAACTGTTGAAGAACAGAGCATCATAAATAAATGGAATGATTGGATATAAAAATACAAGATTCCAAATTAAAGCAAGAACTGTTGAAGAAAAGAGAAAAAAAATAGAATTATTGGTTATAAAAAAAAGCATGACCTGTAGAAGAAAAGAAAATAATAAAGAAATGGAATTGTTGGATATAAAAACATAGAGGAAGGAAGCTTGTAGTTATACTTGACCATTAATCTCGCGATCATGAGCCACAGGGCCTCCTTTTTACGTGGAATCCGAACCACAGGACTTCGAAAATCTCACATGCATTGATCGAGAATCGAATCGAGGCAAACAACTAGACAACTGCGCCACCACGTTCGCAGTATAAAAATACAAAATGCCAAATTAAAGCAAGAAAAGTTGAAGAAAATACCATAATAAAGGAATGGAATTATTGGATATAAAAATACAAAATGCCAAATTAAAGCAAGAACTGTTAAAGAAAAGATTAACAGGAACAACCCTCTCAAGCAGTAATCAGGAAAGTAAGCCCCATGAGCTAGTCTAATCCGGCCCGCGACCTGGATTCGAATTATAGATGATGATGATAATTGTAGTTTTAAGGGACCTAACATCTAGGTTATCGGCCCCTGATGGTTTGGGTGCTCGTGAAGATGAAAAAGAAATGCTTAACTTCAAACTAAAACTAACTACTAACCTAGAGACTTGATGAAGAAATGGAAAACTAAAGGAGAATAAGGCAAATAAAGGACAGGAGGAAAAGAAATGCCCTCAATCCTCGCAGAATGCGGATTGAGGGACTTGGAAGGAAGGAGAGACATGAAAGGCAGATAGGAAAGTGAAAGATGATGATGATGATAATTGTTGTTTTAAGGGGCCTAACATCTAGGTTATCGGCCCCTGATGGTTTGGGTGATCGCGAAGATGAAAATGAAAAGCGAACTTAAAACTAAAACTACTAACCTACATACTAGAAGAAGAAATGGAAAACTAAAGGAGAATAAGGCAAATAAAAGGACAGAAGGAAAAGAAATGCCCTCAACCCTCGGAGAAGGCGGATTGAGGGACTTGGAAGGAAGGAGAGCCATGAAAGGCATATAGGAAAGTGAAAGAGGAGAGGGTCCGCCCCAAAGGTAAGGGACAAAAGGGGAAAACGAACCCAGCTCAGGAATCCCTCGGGGTCGCCAACTCCCGAACTCACCAGCCGTGAGCCCCTGAGCATTATCTAGGGTGCACCAGAAGGGGTGGGGCTACATACACCCGGCCTCCTTAAGGGCCTTGAGCACAAGGCAGGAGTTAAAAGGAAAAGAAAAAGAAGGCTGACCCCTCACAGAAGGAGGGTATCAGGAAAGATGAGAGAAGGGCCAAAGAAGGCGGGAAAGTGAAAGACTCCCTAGGCCTCGGATACCCTAATACCATCGGGGTCAGAAGAGAACAAGAGTTGACCAAGTGAGGTCGACAGGAAGGAAGACAGAGAGGAGCCCGGCACAAGTAAGTGGAAGCAATGCCGGACTCAGCTGGGGCCCCGTGGTCGCCAACCCACGCCCACAAGATGTGAGCCCCTGTGGGAGAAAGTGAAAGAAGAGAGGGTCCTCCCCACAAGTAAGGGACAAAAGGGGAAAACCGGACCCAGCTCAGGAATCCCTCGGGATCGCCAACTCCAAAACTCACCAGTCGTGATTTTGATGATGATGTTAATTGTTGTTTTAAGGGGCCTGGTGTATTCTTGGAATACACGGTACGAGAGATTATAATTTTCAATGCTTTTGCATGTTCCTTCCTTCGTCTTTGTCAAACACCAACAGTGATCTTCTGTTTTCTCTTAGGTGTTCAGGTCGCTTATATCTTTTATGAGTCTGTTCTAGATATATATACTCTGTGACTCACCTAGCAGCGAATCTCTGAAGCTCTTCAACTTTTCCTGGTGCAAGAGGACTTACTTATCCATTTGGCCACCAGATCCTGTTACCATCGCCAGCTATTTTCTCCTTGAGCAAGAGGACTCTGTCTACTTTTTTACTCACCATGCTGCGCTAGTATCGCCTGTTATCAACTCTTTGAAGACCAGCTCATCAAGAGAAAATAATTTTCTGTTATAAAGTTGGCAATGTTTATATGTTCTCCTTTTGTCTCCTATCCCCCACTCTTTTCCCCTTCCTTGGACCCTCCGTGCTCCGTTGAGCAAGTCTCACTTCTCAGTCGGCAGTTGACTCGATCAGTTAAGGCTCCTCTCGAGCCCCTGATGGTTTGGGTGGTCGTGAAGATGAAAATGATAAGCGAACTTAAAACTAAAACTAACTACTAACCTACATACTAGAAGAAGAAAATGAAAACTAAAGGAGAATAAGGCAAATAAAGGACAGGAGGAAAAGAAATGCCCTCAACCCTCGAAGAAGGCGGATTGAGGGACTTGGAAGGAAGGAGAGCCATGAAAGGCAGATAGGAAAGTGAAAGAGGAGAGGGTCCGCCCCAAAGGTAAGGGACAAAAGGGTAAAACGGACCCAGCTCAGGAATCCCTCGGGGTCGCCAACTCCCGAACTCACCAGCCGTGAGCCCCTGAGGGTGTAGCGTTATCTAGGGTGCACCAGAAGTGGTGGGGCTACATACACCCTGCCTCCTTAAGGGCCTAGAGCACAAGGCAGGAGGTAAAAGGAAGAGAAAAAGAAGGCTGACCCCTCGCAGTAGGAGGGTATCAGAAAAGATGAGACAAGGGCCAATTAAGGCGGGAAAGGAAGAGACTCCCTAGGCCTCGGATACCCTAATACCGTCGGGGTCAGAAGAGAACAAGAGTTGACCAAGTGAGGTCGACAGGAAAGAAGACAGAGAGGAGCCCGGCACAAGTAAGTGGAAGCAATGCCGGACTCAGCTGGGGCCCCGTGGTCGCCAACCCACGCCCACAAGATGTGAGCCCCTGGGGGGTCTCAAGATGTAATTTAGATCGAAAAAACTTACAAAATGCAACGTAGATTAAAAATGCCTTAAAAATCGGTAAAAGGCAATTTAGATACACTGTGAACCAAGTAACAAAAACAGTGCGGAAATCTTAAAGAGAAAAAGAAATATAAGGAAAGGAGGAGAGGAGAGGGTCCGCCCCAAAGGTAAGGGACAAAAGGGGAAAACGGACCCAGTTCAGGAATCCCTCGGGGTCGCCAACTCCCGAACTCACCAGCCGTGAGCCCCTGAGGGTGTAGCATTATCTAGGGTGCACCAGAAGTGGTGGGGCTACATACATCCTGCCTCCTTAAGGGCCTTGGGCACAAGGCAGGAGGTAAAAGAAAAAGAAGGCTGATCCCTCACAGAAGGAGGATATCAGGAAAGATGAGACAAGGGCCAATTAAGGCGGGAAAGTGAAAGACTCCCTAGGCCTCGGATACCCTAATACCGTCGGGGTCGGAAGAGAACAAGGGTTGACCAAGTGAAGTCGACAGGAAAGACGGAGAGGAGCCCGGCACAAGTAAGTGGAAGCAATGCCGGACGCTGCTGGGGCCCCGTGGTCGCCAACCCACGTCCCACTAGATGTGAGACCCTGGGTGAAAGCATTATCTACGGCGCAGAAGTGGTGGGGCTACATACACCCTGCCTCCTTAAGAGCCTTGAGCACAAGGCAGGAGGTAAAAGGAAAAGAAAAAGAAGGCTGACCCCTCACAGAAGGAGGGTATCAGAAAAGATGATAAAAGGGCCAATTAAGGCGGGAAAGTGAAAGACTCTCTAGGCCTCGGATAACCTAATACCGTCGGGGTCGGAAGAGAACCCTAAAGGTAAGGGACAAAAGGGGAAACGGACCCAGCTCAGGAATCCCTCGGGGTCGCCAACTCCCGAAGTCACCAACCGTGAGCCCTTGAGGGCGTAGCATTATCTAGGGTGCACCAAACGTGGTGGGGCTACATACACCCGGACCTTGAGCAGGAGGCAGGAGATAACATGAAAAGAAAAAGAAGGAGGGAATCAGAAATGATGAGACAAGGGCCAATTAAGGCGGGAAATGGAGAGACTGCCGAGGCCTCGGATACCCTAATACCGTCGGGGTCGGAAGAGAACAAGTGTTGACCAAGTGTGGTCGATAGGAAAGAAGACGGAGAGGAGCCTGGCACAAGTAAGTGGAAGCAATGCCGGACTCAGCTGGGGCCGCCAACCCAAGCCCCACTATATGTGAGCCCCTGGGGGACGAACGGATTAGCTGAGAAGTACCTGTACGTGGACATTGCGAAGCGACTGGTGAAGAAATGCGACATCAGCGGAGAAGATGTACAACTGGCCCTACTACCTAGGGATTGTTTGGAAGGAATACGAGAACTCCAATTTCCTTTTCTAATAACAATCTGCACCCCTAACTACAAACCAATGTACCACTAAAACTTAAGGAAAAGCGGTCAAAACAGAATATATAATGCTGATCGCGGAGCCAAGGAATCACGACAGTATCAAAATGATGAGGAAATCTTGATCAGAGATCTAAACAACAAGTGGTACACGGGAAGAATTTTACATCCAGTAAGTGATCGCTCATATGTGATTCAGAAAGATGATAGAACAATTTTGCGAAGAAATACCAGTTTCATCAGACCATCGAATATTGAAGGCACAATAACAAAAGAAACACCAATTCAGGCCGATTTAAACGTTGAATCAAATCAAAGTACAAACGAGAGAATGCGATCGTCAATTCAAGGTCCACTAACAGACATTCATGGAATGTCACGTCTACACATACATCCAGATGATCCCAACAAAGGAACATCTCCAGTTGAACCGAACGTAGAGAGGGAAGAAGCATCGAAAGCACCCTCATTAGAATCATTCAAATATACAAGACATGGCAGAACTGTAAAACCAGTAGTTAGGTTAAATCTGTAAATCTCATCAGAGTGGAGAAATATTAATTTTATTTTGAGAAGAGAGATGTAACGATAACCTTAGGATTCGATAATCAAACCATACATCTCTGCAATACATGGCGCAACGATGTCAGTTATTGTTACTTCCACATATACAATAATAAATGTTGGCACTAGGCTATTATGTTGTTATCTCTTATTTGATTACCCTATAAACCTGTATGTAAATGTTACAATGAAGTCCTATAACAAGATCTTAGACGATCTCAGACGATCCCTAGGAAATAGCTGATGAATTTGCGAATGATTTTAATTCTGTTTATTCTGATAATACATCATCTTATGGCGTCACTGTTGGCCAGGACCATGTTATTCCATCCAGTTTATTTATAAAAGAAATAGACAAGGAAGAATATAATAATGGCATTAAGAAACTTAAAACGAAGAGATCCAGTGACATCCCAGCTTACTTATTAAAGGGCTGTTCAGATGTGCTGAAAATTCCATTATGTTTCATTTACAACTTAATATTAAGGAGTCAAATATTCCCAAGGCTATGGAAAATTAGTAAAGTGTGTCCTATCTTTAAATCTGGCAACATAGCTCTTTTTGAAAATTATAGACCTATTTCTCTAATATGTGTCGCAGGTAAAATCTTTGGGCAAATACTCCATAGTCGTATATTTTCCCACGTTAAAAGCTACATATAGCCCAGTCAATAAAGGTTTAGTGTCGCAACTAATTAGAGGAAAGCTGATTTTTTTCAGGATGTTAGTATATAAAGTATAAAGTAAAAAAACACAAAGTCCCGACCCCCAACCCCCTTGCTTCCACCCCCACCCCCTCCCCAACCTTACAAGAGGAGTACTCTGTTTTAATGCTTACAGTTAAAGAACTAATGAAGTTACAAACGCGATTTTTTTATAATCTTACGCCTAACATTATTCTAAACAAATTATGTCATATAAACTTTTTATGTAGATAGCGTAATTTCACCGTAATACTCCAATATATGCCAAAAAAAAAACCTTCCACTACAAAACACAAAAAGTAACTTCAACCTATTGTACCTTTTTATCCTTCCGTCATACAATGAAATGTTTTGCACAAAACTTATAGACAATTTAATTAGCTTTAAAATATGTGTCTACTATAATGCTTACCGTTCAAATGATGGCTTCAAAGAGAGCGATGAACAGTAATGGCCACCGCGTCGCCGCGCCAGACGAAGCAGCGCCGCGCCGTTGTCACTCGATGCTGAAGGGCACCGCTGTATGTACTCATATCCTTAATCTTGAATAGTCATTGAGTTTATGATGATGAAATATAAAAACTTTAACTTCAACTTTTCATTACCAAATTCCTGTACTTAGTACACTTTTATAGCTGACAAATAATAAAGTTTCAATGTATAGTATTTTTGATAACTTATTAATTCCTGCACAACTAACACGGCCTAATAATAAACAACGTTTATGTTTTTCCTTTTTTTAGTATAAAGGGTCATTTTCTAATGTTTCATCAGTTCGGACTGAAGAATTTTTACAATACATTCCACTGCAGTTCACACACATAGATGTGCAATCGAACCCAGCTTTACGACAACTACAGCTTGTAACACACAATGTTTTGCAATTACAAGTTATCAGTAGAAGAAGTTCACTTGGAGCAGCAGGATTCGTCATGGGCTTAGGTATCAGTCTGTTATTTGATGTATACTGCCAACCCCATTCTTCTGACGGAATTTTACAACCTAACCAAGTTTGAATCTGGTGGTAAACCCTCAAAATATGTTGATGAGTAGCATCGAAGTTGGTGGAGGTTTTGCTAAATCAAAATTAGACTTGAGAGACATTTTTGCGGTTAATTGCTTGAACTTAAAGTACCTGGCTTCATTGAGGGTTTTGAACTTTGATAAGTTGTACATGCTTAGGATAAACTGTTCTCCACTTTCTAGAAGGATATCTTTTGTAATGTCTTGTTTTGTGAAAAGCTCAGCCTGAGATCTAGCTTCAGTTGATTTACGTATCATGTCGGCTGCTTTTTACTTCCCTAGCCCATAGAAAGCAGACGTCCTATCACAACCAGTCATTGAATGAGAAAAAAGCAGTAAAGTTTGCTGCTTGACATGTTGATTTATAAGAAAATCGACAGAGTACAGTTTGGACGTTGACGACGAAGACTTTAAGAAGAAAAGTTTGGCGTCTTGCTGGGGAGCTAATGCTACGAGTAAAACCAAGAGATCTGTATCAGTTCCCACGACAACAACTGTAGTATTATTAGTTTGCACATATTTAATTGCCTGGTCGACAATGACAGTGTCAGCGTCACCTTCCGCAGAAAAACATTTAATATCCTCAGTCACACAAAATGTTGTAATTGCTTCTATCAACCTCTTTTTGTTATGAGGGTATGCTAGAAAGTCTGCTTGTTGTGTTGTGCAAACTGTATTTTCACTTAAAAAAATTGTGTGAGAAGATTTATTTGATGCTCTTCTCTCTTGTTCTTGCTGTTTTGTGGTTGGAAAGTTGGGATAACCGTCGAATACCACTGTAACTTTATTTCCGTATTTACAAAGTATAGAGCTTAAATAAGAATCTATTGTTTCCTTAAAAGTGCTGTTTTTTCTCCAAACCACAGCATGCAACAAATATCCACCATCCATCACAAAAACATCTTCATTTGCCTTGAAGCTTTCTTCAACAATTCCATCTTCAAATAATTTCATAAACAATGCTTTCGTACCTTTACGTATTGATGCCTCGTCAAATAGTGACGGTGGGTGAGATGCTAATTCGGACTCAAAATAAGATTTCAACTTAACGGGGCTGTCACAGATGAATAAAATTCGATTGAATATTTGCTGGGAGTTAATTGAAACTTCTTTAGATCTCACTTTGATAGACTTGAAACTTGCCTGTGTTGTAACCATATCCTTCCGCTGTAGTGCCAATGTTTCAGGAATCAAATCATTTGATACAGTACTCACTTCCTTTTCACTTGCGTATTTTCCACAGTCATAATTCATTTTTTGTATATCTTCCCTAACGATTTCTGCTGCTGTTCTAACAATTCTTTTACGTTCGTCTTCAGTAGTTGTTTCTCTGTTTTTGTACCACGAATCTAATACCTTGTGACTAGTATGTGACACATAAAATACTTCTCTTTCCAGATAAATTATGTACAACTAGCCAATCTTTGAAAAAATCTACAAGTTTTGACTTGAGATAATAATCACTATAGTCTATATCAGAACCACATAACCCCACTACTATCTCTCTTAATTCTTTTAGTGAATACTGGCACTCATTGTCGCTCTCAAGGTAATTAGTAAGCAAATTAAATTTATCTACAGACTCGGCTAATAATGGACGTCCTACCTTTTGTTCATGAGGTTTAGGTTTACAAAAGTCCTTATAACATTGCCCATGATAACGGGCTTCGGCCGCAACTAAACCAATCACATCTAAAAGCCTGGACTTAACTTTACAGGCCCAATCATCATTCCTATTATCACAAGCATTAAGGAGAGTTTGCTTTATTTCAATTGTTGAAACCTCATGAATTTGGGTTCGGTATTGAGAAGGAAGTTTTGGGTCAAACACAGCATTTTTTCACATAACAAACAGTCATGCTTGAAATCAAATTTGGTGTCTAATTCTCTGAGAAGGCGCTGCAAGGTGGAAGATTCCGAATTTTGAGCTTTTAATGCTGTTTTAATATTGCTAGGTCTGGTATAATTTTGCCTGCATACAGTATGTACGTTTATTACATCGACGTTAACAAGTAACCTATGGATTTCGTATTTTCTCTCAATACTACATTTTATTAAAGTGTTTATACCTTTAGTGACTGTTACCCCGGCATCTTTCACTTCCTCATTACATATTACGCATATATTGGAAAATCAGTCATTATTGAAAACTGTTGATAATAAAGAGCGCCTAGCTGTAAAGTTTGTGGGTAACAGTTCAGATTTAACAAGTTTTTACTATTTTTAAGGGTTACCTTTTATCTTGCTTATCTCGCTCAACAATACATAACAATAGCAAAACTATCAGCATTTCACTGCACTTGGCACAACACAACAACTTGTATTTCTGTACAAAAAGTAAAACTATCACGAAACACAAAATGCAACGAACCGCACAATGCCATGGTTAACCGAACACTAAACAGGCAAGGCCCACTAATAACGAAAAGGACTCAATAAGCAGCGTAGTAGAGATAAGAGGGCAGTAAACAAACAAGTTGCAACGTGCAGTCTGACTCGTGCAGACAGCCAAGCGGCTGCCCGGCGGGATGCGCGGTGTCCGCTACTGTTCATCGCTCTGTGAAGCCATCATGTTAACAAATATATTTTGTAGACCCATAACGTTAAAGATAATAACAGTAGGTAAACATTTTAATATAACATATTTTTTTCTACGACATAAGGGTAAATAGTTATAAATAGTATAAATTACTTTTTGTTTTTTGCAATGACAGTTTTCTGCATATATTAATGTATTATGGCGATAATGGGTTGTCTACATAAAAATTTATTCTTAAATAAATTGTTAAAAATATTGTAAGGAGTAAAATAAAAAAACAATCACGTCTGTAGCTTTATTAGTTTTCGTGCTGTAAGCATTTAACCATAGTACTGCTCTATCAAGGTATAGGAGGGGGTGGGGGGGAAAGCAAGAGGGGTGGGGGTCGGGACTTTGTAATTTTTGGCTATTTACTTTGTATACTAACATCCTGCAAAAATTCAGCTTTCCTCTAATTAGTTGCGACAAAGCGTATATTTTTACCTTTATTGACTGGGCTAATAAGTGAAAAGCAACACGGTTCTTACTCTCGAAGGTCAAAAACAACAAATCTAATTAACTTTGTACAGTATATTTCCAATGAAGTAGATAACCCTAAAAGAGTAGACACAATGTATACAGATTTCTCAAAAGCATTTGATAAAATTGATCATGACATACTCTTAAGGAAACTGTCACGGTATGGACTTTCCACACAGCTGTTAAAATTGACATCATCTTGTCTTAAAGGTAGATAGCAATTCGTAATGTATCGTCAAACCAAATCATACTCTTATGTCCCCGTGGTTCATAATCACAAGATTCACGGTCACGTAAAACTACAATCTTCCTTCCTTCTTATACTCTTATGTCGTGAACTCAGGAATACCACAAGGGTCAAACCTAGGACCATTATACTTTCTTTTGTATATTAATGATTTACCGCAAGTCGTAAGGCACTCAGAATGTTTTAGGTTCACTTCTCAATAAATCACATAGACTCCTCTAGAATGCATATTTTATTATTTGTTGTGGAAAGGTTCACAATTCACACGATATACCATATTGTTTTTGACACTGAACTTCACTGATATCAAAGACTATGTCAGATACTGCACTACACTCTTGTGCTTGCTGCCAACTCAACATTCTCCCACCTTGAGTTGTGGGAACAACTCAACATAACAATAAAATAACTTTTTTTCTTTTTCTCAAAATAAATGAACACAAAAATAAATAAGTCACTTAAAATATCTCTTTGGTTTAACCACCACTCTCCCACTACTGGTTCTGATGAGATCAGAAGTATTAGTAGATGGTTTAACTGTCTTTGGATTTTTGTCCTTCTTCTCATTTTCATTCCGCTCAACTTGCAGTCTTAAAGCATGATCTTCTCCAGATGTCACTTCAAGTGGATACACCCTCTGTACTGGCCTCAGTAGCTCTCCTTTTGTAGTCGCCAAGCGAACAACTCTCACGACACCACCTTTGCCAGGGATGACCTCTGTCACTCTTGCCAGCGGCCAGTCTAGTCTCTTCGTGTTGTCACTGGCTACCAGTACTACTTCACCTACGCAGGGTTTGTGATGACTTTTCCTAATGTGGTTCTTCTGTATTAGCTGTCCAAGATATTCATTCCTGAATCTTACCCTTAATGTTTCCTTTACTTTCTGTCTGTACCTGAATCTTCTGTCAAGTTTTATGTCCTCTATCATGTCGATATCGGGCATTCCAATCTCCTTGACTTCCTGTAGGAACATTCCAGGGGTGATAGCCATCAAGTCTTCTCCATCATTGGACAGGTAAGTAAGTGGTCGTGAATTCATGACAGCTTCAATGTCACACACAGAACAGTCTTCATTTCTTGGTACGACAGACATGACTTTCCCAGAACTTACCTGAGCATTTGTTTGAGGACACCAATCAGCCTCTCCCACCATCCTCCCAACCATGCTGCAGTGGGAGGATTGAATTTCCATTTTATTTGGTGTACAGAACTATATTCAGCAATTTTATCCCACTGAATTGTCTCCAACATATTGCAGGTGCCTTGAAAGTTTGTCCCATTGTCACTATAGACAATCATTGGCCTTCCACGTCTGGACACGAAGCGCCGAAAAGCTTCGAGGAATGTTGCAGTAGCCAAAGATGTTACTAGCTCCAGGTGTACTGCACGAAAAACCGCACACGTGAACAAACAGACCCAGGCTTTCTCTCCACCTTTCAAAGTCGACCCCTGTTATTTCAAAAATTGAGGCTTCTCTCACTCTGTCTATGGGGAGATGAGTTTGTTCTGCTTCAAGATGTTTTCCATGGTACCTTCTGCAGACAACACATGTTTTAATTGCACCCTTCACTGTTCTCCTTCCTCCAAGGATCCAATATTTCTGTCTGAGCCCACTGAGCAGAATCTGGGTTCCAGCATGACATAAGTCGTTGTGCTTCTCCCTAATGAGAGCGTGAACAGTTGTATGCTTCGCAGGAAGGATAGCAGGACAACGGAAAGCATAATCATCTTTGCGCGATATAATTTTTGTTTTCAGTCTCATCACTCCCTCATCATCCATGAAAACACATAGTGAGTTGAATCTTTCATCCTTTTCACCAACAAAACACTCCTTTTGTATGAACTTCATCACGACTTTTTCTGCTTCTGTGGTTTCTTCAATGGATAGTTCGGTAGTTCTTCTCCATTATTTTTCTGTCGACAATTATACAGAAACTTCAAGATCCATCCTATCATACGAACTGTTCTACGGAAACTTGAGAAATAGTCAAGGTGCCATTCTTGGGTATTGGACTTGTCTTCTAACACCGTCATAGTGTTGACTTTCTTTTTTCTTTCTTGGAAGACTTCATCATCGTTTGTTGAAATTTCGGGGCCAGGCCATTGTGTAGTGGATTGTTTTAGCCATTTTGGCCCTTCCCACCATCTCTGTTGAAGTAACTGTTTTGTGCTACATCCCCTTGATGCCAGGTCAGCCGGATTCATGGTTCCTGGAACATGATGCCACTGTTCTATTCTGGACAGTCTTCGAATTTCTTGCACTCTGTTCCACACGAAGGTCCCCCAAGGTTCGTCTAACTTGATCCAGGACAACACAGTCGACGAGTCACTCCAATAATAAGTAACGATTTCTTTTGCAGTTAATGTTGGCAGTACTGACGTCACTAGTCGAACCCCTATTGTAGCTGCTAATAATTCCAGGCGTGGTATGGTGATAATCTTCTTGGGTGCCACTCTTGTCTTGGCTTGTACAAATCGTAGCTCTATATTGTCAACCCTCTGTATTCGCAAGAATATAACTGCAGCATACGCAGTTTGACTGGCGTCGCAGAACACGTGAAGAGATATATCTTCAACCGACTGGACACTACCGATGAAACATCTAGGAATCTTAATCTCAGACAGCTGAGGTAGTTCTGCCAACCACTTCATGAATCTTCTCTTTGTTGTTTCGTCTACTCTGGTGTCCCAACCCAAGTCAGTGGCCCATAGTTCTTGAAAGATTAATTTTGGACAGAGAAATACCGGACATGAGAAGCCAATAGGGTCAAACACCTTATGTGCAGCTCCTAGTATAGCTCTTTTGGTGATTACATCACATTTGAAATCGTTAACATGAGTTAGATTCAGTTCAATGGTATCTTCTCCTTTATTCCAAATGAGCCCCAGCACATGAGTAAGATTTTCAGTTGTACCATCCTGAGAATACTCCCACCCTCGGAGATTGAAAGATGCCTTATCCATTATTATGCTTGCCTCTCGCATGAATGGAGGTCATTTCTGTTGTTAACACTAATAGCACAGTTATCCACATAAAAACATTCTTCCAATCTTTCTATTGTTGAAGTTGAGTAGGAACTATTATCGACTGTTTGTCTCTTCAACTCGTTCAAATGGAGTTTGATGGTTGCTGACAATAGGAACGGAGAACATGCGATGGTTGCTGACAATAGGAACGGAGAACATGCAAGTCCAAAGACAACTCTATTGTGACGGAACACTTCTACCTTCCCTGTACTTTCCTCCTCCCACCAAAGGAATCTCAGAAAATCACGGTCTCTAGGATTAACACTTATTTGAAGAAATGCTTTTTCTACATCGGCCGTCACACCGATCTCATTTTCTCTGAACTTCAGTAGCGAACTAGGGATCAACTCTATGAAGTTAGGCCCTTTTTCAATACATTCGTTCAGAGATGGAGCGTTTCTCTGCTTCGCCGAGGCATCAAAAACAGGCCTGATCATGGTGGTGCTGTTTTCTTTGAAGACAGGTCGGTGAGGTAGATAGTATCCACCATTCTTCAGTTCTTCTTCAGGTACCCACTCGATGATTCCTTGCTCCAACCAACTTCGTAAGACATTATCGTACTCCTGATAATGTTGTTCAGCTTGTAGTTTCTTTGAAGTGATTTCTAATCTGTGCTGAGCAATTTCTCTGTTGTCAGGGAGAGGTGGATGTTGTTCACTCCAAGGCAGGCACACTTCATATCTGTTATCTTCATTCAGTCGTGCAGTCTCAAGGAAGTTATTTCTAACACGCTCATTCCTCTCGACGATAGATTCTTTCACAACAGGGTCAGTAAATCCAAGAATTTCTAAGTCCCAGAGATCAGAAATTCTTGTATGTTGGGAAAACAATGATGACACTAATAATGATGCCGAATCCCTTTGGGCCTTGTTACCTATGACTTTTCCCATTAGTGTCCACCCTAGGGAAGTCTCCACCAAAACTAGGCCACATTTTAGTTGATGTTTCCTCCCAGTGAGCAGTTCACCCTCCTTATCGGCCCCAATCAGAATCTGCACAGGCCCTCGCTCTCGTACATCAGTTAAACATATTTTCAGATCCCTTATCTCCTCACACCAAGAACCATTCTTAATATATAGGACATCTTCACTAATAATCTCTTGGCTTAAAACTTCCAGCTCCTTGGAATAGTTTCCCTCCAATAGCTTTAAACTTATCCTGTAACAGTCGTGTTTTGCTTCTCGAGAACGTACTCCACCAAACAAGGAATGTATTAACGTTTCCTTCCTGATTGACTGATACCCCATTTCTTCGGCTAGGTCTCGTGCAATGTAGGATTTAGTAGACCCAGTATCAATGACAGCTCGTACAGTTTTTTGTTTACCCTTTCCTTTAACGACAACTGCCAGGGTTTGCAAGTACACCTCAGGAGAACAAGACACATTAGCTAAAGCCTTATCCACATTATTGCCATCCTGGTGAACCAAATTCCTGTCTCCCTCGTAATTCTGTTTGGACACACTTTCATTTTCTTTGTCACGGAGCTTATAACACATTAATACCACATGTTTACCACCACAAACAATGCATCTGACAATCGATTTACAAGCTCTACTTGCATGGTCCTTCTTTAAACAATTGAAGCAACAGTGTTATCAGTTAAGATTTTCCTTTTCTCCCCTACAGTCATTTTTTGAACTTTAATACACTCTGGTCTCGAATGAGGTTTAAGACAAAAATCACACTCCTGTGTCTTAGAAACATCAGCAAACAAAGCAGACGCAGTAGGTATATCTGGTTCAATGACATCCCTTGGTTTCTTGTCTCCCTTAATCTTAGATCCTTGGGATGTGCTAATACCAAACCCTTTCATAGCCAATGAAATTCTTTCTTCACTTACTACTTCATTTTGAAGAAAAGCCATGAGCTGCTGCAAACGATCTTTGGATACGGAATCACACCTGAAGGAAGTATTCCTCTGCCATGCTCTTAATAGGTCTTCTGGCAAAGATGATTCAATTAGGGGATACAGCATTGCAGTACATGTTTCTGTAGTAACGCCTAAACTTTCCAGCGATCTGAGATGTGACTCTAATTTATCATACAAGCTACTCAGTGTTGGCCTTTCTTTGGAATTGACTGCATTCGTCAAAACTAGTTTGAGCAATTCACGAACATAAACTTCCACTTGCAAGTCCTCTCTACCAAATCGAGCTTGAAGACTCTCTATAGCTTTGTCATAATTCTCGGCAGTGGGTGGAAAACTGGTAACTAATTCATATGCTCTGGAACCTTCTGTCATAGCCTGAATTAAATATTGGAATTTATCTTCCTTCCCAATGTCCTCATCCTCGTGAATTTTACGAAACTGGCTCCAAAAATATAACCAATCAATTATTTCACCAGAAAATTTCTTAAATTCTATTCTTGGAAGTCTATATTTCTTTTTATCACAAACATTGTCATTCACTACACGTTGTGGAGGGGTAATGGAAACAACAGGATTCATAAAACGTGTTGCTTTTGTTCTACAGCTAAGGAATTTGTGTTTGTATTCATCAGCTGATTCACATTCCGTTTCTATTTCGTCATCCTCACACTCGT
Source organism: Meconema thalassinum (assembly GCA_946902985.2). Taxonomy (NCBI): domain Eukaryota; kingdom Metazoa; phylum Arthropoda; class Insecta; order Orthoptera; family Tettigoniidae; genus Meconema; species Meconema thalassinum. Next base: position 509,147,711 of record OX336392.1, on the reverse strand, counting down.
CGTCTATCATCTGTTGAAATATTAATCCATCTAAATTAGAGATATCATCATACTTTTCTTGAAGGATTTCAAGTTTCACTTGCACTTTTTCCGTTTCAGTTTTATCATCTTCTAGCGACGCCATTAGTTGATTGTGTGAGCGCATAAATAACCGCCGCTTTACGGTTCTTTCTTTAGCGAGTCTTTCCATCTTCTTTCGTCACGGGAGCCTTTTACTATGAATGAATCGTGTCACTGGTCGCCATATAATTTTAGGTTCACTTCTTAATAAATCACATAGACTCCTCTAGAATGCATATTTTATTATTTGTTGTGGAAAGGTTCACAATTCACACGATATACCATATTGTTTTTGACACTGAACTTCACTGATATCAAAGACTTTGTCAAAGATACTACACTACACTCTTGTGCTTGCTGCCAACTCAACAGAATGTTTGCTGTATGCATACGATGTTAAATTGTATAACACAATCAATAACGTGGGTGATATGTCAGATTTACTAGATGATTTGAGTAGAGCTTATGTCTGGGACATAGAGAATGGACTTAAATTTAACATTAAGAAGTGCTGTTACATGATAATATCTCGGAAATTTGACAATCCGATACAGCCCTTTATTATTAACAGTGATGCCATTGAAAGAGTATATGAAAATAACGATTTAGGAGTAACAATTTCTTACGATCTCTCCTTTAGGCAACATGTTGATAGAATAGTGCTACATCGTATAGAAACTAGGCTTCCTGTTTAGAAATGCTGGAGACTTCCGAAACATAACATCACTCTCAGTATTGTATCAATCCTTTGTTAGAAGCAAACTTGAATATGCATCTACTGTCTGGCTTCCTACTTATTTTACTTATAAGAATCATATTGAGAAAATTCAGAAGAAGTTCATTAGGTATCTCTATTATAGAAAACATGGAACGTTTGCAATATTAGATGGAATCTCTCACACTGAAATGCTTCATGAGTTTAATTTAAATATGATGATGATAATTGTTGTTTTAAGGGGCCTAACATCGAGGTTATCGGCCCCTAATGATCAGGGTGATAGCGAAAATGATAATGAAATGGAAACCAGAACAAAATTATCGAAGACTGAAAATACGTACAAAAAGGAACTCACATGGAAACAACTCACAATATGGTCCTACAAAAGGGAATTTAGAACGAAAAGTTGCACAAAAAGAATAGATTGAAAAAGACCCACAAAACGTAGGCTAGATTCAAAATACGTACAAAATGCAAAGTAGCGCCGAAATACTTACAAAATGCAACTGAAATTCAAAATACTTACAAAATGCAAATGAGATCGAAATTACGTACAAAATGCAATTGAGGTTCAAAATACTTACAAAATGCAATTGAAATTGAAAATACACAATGCAATTCAGATTGAAATATCCCAGTTCCAATCCAAATTATTCACAAAGTGCAATTGAAATTCAAAATACTTACAAAATGCAATTGAAATTGAAAATGCTTACAAAATGTACGGTAGATTCAAACGACTCATGTGGATTGACAATACTTACAAAAAGCAATTTAGATTGAAAATACTTGACAAATGTAATTTAGATTCAAAATACCCACAAAATGCAATTGAGAATCAAAATATGTGCAAAATGCCCACCAAACAAAATGCAATTTAGATTCAAAATTCGTGCGAAATGCGGTTTTAGTTGAAAATACTTACAAAATGCAATTGAAATTCAAAATACTCACTAAAATGCCCTGACGCCTGCATTGAAAGACTTACTAAAAAGCAATTTAGATTGTCAAGCTTTACAAAATGCAATTGAGGTTGAAAACAATCGCGAGATGTAATTTAGATCGAAGAGACTTACAAAATGCAACATAGATCAAAAATGCCTTAAAAAAATGGTAAAAGGGAATTTAGATACACGGTGATTCGAGTAACAAAAACAGTGCGGGAATCTTAAAGAGAAAAGGAAATAGAAGGAAAAGAGGAGAGGAGAGGGGAGAGAGGAGAAGGTCCGCCCCAAAGGGAAGGGACAAAAAGGGGAAAACGGACCCAGCTCAGGAATCCCTCGGGGTCGCCAACGCCCGAACTCACCAGCCGTGAGCCCCTGAGGGTGTAGCATTATCGACGGTGCACCAGAAGTGGTGGGGCTACATACACCCTGCCTCCTTAAGGGCCTTGAGCACAAGGCAGGAGGTAAAAGAAAAGAAAAAGAAGGCTGACCCCTCGCAGAAGGAGGGAATCAGAAAAGATGAGACAAGGGCCAATGAAGGCGGGAAAGGAAGAGACTCCCTAGGCCTCGGATACCCTATTAATTTAAATAGCTTGTCGAACAGAAGAGAAATATCCCGACAGATATTTCTTTTTAAGCTTATAAATAATATTTTGATAATACCGAATTTCTAAATTACATCAGTTTTAATACCCGGAGAATGAATCTCAGACAACGTGCTTTGCTAGTCTTCCCCAAACCAAGAACGTGCTCTAAACAAAACTCGCCACTTCATGCAATGTGCAGTACAGCGAATCTCATCAGTGGGCATTTCGAAATGTTAGATTTCACTTTATCTTTGCAACAGTTTAAAAAAAAACTAAGTCAGCACCTATATAAATGAACAACACAAAACCATTTGGAAACGGCATTAGCCCCAAAAACATGAATTATTTATATAATCCGGGCCGTGAAAGCCTTAATATACTCATGTATTATTATTATTGTTTGTGTTTTTTTTTAAATTTAACATGATGATGATGATAATTGTTGTTTTAAGGGGCCTAACATCGAGGTTATCGGCCCCTAATGAAATGAAATGACGTGAAATGAAAGGATGTAGATAAAAAAAAACTCACTGCCATGGATGAAGCGAAAATGGTGTTTATAAAACAGACAGTGAGCCCCAAAAAATTATGCCTTAGTTGAATAAAAAGAATAAAAGGCGGATGGTAAAAAAGGGTAAAACAAATAAGGCATAGTGAACAATACAATACATAACAGAATAAAAAACATAAAACAGATTTAACCACAATTAAAAGTCGTAACTACACATTAAAACTTAAAAAAGTAACCACTCTCCCTCATGAACCGGATGACGAGGTCAGCTGACGGCCCGTCATCACGGAGAATAAGGGAGAGGGTATTAGGCAGTTTAAGAGTCCTGCGCAGATCGGCCAGATCCACACACTCCAAGAGAAGGTGTGCCACGGTTAGGTGGGCGCCGCAAGTACACACAGGGGTATCTTCTCGCTTCAGCAAGTGGGAGTGCGTAGCAATCCCATGGCCGATCCGGAGTCGACAGAGTACCACAGCTTCCTTCCGGAGAAATCGGAAGGAAGATTTCCACACCTTCGTTGTCTCCTTGATGCCTCTCAGTTTGTTGGATGGAGGCGTGGCACGCCATGCTTCCTCCCAATGCGACAGGATCGAATGCCGCAACTGAGAGCGCACATCACTAGCAGGCACCTTATACGGTAGCGAGGGCAGTGCGACTGCCTCTCTCGCCGCCTGATCAGCAAGCTCGTTTCCCGCAATACCCATGTGGCTAGGAAGCCACACAAAGGACACCCCGGCCCCAGCGGAACGCGAACTGATGATGATAATGATAATTGTTGTTTTAAGGGGCCTAACATCGAGGTTATCGGCCCCTGATGGTTTGGGTGATCGTGAAGATGAAAATGAAAAGCGAACTTAAAACTTAAATTAACTACTAACCTACATACTAGAAGTAGAAATGGAAAACTAAAGGAGAATAAGGCAAATAAAAGGACAGAAGGAAGAGAAATGCCCTCAACCCTCGGAGAGGGCAGATTGAGGGACTTGGAAGGAAGGAGAGCCATGAAAGGCATATAGGAAAGTGAAAGAGGAGAGGGTCCGCCCCAAAGGTAAGGGACAAAAGGGGAAAACGGACCCAGCTCAGGAATCCCTCGGGGTCGCCAACTCCCGAACTCAACATCCGTGAGCCCCTGAGGGTGTAGCATTATCTAGGGTGCACCAGAAGTGGTGGGGCTACATACACCCTGCCTCCTTAAGGGCCTAGAGCACAAGGCAGGAAGTAAAAGGAAGAGAAAAAGAAGGCTGACCCCTCGCAGAAGGAGGGTATCAGAAAAGATGAGACAAGGGCCAATTAAGGCGGGAAAGGAAGAGACTCCCTAGGCCTCGGATACCCTAATACCGTCGGGGTCAGAAGAGAACAAGAGTTGACCAAGTGAGGTTGACAGGAAAGAAGACAGAGAGTAGCCCGGCGCAAGTAAATAAATAAATAAATAAATAGCCTTACAAATCCCATAAGGGCTATGGCCTCCTGCTTTGCAGGGAATTGCTCAGTTTTAACTCATCAGGTGAGCAAGTCCTGAGGAGCATTCGGGGTTATTCTTTCTGATTGGGCCTTCTATATAGATGTGCAGCTGATTAAAGATTAAGTAAATTATATTACGATGGCATAACATTCGCTACAACAATCTTCATTTCTGAGTCTGGCGATATCAAGGCCTCAAATATCCATTAGTATTACGGAAATCATAATAGCCATCAACCAATATCTGGGAACTTCCCACTGCCACTAAGCACAAAGCTTACCCTATCTAAGCACTTGAACAATGACAGAAACTGCCAAGTCTTCACTCTTCAGTAAAATCTACGTATATTGAACCGTTTCAAATAGGTCTTTTTAAAATGCAATACAGAACCTTACCGGTGGAGTTTTAACATCTGGTTTGGATGCAGATACCTATACACGTTCTTTAACATCCCACAAATCATTCACTATGTTGTGCACATGTGGTCCCGGAACGAATTAACAAGTGTTTCGCAAGATAGTTGAACCTTTTGAATTCCTTGTGATGCAGTAAGGTTATTTTCCCTAGTGAGCACGATGATGTTTCCTCAAATTAGAGCGCGAGACAATGTTCCATTAGTTCTGTCCGCCATGCAAATGACTTCTCACATGTGCTACAAGTGTATTACTTCACTCCAGTATGAACAACAGTGTGCTTCTTGAGGTCACCGCTCTGTGAGAAGCCTTTATTGCACACCAGAGATATGTACCGCTTTGCTGCATGCCCACTGAACGGTGTCTTTCTAGTTGATGCATTGTTTTATTGGTCACTGCATGCGAGTCTCCCTAGGTCTTTCCACTCCTGCCTCATCTTCGCTGTTCTTGTCCATTGTTTCCCTCCCCATTTTACGAACCAGTCTGCCCATCTGATTCTTTGTCTCCCAACGTTTCGTCTTCCTGTTCTTGGGTCCCACATCGTCATTTTGTACGTCCATCGGTTAGGATCTAATCTCGCTACATGTCCACCCCATCTCCATTTGAGCTGGTCTGCTGATGTCATAGCGTCCTTCATTCCGGTTCTCCTTCTTAAATCTTCGTTCCGTATTCTATCTCTCAATGAGACATGAAGTATCTTCCTTTCCATTTTCCGTTGACATCTCTGGATCATTTGTCTTTGTTTCGATGTTAATGCCCAAGTTTGGCAACCATATAGTAACACCGGTATAACGCATTTTTCCAGAACTTCAGCCTTTAAAGTGCGTTTTTGGGTCTTGTCAGCCAGTATAAACTTTAGGGACCAAAAGCTCTTCCATGCTTGTCCTATTCTTCGTTTGACCTCTTTCTCTGAACGACTTGAAAATGACATGTTCTGACCGAGATATACATATTCTTCAACATATTCCAGTGTTTCTCCATTCACATTAATTGGGGCTTCTAACGCATTGGTCATCAGCTTCGTTTTCTTCGGGTTCATTGTAAGGCCCACTTCTTTACTTGTTTTGTCTAATTCTTTTATCATTTTTTCCAGCTCTTTCGCTGATTCAGCCACCAAAACAATGTCGTCTGCGAACCGTAAATGGGTTAGTCTTGTCCCATCGATTCTGATGCCATATTTTTCTTCCCAGTCTAGTTTTCTAAACTGATTTTCCAGCAAACAGGTGAATAATTTTGGAGAGAGGGGGTCTCCCTGTTTTACTCCCCTTTCTATCATGATGTTGCATCCTTCTCTTTCTGTCTTTATTCTGGCTTGGTTACCGTCGTAGAGTTTGCCAAGGAGTCTAACGAATTTGTTTGGGATGCCTTGTTTTTCCAGTGCTTCTAAGACGCTTCCCTGTTCTACGCAGTCAAATGCTTTGTTGTAATCCACAAATGCGATATACACCTCTAGATTAAATTCCTGAACTTTCTCCATGAGTTGATTTATTGTTTGCAAGTGGTCTGATGTACTGAAACTCTTTCTGAATCCTGCTTGCTCTATCGGTTGCTGTTCGTCCAGTGCCTTTGTCATTCTATTGGTTAGGATCTTCATAAATAGCTTGTAGAGGTTTACAATTAGGTTGATCGGTCTGTAGTTGTTTATGTCGTCCTGGGCTCCCTTTTTGTGTAGAAGTATGATAATGCTTTGTTTCCACTGCATTGGTATGTCTTCTGATGTGAGTATGGAATTAAATAATGTTGTGATGACTGGGATTAGGTCTTCTTCACCCCATTTTAGAAATTCATTGTAAATTCCATCTTCACCTGGGCATTTTTCGGTTTTCGTTTGTCGAATGGCTGCTCTAACTTCACTGGGTAGTATTGGAGGTGTTTCTTCCTCTAGGTTTTCTTCTGATGTATTCTGGTCCTGATGCAAGTTGGATCTTTGATAGTTACTTGAGTATAGTGACCTATAGAACTCTGTCGCTTGCGTCATTATCTCTTCTCTTGAGGCTTGTCTTTTTTCGTTGCTGTCTTTTACTCCCAGCATCCAATGTTTGCCTGGAGTTAATTCTTTTCTAATCTTCTTTACTGATTTTGTGGTATCCATGATTTCTTTGACCACTTTAGTGTTGTGTTCTCTGATGTCTCTTCGGATTTCCCTTTTTGATTGTTTATTGACTTCCGCATATTCCAGCTTTTTGTGTTCGTTTTCTATGGCTTGTGATTTTAGGCGTTCTCTTTCTTCGATCAAACATTTGGTGCTATCCTTAAGTTTTATTCTATTTTTCATACTGTTTCCAGGTGTTGACGATTGTTTGGCTGCGCGGGATATCCAATTTACGAGCTCTGTATAGTGTTGTTGGACTTTTTGCTCCGTTTGTTGGTTGAAGTCTCGTAGGTTTTGTTGTAGTGCTTTTACATACTCCGCCCTGTCTATGCATCCTGGATGTGTAGTTTTGTTGTTGAAGTAGTGTCTCCTTTTCTTCTTTATTCTCACATTCAATCGTACCATTCTGTGATCTGTGTCAAACTTCAGACCATTTATCACTTGTATGTTTTTCACCTCTGTTAGTCTATTGGTTAGGATGAAGTCTATTTCGTTTTTGATTTTCCCATTCGGAGATTTCCATGTCCATTTCCTTTCTGGGTTTTTCTTGTAAAATGTGTTCACAATTTTAAGTCTTTGTCCCAGTGCAAACTGTATTAGTCTTTCTCCCCTTTCGTTCCTTGTTCCGTATCCGTGAAGGCCCATAGGTTCTTCTTCTTCGTATTCCTTTCTTCCTACCTTGCTGTTGAAGTCTCCAATTATGAATGTTGTGTGTGCTTCGTACTCGGCTAGTGTGTCTTCGAGGAGCATATAGAAGTCTTCAATTTCTTCTTCCGTACTTGCTTCTGTGGGAGCATAGACTTGAATTATTATTAATGTGTTGTCATTTAATTTTAGGGATAATACTATGATTCTTTCTGAGATTCCCTTTATTTCTTTTATATTGTGTTTTAAATGTCTTTTTATCAAAAAACCTACCCCTTTTTGTCCTTTTGTTTCCCCTATGAAGCTAAAGACATCCCCATTTGTTTTCTCTATTATGTCTTCGCCGTATTGCCTCACCTCACTGAGGCCTAATATATCGTACCTTACGTTTACGAGTGCGTTTTCGAGTTCTATTTCTTTATCTTGGGTTCTTAAGGTTCTAACGTTTAGTGTACCAAGTATGACTTCTTCTTCCTTGTGTGAACGTTGTTTCATCGTTGTGTTGTGTTGAATTCTTCTTCCCCGTTTTTTGAGGTTAAGTCTTTCCGGTGCACCCACTGGTCATTTAACAGGATTTTCTGGTATCCAACTCTTACATTGTTATTACCCTTTTCCCTTTCTTCCCTGGCTTTCTGTCGGAGTGATGCTTGGATTTCTCTTTCTTTTATTGTGAGGTCATCATCTATGAATATGTCTTGTCCTCTCAGTTTGTGTTTGTTTCGGACTATTTTTAGTTTGTCTGCAAAATTTGTGAAACTGACTTTCACTATACCTCTATTGTTTCTGTCTTTACCGACGTAGGTTGATTTTTCTGCCGTCACTTCTTTTTCTATCGTGTCCAATATCTTCTTGATTTTGTTCTTTAGTTCGTCTTTGTTACTTTCATCATTAGTGAATTCTTTACTTTTTACCACTATGTTGTTTCTCCTTTCTCTTTTCGCCTGTTGTTCTTTTTGTTCTTCTAGGTCACTTATTCTTCTGGATAATGTTTCTATCTTTTCTTGTATTGTGTTGTCTATGTTAGTGATTTTTTGTTCTAATGACTCATTTGCTCTTTCGCAGTAATCATTTCTTTTTTTAATTTCCTTTCTCATGGACTGAATTTCCTCTCTTGTTTCTTGTTTAAACTCTTCAGTTTGCTTTTTCAAATCTTTAAGTTCTGATAGTATTTCAGAAAACGTACCTTTAATGTCGTCTCTTTGGGGTTTTGCATTGTTTGTGTGTTCTTCTTCTCCCGAGCTTTCTGAGGTTGATATTTTGTTTTTTCTCTCTTTTTGCTTTATGTTTTTAGTTGAGGGCTGTGTTTTGGGTGGCATGTTGTTATATTTGCTAGTTACGTACTGTGATATATTTTACCCCTCTTTTTGGCGCGTGTAGTGTATTAATCTGCTTTGGTTTCATTCACTTCGTTGCAATATAGTTCCTCTCACACTCATTTGCTTCCATTTTAGTGCTAAAATATGTCTATGTATATTGTTAAAAGTCTTCACACCTTAGTAGCAGGTTGCTGGTTTTCTTGTGTGAGCTGATACTATGCCTGTGCTTTGTGCTGTAAGACGTTCGTTATGCGACGAATGTCCTCTTTCATTGTTGACAGGCCAGCGTCTTGTAACCGGTATGTCTCATTCTCCATACAGAGTTTCTTCTGGTCACATGTTATTTTTGCGGTAAGGCATTCAAACGGTTCGTTGTTGCTGTATGCGATTAGTGTTTTGGTGAGCTTGGTGCTATATAACCTCACTAATCTCCTTCTGTTGTGTGATGTAATTAATTTCAGTTATATACTTATATACCTCCAATTTGGGTGATTCCTGGTTTTCTTTCATTGCGTACGTCTTCCTCGGGTACTTTTTTTTCACTTTTAAGCTGCACTGTTATCGTTTTACCGTGTAAAGATCCAAAAACCGTGGAGCTCGGAAATGGCGCGTGTTTACTTGACTACTCCGTAAGTGGAAGCAATGCCGTACTCAACAGGGGTCCCATGGTCGTCAACCCACGTCCCACTAGATGTGAGCCCCTGGGAGGAGACTGAAGAAGGGATGTCCACATCCCGAAACATGTATCTGTAAAACAAGATTTTAATTGTATTGATGATGATGATGATAATTGTTGTTTTAAGGGGCCTAACATCTAGGTTATCGGCCCCTAATGATCTGGGTGATAGCGAAAATGATAATGAAACGGAAACCAGAACGAAAATTAAGGGAGACGGAAAATACTTACAAAAAGAAACTCGGATTGAAACGACTCACAAAATGTTCTTACAAAAGGGAATTTAGAACGAAAAGATTCACAAAAGGAAGAGATTGAAAAATACCCACAAAATGAAGGCTAGGTTCAAAATACGTACAAAATGCAATGTAGCGTCGAAATACTTACAAAGTGCAACTGAAATTCAAAATACTTACAAAATGCAAATGAGATCGAAAATACGTACAAAATGCAATTGAGGTTCAAAATACATACAAAATGCAATTGAAATTGAAAATACACAATGCAATTCAGACTGAAATAGGCCTTATCCCAGGTCCAATCCAAATTATTCACAAAGTGCAATCGAAATTCAAAATACTTACAAAATGCAATTGAAATTGAAAATGCTTACAAAATGTACGGTGATTCTAACGACTCATGTGGATTGACAATACTTACAAAAAGCAATTTAGATTGAAAATACTTGACAAAATGTAATTTAGATTCAAAATACCCACAAAATGCAATTGAGAATCAAAATATGTGCAAAATGCCCCCAAACAAAATGCAATTTAGATTCAAAATTCGTGCGAAATGCGGTTTTGGTTGAAAATACTTACAAAATGCAATTGAAATTCAAAATACTCACTAAAAGGCCCCGCAACCTGCATTGAAAGACTTACTAAAAAGCAATTTAGATTGTCAATCTTTACAAAATGCAATTGACGTTGAAAACAATCGCGAGATGTAATTTAGATCGAAAAAAACTTACAAAATGCAACATAGATCAAAAATGCCTTAAAAATCGCTAAAAGAGAATTTAGATACACGGTGATTCGAGTAACAAAAACAGTGCGGGAATCTTAAAGAGAAAAGGAAATGAAGGAAAAGAGGAGAGGAGAGGGGAGGGGAGGGGAGAGAGGAGAAGGTCCGCCCCAAAGGGAAGGGACAAAAGGGGAAAACGGACCCAGCTCAGGAATCCCTCGGGGTCGCCAACTCCCGAACTCACCAGCCGTGAGCCCCTGAGGGTGTAGCGTTATCTAGGGTGCACCAGAAGTGGTGGAGCTACATACACCCGGCCTCCTAAAGGGCCTTGAGCACAAGGCAGGAGGTAAAAGGAACATAAAAAGAAGGCTGACCCCTCGCAGAAGGAGGGTATCAGAAAAGAGGAGACAAGGGCCAATTAAGGCGGGAAAGGAAGAGACTCCCTAGGCCTCGGATACCCTAATACCGTCGGGGTCGGAAGAGAACAAGAGTTGACCAAGTGAGGTCGACAGGAAAGAAGACGGTGAGGAGCCCGGTACAAGTAAGTGGAAGCAATGCCGGACTCGGCTGGGGCCCCGTGGTCGCCAACCCACGCCCACTAGATGTGAGCCCCTGGGGGTTTGCCCCATTCATATTTTTGTTATGTGTAATGCATTGCTACTGCTAAATGATTGTAGCCACGAGTATTTAGGGCTACAAAATTGAAAAATACGGATAGTTAAGAATATTGATTAACTTAGGCATACATTTGAGAGCGTTATTATTGAATATCTACATTGTTTTGGGTAATGTAAGGGAAAGACTGAGAGGTAGGTCTGCACTCCTGAGATGCTGGCAGCTTTAAAATCAAAACTGGCAGCGGTAATTTCAAAACGACAGGTAGCTAAGGATTTAGGAATAGACGAATCTACTCTTCGCAAACGTCTGAAGAGCGGCCACGGTGTTTCATCACTGGGTAGGTTCCAGTCTGTATTTAATGAAGTAATGGAAACAGAATTAGCGCAGCACTGCAGAGACTTAGATGGAATGTTCTATGGTTTAACATTGAAGTCTTTGCGGACGATTTTGCTGCAGCCAACTACATTCCTCATCCATTCGATGCCATTACAAAAGTGGCTGGCAAAGAATGGGCATATAAATTCATAACAAAAACCATAAACTGTCACTGAGGACTCCACAACAGACCAGCATTGCAACAATGATGGGCTGTAATAAAGTTCAAAACGATAGATTCTTTGATAACCTGTCTATCTTGTATAGCAAGCACCATTTTCCAGCAAGTCGTATTTTTAATATGGATGAAAGTGGAATATCTACTGTTCCTAACAGAGTGCCTAAGGTGCTCAGTACTAAAGGTAAGAAACTTGTAGGGAAAGCAGCTTCTGCGGAACGTGGCCAGTTAGTAACCGTTGGCTGTGCTCTCAGTGCTACCGGACGCTATGTGCCACCTGCCATAATATTCCCCAGAAGCGAATGAAAGCCGAGTTACTGGATGGTGCACCCCCTGAATCCACTGGAATGTGTTCTGAACATGATGATAATAATAATAATGATAATTGTTGTTTTAAAGGGCCTAACATCTAGGTTATCGGCCCCTAATGGTTTGGGTGATGATGATGATGATAATTGTTGTTTTAAGGGGCCTAACATCTAGGTTATCTGCCCCTAATGGTTTGGGTGATCGTGAAGATGAAAAAGAAATGCAAACTATAACTAAAAACTAACTACGAACTTATATACTAGAAGAAGAAATGGAAAACTAAAGGAGAATAAGGCAAATAAAGGACAGAAGGAAAAGAAATGCCCTCAACCCTCGAAGAATGCGGATTGAGGGACTTGGAAGGAAGGAGAGCCATGAAAGGCAGATAGGAAAGTGAAAGAGGAGAGGGTCCGACCCACAGGTAAGGGACAAAAGGGGGAAACCGAACCCAGCTCAGGAATCCCTCGGGGTCGCCAACTCCCGAACTCACCAGCCGTGAGCCCCTGAGGGTGCAGCATTATCTAGGGTGCACCAGAAGTGGTGGGGCTACATACACCCTGCCTCCTTAAGGGCCTTGAGGACAAGGCAGGAGGTAAAAGGAAAATAAAAAGAAGGCTGACCCCTCACAGAAGGAGGGTATTAGGAAAGATGAGACAAGGGCCAATTAAGGCGGGAAAGTGAAAGACTCCCTAGGCCTCGGATAACCTAATACCGTAAGGGTCGGAATGACCGATTTGAGAATCGAAGCCACTTTTCTTTTTTAGTTTTTAGATCTAATGGTAGCTACCTGTAAGAGGCAATATCCTTACCCCAAGTGGAAAGGTGATGAAGGGAGAAGAGGATTTGTTTAATGAGTAAAAAAGCAGATTGAGAGATTTTAACATTATGAACGGTAAATTGCTTGTAGCTGGACATGTTGTTATGATCATAAACTTAGGAGATTGAATATGCACTAGTAAGCTGATTCGTTATTTCCGGTGTTGTGTTACACCCTAGGCAGAGAGCGCACAATGCTCTTGCTATGACTGACTTTGCATCATCATCAAGGTGAACACCTGCGGTTTCAAATTATTGCTCTTGCTATGACTGACTTTGCATCAAATTATTGCAAAGTCAGTCATAGCAACAACATTGTGCGCTCTCTACCTTGGGTGTAACACAACACTGGAAAAAACGAGTCAGCTTACTAGTGCATGTGCCTTGATTTCCAGTCCTGGAAACTGGAATTCCAGGAATTTTTCATCGCTGTCCTGGAACGCCAGTAAAAACCGAACGACTCGGCATAGGTAGACAAAAGTGGTGTCAAATGAAAGAGATGATGATGATGATAATTGTTGTTTTAAGGGGACTAACATCGAGGTTATCGGCCCCTAATGAAAGAGAAAAGCATGCAGACTCCATGTAAAAGGCTTTAGGCAATGTTTTCTCATTACGGGGTAGATTGTAACAAAAAGAAAGAAAAATGATGATGATGATGATGATAATTGTTGTTTTAAGGGGCCTAACATCTAGGTTATCGGCCCCTAATGAAATTAAATGGCGTGAAATGAAAGGATGTAGATAAAAACAACTCACTGCCATGGATGAAGCGAAAATGGTGTTTATAAAACAGACAGTGAGCCCCAAAAATTATGCCTTATTTGAATAAAAAGAATAAAAGGCGGATGGTAAAAAAGGATAAAACAAATAAGGCATAGTGAACAATACAATACATAACACAATAAAAAACATAAAACAGATTTAACCAGAATTAAAAGTCGTAACTACACATTAAAACTTAAAAAAGTAACCACTCTCCCTCATGAACCGGATGACGTGATCAGCTGACGGCCCGTCATCACGGAGAATAAGGGAGAGGGTATTAGGCAGTTTAAGAGTCCCTCGCAGATCGGCCAGATCCACACACTCCAAGAGAAGGTGTGCCACGGTTAGGTGGGCGCCGCAAGTACACACAGGGGGATCTTCTCGCTTCAGCAAATGGGAGTGCGTAGCAATCCCACGGCCGATCCGGAGTCGACAGAGTACCACAGCTTCCTTCCGGAGAGATCGGAAGGAAGATTTCCACACCTTCGTTGTCTCCTTGATGCCTCTCAGTTTGTTGGGTGGAGGCGTGGCACGCCATGCCTCCTCCCAATGCGACAGGATCGAATGCCGCAACTGAGAGCGCACATCACTAGCAGGCACCTTATACTGTAGCGTGAGCAGTGCGACTGCCTCTCTCGCCGCCTGATCAGCAAGCTCGTTTCCCGCAATACCCATGTGGCTAGGAAGCCACACAAAAGTCACCCCGGTTCCAGCGTTACGCGAACTGACGAGCTGGTCGTGCACACGCTGGACCAACGGGTGCTTCGGGAAACACGCATCGATCGCCTGCAGCGCACTCAGAGAGTCAGTACACACAAGAAAGTGCTGGTGATCGTCTGATAACGTGTACCGCAGAGCCTCTAAGATGGCATAGAGCTCCGCAGTGTACACGACACAGGCCTCGGGAAGTGAGAAGAGAAACCGACGATCCTCAACCACAAATGCACAGCCTACTTTCTCGTTTACCCTCGAACCGTCCGTGAATAGAAGCCCTGATCCCGGATACCGGCTCACCACGGACTGGAACAGCCTCCGATGGACGGAGGAGTCCGTGACCGACTTGGGGCCGGTGTGCAGATCCAGGATGATATCAGGGCGAGAGACCATCCACGGAGGGGCCTTGCTAGGTACTCGGACGATACAGGAGACAGAAGGAAATCGGAACTGACGGTATAAGTCATCCAAGCTAATCCCCGCCGGCCGAGAGGCTCGAGCGAGCGCATCATACAGCCGGCGATTCGGATTGGAAAACAAACATGGATAGCTTGGATGAAGGGGCATCTGTCGAATAGTTGCAGCATAGGTCAGCAGTACTTGTTGGCGCCTCAGGTGTAAAGGAGGTACGCCAGCCTCGGCGAGCAAGCTGACGACTGGGCTTGTCCGAAAGGCACCCGTCGCCAGCCTCACACCGCCGTGGTGGACACTGTCCAATTTAACAAGCACTGACTTACGGGCCGAACCATATGCTACACTGCCATAATCTAACCTAGATAAAATCAGGGACTTGTAAAAACGCAGGAGCACCGCGCGGTCCGCCCCCCATGATGTGCCGCCAAGAAACCGCAACATGTTGAGTTTCTTAGCGCAGGCAGTTTTCAAACACCGCACGTGTGGTTCCCACGTCAATTTCTGATCGAAAAGGAGCCCAAGGAACCGGTACGCAGCAACAACAGGCAAATCTACATTGCCCAGATAAAGCTCAGGATCTGGACGGAGGCGCGCTTTCGGCAGAAATGGACACCCGAGGACTTAGCGGTTGAGAACTGAAAGCCATGCTCCAGTGTCCAGCGTTCCACTCTCCGAATAGCGTGTTGTAACTGTCGTTCAGCGAACGCCATATTTTGCGCACTATAATGTAGAGCGAAGTCGTCTACTTGCAGCGACGGTACCACTGCTGGACCAGCAGCAGCAACTATACCGTTTATGGCAATCGCAAATAATGTTACGCTAAGCACCGATCCCTGTGGGACTCCGTTTTCCTGTATATGATATTGCGAATATGTCCCACCTATTCGGACACGGAACAGGCGAAGGGACAGAAAATTCGCAATAAAAACCGGCAAGTTACCTCGGAATTTCCATTGATGCAGGGTATAGAGGATGCCGTAACACCAAGTGGTGTCATAGGCCTTCCCGAGGTCGAAGAAAACAGCGACTAGGTGCTGTCTCCGGAGAAAAGCGTCCTGTATGGCGGTCTCCAGGCGTACCAGATGGTCGTTGGTACACCGAGACGCCCTGAAACCACACTGGTATTCAGACAGGAGTCCCCGTTTCTCCAGGACCCACACTAGGCGCCGATTGACCATCCTCTCAAAGAGCTTGCACAGACCGTTAGTGAGACAAATAGGTCTGTAACTCCCTGTCAATTTGGGATCCTTATCGGGCTTCAGGATAGGTATAATGATACATTCCTGCCATTGCGCTGGAAACACACCTTCCAACCAGAAACGATTAAACACCCTGAGCAAATAACGAATGCTCTCATCGTTAAGGTGTTTAAGCATCTGGTTGTGAATATTATCCGGGCCAGGAGACGTGTCCCTGCAGAGCGCCAGCGCTCCGCGGAGTTCCCACTCCGTAAAGGGCACGTTGTACTCCTCCGAAGCGCGGGAAGCAAAACTAAGCTGGAAACGTTCCGCTTCGCGCCTCAGGGCCACGAAGGCAGGGTCATAGTTATCGGAACCGGATATATCCGCAAAATACGAGGCGAGATGGCTTGCAACGCGATAAGGATCTGTAACAAATTCATTATCAATGGAAATTCCCGGTACAGTAGAAGATGTCTGAATTCCCGAAATGCGTCGTAGTTTAGTCCACACTTGAGAGGAGGGGGTATGTGCCGTAATAGAAGACACATACCGTTCCCAGGATTGTTTCATACTCTGGCGAATAAGAATCCGTGCCTTGGCACGAAATTTCTTAAACGCCACCAAATTGGCCATGGTTCGACGCCGACGGTAGTGCTTATGAGCTCGACGACGGTCTCTTATTGCCGCTGCAATATCCTCTGTCCACCAAGGGACGAGTTTGCGACGAGGAGTCCCAGAAAAGGATGGAATGGACTCTTCGGCGGCAGCAAGAAGCACATCGGTGATGTGCTGTACCTCGTCATCGACGCTCCGGCAACCAAGATCAACGAACACAGCTCGTTCTTGAAACGAGGGCCAATTTGCCCGCTTAAGAACCCAACGACTGGGGAACTCCACGGGCGTCTGGTTCACAAGGGTAAGAACGATCGGGAAATGGTCACTGTCACAGAGGTCGTCGTGTACATACCAACCAAATAGGGGGACCAGTGCACGGCTACACACACTCAAGTCAATGTGTGAGTACGTGCCGTGCGCAAAGCTAAAATGTGTAGCTTCCCCTGTATTTAATAGAGATAAATCCAACCCTTGAATTAAGCCCTCCACGTCCCTTCCTCTGGGGCAGGAAGATGGTGATCCCCATGCGGGGTGATGAGAGTTGAAATCACCCACGAGTAGGAAAGGGACTGGAAGTTGATCAACAAGATCTAAGACGTCATTAATATCAAGGGGCTGGTTCGGAGGAGGGTACACGTTACAAACAGTTGTCATAGCAGGCAAGGACACACGAACTGCAATAGCTTCCAGAGGAGTGGCGAGTGGAAACTCCTCACTATAGCAGTCAGAGCGAACGAAGGTACAAACGCCCCCGGAAGCCCGGGCGGTGTCTTGTCGCTCTTGAGAGTATAGGCGGAAACCTCTCAGAACAGTCTCGTGATCAGGTCTGAGGTTTGTTTCCTGTAGGCAGACTATACTCGCTGCGTATTGGGCAATAAGCTGACGGAGTTCTGTCAAATGCCTGTCATAACTGTTGCAATTCCCCAGTGCCATTGTGTGAACTTAGGGAATAAGTTGGAGCAGCAAGCTACAACTTATCCTCTGGAGGATCTACAGTCACTACGTCGACTATAATCTCCATGTCCTCAGGCGAGGTCATGGAGGGAATCGACTCGGTGGAAGATTTCCTAGACGCAGTTCGGCGGCGGGGGGATCTTCGTGGGGAGCGAACAGATCTGGGGACCGAAACGTCCCCAGGGGCAGAAGCATCCGCAGGTGGTGGCGCGGATGGCTTCCCCTTTTTTTTTTGGAGAAAGGGAATGCGTAGTGCGGGGTCCCTTCTTACCACCCGCCTCTTTAAGATATATAGACGGGTCAGGAGCCAAATTCCTGACCCTGGTCGACGATGCCGCCTCCGCCGGCTTCGGCGCGGCTTTCGCCGACCGTTTGGGTGGGGAGAAAGTCTTCGACTTCTTCCCGAGTGGGGAGTAAGTCTTCAGCTTCCTCTCCTGCTGTGCGGGCGGAGCAGCCTTCGCTCGCACAGCCTTCGTGCTGGCCGAAGGTGGAGTTGAAGTCACCTTCGGGCTTTCCGTTATATTCATAGGTGCTCGTTTCGGAACGGATAACTCAGTTGCAGGTTTTACACCTGGTACAAAAGATGAGGTAGAAGCAACCAAATTAGGTATTATAACTCGATAATCAATCGTAGGCGAAGGAGCAATCGCGGTATGGTACTTCTTGCGGGCTTCCTGCTTGGTGAGACCATCCAGGGTTATGATCTCCAGGATTTTCTTCTCACTCAGGAACACAGGGCAGTTCCTGTCCCGAGGAGAATGAAATCCAGGGCAATTAGTGCACTGATAAGGTGTTGTGCACTCCTCCGCTTCGTGTGGTACCTTACCGCATGTTCCACAGATTTCGGGGCTCGAGCATCGGGATAACATGTGCCCGAACTTCTGGCACTTATAACACCTCATTGGTGGAGGGATATAAGACCGTACGTCACAACGGTAACTTGTAACCTTGACTTTCTCCGGGAGCATCGAAAGCTCAAAGGAAATAATGAAAGCACCAGTATCCACGATTTGACCATTGACCTTGCGCGCATTGCGCCGGACATCAGTCAAGTGACGATGCTGCATATCCTCCTTGAGCTCCTCGTCAGTGTTCAGAATCAGGTCCCGGTGGAAAATAACTCCTCGGACCAGATTCAGGGACGTGTGCTTTTCCATTTTGACGGGAATTTCGCCAAAGTGGTCACATTGCAAAAGTTGTTCAACTTGCTCACCAGTCCTAGTCTTGAGCAACAAGCTACCGTTCCTCATCTTTTGTACTGTCTCAAGCTCACCATAGACACCTTCTATGTGGCGAGAAAACAATATACCGTACTCTTTACCAGCTTGAAATCACCCCCATCTGTTCTGGAAGCTACCAGAAACTTGGGGGTGTTAGCACCCATATTTTCACGCACAGATTGTTCCCAGTGGGTTGATCCCCGTAGGGAATCAAATGTTAAAGACTTGGGTGTAGGACCACCCTGTTTGGGGATTTTTCTTTTAGAACCCATGGCCAGATCATCCTCCCCGAATGCCACCGACATCCGATCACGGGCCGTCACAGAAGGCGCTTCCCAGCCAGGGCAAGGCCCGCCTAGCTTGGAAGGCATTGCCCGGGCGTCCGATGTTTTACAATGCCGTATCGGCATGTATCCTTTGGCATATACTGGATTTTACAGCTCAGACATTCGGCTGTGCGGGGACCTGCGTAGTCAGGCGGATAGTACTGCACGGGTACATGGCACAACCACCTGTCGGCGCGGCCAAGACTGGAACAGGCTTTCGAGCGTAGTCGCTAGCGAAAGTGGCCCATCCCCTAACAGCACGCACATATAGAAAGTTTGGTTGCCAGACCCTGAAAGCAGTAACGGAAAGAAGTGCGATATAACCTAATGAGAGTTATACCGCACGGGTGTATGTCTTTTAGAGCTGACTGTCAAACCCTCGAAAGGGGACCGTTCCGAGAAGCCCTTTTAGTCGCCTTTTACGACTGGCAGGGATTACCGTGGATGTATTCGCTTCCTCCCACCCACTGGGGGTCCAATTCACAAAACAACGCGGAGTCCTTAAAGTATAGCCAAGGTCGCCCCTTTTAGTCGCCTCTTACGACAGGCAGGAGATACTGTGGGTGTATTCTAAACCCCCCACCCACAGGGGGGAAAGAGAAAAGGAAATATCAGGAAAAGAGGCGAGGAGAGGAGAGGAGAGGGGGAGAGAGGAGAGGGTCCGACCCAAAGGTAAGGGACAAAAGTGGAAAACGGACCCAGCTCGGGAATCCCTCGGGGTCGCCAACTCCCGAACTCACCAGCCGTGAGCCCCTGAGGGTGTAGCATTATCTAGTGTGCACCAGAAGTGGTGGGGCTACATACACCCTGCCTCCTTAAGGGCCTTGAGCACAAAGCAGGAGGTAAAAGGAAAAGAAGGCTGACCCCTCGCAGGAGGGTATAGGAAAGATGAGAAAAGAGCCAATTAAGGCGGGAAAGGAAGATACACCCTAGGCCTCGGATAGAATAATACCGTCGGGGTCGGAAGAGAACAAGAGTTGACCAAGTGAGGTCGACATGAAAGAGGACAGAGAGGAGCCCTGCACAAGGAAGAGGAAGCAATGTCGGACTCAGCTTTGGCCCCGTGGTCGCCAACCCACGTCCCACTAGATGTGAGCACCTGGGGGGAAAATTTAAAAGTAGTTGCCATTCGAAATATAGATGGTTATGTGGTTTTCAGCACACAGATTACCGACAGCGGTAGCTACGCTCGCTAAAACGCAGCGTTATGTCATGAGGTCAAGCTCTCTGATGACTCGGTAGATGCGTGGGTTCGAGTCCCACCGTCGGCCGTCCTTGAAATGGTTTTCCGTGGTTTCCCCATTTTCAACACCAGGCAAATGCAGGGACGGTACCTTCTGACAGGCCACGGCCGCTTCCTTCCACATCCTTGCACAGTTTCATCCATTCCATCTCTCATCCCGGCACGCTGGTCGCCCACGGGCGTCGCCTAGAAAGACCTGCACTCGGCCTCTCAGCAGGCCACATGACAAAAAAAAGCACACAAAGTCACTTCATTGTTATTACTGCTTGATGTTTGGGGGCGAAGAACCATGGACCCGTACGGGTATCACAACAATAAAAAATGTTGAGGCAAAACCCTGTTAAGTCCAAGATGGCGCACGCTGTACAACGCGAGTAAACGTGCTCCGCAAATTCACCTGCCATATCAGCAAGATAAGTTGCATTTGAATATTCGTGGGCGTGCTAGTGTTCTACTTAATCGTTTACTCGAATAAAAGTGAAGTGCTATGACGCTGAAGGCCGTAAATGAACGAATAACTAAGTTCGAAGAGCGAATGGCTGAATTCCAAGCAAGCTTGGAACAAGCCATGGCTGCTAGTGCGACCAGTGCTGCCAACCCCGGCGACGCACTCACCGGCCTCGCTTCAGACTTTAAGGACTTTCGTGAAGCTATACCAAGCGAATTAGGCGAGATGAAGAAGGAAGTAAACCATCTGCAGGAACGCATCGACCAGCAGGACATTCAGATTGACGAGGCAGGGCAGTATAGCAGAAGGAACTGCCTCCTCCTTCATGGAGTAAGTGACACCCCTGGCGAGGACACCTACGCTGTGGCATTGGGAACTTTAAAAACCAGACTGAACATCGAATTGCCTATGGACAGTATAGATAGATGTCATAGACTGGGCCGTATGAAGAGGACGACAGCTGAGGTGGTATCCGCAGGAAACAGGCCTATCATCATTAAATTTCTCAGGTACCATGAGAGAGACCGAATCTGGCGTGCCAAGCGAGCTCTTAAAGGTACCAAACTACTCGTAACTGAATCTCTGACGTCCACAAGGAAGGAAGTGTTGCGTAAAGCACGAGACTTCTGGGGTATGCGGCGGGTTTCAACGCAGGATGGCCGCATTATCGTCCATTTAGAAGACGGGAAGAAGCTCAACATTAGCACACCTAAGGAATTGAACTTTCACATGGGGCGGTCAGGTGGATTATCAGAGCGATAAGACCATTGTGATGTGCCCACTAAACATTATTACTATTATTACTATTATTATTATTACTAGGTTTACGTGTGTGATTGTGTGTGTGTGTGTGGTATATTAACCAGCAAGCGGTCCAGTTCTCCAGGAAATCCAGGTAAGATTTTTTTTTTTTTGGTCTCAGTTAAAGTATGTCCGTTAGTCAGGTAGCTGCGGTGTTTTCCAATGACAACGACCTTAGCTCTAAGAATAGAACTCTCCTCACCCCTTTCCCTACCATAGACGCCAGCAGCTTATTGAAACACGAACTTTCACCATATCCTCGCACCCTCCAGTGTTGTCACTTAAACAGCTTAAGTTTGCCCGCACACTTTGACGAAATTCAGGCTATATTTAACAAAACTAGTGTCCATTTGATAGGAATGAGTGAAAGCTGGTTATCGCCTTCAATCCCAAACAGCATGGTTCAGCTTGATGGTTATAATGTTCATCGTCATGACCGCACTAATAAGAGGGGAGGAGGTATCGTTCTCTACTGTAGAGATGACCTGAAGAGCCGTGTCATTTGTACCTCATCGACCGGCGATTTGCCGAGGACGGAGTTCATGTTCGTTGAAGTAGTTGCTAGTGGACAGAAAATACTTATTGGAGTGGTTTACCGACCACCTAAAGTACCTTATATGGCCGAGTTTGAAACGTATCTACTTAACTTGCTACCAACGTACGAACATATCATTATATTAGGGGATTTCAACACTAATCTACTTACGAAGAATTACGATACTAAGAAATTAGAAGACATATTTTCCTCATGTGACTTGACTATCCTTCCTTCAAATCCTACTAACCATGTACATACTACCAACAACATTTCCCACACCTTAATAGATCTCAAAGTGACTAACAACCCTCAGAAAGTGGTAACTCACGGACAGATTTCAGTACCGGCCGTGTCCACCCACGATCTTATATTTCTCGCTTACTCACTACACGTTCCAAAATATCAACCTAGGTATATAACGTGCAGGAATATGAAAGATATCGATATGTATGAACTAAGGTACGATGCCTACATTCTTCCGTGGAATGACATTTTAAATCTGAAAGACATTGATGCCAAAATAAATAAATTTAATTCGTTAATACACAGTCTATACAACAAACATGCACCCAAAAGACAAATAAGAATATCACGCAAACCGAATCCATGGTTAACCTCTGTTGTTAAACATATGATGTCTCAACGTGATACACTCTACCGACATTACAAACGTACCCAAGACCCAAGTGACTATGAAAATTATAGAATAATGAGGAATAGAACTAAACAAATCATCCGTAATCTTAAGTTTAAATATGTCCGTGAATCAACAAGGAATCTAAATACAGCTAGTGCTTGGAGGCATCTCCGAGCCATGGGCATAGGCAAAACACGGGAACAGCTTCAGGTACCTGACATTCCACTTGACGATTTAAATGCGTATTTCACGGAAGAGAGAGTTCCGTCTAATCCGCTTAACATACCTCATGTAAATAATGACCCATCATTTGTCCCACAAAGTCGCCCATGCTTTGCTTTTCGTACTGCCAGCACTAATGAAGTTAAGAAAGTCTTGTATTCTATTAAATCGAAAGCTAGTGGTGTCGACGATATTCCTATAACTTTCATACATAATATCATTGGCGCTATTCTACCCATTCTCACCCATATTTTTAATCACTGTCTCAAAAACGGCACATTACCTGCAATTTGGAAGTACGCTAATGTAATCCCACTTCCCAAGAACCCAGGCTCTAAACTTCTATCCGATTACCGTCAAATTCCTATTCTCCCCGCTCTTTCCAAAGCGTTAGAACGGTTGGTACATACTCA
Organism: Meconema thalassinum; assembly: GCA_946902985.2. NCBI lineage: Eukaryota > Metazoa > Arthropoda > Insecta > Orthoptera > Tettigoniidae > Meconema > Meconema thalassinum. The sequence goes on along the minus strand of OX336392.1, from coordinate 509,124,530 downwards.
AATACTGGAATACCTGCACGCTCACTCTCTTCTGGATCCACTTCAATCTGGCTTCAAGAAGGGCCATAGCACAGCAACTGCTTTACTAAAAGTGACTGATGATATCAGACTAGCAATGGACGAAAGACAAGTGACAATACTCACACTCCTTGACTTCAGTAGGGCTTTTGACACGATACATATCCAGACATTGTTGAAGAAACTTGCATGCCTTTTCGGTAATGAGGCTTTAAAATTTTTCACCGCATATCTTACAGATCGCATGCAACGTGTAATAACACAAGATACTGCTTCACAGTGGCGACTCAGGAAGGCAGGAACCCCTCAGGGTTCCGTTCTTGGTCCTCTTTTGTTTGTCCTTTATATTAATGACATCTCCTCAGTAATAAAATATAATAGATATCATCTTTATGCGGATGACCTCCAAATTTACTGTCACGTTGGTATCAAAGATATAGCGAACGCGATACGAGATGTAAACACCGACCTGCAACAACTCAGTGTGTATGCTAGTGATAACGCTCTCCTTCTCAACCCCAAAAAGACCCAAGTTATTTTAATCGGCTTGCAGGGATTATTGAATTCCATGTATAAAAACTACACTATCCCTCCTGTGACTTTAAATGCAACCGTAATCCCGTTTAGTAAAACAGTGAAAAACCTCGGTATGACTCTGACTGAATCTCTTGACTGGTCTGCACATGTAAGTAATACTTGCAGGAAGATGTACGCGACGCTACACCCACTCAAACGGCATAAGGACATTTTACCACAAGACGTGAGGATAAAACTTATTGAGACTTTGATACTACCAATACTTGACTATTGCGACGTGGTCCTTGTTGATGCAACTAGCGAACAAACTAAAAAACTGCAACGAGCATTGAACTCTAGTCTTCGGTTTGCTTTCAACTTGAATTACGATTCTCACGTAACCCCTAGCTACAAAGCTCTTTCTTGGCTGAAACCTGAAGGGCGTCGAAATTTTCATATTTTGACGTCGGTATATCGAACCCTAGACGAAAATCTCCCACTGTATATTTCTTCGAAATTTCATTTCCTGTCCTCATTTCATAATATTAATACTAGATCTGGCTCTTCCCTCGCTATTCCCGTTAACCACTCTTCCAAGTACAATAAATCCTTCGTTGTGACTGGGTCGTGACTTTGGAATACACTCCCAGCTGACGTAAGGAAATGCAAGACCTACACAAAATTTAAGACTGCTTGCAGAGATTTCCTATTGAACACCGCTGACTGTTTCGTGTGACTGGTGATGGATGATAGACAGCATGATTGAGCCATTATGGTATATAAATAAAAATTAAAATACTCAGTTATTTACTAGATCTAACACTATCACTTATTATTATTATTATTAGTATTATTATTGTTTCAGGTAACAATTTTATATGATTCTTTGTTTGATGTGCATTGCTATCTTTATTTTTTATGTCCTGTATTATTCTAACTTAATTTCTAGTTCACCTATCTTATTCAATGGTAGTATTTGTGTATTTTATTATAACTAAGTGGTTAAGTGTAAGAGAGGGCCACGAGCCCTAACTTCGCCACTGCAAAAGACATAAATAAATAAATAAATAAATAAAACATTCAGGGAGGGACCAAGAAACACATTAATAATGCAGAGTTGTTTCACATGCTAGCAAGAAATAGAATTGAGCATTGCTTAGTGGAAACAACGCGATTAGCAGCTGTGAAACATAATGAAAATGTAACTCGAAATAGACGAATAGTGGGTCGCCTAATAGACGGTGTGCCATCTCGGGCGGCAAGGACTTGCCTTTAGAGGCCACAGACAAGACCACGAATCTCTTAATAAGGGTAATTATTGAGAAACCCTCGATTTTCTAGCAATAGAAAAATCATTTATGAAAGAGGGCAGCTTGAAGGCAGCTCTGTTTTTTAAGGTACTTTTTTTTAGCGTATGGCTTTTATTGCCAGGAGTGTCCGAGGACATGTTCGGCTCGCCAGTTTTGTAGCTGCTTCGAGACGGACACCCAATGGGTAAGCTACAAGTACCGTTGGGGAGGAAAGTTGGAAGGGAGGGTCGAGGAGTTGGAAGGTAGCGGCTGTGGCCTATAGTTAAGGACCAACCCCGGCATTTGCCTGGAAGGAAGATGGGAACCCACAGAAGACCATCTTCAAGGTTGCCGGCGGGGGGATTCGAACCTCCTCGCCTCCCGGATGTGAGCGACTGCCAACAGTCATGCCGCAACGACCTCGGCTAACTCACCCGGTTTTGAAGGTACTGTAACCTTATTTTAAATGTGTACAATTACGCCACTGACGTTATATCAAAATTTGACGTGCGTTATTCATATCATGTCTTATTTCGGCAATTAATTAGCCACAAGTTATTATGTGTTGGTGTAGTCCATAAAATGGATTAACATGTATTTAATTTTAATTTTAAAACATTCAATTGTGATTAATAGATTAGGTTTTCTTATGGTATTAAGTTGACAGAAGTCAGAGGCTGTTCTTTTGTAATTAGCTAGGGCTTGAGCACATTGGGTCATTAGTCTTCTCCTAGAACAGCACGATGTGATGAAATACTTCACCCATACTCAGCAACAAAAGCCATGAGCCAAGCGCGCTGTACTGAGAAAGGGTGCGGCCGAGTGACAAGGGTGAGGGAAGTGGAAACAAGAGACCTGGAGATGATGATGATAATTGTTGTTTTAAGGGGACTAACATCTAGGTTATCGGCCCCTGATGATGATGATGATGACAATTGTTGTTTTAAGGGGCCTAACATCTAGGTTATCGGCCCCTAATGATCTGGGTGATAGCGAAGATGATAATGAAACGGAAACCAGAACGAAAATTAAGTGAGACGGAAAATACTTACAAAAAGGAACTCGGATTGAAACGACTCACAAAATGTTCTTACAAAAGGGAATTTAGAACGAAAAGATTAACAAAAGGAATAGATTGAAAAATACCCACAAAATGAAGGCTAGGTTCAAAATACGTACAAAATGCAATGTAGCGTCGAAATACTTACAAAATGCAACTGAAATTCAAAATACTTACAAAATGCAAATGAGATCGAAAATACGTACAAAATGCAATTGAGGTTCAAAATACTTACAAAATGCAATTGAAATTGAAAATACACAATGCAATTCAGACTGAAATAGGCCTTATCCCAGTTCCAATCCAAATTATTCACAAAGTGCAATCGAAATTCAAAATACTTACAAAATGCAATTGAAATTGAAAATGCTTACAAAATGTACGGTGATTCCAACGACTCATGTGGATTGACAATACTTACAAAAAGCAATTTAGATTGAAAATACTTGACAAAATGTAATTTAGATTCAAAATACCCACAAAATGCAATTGAGAATCAAAATATGTGCAAAATGCCCCCAAACAAAATGCAATTTAGATTCAAAATTCGTGCAAAATGCGGTTTTGGTTGAAAATACTTACAAAATGCAATTGAAATTCAAAATACTCACTAAAAGGCCCCGCAACCTGCATTGAAAGACTTACTAAAAAGCAATTTAGATTGTCAATCTTTACAAAATGCAATGGAGGTTGAAAACAATCGCGAGATGTAATTTAGATCGAAAAAACTTACAAAATGCAACATAGATCAAAAATGCCTTAAAAATCGATAAAAGGGGAATTTAGATACACGGTGATTCGAGTAACAAAAACAGTGCGGGAATCTGAAAGAGAAAAGGAAATAGAAGGAAAAGAGGAGAGGGGAGGGGAGAGAGGAGAAGGTCCGCCCCAAAGGGAAGGGACAAAAGGGGAAAACGGACCCAGCTCAGGATCCCGCGGGGTCGCCAACGCCCGAACTCACCAGCCGTGAGCCCCTGAGGGTGTAGCATTATCGACGGTGCACCAGAAGTGGTGGGGCTACATACACCCTGCCTCCTTAAGGGCCTTGAGCACAAGGCAGGAGGTAAAAGGAAAAGAACAAGAAGGCTGACCCCTCACAGAAGGAGGGTATCAGGAAAGATGAGACAAGGGCCAATTAAGGCGGGAAAGGAAGAGACTCCCTAGGCCTCGGATACCCTAATACCGTCGGGGTCGGAAGAGAACAAGAGTTGACCAAGTGAGGTCGACAGGAAAGAAGACAGAGAGGAGCCCGGCACAAGTAAGTGGAAGCAATGCCGGACTCAGCTGGGGCCCCGTGGTCGCCAACCCACATCCCACTAGGTGTGAGCCCCTGGGGGGTGAGACCTGGAGAAAAGGTACGGTCGCAGAGGGGGTTGGGACGAGACTCCTTTATGCAAAAGGACAACTCAACCAGACTTTGTTCAAGACAGTCGTAAGAGAGAACAGTATTGCAGGAGATGCATTCAGGACATATGCTAGTCAGATACATTATGGTGTTAGCAGTGTCTTGCGCTAACATCATAAGAGTGGTTAAGGGACTTTCAATCCACCACCATTATTCATTCTGAGTAGCCTAAATACCTCAGAATTAATAGTAGCCTGATATTCAAGATAAATTCCTCGTGTGAAGATGTACTTCTACCGCCTACAATAGCAGCTCCTCTTGGGGAGAGACTCTTCAATAAATCCGATTCATCCTTTGGTAAACTCATTGACTCTTATACACAAGCTCTCTTTCTGTACTCTTGAATAAATCAACGTAAATTTTTAAATTCAAATCTAGATTAAATTAAATTCATAACGCCTCCGTTTTCATGCAACTTTGTGTCTATCTTAAATTCCTTTGTTTTCTTTCATTTTGCTAAATTGTTTGTTTTTGATGCCATTAAAATTTTATTTAAAGTAAATGCAGTCTGTCTCCTTTCTATGATGATGATGATGATAATTGTTGTTTTAAGGGGCCTAACATCTAGGCTATCGGCCCCTGATGGTTTGGGTGAACGTGAAGATGAAAATGAAAAGCGAACTTAAAACTAAAACTAACTAATAACCTACATACTAGAAGAAGAAATGCAAAACTAAAGGAGAATAAGGCAAATAAAAGGACAGAAGGAAAAGAAATGCCCTCAACCCTCGGAGAAGGCGGATTGAGGGACTTGGAAGGAAGGAGAGCCATGAAAGGTCTCCTTTCTAGATGATAGAAATAGATATAAGCCATGCTCTTTTCCCCGAAGCAAATATTATTCAGGTTAATGGCTAAGTCATACCACGACTTGAGTCGATGGAGTCTGGTATTCTACCTGAGCTAGGACATAGTTATTAATGATTAATTGGGTTTTCGGTCTCAGATCGAACCCTTGGCGCCCAACTAACTTACATATTACTTCAGATCTGGTGACTAGTGATGGACATATCTTCAAATGGTAAGTCAGGTAAAAAATTAGGTTCAGAAATAAATAACCAGTCAGGTTTTGGTCTTATATATTGTTCCAATAATACACACACAACCAACGGCACCGTTACAGTACGTCTCCAGACAGTCAAAATGATTTAATCCAATCTGTCACTAATGCGGTAAGGTAAAGGATTGTGAAAGAGCTTTCGTCATGTGAATTTGTGGCCATTCAGGCAGATGAGACTACTGATGTGTCCTTCAAAGCTCAGTTAAGTGTAATTGTGCGATATGTCTGCAACTCGAGAGTTGAGGAAATATTTGTAGGTTTCTTCGATGTATCATTAGATCAAGTGCACAGGGTTCGGCAATACACATATGATTTTCGAGCTAGAAGAATATAAATTAACTAACTAACTAGACTTACGCTGGAGCTACTGTCATGTCGGGTAGCAACAATGGTCTTCAAGCAATTATCAGACAGCATTGTCCCATGGCATTATTTGTACATTGTTACTTTCATCAATTAAACTTAGTTCTTTTACACGGGGCCAAGAGAATAGGTAGTAACCTATGTAAGATTTAAGTTAATACTTTAAACATTTTGTTTAAAATGTGTTACTGAAGTTTTTCTTTTTACTTGTGTCTACCCAATTATTTTCCTCACGCTACGCTACTGCCCATTTTCTCACTGAGAAAGCGCTTGGCACGATTATGTTCCCGCAATGTTCCACCCTGTACACGGCCTTCAAAGAGAAACATGCCGATCTTCACTGTCGCTTCCTTTTTATTCATTCATTCGTTTATTTGCAATTGGGGGTGTGTCCCCCGGTGGCAAATTAGATATACATAACAAATAAATAATTGTACATAACAATTCACTAACAATTAAACTGGAGTATTTACACAAATAGTCAGTCTTTTCTTAAACACACCTATATGTTTGGGAAAAGACTCTAAAATTGCGGCAGGTAGAGAGTTCCAGTTATCAATGGCACGGTTTACGAAAGAATATTTACCATAATTTGTTCGCTGTGGTCGGCCCTTAACTTTGAAAGGATGATCGCTCCTACCCATGTAAGTGGGCTTTTCCATACGTTTGCTAAGCTCACCCCATGCTGGTTGATTTGTATACGTGTTGTACATAGCGCAGAGTCTAGATTTCATCCTCCTAGCCTCAAGTGATTCCCACTCAAGTTTCTTTAACATACGGCTCACACTGCTCCTGGGATTAAAGTCAATGAGCACAAATCTAGCGGCCTTTCTTTGTACCATTTCCAACTCATTTATGAGCCCTACTTGGTATGGATCCCAAACCGCCGAAGCGTATTACAGAATAGGTCTTACAATTGACAAATATCCTAATTCTTTAGCAGAGGTACTACTTCCTTTGAATACCCTCATTACAAAGTGCAGGGATTTGTAAGCTTTAGAAAATACACATCCTACATGAATACTCCGTTTCATATAATTTCTTACGTGAACGCCCAAATATTTGCAAGAATCTTCTTCTACAAGTATTTCCGAGCCAATGTTATATTGAAAATCTTGCCTTCGCACTATCCCTATTTTTATTAGACTACATTTTCTTGCGTTTATTTTCATTTTATTTTCTATCGCCCACTTATAGACCAGGTTCAGGTCATCTTGAAGTACTGCATTGTCTTGTGAGGCATGTATCTTTCGATATATTACACAATCATCCGCAAACAATCGACAGTCACTGTGAATCCCATTTGGTAAGTCATTTATAAACGCCAAAAAAAAATTGATGATGATGATGATAATTGTTGTTTTAAGGGGCCTAACATCTAGGTTATCGGCCCCTGATGGTTTGGGTGATCGTGAAGATGAAAATGAAAAGCGAACTTAAAACTAAAACTAACTACTAACCTACATACTAGAAGAAGAAATGGAAAACTAAAGGAGAATAAGGCAAATAAAAGGACAGAAGGAAAAGAAATGCCCTCAACCCTCGGAGAAGGCGGATTGAGGGACTTGGAAGGAAGGAGAGCCATGAAAGGCATATAGGAAAGTGAAAGAGGTGAGGGTCCGCCCCAAAGGTAAGGGACAAAGGGGGAAAACGGACCCAGCTCAGGAATCCCTCGGGGTCGCCAACTCCCGAACTCACCAGCCGTGAGCCCCTGAGGGTGTAGTATTATCTAGGGTGCACCAGAAGGGGTGGGGCTACATACACCCTGCCTCCTTAAGGGCCTAGAGCACAAGGCAGGAGTTAAAAGGAAGAGAAAAAGAAGGCTGACCCCTCGCAGAAGGAGGGTATCAGAAAAGATGAGACAAGGGCCAATTAAGGCGGGAAAGGAAGAGACTCCCTAGGCCTCGGATACCCTAATACCGTCGGGGTCAGAAGAGAGCAAGAGTTGACCAAGTGAGGTCGACAGGAAAGAAGACAGAGAGGAGCCCGGCACAAGTAAGTGGAAGCATTGCCGGACTCAGCTGGGGCCCCGTGGTCGCCAACCCACGCCCACAAGAAGTGAGCCCCTGGGGGAGCAAAAAAAAAAAAAAAAAAGTTCCGATTTCGCTGCCCTGAGGGATACGCGACGTTACGGTAATTTCATCCGAGAATCGGCCTTCAACTTTCACTTTCTGGGAACGACCCGTCAAAAATTCTTGGATCCATAAAATTACTCTTCTATCAATCTTCGTCGAAGCTAATTTATGGAGTAGCATGTCACGCGGCGAGCCTCCGTGGCTTAGGCGGCAGCACGCCGGCCTCTCACCGCTGAGTCCGTGGTTCAAATCCCGGTCACTCCATGTGAGATCTGTGCTGGACAGAACGGAGGATGACAGGTTTTTCTGCGGGTACTCCGGTTTTCCCTGTCAAAATTTCATTCCAGCAACACTCTCCACTAACATTTCCTTTCATCTGTCATTCATTTAATCATTGCCCCAGAGGAGTGCGTCAGGCCTCGGCAGCCGGCACAGTTCATATCCTCGCCGCTAGATAGGGGCTTCACTCATTCCATTCCTGACCCGGTCGGAGACTGGAAGCAGGCTGTGGATTTCATTTCATGTCACGCGGCACGACATCAAATGCCTTCGCAAAATCCATAACTACGGCGTCGACTGTAACTCCATCGTCTAACGATTCCCTAATATCTTGAAAAAGAGATAGCATCTGACTCTCGCATGAGTAACCTTTCCGAAACCCATGTTGCCTATCATTAAACCATGATAATGTTTCCCACTGTTCCCTCAAGTAGTCGCAAATGAGATGCTCCATCTGTTTACAAACGATGGACGTAAGACTAACCGGCCTGTAGTTGCCCAATTCAAGTCTGCTCCCTCCCTTAAATATTGGGACTACCGTAGCTCTTTTCCAGTCATCCGGGATTTGCGCATTGTTTATGGACACATTAAACATCACCTCTAAGTATCTTGCCACGGCACTACCTCCTCGTTTAAGTACTTCACTAACAATATTATCAGGACCCTTCTATATATTGTAACGTAATTTTTGTATCAGATTTACAATGGCTGACTGGTTTATTTGGAAAAGGGGAGCCCCTGATTCACCGTTAAGGTCCAACACACAGCTATTGGATTTATTGAACACACTACCGTAAAATACATTTAATTCATTAGCAATGGCCCGTTTCTCAGTAATTAATTTACCGTCACCGGACATTATCATCGACAAATTATTTGTATTTCCCTTTCTTCTCCTAACATAACTGTAATTTTTTTTCCACCCATCGCCTCCCGAACCAAGTAAACCTTGCATATAATTGTCATGAGCAGCCCTCTTTTTTAAGACGAGCTCTCTTGATAAGGACTTAAATTTCAACATATACTTGTCACTATCATGTCTTTTATTGAATAATTTCCTAATTTTCCTTAGTGACCGTAATTTGAAAGAGTCTGAAATATCCACAGACACTGGATTTCAAGATGCAAGAGTTATCGTCCACGAGTCGAACGGCAAAACTGTGGCTTCAGTAATACGAGCTAGTAGAAATTTTGCGCTTATTTATTCGAGCAGAACGCACAGGCAACTGGAAGATGCATTTCGCGGTCGGCAGAAAATTATATCACATTTTCATGCTGGCGGAAGGCATCACTATGCGAAGGCGTCACATCGGTATCATCAGGAAATGTAAGACCTCGAAGACAAGATGTCCCTTAATGAATTCATAGCTTGCCACGGTGGATGAGTGGATAACGCGTCGGTCTACTAACCCCAAGATTGCAGGTTCGCTCCTGGCCGTGGGAAGTGATTCTTGAAAGGCGGCAAAAATACGACACGCATGTTATACGATGTTGGCATGTCAAAGAACCAATTTGAATTCAGTAAGGCGTGTTCATAAAGGCAAAATTAATCTCGAGAGTTTCTGCCACCACAAAGTTCCTCATTTCTCTACTAGAAAGCGCTATAGTGTTCAAGGAGCTTAGATATCTAACCTCTTGACTTTCATAGTGCTTCAAGGAGCAACGAAATTCGACATGCAAATTACAAAGCTTGCACCCGGTACCCGAGGCCATACGATATTATTATTATTATTATTATTATTATTATTGACGCGTTTTAATTTCCCTGACGTGAACTTTATCCTTGCTAATATGTAACTAAGTTGGTATAGCGGTTGTGCTTGTGCTTGAGATAAACAGACTTGCCACGCTACCTGTTGAGCACGACTAGAAACTCGTTTGTCGCCGCGGGATGCTGTCATCTGACGGAGAATATTAGTACTACTCCTATTGGATTTGCCACTTGGAGCGCTGTACTCTCTATCTACGATTTCCTCCGATGGCTGCCGAAGTCAACAAAAGGCTGTTACCTTGGATACAGCAATAAAAAGAAAAATTATTCTCTATTGGAATCCTTACAAGCAAGATGCAAAATTTATAACTCCGATATTAAACCGGGCTGGTTAGCCCTGAAGGCTAACATAGCCTCTATTCTGGAATATGTTCATTATTCCACTTGACTAGGAAGTACTTCCGACATCTCCCTGAAGATATTTTGACTTGGTGTAATAATATTTTGGACTTCTCAAACAGTATGTTTTAGAAAAGGTTTGTAAATATTGTGAGATATTTTGGAAGCTGTTTTATTTCTATCGATATATTTTTTTATCTTGGACGTATTGTAATTTCTTAACTTGTGTTATTTTATGTTGGCGGTCTGTTGTTCACTCGTGTTTTGGCCTAGCCTCGTGGTCGGAGTTACGGTAAAGTGTCTGTCGATATATTTAAAATAGTTTCCAATTATCTAATATATTCTATGTACCTTTTGGGGGAATGTGGTTATTTATTTTATTTCTGAGCTACAAACCATGTAGAATTCAGTCTTCATTTTGGTCAAGTGAAAGGACTTTCTTAACCTAATTATCTTACGTAAATTTTTCTTTTCTCCTTGTATCTTGTTAGTATGCCTCATATAGGCACTGTAACTTGTGTCGCAGATTATGGCACTTATTTTATTCTGTGTAATGGGTTGCCTGGTGACAACCGAAGCGATTGTTATCGTTTCTTCCTTGCAGTAAAAAACAAGAGTTTTTGTTTCGTGTCGATAAAAAGAGAGACATGTTTTGAGAATTTGATGGCGATCAGACGTACCTTGAATTCGCTCCTCTTAATAAAACTAACTTAATTGATTGCATTGAGTTGAGACCGTATTTGAACTTAAACTAGTTTCGGTTCATACCTTGAGTATCCTTTAAAGGTAATTTATCTGTTTATTTAAAGTTGGATATTTTGGTTGGTCTTTGACTTTTCATTTGCTCATTTAATATAATTAATTCAACCTTTTTCCTCCTCAAATCGGTGGGAATCCTTGCTTATATTCAATTAGCTGTTTATGCCAAGAACTAATTTCTTTTAAATTTTATTCCTGTTTTGTAAATGCATGTAATATTATTAATTGTCAATTATATATATATATATATATATATCAAAGGTGACCTCTGTGTTCTTGTATCATAGTTCGTTATTCTCTTATGTTTATACTATTTAACTGCCTGGGTTATTGGTTTTGTTCAACACCTTCTACTTTCGTCTCAGGTATTTTTTGGGGGTTTTTATTTTTATTTTTGGTAAAATAGTTTACTCTCAATACTACCAGTGTCACAATTGGTAGCAGACCGTATGTTATTGTTTTCACGGACATTATAATAAGTTAAAAAAAAAAATCAATTAAATTCTTGAACACAGAGGTCGCTTAAAGCTTGGGTATTATTAATCTAATCCTTGTGGAAATTTCTGTTTCATGTCCGATTGCATACACAAAATGATGATGATGATGATGATAATTGTTGTTTTAAGGGGCCTAACATCTAGGTTATCGGCCCCTGATGGTTTGGGTGATCGTGAAGATGATGATGATGATGATAATTGTTGTTTTAAGGGGCCTAACATCTAGGTTATCGGCCCCTGATGGTTTGGGTGATCGTGAAGGTGAAAAATGAAAAGTGAAAAGCGAACTTAAAACTAAAACTAACTAATAACCTACATACTAGAAGAAGAAATGGAAAACCAAAGGAGAATAAGACAAATAAAAGAACAGAAGGAAAAGAAACGCCCTCAACCCTCGGAGAAGGCGGATTGAGGGACCTGGAAGGGAGGAGAGCCATGAAAGGCATATAGGAAAGTGAAAGAGGAGAGGGTCCGCTCCAAAGGTAAGGGACAAAAAGGGAAAACGGATCCAGCTCAGGAATCCCTCGGGGTCGCCAACTCCCGAACTCACCAGCCGTGAGCCCCTGAGGGTGTAGCATTATCTAGGGTGCACCAAAAGTGGTGGGGCTACATACACCCGGCCTCCTTGAGGGCCTTAAGCAGAAGGCAGGAGATAACATGAAAAGAAAAAGAAGGCTGACCCCTCGCAGAAGGAGGGAATCAGAAAAGATGAGACAAGGGCCAATTAAGGCGGGAAAGGAAGTGACTCCCTAGGCCTCGGATACCCTAATACCGTCGGGGTCGGAAGAGAACAAGAGTTGACCAAGTGAGGTCGACAGGAAAGAAGACAGAGAGGAGCCCGGCACAAGTAAGTGGAAGCAATGCCGGACTCAGCTGGGGTCCCGTGGTCGCCAACCCACGCCCACTAGATGTGAGCCCCTGGGGGAATACACAAAATGGAACCGAGGAATACATTATCAGCCTACTACAACCTAAGGAAAGAGGAAATTGAATATGAATTGTTCATTAGAAAAAATCCTTTTAACAACAATCGTGAAAAGGATTTGTTACGTCTGAAGGATGCGAAACATGTGCCTGTTATAATTCCTGACTTGGAAAGTTACCATCAAACGTTTGGTGAGTCTAATAACATTGTACCTGCTGTAACAAATTTAATTAATTTATCTATTTATTTGATAGGTGCTAGTAACCCTTCTACATCTCAATTAGGGAGATTTAAAACTCAAGCATGCCATTGGTTTTATAGACTTGGTGATCTCATTTATATTTGGGAACACGAGGATTCTAATTTCGGTTCGGAATTAATGTCATTTCAAAGTAAGCTTCTTGATGCTTTTTTAAAATTATTTCCTTCTGAGTGTGGTGATATTCAGGGTTGCGTCAATGGTGTTAATGATAATCCGTGTGAAATTATGGTGCCAAATGCGAGTAACTCACGTGTGATTATAGAATCTGAAGGTGCCGCTGACAATTTACCTAATAATCTTGAAAGTTTATCCTTAACTGATCATAATGCAAGCATGGAGAGCAGAATTACTTTGAATAAGAGCTTACAAGAGAGGTCATCAAGGATTTCCCAACCGACCTTATTAAACTCTAATAATATAAGTGTTAATGAGCATGGGGAAATTGATAATACCATACCTGGTCCCTTGCCAAATATTTCTTCGTCTGGCGCTTCAAATGATTTTCCTAATGATAACTCTGCAAATTCTAGGTTATTACCTAGAAATGAAAGCCAATTTGGGTTACCCTGTACTAATGTTGTCACCGATTTTCCATCACGTTTGTTGCATAACGCTAATATTGGGGGAAATATGTCATCGATGCCTAACTGTGAAAACAGTTTAAGATTTAACGGTATTCCTCATCCAGTAACCTCTTGTGTTCAGAATTTACAGATGTGTTCGGGTAATGACACTATGGAGTTGATAAAATTTTTGAAACAACTAGTTGAATTAATGGACAATTCCATTGTTTTTGGTTTATCAGATACTATGATTTTCCAATTAATTTTTCCTTTCACCTGTGGCCTGTTGCGTGATAAGTTGATCAGCGCTATGTCATCTCACTCTTCGTTATCTGAGTTTCATGTCGAAGTAATTGATTATTTTATTCCTGAACGTGCAATGAGTTTACTGAAACATAATTGTTACTATCGTGGTCAGAGGGTAGATGAATCTTTGAATGATTATATTAAAGAAATTAGGTGCTACGCTAGGGTTTTGAATTTAAATTTGAGTGAATCTGCAATTGTTACTACTATAGTAGAAGGTATTAATCCAGAATATAGGTTATGTATGGCTATGGAAGGTAAACCTAAGAGTTTTCTTGAATTATATGATATAATTAAATCTGCAGAAAATGTCAAAAGCATTAACGCTGTAAGAGTGATTAACTCTCCGCCTCCCTTGGTTAATATCCCTGTTAATCCTAATAATCATTTACAACAGACTTCTTTCCAAAGAAGGAGATTCAATTACACCGAAAATACTCGAACTGGTAAACGTTGTGATAGGTGCGGGTCTTATGATCACATAGCCAAGTGGTGTGATAGAAGATTTAATCGTAGGCAATGACTAGATGATAGGAAGATCTCGTCGGATTATCAAAAATCTGATGGTATTGCAGGTAACCGTAAAACAGATTTTGATAAGGATCTTCAGACTAATCGTAAGATATATGACAAATTTTCTCGAATTGGTAAAGCTAATTATGAAAAGTGTAACCGTATCAATGATGCGACAAAAAATAATTGCCCAAACATTGATGTTTGTATAAATAATGAACCCGTCTCCGCTCTTATTGATTCGGGCAGTGTTAATTCATTTCTTGATAGTAAATGGTTCAGGACGATGTCTTCTGTTTGTAAATTTGGCAATTTGGTAAAGGAACCACATAACTTTATAGCAGCCAATTCTTCTTCACTCAGTATTTTAGGATATGTAAAGGTAAAGGTCAGCATATTTAACTTTTCTTGGATGTTTAGATTCTGGGTGGTTGACAATTTGTCGTACCAAGTGATTATCGGGTCGGATTTCATAACTCATGTTGGGTTATTGTTAGATTTAAATTCTAAATCCTTTTGGTTTCATTTCAAACCCAATCTCAGATTGAAATTCAATCATTCGGAGTGTATTAGTGGAGTCAACTCAACTCAGGAAGAAAAAAGGGTTATAACCATTGAAGATTTAGAGTTCGATACCTTAAGCGAAGATCAAGCTAAACAGATTAAAGACCTGTGTTATGAATTTCCTGAGGTTCTAACTTACAAATTAGGTGTTACTAATTTAATAGAATATGAAATTGAGCTTTCCGACGACATTCCTGTTCGTGCGTCTCCTTATAGATTGGCTCCTCCTAAGATGAAAATTTTAAAAGGTATTGTGGACGAGATGCTTGAGGAGGGGATTATTCGTAAATCTACTTCAGCATATTCTTCTCCTATATTTCTAGTTCCTAAACCCAATGGTCAATTCAGACCCATGATCGATTACAGAGCATTAAATAAGAAAGTCATCTTACAATCGATTCCTCTTCCGGACCTTCAGTCCTGCTTTTCGTGGTTCAAAGGAGCGTCCTATTTTACGATATTACATTGAAATTCTGCTTATTTTCAAATTCCCCTGGCGGAGAAGTCCAAGAGTGTGACGGCTTTTGCCACGGATTGGAATTTATTTGAATTGGAACGTTTACCTTTTGGGTTTCTACCGGTGCTGCTGTCTTGAGCAGATTGCTAGATAACGTATTTGACGGAATTAAGTTTAAATTCGTTTACCATTATTTAGATGACGTAGTCATCTTTAGTAAAAACTTTGAAGATCGTGTCCAACATGTTCGTGAGGTGTTGTCTCGATTAAAGAATAGTGGTCTTACGGTCAAGTTATCTACGGTCTCTTTTGCTAAACCCCAAATATCATTCTTGGGACATGTGATATCGTCATCCGGTGTCTCGGTAGACCAAAGCAGAACCCAATCTATTAGGGAATTCAAACAACCTAAAACGCCTAAAAAAATAGCACGTTTTATTGGGATGATTAACTACTTTCGTAGATTTATTCCTAATTTTGCTCACCGTGCAGCTCCTCTTAACATGCTTCGAATGAAAGGTACTGTATTTTCGTGGGGTCCGTCACAAGAATCAGCTTTTCTTGACCTTAAGTTGGCATTAACCAATCCACCGATTTTGGCTATTCCTGATTTTGGCAAAAGGTTTATCGTCCAAACCGATGCATCTAACAAGGCTGTTGGTGCGGTATTGTTACAAGAGTACGATGAAGGAAGGTTACCTGTGGCTTATGCTTCGAGAACATTAAACGATACTGAGATAAAGTATTCTGTGCATGAATTAGAAGCGCTAGCAGTTATGTTTGCTCTCGAAAAAATTAAAATATATATCGAGCACGTTTCCTTTGATCTCGAGACCGATAACCAGGCATTGAGTTGGGTATTGGGAAAACCCAGGAAAACTGGAAGAATAGCTCGTTGGGCCACCCGTATTTTAGCCTTTCAATTCAGCGTTCGTCATATTAAGGGCACGGACAATGTCATTGCTGATTGCCTTAGTAGAATGTACGGTGATGAGAAAATAGAGGATAAGGGCGAAGTTAAGTATGATGAGAGTAACAAGGTGAACACTATCCTGTCTAATTATCCTAAATTGTTTAGGGAGGTATCCGAATATCAAAGAGAGGACCCTGGCTTGAATGAAATCATTGAGAAATTAGAAAAGTGAGAAAATTTGAAGCCATATTCGATGAAGAACAGCACATTATGTTGTTCCGCTAGGTACGATAGGTTGCCTAAAATTGTACTACCTTCTCTTCTTATACCGGAGATTTTTAAATATTTTCATGAGTCACCAATTGGTGGACATCTTGGAGTATTTAAGACAAGGCAGAAAATTAGACAGAATTTCATCTGGAAAAATATGGATAAAGACATCAGGAAATTGTTGAACGGATGTAACGCTTGCAACGTAGCTAAACCTACTAACAATTCTAAAATTGGGCTGTTATCCTCGGAAATCGCTACTAAACCTATGGAGAGATTGTTCGTCGATTTCGTAGGCCCTCTGCCCTTGTCAAAGCATGGAAATCGGTTTGTATTTGTTTGCACGGACGGTTTTTCTCGTTTTAGTTGGATCATTCCTACTCGTATGGCAAACACTCAAACCGTTATTAAATGTTTAAATCAAATATTTGCTTTTTTTGGCCCTTGTCAGTTTCTGGTGTCAGATAACGCCAAATGCTTTTCATCTAATGTATTTCGAAATTATTTATTCGAATTTTCTATCTCTCATGTCACGAGCACCCCATACTACCCTAAGGATCATATGCCGAAAGGGTGAATAGGAATTTACGGGCAGCACTTATTGCGTATCACCACAATGATCACAAGGGTTGGGACAGTTGCTTACATTTGATAACTTATGCTTTCAACACGGCTATACATGAATCTCACCGAAACACTCCTTTTAATCTGATGTTTTCATATTCGCCTAATTCTCCGATATCAAATTTATGGTCTCTCAACGATCTATTGCCTGAGAACATTTCTAACTTGGATGTTCAGGCGGTTTGGAAGAAAGCTAGGGAAAACATGAAGATTGCTCATGAAAAATTGCTGAGAAGGTATAATGTGGGTCGTAAACAGTGTTCATTAAAGGTTGGTGATGAGGTATATGTTCGAAACTTCTCGCTAAAAGAAGTGGTCCTAAAGAATGAGGGAAATTACTTGTTAGATTTAAAGGCCCTTGCAAAATTCTTAGTTTCATCACTCCAGTGACTATGCTAGTGAGTGATCCTCAGAAAAAACGTATTTTCAGGGTGCATTTATCACAAGTGAAGAAAAATTGTGATATTTCTGAGTAATGTTTTATTTGGTTGTAATTTCTTCCTTTGCTCTTTTTTTGCTGTTTATTGGTAGATGTTTTGGTTTGTCCTTCCTCTTGTGATTCACTCACCGTAAGTATTATACTTAGCTTGTAATTTTTCTAAATTGTGTGTGAAAAACTGTGTGTATTGTACAGCCTCCCAGGGGTATGCACCCCTTGGAGACCATCCCCCCATCATCTGCCTAAATCTCCTAACGGGCAACCCTTGGAAAGCCGGGCCAACATCCATAAAACGTAGCAAGGACAGCTTGCCACTATAGAAAGCAGCTCAGTCCTTGCACAATGGTTACACATAGCGACATACTATTAACTGGGACAGCAATGCCAAGACATTGCTGACAGCATAGCGCCGAAGAGTATAAGAAGGCGTCTTAATCAGGTCAAGGGATCTCTCCATTATCAGTGCTTCAACGATACGGCCGAAGGCTACGCCGGTGTCATCAGAGGTGAGTCAGTCAGTCGTGTTCAGACATCCTACTTTTGTAACCTGTAACCCACAACTTGTACTTTACATTGTGAACATAATTACATTCCCTACAAGGGACTCATACTTCAGAATTACAGACCAATAAACACTTGGTCAACACATCACACTAGTCTTACTGTCCACACGCCTCTTTACATCCCAACGCCCTTCCTTATTCCCGTCACGGTTAGACGTGACAGACGGTAGTCTAATAGCGCTAACTCAGATACCATTGTATTCCTCGAGCCGACCCGACTGCTAGCAAGCAGCGCGTGCCACTCGGCTGATACGAGCAGATTCAGTTACATCATAAGCCAGTCAGCTGAGCGACCAGCACCGTGACCCTTGCATTGGGTCCCATCCCTTCAAACACTACTACATTATTTATAGGAACGCCCCCTAGTTCCTAGCACACCACAACACTCTACACTGGTCAGCTTACCCTGCCAAGGGAAGCTACCCTTTTTAGGCACAGCTTTATAAATTAGTACAATAACTCTTCCTTTTAGATCCACCCCCAAATAAGGGATCTAAAACAGTATCTAGAATGGTTGTGTTTAGTGTGATTGCGGTAATTTAGATTTGTATTAAGGGGTGGGAAATTGTTGTTTTGTGGTCCAAAATAAGGTTAGGTTTGCGTTAGTCAAAATGTTCATTGTTGATTGTATAATACCGAGTATGTAAATAAATATTTCGTTAAAATATATTGCTACTTAAATGCACTAGGTAGTGATTTGAATGATTGCGTTGTTGAATGAGGACAGTTTCTTATTTCGATTCTTGTTATCTCTGGTATGGAACTGGTATAATTAAGATGAAGGAAAAGAGTCTTTGGTATGAAAGGTAAGCATTCCTTACAAAAGATCCCAAGTTGATCCAAGTTGGTGTACATTATGTCGCCTTATTTGCTTGTTTCATCAGGGATGTAAAATGTATTGAATGTTATGTTTTGGCTGATAGTTGTTGAAAAGGTAAGTAAGTAATGCTATAAGGAAAATACCCGTATTGTTCTTTCGAGATGCGTTCCTTGGGTTCGTTAACTGTCAGTCTGAGCAGGGTAAGCATTGAGTGAAGTATGATATTGAATAATTGTAATTGTGAAAGTGATATGCTAAAAGGGCTCAATAGGTTCATGTCATGTGCGTTCTGTGTACGTTTCATTTATTGTGTAAGTTCCGAGTCTGCATACATGTAAGGGTATGCCAGGGTAAGTATGTTGTATAATTGGGTTTTCACGAACATTTATTTATATACTGGTAGATATTTTGGGGCATTTACCTTGCGGGTGGTAAATAGTAATCAGTCATTGTGGGAATTTTGCTGTTATGTACGAGTGTGTGAAAGATTTTGTGTATTTCTGTTTTTCTGTACGTGTGATCTGATACTAAAATATTTTCTGGTTTTCCTTGTTATCTTTTTGGTATTTGCTTTGCCTCTCCCCTTTTGAACTTTGTCGGTACTTTTCTTTGGCTATTTATTTTTTTCTCTCGTTTCTGAGGTTCTGATAGCATGAGACTCGCTCATGATTTTTCCTTCCTTGTTTTCGTATTTTGCGTTGCTTCATCGGGTATTTGTAAGGGATTCTTGTGCGATGTTAGCGTCGGGTTTCCTCTTAGTTTTTTTTCTCGTTATGCTCTCTTGTAAAACTTCTTTGACCCCCTTTTATTTATGAAGTCTATAAAACTTAATGGTAATCTTCATTTATTTACGATGGTACAATGTTAGACTTAACCTACGTCATTTTCATTTTTGTGATCTTCGGTTGGCTGATAATTGTTTCAAAGTCCGTTTGTTCTTATTTTATCTTTTTCTTTTGAAATAGCTGTGGAATTACACCCCACAAAGTTATGATTTAATTAATAATACTCACATAAAATATAATTCTGTAAAAGATGTAAACCGTATGGTTATTAGATGAAGTAACTTATGTTCCTATTTTGTAAAAGCAAGGAATCTTTGAGATGGGAGGAAATTTTTTGGGTCATTTGGAAAATGATACTTGGTTGATCATTTATTACTTATTTGGATGATTGTGAACTGGTTGCAAGGATGCATTATCTTAATATGTCATGAAGAAAGAACATGGACCTTGCTGTCGGAGTACAATTTGGTTTCAGATCAAGAGCTGATATTGTCATCCTGGTTGGCGACTGTGGCGAATGTTCTGGGCCCGGACTTCGTCGAGTAAAGCCGTGTCCTCTACGTAGAGATGAGTGTGTCTTCATCAGCCAAGAAACTTCTAATTTGTATTTAATGTTACAAAAAAAAGAAAAACTGTCTTTTTACCAAGTAAGGAATTGAAACTCTAAGCATGTTGGAAAAGGTTACATGCATGAACGCTTTGGTGCGTGCCTATTTTGATGATGATGATGATGATAATTGTTGTTTTAAGGGGCCTAACATCTAGGTTATCGGCCCCTGATGGTTTGGGTGATCGTGAAGATGAAAAAGAAAAGCGAACTTAAAACTAACTACTAACCTACATACTAGAAGAAGAAATGGAAAACTAAAGGAGAATAAGGCAAATAAAAGGACAGAAGGAAAAGAAATGCCCTCAACCCTCGGAGAAGGCGGATTGAGGGACTTGGAAGGAAGGAGAGCCATGAAAGGCATATAGGAAAATGAAAGAGGAGAGGGTCCGCCCCAAAGGTAAGGGACAAAAGGGGAAAACGGACCCAGCTCAGGAATCCCTCGGGGTCGCCAACTCCCGAACTCACCAGCCGTGAGCCCCTGAGGGTGTAGCATTATCTAGGGTGCACCAGAAGTGGTGGGGCTACATACACCCTGCCTCCTTAAGGGTCTAGAGCACAAGGCAGGAGGTAAAAGGAAGAGAAAAAGAAGGCTGACCCCTCGCAGAAGGAGGGTATCAGAAAAGATGAGACAAGGGCCAATTAAGGCGGGAAAGGAAGAGACTCCCTAGGCCTCGGATACCCTAATACCGTCGGGGTCGGAAGAGAACAAGAGTTGACCAAGTGAGGTCGATAGGAAAGAAGACGGAGAGGAGCCCGGCACAAGTAAGTGGAAGCAATGCCGGACTCAGCTGGGGCCCCGTGGTCGCCAACCCACGCCCACAAGATGTGAGCCCCTGGGGGAGCCTATTTTGAAGATGGTAAGATTGGCGAACCTTGGACTATTATGAAAGAACGAACTGATATTCATTTGCAGCTCTATTTACTCCCTCTCTCTCTCAACACATAGTCTTGTTGTACATTTGTGTCCTATCGTCCTGTATAGTGGGGAGGAGAGATGACGCGTTTTAATTTCCCTGGCGTGAACTTTATCCTTGCTAATATGTAACTAATTTGGTATAGCGGTTGTGCTTGTGCTTGAGATAAACAGACTTGCCACGCTACCTGTTGAGCACGACTAGAAACTCGTTTGTCGCCGCGGGATGCTGTCATCTGACGGAGAATATTAGTACTACTCCTATTGGATTTGCCACTTGGAGCGCTGTACTCTCTATCTACGATTTCCTCCGATGGCTGCCGAAGTCAACAAAAGGCTGTTACCTTGGATACAGCAATAATAAGAAAAATTATTCTCTATTGGAATCCTTACAAGCAAGATGCAAAATTTATAACTCCGATATTAAACCGGGCTGGTTAGCCCTGAAGGCTAACATAGCCTCTATTCTGGAATATGTTCATTATTCCACTTGACTAGGAAGTACTTCCGACATCTCCCTGAAGATATTTTGACTTGGTGTAATAATATTTTGGACTTCTCAACCAGTATGTTTTAGAAAAGGTTTGTAAATATTGTGAGATATTTTGGAAGCTGTTTTATTTCTATCGATATATTTTTTTATCTTGGACGTATTGTAATTTCTTAACTTGTGTTATTTTATGTTGGCGGTCTGTTGTTCACTCGTGTTTTGGCCTAGCCTCGTGGTCGGAGTTACGGTAAAGTATCTGTCGATATATTTAAAATAGTTTCCAATTATCTAATATATTATTATTATTATTATTTATTTACCATAAATCGTACACGAAGTATGGAAGGCCTAGTGAAAAAGGGCAAGCCCCACATACATATTTCATGCTTCACAGGCACAGCTTACATCTACATTTGTTTTAACAATATTTACAAGTTTTACAAAGATATTTGCAGTATTTACATATTTAGAATATTGACATAGTACATTTTCCTGTTCACTCACTCTCTCACGCACGCACTTTCATAACCTCGATCACGCGATACATACATTCATTCCATTCAGATACTCATTCATTCAGCGAGACAATCAATCACTCATACATACGTTTATTTATACAATGTACTTTTTTACGAACGGCTTGAATTTCCTAAGAGGCAAGATCTTGGCATCCCCTGGCAGCGCGTTCCATAACCGCGCTGAGCGGCCGTAGAAACCTGTCAGGTAAGCATTGCTACGTGCGAAGGGCGGAACGAGGGTTACACCTCGTCCTCTCCGAACTGAGCGATATGCCAATGACAGTCGGCAAAAAGGGTCAATATTAATGGAACCTGTAAGGGATTTTTTAAGAAAAATTAGATAAATTTGTTTGGCTGTTGCCTCTATAGATGGAAATTTTGACAAAGGGGAAGGGGAATAACGAGCTATTAGCCTTTCTGCGCGGCGCTGCACACGCTGGAGCTTGTTCATGTTTTCCGCTGTAGTGGGATGCCAAGCAGGTAAGCCGTACGTTAATATCGGACGGACCATGCATGTGTAAGCCATCCTGAAGGCTCTAGGTTTACAACCTCTCATGTTTCTGTACAAGAAACCCAGAACTTTGGTGGCCTTACATATTGCCTCTTCACTTTGCATGTTCCAATTCAGGGTGTCGGAGATTGTTACCCCTAATAGCTTTAAGTTTGTGCACTGTGGGATGACACTGTTCATAATTTTGTATTCATTCTTAATGGGTTTTTGTGACCTGGTTATTCTTATGTATTTACATTTTTGTACATTTATATTTAAATTATTCACAGAACACCACAGCGATAAGTTGTCCAGATCTGATTTAAGACAGAGGGAATCTTCTTCACATTTAATGCCCCTGTATAGCACGGTGTCATCTGCATATAGTGACATTGATGAGGTGACACAGCCAGGAAGATCGAGCACATATATAGTGAAGAGAAGAGGTCCGATCACAGAGCCCTGAATCACTCCAGAAGTAACTTGAGCAGCCTGCGATCGAGCTCCTCCGTACACCACACACTGTGTTCGACCCTCTAGGAATGACCTCACCCATGCAAGTAAGCTACCCCGTATGTTAAGCTGCTCTAGCTTTAACAAAAGTCTTTCATGAGACACTTGATCGAAGACCTTAGCCCAATCCAGTGCAATACAGTCCACTTGTTTCACTTCTGGCTGATTCAAGTAGAACTGAAACTCATCAATGACTTTTGTCAATAGAGTAGTGCAAGAACGACCCGGAAGAAAACCGTGCTGATTTGGGTCGAGCAGATTGTTCTCCCGTAGGAATTCCAGCACACTGTTTGCTACTAGCCGCTCCATACATTTACAAATTATAGATGTTAGACACACCGGTCTGTAATTTGCAACATCTTCTCTGTCACCTTGCTTATAGATTGGCACCACGTTAGCACATTTCCACCCACACGGCACAGAACCTTGGTTGATAGACAGGTTGAATAACGCACTCAGAGAGGGCGCTAATGCTTCCGCACACTGCAGCAGGATCCGTCCGGGAACATCATCTAGGCCGGTCGCCGCATGTGGTCTAATCTTCCGTAGGCTCTGAATCACCTCAGTTGTTGTGAAGTACAGGTTGGAGAGTGGGAGGGGTGGAAGTGATGACCTTGGCAGAAGCAGGTTCGTGGTCATATCCGGCTTAGATAAGTTCTGCTTGAAACTGTCACTGAACGCTGTTGCAATATCTTGGGGTGCACTGAGGAATGTACCGTTACAGTGAAATGAGGCTGGCGCAGCGGTGCCGCGTCTTCTGGACAAAAATTTCCACATTTCACTGGTGCTGCTTATTTTGTGAATATAATTGTCGTATGTTTCGCGAATTAATTTCTTTGTTTGGTTCCTGATGTTCTTGTATTTTTCCCACATGATGTCAGTTGAGCAACTTTTCCATTTCTTGTATAAAACGTTCCTCTCCTAATCATTTTAATGACTTCCTTCGTCACCCATGGAGAATTTTTCTTCCCACTAATGGTTATTTTTGGTATAGCTATATCCACACATTCAAAGAAACAATTTCGCCAGGCGTGCCACACTGAGTTGATGTCGCTGGTGTCCAGAATACATGGGGTGGGAAGGTGTTTGAGGAATAAAGATGATAGCAATTTCCAGTCTGCCTTTTTGTAATTGTATACTGTCCTCACTGTGCTTTTGCTGCGTGGTTTGTTGTAATGCAATGTGGTAAAGATGGCTGCGTGATCACTGAAACCGGGTATGACTTCAGCTTTCTGTACGGAGGAAGGAAGGCTTGTTAGGAATAGGTCTATTGTGGAGCGTGTAGTTTGTGTGATTCAAGTTGCTTCGGTTATTAATTGGTCAAGGAATAAATCGTAGAATGCGGTAAGGAATTCATTAGCAATGGGATCCTTGGGAGTGGGAGGAGAGTTTTGCCAGTCTATTTCTAAATTAAAATCGCCTGTTATGTAAATGGCCTTGTATTTGTGCTGGATGTATTGTACACGACGGAGGGACTCCAAAAGTTCATCATTGATGTGCCGAGTTGAATTTGGAGCACGGTATACAGAGCCTATTAGAAATGTATTGTTCGCACACGTGAATTCCACCCACACAGCCTCAGCATCAGTTTCAAGCTCCCGTTGGCGAACAGGCCTTAACTCTGGTTTCATGGCTATTAGTACCCCTCCCCCTGATGTCCAGGTACCTTTTGGGGGAATGTGGTTATTTATTTTATTTCTGAGCTACAAACCATGTAGAATTCAGTCTTCATTTTGGTCAAGTGCAAGGACTTTCTTAACCTAATTATCTTACGTAAATTTTTCTTTTCTCCTTGTATCTTGTTAGTATGCCTCATATAGGCACTGTAACTTGTGTCGCAGATTATGGCACTTATTTTATTCTGTGTAATGGGTTGCCTGGTGACAACCGAAGCGATTGTTATCGTTTCTTCCTTGCAGTAAAAAACAAGAGTTTTTGTTTCGTGTCGATAAAAAGAGAGACATGTTTTGAGGATTTGATGGCGATCAGACGTACCTTGAATTCGCTCCTCTTAATAAAACTAACTTAATTGATTGCATTGAGTTGAGACCGTATTTGAACTTAAACTAGTTTCGGTTCATACCTTGAGTATCCTTTAAAGGTAATTTATCTGTTTATTTAACGTTGGATATTTTGGTTGGTCTTTGACTTTTCATTTGCTCATTTAATATAATTAATTCAACCTTTTTTCTCCTCAAATCGGTGGGATTCCTTGCTTATATTCAATTAGCTGTTTATGCCAAGAACTAATTTCTTTTAAATTTTATTCCTGTCTTGTAAATGCATGTAATATTATTAATTGTCAATTATATATATATATCAAAGGTGACCTCTGTGTTCTTGTATCATAGTTCGTTATTCTCTTATGTTTATACTATTTAACTGCCTGGGTTATTGGTTTTGTTCAACACCTTCTACTTTCGTCTCTGGTATTTTTTGGGGGTTTTTATTTTTATTTTTGGTAAAATAGTTTACTCTCAATACTACCAGTGTCACAATTATTATTATTATTATTATTATTATTATTATTATTAATGAATTCATGAAATTTGTCGACTCAGGATACTTCACAATTCGACGCAGCTATGACTTTTGGAGTGGCGTATGTACAGACCAAGTCTAGAGCAAGACCTTATGGGCCCTTGAAAAGTCAAGGTGGACTCACGCGTGGTCGTGGGATAACAGTGACTAGCCTTGCACACTATATCCATTCTTTTCCTGGGTGCCTGACGCTGTGAAATGCGATGGAGGAACTCTGCAGAATTACTTCTAGTACATCAGAACAGGTGAGTTTCAGTAAAATAAATTAAATGAGGAATGTTGTTTGTGTGAATCTTTGTACCAGTACATTGCACACAATGTTCAAACATGTAATTTACAACGCTTGATTCTCTGCTGTTTCAGAACATAGACTTGAGAGATTCGCGTCGTGCAATGGACTCTCGAGACCTCAAAGTATTTCAAGAGGGGCTTGAAATGCATTCCCCGCTCCTAGCTTCAGAAAATCTCCATTCTCTCGGTACTGGCGTAGTTGCAGATAACAAAGAAAACTGCGACATGCCACATGAAATCGGCGAAACGGGAGTTAGCAACATGATTGGCAAGTCTTTAGCTGAAGTGAAAATTTCCAGAAAGTCTAAAGTTGTCCCCCTATCGGCTATGAACGGTACTGTGACGATCAGAAATGAAGTAACGCCCGTAAACTCGAGTCAGCTATTTATGCGAACAGTGTGTGTTTTAAGAAACGAAAGTGAAAAAGCGGAGTACTTTCATTATTAGCTGGCGCCAACTCCATCCTCTCTTTTTGACGGATGTTCAATGCGCAACACGGACAAGTCAGCGTTTGCGTCTCTCTTTAAGCACTCAGAAATAGGCGAATAACTTTGTCCAGAGACCACGTATGTCATTGACGGAGGCTATCTCATGTACGCCTCGACTGGCAACATACGGAGAAATTTGCAACCTTTCCGTCAGACACGTTATGACTCGATACCCATAAGCAGTTGTTGTTTTCGACGGATACAATGGCCAGCCAACTACGAAAGAAGCGGAGCAAAGGCGAGGCGCTGCAAGAAGGACCTGTTTTTATATCGACTTTACCGAACATTCGACATCGACATCATCACAGGCGGACTTTCTGACGAACAGGAGAAACAAATCTCGACTTATTGATGTACTTGTTTCAAGATTTGAAGCTGTAAAAGTTCGAGTATACCAGGCAACTGGGGACGCCGATCCTCTCATCGTGCACACTGCTTTGGAGATAGAGAGCTTGGGGAAGTCTGTAGTTGTAGTCGGCAACGATACCGATATTCTGGCAATGCTGATTGCTAGGCGTCAGACGGGAGACGTCTTCATGCTGCACCCAGGGACTTCCAAGTGCCCCGGAAAGCTGTACGATATTGGTGCTATTCAAGATTAAATACCTAGGTAAGTGACATGAAGAACTGCGTGCTGTACTCCCATGCTGTCTCAGGTGGTGATAAATCATCTGCAATCTACGGGACTTACAAATTGCTTCAAAAAAGTGTGGATCTATGCGAAGAAATTGTCAGAACATACACAAATCCATCTGCGAGTCGCGATGAAGTTTGCACTTTTAGAGAAAAGTTCACAAGGGCACTGTATCCTGGAGGAAATGAATTGGAGAATATAGATTGTCTTCGACATTTTCTGTACCAGATAACCATTGCGCGCCAAGCTCTGACTTCTCAGTTTGAACTTGCGACTCTTCCTCCAACAAGGGAAGCTCTACGGCAGCACTCAATGCGGACTGACTTGCAGGTAACTTTCATTGTTTTCCTTTACACTACACGTATACAATATTTTTCTAGTATTTCTCAGGAGTGTTAAATATGCTGAGTTTTATTTTAGGTTCAAGAATGGCTGGGAAGAACTCAATCCAACAGAGTGGGGCTGGCAAGCCATTGACAACTCTCTTTTGCCCGTTCCCACAACCCTGCCACCAGCTCACGACTCTCTTCTCCTCCTAATTCCCTGCGATTGCAAGACGGTCTGCGGAGTGCGTTGTGGATGTAGACGATCCGGTCAAGAGTGCTCTGAAATGTGCTCTCAATGTCACGGACAAAATTGTGATAACGCAGTATATCGTTATAAAACAGATCAGGATCTAGATACACCCGATATGACAAACTACCAGTTTCCTGTATTACACCTTTTCATCCAATGCCTTTTTCCTATGATTTCGAAGGCTTAACTCATACTTAATTATTATGTGTGTAAATAAAAATTTCATCTTGTTTTGCTTCCGTAGAAATAAAACTCATTAGCTCAACCTTTACTTTCCAGGTTCTAACCGAATAGGCTAAACCCCCGACGACACAAAGCAATCCTGCACTGTCAACCGACAGCTACCACACGTTAAATTTTCAGTCGTTGCTGTACCTGCAGCAAAAATTAAACCTCAAAAATTTTGAATTTCGCACTTTTTTTTTTGGTACAATCTACCCTGAAAGGAGAAAAACATTGCCTAAAGTCTTGTATAAGGAATCTGCATGATTTTTTCTGTCATTTGATACTGCTTTTGTTTACATAGGCCGAGTCGTTCGGTGTTTACGGGCGTTCCAGGACGGCGATGAAGAATTCCTGAAATTCCAGGTTTCCAGGCCTGGAAATCAAGGAAGCCGACACATGTACGCCCGAGTATTTTGATATGTTGTTCCCAAGGGTCGAATGAATGGGCTCTGAAAAAAATAGCTTTATAACACTGTTTTGGACCTAAAAACCATATTTTCCTGGGCTAGATGTAGTATGCTTTCTGAACTAATTACGTGTTTTTAAAATGTAATCTATTGTTAAGTGCCACCCCCTAGTGGCACTTTTGTTAACTGGATTACGGTGGGTAGAAAGCACAACACAGGATGTTCCTTTAAAGAAATAATTAATTTTATTGCGGCCAGAAAGATACACTACTCATCAGCAAATACAAGCAATTGAAACCTTACTCCAGTTCCCTCATGTATCTTGCTTATGGAGAGCTCTTGCTCCCTTTACACTTGTCAACAGTTAATCCTCTCGCTAACGAGTCTGGTGGCCTTGACAGAACTACATGCAACTCTTCCTTTTGTACACAAATTACAGTTACTTACGATAGGCCTTCTACACGCTGCTTCGCTGTTCACGAGCTGGGAAACAATGTCACTGGATTTCGTAACTCGCACGGCACTTCACCACAATATCTCTGACGCTCAGTGAAATCACACTCACTCAAAACACAGGCAGTCCCCTGTATGCTTCTCACTTCCTCGCTGTCAAGAGAAACGGCTTCACTAGGGGTTTCGCAAGTCACCACACTTCTGTCGCTCAGGATAAACGCTCGCACTAGCTCGTAAAACACAACAACAACTGCTTGACAGGTCGCTCTTATATAGCAGGCCGGTGACTCAATAAATGCTTCTAGACCCATCCAGGGTTCACGGCTTCTCGAGGTTTCCTTCACTGGCTCAGTCACGAATATTCTGGACCATCCCTTTGTCCTAGTAGTCCTGTTGCATAAGGCGCACGCAATACACTGAGGCAGAGCAGCCCAGCCCTGGGGCAGTTGTGACTCATGCGGCGAGCGATGAAACAAACTCACAGCCGTAACACCATAAACATGAAGTTCACGGGTTACATTGGCCCAAGCCAAGATTGGGCAAAAGTAACCCACATGTGCACTGCCTCAATTTTGACCGAAAGAGAAGTATTTTCACTCTCGGATAATCATAAAAAAACGTTTGCTTCTTACTGAAGCTTCCGTATATAATGTGCCAGTTATTAGAGTGGTGTTTTATTTTCAGAACGGAGGCGACCGGGAAGTCGAAAATATTGCGACTACAGTCCCGAACAACGTGATGCACGTCCACAGGCAATAAAGTCAGGTATTATGACCCAAAGAAAGAATTCGGGACATTTTGGGATCGCCAGAATACCATAAAATATAAACTGAAAAATTTGGTTTCCCGCAAACCAGGACACCCTACTGTTTTCACTGAGGAAGAAGAAAATGCTTTTGGCAGCAACATAATAAAAATTGTAGAGTACGGCTTCTCTACTGACGAGTTCAGATTTCCGCTTTATTGAAAAATCGTATTTGACCAGCCAAGGTCGTAAAGTTACAACCTTCAGAGACAATCTTCCCGGACGTGATTGGATATAGTCATTCTTGAGAAGACTCAGCAATTTGACGGTTCGGTTTGCTGCAAACATCACGAAATTGCGGGCTAGTGTGAGTGTAGCTACAATCACACAATATACTGAATATCTCAATGTTGCGATCGAAAATTTGCTCCGGAAAACATTTATAATTATGACGAGACAAACCTGAGTGACGATCCAGGACGGAAACGTATAATTTGCCGCCGAGGGTGCAAATATCCGGAACGAATTATCAATGCAACTAAATCGTGTATTTCAATCATGTTTTGTGGCAATGCTGCAGGAAATACCACTCCACCATATATTATATACCGGGCTGAACATTTGTGGTACACTTGGACTGAAAATGGACCACAAGGCGACGAAACATGGTTGGATGCATGCGGTAACAATCCAGGGAGCGACAGCCAGGGAAAAAGGTAATTATCGGAGATACCGTATTTACTCGCCTATAATACCCCCCCCCCCCCCCTCCCACACACAATTTTCTACTATTATTGGGGGGGGGGGGATAAAAGAATTGAGAAAGAGAAATATTCAGAAAAATGTAACAAATAGGCCTACAACATTCCAGTTAACGGTAGAACCCGTGCTTTTGCCAGCACCACCTGTTGACCTCGACAATGGCTACTCACTCCCCCTACCCCCCCCCCCCTTCCCCCAGCTTACGTCCCGCACGGCTGTGTGTAGTGTATAATTAAGAAGCGTGCAGTACACAAGGAGGACTGAAAATGATGATGATGATAATAATTGTTGTTTTAAGGGGACTAACATCTTGGTTATCGGCCCCTAATGGTTTGGGTGATCGTGAAGATGAAAATGAAATGCAAACTATAACTAAAACTAACTACTAACTTCTATACTAGAAGAAGAAATGGTGAACAAAAGGAGAATAAGGCAAATAAAGGACAGGAGGAAAAGAAATGCCCTCAACCCTCGAAGAAAGAGGATTGAGGGACTTCGAAGGAAGTAGAGCCATGAAAGGCAGATAGGAGGGTGAAAGAAGAGAGGGTCCGCCCCACAGGCAATGGACAAAAATGGGAAACCGGGCCCAGCTCAGGAATCCCTCGGGATCGCCAACTCCCGAACTCACCAACCGTGAGCCCCTGAGGGTGTAGCATTATCCAGGGTGCACCAGAAGTGGTGGGGCTACATACACCCTGCCTCCTTGAGGGCCTTGAGCAGAAGGCAGGAGAGAACACGAAAAGGAAAAGAGGCTGACCCCTCGCAGAAAGAGGGTATCAGAAAAGATGAGACAAGGGCCAATTAAGGCGGGAAAGGAAGAGACTCTCTAGGCCTCAGATACTCTAACACCGTCGGGGTCGGAAGAGAACAAGAGTTGACCAAGGGAGGTCGACAGGAAAGAAGACAGAGAGGAGCCCGGCACAAGTAAGTGGAAGCAATGCCGGACTCAGCTGAGGCCCCGTGGTCGCCAACCCACGTCCCACTAGATGTGAACCCCCCGGGGAGGGGGGGGGGGGGGCTGAAAATGAGCAAGAGAACAAGTTTTACGTCATTCTTCAAATTGAAAGTGCTAGAATTTGCTGCAGAAAATGGAGTGAAAGCGGCGAGTCGTAAATACTAAGTGCAGTCGTGTATGATTCGTTATTGGCGCAACCAGAAGGACAAATTAACGGGAAACAAGAAAACGTCCTTCCGCGGTGTGAAAAAAGGAAAGTACGAAAATGTGGTCGGTCGGTATTAGAAACAAATCTTCCGTATTTCAGGTGGATGCCGCGTAACATTGCAACACTGTGTAACCTTCGACTCGACGCGCACAAAGCTGTGCGGCTGCAGCGCTGTGATGATGCAAGTGAGTGACTATTTATGATGATGATTATGATAATTGTTGTTTTAAGGGGTCTAACATCTAGGTTATCGGCCCCTGATGGTTTGGGTGATCGTGAAGATGAAATTGAAAAGCGAACTTAAAACTAAAACTAACTACTAACCTACATACTAGAAGAAGAAATGGAAAACTAAAGGAGAATAAGGCAAATAAAGGACAGGAGGAAAAGAAATGCCCTCAACCCTCGCAGAAGGCGGATTAAGGACTTGGAGGAAGGAGAGCCATGAAATGCAGATAGGAAAGTGAAAGAGGAGAGGGTCCGCCCCAAAGGTAAGGGACAAAAAGGGAAAACGGACCCAGCTCAGGAATCCCTCGGGGTCGCCTACTCCCGAACTCACCAGCCGTGAGCCCCTGAGGGTGTAGCATTATCTAGGGTGCACCAAAAGTGGTGGGGCTACATACACCCGGCCTCCTTGAGGGCCTTAAGCAGAAGGCAGGAGATAACATGAAAAGAAAAAGAAGGCTGACCCATCGCAGAAGGAGGGAATCAGAAAAGATGAGACAAGGGCCAATTAAGGCGGGAAAGGAAGTGACTCCCTAGGCCTCGGATACCCTAATACCGTCGGGGTCGGAAGAGAACAAGAGTTGACCAAGTGAGGTCGACAGGAAAGAAGACAGAGAGGAGCCCGGCACAAGTAAGTGGAAGCAATGCCGGACTCAGCTGGGGCCCCGTGGTCGCCAACCCACGCCCACTAGAAGTGAGCCCCTGGGGGTGAGTGACTATTTAAATGGGCTATTGTCACTTTTATGGTAAATAAAGTCTAGGTTAAAATAACTATTTTGTGTGTTGATTTAAGGACGCTAGGTGCTCCTTTGTGTGCCTTTATACCACGCCATCCTAAACTATATCAAGGGAAATTCGGATAAAAAGGGGGTGTTATGGGAAAGTAAATACGGTAATTTAAGTTCGCACATCAATGTGAATGTATTGCAGATGTGCCAGGTATTTGTGTGCTTGCCACCTAACTCCACTCATCTTACACAACCATTGGACGCCTATTTTTCGGCCACTCAAAATGAAATGGAGAGCCATATTAACACAATGAAAAGAGTCAAGCAAAGGTAAACGATTCAACACTCTGCCAAAGGATGAATTTCCTGCATTACTGAAACGGGCACTTGATGAATTAGAACCATCTATGGGCCAGAATTTGATTTCTGCATTTAAAAAAGCCGGAGTTGTACCCATCAACAAAGAAGAAATTTTGAGTCGCATGCCTCTAGAAGATCGTAATGCTGATACGCTCATGCTTGGGGAATCTTTTCTACGCAGACTTGAAGAAATGCGAAATGAAATTGTTACCCCTCGGAAAAATCGGCGAAAGAAGCTCAATGTTCCACCTGGAAAGAGCATCTCTCCCAATGACGTTCAGGAGGGTGAGTCTCTCACGTGTGAAACCCAGACACAACAACCTGTTGATGATGATAATTGTTGTTAAAAGGGACCGAACATCAAAGTTATCGGTCCCTAATGATTTGGGTGATAGTGAAAATGAAATATGATCAAATGAAACTTACAATAATAATGATTATTGTTGTTTTAAGGGGCCTAACATCGAGGTTATCGGCCCCTAATGAAATTAAATGGTATGAAATGAAAGGATGAAATTAAAAACAGCTCACTGCCATGGATGAAACGAAAATGGTTTATATAAAACAGACAGTGAGCCCCAACAATTATGCCTTATTTGAATAAAAATAATAAAAGGGGGATGGTAAAAATCAATAAAACAAATAAGACATAGGGAATAATAAAATAGATGAACGCAATAAAAAACATAAAAAAGACAGCCTGAATTAAAAGTCTTAACTGACATTAAAACTTGAAAAAGTACCCACTCTCCCTCATGAACCGGATGACGAGGTCTGCTGACGGCCCGTCATCACGGAGAATAAGGGACAGGGTGTTAAGCAGTTTAAGGATCGTTCTTACAATCTCCAGCAAAGTCATAGTAAACTCTAACTGGCAGTTGGCTTTACAGACGGAGTAAAGCCCCGGTTGTTGTCAAGGCGCTTCATTAACTTGCAGGGTAACATATAACAAAATAACATGCAGGAAAGAGTGAAGCCAGGGTTAAAACAAATGAATTTAATAAACAAATCACCATATTTACACTCAACAATTAACAAAATAAAACTCCCATATGACTCCCACTTAATAAGAATGCCAAAACTAGGCCCAAAATCTCTGGAGAGATTAATTACATGGACCAAGTGTCCCTAAGATAAAATAACAAAAGTTACTATGTATGTGCGTATGTCGTTCTACATGCATCACGATGTGTACAAACGAATGCGTGATTCGTCATCATCCAGAATAATCATTCAGACAACGAATCCACATTTCTTAGAGCTAGACCGACACGGGGGAACACAACTACAATACTTAAAATTAAACCGACACTTCCTAGACCTAATATAAACAATACAAAATTTCCGTGTGAAATTGGAATCAAATTGCCGTAGCAACATTTACTGCCTAAAAACTTAGGACTTCTCACACAAATCAACACAAGTACATTAACACGTGACCAATAAAAAAATACACAAATGACCGCCGTCAAAATTTACCAAGTACTCTACCACTACACCACACAGGTGTCACACTAAAATTACATGAATCGAGTCATAAACAAAACAAATAGGCTCACAGCCAACATTTACATTATTAATACAATATTTTACCCATACAACGTACAATAAGCCGTTACACACATGGCGAACTCCCCAATTAATTATGGATTAAAAAAATAACCATCACAATGAACAGGTTTTGCTACATGAAAGCTTACAGGGGCCAGTCGGACAATCAGGACTGCCTATCAAAAATAAGTCACCAGGCACAACTGGCGATTTGTGGAACTCTGCATATCTGTCAACCCACGTGTCAATAATCTCGACCTCCCAGGACATGGGGTCGAATCTCGAAGAAGTGTGCCCCAAAGCACAATAATATGTGTGTGTGTGTCAGAATAAATATGGACAAGAAACAGCGGTCTCCCTAGAGCACCCTGTCTTTCCATCAAAAATACGATGATGATGATGATAATTGTTGTTTTAAGGGGCCTAACATCTAGGTTATCGGCCCCTGATGGTTTGGGTGATCGTGAAGATGAAAAAAAGTGAACTTAAAACTAAAACTAACTACTAACCTACATACTAGAAGAAGAAATAGAAAACTAAAGGAGAATAAGGCAAATAAAGGACAGTAGGAAAAGAAATGCCCTCAACCCACGAAGAAGGCGGATTGAGGGACTTGGAAGGAAGGAGAGCCATGAAAGGCAGATAGGAAAGTGAAAGAGGAGAGGGTCCGCTCCAAAGGTAAGGGACAAAAGCGGAAAACGGACCCAGCTCAGGAATACCTCGGGGTCGCCAACTCCCGAACCCACCAGCCGTGAGCCCCTGAGGGTGTAGCATTATCTAGGGTGCACCAAAAGTGGTGGGGCTACATACACCCGGCCTCCTTGAGGGCCTTACGCAGAAGGCAGGAGATAAGATGAAAAGAAAAAGAAGGCTGACCCCTCGCAGAAGGAGGGAATCAGAAAAGATGAGACAAGGGCCAATTAAGGCGGGAAAGGAAGAGACTCCCTAGGCCTCGGATACCCTAATACCGTCGGGGTCGGAAGAGAACAAGAGTTGACCAAGTGAGGTCGACAGGAAAGAAGACAGAGAGGAGCCCGGCACAAGTAAGTGGAAGCAATGCCGGACTCAGCTGGGGTCCCGTGGTCGCCAACCCACGTCTCACTAGATGTGAGCCCCTGAGGGGCATCAAAAATACAACAGCAGCAAAAATATGAGGGCGGTAGGACCTCTACCCCCTCCTCACGTAGAATCAACACACACTTGACACAGTAACACACACAGAATCACACGTATGGGTTTTGACAGACCCTGAAATAAAAAGACATAAATAATTTCCACATGCTGGCGCCACCGTTCTATGCCGTGACTAGTTAACCTGAAAACGACTCAACAAAAATCTATCAAAATTAGAACGAAGGTGTTCTACAAATTACATTTTAAGTTGGTGCGCTTGGCAACCCTAATATGAATAATAACCTGTTCAGCAAATATCTTACAGTAATTACCTCCCATTCCTATTTCAAATATTAACGTTAATAAAGCACCATTTATCGAATGTAACGGGTTTCGCATTTGCATGGATAAAAATCACGCACGCACGCCGCGCACATTAAATATGACTCAAAGAAAAACAAATATACAACAAACACTTTGGCCACGCGCCAACGGACATTTAAAACATTTAGTGTCGGTGCAAGAAAACTCTAAACAACAAGAAAAGAAACATGACTATTTACAAAAGTTCCCCGGCCAAATCTAACTACATAATTGAAATAATCCAATTGTTGTACATCACCGATCAGCTTGTAGAACTTTAGACATCCTTCTCAGCCCATTTCCCTATGGACAGATTAACACTCCATCGTGGTCGTCTGCGTTGAATCGTTGAAGATCATCCCAACTCCAATCCACGTGTTGAGCATCTTGGTATCGACTCCTTGGCAGAAAAGTTCAATGTTAATTATTTGACCTAGCTATAATCGCTTGCAGGTTACTCAATTCGCCCACAAATTGTCCTAATGCGATTAATTGCGAAGACTTGCCCTAGATATCTCGCACACACGCACAATAAACACATGAAAAATACACTGAAATTTGTACATAAAATATACACCTCCAGACCACGTCACTGGCTCGATAATAAGTTTAAAATCCTGGCTGCACAGGCAGTCGCTATCTTGCTCGGTATTTCCGTACTGTACTGTTGACATTCGCTCTGGTGAGCGCTAATTAGGGTGTTACAAGACTTGCCCCTCATAGCTGAAATGGTCGTCTTTAAGAAAATGTTACAAGTCACCACGCACACTGCGTGAAATATTAGCTCGCAAAAATAAAGTTGACTTCAGATAAAATGTACTAGAGCTTTAAAATTCGTTATTACGACTGATGTTAATTTAGCTCCTCAGAGCTCACAAATAAAATAACTTCAACTAATTCAGAGCGTTAAAATTCGTTATACAAACGGGCGTGAAGTTAGCCTCTCAAGGCTCCAAAACGAAAAGACGTAGAGTAGCATCATGCCAATCTATTAATTAGAAACTGACAGGGGACGGAGGAGTGGGGTGGAATTGGATAACAATTTCCAGAGTTTTTATCTCACAAATATGGGACTAGTGTCATTCTTCTTCAAATAAATCAAACGTCTCAATGCACTCGTGCGGAGATCAGTCCGTTCGGCGGTTCTTTAGATAATCAATTCCGCGGGCTTTTTACTACTGACGCTGTCCATCGCGTGATCATGGCTTGGTCTCTCGTGATTGGCTGATTCAATCGTATGTTCGTTGCAAGTGACTCGTGATCATTCCTTTATGCTTCCAATTTTGGTGCAAGTAGTTGCTCAATTTGGCCTTGAACCCGGCTAAATCTGGCCGTCCCCCAAGAATAGCTACCAGCTCTGCTCCTGTTGCAATCATTACGAAACTCTAGCCTCCCTTTTATCCTTGTCCACTTCCTCAAGTACTGCCTGGGCTGAAGTAATAATAATAATAAATATGAATACTTATTTATCGTAGATCAATAAGGGTTCAATATATATATATATAAAGGAGGAAGGAAGGAAGCTTGTAGTTTAACGTGACCGTTAATCTGGAGATCATGAGCCACGGGACCTCCTTTTTACGTGGAATCCGAACCACAGGACATGGCATTTCACGTCGAAAATCTCACATGCAATGACCGGGAATCGAACCCGGACCGCCTTGGTGAGAGGCATACAGCTAGACCGCTGAGCCACCACGCCCCTATATATATATAAAACAACCTATATAGTTTATTTATTTACTTTTATTAATAGATTGAAGTATTTTATTAAAATACCCATTTATTATAAATTGACCAAAATATTGAAGTATGTAGGATAAAATACAATAATGAAAAAAATAATTATATTAACCATTTAATAAAGTTTTGTTACGGTTCTTATATTATATGATTGAATATATATCGAACCCTTATTGATCTACGATAAATAAGTATTCATAATTTATTATTATTATTACTGCAGCCCAGGCAGTACTTGTGGAAGTTGATGAGGATAAAGGCAAGGTAGCGTGTCGCAATGATTGCCACAGAAGTAGCAAGTGGTAGCTATTCTTGAAAACGGCCTGGTAATCTGAGTTCAAGGCCAAATTGTGTAACAACTTGCACCAGAATTGGAATCATAAAGGGATGGTCACGAGTTACTTGCAACCGACCTACGATTGAATCACCCAATCAGGAGAGACCACGCCAAGACCACGCGATGGATGGCGTCAGTGGTAAAAAGCGCGCGGAATTGATTATCTAAAGAACCGCCGATCGGAATTATCTCCGCACGAGTGCGCTGAGACGTTTGAAGTATTTGATGAAGATTGACACTAGTCCCGTATGTGTGAGATGAAAACTCTGGAAAATTTTTCTTAATTCACCCCACTCTTCATCCCCCTGTCAGTTTCTAATAAATTGATCGACGACACGCTGTTCGATGTCATTCGTTTTGGAGCTCTGATGGGCTAACTTCACGCCAGTCTGCGTAGTGATTTTGACGCTCTGATATAGTTTGAAGTCTTTTCTGTTTGGAGCTCTGATGAGCTAACTTCACGCCAGTTTGTGTAAAGATTTTAACGCTCAGATATTATTCGAAGTCATTTTATTTGTGAGCTCTGATGAGCTAACTTCGCATCAGTTTGTGTAGCGATTTTTAAAGCTCTAACATATTATTTGAAGTCCGATAATTTGTGAGCTCAGTGAGCTAACTTCACACCAGTGTGCGTGGTGATTTTAAAACTTGAATATTATCTTAAAGACAACTATTTTCAGCTCTTAGGGGGCAAGACGTGAGGAACATTCTAATTAGCGCTCCAGCCCGAGCGAAGGTCAAGCAGAGCAGTAGAGATTACCGAGCGAGATAGCGGCTGTGAGTCAGTCAGACTTTAAATCTTGTATTGTCGAGCCAGTGACGATGGACTCGAAGTTGTATATTTCATGTAAATTTTTATTGTATTTTTCATGTGTGTATCGTGCGTGTGTGAGCGAGATTAGGGAAAGTCTTCGTGATTAATCGCATAGGACTATTTGTGGGCGAATTTAGTAACTCACAAGCGATTATAGCCAGGTCAAATTATAATAATATTGAAATTTTCATCCAAAGAGACTACACCAAGATGTCCGACGTGTGGTCCGGAGCCGGAGTGATGTACGACGCTTCTACGAAGACGACTATGGAGTGCTAATTTTCCCATAGGAAAATGGGCTGAGATGGAGGTCATATGTTCTACAAGCTGGGACGGTGATGTACAACAATTGATTATTCAATTATGTAGTTAGATTGGCGGGGGAACTTTGTAAATAGTTAATTTTAGTCTTTTCTTGTTTTAGAGTGTTTTCCTTGTACCGACACTAATTGTTTTAAATGTACGTTGGCACGTGGCCAAAGTGTTTGTTATGTATTTATTTTTCTTTGGAGTCATATTTAATGTGCACGGCGCGTGTACGTGATTTTTATCCATGGAAATGCGAAACCCATTACATTCGATAAGTGGTGCTTTATTAAAGTTCATATTTTTGATAGGAAAGGGAGGTAATTACCGTAAGATGTTTGCTGAACAGGTTATTATTCATATTAGGGTTGCCAAGCGCAACAAATTAAGATGTAATTGTAGAACACCTTAGTTCTAATTTGATAGATTTTCTTTGAGTCCTTTTCAGGTTAATTAGTCACTGGCATTGAACGGAGGCGCCAGCGAGTGGAAAATATTTATGTCATTTTATTTCAGGGTCTGTCAAACCCATACGTGTGATTCTGTGTGTGTTATTGTGTCAGGTGTGAGTTGATTCTACGTGAAGAGAGGCAGAGGTCCTACCGCCCTCATATCTTTTTGTTGTTGTTGTATTTTTGATGGAAAGGCTCTAGGGAGACCGCTGTTCCTTGTCCATATTGCTGATTCTTGGATTTCCTAGGGGAAATGCCAGGATATTTTGTTCTGACACACACACACGTATTATTGTGCATTGGGGGCACGCTTCTTCGAGATTCGATCCCGGCCTGTGGAGGTCGAGGTTATTGTGACACGTGGGTTGACAGATATGCAGATTTCCACGAATCGCCCGTCTTGCCTGGTGACTTATTTTTGTTAGGCAGTCCTATTTTCCGACTGGCCCCTTTAAGCTTTCAAGTAGCAAACCTGTTCATTATGATGGTTATTTTGAACCATAATTAATTGGGGAGTTCGCCATGTGTGTGACGGATTAGTGCACGTTGTATGGATAGGATTTGTGTTAATAATGTAAATGTTGGCTTTCAGCCTAGTAATTTGTTTATGACTCAATTCATGTAATTTAGTATGGGACGCCTGTGTGGTGTAGTGGTTGTGTACTTGTAAAAATGACGGCGGTCATATGTGTATTTCTTTTGTTGGTCACGTGTTAACTTACTTGTGTTGATTTGTGTGAGAAGTCCTAATTTTAGGCAGTAATGTTTTTGCTACGGCAGTTTTGATTCCAATTTCACGCGGAAATTATTGTGTTGTTCATTTTAAGGATAGGAAGTGTCGGTTTAGTTTTAAGTGTTGTATAGTTGTTCCCCGCGTCTGTCTAGCTCTAAGCAATGTGGATTCGTCGTCTGAAAGTTTATTCTGGATGATGACGAATCATGCATTCGTTTGTACTCATCGTGAAGCATGTAGAAAAGCACGCGCGCATACAATTGTCACTTTTGTTGATTTTTCTTTGGGACACTTGGTCCAAGTATTAATCTCTCTAGAGATTTGGCCTAGTTTTGGCATATTTAATTTGATGATGATGATAATTGTTGTTTTAAGGGGCCTAACATCTAGGTTATCGGCCCCTGATGGCTTGGGTGATCGTGAAGATGAAAATGAAAAGCATATTTAATTTCATTCAGTGGGAGTCATATGGGAGTTTGTTTTGTTTATTCTTGTTGTAAATAGCTGATCTGTTTATTAAATTCATTTGTTTTAACCCTGGCTTCACTTTTTCCTGCATGTTATTTTGTTATAAGTAACCGTGCATCTTAATGAAGCGCTTTAACAACAACTTACGATATGGACTGTTACACCCCCCGAAACTGAGTCTCATAAGCTTCTTTGCAAGGGTTCAATATATATATACACTGACCGGCAAAAAAAGTGGAACACTTTAATTTTTTATGTAATTTCTTAATTTATTCCACTAAAATGTATCGGTTTTCCAATATTTGCATTATTCATGTAAATTTAGATGGTTGGCAACAGAAAATACCGAATCATGTTTTACAACACGCTTTAACTCACAAATTTCGTTACATTTTGCAAAACTTACAATTTTCTATTTTTTAGCAATGCTCTTTTGGGCTGGTGTTTATCAAACTTATTGCCAAACAAAACAGTATTACTGTTTGCACTGCACTGCAAGAGAACACTGGTCACTAAAAACGGGTGTTTCCACCTTTAGCGTCTATGACAGCTTGTAAACGCTCAGGCATACTGTTCACAACTCGTCGAATGGCATCTGCCGGGATGCGATTCCATTCCTCCAGCAGCGATGTTCTCAGTTGTGCCAAGGTGGTGTGGTCATGCTGTCTGACGTTCCTTCCAAGCGTATCCCATACATGTTCGATGGGGTTCAAGTCAGGACTGCGAGCTGGCAAGTCCAGGGTTTGAATCTCCACTTCCTGCAGATATTGTACAACACAGCGAGCAGTATCAGGGCGGGCATTATCCTGCATCAGCATGAAATTCTGACCAATGAAAGGCTAAAAGGGCATCACATGGTTCATCAGGATCTCTTCGATGTACCTTTGGGAATTGAGCGTCCCGTGATCGATGCACACCAACTCAGTGCGGGCCATAACGTTGATGCCACCCCACACCATAACCGAGCCACCTCCAAATGGAGTCCTGGAGGAGAAAGCAAAAGGGCTGTACCTCTCCCCACGCCTTCTCCAAACTCTTTCTCTTCCATCAGGCTAAGGTTAAAACGACTCTCGTCAGTGAAGAGAACAGAGGCCCACTGCTCGTGGGTCCATCCCAGATGCTGCCTTGCGAAGCGAAGACGCGCCTCTCTGTGATGCCGTTCGAGTGCGGGTCCACGTGCAGGTCTCCCGGACGAAAGATGAGCTTCTTCAAACCTTCTTCTTACTGTTCGCTCACTCACTCTCACATTTCTGACATTTTCCAGTTGATTTCGTGCCTGAACTGCTGTGGTATGCCGATCACGCAGAACTTGGAGGGTGAGAAATCTGTCATCCCTGGCACTTGGGCTTCTTCTACGGCCTGACCCTCGTCTCCTGTCGTATGCTCGGAGCTCTCAGTAACGTTGCACTGCACGATTT
This sequence comes from Meconema thalassinum, assembly GCA_946902985.2. Taxonomy (NCBI): domain Eukaryota; kingdom Metazoa; phylum Arthropoda; class Insecta; order Orthoptera; family Tettigoniidae; genus Meconema; species Meconema thalassinum. The sequence goes on along the minus strand of OX336392.1, from coordinate 509,082,668 downwards.
ATGCTACCGAGAGATGATCCAATGACCTCAGCAACATAACGGAAGCTGCGGCCATCCTCCACCAATGCAACTGCCTGTGCAGCTTCTTCACGGCTAAGAGGCCTGTTTTAGTGTGAACTGCAAATGGATAACTTGCTAAAATGTGTGACAATGGTTCACACGTGTTCAACAAGTGCCAGTTGTTATCCCTAGAACAACAATAAGTGAGCGGCAACACTCATAAACCTTAAACGCTTTCAATCCGCTTCCCGCCATAAAACCATTCAGATAGGTTCATCGAGGATTGGGGGTAATTGGTGGTAATAAACCACCCTAAGAAATGTCATATTATCAATTTCTATTCACGGATGTTTCAGATGTTTGTTCTAATGCATGAAAAACTTTTAAAATGTGATTAAATCTTTTTCAAGGCTAGATTTGTACTATTTATATTACTTTTTTTTAACTGTTCCACTTTTTTTGCCGGTCAGTGTATATGGTAGCTTATTCATTAACCGCGGGCGTGAATGTTTATTATTTTTAATCTTTATAATGTGTTTTTGTACCGTGACTTTATATGTTTCTATTGAAGTTTAGAAAACCTTTTGCATGGAAAAGATACTATAATTATTTGAGTTTTGAGATAAAAAAAATATGATGATGATGATGATAATTGTAGTTTTAAGGGGCCTAACATCTAGGTTATCGGCCCCCGATGGTTTGGGTGATCGTGAAGATGAAAAAGAAAAGCGAACTTAAAAACTAAAACTAACTACTAACCTACATTCTAGAAGAATAAATGGAAAAATAAAGGAGAATAAGGCAAATAAAGGACAGGAGGAAAAGAAATGCCCTCAACCCTCGAAGAAGGCGGATTGAGGGACTTGGAAGGAAGGAGATCCATGAAAGGCAGATAGGAAAGTGAAAGAGGAGAGGGTCCACCCCAAAGGTAAGGGACAAAAGGGGAAAACGGACCCAGCTCAGGAATCCCTCGGGGTCGCCAACTCCCGAACTCACCAGCCGTGAGCCCTTGAGGGTGTAGCAATATCTAGGGTGCACCAGAAATTGTGGGGCTACATACACCCTGCCTCCTTAAGGGAAGGAAAAGGAAGCTTGTAGTTTAACGTGACCGTTAATCTTGAGATCATGAGCCACGGGACCTCCTTTTTACGTGGAATCCGAACCACAGGACATGGCATTTCACTTCGAAAATCTCACATGCATTGACCGGGAATCGAACCCGGACCGCCTTGGTGAGAGGCATACAGCTAGACCGCTGAGCCACCACGCCCCTTACCTCCTTAAGGGCCTAGAGCACAAGGCAGGAGGTAAAAGAAGAGAAAAAGAAGGCTGACCCCTCGCAGAAGGAGGGTATCAGAAAAGATGAGACAAGGGCCAATTAAGGCGGAAAAGGAAGAGACTCCCTAGGCCTCGGATACCCTAATACCGTCGGGGTCGGAAGAGAACAAGAGTTGACCAAGTGAGGTCGACAGGAAAGAAGACAGAGAGGAGCCCGGCACAAGTAAGTGGAAGCAATGCCGGACTCAGCTGGGGCCCCGTGGTCGCCAACCCACGCCCTCTAGATGTGAGCCCCTGGGGGGTAAAAAATATGAATTTGGGGGGAAATTTATAGATTTTTTAAAATCAATTTGGTTAATTATTATTATTTATTAATTGTTTATGAGGTCTTAGGTAACTTTTTATGGATTTGGATAAATATGAGGGCTGGTGAAGAACGAATTTATCAGAAATGGTTAATCTGTCGGTTGTGGTCGCTTGAAAAGTGCTTTATCGGTTGAGCAAAATATTTGACTGGTGAGAAATGGATTGAGCGAAATTGATGAAAAATGGTTGCCGGTAGAGGCGCCGCGTGATTGTTGATCAAAAATTTGAGGGCTGTTGAAGAACGAATTTATGAGAAATGGTTAATTTGTGGGTTGTGGTTCCATGTAAAGTGCTTTTCGATTGAGCAAAATATTTGACTGGTGAGAAACGGATTGAGCGGAAATGATGAAAAATGGTTGCCGGTAGAGGCGCCAGCGTAATTGTGTAGGTTTGTGAGGATGGCGCAGTGCGAGTGGCACGTGAGTGAGTTCTCTCCAGGAATAACTGTATAATCGGAGGTGTTAAATACAGGTGATTGTGGCAATCTATTTTTAAAAGTTTTTATTAGTGACTGGGAACTATTTGCAAAAAGAAACATTATCTTAAGTGCGACAGTTTCTCATAAAAATTGAATTTTCGCTATGGGCGGTTCGAGCAAGAAAAAGCAGCAAGGCGCGGATTAGCCCAGCAGTCCCAGTAGTGCCAACTCAATTGAGGAGACTGTAAGGAAGGTACTTGTGGAATCACTTCAGTCGAAGGAATTCATAAACCTAATTGCCAGCAATATTGTGGACAAAATCACGGAGTGTGTGATAAAAGAGCTGGAGCAGTCCGTGAAGTTCAATAACGAACTATGCCACGATCTAGAGAGGAAATTAGAATTAAGAAAGCGTGAACTTGACGAACTGAACCAGACTATGAATGACAGACTAGACGAAATAGAACAGTATGGACGTAGGCTCAATGTCAGACTATTTGGCATTAATGAGAATGAAGCAGAGGACACGGACGACCTTGTGCTCCAAGTTGCAAGGAACGTTAATGCAGACGTCAACAAGAATGACATTGATAGGAGCCACCGAGTGGGAATGAAGTCATCAAACATGCCGCGACCAATTATAGTGAGGTTTACCTCATATAGAGCTAAGAGTGAGTTCTTCAAGAAGAAAAGGCATCTCAAGGGAACGAGGACAACTATAAGGCGTCCCTTGTGGTCGCAAACCCTATCCACATAAACGTGGACCATTAGGTGAGAAGACCCCACAATAGTGAGACTATGGCGTTAACCATCGACCTACCCGCCATCAATGGAGACATAGAAGCCGGCCTTGCAGCTGGAACAGAGGCAACCGTAGCGGACGCGGACAAGCTCCAAATCGTGACTGGCGCAAGAGCAGATATACAAAGAACTCATGCTCTCACATGGGCCTACAGAAAGTATCCCACTCCTGCAGGAAGGGTTCTGGCGGTCCCTGCAGCTTATTGTATAGTCCATTATGGGCTGCTGAGTCATAGAGGCAACATACGTGATTGCTCCTACAATGAGGTGGAAACTGCTCTGCATCCGACTGAAGATGAAAGAACAGCAATTTCCAACCTCCTCACACAGGATAACATTCAGACTGCGATGACCATAATTGTTGCCATGAAGGCAAATTGGTGGGTTATGAACCATCACATAGGTCAATCCAACTTCAATACTGGAGGACAGGGCTACATCGCAAAAGTGTTACGCGCCAAGGTTCCTGATCTGATCAACGAAGTAACCATGCGCGTAGTGTACACAATTGGGCACTTGTGATCCTCAATAGGGCAGGTGTCCCAGGCATAGCAGCACATACCAAGCCCGCTGGGACAGGGACCTTGCAGATCAATTTGGCAACGGACGCTAAGCTCCGTTTTAACTCGTTGCCACCTGGAACGCATAGGTTGGCTCTGGCACACGCGCTGGCGAAGCGTCTAATGAGATCTTCCATAGCCCGTCTTTGCCCACAAGTCACGGAGTTTGCCGTTATCCCTCCAGCACAAGCAACAGTTTCGAATGCACGGGCTAGTTATCATGTCGGTGCTGCATTCCTGACGGGTGTGGAGAGAACTGCATTTGAAGACACTTTATACGAGGACTTCCTGGGAAGGCTGGGTACATTCGCCAGACAGATAATGCCCCAGGGCACTCTCGCTAAGAGCCCACACCTTGATGCTGGGAGAGTCCAATCCTACTCAGACTACAGCATGGAATGGGAGCGGGTCCTCAGGGAGTTTAAACTACGTGAAGGCCAGCGGATCGACTTGCCTGAAGGTCCGGCGGTTACGAACGACGCTGTTATATACAAGGGCACAATAAAAATAGGGGAGGGTCGGCTGGTAGCGGACAGTCACAGTTGTCTTTGTTAGAAGCATGTGGCAGAACCTGGTTTGTTACTGGACCCTATTCGGTCGAGAGGCAAGGCCATTTATGAGCGGTGGTGTATTTCTGTTCTTTGTGTGATTCTCGGCCGGCACGGATTTATTTTTTTACCAAGACGTAGCAGCTACAAGGGTATGTTGTATTTAATTTTAAGTACATTAGCAGAATCAGTATTCCTTTCTCTGTAATATCGTGGGTTTAGAATCAGTTTCTTTTCGAACGTTATCGTTCAGTTCCTGTTTTTCTTAACGGGGTCATTCGGACGGTATCGGACATCGCCTGTACTGGAATCTACCCCTTCAACCGTAAAATTTTCACACACCTGGACTTTCAATCGTCCTTCTCTGAACCTCCACTGGCTTCTATTGAAGAACCTTCTTCTTTTCTGCCTCAAACTTCACTCGTATGACCCATCAACCTCAAGACAAGTAGCATCACCAGCTGCACAGCCATCCCCACTACTTGAAGTTGAAGAGATCAACAGCAAGCCTTCTATATCCCAGGTGCTACTGGAGAAAATCTCACCCCTTCCAAGTCCTGCAAAGGAGATGATGATGATGATAATTGTTGTTTTAAGGGGCCTAACATCTAGGTTATCGGCCCCTGATGGTTTGGGTGATCGTGAAGATGAAAATGAAAAGCGAACTTAAAAACTAAAACTAACTACTAACCTACATACTAGAAGAAGAAATGGAAAAATAAAGGAGAATAAGGCAAATAAAGGACAGGAGGAAAAGAAATGCCCTCAACCCTCGAAGAAGGCGGATTGAGGGACTTGGAAGGAAGGAGAGCCATGAAAGGCAGATAGGAAAGTGAAAGAGGAAAGGGTCCGCCCCAAAGGTAAGGGACAAAAAGGGAAAACGGACCCAGCTCAGGAATCCCTCGGGGTCGCCAACTCCCGAACTCACCAGCCGTGAGCCCCTGAGGGTGTAGCATTATCTAGGGTGCACCAAAAGTGGTGGGGCTACATACACCCGGCCTCCTTGAGGGCCTTAAGCAGAAGGCAGGAGATAGCATGAAATGAAAAAGAAGGCTGACCCCTCGCAGTAGGAGGGAATCAGAAAAGATGAGACAAGGGCCAATTAAGGCGGGAAAGGAAGTGACTCCCTAGGCCTCGGATGCCCTAATACCGTCGGGGTCGGAAGAGAACAAGAGTTGACCAAGTGAGGTCGACAGGAAAGAAGACAGAGAGGAGCCCGGCACAAGTAAGTGGAAGCAATGCCGGGCTCAGCTGGGGCCCCGTGGTCGCCAACCCACGCCCACTAGATGTGAGCCCCTGGGGGTTTATAAAAGAAATGGGTTGAGCAATCGAAGGTGTACCTCAATTTCACAGCGTCTTCCTGGTGCCTATGAAGAAAAGTTACTTTCCTTTCAGCGTCACATAATTCAGTTGCGGAAGGGAAATTCATATTTGCTTTCCCAAATTGGTAATGCAGATCAGACGCCAGTCTACTTTGAAATGCCACTGAACAGTACTGTGAGTGTTAGGGGTTCTAATAGTGTTACAATCAGAACAGGTGGTAATGAGAAACAACGGTAATGTTGTGTATACTCGCTGATGGAACCAAACTTCCGCCGTACGTTGTTCTCAATCGAAGGACGCTTCCAAAAAATATACCCGCTGGTGTTATCGTCAGAACTCAGGACTCTGGTTGGATGGACAGTTCACTAGTGGAAGTCTGGTTAAAGTGTGTCGGGCAACGTCGCCCTGGTGCATTATTACGACGAAATAGTTTGCTTGTTCTGGACAGTTACCGCGGCCATACAACTGACGCTGTGAAGAAGTTCATTAAGGATGGGAAAACCGACCTAGCAATCATCCCGGGTTGGATGACGTCTATGCTGCAGCTGTATACCGAGTGGATGGCGGCCGATAATCACTCACTGATTCCAACTGGTCGCATTCAGCACCCGGAAGTTCAGCTGCTCTATTCATGGATTTTGACGGCATGGAATCGTATCTCTGGAGATCTCATACGGAAGAGCTTCAAGAAATGTAGGATTTCTAATGCTATGGATGGCAGTGATGACGACATTTTGTGGGAAATTTATGGTGATAAAAGTTCCGAAGTTGGTACTTCTGCTGACGATGAATTAAGTGATTGTGTATTTTTATTCGTATTTTTAACCGTTTGATTTGTATTATTTTAGGACGACTTCAAAACTGTTCGAAACTATTTTGGAGAAAGCTATTCTGCTTATTTAGTAAAGATTGTAAATAGTTTCGAGTAAAAATAATAATAAAATAAGGGTGCGGGTGGTATTCGAATATATACTAGTTTATATTTTGTTTGAATGTCGTTGTGCCCATCCCCCCGCACTCGGAGTCCGATTACTAATTACTCTTTCTGAAAGTTGGCATCTCTGTAAATAATGTAGAAATCGTCTACATAGCGCCGGTACCTCTGCTGGACCAGCAGCAGCGACTATACCGTTTATGGCAATCGCAAATAATGTTACGCTAAGCACCGATCCCCGTGGGACTCAGTCTTACTGTGATGATGATGATGATAATTCTTGTTTTAAGGGGCCTAACATCTAGGTTATCGGCCCCTGATGGTTTGGGTGATCGTGAAGATGAAAATGAAAAGCGAACTTAAAACTAAAACCAACTACTAACCTACATACTAGAAGAAGAAATGGAAAACTAAAGAAGAATAAGGCAAAGAAAACGACAGAAGGAAAAGAAATGCCCTCAACCCTCGGAGAAGGCAGATTGAGGGACTTGGAAGGAAGGAGGGCCATGAAATGCATATAGGAAAGTGAAAGAGGAGAGGATGATGATAATTGTTGTTTTAAGGGGCCTAACATCTAGGTTATCGGCCCCTGATGGTTTGGGTGATCGCGAAGATGAAAATGAAATACGAACTTAAAACTAAAACTAACTACTAACCTACATACTAGAAGAAGAAATGGAAAACTAAAGGAGAATAAGGCAAATAAAGGACAGGAGGAAAAGAAATGCCCTCAACCCTCGAAGAAGGCGGATTGAGGGACTTGGAAGGAAGGAGAGCCATGAAAGGCAGATAGGAAAGTGGAAGAGGAGATGATGATGATGATGATAATTGTTGTTTTAAGGGGCCTAACAACTAGGTTATCGGCTCCTGATGGTTTGGGTGATCGTGAAGATGAAAATGAAAAGCGAACTTAAAACTAAAACTAACTACTAACCTACATACTAGAAGGAGAAATGGAAAACTAAAGGAGAATAAGGCAAATAAAGGACAGGAAGAAAAGAAATGCCCTCAATCCTCGAAGAAGGCGGATTGAGGGACTTGGAAGGAAGGAGAGCCATGAAAGGCAGATAGGACAGTGAAAAAGGTGAGGGTCCGCCCCAAAGGTAAGGGACAAAAGGGGGAAAACGGACCCAGCTCAGGAATCCCTCGGGGTCGCAAACTCCCGAACTCACCAGCCGTGAGCCCCTGAGGGTGTAGCATTATCTAGGGTGCACCAAAAGTGGTGGGGCTACATACACCCGGCCTCCTTGAGGGCCTTAAGCAGAAGGCAGGAGATAACATGAAAAGAAAAAGAAAGCTGACCCCTCGCAAAAGGAGGGAATCAGAAAAGATGAGACAAGGGCCAATTAAGGCGGGAAAGGAAGAGACTCCCTAGGCCTCGAATACCCTAATACCGTCGGGGTCGGAAGGTCGGAAGAGAACAAGAGTTGACCAAGGGAGGTCGACAGGAAAGAAGAAAGAGAGGAGCCGGCACAAGTAAGTGGAAGCAATGCCGGACTCAGCTGGGGCCCCGTGGTCGCCAACCCACGGCCACTAGATGTGAGCCCCTGGGGGGTAAAAATATGAATTTGGGGGGAAATTTATAGATTTTTTAAAATCAATTTGGTTAATTATTATTATTATTTATTAATTGTTTATGAGGTGGCAGCCTCCGTGGCTTAGGCGGCAGCACGCCGGCCTCTCAACGCTGGGTCCGTGGTTCAAATCCCGGTCACTCCATGTGAGATCTGTGCTGGACAAAACGGAGGCAGACAGGTTTTTCTCCGGGTACTCCGGTTTTCCCTGTCAAAATTTCATTCCAGCAACACTCTCCACTATCATTTCATTTCATCTGTCATTCATTTAATCATTGCCCCAGAGGAGTGCGTCAGGCCTCGGCAGCCGGCACAGTTCATATCCTCGCCGCTAGATGGGGGCTTCATTCATTCCATTCCTGACCCGGTCGGAGACTGGAAGCTGGCTGTGGATTTTCATTTTTTCAATTGTTTATGAGGTCTTAGGTAACTTTTTATGGATTTGGATAAATATGAGGGCTGGTGAAGAACGAATTTATCAGAAATGGTTAATCTGTCGGTTGTGGTCGCTTGAAAAGTGCTTTATCGGTTGAGCAAAATATTTGACTGGTGAGAAATGGATTGAGCGAAATTGATGAAAAATGGTTGCCGGTAGAGGCGCCGCGTGATTGTTGATCAAAAATTTGAGGGCTGTTGAAGAACGAATTTATGAGAAATGGTTAATTTGTGGGTTGTGGTTCCATGTAAAGTGCTTTTCGATTGAGCAAAATATTTGACTGGTGAGAAACGGATTGAGCGGAAATGATGAAAAATGGTTGCCGGTAGAGGCGCCAGCGTAATTGTGTAGGTTTGTGAGGATGGCGCAGTGCGAGTGGCACGTGAGTGAGTTCTCTCCAGGAATAACTGTATAATCGGAGGTGTTAAATACAGGTGATTGTGGCAATCTATTTTTAAAAGTTTTTATTAGTGACTGGGAACTATTTGCAAAAAGAAACATTATCTTAAGTGCGACAGTTTCTCATAAAAATTGAATTTTCGCTATGGGCGGTTCGAGCAAGAAAAAGCAGCAAGGCGCGGATTAGCCCAGCAGTCCCAGTAGTGCCAACTCAATTGAGGAGACTGTAAGGAAGGTACTTGTGGAATCACTTCAGTCGAAGGAATTCATAAACCTAATTGCCAGCAATATTGTGGACAAAATCACGGAGTGTGTGATAAAAGAGCTGGAGCAGTCCGTGAAGTTCAATAACGAACTATGCCACGATCTAGAGAGGAAATTAGAATTAAGAAAGCGTGAACTTGACGAACTGAACCAGACTATGAATGACAGACTAGACGAAATAGAACAGTATGGACGTAGGCTCAATGTCAGACTATTTGGCATTAATGAGAATGATGCAGAGGACACGGACGATCTTGTGCTCCAAGTTGCAAGGAACGTTAATGCAGACGTCAACAAGAATGACATTGATAGGAGCCACCGAGAGGGAATGAAGTCATCAAACATGCCGCGACCAATTATAGTGAGGTTTACCTCATGTAGAGCTAAGAGTGAGTTCTTCAAGAAGACAAGGCATCTCAAGGGAACGAGGACAACTATAAGGCGTCCCTTGTGGTCGCAAACCCTATCCACATAAACGTGGACCATTAGGTGAGAAGACCCCACAATAGTGAGACTATGGCGTTAACCATCGACCTACCCGCCATCAATGGAGACATAGAAGCCGGCCTTGCAGCTGGAACAGAGGCAACCGTGGCGGACGCGGACAAGCTCCAAATCGTGACTGGCGCAAGAGCAGATATACAAAGAACTCATGCTCTCACATGGGCCTACAGAAAGTATCCCACTCCTGCAGGAAGGGTTCTGGCGGTCCCTGCAGCTTATTGTATAGTCCATTATGGGCTGCTGAGTCATAGAGGCAACATACGTGATTGCTCCTACAATGAGGTGGAAACTGCTCTGCATCCGACTGAAGATGAAAGAACAGCAATTTCCAACCTCCTCACACAGGATAACATTCAGACTGCGATGACCATAATTGTTGCCATGAAGGCAAATTGGTGGGTTATGAACCATCACATAGGTCAATCCAACTTCAATACTGGAGGACAGGGCTACATCGCAAAAGTGTTACGCGCCAAGTTTCCTGATCTGATCAACGAAGTAACCATGCGCATAGTGTACACAATTGGGCACTTGTGATCCTCAATAGGGCAGGTGTCCCAGGCATAGCAGCACATACCAAGCCCGCTGGGACAGGGACCTTGCAGATCAATTTGGCAACGGACGCTAAGCTCCGTTTTAACTCGTTGCCACCTGGAACGCATAGGTTGGCTCTGGCACACGCGCTGGCGAAGCGTCTAATGAGATCTCCCATAGCCCGTCTTTGCCCACAAGTCACGGAGTTTGCCGTTATCCCTCCAGCACATGCAACAGTTTCGAATGCACGGACTAGTTATCATGTCGGCGCTGCATTCCTGACGGGTGTGGAGAGAACTGCATTTGAAGACACTTTATACGAGGACTTCCTGAGAAGGCTGGGTACATTCGCCAGACAGATAATGCCCCAGGGCACTCTCGCTAAGAGCCCACACCTTGATGCTGGGAGAGTCCAATCCTACTCAGACTACAGCATGGAATGGGAGCGGGTCCTCAGGGAGTTTAAACTACGTGAAGGCCAGCGGATCGACTTGCCTGAAGGTCCGGCGGTTACGAACGACGCTGTTATATACAGGGGCACAATATATATATATATAGATAGGGGAGGGTCGGCTGGAAGCGGACGTCGGCTGGTATCGGACAGTCACAGCTGTCTTTGTTAGAAGCATGTGGCAGAACCTGGTTTGTTACTGGACCCTATTCAGTCGAGAGGCAAGGCCATTTATGAGCAGTGGTGTATTTCTGTTCTTTGTGTGATTTTCGGCCGGCACGGATTTATTTTTTACCAAGACGTAGCAGCTACAAGGGTATGTTGTATTTAATTTTAAGTACATTAGCAGAATCAGTATTCCTTTCTCTGTAATATCGTGGGTTTAGAATCAGTTTCTTTTCGAACGTTATCGTTCAGTTCCTGTTTTTCTTAAGGGGGTCATTCGGACGGTATCGGACACGAAAATGGCGTGCGGTATCGGACATCGCCTGTACTGGAATCTACCCCTTCAACCGTAAAATTTTCACAGACCTGGACTTTCAATCGTCCTTCTCTGAACCTCCACTGGCTTCTATTGAAGAACCTTCTTCTTTTCTGCCTCAAAATTCACTCGTACCCTCAAATCAAGATTACCCATCAACCTCAAGACAAGTAGCATCACCAGCTGCACAGCCATCCCCACTACTTGAAGTTGAAGAGATCAACAGCAAGCCTTCTATATCCCAGGTGCTACTGGAGAAAATCTCACCCCTTCCAAGTCCTGCAAAGGAGAAATTAGATGCAAGGAAACGACGTCGAGAGCAGAGCGAAGCCTTCACTTCCACCCTATATCCCACATTAACACCAACTGGAGGGGAAACGAGCTCGTTCGTCTGAACAAGAGAAGAGAAAGGGCAAAGTCACCAAGAAATCCTTGAAAACTTCGAAAAGAACCCTTGCATTCACTGAAGACAACGCAGGAAATTATGGGAAAACTGACTGCATCATTTGTGGAGAGAGCTTCAATTATGATTGGATTCAGTGTATTATTTGTAGAGGTTGGGCTCATAAAAACTGTGCAGATCTTGAAGGAGAGGCATTATTTTACAAGTGTGATATTTGAAGAATGGCTAAACGTTAAATTGTTTGTATTATGACAATGAAAAATCACAAAAGAATAACTGTCCGAAACCACCCTCCAGTTTTTCAAACATGCGAGAGAGTAATGTCCTCATAATTTGTTAATATTGTCCGTGTTTTTCATTATGATTTAATATATTCAAGTGAGTACGTTAATATAAGATTTTAGAATACTATAAAGTGCATTACATGATTTATTTCTTATTCATAAAAAAATATGGCAAAAAAAGTTAAACTGTCCGATACCTCCCGACATTCCCCTACGCAACAGAAAGGCGGGAATTGGGAAGTCGACCGAAATGTGTCAATTAAAGGCATTACAGATCGCAAAGGAACTTTCTACGGTAGGGTTTAAAGCAAGCCGAGGATGGATCCAAAATTTTTATAAAAGAAATGGGTTGAGCAATCGAAGGTGTACCTCAATTTCACAGCGTCTTCCTGGTGCCTATGAAGAAAAGTTACTTTCCTTTCAGCGTCACATAATTCAGTTGCGGAAGGGAAATTCATATTTGCTTTCCCAAATTGGTAATGCAGATCAGACGCCAGTCTACTTTGAAATGCCACTGAACAGTACTGTGAGTGTTAGGGGTTCTAATAGTGTTACTATCAGAACAGGAGCCGGCCCCGTGGTGTAGGGGTAGCGCGCCTGCCTCTCACCCGGAGGCCCCGGGTTCGATCCCCGGCTCCGTCAGGGATTTTAAAACTGACGTGAGGGTTGGAACGGGGTGCACTCAGCCTCGTGAGGACAATTGAGTAGCTGTCTGACAGTGAGACAGCGCCCCGATCACGAAAACCAAGATTAACGGCCAAGGGGACCCGACGCGCTGATCACGCGTAACCCCAATATCTGCAGGCCGAATGGCTGGGCAGCGGTCGCTTGGTCGGCCTTAGCCCGTCATGGGCTGGATAGTGCCAGGGGTTGACTTTTTGTTTATCAGAACAGGTGGTAATGAGAAACAACGGTAATGTTGTGTATACTCGCTGATGGAACCAAACTTCCGCCGTACGTTGTTCTCAATCGAAAGACGCTTCCAAAAAATATACCCGCTGGTGTTATCGTCAGAACTCAGGACTCTGGTTGGATGGACAGTTCACTAGTGGAAGTCTGGTTAAAGTGTGTCTGGCAACGTCGCCCTGGTGCATTATTACGACGAAATAGTTTGCTTGTTCTGGACAGTTACCGCGGCCATACAACAGACGCTGTGAAGAAGTTCATTAAGGATGGGAAAACCGACTTAGCAATCATCCCGGGTTGGATGACGTCTATGCTGCAGCTGTATACCGAGTGGATGGCGGCCGATAATCACTCACTGATTCCAACTGGTCGCATTCAGCACCCGGAAGTTCAGCTGCTCTATTCATGGATTTTGACGGCATGGAATCGTATCTCTGGAGATCTCATACGGTAGAGCTTCAAGAAATGTAGGATTTCTAATGCTATGGATGGCAGTGATGACGACATTTTGTGGGAAATTTATGGTGATAAAAGTTCCGAACTTGGTACTTCTGCTGACGATGAATTAAGTGATTGTGTATTTTTATTCGTATTTTTAACCGTTTGATGTGTATTATTTTAGGACGACTTCAAAACTGTTCGAAACTATTTTGGAGAAAGCTATTCTGCTTATTTAGTAAAGATTGTAAATAGTTTCGAGTAAAAATAATAATAAAATAAGGGTGCGGGTGGTATTCGAATATATACTAGTTTATATTTTGTTTGAATGTCGTTGCGCCCATCCCCCCGCACTCGGAGTCCGATTACTAATTACTCTTTCTGAAAGTTGGCATCTCTGTAAATAATGTAGAAATCGTCTACATAGCGCCGGTACCTCTGCTGGACCAGCAGCAGCGACTATACCGTTTATGGCAATCGCAAATAATGTTACGCTAAGCACCGATCCCCGTGGGACTCAGTCTTACTGTGATGATGATGATGATAATTCTTGTTTTAAGGGGCCTAACATCTAGGTTATCGGCCCCTGATGGTTTGGGTGATCGTGAAGATGAAAATGAAAAGCGAACTTAAAACTAAAACCAACTACTAACCTACATACTAGAAGAAGAAATGGAAAACTAAAGGAGAATAAGGCAAATAAAGGACAGGAGGAAAAGAAATGCCCTCAACCCTCGAAGAAGGCAGATTGAGGGACTTGGAAGGAAGGAGAGTCATGAAATGCATATAGGAATGTGAAAGAGGAGAGGATGATGATGATAATTGTTGTTTTAAGGGGCCTAACATCAAGGTTATCGGCCCCTGATGGTTTGGGTGATCGCGAAGATGAAAATGAAATGCGAACTTAAAACAAAAACTAACTACTAGCCTACATACTAGAAGAAGAAATGGAAAACTAAAGGAGAATAAGGCAAATAAAGGACAGGAGGAAAAGAAATGCCCTCAACCCTCGAAGAAGGCGGATTGAGGGACTTGGAAGGAAGGAGAGCCATGAAAGGCAGATAGGAAAGTGAAAGAGGAGAGGGTCCGCCCCAAAGGTAAGGGACAAAAAGGGAAAACGGACCCAGCTCAGGAATCCCTCGGGGTCGCCAACTCCCGAACTCACCAGCCATGAGCCCCTGAGGGTGTAGCATTATCTACGGTGCACCAAAAGTGGTGGGGCTACATACACCCGGCCTCCTCGAGGGCCTTAAGCAGAAGGCAGGAGATAACAAGAAAAGAAAAAGAAGGCTGACCCCTCGCAGAAGGAAGGAATCAGAAAAGATGAGACAAGGGCCAATTAAGGCGGGAAAGGAAGAGACTCCCTAGGCCTCGGATACCCTAATACCGTCGGGGTCGGAAGAGAACAAGAGTTGACCAAGGGAGGTCGACAGGAAAGAAGAAAGTGAGGAGCCGGCACTAGTAAGTGGAAGCAATGCCGGACTCAGCTGGGGCCCCGTGGTCGCCAACCCACAACCCACTAGATGTGAGCCCCTGGGGGGGGGGGGGGGGGTCGGAAGAGAACAAGAGTTGCCCAGCTCAGGAATCCCTCGGTGTCGCCAACTCCCGAACTCACCAGCCGTGAGCCCCTGAGGGAGTAGCATTACAGTATCTAGGGTGCACCAGAAGTGGTGGGGCTACATACACCCTGCCTCCTGAAGGGCCTAGAGCACAAGGCAGGAGGTAAAAGGAAGAGAAAAAGAAGGCTGACCCTTCGCAGAAGGAGGGTATTAGAAAAGATGAGACAAGGGCCAATTAAGGCGGGAAAGGAAGAGACTCCCTAGGCCTCGGATACCCTAATACCGTCGGGGTCAGAAGAGAACAAGAGTTGACCAAGTGAGGTCGACAGGAAAGAAGACAGAGAGGAGCCCGGCTCAAGTAAGTGGAAGCAATGCCGGACTCAGCTGGGGCCCCGTGGTCGCCAATCCACGCCCAACATGAAACGAAAAAGAAGGCTGACCCCTCGCAGAAGGAGGGAATCAGAATCATCCTAAACAATCCAAAATGAACTTGTAGAAATTATTTTGGAGATTTGCCAAGAAGAAATATCAAAGCAAATAAAGGAATCTGAATTTTTAGCTATTATAGCAGATGAAACTAGTAATATTTCAAATATATTTCAGATGGTTGTTGTGTACCCTAGCGTAGTAAGAGGCAAACCAGTAGAACGGTTTTGGAGTTTCCTTTCTCCCTCAAAACATGATGCACATACATTAGCAGCGTGTTTATTGGAAGAATTATAAAAGCAGAAAATGAATGAAACTCCGCAAAAGTTGATTGCACAGACGTATGACGGAGCGTACGTGATGTCTGGTTCCTCTGGTGGGGTTCAAGCTATAGTAAAATAAAGCATATCCTTATGCAGAATATGTGCACTGCTATGCCCATCAAGTTAATCTTGTAATGAGCAAGGCGGCATCAACCAACCGCAAAGTGAAAATATTTTTTTTTCAAGTTTGCATGGAATTTGTGCATTCTTTTCCAACAGCCCACAGCGGACCACGATACTCGATGATGTAGTGAAGAAGCGTTTGCCACGAGCTTGCCCTACTAGGTGGAATTTTCTATCAAGATGTGTTAACACAATTTATGAGCACAAGAAAGAAATCATCGAATGTATGAACGAGATACTGGAAGGCGACACTGTAATGAGTGAAACTACAAATTGCCAAGCTCTTAGTCATAAAAAGGTACTTTCCAATTCTAGTTCCAATTATTGGCTGGAATTCTTCCATAAAGTTATGGCACTAGTCGAAATTCTCTTCAGTTAGCTACAACACGGAGACATTGATGTGTATTCTGCGCGTAAGGCTATTAAAGTATTTGAAATAAATATCACAAAGATCCGAGAAGACATTGATCTAACCAGTGCTAATGAACCTATTGATTGCTCATCGAAGAAAAGGAAAGTGGACATGAATGAGTGGAAAAGAGAAGCAATAGAAGTGTGCGATGTGGTAATTTCCCAGGCTAAAGATCGTTTTAGCTTTTCAGGTCATCTTGTAGCTTCATCACTGTTTTTTTTTTCAAGAGAAGTTCCCCTTGTATTCTTCCCAGTTTCGGAAGATGATGATGATAATTGTTGTTTTAAGGGGCCTAACATCGAGGTTATCGGCCACTAATGATCTGGGTGATAGCGAAAATGATAATGAAATGGAAAACAGAACAAAATTATCTGAGACGGAAAATACGTACAAAAAGGAACTCACAATATGGTCTTACAAAAGGGAATTTACAACGAAAAGAGTCACAAAAAGATGATGATGATGATGATGATAATTGTTGTTTTAAGGGGCCTAACATCGAGGTTATCGGCCCCTGATTGTTTGGGTGATCGTGAAGATGAAAATGATGATGATGATGATGATAATTGTTGTTTTAAGGGGCCTAACATCTAGGCTAACGGCCCCTGATGGTCAGGGTGATCGTGAAGATGAAAAAAAGAAATGCAAACTTAAAACTAACTACCAACCTACATACTAGAAGAAGAAATGGAAAAATAAAGGAGAATAAGGCAAATAAAGGACAGGAGGAAAAGAATTGCCCTCAACCCTCGAAGAATGCGGATTGAGGGACTTGGAAGGAAGGAGAGCCATGAAAGGCAGATAGGAAAGTGAAAGAGGAGAGGGTCCGCCCCGAAGGTAAGGGACAAATGGGGAAAACGGACCCAGCTCAGGAATCCCTCGGGGTCGCCAACTCCCGAACTCACCAGCCGTGAGCCCCTGAGGGTGTAGCATTATCTACGGTGCACCAGAATTGGTGGGGCTACATACACCCTGCCTCCTTAAGGGCCTTGAGCACAAGGCAGGAGGTAAAAGGAAAAGAAAAAGAAGGCTGACCCCTCACAGAAGGAGGGTATCAGGAAAGATGAGACAAGGGCCAACTAAGGCGGGAAAGTGAAAGACTTCCTAGGCCTCGGATAACCTAATACCGTCGGGGTCGGAAGAGAACAAGAGTTGACCAAGTGTGGTCGAAAGGAAAGAAGACAGAGAGGAGGCCGGCACAAGTAAGTGGAAGCAATGCCGGACTCAGCTGGGGTCCCATGGTCGCCATCCCACGTCGCACTAGATGTGAGCCCCTGGGGGGAGTTTCAGAAGATATCTTATAGACAGTATGTTTAGTGTATACAAATTTTGGACAAAGTGAAACTACGCCATGAACTATCTTGCATCTATTTAGCACAAGAATTTAGATAATTGTCGGGCGCTGTTAGCCTAGATGAGTTTATAATAACCAACAACCTAGGGAAAACGTTCACCGAGAGCTTGAAACTGTTGAAGTTAATTCTGACTATTCCTAAGACGTCTGTTGAAGCAGAAAGGTACTTTTCCACCTTAAAAAGAATAAAGACATTCTTAAGGAACTCCATGACCCAGGAAAGATTATCGGCATTGGCGATGATTTCTATTGAAAGATATCTTGTGATGGATATTTCAGACTTCAACCAACGAGTAACTAACAAGTTTGCATCGATGAGAAACAGGAGGGCAAATTTACAATTCAAGTGAGGTAAGTAACCATAATCGTTCTGTATTTTTGTGTTTTCTTAGTTTCGTATTTTCTAAGATTGACAATTCCACGAACCGATCAACCACATGACAATTTATTATCAGAAAACCAAACAATGTACGGATCAGTACGCAACAATGTATGTAAGGCTCTAGTGAGGTCGAGTAATCGATAACTGAGTCTCTAGTGGCGTCTATGTGTTACCAACTGTCGGGGGTGAAATTTCTTTGGAACTTATATTTCTGTGAGTTCGAATACGCAACATGTATAATTTGGCTCTTCTTTCCTTTGCTCGTAAGTAATGATGATTATGATAATTGTTGTTTTAAGGGGCCTAACATCCAGGTTATTGGCCCCTAATGATCTGTGTGAAAGCGAAAATGTCTATGAAGTGGAAACCAGACCGAAAATTAAGTGAGATTGAAACTACTCACAAAATGGAGCGCGGTAATACTGACAAAAGGGAATTTCGAACGAAAATACTCACAAAAGGAAGAGAGTGAAACATACGCACAAAATGTAGGTTAAGTTCAAAATACGTACAAAATGCAACGTATAGTCGAAATACTTACAAAATGCAAGAGAAATCAAAATACTTACAAAATGATGATGATGATGATAATTGTTGTTTTAAGGGGCCTAACATCTAGGTTATCGGCCCCTGATGGTTTGGGTGATCGTGAAGATGAAAATGAAAAGCGAACTTAAAACTATGATGATGATAATTGTCGTTTTAAGGGGCCTAACATCTAGGCTATCGGCCCCTGATGGTGTGGGTGATCGTGAAGATGAAAATGAAATGTAAACCTAAAACTAAAACTAACTAATAAGGAAAAGAGGAGAGGATTGGAGAGGAGAGGGGAGGGGAGAGAGGAGAGGGTCCGCCCCAAAGGGAAGGGACAAAAGGGGAAAACGGACCCAGCTCAGGAATCCCTCGGGGTCGCCAACTCCCGAACTCACCAGCCGTGAGCCCCTGAGGGTGTAGCATTATCTAGGGTGCACCAGAAGTGGTGGGGCTACATACACCCTGCCTCCTTAAGGGCCTAGAGCACAAGGCAGGAGGTAAAAGGAAGAGAAAAAGAAGGCTGACCCCTCGCAGAAGGAGGGTATCAGAAAAGATGAGACAAGGGCCAATTAAGGCGGGAAAGGAAGAGACTCCCTAGGCCTCGGATACCCTAATACCGTCGGGGTCTGAAGAGAACAAGAGTTGACCAAGTGAGGTCGACAGGAAAGAAGACAGAGAGGAGCCCGGCACAAGTAAGTGGAAGCAATGCCGGACTCAGCTGGGGCCCCGTGGTCGCCAACCCACGCCCACAAGATGTGAGCCCCTGGGGGGGAACTTAAAACTAAAACTAACTACTAACCTACATACTAGAAGAAGAAATGGAAAACTAAAGGAGAATAAGGCAAATAAAAGGACAGAAAGAAATGCCCTCAACCCTCGGAGAAGGCGGATTGAGGGACTTGGAAGGAAGGAGAGCCATGAAAGGCATATAGGAAAGTGAAAGAGGAGAGGGTCCGCCCCAAAGGTAAGGGACAAAAGGGGGAAAACGGACCCAGCTCAGGAATCCCTCGGGGTCGCCAACTCCCGAACTCACCAGCCGTGAGCCCCTGAGGGTGTAGCATTATCTAGGGTGCACCAGAAGTGGTGGGGCTTAATACACCCGGCCTCCTTAAGGGCCTAGAGCACAAGGCAGGAGGTAAAAGGAAGATGATGATGATGATAATTGTTGTTTTAAGGGGCCTAACATCTAGGTTATCGGCCCCTGATGGTTTGGGTGATCGTGAAGATGAAAATGAAAAGCGAACTTAAAACTAAAACTGATGATGATGATGATAATTGCTGTTTTAAGGGGCCTAACATCGAGGTTATCGGCCCCTAATGATCTGGGTGATAGCGAAAATGATAATGAAATGGAAACCAGAACAAAATTATCGAAGACTGAAAATACGTACAAAAAGGAACTCACATGGAAACAACTCACAATATGGTCCTACAAAAGGGAATTTAGAACGAAAAGTTGCACAAAAAGAATAGATTGAAAAAGACCCACAAAACGTAGGCTAGATTCAAAATACGTACAAAATGCAAAGTAGCGCCGAAATACTTACAAAATGCAACTGAAATTCAAAATACTTACAAAATGCAAATGAGATCGAAAGTACGTACAAAATGCAATTGAGGTTCAAAATACTTACAAAATGCAATTGAAATTGAAAATACACAATGCAATTCAGATTGAAATATCCCAGTTCCAATCCAAATTATTCACAAAGTGCAAGTGAAATTCAAAATACTTACAAAATGCAATTGAAATTGAAAATGCTTACAAAATGTACGGTAGATTCAAACGACTCATGTGGATTGACAATACTTACAAAAAGCAATTTAGATTGAAAATACTTGACAAATGTAATTTAGATTCAAAATACCCACAAAATGCAATTGAGAATCAAAATATGTGCAAAATGCCCACCAAACAAAATGCAATTTAGATTCAAAATTCGTGCGAAATGCGGTTTTGGTTGAAAATACTTACAAAATGCAATTGAAATTCAAAATACTCACTAAAATGCCCTGACGCCTGCATTGAAAGACTTACTAAAAAGCAATTTAGATTGTCAATCTTTACAAAATGCAATTGAGGTTGAAAACAATCGCGAGATGTAATTTAGATCGAAGAGACTTACAAAATGCAACATAGATCAAAAATGCCTTAAAAATCGCGAAAAGGGAATTTAGATACACGTTGATTCGAGTAACAAAAACAGTGCGGGAAGCTTAAAGAGAAAAGGAAATAGAAGGAAAAGAGGAGAGGAGAGGGGAGAGAGGAGAAGGTCCGCCCCAAAGGGAAGGGACAAAAAGGGGAAAACGGACCCAGCTCAGGAATCCCTCGGGGTCGCCAACGCCCGAACTCACCAGCCGTGAGCCCCTGAGGGTGTAGCATTATCGACGGTGCACCAGAAGTGGTGGGGCTACATACACCCTGCCTCCTTAAGGGCCTTGAGCACAAGGCAGGAGGTAAAAGGAAAAGAACAAGAAGGCTGACCCCTCACAGAAGGAGGGTATCAGGAAAGATGAGACAAGGGCCAATTAAGGCGGGAAAGTGAAAGACTCCCTAGGCCTCGGATAATCTAATACCGTCGGGGTCGGAAGAGAACAAGAGTTGACCAAGGAAGGTCGACAGGAAAGAGGAAAGAGAGGAGCCCGGCACAAGTAAGTGGAAGCAATGCAAAAAACTAAAACTAACTAATAACCTACATACTAGAAGAAGAAATGGAAAACTAAAGGAGAATAAGGCAAATAAATGGACAGAAGGAAAAGAAATGCCCTCAACTCTCAGAGAAGGCGGATTGAGGGACTTGGAAGGAAGAAGAGCCATGAAAGGCATATAGGAAAGTGAAAGAGGAGAGGGTCCGCCCCAAAGGTAAGGGACAAAAGGGGAAAACGGACCCAGCTCAGGAATCCCTCGGGGTCGCCAACTCCCGAACTCACCAGCCGTGAGCCCCTGAGGGTGTAGCATTATCTAGGGTGCACCAGACGTGGTGGGGCTACATACAGCCTGCCTCCTTAAGGGCCTAGAACACAAGGCAGGAGGTAAAAGGAAGAGAAAAAGAAGGCTGACCCCTCACAGAAGGAGGGTATCAGAAAAGATGAGACAAGGGCCAATTAAGGCGGGAAAGGAAGAGACTCCCTAGGCCTCGGATACCCTAATACCGTCGGGGTCGGAAGAGAACAAGAGTTGACCAAGTGAGGTCGATAGGAAAGAAGACGGAGAGGAGCCCGGCACAAGTAAGTGGAAGCAATGCCGGACTCAGCTGGGGCCCCGTGGTCGCCAACCCACGCCCACAAGATGTGAGCCCCTGGGGGGGTAAAAGGAAGAGAAAAAGAAGGTTGACCCCTCGCAGAAGGAGGGTATCAGAAAAGATGAGACAAGGGCCAATTAAGGCGCGAAAGGAAGAGACTCCCTAGGCCTCGGATACCCTAATACCGTCGGGGTCGGAAGAGAACAAGAGTTGACCAAGTGAGGTCGACAGGAAAGAAGACAGAGAGGAGCCCGGCACAAGTAAGTGGAAGCAATGCCGGACTCAGCTGGGGCCCCGTGGTCGCCAACCCACGCCCACTAGAAGTGAGCCTCTGGGGGGCCAAGGCAAGGCCCGCCTAGCTTGGAAGGCATTGCCCCGGGGGGGGGTCCGATGTTTGACATGCCATACAGGCATGTACCCCTTGGCATATACTAGAGAGTTTTCCAGCACAGGCTTGCAGCTGTGCGGGGACCTGCGTTGTCAGGCGGATACTACTGCAGGGTACATGGCGCACCCACCCGTCGGTGTGGACAGACCGAACAGGCTCTCGAGCGTAGACGCACACTTAGGTGGCCCTTCCCCTGACAGCACGCACATATTAATTTTGAGTGCCAGGCCTCATAAACATGTACGAAAAAGCGTGCGATATAACCTGATGGGGGTTATACCGCACAAATGTGACGTTTAGAGCTCGCTTTCACACCCGTAAAGGGGACCTGAGCCAAGAAACCCTTTTAGTCGCCTTCTACGACTGGCTGGGTATACCTGTGAGTGTATTCCATCCCTCCCACCCACGGGAGGTCCAATTCACAAGACAAGCCGGAAACCTAAGAGAATAGCCGAGTTCGCTCCTTTCGGTCGCCTCGTACGACAGAGAGGGGATACCGTGGGTGTATTCTAAGCCCCCCACCCACAGGGGGTGGATACTGAAGAGATATGTTCCTCGAGCGAACTACAGCCGAAAATCTAGTTCACATACATTTTAGGTCAGTAAATGTAATTTCAGCCAAGATATCATAATACTATAATGTGTAGTCACGAAAAATGTTTTTCATAAGAGTACTCTATAAAACCCTGGGTGATGGAAAAGTTTTGTAAAAAGATTTGAAATCAGCTTAAAAAAGGAACCGAATCGCCCATTGTTATCCTTTTAACAGACAAAAGTTTAAATTTTGTTGACCAGTGTATTTATACGGAACAAATCACGGGCGCCCGCCAATACGAGCAAGGCGATCTGAACACTATTTCACCCCACACCTTCAATTAAACTCAATACTTAGCCTATGTTAGCCCCATTCATCTTGCCATCCCATTTAATGTACATGTATAGAAAATAAACTTAATTTTTTAGCCTACTTTCGATTTTTGCAAAAAATGAAAGTAGACTTATGAGATCAACACAGGGCGAAAAAAAAAGTGTGTCTGTCTGTGTGTGTGTGAGTCTGTGTGTGTGTGTGTATGTGTGTGTGTGAGTCTGTGTGTGTGTGTGTCTGTGTGTGTGTGTGTGTGTGTGTGTCTGTGTGTGTGTGAGTGTGTGTACTCTGAATGTCTGTCCCCCCCTATCAATTCGAACACGGTGAAACCGAATTGAACGAAATTTGGTACAGAGGTAGCACTAGTAAAGGACACCTCAGTGTCATACTTTATATCGCCGCCATCTTTACCAAAACAGAATGGCGGCCACTCAAATGTTCAAAACGTAAAATCAAATTACGGCTAAACTAATCATCCGATCTCTACCAAATTTGGTGACAACATACCTTTGTATAGGACGCGTCTTTCACCCAAAATTCAAGGTCATCGGCCATGCCATTTCAGGATGGCGGCCGTGTGAATTATGCAACCATTTTAATAAATAGCTTAAGACCCACCAATTCCGATTATCGAGCCTAGGGGGGTTTAAGCTATCCTGAAGGTCGTGATCCGTTATTTATTATAATTTAATATTATAATATTATACAGTATTAGTGGCTTAAAATAGCTGAGCCGTTTGTGTCACACGACAAGATGGCAGCTGTCCTCATGTGCCTGTCTTATATTTCAGTAGTTTTAGTATGTTGTATGTGATATACCGTACTGATACAATAATATAAACTTTGTATGAAATGATCTTTAATGAAGATGTACTGCAGTGAAGAAATCGTTTATTTAAAGTCATTATTTGCCAACAGTTTGTATCTAATATGTCAGTTAAGAACACCTGACGTCATGGATACGGTTAGCTCTGGGCTAGCATGTTAGTCTGACACGCAGTTGACTGGGGATCGAATACTGCTACAGTTAGTTTTTTTTTCTTGAATTCTTTTACAAATGATGTGCACGAGCTTTTCCCACAGATACTGAATAAAATGTCATTTAGCTCAAAGGAGAGGATAAAGTATACACTCGTATATTAATAAAATCACAGTCCCAGCATCGCACATAAACAGAAGACATTAGAAAAAGGAGAATAGAAGAACTAGATACACGTTGTCATTAACCACAGCCTTCTTAATGCCTCTGTACGGTGCTGTCCTCTTGTGGGTTATGTGGGTAATATTGTTCCAAACATAACGCTGTGTAAATGCCTGAGCTGGCCTCCTGAAGTATGGAAATTTTGTAATACTGGTAGTTCAACTATTAGCCACGATCGCGCTCCGAATACCTTTAAACACTGCCAGCTGGATCGCCTCCCTCTTGGCTACTTTAAACTGCCTACTCATTCAACACCCATAGAACACTGCCATCGTAGTACATTACGATGGCAGTGCATAGGCTTACAAGATAAAGATTAATTCACTGATAGGTCGCAGCACCAACTACTGTGATTGGGGCGGAAGATGATTGGGGCGGAAGATTCTTAATTTTGCAGGCTGGCTTAATATAGAGATTAACGGACGTGAATGCATTAAAATAAGTTAGTAGTTTTGTTATTCAATCATCATAAAGTATATAATATTGATCTTGACACTTACTGGCTTATTATCAATATAAAAGAAAACAAACAATACATTGTGGTTGGGGTGATTGTTTTAGGGATGAGGACAAAGAGTCATAAAGATACCCATACATTTAGGAGAAAGTAGGCTATATATTCTTTGCTGAACATCTTGTTTTAACTCTGTTCTTATCAGCTTAATAAGTCCAGTGCTTTTGCTGTAAGGACTGGTGCTGCACTGCACTATGGTCACCTTTTTTCGCGAGCTAACTTTACTTCGGTGTGGTTGAATGAAAGACTGAATACAAGTTAATGTGAGTGGCGACCGCCAGGTCGCGTGGGTGATTGTGTGTGTGTTCCAGTGGTTCGCGGCTTAGCCAAAGGCTGCGTGGACGTCGCCAACCGAACTGAATTTAAGAGTATCGAACTCCAAGCTACTTGGCAAATTTGTACATATCTTATATAGCAGGTGCGTTCAAAAAGTAACGAACCGGAGGCTGTAATGCGCAAACCGGTGACGACATCGGCTAATAGTGGCGTGTGTAACGAGGTGTGTTTACGACCAGAGCGTGGAAGGTCACAGCCCATCGCTACAGGGCACTCGTGCACGTCACGTGATGATAAAAAGCGAGCAGCAGCTTGCATCAATCGTCCGACGCTGCCAGTCGCATTGCAAACAGTGATATGGAGGCGTCAAACGAAGAGCAAAGAAGTGTTGTTCGGTTTCTGACAGCGAAAGGAGTAGGGGGAACGGACATTCATCGCCGAATGTCACAAGTGTAACGCGAACACTGCATGTCCCTTGCAAGGGTCAAGGCGTGGCACAAGCGCTTTAGGAAAGGACGAGTGTCGTTAGCGGATGATGCCCGGTCTGGGGCACCCTCCTACATTACCAATGATGATGATGATGATGATAATTGTTGTTGTAAGGGGCCTAACATCTAGGCTATCGGCCCCTGATGGTTTGGGTGATCGTGAATATGAAAATGAAATGCAAACTTAAAACTAAAACTAACTACCAACCTACATACTAGAAGAAGAAATGGAAAAATAAAGGAGAATAAGGCAAATAAAGGACAGGAGGAAAAGAAATGCCCTCAACCCTCGAAGAATGCGGATTGAGGGACTTGGAAGGAAAGAGAGCCATGAAAGGCATATAGGAAAGTGAAAGAGGAGAGGGTCCGCCCCAAAGGTAAGGGACAAAAGGGGAAAACGGATCCAGCTCAGGAATCCCTCGGGGTCGCCAACTCCCGAACTCACCAGCCGTGAGCCCCTGAGGGTGTAGCATTATCTAGGGTGCACCAGAAGTGGTGGGGCTACATACACCCTGCCTCCATAAGGGCCTAGAGCACAAGGCAGGAGGTAAAAGGAAGAGAAAAAGAAGGCTGACCCCTCGCAGAAGGAGGGTATCAGAAAAGATGAGACAAGGGCCAATTAAGGCGGGAAAGGAAGAGACTCCCTAGGCCTCGGATACCCTAATACCGTCGGGGTCAGAAGAGAACAAGAGTTGACCAAGTGAGGTCGACAGGAAAGACGACAGAGAGGAGCCCGGCACAAGTAAGTGGAAGCAATGCCGGACTCAGCTGGGGCCCCGTGGTCGCCAACCCACGCCCACAAGATGTGAGCCCCTGGGGGACAAAGATGTTTGCATTGACGAACAGATGATTCCTTTCACTGGCAAGGTTCGAATGAGACAATATGTTAGAGGGAAACCCCACCCAGTAGGTCTGAAAAACTTCGTTGTGGCAACTCAAGAAGGATTGCCCTCAGATTTTTTATTGTACGAGGGCAAAGGAAGAGAAATAATTTCAGAAAAGGTTCCCTTACCAGACAAACTTGACATAGGTGGTCGGGTAGTGCTAAAGTTGGCAGATACATTACCATCTGGTTGCTCAATCTACATGGATAGATATTTCACTTCAATAGGATTGTTAGACAGCTTGTTGGATCACGGAAGTATTCTGGCTTGTGGCACAATAATGGTTAGTCGTCTGCCTCGTTCTATTGAATTCAAGAGAGACGTGGACATGAGGAAGGAGCCCAGGGGCTCCCATGATCAGGACGATAAAATCACAGTTGTTCGACAACAAAGCTGTCTTCATGGCATCAACAGAATTTGGTGTGGAACCAATTGAACAATGTCGACGTTGGTCAAAGAAGCATGGTCAGTTCATTAGTGTTCCAAGACCACACTTAGTGAAAATGTACAACCTTAAAATGGGTGGGGTTGACTTACTGAACAGGGTTATTGCAAAGTATGGCATGAAGGCTCGAACAAAGAAATGGACTGTAAAGGTAATCCACTATTTCTTCGATTTTGCTATTGCTGCATCATGGTTACAGTATCGGCAGGCTGCAATAGAACAAGGATGGAAGAGAAAGGATATCCTGACATAACTTACTACCTATTCAAGCTGTACATTGCGGAAAATTTGATTTTCTTTCAACAGGAAGAGAATGACAATGAAGAAAGTGATCCTGAAAATGAAGAAGGTCAAGAATCTCCCCAAAGGAAGAGGCCAAGGACCCCAAATGTCTTGCCTTCCCCTAAAATGAGAGTGTACAAAGCACAACATTTACCCCAGATGATGGATCAGATTCAGAAAAACAGGTCCAAATGTAGGAACCCAGGATGTAAAAGTTTGACTTTTGTGCAGTGCGAAACATGTAAAGTGTTTCACAACTGCACGTAATTGTTTCATGGATTTCCACAAGAAATAAGTTGTAATGTGTTGTAAGATCAGTCAATTTTCAAGAGTTTTCTATCATAGAAGCACTGTACTAATGAAATGTTGTGTTCAATTTGTACACTGTACTTGATGTTTTCATCACATCCTCAACTAGTAATTTGAGTAATTTGTCTCTTGTTTTCTATGATTTATTTTATTCTTCTAACTAATGTAAATATATTGTCACCTGTTCGACTGCCTGTTACATTTTTGTTTGAACTCTTCTGTGTGTTGTACTGATGATATAACATTTTCTTCGAAACTAAAAATTGCAGCTAATTGTTGATAAGTTTGTCAGTTTTATCTATTTTTTGTACTTAGCCAAAATTTGTGTCTTTACAATTTTACTTTGATTTGATAAATAAATATATTGTGTAATGCTATTTAGATAGTCTGTTCAATATTTAGTGTTTAGGATACAATATATACCTAAAGTGTAATTTTCTGGTTATTACCAAATTAACCGAGTTGAGTCCTGAAGTATCACATATGATACCTACTATAGAATCTATAGTAATATGGTAATAATTTTTCCGAACCAATTTCTCCTTACTTTAGGTCCTTAACCTGCCTAGAAACCTAATCTTTCAGAAAGAAATTCAAAAAATGCATTTCAGGACTGAAGAGGATATAACCTACAATTCATCCGATTGCGACCAAATTTTGGAGAGTTGTTGTGCACACTCCCGGGAAAGTTATAGGCATAGTAAATCCAATTTACAATAGATAGCGCGCGAGTAGCTTCAACACAATAGCGTGCGATTCGTTTCAACAAAACCCCACATGCGTTCATATACCATTCATCCCATTGCGATGAAACTTGATTGAGATGTTGTGTACACATCAGGGAATCTTCCTGGCTTAGTAAATCGACTTTGCAATAGATAGAGCACGAGAAGTTTCAACAAATGAGCGACGACGCGCGAAGCGTTTCAACGAAATCCCGTACGCGTTCATATACCTTTCATCTGATAGTGGCGAAACTTGGGTGAGTTGTTGTGTACAAGCCAGGGAAGGTTTTGAGCTAGTAAATCTATTTTACAGTAGGTAGCGCACGAGTAGATTCAACAAATGAGCGACGGCACGTGAATTGTTTCAACAAAGTCCCGTATGCGTCCATATACCATTCATCCAATTGCGATGAAACTTTGGTGCATCGTTGAGTACACTCCATGGAAGTTTCCTGGCTTAGTAAATCCATTTTACAATAGGTAGCGTACGAGTAGATTCAACAAATGAGTGACGGTACGCGAATCGTAAACAAAATCCCGTATGCGTTCATATGCCATTCGTCCAATTGCGATGAAACTTTGATTAGTTGTGTACACGACAGGGAAGGTTTTGAGTACAATAGGTGTATGCGCGTGAGGTGTTGCGCATCCCAATGTAAACTCTTACGCCGTGTGTTCTTGTGTGTGTACCGTGTCCACGGCCGTCAAATGGGGACACTTGGACCGAAAGATACTAAAATTGTTTACTCTCTGTTTCTCGTTCACTATGGCACTTTTGATGATGATGATGATGATAATTGTTGTTTTAAGGGGCCTAACATCGAGGTTATCGGCCCCTAATGAAATGAAATGACGTGAAATGAAAGTATGTAGATAAAAACAACTCACTGCCATGGATGAAGCGAAAATGGTGTTTATAAAACAGACAGTGAGCCCCCAAAAAATATGCCTTATTTGAATAAAAAGAATAAAAGGCGGATGGTAAAAAAGGATAAAACAAATAAGGCATAGTGAACAATACAATACATAACACAATAAGAAACGTAAAACAGATTTAACCACAATTAAAAGTCGTAACTACACATTAAAACTTAAAAAAGTAACCACTCTCCCTCATGAACCGGATGACGAGGTCAGCTGACGGCCCGTCATCACGGAGAATAAGGGAGAGGGTATTAGGCAGTTTAAGAGTCCCTCGCAGATCGGCCAGATCCACACACTCCAAGAGAAGGTGTGCCACGGTTAGGTGGGCACCGCAAGTACACACAGGAGGATCTTCTCTCTTCAGCAAGTGGGAGTGCGTAGCAATCCCATGGCCGATCCGGAGTCGACAGAGTACCACAGCTTCCTTCCGGAGAGATCGGAAGGAAGATTTCCACACCTTCGTTGTCTCCTTGATGCCTCTCAGTTTGTTAGGTGGAGGCGTGGCACGCCATGCCTCCTCCCAATGCGACAGGATCGAATGCCGCAACTGAGAGCGCACATCACTAGCAGGCACCTTATATGGGAGCGAGGGCAGTGCGACTGCCTCTCTCGCCGCCTGATCAGCAAGCTCGTTTCCCGCAATACCCATGTGGCTAGGAAGCCACACAAAGGTCACCCCGGTTCCAGCGTTACGCGAACTGACGAGCTGGTCGTGCACACGCTGGACCAACGGGTGCTTCGGGAAACACACATCGATCGCTTGCAGCGCACTCAGAGAGTCAGTACACACAAGAAAGTGCTGGTGATCGTCTGATAACGTGTACCGCAGAGCCTCTAAGATGGCATAGAGCTCTGCAGTGTACACGCTACAGGCCTCGGGAAGTGAAAAGAGAAACCGACGATCCTTAACCACAAATGCACAGCCTACTTTCTCGTTTACCCTCGAACCGTCCGTGAATACAAGCCCTGATCCCGGATACCGTGTCACCACGGACTGGAACAGCCTCCGATGGACGGAGGAGTCCGTGTCCGACTTGGGGCCGGTGTGCAGATCCAGGATGATATCAGGGCGAGAGACCATCCACGGAGGGGCCTTGCTAGGTACTCGGACGATACAGGAGACAGAAGGAAATCGGAACTGACGGTATAAGTCATCCAAGCGAATCCCCGCCGGCCGAGTGGCTCGGGCGAGCGCATCATACAGCCGGCGATTCGGATTGGAAAACAAACATGGATAGCTTGGATGAAGGGGCATCTGTCGAATTGTTGCAGCATAGGTTAGCAGTACTTGTTGGCGCCTCAGGTGTAAAGGAGGTACGCCAGCCTCGGTGAGCAAGCTGACGACTGGGCTCGTCCGAAAGGCACCCGTCGCCAGCCTCACACCGCCGTGGTGGACACTGTCCAGTTTAACAAGCACTGACTTACGGGCCGAACCATATGCTACACTGCCATAATCTAACCTAGATAAAATCAGTGCTTTATAAAAACGTAGAAGCACCGCGCGGTCCGCCCCCCACGATGTGCCGCTAAGAAACCGCAACATGTTGAGCTTCTTAGCACAGGCAGTCTTCAAACACCGCACGTGTGGTTCCCACGTCAATTTCTGGTCGAAAAGGAGCCCAAGGAACCGGTACGCAGCAACAACAGGCAAAGCTACATTGCCCAGATAAAGCTCGGGATCTGGATGGAGGGTGCGCTTTCGGCAGAAATGGACAACCGAGGACTTAGCGGTTGAGAATCGAAAGCCATGCTCCAGTGTCCAGCGTTCCACTCTCCGAATAGCTTGTTGTAACTGTCGTTCAGCGACCGCCATATTGTGCGCACTATAATGTAGAGCGAAGTCGTCTACATATAGCGACGGTACCACTGCTGGACCAGCAGCAGCGACTATACCGTTTATGGCAATCGCAAATAATGTTACGCTAAGCACCGATCCCTGTGGGACTCCGTTTTCCTGTATATGATATTGCGAATATGTCCCCCCTATTCGGACACGGAACAGGCGAAGGGACAGAAAATTCGCAATAAAAACCGGCAAGTTACCTCGGAATTTCCATTGATGCAGAGTAGAGAGGATGCCGTAACGCCAAGTGGTGTCATAGGCCTTCTCGAGGTCAAAGAAAACGGCGACCAGGTGCTGTCTCCGGAGAAAAGCGTCCTGTATGGCGGTCTCCAGGCGTACCAGATGGTCGTTGGTACACCGTGACGCCCTGAAACCACACTGGTATTCAGACAGGAGTCCCCGTTTCTCCAGGATCCACACTAGGCGCCGATTGACCATCCTCTCGAAGAGCTTGCACAGACCGTTAGTGAGACAAATAGGTCTGTAACTCCCTGTCAATTTGGGATCCTTACCGGGCTTCAGGATAGGTATAATGATACCTTCCTGCCATTGCGCTGGAAACACACCCTCCAACCAGATACGATTAAACACCCTGAGCAAATAACGAATGCTCTCATCGTTAAGGTGTTTAAGCATCTGGTTGTGAATATTATCCGGGCCAGGAGACGTGTCCCTGCAGAGCGCCAGCGCTCCGCGGAGTTCCCACTCCGTAAAGGGCACGTTGTACTCCTCCGAAGCGCGGGAAGCAAAACTAAGCTGGAAACGTTCCGCTTCGCGCTTCAGGGCCACGAAGGCAGGGTCATAGTTATCGCAACCGGATATATCCGCAAAATACGAGGCGAGATGGTTTGCAACGCGATAAGGATCTGTAACCAAGTCATTATCAATGGAAATTCCCGGTACAGTAGAAGATGTCTGAATGCCCGAAATGCGTCGTAGTTTAGTCCACACTTGAGAGGAGGGGGTATGTGCCGTAATAGAAGACACATACCGTTCCCAGGATCGTTTCTTACTCTGGCGAATAAGAATCCGTGCCTTGGCACGAAATTTCTTAAACGCCACCAAATTGGCCATGGTTGGA
Source organism: Meconema thalassinum (assembly GCA_946902985.2). NCBI lineage: Eukaryota > Metazoa > Arthropoda > Insecta > Orthoptera > Tettigoniidae > Meconema > Meconema thalassinum. The sequence continues at coordinate 509,051,186 of OX336392.1, read as the reverse complement.
CGCCGACGGTAGTGCTTATGAGCTCGACGACGGTCTCTTATTGCCGCTGCAATATCCTCTGTCCACCAAGGGACGAGTTTGCGACGAGGAGTCCCAGAAAAGGATGGAATGGACTCTTCGGCGGCAGCAAGAAGCACATCGGTGATGTGCTGTACCTCGTCATCGACGCTCCGGCAACCAAGATCAACGAAAACAGCTCGTTCTTGAAACGAGGGCCAATTTGCCCGCTTAAGAACCCAACGACTGGGGAACTCCACGGGCGTCTGGTTCAGAAGGGTAAGAACGATCGGGAAATGGTCACTGTCACAGAGGTCGTCGTGTACATACCAACCAAATAGGGGGACCAGCGCACGGCTACACACACTCAAGTCAATGTGTGAGTACGTGCCGTGCGCTAAGCTAAAATGTGTAGCTTCCCCTGTATTTAATATACATAAATCCAACCCTTGAATTAAGCCTTCCACGTCCCTTCCTCTGGGGCAGGAAGATGGTGATCCCCATTGGGGGTGATGAGAGTTGAAATCACCCACGAGTAGGAAAGGGACTGGAAGTTGATCAACAAGATCTAAGACGTCATTAATATCAAGGGGTTGGTTCGGTGGAAGGTACACGTTACAAACAGTTGTCATAGCAGGCAAGGACACGCGAACTGCAATAGCTTCCAGAGGAGTGGCGAGTGGAAACTCCTCACTATAGCAGTCAGAGCGAACGAAGGTACAAACGCCCCCGGAAGCCCGGGCGGCGTCTTGTCGCTCTTTAGAGTATAGTCGGAAACCTCTCAGAACAGTCTCGTGTTCAGGTCTGAGGTTTGTTTCCTGTAGACAGACTATACTCGCCGCGTATTGGGCAATAAGCTGACGGAGCTCTGTCAAATGCCTGTCATAACTGTTACAATTCCACTGTAACAGTGCCATTGTGTGAACTTAGGGAATAAGTTGGAGCACCAAGCTACTCCAACTTTGACTCTGGAGAATCTACAGTCACTACGTCGACTATAATCTCCATGTCCTCAGGCGAGTTCATGGAGTGAATCGACTCAGTGGAAGATTTCCTGGACGCAGTTCGGCGGCGGGAGGATCTCCATGGGGAGCGCGCAGATCTGGGGGCCGAAACGTCCCCAGGCGCAGAAGCATCCGCAGGTGTTGGCGCGGATGGCTTCCCCTTTTGTGGAGAAAGGGAATGCGTAGTGCGGGGTCCCTTCTTACCCGCCCCCGGCTCTTTAAGGTATATAGACGGGTCAGGAGCCGAAGTCCTGACCCTGGTCGACGATGCCGCCTCCGCCGGCTTCGGCGCGGCTTTCGCCGACCGTTTGGATGGGGAGGAAGACTTCGACTTCCTCCCGAGTGGGGAGGAAGTCTTCAACTTCCTCCCCTGCTGTGCGGGCGGAGCAGCCTTCGCTCGCACAGCCTTCGTGCTGGCCGAAGATGGCGTTGAAGTCACCTTCGGGCTCTCTCTCTGATTCTGGGGAGTATCGAGAGATGTTGATGGCAGTGGTAAATTAGTAGGTTTCACGGTTGAGACAAAAGATGATGGAGCCGGTACCAAATTTGGTATTATGGCTCTATAATCAATCGTTGGAGAAGGCGAAATCGTGGTATGGTACTTCTTGCGGGCCTCCTGGTAGGTGAGACCATCCAGGGTTTTAATCTCCTGGATTTTCTTCTCACGCAGGAAGACAGGGCAGTTCCTGTCCCGAGGAGAATGAAATCCAGGGCAATTAGTGCACTGATATGGTGTTGTGCACTCTTCCGCTTCGTGGGGTACCTTACCGCATGTTCCACAGACGTCAGGGCTCGAGCATCGGGATAACATGTGTCCGAATTTCTGGCACTTATAACACCTCATTGGTGGAGGGATGTAAGGCCGAACGTCGCAACGGTAACTTGTTACCTTGACTTTCTCCGGGAGCACCGAAAGCTCAAAGGAAATAATGAAAGCACCAGTATCCACGATTTGACCATTGACCTTGCGCGTAATGCGCCGGACATCAGTCACGTGACGGTGCTGCATATCCTCTTTGAGCTCCTCGTCAGTGTTCAGAATCAGGTCCCGGTGGAAAATGACTCCCCGGACCAGATTCAAAGACGTGTGCTTCTCCACTTTGACAGGGATATCGCCAAAGTGGTCACACTTCAGAAGGTGTTCAACCTGCTCACCAGTCCTAGTCTTGAGCAACAAGCTACCATTTCTCATCTTTTGTACCTTCTCAAGCTCGCCATAGACCCCTTCTATGTGCCGAGAAAACAAAATAGACTTTACCATCTTGAAATCACCCCCATCCGTTCTGGTGGCGACCAGAAACTTGGGAGTGTTAGCACCCAGATTCTCACGAACAGACTGTTCCCAGGGGGTTGATCCCCGCAGGGAATCAAAAGTTAAAGACTTGGGTGTAGGACCACCCTGTTTGGGTGTAGGTCCACCCTGGTTGGGGATTTTTCTTTTAGAACCCATGGCCAGATCATCCTCCCCGAATGCCACCGACATCCGATCACGGGCCGTCACAGTAGGCGCTACCCAGCCAGGGCAAGGCCCGCCTAGCTTGGAAGGCATTGCCCGGGGGTCCGATGTTTTACAATGCCGTATCGGCATGTACCCCTTGGCATATACTGGATTTTACAGCTCTGACATTCGGCTGTGCGGGGACCTGCGTAGTCAGGCGGATACTACTGAACGGGTACATGGCACACCCACCTGTCGGCGCGGCCAAGACCGGAACAGGCTTTCGAGCGTAGTCGCTAGCGTAAGTGGCCCATCCCCTAACAGCACGCACATATAGAAATTTTGGTTGCCAGACCCTGAAAGCAGTGACGGAAAGAAGTGCGATATAACCTAATGAGAGTTATACCGCACGGATGTATGTCTTTTAGAGCTGACTGTCAAACCCTCGAAAGGGGACCGTTCCGAGAAGCCCTTTTAGTCGCCTTTTACGACTGGCAGGGAGTACCGTGGATGTATTCGCTTCCTCCCACCCACTGGGGGTCCAATTCACAAAACAACGCGGAGTCCTTAAAGTATAGCCAAGGTCGCCCCTTTTAGTCGCCTCTTACGACAGGCAGGGGATACCGTGGGTGTAGTCTAAAGCCCCCACCCACGGGGGGGTATGGCACTTTTATTATCAACTCTTTGAATCACATAGTTCTGTTAAGTCCACCAGATGTCACAAAGGTAGTAATCCATTTAATGTCTAACAGTTGGCCAATATGTGAGCGATTCCCCACGCGTGTTGTTTTCCCGCGGTAGAAATAGTGAGACAAAATCTACTTATATCGAGGTCATCTTTGGTCATTAGAACTTTTATTTATTTGAGGTAAGTACGCAAAGTAGCTAGAGATTGACCTAGAATCATTGGAATCTATAAAGAAAAAATTAAGCTTATATTAAAGTGTAACTTTTTCACATTTTTGTTTCACTGAATATTTAAAAAAAACTGAAACTATGACATGTACAACAACAGTTCTAGGTCATATTGTTCTTCCCTATAAGATACACATGTATACTAAATTTCACTTCATTATCTTGAAAACTAAGCCTCCGTGGCTCAGGCGGCAGCACGCCGGCCTCTCACCGCTGGGTCCGTGGTTCAAATCCCGGTCACTCCATGTGTGATCTGTGCTGGACAAAACGGAGGCAGACAGGTTTTTCTCCGGGTACTCCGGTTTTCCCTGCCACAATTTCATTCCAGCAACACTCTCCACTATCATTTCATTGCATCTGTCATTCATTTAATCATTGCCCCAGAGGAGTGCGTCAGGCCTCGGCAGCCGGCACGTTCATATCCTCGCCGCTAGATAGGGGCTTCATTCATTCCATTCCTGACCCGGTCGGAGACTGGAAGCTGGCTGTGGATTTTCATTTCATCTTGAAAACTCTGGCAGTTACTAAGGAAACGGTTTTGAAAATCCAAAGTTTTGGGACACGAGCAACAAAGTTACCAATGTGTAGAAAAACTACCGAAACTCCCTTGCACGATTTTGGCCATAACTTCAAAAGTATTATACATATCAAAGTAATTGTTGCAGTGATTTGAAGGGGAAGAATCAATAAACGTAGAAAAAAAAATAATTGAAAAATGACAAATTTTGATTCTTAGAGGTTTAAGTCTCCCCTTTGTTAATTTCATCGTTAATATTATTGGTTGAAAATGTGCATATTTAAATTCCTAATGACTTTTGTTCTGTAGCTAGGGTTCGTAAATTAAACCGATAGTTTTGACGCCGACTCAAATCAAACGACAGACGAGATAGATACAATGTTTCTGCTGCAAAAAAAAAAAAACGATCACTTGAAAAATTCATTCAAATCATAAATATGGACGGAATAGGCCTAGTACAGTGCATACTGTAGTTAGAGCATGGAAGTGAGGTTATTGGTTTCCTGGATGCATTACCATTCTTCATGTCATTGTTTTACCATAGCGATTCTTTGACATGATGCTGTTTCCCGCGGAATGATGTGCGTGCCATCGCTATCTTCAACAATGCAATGTTTTATTCTTCTTTCTTTTGCCATTTGTTGGCAGAGGAAAAGATCAATACAGCCAAATCTTCAGATGTCCTTGTGCAATTCAGAAACGAATGCGCTTGAAGCCTGAAGATGTTGCCAGGGCATTGGCTCTGATCGAAAATGGTGGCGCGCACATCTTTCAGCGGGAAACAAGCATCTTGCCAATGAATCGCTATTGTGAAGTGAGACAATGACATGAGGAATGATAATACATTCAGGAAACCTTACTTCCATGCTATACACAGTAACTTAGGTACTAGGCCTGGAGCGTTCATGTTTATGATTTAAATGAGAGTAATGTTGACTTTTACAAGTGATCGGTTTTTCTTTGCTGGTCAGTGTAGTTATGGTCTCTCGCCCTGATATCATTCTGGATCTGCACACCGGCCCCAAGTCGGACACGGACTCCTCCGTCCATCGGAGGCTGTTCCGGTCCGTGGTGGGCCTGTATCCAGGATCAGGGCTTTTATTCACGGACGGTTCGAGGGTAAACGAGAAAGTAGGCTGTGCATTTGTGGTTGAGGATCGTCGGTTTCTCTTTTCACTTTCCGAGGCCTGTAGCGTGTACACAGCGGAGCTCGTATGCCATCTTAGAGGCTCTGCGGTAGACGTTATCAGACGATCACCAGCACTTTCTTGTGCGTACTGACTCTCTCAGTGCTCTGCAAGCGATCGATGTGTGTTCTCCGAAGCACCCGCTGGTCGAGCGTGTGCACGACCTGCTAGTCAGTGCGCGTAGCGCTGGAACCGGGGTGACCTTTGTGTGGCTTCCCAGCCACATGGGTATTGCGGGAAACGAGCTTGCGGATCAGGCGGCGACAGAGGCAGTCGCACTGCCCTCGCTGCCGTATAAGGTGCTTCCTAGTGATGTACGCTCTCAGTTGCGACATTATATCTGCCCAATAAACTGAGAGGCATCAAGGAGACAACGAAGGTGTGGAAATCTTCCTTCCGATCTCTTCGGAATGAAGCTGTGGCACTCTGTCGACTCCGGATCGGCCATGGGATTGCTACGCACTCCCACTTGCTAAAGAGAGAAGACCCCCCTGTCTGTACTTGCGGTGCCCACCTAACCATGGCACACATTCTCTTGGAGTGTGTGGACCTGGCCGATCTACGAAGGACTCTGAACATGCCAAACACCCTGTCCCTTATTCTCCGTGATGACGGGCCGTCAGCAGACCTCGTCATCCGGTTCATGAGGGAGAGTGGTTACTTTTTTAAGTTTTAATGTGAGTTCAGACTTTTAATTCAGGTTAAGTCTGTTTTATGATTTTTATTGCGTTCATCTATTTTATTGTTTACTATGCCTTATTTGTTTTATCGTTTTTTACCACCCCACTTTTACTAATTTTATTCAAATAAGGCATAATTGTTGGGGCTCACTGTCTCTTTTATATAAACTATTTTAGTTTCATCCATGGCAGTGAGTTGTTTTTATCTTCGTCCTTTCATTTCATGCCATTTCATTTCAGTAGGGGCCGATAACCTAGATGTTAGGCCCCTTAAATCAATAATTATAATCATCATCATCAGTGTAGTAAATTCTATTACCTCAGTGTGCTCTAGGAGATGGCAGCATTTAATCAACCTCACCGTGTGCATAACAAATATTGAACCAATAAAATAAGAAAATGCCACGTTGTGGAACATCTGTCCCGGCCATGAGAGTGCCTGGTGGCCGCCTAGTTCACTATATTTACCGTAATAGTTCAATTAGAACTATTTATAGCAGCCTAGGTAATTCTTTGTATTATTAAGATTACCGGTATATCGGCTATTTATATGGTACGGTAGGATAATTTAAAAAACGTGTATCGTATCCATGTTTTACTAGATGATGGACTTGTTTCTAGCCTTAGCCTATCTTACCTTGAGCATTTAGTTGGTGGCTACGTTTAGAAGTGTTTGATACCGATGGGGAACGAAGCTCACCGCCCGCCAGCTGACGCTTCACTTACGTAGATTGAGGTGGGCAGAGGGGCCAAGGGTCAGCGATCGTGGTTGTGGGCTACATTTCAAGCCCACACGTTTCAACTCATAGGATGCTAGTACAGAGGTCTCGGTTCTCTCTTCACGCGTATTAAAACAAATCGGTACCGTACCCTGTAAAAAAATATTAGTTGCTTGGTGCCAATGCGTGTTCAAGTTCATGCCATCATTTTAGTATCGAGGTGGTTACCTTGATCAAGTTTTTGCAGCTCTTTCGCCTGTGTGGTCAGTAATTTCAAAATATGACTGCCGCGGCTACTCCTGTCTGTGTCAATGTTATGCTTGTTATGATTGGTATGAACCTAGCTACGAGATGTAGTCTAAGCTCCTTTACTGAGTGTAGAATCGTTTCAGATAGATAGCTTGCCAGTCCACGTTACATCAGAGTGCTCATATTAAATGAAAGAGAATATCTGGACAAAATATACCGCCCAGTTGCATTCATCTTCATTCTTCTCTCACTAATTCCTCTAGGGAGGTTGGCGTCAGGAAGGGTATCCGGCCGTAAACTATTTCTGCCGCATGGAACACTCATCTCACCACTGTAGGAACAAGCGTATTGAGGGGTAGAAAATAGCCTACATCTAGACAATACACCAAAGTGTAAAATACAAGAAAACACTGAAATACATGAAATGTGAAATATGGAGTAAGAACGTCGGCTCAGAATGTCACTAATCATGCTCTATACTAAAAATAAGAGACACGCTCCCATGATTTTTTTAGATAGTAAATCAATCCTTCGATAAATGCCAATATTGTGTAGGGTGGGTATTTTGTAAGTATTTTTATTCTCAGTTGCATTTTGTGACTATTTTGAATCTAAATTACATTTTGTAAGTATTTTCTATCTAAATTGCATTTTGTAAATATTGTCAATTCAAATAACAGTACAGTAAGTATGTAGTTAGTTGTAGTTGTAAGTAGGTAGTTAGTTTGTCTATTAGATATATGTCATTGTTCTATTAGACTGTGGTGTGTGTGTGTCTGGTAGCAGTTGCACTGTTTATTAGTTATAGTTCATTGTTTCAGTAGACTGTGATGTGTGATTGCATGTGAGTGTGCCTGGTGACAGACTGTTTTAGTGGTAGTATTTGTTGTTGGTGGAACTTTAGTATTTTTTTCGTTAGTAGAATTTTGGTATTTAATTGTTAGTACGGTAGAAGGTTAGTATTTTTGTTAGTAGAATTTCTCTTTACTTATTCTGAAAGGGAGTAGCAGCCTTTCAGAATAAATCAATTCTTTACTAGTCTTATAGACGGTTAAGATATTGATAATATAAGCCAAATAATGGCTACACTGCGTCCTGCTGCACGGCTGAAAGCAACGGGAAACTACAGCCGTAATGCTATTCCCGAGGATATGCACCTCTCTATGCATAAATACATGTGATGATGGCCTCCTCCCTTGTAAAATTTCAATCCGGAGGTAAACTAGTCCCCCGTTCGGATCTCCGGGTGGGGACTACTCGAGAGGGGGTTAACATCACAGAAGTGACAAAGAGGAAATCTGACATTCTACGGATCGGAGCGTGGAATGTTAGAAGTCTGCTAGGAAATGGAAGGTTAGAAAACTTAGAAAGGGAAATGGATAGGTTGAGGTTGGATTTGGTTGGGATTAGTGAAATGCACTGGCAGGAAGAACAGGACTTTTGGTCAGGAGACTATAGGGTCATTAGCACTAAATCAAACAATGGCCAAGCAGGGGTTGGCCTCATATTGAGTAGGAAACTTGGACAGCGGGTGGAATATTATGAGCAATATAGTGAACGGATTATTGTAGCAAAAATAAATACTAAACCTACCTGCACCACAGTGGTACAAGTCTATATGCCTACCAGTCAAGCTGATGATGAGGATGTTGAAAAGGTCTACGAAGAAATAGACGAAATTCTGAGGTATATATGAAAATGTTATAGTAATGGGAGATTGGAATGCTGTGGTAGGAAAAGGGAGAGAAGGGAAGATAGTAGGAGATTTCGGATTAGGTGAAAGGAATGATCGAGGAAGCAGGCTGGTAGAATTCTGCACTGAGCATGAGTTGGTCATAGCTAACACCTTATTCAATAACCACAATAGAAGAATATTCACATGGATGAGACCAGGAGATACAGGGCGTTACCAAATCGACTTCATTATGGTCAAGCAGAGGTTTCGAAACCAGATTTTGGATTGTAAAACATATCCTGGTGCTGACATAAACTCTGACCACAATCTGGTTGTAATGAAATGCAGATTAATGTTGAAGAAACTGAAGAAAAGTCAAAAGCCAAAAAGGTGGGCAATAGACAGACTGAAAGAGAAGGATGTAAACGAAAGATTCAAGAAGAGTATAAAGGAAGGACTGATGAAAAACCCTAAACAAACTTCAATTGCAGACGAATGGGCACTTTTGAAGAATGAAATAACAAAATCCGCAGAAGAAAACATTGGTAGGAAAGAGAGAATAGGTAGAAAACCGTGGATCACTCAGGATATACTAGAATTGATGGATGAAAGGCGGAAGCACAAGAATGTAAGAGATGAAAAGGGGAAAGCAGAATACAGACGTCTGAGAAATGAGGTTAACAAGAAGTGCAAGGAAGCGAAAGAAGAATGGTTGAAAGAGAAATGTGCAGGTATAGAAAATTGTCTGAAATTAGGAAAAGTAGACACAGCTTATCGAAGGATTAAGAATACTTTTGGGGTAAAGAAGACTAAGTGCTGTAATATTAAGGACACAAATGGAAAGCCTCTAACAGATAGGGAAGAAAAGGTTGAGAGATGGAAAGCTTACATAGAGAGTTTGTATAAGGGAAAGGAGATTGAGAATCATGTAATGGAAAGGGAGGAGGAAATTGATGAGGATGCGAAAGGAGATTTAATATTGAGATCAGAATTTGATAGAGCTTTGGAAGACTTAAGCAGGAACAAAGCACCAGGCATAGATGATATACCGATTGAGTTGCTACGCTGCATAGGAGATGAAGGTCTGATCAGGTTATTTCACTTGGTGTGTATGATTTATGAGACAGGTGAGGTACCCCCTGATTTCAAGAAGAATGTAATCATCCCTATACCAAAGAAAGTGGGAGCTGACAGATGTGAAGATTACCGTACAATCAGCTTGATTACTCATGCTTCAAAGATCCTGTCTAGAATAATTTACAAGAGGATTGAGAGCCAGATAGAAACGGAGTTGGATGAAGACCAGTTTGGTTTCAGGAGAAATGTAGGAACAAGGGAAGCTGTACTAAGTCTTAGGCTGATTTTGGAAGGTAGAATAAGGAAAGATAAGAGAACGTTCATGGCTTTTGTAGACTTAGAAAAAGCTTTTGATAACGTTGATTGGACTAAATTGTTTGACATTTTGAAATCGATTGGAATAAAGTACAGGGATAGGAGGGTGATATACAATCTATACAGAAACCAGACAGCAGTCATTAGAGTTGAAGGACATGAGAGAGAAGCTGGTATTCAGAAAGGTGTAAGGCAAGGCTGCAACTTATCACCCATACTTTTCAATCTTTACATTGAACAAGCAATGAAGGAAATTAGAGAAAAACTTAAAGTGGGAGTGAAGATTCAAGGGGAAATAATTTCAACTCTGAGATTTGCTGATGAGATCGTCATCTTGGCCGACAAGCCTGAGGATTTGAATGAGTTTTTGAATGGTATGGACTCTGTCTTACGGAAAGATTTCATGATGAAAATTAATAAATGTAAAACAAAAATACTGGAATGCAGCCGAAATAAATCAGAAACCTCTATGGAGATCAAATTGGCAGGTGAAAAGCTGAAGGAAGTAGGAGACTTCTGTTACTTAGGAAGCAGAATAACCAGTGATGGACGAAGCAAAGAGGATATAAAAAGTAGGTTGGCTCAGGCAAGAAAAGCATTTCTACAAAAAAGGAATCTGCTGACATCGAATATAGATTTAGGTATTAGGAAGTCATTTTTGAAAGCCTTTGTCTGGAGCGTGGCGCTCTATGGAAGTGAAACTTGGACTATTGGTGCAGCAGAAAAGAGGAGAATTGAAGCATTTGAAATGTGGTGTTACAGGAGAATGATGAAGATCAGATGGGTAGATAGGGTTACAAACAAAGAGGTATTAAGACGAGTGGGAGAGGAGAGATGTTTCTGGCGACTGCTAATGAAGAGAAGAGATAGGTTGGTAGGACACATACTAAGACACCCAGGAATAGCAAGCTTAGTTATGGAAGGAAGGGTCGAGGACAAGAACTGTAGGGGTAGACCAAGGTTAGAATATGTTAAACAGATTGCCTCGGATGTAGGGTGTGGTAGCTATGTAGAGATGAAACGATTAGCTCAGGACAGGGAGGCATGGAGAGCTGCATCAAACCAGTCAAAAGACTGAAGACTCAAACAACAACAAGTACGCAAATAAGTGTTAATTACTATAGAATTATAATTTGAAAACAAATATTTTTTTAAAGATGTGTACAGAGTGATTTTGTTATTCCGTGCACTTTTGTAGGTTATAGGGGGTTACTTTGACTGCTGGTCAACGTATCCCCTGCGGTCATTGTATCCCCAGCAGTCGCAGTAACCATTTAAAGCTAATATAAGGTTCGGTTATACTTGTAATATACTCATCATTAATGTTATTATGTTACAGGTATTTTTAAAGTAGAAATATGCCAAGAAAGCACCAAAAACCTCCTTCAAACAGGCGTTATAATAGTGCTACTGAACATAACCTTAAAGCAGCATTGAATGATGGTAAGACTGGAACCATGTCCGTTACCAAAGCAGCTAAAGCTTACAAAATTGCTAAGGGTACATTAATCAATAGACTGCACAATAAAAATGAACTAAAGAGGAAGCAGGCTTGGTGGAACATACAATCACTGCAGGTGAATGGGGATTTACTTTTGATATCCAAGACCTCCGAAATCTAGCAAAGGCCTATTTGGACATGAGTGGAAGGAAAGTTAAAGCCTTTGGAAGCAATACTCTACATGGAATTAACTGGGCTCAGTCATTTATGGGAAGACATAAAGAGTGCGTCACATTTAGAAATTGTCAGAATATCAGCCGTAAGAAGGTAGCTGTCACACCCGCAGTGTTTCAGAAGTACTTCGAAGATCTTCGAGAATCTTGGAAAGATGGAGATGCTCTTGTTCCTCCAGAACGAGTATTCAATTATGACGAAACAAATCTTCGTGATGACCCGGGTGTCAAAAAGTGTATATTTAAGCGTGGACTTAAGTATGCGGAACGGATCAAGACAGTACCAAAACCAGAATACCATTGGTGTTTTGTGGTTCGGCATCGGGAGATGTCTTACCACCATATGTAGTGTACAAGTCTGAACATTTGTGGCAAACGTGGATGGAAGGAGGTCCAAGCAAAACCCGCTAAAATAGAAACCCATCTGGATGGTTCGATTCAAACATTTTTATTTAAGAAATTGTTTCCCCAAAGAATTGACTAAATTGTACTCTCCAGTCATTTCACTCCTGATGTAATTAGAGCAGTTGTTGAAAACAATATTCCTCAGAAATCCACTCGCATCTGCCAGCCACTACATGTATCATTCTATGTTCCACTAAAAAATACTGGAGACAGATTTGGGATGAATGGAAAAATGGTCTTAGGAAAGATCACAAACATTGTCAAAAGACAGCTTCCCAACTTTATTGCAAAATTTTGTTTGAGAAGGTCGAAGGATCTGACAAGAATGATAATGTCAGTGAAAATCTTGTTTCAGGCTTCAGGAAGTGTGGGATCTGACCATTTAATCCAGACGAGGTATTGAGCAATATTCCTCAACAAAGAAACTCGGATGTCACTGACATTATGCCTGCTGTCTCTAATGCATTGATCGATGTTCTACTCAGGACGAAAGCGTAGTATCATCTGATCAAGAAGTTTTTATTCTCAGTAAATCAGAACAATTGAAGCGAGGATTACCTTTCATACCAAAGGAACTACGAAGTTTCCCTCTGAGTTGAATGATTTTTGTGAAATAAGTAGCCTACCGGTATGGAAATGATAGTGTTAGCAAGTCAATTAATAACCTCAGGATCTTTTTAATCATTATCGTGTTTGTTCGATCAGGAGTGAGTTCATGCAAAGTATTTCAAATCACAAATGAATGTTTGTATCTCATTTTGTCAGTCAAACTACACCTCCGGTAGGTATTCATTGACCACAAAGGACTAAGCACTAATTTTTATTTGCTGGTCAAAGTAAACCCATAGAAGGTATAACTTTGACCACTCATTAAAATGTATTTTTCTTTTGAAATATAACTCATAACAATCATTAGCTGGAGGACTAGCCCCTAAACTGCAATGTGCAGCTGGAAAACAAACTTGTATCATTTTACGAAATCACGACTTTCATGAAAAAAAAAAATTGGTCCAAGTATCCCCATTTGACTACAAACTAGACGAGGAAATGGGAAACAAAAGGCAGAAGAATGTCAATAAAAGACAGGAGAATAGGAAATGCCCTCAACCCTCGAAGAATGAGAATTGAGGGAATTGGAAGGCAGAAGAGCCAAAAAGGCACCGAGGAAGGGAAAGATGATGATGATGATGATGATGATAATTGTTGCTTTAAGGAGCCTAACATCTAGGTTATCGGCCCCTAATGGTTTGGGTGATCGTGAAGATAATGAAAATGTAAACTATAACTAAAAACTAACTACCAACTTACATACTAGAAGAAGAAATGGAAAACAAAAGGAGAATAAGGCAAATAAAAGACAGGAGGAAAAGAAATGCCCTCAACCCTCGAAGAAGGCGGATTGAGGGACTTGGAAGGAAGGAGAGCCATGAAAGGCAGATAGGAAAGTGAAAGAGGAGTGAGTCCGCCCCAAAGGTAAGGGACAAAAGGGGAAAACGGACCCAGCGCAGGAATCCCTCGGGGTCGCTAACTCCCGAACTCACCAGCCGTGAGCCCCTGAGGGTGTAGCATTTCTAGGGTGCACCAAAATTGGTGGGGCTACATACACCCGGCCTCCTTGAGGGCCTTAAGCAGAAGGCAGGAGATAACATGAAAAGAAAAAGAAGGCTGACCCCTCGCAGAAGGAGGGGATCAGAAAAGATGAGACAAGGGCCAATTAAGGCGGGAAAGGAAGAGACTCCCTAGGCCTCGGACACCCTAACACCGTCGAGGTCGGAAGAGAACAAGAGTTGACCAAGTGAGGTCGACAGGAAAGAAGACAGAGAGGAGCCCGGCACAAGTAAGTGGAAGCAATGCCGGACTCAGCTGGGGTCCCGTGGTCGCCAACCCACATCCCATTAGTTGTGAGCCCCTGGGGGGAAGTGCTGGAAGTGGCCTGAGCAGAAGGACACATTGTTTTACCAATTAAGAAGATGATTTACCCCACAAAACGAGTCGGACGAGGCTGTTACACAGTAAATTATTTCAATAAGACAATTAACAACAGTCAGCGTTGAAGAATTATTCATTATTTACTATTGTTGTACCGATCACTAAATGTTGTTCTTTTATCTGTTTTCGGCATATATAGTGCCTACATACGCTGTTCTTCAGTCCTACTTTGTCCTAGACACACAAAAGCAGGCTGTAATGTACGGAAAGATGCATGGGTAAAAGTAGCCCACAATAAGGTTAAAATTAGCCCATTATTACAAAAATTCATTATGCACCCTACACGAAACAACATTAGAAAAAAAAATCACACAGTTTGATGATGATGATGATGATAATTGAGGACCGTTTTGGCAAAACTAGCTTTATGCAAATTTTCAGATTAAAAAAAATACATACTGCTGTTGCTGTCTACAAGCCTATACAACCGGCTTGAGCAAAACTTGCTTTATGCCGAAGATATAGCATAGGCAGGCTTGCCACACGTCCCGGTTTGACCGGGACAGTCCCGGTATTTTGCTTTTGTCCCGGTGTCCCGCCCGGTTTTATCAATGTCCCGGAAAAAGGCTGTAAGATGTAAAAAGGGAAAGGGTGTTTTCTCTAATGAATAATGCCTGAGCATTAATGAAAGAGTCCACTGCAAGAACATTGATTGTTTGTAAAACCAACTTTGGCCTTTATTGCTATGATTTTTATGAAAAGACATTTTGAAAAAAAGTACATTCAAGTCAGAAATATGAGTGGTTTGAAAACAAGGATTAACATTGTTAACTCATTAATTGATTGCTTTTGTAGTTAGACAACAAGTTGTAGTTTTTCAAAAATTAATAAAACTTAGTAATTGTTAAATTAAACAATTTTAGTATTTTAAATTGTATTTTATTAACACTTTTTTCTAGATGGTAGACCAGAAAAAAATATCATTAAAAAGGAAAAATTATATATTTTTATGTAGCAAAAATTCCTTTTTTATTTTTAAAAGGTGTGTAGAATTAACAATTTAGGCTGCCAGATTTCCCCCCTCCCGTCACTTGGGAGGCTTAAAAAAGGCTTAAAACTCACCATTTGGCTTCTAATTTTTAAAGAAATTCCCGGGGAGGAGCCCCGGACCGCCCCAGACCCCTCGGTGAGGCCATCCCCTATTAATGTGTCCCGGTTTCACTCACCAAAAATATGGCAAGCCTAAGCATAGGGAAATGAGGCTGTTTTTACAAAACTCGCCTTATGCACTGACACCAGTTTTTTCAAAACTCGCTTAATGCTATTCTATTTTAAAATTCCATATTACTAGTGTGCTCTTATAGTTATACTGGCTGAAAGTAGATGGCAGGATGAGGATTACTTTTCCAACACTTGTTCGACGACAGATATTTGTGGTTCTTAAGTAATTGCACTGCTTGGCAACAGATGGCAGAGCATATATTATATTTTGCAACTGTTATGTGAGTCAGTGGTCATTGCCCGCCAAATAGTAGAAGTTAACCGACGCAAGTTAAACATGGATGGTGAAAGTGAGTATAATATTCCTGTGGGTGAAACACATGATGGACGTAAAAGAAGCGAATACCTCCCGACCGAAGTCGTCACGGTACTCAAAAAATGTAGAACCTGATATTGACTGCACACATGGCCAACGGAATGAAGCAGGCAAGAGTGCTGGGAAAGAGTGCCATGCAGATGAACTGGCTTTTGCTGACATCACATGTAAGTAGATCGGTAGGATAATAGGTAGAGGGAACTGTTGTGATAACCATGTCATTCTCTTTCTACAAAAGTCGGCTCTTTCTCGCTAAATAGTGGCAGTCCCTCCGTAGGTCATAGCACTTCAATGGCTTAAATGGCTAGGAGATAATTTCACATTTTATTAAAGCATTCCCTGACTACAAACCTTGTAGATAACATCTGTGCACTGCTGATCATCTTTCGGACTTCAATAATCTACTGTACTCTACTGGAGGCAAGAGCAATCAAGATGCAATGCTTTTGACGTACATGGATATCACAGCACCTGCAAGATATGTTGTAGATCCCACTGAAACTAAAGCTCCTAGACCAGTGCCCGTGAAGTACAAGATAAAGGTTAGAGATGGGTCGATTGTGCCAGTTTGTGCGGCTACATTTCAGAAAATAACAGGTACCGTCAACTGGGGATACTTTGTGCTCTCAGGGGATACTTTGTGTCACGGTGACAACGTAAAATATTATCGGATTCATTCATCTAGGAAGTATTCCCCGGGAATTTCAAACTGAATCGAATTTCTCGATATACTCCTAAGTTTATATTACGATAGCATGGAACTTGCATAAATGCATTTTTTAGACTCCGTGGAGTGAGAAGTTCTGTGGTTCACAAAAGGCGCCAACAAGTGTTAAGCGTTGATCATCTCTTAAGGCCTAGGAAGACAGCCGTAAGCATCTGTAAACTTTAGGTAAGTGTTAACTTAATCATAAATTTACTCTGTAATCGCATGGTGACGCTAGTTTGGTTGAATTTATGTCCCGTGATTGTTTTTTTAAATTGTAAATGAATGAGGGGTAGGTTGGGCTAACTTTGTGTCATCTTGTTTTTTTTCATAGATATTGTTTTAAAATGGTAAGGATCCATAAGAGAAAGATAGGAAGTCGAAAGTACAAAGACTACTCACCAGAAGTCTTACAAGAATGCATCAGTTTAGTCCGTGAGGGCGCTATGACACAGCGGCAAGCTGCCAATGCCTTCGGAATTCACCGGAATACCATCATGAATAAGCTTAAGATGAATCATAGCATGGAACCAGGTAAATATTGCCATATTTTGTGTTATAAAAGGTATATTTGTGTATTATTGACATTAACATTTGTAAGTACCAGTACTTAGGTGATTAATAATACTCGTATGTTGCTTTTTAGGCCGTCCTCCAATTTTCACCAAAGCTGAGGACAAGCATTTGCTGATTACTGCATCGCCATGGCAGAGTGGGGGTATCCTTTAGATCGCTTTGATTTGAGGTGTATTATCAAATGTTACCTTGATCGAGAGGGAAGATGATGATGATGATAATTGTTGTTTTAAGGGGCCTAACATCGAGGTTATCGGCCCCTAATGATCTGGGTGATAGCGAAAATGATAATGAAATGGAAACCAGAACAAAATTATCTAAGACGGAAAATACGTACAAAAGGGAACTCACATGGAAACAACTCACAATATGGTCTTACAAAAGGGAATTTAGAACGAAAAGTTGCACAAAAAGAATAGACTGAAAAAGACCACAAAACATAGGCGAGATTCAAAATACGTACAAAATGCAAAGTAGCGTCGAAATACTGACAAAATGCAACTGAAATTCAAAATACTCACAAAATGCAAATGAGATCGAAAATTCGTACAGAATGCAATTGAGGTTCAAAATACTTACAAAATGCAATTGAAATTGAAAATACACAATGCAATTCAGATTGAAATATCCCAGTTCCAATCCAAATTATTCACAAAGTGCAATTGAAATTCAAAATCCTTACAAAATGCAATTGAAATTGAAAATGCTTACAATATGTACGGTAGATTCAAACGACTCATGTGGATTGACAATACTTACAAAAAGCAATTTAGATTGAAAATACTTCACAAAATGTAATTTAGATTCAAAATACCCACAAAATGCAGTTGAGAATCAAAATATGTGCAAAATGCCCACCAAACAAAATGCAATTTAGATTCAAAATTCGTGCGAAATGCGGTTTTGGTTGAAAATACTTACAAAATGCAATTGAAATTCAAAATTCTCACTAAAAGGCCCGGCAACCTGCATTGAAAGACTTACTAAGGGCCATATTCACCATCGCCGGTAAACTCTTCCATTATCTATGATTTCGAAAACTCGGTTAATACTATTATCTCAGATAACATA
Organism: Meconema thalassinum; assembly: GCA_946902985.2. NCBI lineage: Eukaryota > Metazoa > Arthropoda > Insecta > Orthoptera > Tettigoniidae > Meconema > Meconema thalassinum. The sequence continues at coordinate 509,033,455 of OX336392.1, read as the reverse complement.
AACATCGGTATTCACCATTGCCTTTATTATCTCGGTTCTCCAAATATCGGTTTTCGTTTCAATGTGTACTGCATCGCTGAAATTTTCATATAGAAGCACTGGAAACAGCTGAATAGCGCCACGCAAATCATATGTTTATTGTCAAAACTAAGTTCTGTTTTGTAGCTTTATAGGTTAGGTGTGAGACATAGTGCAGTATATATTCGTAAATAATGTCAAGTTTTGAATTGAAACGTAGGAAGAGGCCTAATATGACACCTCAGGAGAAGCAACTACTGATAGATTTAGTGGTTGAGAATATCAGCATCATAGAGAATAAGAAAACAGACGGTGTTACAACATTAATTAAAAACGAGTGATGGGAAGAAATGGCTACAGAATTCAATACACAAGGGCATGGGCCTACTCGAGATGCAGTAAATTTAAGAACAGTTTGGGATAACATCAAGAAAGCTGCCAGGAAAGCATCCTCGGAGGGCAAGATGGAAGTGCTGAAGACAGGTGGAGGCTCTAGTAACATCAAAAATGATCCTATTCTATAAAAAGCTATTGAACTTATTGAACCTTCAGCAGAAGGACTGAGAAACCCTTACGACGACAACAGTGAATTATCACAACTATTAGAGAAGCCAGTTATTGACAGTGATGATGCTGTAGTATTAGCGGAGGGATCTGGGCCTACAACTACCAATTTTGAGGTGACTTGGAGCAAGTACACATCAAATATGCTCATGTCTCCTATACATCCAACTCTGCAACCCAATAAAAACAGCAATAGTGTTACCAGCGCCCAAGACGAGTACGTCAATGAAGTTGATAAGCCTGATCACTCCTCAGATTCAGTTAGAGCTCCATTAGCTTCAAACCTGACCTCTTCAGGTTGGGCTGCGCGCCGAAGACCAATGGTAAGCAAGTCAGGAGAGCCTTTGGCAAAAATTCATAGGTTAAAGGCTGAGGCAATAAAAAAGATGATGATGATGATAATTGTTGTTTTAAGGGGCCTAACATCTAGGCTATCGGCCTCTGATGGTTTGGGTGATCGTGAAGATGAAAATGAAATGTAAACTTAAAACTAAAACTAACTACCAACCTACATACTAGAAGAAGAAATGGAAAACTAAAGGAGAATAAGGCAAATAAAGGACAGGAGAAAAAGAAATGCCCTCAACCCTCGAAGAATGCGGATTGAGGGACTTGGAAGGAAGGAGAGCCATGAAAGGCAGATAGGAAAGTGAAAGAGGAGAGGGTCCGCCCCGAAGGTAAGGGACAAAAGGGGAAAACGGACCCAGCTCAGGAATCCCTCGGGGTCGCCAACTCCCGAACTCACCAGCCGTGAGCCCCTGAGGGTGTAGCATTATCTACGGTGCACCAGAAGTGGTGGGGCTACATACACCCTGCCTCCTTAAGGGCCTTGAGCACAAGGCAGGAGGTAAAAGGAAAAGAAAAAGAAGGCTGACCCCTCACAGAAGGAGGGTGTCAGGAAAGATGAGACAAGGGCCAATTAAGGCGGGAAAGGAAGAGACTCCCTAGGCCTCGGATACCCTAATACCGTCGGGGTCGGAAGAGAACAAGAGTTGACCAAGTGAGGTCGACAGGAAAGAAGACGGAGAGGAGCCCGGCACAAGTAAGTGGAAGCAATGCCGGACTCAGCTGGGGTCCCGTGGTCGCCAACCCACGCCCACCAGATGTGAGCCCCTGGGGGGCAATAAAAAAGAGCACTGAAGAAGCAACACAGGAACATTTGTGGAAAAAGGAGCTTCACTTCCTTCAAATGGAGCAGGAGAAAATAAAGCTGGCAGCAGATGAAATAAGGCTTGAAAGAGAGAAGGAGCTTCTTAAGCAAGACCAATTAACTCAAATAATGGAAAAACAATTAAAATCAATGTAATTCAATAGTTTCCTTCTCATTATACAAGTGTTACATTCCCAATAAAATACTTCTGTAGTATGTATCAATTAGTGTTCTTCTCACGAAATTGTCGCGACGAGACACATTAAAAAGTTCAGCCCATGGTACTGGTAGTTCTAGCTGTGGATCGTCCTGAGGTAGCTCTTCTCCTGCTTGACGCACAATGTTATGTAGAACGGCTGTAGCAGTTATCACTGGAAACGTGTGCTCTAACGCTAAATTCATACTTAAAGCAAGAACCGGGAATCTTCGCTTCCATATGCCAAACACTCGCTCTATCACATTTCTTGTTCTTATTTGTGACTCGTTATAAAGATTCTCTTCAGGTGTGCGAACCGCATCCAGAGGTGGCATTAGGTACGATCTACAAGGGTAGCCAGCATCTACTAATAATACTGAATCCCCACCGGGTGAGTTAGCCGAGGTCTTTGCGGCATGACTGTTGGCAGTCACTCACATCCGGGAGGCGAGGAGGTTCGAATCCCCCCGCCGGCAACCTTGAAGATGGTCTTCTGTGGTTTCCCATCTTCCTTCCAGGCAAATGCCGGGGTTGGTCCCTACCTATAGGCCGCAGCCGCTACCTTCCAACTCCTCGACCCTCCCTTCCAACTTTCCTCCCCAACGGTACGTGTAGCTCACCCATTGGGTGTCCGTCTCGAAGCAGCTACAAATCTGGCGAGCCGAACATGTCCTCGGACACTCCCGGCGCTAAAAGCCATACGCTAAAAAAAAAAAAAAAAAATGAATCCCCGTACACACCTTGTTCGAACCTGGCTCGTTGTACACAGTTGTTGAAAATCGTAATATCATGACTGTAGGAGTATATGGCAGGAGAATGACGTCTAGGCGTATATGCAGTATACATGTTTAATACGAACTGAACGACAAGGTTACATGCAGGCGTATATATACAAAAACAGACAAAAGAATCAACGAGAACATTCTCGTAACTAGAACCGCCACCAATGGCGTTGCGCTTCCTGGCGCTGTATTTAAACCATGGATCAGCTGTTGGGTTACATATTTCTAACACACCCACTTAAACCAATAGCTGATCTAGAATGCAATAGACAGTTGTCATCAGACTTCAATCATAGAGTACCCTGAAAACATAATACAATTACTGAAAACATTTTTGAACACTATGTATACTTAAAATACTAATTAACAGTTCAATCCCATTCCTTGGGTACAATACACATGTTTTGGTTTAGGTAAAGGTTTGGTGAGAATGTCTGCAATCATTTCTTGTGTGGACAAATAGTGCAATGAAATGATTCTCTCTTGAACCTTTTCCCTAATGAAATGATGTTTGGTGTTGATGTGTTTAGTGCGCCTATGAAAAACAGGATTTTTTGCAATTTTCTGTGCACTTTGACTGTCATTATACAAATCAATTTCTTGATTACAATCCATCAACACACACTGCAAATCACATTCACCTTTAACAAATTCAATTTTAATTGGACCTTGATTAGAACCAATCAAATCAAACATCATATTCTTAAGATAAACTGCTTCCTTCGCAGCCTCTGACAAAGCTACATACTCAGCCTCTGTCGATGAGGTAGCAACTGAGCTCTGCTTATGAGCTTCCCATGATATGGCAGCATTAGCAAGCTTGAAAAGATAACCAGTATAGGACTTACTATCACTATCTGTGGAAAAACTGGCATCTGCAAACCCTACCAAATCTAAACCAGTGCTCTTAAAAATGAGTCCTTGGTTTATCGTACCTTTAAGATACCTAAGTACCCTTTTGGCTGCAAGCCAATGCTCCTCACTGTGGCAAGAATTAAACTGACTTAAATATGACAATGCATAGGCAATATCTGGTCTAGTACACACACTCAAATACATGAGTGAACCTATCAGCTGCTGATAAGGTTTATCGTCCACGCTTTTGGCTTTAGACAATTTCATATTTACTTCCATAGGAGTACCGATGGGATTAACATCAGTCATCTCAAACTTATTGAGCAAATTTTTTATGAACTGCGTCTCAGAAATTTATAGTATATTGTTATCTGTGTCCCTTTCTATTTGCATTCCAAGAACCTGAGCAGCAGGTCCAAGATCTTTCATCATGAAATTTTGTTTTAAGACATCTTTTAGTTGACTAACTTCCTGTGGATTATTGTGGAACACAAAGAAATCATCAACATACAGAGCAACAAGAATTACAGTATTACCGATACTCTTTCTGTAAACACATGCCTCATTATGACTGTTTGTGTAGCCCGAAGCAGACAGAACTGTATGAGCCTTTCTGTGCCACATATGTGCAGCCTGCTTTAGTCCATAAATGGCCTTTTTGAGCAAACAAACCTGGTCTTCCTTTCCCTTCACCTGGAAGCCCTCTGGCTGACACATAAATATTTCCTCCTGTAACTCTCCGTTGAGAAAAGCAGTCTCAATGTCTAGATGATCAATCTGTAAATTTAATTCAACCGTTAAAGCAAACAACATTCTGAGTGTGCCATGCCGCACAACTGGTGAGAATGTCTCAACAAAGTCCATGCCAAATTGCTGTGAAAAACTCTTTGCAACCAACCTTGCTTTATATTTTACAACATCACCATTTGTATTACGCTTAGCTTTAAACACCCACTTATTCTGTACAATGTTTTTACCTTCTGGTTTAGGAACTAAAACCCACGCCTTATTAACCATCATGGAATCCATTTCGCACTTCATGGCTTTATGCCATTCCTTAGAGTAAGGTGATGACAAGGCTTCACTTACTGTACATGGTTCACTTTGATCAGAACAATGAGTGTAATGCAGAATGTAATCAGGATATTGTCTAGGTCTTCTTTCTCGCTGGGGGTAGCGACACTCTTCCTCATTGTGCTGTGATGGATTATCTTGATGATCAGGCTCAACTTCCACTTCTTCATTATGCTGTGGAGCTGGATCTGGAACATCCCTATCACATGCAGTCAATAGTGGTTTACTGTTTTCAGTGGTTAGGGGTATTATTGTATTCCCTGGTACCACTGGAGGATCTGTTAGAGCAGAGAAAGACATCTCATCAAAAATCACATCTCTCGCTGTGATTAATTCATGGGTTACTGGATGCAGGAGCCGGTACGCCTTTTTCTCATCCGAATACCCAACAAATACCATTCTCTCTGTCTTGGGATCAAGTTTTCTTCTCAGCTGATCTGGAATATGAACATAGGCATTACATCCAAACACTTTTAAGTGCGTCAGGTCTACTTTCTCTCCAGTCCACATTTGTTCTGGTGTTGAATTTGGTGTTTTCCGTGCAGGAGACCTGTTGACAAGATATGCAGCTGTATTGACAGCTTCTGCCCACATGCGTTTGTCACAAGCTGCACCTTGCATCATAGCGAGTGCTCTTTCATTCAGAGTCCTGTTCATGCGTTCTGCAGTTCCATTTTGCTCTGGTGTGTACCTCACTGTTAGCCGATGCTTGATGCCACGCTGTTTGAAAAACTCATCCATAGCTTTATTACAATACTCCCCACCATTGTCAGAGCGTATGACCTTGATTTTCCTTTCACACTCAATTTCAACAGAATTAGCAAATTGTTCAAAGATTTCTCTTACCTCACTTTTCCTTTTTAGAAAAAAGACAAAAACCTTCCTCGTATGGTCATCGATGAAGGTGAGAAAATATCTGGCTCCTCCCCAGGATTCCTCAGGCATCGGTCCACACAGGTCACTGTGCAACAGGTCCAGTCGGTTCTTGGCACGATGCTTGGTGGTCTTGAAGGGCTGTCGAGCTTGTTTCCCTTCTATACATGGAACACAGAGCTGCTTTTCACCCGAAAAATCAATACCGGTAGCCAAACCATTTTTTAACAAGTCCATCCCCACGTGATTGAGATGGCCTAACCTTTTGTGCCACAATTCTCTGGAATTAGAACTTTTTGAACAAACACTTTTAGCATCACTTAAACAAGACACTGCTGATGCATTTGCACTTACAGAACCTGAGTTATTTAAGATATAAAGTCCATTTGACTCTTCAATCAATAATTGCACATCACCTGTAACTTGACAGTCACTGTCTTGAAACACTTTACAAGCTTCTTTATCAAAAACAATTACATGACCCTTTTTAACAATACTGTTCACAGAGAGCAAGTTTGCTGTAAGGTTAGGTACATACAGAACATCGCTCACCTTTGTAAAAACATTTGCTTGTACTGGAACATCACCTATGCCGCCACTATATAGTTTACAATCGTTTGCTACGGTGACTTCATATCCAACCTCCCTTTTATCATCGAATTTTGACATCCAATCCACTCTACCAGTCATGTGTTTGGAGGCTGCGGAGTCCATGTACCAGCTGTCTGCTGAGTGGGTATCAACTCCAAGTGCTGTGAGCAGAGCCCTACCCTTCTTTTCTTCTTTCTTCTCTAGTGGCTTGGCATCTGCTTGATGTGCTGCTGTCTTGTTTTGGTGTTTGCAATCTTGTTTCCAGTGGCCAGTTTTACGGCAGTTCCAACAGAACGGTTTCTTGGGTTTAGTATTCTTGAATCCACTCCTGTTGGTGTAGAGTGCTGTTTCTTTGCTGGAGCTGCGTTTGTCTTCCTGTAGCAGTTTACATTTCACAAAGTCACTAGTCAACTCTGCACCTGAATTTTCCAATGCCATAATCATAGGTTCATAGTCATCAGAAAGTCCCTGCAAGAGCAAGGCACCTAGAAATTCATCATCAAGTGGTTTTTTAACTGCTGCTAGCCGCTGGGAGAGCCCCAAAACTGTGGTGACATATTCTTCCATAGTCTTGAATTGTTCAAGCTTGGTGGAACACAGTTGGCGAAGAATTCTTGTGTGCCTGTTGGCGCCTTTATCTTCATATGCCATCTCGAGCGAATTCCATGCTGCTTTCGCCGTTTTGCTTCCATGACGTACGGAAAAACACTCTTTTCCACCATAAGGTTAATCTTGCACAAAGCACGTTCGTCGCGCCGTACCTTAACCTCTGCGCCCGTTTTATCATCTTCTGCATAACCAGATATGCACTTCCAAAGATCATCGTGCATAAGATAATTCTTCATCTGGAAACGCCAGTCAATGTAGTTTTCTCTCCCCTTCAGTTTCTCGAAGCTATAAAGAGAACCGGTGCTTGATTCCGCCATGATGCACACACGTATTACACGCGATCACAGTTTTGTTAATTCAAATAGAATCACACTGGTCAGAAAACTATACACTCGTCAATGATCCTGCTGGGCCCATAACCTGTAGGAGTATATGGCAGGAGAATGACGTCTAGGCGTATATGCAGTATACATGTTTAATACGAACTGAACGACAAGGTTACATGCAGGCGAATATATACAAAAACAGACAAAAGAATCAACGAGAACATTCTCGTAACTAGAACCGCCACCAATGGCGTTGCGCTTCCTCGCGCTGTATTTAAACCATGGATCAGCTGTTGGGTTACATATTTCTAACAATGACTACTTCCAGGCCATCTAGCCACGAGGTTAGTAAATTCCATATTACAATTACATATTGCTTGCATATTCAGCAAAAAATAACCCTTTCTGTTTCGGAATAATTCGGCATGATTACCACCAGGAGAACGTATTCGAATATGGGTACAGTCCATTGCCCCTACTGCTTTTGGAAATCTGGCAATGTTATAAAAACCCATCTGTGTTTGCTTTATAGCCTCCGGTGTTTGCGGAAGACTGATGTAGCGAGGTCGTAAAGCGGCTATGGCAGCACTCACACGATGTACGATTCGGCAAGCTGTTGGTTGACTCACCCCTGCAAAATCCGTTATGCTCAGCTGATTACTACCAGTAGCATAAAACCTTAATGCAAGGAGCAATTGATTTATTGGCGACACAGAATGGTTCCTGAAAGACCACAAATATAACTATTCAGTTGTTACAGTTACAGTGAATGCTTTCTATATACCGTACTCACTATTGGAGTTACAGTATTCACCTTACCTGCCCGTTGCAAACTCAAGGTTGGGTTCTATGAGGGACAATACTGACAACGTAGATTTAGATAACCGAAAACCTGTGATAAAATCAACATCATCGTAATCCTCAAAATATGAGGCACGTTCTTTTATCCACATAGGCCGTTTCCCTGCATATTCTTGCTGATATTCTTCGTCACTATCGTTTTCTCTAGCATTTATTTAGTATTCCATTCGTCTGCGCGCCATCTTGTTCTGTTGAATATCTTAGTTTTTGGCATTTTACCGGTCAACCTTTCTCCAGTAAAGTGATTAACCAGGATAATCCCTATTAACCGAGATGATTGTGTTGGTGAATAACAATATAGCTATTATCTGAGATTCTTGCAGCAATAAACCAAGATAATCAAATTACTGGCGTTGGTGAATACGGGCCTAAAAAGCAATTTAGATTGTCAATCTTTACAAAATGCAATTGAGGTTGAAAACAATCGCGAGATGTAATTTAGATCGAAAAAACTTACAAAATGCAACATAGATCAAAAATGCCTGAAAAATCGCCAAACGGGAATTTTAATACACGGTGATTCAAGTAACAAAAACAGTGCGGGAATCTTAAAGTGAAAAGGAAATAGAAGGAAAAGAGGAGAGGAGAGGGGAGGGAGGAGAAGGTCCGCCCCAAAGGGAAGGGACAAAAGGGGAAAACGGACCCAGCTCAGGAATCCCTCGGGGTCGCCAACTCCCGAACTCACCAGCCGTGAGCCCCTGAGGGTGTAGCATTATCTAGGGTGCACCAGAAGTGGTGGGGCTACATACACACTGCCTCCTTAAGGGCCTTGAGCACAAGGCAGGAGGTAAAAGGAAAAGATAAAGAAGGCTGACCCCTCACAGAAGGAGGGTATCAGGAAAGATGAGACAAGGGCCAATTAAGGCGGGAAAGTGAAAGACTCCCTAGGCCTCGGATACCCTAATACCGTCGGGGTCGGAAGAGAACAAGAGTTGACCAAGGAAGGTCGACAGGAAAGAAGAAAGAGAGGAGCCCGGCACAAGTAAGTGGAAGCAATGCCGGACTCAGCTGGGGCCCCGTGGTCGCCAACCCACAACCCACTAGATGTGAGCCCCTGGGGGCGAGAGGGAAGATGATGATGATGATAATTGTTGTTTTAAGGGGCCTAACATCTAGGTTATCGGCCCCTGATGGTTTGGGTGATCGTGAAGATGAAAATGAAAAGCGAACTTAAAACTAACTACTAACCTACATACTAGAAGAAGAAATGGAAAACTAAAGGAGAATAAGGCAAATAAAAGGACAGAAGGAAAAGAAATGCCCTCAACCCTCGGAGAAGGCGGATTGAGGGACTTGGAAGGAAGGAGAGCCATGAAAGGCATATAGAAAAGTGAAAGAGGAGAGGGTCCGGCCCCAAATGTAAGGGACAAAAGGGGAAAACGGACCCAGCTCAGGAATCCCTCGGGGTCGCCAACTCCCGAACTCACCAGCCGTGAGCCCCTGAGGGTGTAGCATTATCTAGGGTGCACCAGAAGTGGTGGGGCTACATACACCCTGCCTCCTTAAGGGCCTAGAGCACAAGGCAGGAGGTAAAAGGAAGAGAAAAAGAAGGCTGACCCCTCGCAGAAGGAGGGTATCAGAAAAGATGAGACAAGGGCCAATTAAGGCGGGAAAGGAAGAGACTCCCTAGGCCTCGGATACCCTAATACCGTCGGGGCCAGAAGAGAACAAGAGTTGACCAAGTGAGGTCGACAGGAAAGAAGACAGAGAGGAGCCCGGCACAAGTAAGTGGAAGCAATGCCGGACTCAGCTGGGGCCCCGTGGTCGCCAACCCACGCCCACAAGATGTGAGCCCCTGGGGGGGCGAGAGGGAAGAACTGTCAACAGGTTCAAGAATAATCTTCCGGGGGAAGACTGGGCGAAATCATTCATTTCAAGGCAGTCAGAAATCCTCAAAGAACGACTTGCCTCGAACATTAAAAGAAACCGTGCTGGAGTGTCAAAAGCCATCATAAGCGAGTATTTCGACAACTTGGCAAAAGAAGTAGAAGAAGTACCTCCGACGAATATATGGAACCTAGACGAAACCAATTTGTCAGATGATCCAGGAAGAAAGAGTGTAATTGTCAGGCGCACTTGTAAATATCCTGAGAGAATCATGAACTCGACGAACGGTAGTGTGTCAATCATGTTCTGTGGTAGTGCTGCAGGTCAATTTCTACCACCATATGTGGTGTATAAGGCTGAAAGGCTGTTTGACACATGGACAGAGGGTGGCCCAGCTGGAGTGCACTACAATGCTACAAAATCTGGCTGGTTTGATGTCAGAATGTTCGAGGACTGGTTCGAAAGCACTTTCCTTCCAGCAGTGAGGAAGTTGTGATGATGATGATAATTGTTGTTTTAAGGGGCCTAACATCTAGGCTATCGGCCCCTGATGGTTTGGGTGATCGTGAAGATGAAAATGAAATGTAAACTTAAAACTAAAACTAACTACCAACCTACATACTAGAAGAAGAAATGGAAAACTAAAGGAGAATAAGGCAAATAAAAGGACAGAAGGAAAAGAAATGCCTTCAACCCTCGGAGAAGGCGGATTGAGGGACTTGCAAGGAAGGAGAGCCATGAAAGGCATATAGGAAAGTGAAAGAGGAGAGGGTCCGCCCCAAAGGTAAGGGACAAAAGGGGAAAACGGACCCAGCTCAGGAATCCCTCGGGGTCGCCAACTCCCGAACTCACCAGCCGTGAGCCCCTGAGGGTGTAGCATTATCGAGGGTGCACCAGAAGTGGTGGGGCTACATACACCTTGCCTCCTTAAGGGCCTAGAGCACAAGGCAGGAGGTAAAAGGAAGAGAAAAAGAAGGCTGACCCCTCGCAGAAGGAGGGTATCAGAAAAGATGAGACAAGGGCCAATTAAGGCGGGAAAGGAAGAGACTCCCTAGGCCTCGGATACCCTAATACCGTCGGGGTCAGAAGAGAACAAGAGTTGACCAAGTGAGGTCGACAGGAAAGAAGACAGAGAGGAGCCCGGCACAAGTAAGTGGAAGCAATGCCGGACTCAGCTGGGGCCCCGTGGTCGCCAACCCACGCCCACAAGATATGAGCCCCTGGGGGATGAGGAAGTTGGAAGGGAAGAAAATTTTGATAGCAGACAATTTAACCAGCCATATTTCGTTGAATGTGTTGGTACTGAGCCGAAAGAATAACGTCAACTTCGTGTTTTTGCCACCCAATTCAACCCACATCTTGCAACCTCTGGATGTTGCAGTTTTTGGTCCTCTCAAAAAAGCGTGGAGAAAGGTTCTGTCCGAATGGAAAATGACAAGCGAGGGTAGGCATTCACCATCCATTCCAAAATCCAAATTCCCAACTCTTTTGAAGAAGCTGATAACACATGTTTCTTGTAAGTTCTCCGAAAACTTAAAGTCAGGGTTCCGGGCAACGGGAATTTTTCCAATGGACAAGAAACATGTTTTAGATAAACTGCCATGTGATGATGTGCAAGCTATGAATAATTCAGTTTCTCAGGTGTTTATAGACCACGTTCAGAAGATGAGATATCCAGATGAGCATGGAAAAACACAAAGGAAAAAGAGGCTCAATGTTCCCCCAGGCAAAAGTGTGGCACCAGAAGATTTGCAAACTGAAGGTGACAATCAAGAGGATGCCCATTTCTCTGGCAGCATGAGGAAAGTGGATAAGGTGCAGGAATGTAGTGGGCTTTCTCAATTAGAATGTGACGAAGGAAATGAAAGACAATCTGCGGCTGTTCTCAAAACCCACCTCCGAGCAGAGGATTTGTCAGTAGGATGCCATGTTGTAATAAACTATGAAGGCACATTGTTTCCTGGAATGGTTTTAAATGTAAACACAGCACAACAAGAAATAGAAGTGACGTGCATGCAAAAGAGTAAGAAAAACTGGAAGTGGCCAGGAGTGGATGATTTAATTAAGGAATATCCTGTAGAGGACATTATTATGAAAATTAGTGATCCGATTATGGTGAACAAAAGGGGCATTTTCAGAGTGAAGGAATTGGAGTTCATGTGGGGGGAATAACCATTGTTAAATGTTCAATTGTGTTATTGCCTTTGTAAGAACTGCAAATGTGTAGCAAGTGGATGTTTATGATTTTATTATTATTACTCCTCCTTGCTTCCCTTAGGTGTTGTAATAAAGATTTTTTGAAGACTGGAGTCGCTTGTATTATATTTACATAAATAAAAATGGCACAAATTACAACCATTTGTTGTATACTTTGTTAAACCAGTGAAATCATATAGGTGGCCTAAAGTTACCCTCATCCGGGGTAACTTTAGGCCACTACCATAATCCACCATAATGGGATATTTCGAACAATTGGATGACAGATATTACTTGATATGGAAAGCACAATATCTAAGCTATATTTTAACATAAAATTAAGTTAAAATATAATTTATCTTAGTGTACTAAAATTATGGCAAAAAAGAGAAGTGAAATACATGGCACAAAGTATCCCCCGTTGACGGTATGTATTTTTCTACTCTGCAATGAACTTCTTTAAAAACAAACTCTTAATTCTTTTTCCTTTTCTTGTGTTTATATTTATTACTACCAAGGCCTATCTCTGCATTTTATTCATTTCTAGGTGTGTCACGGGATCGGTTAGCTAGGATTGCTCGACATTTTCAACAACATGGGGACACAATGAAGGAACGAAGAGGTGGTTCAAGAGCAACGCAAAAGGACATTGCCATTACACAGCAAGTGAAATAACACATTATGAAGTATAAGTGTAGAGAGAGCCATTATAGTAGAGGAAAACTGACTAGATCATATTTACCACCAACAGTAAATGTAAATATTATGTGGGAGAACTTTTGTAAAGAACAAAGGCAACATTCAAGACAGTGTTCTATAAGAATTTAAATCTCGGTTTTGGTATTCCGCATAGCGACACTTGTTCAGAGTGCAAAGAACTCGAACTAAGAGTAAAGATTGCAGAATCTGAAGAACTTAGCGAAGTGTGTAGAACAGAGCTGAGGGTACATAAAGCCCGTGCAAAGAAGTTCCACACTATTATGAACACTTACTCTGAAAACTGCATAAAAGTTGCTTTTGACATGCAGCAACATCAACCTTTGCCGAAGCTCTCTGTTGGCGATGTGTTTTACGCTCGGCAGGTAAGGTTCTTTAACCTGACAGTGATGGTACATGAAGCAAAACAAACCAATTATAAAATCTTTCACTAAACATGGTGCGAAATAGAAGCTGGAAGAAGTGCAAATTAAATTGCATCTGCACTGCAACACTTTCTGCTACAGTTGGAAGAAAACCGTAGTGAGAAGGGATTGAAACTTAAGCTGTATTCGGACTCGTGCATCAGCCAGAACAAAAATTCTATAATGCTGTGCATGCTGGCACATTTCATGGAGCATAGCAAAGTATTTGTGGAACTTACTCACTATTTCCCCATTCGGGGACATAGTTTTATGCCAACGGATCGTGTCTTTGGCAGGATTGAGAAAGAATACCGGAAGAAAGAGAACATCATAGCGCCTTGTGAATATAGAAAAGTTTTGAAAGGGATTTATGTGGAGAAAAGACTGGTTTTCCTATGACTTCAAACGTATTTTTAAGGAACTCATCAAGGCTACCCTGCCTTTCAAAATGATGGACGCTCGGGTGATCTCATACGGCCAAAGCAACGGTAAGGTGCAATGCGCCGTTAAAACAACGTACTTCACTGGATCAGAAGTATGTTTTGATGATTTGAAGAAAGTTTCTTCATTCAGATCATTGAAACGGGCCGACATTATTCCCAAGACAAACCACGTAAGTGAAAAAAAGAAGAAGGATGTTAAAAAGCTAATACGTTTCTTCACCGTTCCTCTCGAAGGGTCAAGCTTTACAAGGACATATTTTCTGTTCATGGTGCAGGGTATGAAGACCATGACAGCTCACGAAGAACTTATGAAGAGGAGGAGACAAGAATACTTGAGTAAAAGTACAACATAAGATTACTGTTTAAGTGTCTATTTAATGTGTAAATTCAAATACTGTTAAAGTTTCAGTAGCAAGAAAAAACTGAGTTTTGTAAAAAAATAAACATTTCTATTCCGTGTTGTCGAAGACAGTCATCACTATTGAATGTATATGGAAGGACGGTCTTATGCATAAACATTGTTGTTTGTAAGAAAAAAGTGTTTCAAATTGTGTAAACTCACAATACTACTATTTTTGTGATTATTATATTTTTTACATAAAGCGAGTTTTGCAAAAGAAAGCCATATTTCTGTACCTTGTTGTCAGCTAATGAAGATTATTTCCCAGAATTTTGGTGTACCCTGTATACCAAACCTTTATTCAATGTTTTTTTCTCCCTTACATCAGTCATGTTTTGCTTTCATTTTACAAATTTCCTTCAGCTGAAGGTACTAGTAGCTATCGTAAACATGTATTTTGTCAACTCTCTCTTGCGTTACCTATGAGTCAATATTCACCTCATAGAATGAGATTTGTAACAAACAAGTAATCAGCCTAAGTCAACACATAACTTTTAAAGCACCTGGCAAATTGTTTGGTTTGAATTTTACTTAGTTAATTTTTCTTTTTCTTTTGCATAGAAGTGGAATAAAAAATTTAAAACCTTTTACCAACCGTATAACAATATATACACATATATATAAATTTACTAAAACATTTTTTATTAAGTCAATAATATACAGTACCATGCCCTTTCAATGGTTCCATCCCCAACCACGTCTCGGCAAGAAAATAAGAAAGCTAATCCATCACGGAAGCGATGTGCGTCTATTCCCCCACATTCGTCTCATTCTCACTGACTTCGATAATTTCGAAAAATCTTGTAAGTTTCCTTGTAATGTCACTACAAGTGTTTTATGATTTCTGTTCTTCCTACTGCTTTCTGGTGTATGTTAGAATGTTGGTAGCATATCAGTTGTGTGTTTCTTATAATGTTAGTAACTGGGGTATCGTAACTATTCTGTATTATTGTTGCTTAGTAGCAGTAGACGATCACACTGGGTGAGATTTGATGAAGTAGTTTTTGTAAACTTAAGTTGCATTTTGTGTGTGTGTGGAATTTAAAATACTTGAAAATCATATTTTTCAGTGGCTAATAAATTCATTTTTTAAGAACTACAGTAGCCTACATCTCCTTGTTATGCAGGTGAGGAGTACAAAACCAAGATATTTTCCTGTCACTTTCACGGTAATTCTTGAGTGAGAATCTTTTCAATATGGGACTAAGTATACAGTATGTTGAATAATAGACAGAATGACTAATCTGTAATATTACTGAATTGAATAGGCCTACTAACAGGTTTGGGTGTTGAATATCTTGGAGAGAAATTTTGTAAACATTATTTCAAGGACCAAGGGATCTATAGTTGCTTCATCTTTACTTATAGCTTTACAGTTCACGCAAAAGTTTCCCATAATTGGTGCAAATATTGCTTGTCAGATGGCACCAGATTTTATAATGTCGCAAGTAATCCCACACACACCGAAAAAATAACACGTTTTTTTACAAATTCGTCATTGGTTTAAGACAATGAAAAGAAAAAGAAATGAATGTTCATTGCAACATAAATTGGAGACAACAATGGCTCGGGATGATTAATATTCTGTGTGATCGCTGAAGCATTAACAATTTACAAGTCAAGTCTTGAATGCACTCCGATTCTCCATCCCACGCTAGACATCTTGATTTCCTCTTGTGAAGGACACGAAGATGGTGATGTGGTGAACTCAACTTCAGGCTTTTTCTATTCTTCAGAAAAGGTCTGATGCGTTTCCCTTAGGACGTCTTCACCTTGGCTACTTTCATGACCCCATCTCCCCCTGGATACAACTCCAGGGGGCCAGTTTATACGTCTTGTGGAGTCTCCCCTATTAGCACTACATCTCCCACCTTGATACTGTTCCCTTTCCTCTGTCCATGGTGAACCATTCCTGAATCTATGTCGCAGATCCTCGCGTAGTTTCTGCAGGTACCTGCAATGCTTTGCATAGTCGATCTTGTCTAGCGTATCCAAATCTGTTGTCCCGCTATTAGGAATTCCTTGTAGGAAGTTTGGCGGAGGCAAAGGCTTCAACTCATCTGAACTGTCAGCTGTGTAGGTGAACGGTCTCGAGTTGATTGTCGCCTCACAATCACACAACACGGTGTACAACTCCTCGCAGTACACAAATGCTCGTCCTAAGGTTTGCCGCAACAGTTCCTTAAATGTCCTGACTAGCCCTCCATCCCCCCACCAGGCTGCTGCAGGAGGAATTAATTTCCAAGTAATCCCTTGTACACATGATGATGATAATTGATGTTTTAAGGGGCTTAACATCTAGGTTTCGGCCCCTAATGGTTTGGTTGATCGTGAAGATGATAATGAAATGTCAACTGATGATGATGATGATAATTGTTGTTTTAAGGGGCCTAACATCTAGGTTATCGGCCCCTGATGGTTTGGGTGATCGTGAAGATGAAAATGAAAAGCGGAAATGTAAACTATAACTAAAACTAACTACTAACTTATATATTAGAAGAAGACATGACAAACAAAAGGAGAATAAGACAAATAAAGGACAGGAGGAAAAGAAATGCCCTCAACCCTCGAAGAATGCGGATTGAGGGACTTGGTAGGAAGGAGAGCCATAAAAGGCATATAGGAAAGTGAAAGAGGAGAGGGTCCACCCCACAGGAAATGCATAAAAGGGGGAAAACCGGACCCAGCTCAGGTATCCCTGGGGGTCGCCAACTCCCGAACTCACCAGCCGTGAGCCCCTGAGGGTGTAGCAATATCTAGGGTGCACCAGAAGTGGTGGGGCTACATACACCCTGCCTCCTTGAGGGCCTTGATCAGAAGGCAGGATCTTGATGATGATGATGATAATTGTTGTTTTAAGGGGCCTAACATCTAGGTTATCGGCCCCTGATGGTTTGGGTGATCGTGAAGATGAAAATTAAAAGCGAACTTAAAACTAAAACTAACTACTAACCTACATACTAGAAGAAGAAATGGAAAACGAAAGGAGAATAAGGCAAATAAAGGACAGGAGGAAAAGAAATGCCCTCAACCCTCGAAGAAGGCGGATTGAGGGACTTGGAAAGAAGGAGAGCCATGAAAGGCAGATAGTAAAGTGAAAGAGGAGATGATGATGATGATGATAATTGTTGTTTTAAGGGGCCTAACATCTAGGTTATCGGCCCCTAATGGTTTGGGTGATTGTGAAGATGAAAATGGAAAGCGAACTTAAAACTAAAATTAACTACTAACCTACATACTAGAAGAAGAAATGGAAAACTAAAGGAGAATAAGGCAAATAAAAGGACAGAAGGAAAAGAAATGCCCTCAACCCTCGGAGAAGTCGGATTGAGGGACTTGGAAGGAAGGAGAGCCATGAAAGGCATATAGGAAAGTGAAAGAGGAGATGATGATGATAATTGTTGTTTTAAGGGGCCTAACATCGAGGTTATCGGCCCCTAATGATCTGGGTGATAGCGAAAATGATAATGAAATGGAAACCAGAACAAAATTATCTAAGACTGAAAATACGTACAAAAAGGAACTCACATGGAAACAACTCACAATATGGTCCTACAAAAGGGAATTTAGAACGAAAAGTTGCACAAAAAGAATAGATTGAAAAAGACCCACAAAACGTAGGCGAGATTCAAAATACGTACAAAATGCAAAGTAGCGTCGAAATACTTACAAAATGCAACTGAAATTCAAAATACTTACAAAATGCAAATGAGATCGAAATTACGTACAAAATGCAATTGAGGTTCAAAATACTTACAAAATGCAACTGAAATTGAAAATACACAATGCAATTCAGATTGAAATATCCCAGTTCCAATCCAAATTATTCACAAAGTGCAATTGAAATTCAAAAGACTTACAAAATGCAATTGAAATTGAAAATGCTTACAAAATGTACGGTAGATTCAAACGACTCATGTGGATTGACAATACTTACAAAAAGCAATTTAGATTGAAAATACTTGACAAATGTAATTTAGATTCAAAATACCCACAAAATGCAATTGAGAATCAAAATATGTGCAAAATGCCCACCAAACAAAATGCAATTTAGATTCAAAATTCGTGCGAAATGCGGTTTTGGTTGAAAATACTTACAAAATGCAATTGAAATTCAAAATACTCACTAAAATGCCCTGACGCCTGCATTGAAAGACTTACTAAAAAGCAATTTAGATTGTCAATCTTTACAAAATGCAATTGAGGTTGAAAACAATCGCGAGATGTAATTTAGATCGAAGAGACTTACAAAATGCAACATAGATCAAAAATGCCTTAAAAAAAATGGTAAAAGGGAATTTAGATACACGGTGATTCGAGTAACAAAAACAGTGCGGGAATCATAAAGAGAAAAGGAAATAGAAGGAAAAGAGGAGAGGAGAGGGGAGAGAGGAGAAGGTCCGCCCCAAAGGGAAGGGACAAAAAGGGGAAAACGGACCCAGCTCAGGAATCCCTCGGGGTCGCCAACGCCCGAACTCACCAGCCGTGAGCCCCTGAGGGTGTAGCATTATCGACGGTGCACCAGAAGTGGTGGGGCTACATACACCCTGCCTCCTTAAGGGCCTTGAGCACAAGGCAGGAGGTAAAAGGAAAAGAAAAAGAAGGCTGACCCCTCGCAGAAGGAGGGAATCAGAAAAGATGAGACAAGGGCCAATGAAGGCGGGAAAGGAAGAGACTCCCTAGGCCTCGGATACCCTAATACCGTCGGGGTCGGAAGAGAACAAGAGTTGACCAAGGGAGGTCGACAGGAAAGAAGAAAGAGAGGAGCCGGCACAAGTAAGTGGAAGCAATGCCGGACTCAGCTGGGGCCCCGTGGTCGCCAACCCACAACCCACTAGATGTGAGCCCCTGGGGGGTGAAAGAGGAGAAGGTCCGCCCCAAAGGTAAGGGACAAAAGGGGAAAACGGACCCAGCTCAGGAATCCCTCGGGGTCGCCAACTCCCGAACTCACCAGCCGTGAGCCCCTGAGGGTGTAGCATTATCTAGGGTGCACCAGAAGTGGTGGGGCTACATACACCCTGCCTCCTTAAGGGCCTAGAGCACAAGGCAGGAGGTAAAAGGAAGAGAAAAAGAAGGCTGACACCTCGCAGAAGGAGGGAATCAGAAAAGATGAGACAAGGGCCAATTAAGGCGGGAAAGGAAAAGACTCCCTAGGCCTCGGATACCCTAATACCGTCGGGGTCAGAAGAGAACAAGAGTTGACCAAGTGAGGTCGACAGGAAAGAAGACAGAGAGGAGCCCGGCACAAGTAAGTGGAAGCAATGCCGGACTCAGCTGGGGCCCCGTGGTCGCCAACCCACGCCCACAAGATGTGAGTCCCTGGGGGTTGAAAGAGGAGAGGGTCCGCCCCAAAGGTAAGGGACAAAAGGGGAAAACGGACCCAGCTCAGGAATCCCTCGGGGTCGCCAACTCCCGAATTCACCAGCCGTGAGCGACTGAGGGTGTAGCATTATCTAGGGTGCACCAAAAGTGGTGGGGCTACTTACACCCTGCTGCCTCCTTAAGGGCCTTGAGCACAAGGCAGGAGGGAAAAGGAAAAGAAAAATAAGGCTGACCCCTCGCAGAAGGAGGGAATCAGAAAAGATGAGACAAGGGCCAATTAAGGCGGGAAAGGAAGAGACTCCCTAGGCCTCGGATACCCTAATACCGTCGGGGTCGGAAGAGAACAAGAGTTGGCCAAGTGAGGTCGACAGGAAAGAAGACAGAGAGGAGCCCGGCACAAGTAAGTGGAAGCAATGCCGGACTCAGCTGGGGCCCCGTGGTCGCCAACCCACAACTCACTAGATGTGAGCCCCTGGGGGACCTCGGAGAAGGCGGATTGAGGGACTTGGAAGGAAGGAGAGCCATGAAAGGCATATAGGAAAGAGAAAGAGGAGAGGGTCCGCCCCAAAGGTAAGGGACAAAAGGGGAAAACGGATCCAGCTCAGGAATCCCTCGGGGTCGCCAACTCCCGAACTCACCAGGCGTGAGCCCCAGAGGGTGTAGCATTATCTAGGGTGCACCAGAAGTGGTGGGGCTACAGACACCCCGCCTCCTTAAGGGCCTAGAGCACAAGACAGGAGGTAAAAGGAAGAGAAAAAGAAGGCTGACCCCTCGCAAAAGGAGGGAATCAGAAAAGATGAGACAAGGGCCAATTAAGGCGGGAAAGGAAGAGACTCCCTAGGCCTCGGATACCCTAATACCGTCGGGGTCGGAAGGGAACAAGAGTTGACCAAGTGAGGTCGACAGGAAAGAAGACGGAGAGGAGCCCGGCACAAGTAAGTGGAAGCAATGCCAGACTCA
This sequence comes from Meconema thalassinum, assembly GCA_946902985.2. Taxonomy (NCBI): domain Eukaryota; kingdom Metazoa; phylum Arthropoda; class Insecta; order Orthoptera; family Tettigoniidae; genus Meconema; species Meconema thalassinum. Next base: position 509,013,287 of record OX336392.1, on the reverse strand, counting down.
GCTGGGGCCCCGTGGTCGCCAACCCACGCCCACAAGTGAGCCCCTGGGGGGGGGGGGCACTAATAAATAAATTGCAAGCGGAACACCGATTACAATGGTAGGGACTGTACGTAAAAATAAGAGAGAACTGCCTATAGAATTTGTAAATACTAAGGAACGCCCAGTAGCCTCTAGTATGTTTGGTTTCCGAGAACATGGAACTATCTGCTCATACGTACGGAAAACAGGGAGAAATGTACTTCTGGCGTCTAGTATGCATAATGACGATGCAATTGATCAATCAACGGAGGAAATATACAAGCCAGAGATGATAACTTTCTACAATTCAACCAAAGGGGGTGTGTTGATACGTTGAATTCTACCGACGACGAGGCAAGGAATACTCGAAGATGGCCGATGGTGATAATGTTTTATCTCAGGAATGTGACAGGAGTGAATTCACAAATAATATATCTTGCTAACAACTCCACTACCAAAACTATTCGCAGGATTTATTTGAAGAAATTGGCATTGGCAGTAACAGCTGACAACCTGCAACGTAGATCACTCCTCACAAATCGCCCTCTTCAAGTTCGGGGCAGAAGACAGGAGGTTGCGGGCACTTCTACCCCGAATATAACAGCTGATCATGTTCCAGAGGGAACACGCAAGAGGTGCCAATTCTGCACGAAGTACAGCAAGGAAAAATATTACTGCAAATATTGTTAAAAAAAATATTTGCCTCAGCCATACGGAATTTTCATTCCCAACCTGCCCTATTCAACAATGAGAAATGTACTGTGATAACAACTGTTGCCAAAATTGTAATTGTTAACCTTAGAACTGCGGACCGTCTTCCAGGAAGACGGTGAGTCATTTAATCAAGTGCGACCGTCTCTCTGAAAGACGTTCTCGGAATTCAAATATAGTACTACTGTTAGCCATGAAATGGCACTAATTTCAAGTCATGCAGGTTCCCGACGCTTTTATATTTCGTAGTGTAAGTCTTTGGCAAACAAATGACAATATGCAGGCTATTATTTGGCTGCAGAAGTGGAAGTACTTTCATGTTGACATTAAAGCTGCATTGAGCAAAATGGCAGCCAACTATGTAGACGATTCAGAAATTGAGCGCTTGAATTTTGACGATTCGTGTGATAGTACGGATTATGACAGTGATTATTGTGTGGATTCGTATGAAAATGAAGGTGCTGAAAGTAGTGGCAGTGATACCGGTAATCAGGATGTCCCGCAAGTTATGGAAATCCCCATCAATGCAAGCGATATTTATCATGTTCCTACAGACAATGTAAATATGCCTAATGTTAGCCGTGAAGGGGTAAGTGTGAACTGGACTGATATTCAACCCGAAGAAAGAGACTTTTCAGGTAAAAATGTACCGTTAGTCGTTCATCATCCTGGGCCTGTGAACTTGCCTCCCGTAATGCCGCGCCGATTATGTACTTCAATCTGTTTCTCACACTGGGTTTGTGGCGACTTCTCGTTCAAGAAACTAACATATATGCTGAACAATATCTACATAAATTAGGTGTTCTGCAACGTAAGAGTATGTTTCGTTTGTGGCCTGTAGGTGGTGTGAATATTACACAGTTGACGTTTTATTGGACTGTTCAATACTAGGGCTGCAATTGATCATTTCAATGCATGTTTCAAAAGACACTACATTCCAGGAAAAGTTCTAAGTATCGATGAAACATTGGTAGGTACAAAGAATAGGTCTAAATTAATCCAATATTTACCTAACAAACATCACCATCAGTGGGGCATAAAACTCTTCAAGGTTCGTATTACACTCAGCAGTTCAGTGTCAAATCTGGGGCCCCAAAACCGAGTGGAAAAGTTTCACGTTTTGATGTTGTAATGAATTTACTTGCCTGCCACGGTGGGTGAGTGGCCACCATGCCAGTCTACTAACCCCCAAGCTTGCAGGTTCGCTCCTGGCCGTGGTAAGTGTTTTTTTTTTGAAAGGCGGCAAAAATTACACCACCATGTCATACGATGTTGGCATGTCAAAGAACCCATTTGAATTCAGTAGGCCGTGTTCATAATGGCAGAATTAATCTCGGGAGTTTCCATCAACAAAAAAGTTCCTCATATCTCTTCTAGAAAGCGCTATAGTGTTCAAGGAGCTTAGATATCTTATCTCCTTGACTTTCATAGTGATTCAAGGAACAACGAAATTCGACACGCAAGCTATCATTGGGTGTCAAATAACAAAGCTTGCACCCGGCACCCGAGGCCATACGATATTATTATTATTATTATTAATGAATTTACTGAATTCCTTAAGAAATATATTTTTGAAGGAGTATCATATAATTGTTGTTGATGATGATGATGATGATAATTGTTGTTTTAAGGGGCCTAACATCTAGGTTATCGGCCCCTAATGGTTTGGGTGATCGTGAAGATGAAAATGAAAATCGAACTTAAAAATAAAACTAACTACTAACCTACATACTAGAAGAAGAAATGGAAAACTAAAGGAGAATAAGGCAAATAAAGGACATGAGGAAAAGAAACGCCCTCAATCCTCGAAGAAGGCGGATTGAGGGACTTGGAAGGAAGGAGAGCCACGAAAGGCAGATAGGAAAGTGAAAGAGGAGAGGGTCCGCCCCAAAGGTAAGGGACTAAAGGGGAAAACGGACCCAGCTCAGGAATCTCTCGGGGTCGCCAACTCCCGAACTCACCAGCCGTGAGCCCCTGAGGGTGTAGCATTATCTAGGGTGCACCAGAATTGGTGGGGCTACATACACCCTGCCTCCTTAAGGGCCTTGAGCACAAGGCAGGAGGTAAAAGGAAAAGAAAAAGAAGGCTGACCCCTCGCAAAAGGAGGGAATCAGAAAAGATGAGACAAGGGCCAATTAAGGCGGGAAAGGAAGAGACTCCCTAGGCCTCGGATACCCTAATACCGTCGGGGTCGGAAGAGAACAAGAGTTGGCCAAGTGAGGTCGACAGGAAAGAAGACAGAGAGGAGCCCGGCACAAGTAAGTGGAAGCAATGCCGGACTCAGCTGGGGCCCCGTGGTCGCCAACCCACGACCACTAGAAGTGAGCCCCTGGGGGTTATAATTGTTGACAACTGCTATACATCTATTGATCTAGCTTTGGCTCTTTGGGAGAAAACTCTACTCACAGGTACAGTTCGCAGCAACAGAAAATATCTTCCTTCTGCCGCAAAAAAATTGAAATTGCAACCAGGACAAATTGTGTATAAAAGAAGTGGCCCTGTGTTGTTTTGTGCATGGAGAGAAAAGAAATCCCTGACAGTAATTTCTACAGCATGTCCAGCGATAAATAATTTAGTGAAACGTCATTAATCCAAAGGGATTGAAGTTTCTATGCCATCAGTGGTCAGTGAATACACAACAGGAATGAGGGGAGTTGATGTATCTGATAAGAAGATTGATCATGTGTCCTCAGAGCGGTCTAGTCATTGGAACTGGTACAAGCTTTTCTTTCACTTGATAGACGTGGCAGCGTTGAATTCATATGTTTTGTACTGTAAAACACCGATGACAATATTCTTATGCCTAGGTATGATTTTATGGTGCACCTCATAGAATCCCTGTGTAGTGCTGAAGAGGATGATATTCCACTAAACGCTTCTGCAAATTCCCATACACTCGAAACGTTAGGAAATAAACGTCAGCGAAGGTGTGTGGTGTGCAATGACGGAGAAAGCAAAAAATGTGAAAAGACCTCATTATGCATGTTTGGGTTGTAGCCTAATGTTGGCATTTGTGTAGTGTTACAAAGACATTGATCATAATACAGGCAAAAAGAAACTGACACAAGGAAAAGGCAGAAGGTGAATTTCTCATGTATGTGCAAAATCGCGAAATGTCATATTGTAAAAATAATTTTCTTTTTTAGTAAATAACAGGAATTATTTAAAACTGTTTCTTGAAATACTAACAAAAAACGGTGAACTTTTCATTTATGATGTCTCTGACACACATTTAACTTGGCCATATGGTTTTCTAGAGCAGAAAAGTCAATACAATTCTTATATTTTTATAAAATACTTTTAATGATTAATTCAAACTGATGAGTCTGAATGAATCACCTCTATCGAAATAATAGTTATATTCATGAACACAGTTTCCTTACAGATACCAAATTTCTTTAGTGTGTACTTTATGGGAATTTACTGCAGCATTTGACAGATAAACTTGCAGCAGTTCTAGGGTTAATGTTGCCTGGGCAGTTATGAACTATGATCACTTCACTCAGATCAAATATTTAAACATTTGTAATTTGTACTATGTAATTATTGAAGTTCTAGCACTCTTTTCTTAAAATATCTGAAATGTTTCAGTAAAATCACTAAAATGGAACATTAGTGCTTTATTTCAAAACCTGATACTTCATTATTAATTATAGTGTCACAACTTGGTGCGCCAGTGCCGCGGGGTTAATTAAATAAATTATAAAAATATATAGTGTATGAGTATGGTCTGTTTTGTTTTCTTACTTGATATCCTCATGTCCCAACTATTAATGTCAATGTTCCACGTTTCCAATTTTCCATCCACACCCTGTCAATGCGATGTCCTGTGGTTCGGCGGCCATCCTTATATTGCACTCGTTTTTCAATCATCACAGTCAAGCCTTCATCAATCAGTACTTTTAAAAAAGCCCACACACTTCCTTAAACAAACCATCGCATAAGCCTCTGCGATCAATGGTTCACGAAATATCGATTGATCCATTGCAAGCATGGCCACATGCTTGTTGTTTAAACACACACACCACCAGTATCGTCTCTCAAATTCAAAAATGGGTGTAGCTCCAACCCCAACAACATGTCACATAGCCATATACAATTATTGGTTTGCGAGATATCAAAAATCATACTTAGCTAAGGCGCGTGCAATTTAAGAACTGCTGACTTAAGGGATATAAAACACCACTGCTAACCTACTACCCACTAGCATGTTAAAGACCCCCTTTAGGGGTAAAAAAATCCTAGCATGCTTCATGCATTTTGAAATATTAAAGGCAATCAATCCACAATAGGAAAGATCGGAAAACGAACCGTCCTATCAAGTTCCAACGTCCTGTCGAAATATCCTTTGATTTTTTCGGGGCATGACCACCGTGGTCGGCGACAAACATAACTAATACTCACACTCTCTCTACTACCACTCTTCATTAAAATTTAAAATTATTTAAAAAAAATCAAGTTTTTTTTTCAACATATATGGCTGTAATATCCCGTTAAAGAGCACTCTGTTGTTGGTCTCGGAAGTTACAAAAAGATAGACTCTCCCTGACTTTCTTCAAATACCAAGGCACAACAGTTGTCATGGTGCTATTGATACATAACCATTATTATCAAGGAATACTACTCTTTGGTTATATTATGTGTATTAGGCCGGTATTACACTATCAAAGATATTTGTCAAAGATCTTTGATAAAAGATATTTTATAAAAGATATGACAGTGTAATGGCGAAATCTTTTATAAAAGTACCTTTGATAAAACTTCTTTGATAAAATGTATGCCAAGCACCGTATCTTTGATAAAAGTTTTGTGACATCATAATCCAACATGGCGAGCGGAAAATTCAACTGGAACGTCTCGACAACGAAATTAATTATTGCCGAATATGAGTAGCATGAAATGCTCTATAATCCACGCCATAGCGACTACAAAAATAGAAATAAAAGATTGGCAATTTACGAAGAAATTGCTAACATTATAAGTGCCGTGCAAGAAGGCTGTACTCCGCAGGATATTAAGAAAAAATTGAATGGATTGCGAAGCCAATATTTGGCTGAAAAAAATGAAGGTGAGTGCATTTCATTGTCTAATCTTTAATGTATTTCAGTTACTTTCACTCTGTTGTATTTGTATAAACAAATAGGATCACTGTTATGCTCCGCGACATAACCTAAAAACACGTGGGTTGTAACTATCATATGAGCGGAAAAAAACCCTGTTGAGAACTCCTTGTGGTCATGTTTCCATTATTCTAGTACAATATATAGTATTGCAACTTTTGTGTTAGATTTACAAGTAGCCGACAACTTTTGGAGAGTAGGCTCTAGACCAAATTCATAGTTCAGGGTATGTGATTTTAGGGACAGATGATCTAGACGTTATCCCCTTGAAAACAATAAATACCACCACCAAGGTGTGTGCTATACACCTCGTAGACATCATTTCACCACACAAGTTTTGTTTACTAGGCCTATTGACTCAGTGTAGAACAGTTGTCTATTAAAGAAAGATAAAATTAAATACAATGGTCCGCGTACTACAGTATCCATAATATGATTTGGGATTTATCAATAAGGTTACTAACTAGGTAATGCATTTAATTTTATGGTATTTTATTTAAAATCTTAACTATTTACAGTATAGGCCTATAATAGGCTACAGTTGTTCATCTCGGTAATTTGTTTATACACTCTTTGGCAGATATCTAAGAGCAAGAAGACGGGAACAGATGGAGACTCGGTTTATAAACCGTCAATTTATTGGTATACTTTGATGCAGTTCCTAAATCAGTCTACAAATGCTGACGAGTCGACCTCAACGCTGGACACCGTGGCAACGCCACAAAGTCAAGTTGAGGATGATGTGAGTATCCATTTATTGTGTTACAACATTAGGCTAGGTCTATATATACTTATCTTGCCAAGGCACCTTCCCAGGTCCATTATAAAAAGTTTTGAATGCATCCCTTACTTCTCGGCCATGACGGCCATGTCCCCCATTTCCCACATTTAATTGTCTGGCCACAGCTTGCATTTCCAAGTTTTCTTCATGACCCTGAGTGACCATATATTCATGACCATCGTCTAGTATATTACAGTCTTCTTGTTGACTGTACAAATGTTTCCTCTTGTCCATTAATAGGTTATGTAATGTGCAAGCCGCTAAGGTTATAGTTGTAACCTTTTCTGGAGATAAAGCAATCTGTGTAAAAAAATAAAAAAAATAAAAAATCTACTAGCTAAAATACCAAAGCTGCTTTCAATCATCCTTCTTCCCCGCGATAATCTATAATTGAATACTTTTTCTTCTTTGGTGATGCTTTTCATAGGGTATGGTTTCATGACATTGTAGCTCAATGGAAATGCATCGTCAGCAAGAACTACATAAGGGGTTATGGTAAGGTTATTGGGAAGAGGTTTACCTTCAGGTATATTTAATATTGATCTATCTACGAGGCATTGTCGTAGTGTACTTTTAGCATATACTCCTGCGTCTCCAACTCTTCCATTTGTTCCTACATCTATGTATAGGAACTTGTAATTGGCATCTGCAAGAGCAAACAAAATTACACTATTGTATGATTTATAGTTGAAATAGTGCGAGCCACCATACTTTGGACAGTTAATGCGAATGTGTTTGCCGTCGATTGCTCCAATAGTATTGTACACATTCCATTTTTCTTCATATTCCCTTGCTACTTTTTCCCATTCCTGCTTCGTTGTAGGCACCTGTAAAGAAAATAGAAAGTAAATTATAAACACTCAGTTTAATTCTTGGCTATACATAAAAAAGATTATGGCTTCTAGTTTTAAATGTTGTAATTGAATGGCCTTCTCTCGTTAAAAATATACAAAGTGATATATTTTTGAATATAGGGACCAGAGGCGTGCTCGGTAATCTCGTGCAAACTCGCTTCCGACTGTTGACTCTTTTTTTTTATCGTAGTCAGTGCCGTAGCGTCAGGAAAGGACACAGGGATGTTTCTTTTTTGTTTATTGATAGGCGCAGTCTACAACCCCCGTACCTTCCATACTCGAGATGTTTTCATTTTAGTTATGTTAACATTGTTCGTATTATTGTCCTTTATTGGAACACTGTGGCTTGCCTCACCATACACATACTTCTAAAATCAAAATCTAGCTGTACTATTTCTTTGCGGCTTATACTTGGCCATGATTACAGTAATGTAGTTGTGTAACTTTTCAAAACCAACAAACTTGGGCGTGTTGAGTCTAGCAATCTGTGCCAGCTTACAGCAGATTGGTCTGACAATCCAGTCATCCGCCTATTTTACATACGTGTGAATAGAATTTGTCTGATAACCTGTGTTATTGTGGTATTTGTTGCAGTGCATGTGTATTTGATTGAGGTTAGGATTTGAAAGGAGATGGCGATGGCCTGGAGTTAAGAACCACTCTCGCGTTTTCTTTGAGTGGAAGTGGGAATCCAAAGAAAGCCACTTCCTGGGTGACTTATGAGGGGAACACGCCAAGTGTAACAACCTGATTTCCCAGAAACTTCGCTCAGTGCATAAGCTAAAACATGTTTCGGCTCATCCGTAGACACTCGACCGTTTGCAAGAAAATGACAGTCGAAGTGTGTCCGACATGTTTTATGTGCCTTTAACGTGACGGATTCGACTGACACAGTGGCGCAGCGATTTTCACCGCAGCTTTACAATTTTGCTCCCCATGTTTGCGAACTGCCAAATGTCTACGAATAAGCCGAAGTATGTGTTCGCTTATTTCGACCCCTCCTTCACTGAGTGAAGTTTCTGGGAAATCAAGTTGTTACACTTGACGTGTTCCCCTCGTTAGTTGGGAATAGAACCATCTTAGTTTTGCCTCAAGACCTTCCGTATTAGAGTATCTATACGCAACCCATTATACTGTTATGTATTGGCACCACATAGGCGAGTGTAAATCCACAAAATGGAAATGGATATACAAACAAACACATGCAATCGGCTTTCGCCAGTCATGGTAGTAGTGTGATTCAGTGTTTAGCTCGGTTGATTTCTACAGCTGATCAAAATTAGAACTGTATGTGGGCAACTGGCCTAGATTTAATTTTGTCTTGTATTGTTATTACCAAATGTGATAATAGATATCGTGAGCGAACCAAGATTGTACGACATGTGGTGCTGTGGATTTCTTTACCTTTCAAAAATCCTCAGCTGTAAATCAAACTTGCCTTCTTCGGATCATGAGCCGAAGTAATTGTCGAGTGCCTTTAATTTTTAATCTTAATATATTCTGATTTTATTACTTTCAGATATTGCAGATTAGCCATGGGGATGAGGAGGATATGGCAGAAATTGTGGAGGGGCCATCAGAGGCAAAGAGTCAATCTCCAAAGCGGAAGAAGAAGAAGAAGGAGTTGTCTGTGGATGCTTTGTTGCTTGAGGCCACACAGACCATGACTCAGATGAGTGCGATGGCAAAACAAAAATGCGAGGGAAGGGATGAGTCATTGGACACCTTCGGTCGGTTTGTCGCCAATGAGTTACATGATATTCGGGCTGCGGGGAACGAGTACCTCCTGCGCCAGACAAAGAAGAAAATTCAGCAAGTGATGATGGAGGCAATGGAGGCACTCGATTCCCCACAAGGCCACTCATCATATGGCTCGGAGGCGAGCCAGTGGTCATCTGGCCAAAATGTGCAGTTCGCAGATGTACAATTTAATATGATTGACTGTGCAGAAATCAATGACTAATTTAGGGCACCGTATATTTTTTTTGTTATATTTTGTGTTAGTTATAATTTGTGCTTGTTATATTTAGAGTAAATAAAATTATCTTACCTTCAAAAATTCATCTTTCATTGATTGGTAAATAGCCTCACATGTCTCTGGAATAATGCTTGAAAGAGTACACTGAGGGATTCGTGTGCTGTACTGTAGACTTGAATAACTTTCTCCAGTTGCTAGGAACCGCAGAGTAACCATGAGGCGATCTTCAACACTTATGCAATTTCTGAGGTGAGTATTTTGCTTAGTGATAATTGGCGAGACACTTGATAATACGAACTTGAAGGTATCTTCATCCATTCTCAAATAGTTGATGTAACTGTTCAAGTCTTCGTATTGTAGTTCTTTCACTAAGTTTTGATGAATACCTTTCTTGTCACGTCTTGCAACCCATGGTTTAACCCATAAACGCTTCTTTTTCTGTTTTTCTTTCTTTTTTAATATTATACATATTGCTACTATTGAACTAATTGTAGCTAAACAAGCAGAGAACTGTCCTTCATCCATTTCTGCTGAACTATGATAAAATATTTGATGTAGTGTAATGGTGTCATGGCTGCATATATAAAACTTTTATAAAAGTTAAATTTAATCAAATTTTTTATCAAAGATCTTTGACAAATTTCTTTGATAGTGTAATACCAACCTTAGAGTAAGACATAAATATTGAACCCTTATTATACGGGTCACATAATAATGATTCATGTTTAATTTATTCATCGTATTGAGGTACAATTGTGGTACAGTTGAGGTAGGCAAGTGGGCCGCGTGATGTTGCAAGTTGACAGAGGCAGGAAGGCAGTTGGCCAAGGGAGATATTAAGAGCCAATTCCAGAAAGACAGGCACGAACCTTGACGCGTGGCTTGGGCTCTTTGTGAGTGAGGTCAGGACAGAGAGGGGAGGGCTTGGATGAGTGACGTCAAGTAGGCGGGGTGAAGGAGTCTAAATCAACGTGCAATGCTTGAATCAACGCGTTCCAGTGGCGGGAAAGCGGCATCATATCAGAATTGGAGGGAATTACGTTCTGAATTATACTCTGTATTTCAAAAGAATGAACGTGAAGGAAATGGCGGGAGCTTGGAACATATGATGATGATGATAATTGTTGTTTTAAGGGGCCTAACATCGAGGTTATCGGCCCCTAATGAAATGAAATGGCGTGAAATGAAAGGATGTAGATAAAATCAACTCACTGCCATGAATGAAACGAAAATGGTGTTTATAAAACAGACAGTGAGCCCCAAAAATTATGCCTTATTTGAATAAAAAATAAATAAAAATGGATGGTAAAAAGCATAAAACAAATAAGGCATAGTGAACAATAAAATAGATGAACACAATAAAAAACATAAAACAGATTTAACCTGAATTAAAAGTTGTAAATACACATTAAAACTTAAAAAAGTAACCACTCTCCCTCATGAACCGGATGACGAGGTCAGCTGACGGCCCGTCATCACGGAGAATAAGGGAGAGGGTATTAGGCAGTTTAAGAGTCCCTCGCAGATCGGCCAGATCCACACACTCCAAGAGAAGGTGTGCCACGGTTAGGTGGGCGCCGCAAGGACACACAGGGGGATCTTTTCTCTTCAGCAAGTGGGAGTGCGTAGCAATCCCATGGCCGATCCGGAGTCGACAGAGTACCACAGCTTCCTTCCGGAGAGAGCGGAAGGAAGATTTCCACACCTTCGTTGTCTCCTTGATGCCTCTCAGTTTGTTGGGTTGAGGCGTGGCACGCCATGCCTCCTCCCAATGCGACAGAATCGAATGCCGCAACCGAGAGCGCACATCACTAGCAGGCACCTTATACGGTAGCGAGGGCAGTGCGACTGCCTCTCTCGCCGCCTGATCAGCAGAGCTTGGAACAGCGCGGGCTCCTATTGGCTGGATTTTGACAACTAATACCATACGTTGCCAGCTTAATGTAATTCATTCAGTCGCCTGTTAACTGTGTCGAAGTTTGTTTTATTGCCATCGTTTCGTTTACTTTAAGCATCGAGTCAATAAGTTGTAAATAGTACCGCAGGAAGAACGTGGGAAAATGCAGGAAATACAGCTGGAGACCGCGCGCGCCAAGCTGTAACAGCCAGCTATCGTTCATTTCGACATCCAACTATTTTCATGGTTAGCCTTGTTTGTTCAATTCAAATATACTTAATTTAGAATACATGCGTGACGTACAAAATAGGCTATGCACATTTAGTCTTAATGTTTACGTATCCAGTAATGTTTCATTGCATATCGTAGTGTTCAAATTAACGCTTGTCATTCAATAACCTACAAATCGACAATGTAAAATCACTGCAATAATATCGCCACAGAACAGCTTGTTTGTGTGCTTGGTGCTCAATACTTTACCTTAACATTACGTACAGTATGTGGAGGCTATTATTAACCGTACTAAGGCGCGATACAGTGAGTGAGTGTGCTTGGTATTGTCATGATGTTATTTGTGCGTTCTGTGTTAACTGCTGTAAACTGTGAACGACCTTCACCCAAACTCTTGTTTCATCTTGAAAGATATAATCATTGCATGGTGAGTGTTGATATATTCATCATCATATTACTTTGTGTTTGTATATTGTATCATATTTGTATAGCTGTCGAGTGTTTGGCCTCTTTCTCGTATTTATTGAATAACGGTGACAAAGTTAGCATAGCTTCGGTGTGTTATTTATTCATTTTATAGCGTATTTCTCTATTTGAATGTCCTCGGCGTTGAATCAGGATCGACATTTGCATTATATTGCGCATAATAGTACCGAAATAATATCCGAAGTGTAGCGCTGTGTATTATTCGAATCAGCTGTTCTACATCAACAATACAAACTTGGCAACACAGCTCAGCTGTTCCAAGCTCCCGCCATTTCCTTCACGTTCATTCTTTTGAAACACAGAGTATAATTAGCGAACGAAATGAGGTCCGCGTACCATGATTATGACCTGCGCGAAAAATGATGATCAATGATACCACACACAAGTCTGTAGCTCAACTGCTTCGATTAATTATATTTTATTAGTCCCCACTCCTGATGTTTGTGCCATTTTCATATAAATGAGGCCACGATGCTAGCCTAGGGCACACTATCTTGAAGTCTCCGAGGACACAGGTTGCTGACCGAACACGCTATTTCGAGGTCTCAGTGGAGACAAAATACTGTTTGTTTGAGTCTCAGTGGAGACATTTAAATTCATCGAGTGAACTTATACACTTCCAGTCAGACTTTGGGTCTGGACAGCAGTAACTTTGTAATAACTTTAAATATTTGTAACCATGAATTTTGCGAGTGCAAGTGCGTGTGAAGCTAGGCATTAATGTAATTAGGGAAACGTCTACGATATAGATTGCACAGGACTGTGTGTGAAACTAGTAGCTCATGCGAAAATTTTAGAAGGTTAATTAGTGTATATTTGAACATGATGATGATGATGGTAATTGTTGTTTTAAGGGGCCTAACATCGAGGTTATCGGCCCCTAATGATCTGGGTGATAGCGAAAATGATAATGAAATGGAAACCAGAACAAAATTATCTGAGACGGAAAATACGTACAAAAAGGAACTCACAATATGGTCTTACAAAAGGGAATTTAGAACGAAAAAAGTCACAAAAGGAATACGTCATGGAAAAATACCCACAAAACGTAGGCTAGATTCAAAATACGTTCAAAATGCAATGTAGCGTCGAAATACTTACAAAATGCAACTGAAATTCAAAATACTTACAAAATGCAAATGAGATCGAAAATACGTACACAATGCAATTGAGGTTCAAAATACTTACAAAATGCAATTGAAATTGAAAATACACAATGCAATTCAGATTGAAATAGGCCCTATCCCAGTTCCAATCCATATTATTCACAAAGTGCAATAGAAATTCAAAATACTTACAAAATGCAATTGAAATTGAAAATGCTTACAAAATGTACGGTGATTCTAACAACTCATGTGGATTGACAATACTTACAAAATGCAATTTAGATTGAAAATACTTGACAAAATGTAATTTAGATTCAAAATACCTACAAAATGCAATTGAGAATCAAAATATGTGCAAAATGCCCACCAAACAAAATGCAATTTAGATTCAAAATTCGTGCAAATGCGGCGTTGGTTGAAAATTCTTACAAAATGCAATTGAAATTCAAAATACTCACTAAAAGGCCCGGGCAAATGCATTGAAAGACTTACTAAAAAGCAATTTAGATTGTCAATCTTTACAAAATGCAATTGAGGTTGAAAACAATCGCGAGATGTAATTTAGATCGAAAAAACATACAAAATGCAACGTAGATTAAAAATGCCTTTAAAAAATCGCCAGAAGGGAATTTAGATACACGGTGAACCAAGTAACAAAAACAGTGCGGGAATCTTTTAAAGAGAAAAGTAAATATAATGAAAAGAGGAGAGGAGAGGAGAGGAGAGGAGAGAGGAGAAGGTCCGCCCCAAAGGTAAGGAACAAAAGGGGAAAACGGACCCAGCTCAGGAATCCCTCGGGGTCGCCAACTCCCGAACTCACCAGCCGTGAGCCCCTGAGGGTGTAGCATTATCTACGGTGCACCAGAATTGGTGTGGCTACATACACCCTGCCTCCTTAAGGATGATGATGATAATTGTTGTTTTAAGGGGCCTAACATCTAGGTTATCAGCCCCTGATGGTTTGCGTGATCGTGATGATGATGATGATAATTGTTGTTTTAAGGGGCCTAACATCTAGGTTATCGGCCCCTGATGGTTTGGGTGATCGTGAAGATGAAGATGAAAAGCGAACTTAAAACTAAAACTAACTACTAACTTATACACTAGAAGAAGAAATGGAAAACTAAAGGAGAATAAGGCAAATAAAAGGACAGAAGGAAAAGAAATGCCCTCAACCCTCGGAGAAGGCGGATTGAGGGACTTGGAAGGATGGAGAGCCATGAAAGGCATATAGGAAAGTGAAAGAGGAGAGGGTCCGCCCCAAAGGTAAGGGACAAAAGGGGAAAACGGACCCAGCTCAGGAATCCCTCGGGGTCGCCAACGCCCGAACTCACCAGCCGTGAGCCCCTGAGGGTGTAGCATTATCGACGGTGCACCAGAAGTGGTGGGGCTACATACACCCTGCCTCCTTAAGGGCCTTGTGCACAAGGCAGGAGGTAATAGGAAAAGAACAAGAAGGCTGACCCTCCACAGAAGGAGGGTATCAGGAAAGATGAGACAAGGGCCAATTAAGGCGGGAAAGGAAGAGACTCCCTAGGCCTCGGATACCCTAATACCGTCGGGGTGCGTGATCGTGAAGATGAAAATGAAAAGCGAACTTAAAACTAAAACTAACGACTAACCTACATACTAGAAGAAGAAATGGAAAACTAAAGGAGAATAAGGCAAATAAAAGGACGGAAGGAAAAGAAATGCCCTCAACCCTCGGAGAAGGCGGATTGAGGGACTTGGAAGGAAGGAGAGCCATGAAAGGCATATAGGAAAGTGAAAGAGGAGAGGGTCCGCCCCAAAGGTAAGGGACAAAAGGGGAAAACGGACCCAGCTCAGGAATCCCTCGGGGTCGCCAACTCACCAGCCGTGAGCCCCTGAGGGTGTAGCATTATCTAGGGTGCACCAGAAGTGGTGGGGCTACATACACCCTGCCTCCTTAAGGGTCTAGAGCACAAGGCAGGAGGTAAAAGGAAGAGAAAAAGAAGGCTGACCCCTCGCAAAAGGAGGGTATCAGAAAAGATGAGACAAGGGCCAATTAAGGCGGGAAAGGAAGAGACTCCCTAGGCCTCGGATACCCTAATACCGTCGGGGTCAGAAGAGAACAAGAGTTGACCAAGTGAGGTCGACAGGAAAGAAGACAGAGAGGAGCCCGGCACAAATATGTGGAAGCAATGCCGGACTCAGCTGTGGCCCCGTGGTCGCCAACCCACGCCCACTAGATGTGAGCCCCTGGGGGACCTCCTTAAGGGCCTTGAGCACAAGGCAGGAGGTAAAAGGAAAAGAAAAAGAAGGCTGACCCCTCACAGAAGGAGGGTATCAGGAAAGATGAGACAAGAGCCAACTAAGGCGGGAAAGTGAGAGACTCTCTAGGCCTCGGATAACCTAACACCGTCGGGGTCGGAAGAGATGATGATGATGATAATTGTTGTTTTAAGGGGCCTAACATCTAGGTTATCGTCCCCTGATGGTTTGGGTGATCGTGAAGATGAAAATGAAATGCGAAATTAAAACTAACGACTAACCTACATACTAGAAGAAGAAAGGGAAAACTAAAGGAGAATAAGGCAAATAAAGGACAGGAGGAAAAGAAATGCCCTCAACCCTCGAAGAAGGCGGATTGAGGGACTTGGAAGGAAGGAGAGCCATGAAAGGCACATAGGAAAGTGAAAGAGGAGAGGGTCCGCCCCAAAGGTAAGGGACAAAAAGGGAAAACGGACCCAGTTCAGGAATCCCTCGGGGTCGCCAACTCCCGAACTCACCAGCCGTGAGCCCCTGAGGGTGTAGCATTATCTAAGGTGCACCAAACGTGTTGGGGCTACATACACCCGGCCTCCTTGGGGGCCTTAAGCAGAAGGCAGGAGATAACATGAAGAGAAAAAGAAGGCTGCCCCTCGCAGAAGGAGGGAATCAGAAAAGAAGAGACAAGGGCCAATTAAGGCGGGAAAGGAAGAGACTCCCTAGGCCTCGGATACCCTAATACCGTCAGGGTCAGAAGAGAACAAGAGTTGACCAAGTGAGGTCGACAGGAAAGAAGACAGAGAGGAGCTCGGCACAAGTAAGTGGAAGCGGTCGGAAGAGAACAAGAGTTGACCAAGTGTGGTCGATAGGAAAGAAGACAGAGAGGAGGCCGGCACAAGTAAGTGAAGCAATGTCGGACTCAGCTGGGGTCCCATGGTCGCCATCCCACGTCCCACTAGATGTGAGCCCCTGGGGGGATATTTGAACAATTCTCATCTTTAAGAATTCTGCAAGATGACGACTACATGGTTGAAAATCGGGATGATGTCCGAACAATCTACATTGGAGATGGCGATGGCTGAGTAGGGAGATCCTGCTGGGGCCATGTCTTGTGACGTACGCTGATGTGAGACGCAGAAATGGTTGAGTACTAACAATTGAATTATTTCAATAATATAGATAGAGGTTGGTCTGGGAACTGTATATAATTTAATTTAGATTTTGCTTGTGTTTTTCGATTTTAGGTGATAGGGTTTGTTCCGACACTCATCTGTAAATGTAGAATGACGCGTGACTATTTGTTGTTTTGTGTAAATATTTCAGTGTAATGTTAATCCAAGTGCCGCGTGTAGATGAGTGCGATAATTTGTTTTTGCGGAACTTGAGTTGCGGATCGTGTGACAAGTGGGGCGTTATCCCTCCCTATATTATTCTCCTAAGGTCCATTCCAGTTTTTTACCGAAAATAAGATCCCATTAACACCAACCAACACATATGGGGTACCTACAGGCTCAGCATAACCCAATGCGTAAGCGAAACGCACTCACTTACTCTTTATGAAAATGAAAATCCACAGCCTGCTTCCAGTCTCCCACCGGGTCAGGAAATGGAATGAATGAAGCCCCCTTCGAGCGGCGAGGATATGGACTGGGCCGGCTGCCGAGGCCTGACGCACTCCTCTGGGGCAATGATTAAATGAATGACAGATGAAACGAAATGATAGTGGAGAGTGTTGCTGGAATGAAATTCTGACAGGGAAAACCGGAGTACCCGGAGAAAAACCTGTCTGCCTCCGTTTTGTCCAGCACAGATCTCACATGGAGTGGCCGAGATTTGAACCACGTTCCCAGCGGTGAGAGGCCGGCGTGCCGCCGGCCTAACCCACGGAGGCTTCACTCACTTACTCTTTATGAAAAATCCACAGCCTGCTTCCAGTCTCCGACCGGGTCAGGAATGGAATGCATGAAGCCCCCATCTAGCGGCGAGGATATGAACTGTGCCGGCTGCCGAGGCCTGACGCACTCCTCTGGGGCAATGATTAAATGAATGACAGATGGAATGAAATGATAGTGGAGAGTGTTGCTGGAATGAAATTTTGACAGGGAAAACCGGAGTACCCGGAGAAAAACCTGTCTGCCTCCGTTTTGTCCAGCACAGATCTCACATGGAGTGACCGGGATTTGAGCCACGGACCCAGTGGTGAGAGGCCGGCGTGCTGCCGCCTAAGCCACGGAGGCTTCACTCACTTACTCTTTATATGCCTCACAATTAAATAAATACCTTAAAACATGTATATTTACAATGAAATAATGAAAGAATGCAACACGGTAACCATGGTAATAGAATCTCTCAGGTCCATCTATATCTGTAAGACGCAATGCAATTCCAATTAGTCCATTCCTGTGAAAGTTTCCAGACGGTTATAAGGTTATCACTGAACCAAATTAAGCTGTAAAATTCATCAATACATACAGTATAATGCGCTTAAGGGGGTCAAGGGGCACTCTAGATTTTTTCACGCAATTTTCACTTGTGAGTGTGGTACGAAAGGTCTTTTTCACCCGACTATAAAGGGTCTCCGAAAACCACATTTAAAGGCCCTTAAATTAACAGTGTCTGTGATATTCGCAGAAAACTAATTTCCCTCTGATATACCTATGAAGGAATGACAAACCCCTAACCACTTCACCAGTAGCTGAATTGATACAGACTGATTATTCATACCAAGGATAAATGAGTCATAGCATTCATGATTGAGATTTTGCTAAGTGTACTCTTTAAAACTACGATATTCGCGGGCGAAGCCACGACGGGTAATGCTAGTTAGAATAATTTAAGAACAGTGTTCGGGAGGAAATTAGCTACTTGGTTGCCGTTTGAATTAAACAGGCTGTATTTAATTTGAGTTTGCCTGTTGCAATCATTTTGAGGAGGACCGTCTGTCCTCTAGTTTGGTAAATAATTTTTTATTTTGAAGCTTTTGTCGAGTCTATGGTCTGGTGCGCTGCGTGTGTGTGGACATTATTATGTTGTTTTTTTCTTTTTCAGG
The DNA here is from genome assembly GCA_946902985.2 of Meconema thalassinum. Classification (NCBI taxonomy): domain Eukaryota; kingdom Metazoa; phylum Arthropoda; class Insecta; order Orthoptera; family Tettigoniidae; genus Meconema; species Meconema thalassinum. Next base: position 508,994,827 of record OX336392.1, on the reverse strand, counting down.
TATGTCAAACCCTGATGTGTGCGATGTGTGTATATTTGCGCGGAGGGAACGGCTATGACCTACCTTGACTGCAGCAGTATGGGCGTCCGATGTTGCTCTACGGAGACTCTGTACAGACCCCGACGAGGTTCTTTAATTCTGTGTGAATTAACGGAGCTAATTATTTTGTGACACACTTGGTATTCTTGAAGCCATACGATAGGCTGGCCTAAGATATTTTTCTGACACACACATCATTTTACTGTAGCACGTTAGAAAGTCTACGTTCTTGGTGCCATGCGGTTGTAGACATTCGGCAGGCGAGAGCCACACCGAGCGCAGATCTGTAGAGAGGGTTGGCAAGTCCTGACCTAGATAATTTTAGAATGCCTGTTTAGTTGAAACTCTGATATATTTAAAGGGCCAGATCCACACGCACGAACGGTAATGTTTTTGTTGTATATAATTGCCACTGGGCAGTGTGATTTGATATTTCCATTTAATGTTTGATTTGTATTTTGACACATTGTGTGTATTTTATATAAGGTGACGGCGGTCATCAGTTGCTGTCAGTTAGCGTAGTCACGTGCATTCATACTTGTTTTTAATTTGTGAAGTCCTGTTTAGGCATTTGTCCGTGTCTTTGACACTTTATTAAGATTTAGGTCGGAAATCTCAGCCATAGTTTATTAAGTCTAGCGAATGTCGGGTATTTGTAATTATTTTGTGTAGATGTAGTGTGTGTTCCCAAAACATGTCTATCTTCTTATATACGGATTTGCGGCCTGTCAGCTGATTCCTATGGTCGCGGATCACGTATCATATAGAACTTCTTCCTTTTTTTGTTGGCTCGTCACATCACCACGCACATGGGTTGTAGGAAATGACAGGAAAATTTATGGCCTGATTTTAGTGCATTCTCATCAGAGCGATTTTTTTTTATAATTGTCATTGAATTAATTTGAGGGTTAATTTGGGAGTTGTTTTATTCTTGTTTTTTATTTGTTTAATTGATCTGATATTAAATTTTGTTTAGTTAATCTTGGTTTCACTTTCTTTCTCTAGTTGATATTTTGACCTATGTTACCTTGTTATGATAAGAAACAAAATTGTATAACAAGAACGGAATGGACCGTACACTTCCCCGAAACAGAGTCCCATTACGCTTCTATACAAGGGTTTAAGTGTTTATTATGTGTTATTGCTTCGATTATATCAAGCGTGCATTCGACCACTAAAATACATAACAATGGCGTTAGGCCCTTTGTCATTTTTTTTTCGAAACATAAATACTACATTCAACACAGGGTCATCACCCCGAGTCATGTAATACCTCATACACATCTCTAGCCTTATTGGTTCGCAAGATATTAAAATGCCAATGACCTATTAGTTTTGTATCCTTTCATTACATGTAAAACAAATATCTCATCAATAAATAATCATTTAAAAAGCCCACCCTCTTACAAAAGCCGTGAGTGCAAATGCATACAAAAAATATTACTATTTCACCCCCTAGTAGGGGTAGTATTTATTTTGGGTTAAACATAAGTTCTCCATAGATAAGTGGGCGTCACCCCGAGTCCTACAACACATCACACATCAAAATCCGACCACAAGTTCGCGAGATATCGGCAAAGTCCGCGAGAAAGTAGGCTATTCGTTAGAACTCCTATTGCTCTCCTACACTCATCTTTCCTGATACCCTCCTTCTGCGAGGGGTCAGCCTTCTTTTCCTTTTCATGTTATCTCCTGCCTTCTGCTCAAGGCCCTCAAGGAGGCCGGGTGTATGTAGCCCCACCACTTCTGGTGCACCCTGGATATTGCTACATCCTCAGGGGCTCAGTGCTGGTGAGATCGGGAGTTGGCGATCCCGAGGGATTCCTGAGCTGGGTCCGTTTTTTTCTATTGACTTTGGGGCGGGTCCTCTCCTCTTTCCCCTTTCCTATCTGATTTTCATGGCTCTCCTTCCTTGCAAGTCCCTCAATCCTCATTCTTCGAGGGTTGAGGGCATTTCTTTTCTTCCCGTCCTCTTTTTGTCTTATCGTTTGTTTAAAATTTCTTCTTCTAGTATGTAAGTCTGTAGTTAGTAGACTATTATGTACAGTGCTCATTCTCATCTCATCTTTCACTATCACCCAAACCATTAGGGGCCGGTAACCTAGATGTTAGGCCCCTTAAAACAACAATTATCATCATCAAGGTCTAATTAAAGAAGCTTAATGTCAAAAAGTCTTACTTTAGGGCCAAAGTAACCCATGTATACCGTAATTGAATGCTTTTGTGAGATAATTAATTATGTAATGTTTGCAAAGAGAACGAGTATTAATATTATGCACCTGAGTAAAATAGAAATTGATCAACACGTACTTGAACTAGCATCAAAGTTGAACTAGCATGATTGTCGCAGTCAGGCTTTACTTGAGAATGGTGGGATTTCTAACAGCAAATTAAAATCGTCATTGTTTACAAGATTTTGATATACATTATATTTAGACAATATATATGTCAACATAGGTTTAATTTAAACTTCCAAGCTTATCGGATGACCGAATAACTCGTTTGGACAACTCTGGCATTAGTGATTTGCCAAGTGATGATGATGACTGGGTACCCACGGTGTCAACAGCTGTTCCTTTAGCACCAGATGATGAGCGTGACACTGATGATTATGTTTCTAAGACTAATGATAATGCTGTCGAAATAGAAGAAACTAGAAGTCCAGGTACGAGCAGAAGATTATTGCTCAAAAAACAAGACTTTGTTGCCATTTTTTCAGAATCTGCCAATAATCCGAACACCTCTGCAATATTTTACGGACTAGGTTGACGACCACTTGTATGAAAAGGGAGCAGATTGTACTAATCTGTACAGTGTTTTTACAAAGGGCAAATCTTTGGGTACCACTACAGTGGAGTTGAAGAAGTTTTTTTGGAATTAACTTAATCATGGATTATATCCCTTATCTTAGGCTAAGGATGTATTGGCAGAAAGGAATTAATTTGTTCCTGGTGAGTGACTGCATGTCTAGGGACAGATTCCTTTCCCTAAGAATGAATATACGAGTACATTTTGTAGATGTTGTCACCCCCTAGCGGAGAAAATAGGCTGTGGAAGGGAGAGCCTGTGATTAAATAGTTAGAAGTCAATGTGAAAGGTTGCCAAATGACCATAACTATTACTCAATAGCTGGGCAGATGATTCCACTCACTAGGCGTTGTGCTTTAAAGCAATATGTTAAGAACAAACCAAGGCCTGTAGGCTGAAAAAACTTTGTCATCTGTTCATCTAAGGGTATGGTTTTGGACTTGGAAATTTATCAGGCTGACACTACTCCACTACCTGAGAGGCAACCTAGGTCTGGGACCAGCTTTTGTCATGCGACTTGTCCGCTCTTTGCCACAGGGTAGTTTTGTATATTTTGATGGGTATTTTACTACAAAACCATTGCTAGAGGCTTTACGGCAGGCTGGCAATGAAGCTACATGAACTATAATTGTAAATCACATGAAGGGGGTGATATTGAAAGAAGGAAGAATGCAAAGAGGTGAATGCAATGAGTATGTGCGTTTCGACGATCCATTGTGGTTGTAGAGTGGCAAGATTCACAAAGAGTTGTTGTGGCCTCTACTTGTGCAGGAATACAACCCATGGCCAATGGTGCAGGAAGGAAAAGAGATATATTGACGTTGATTGCCCCTCTGTGATTCAGAATTACAATCAGCACATGGGGGGAGTCGACATTTGCAAACAAATGGAATGCTACCGCACGTGGTTTAAGACAAACTAAATGGATTCTGAAAATGATTCTCCATTTTCTCGACTTAAGCACCGTCAATAGTTGGATACAATACCGGGGGGATTGACGAGCCAATAAACTTCCAAATAGCAAGTAAGATATTTAGACCTTCTCAATTATCGAATGGCAATTGGGCAAGTTCTGTTGGCCACTCCACACCGAGAGAGAAGAGAAGTAGATGAGAGTGGTGAAGAGAAGAAGAAGCAGCCTCTCTCTGAGAAAACATACGAAGGGTATGACCACTGGCCTCAAGTAAATGACCTGTCTTCACCACGCTCGTGTCAGTATGAAGCATGTAAAAGCAGAACTAAACAAACCACTGTCTAAAATGTGATGTATATTTGTGCCATTCCAAGGACAAATGTTGTTTCAGACTCTTCCATACTAAGTAAAATGCGGCAGGATGACACAAGACACAAGTGTTAGTGAAATGATTTCTTCCTCACGCATTTTTTAAAATTTCTTTATTGATGGGGGTGGGGGCGGAGGGAGGGAGGGTGGCAGTTGTATCAAAAACTGTTCAATTTTCTTTTTAAGTTGTAATTTTTGAATGTTTTCTATGCATTTTGTATTTTGTTTCTAAGTGAATGTATATGATGATGTACAGTAGCCAAGCCAACGGTCTGGCCATGTTGAAACAGGGGATCCCATGAGAACTCCGCAGTTAAGCAGCATTGGGCATGGTTGGACCTTGGATGGAATGCCTGTTCAGTGGGACCACGTGCTGTTGGCAGAGAAAGAAGGGTCGGCAAGGCCCTGCCTTCGGGCAGAATAACAATAATATTAGCAGTAGCTAAGTGGATAAAATAAAACCTTACTAGCACAATAGTGATATTTGAATTTATTTTACTTAAACGATGATGATTTTTTTGTTTTAAGGGGCCTAAAAACTAGGTTATCGGCCCCTAGAGGTTTGGGTGATAGTGAAAGATGAGATGAGAATGAAAACTATAACTAATACTAACTTACATACTCAACCCCTGGCACTATCCAGCCCATGACGGGCTAACGCCGACCAAGCGACCGCTTCCCAGCCATTTGGCCTGCAGATATTGGGGTGACGCGTGATCAGCGCGTCGGGTCCCCTCGGCCGTTAATCTTAGTATTCGTGATCGGGGCGCTGTCTCACTGCCATACAGCTACTCAATTGTCCCCACGAGGCTGACTGCACCCCGTTTCAACCCTCACGTAAGTTTTAAAATTCCTGAAGGTGCCGGGGATCGAACCCGGGGCCACCGGGTGAGAGGCAGGCACGCTACCCCTACACCACGGGGCCGGCTAACTTACATACTAGAAAAAGAAATGGTAAACAAATAAAGGAGAAAGAAAATAAAGAAGAGGAAGAAAAGAAATGCCCTCAACCCTCGAAGAATGAGGATTGAGGGACTTGGAAGGAAGGAGAGCCATGAAAGGCACATAGGAAAGAGGAGAGGGCCCGCCCAAATGTCAGAGGATAAAGGTGATGATGATAATTGTTGTTTTAAGGGGCCTAACATCTAGGTTATCGGCCCCTGATGGTTTGGGTGATCGTGAAGATGAAAATGATGATGATGATGATGATAATTGTTGTTTTAAGGGGCCTAACATCTAGGTTATCGGCCCCTGATGGTTTGGGTGATCGTGAAGATGAAAATGAAAAGCGAACTTAAAACTAAAACTAACTACTAACCTACATACTAGAAGAAGAAATGGAAAATTAAGGAGAATAAGGCAAATAAAAGGACAGAAGGAAAATAAATGCCCTCAACCCTCGAAGAAGGTGGATTGAGGGACTTGGAAGGAAGGAGAGCCATGAAAAGCAGATAGGAAAGTGAAAGAGGAGAGGGTCCGTCCCAAAGGTAAGGGACAAAAGGGGAAAACGGACCCAGCTCAGGAATCCCTCGGGGTTGCCAACTCCCGAACTCACCAGCCGTGAGCCCCTGAGGGTGTAGCATGATCTAGGGTGCACCAAAAGTGATGGGGCTACATACACCCGGCCACCTTGAGGGCCTTAAGCAGAAGGCAGGAGATAACATGAAAAGAAAAAGAAGGCTGACCCCTCGCAGAAGGAGGGTATCAGAAAAGATGAGACAAGGGCCAATTAAGGCGGGAAAGTGAAAGACTCCCTAGGCCTCGGATACCCTAATACCGCCGGGGTCGAAAGAGAACAAGATGATGATGATGATGATAATTGTTGTTTTAAGGGGCCTAACATCGAGGTTATCGGCCCCTAATGAAATGAAATGGCGTGAAATGAAAGGATGTAGATAAAAACAACTCACTGCCATGGATGAAGCGAAAATGGTGTTTATAAAACAGACAGTGAGCCCCAAAAATTATGCCTTATTTGAATAAAAAGAATAAAAGGCGGATGGTAAAAAAGGATAAAATGATGATGATGATAATTGTTGTTTTAAGGGGCCTAACATCTAGGTTATCGGCCCCTAATGATCTGGGTGATAGCGAAGATGATAATGAAACGGAAACCAGAACGAAAATTAAGTGAGACGGAAAATACTTACAAAAAGGAACTCGGATTGAAACGACTCACAAAATGTTCTTACAAAAGGGAATTTAGAACGAAAAGATTCACAAAAGGAATAGATTGAAAAATACCCACAAAATGAAGGCTAGGTTCAAAATACGTACAAAATGCAATGTAGCGTCGAAATACTTACAAAATGCAATTGAGGTTCAAAATACTTACAAAATGCAATTGAAATTGAAAATACACAATGCAATTCAGATTGAAATAGGCCTTATCCCAGTTCCAATCCAAATTATTCACAAAGTGCAATCGAAATTCAAAATACTTACAAAATGCAATTGAAATTGAAAATGCTTACAAAATGTACGGTGATTCCAACGACTCATGTGGATTGACAATACTTACAAAAAGCAATTTAGATTGAAAATACTTGACAAAATGTAATTTAGATTCAAAATACCCACAAAATGCAATTGAGAATCAAAATATGTGCAAAATGCCCCCAAACAAAATGCAATTTAGATTCAAAATTCGTGCGAAATGCGGTTTTGGTTGAAAATACTTACAAAATGCAATTGAAATTCAAAATACTCACTAAAAGGCCCCGCAACCTGCATTGAAAGACTTACTAAAAAGCAATTTAGATTGTCAATCTTTACAAAATGCAATTGAGGTTGAAAACAATCGCGAGATGTAATTTAGATCGAAAAAACTTACAAAATGCAACATAGATCAAAAATGCCTTAAAAATCGATAAAAGGGAATTTAGATACACGGTGATTCGAGTAACAAAAACAGTGCGGGAATCTTAAAGAGAAAAGGAAATAGAAGGAAAAGAGGAGAGGGGAGGGGAGAGAGGAGAAGGTCCGCCCCAAAGGGAAGGGACAAAAGGGGAAAACGGACCCAGCTCAGGAATCCCTCGGGGTCGCCAACGCCCGAACTCACCAGCCGTGAGTCCCTGAGGGTGTAGCATTATCGACGGTGCACCAGAAGTGGTGGGGCTACATACACCCTGCCTCCTTAAGGGCCTTGAGCACAAGGCAGGAGGTAAAAGGAAAAGAACAAGAAGGCTGACCCCTCACAGAAGGAGGGTATCAGGAAAGATGAGACAAGGGCCTATTAAGGCGGGAAAGGAAGAGACTCCCTAGGCCTCGGATACCCTAATACCGTCGGGGTCGGAAGAGAACAAGAGTTGACCAAGGAAGGTCGACAGGAAAGAAGAAAGAGAGGAGCCCGGCACAAGTAAGTGGAAGCAATGCCGGACTCAGCTGGGGCCCCGTGGTCGCCAACCCACAACCCACTAGATGTGAGCCCCTGGGGGGAAAAGGATAAAACAAATAAGGCATAGTGAACAATACAATACATAACACAATAAAAATCATAAAACAGATTTAACCACAATTAAAAGTCGTAAGTACACATTAAAACTTAAAAAAGTAACCACTCTCCCTCATGAACCGGATGACGAGGTCAGCTGACGGCCCGTCATCACGGAGAATAAGGGAGAGGGTATTAGGCAGTTTAAGAGTCCCTCGCAGGCCAGATCCACACACTCCAAGAGAAGGTGTGCCACGGTTAGGAGGGCGCCGCAAGTACACACAGGAGGATCTTCTCTCTTTAGCAAGTGGGAGTGCGTAGCAATCCCATGGCCGATCCGGAGTCGACAGAGTACCACAGCTTCCTTCCGGAGAGATCGGAAGGAAGATTTCCACACCTTCGTTGTCTCCTTGATGCCTCTCAGTTTGTTGGGTGGAGGCGTGGCACGCCATGCCTCCTCCCAATGCGACAGGATCGAATGCCGCAACTGAGAGCGCACATCACTAGCAGGCACCTTATACGGTAGCGTGGGCAGTGCAACTGCCTCTCTCGCCGCCTGATCAGCAAGCTCGTTTCCCGCAATACCCATGTGACTAGGAAGCCACACAAAGGTCACCCCGGTTCCAGCGTTACGCGAACTGACGAGCTGGTCATGCACACGCTGGACCAACGGGTGCTTCGGGAAACACACATCGATCGCCTGCAGCGCACTCAGAGAGTCAGTACACACAAGAAAGTGCTGGTGATCGTCTGATAACGTGTACCGCAGAGCCTCTAAGATGGCATAGAGCTCCGCAGTGTACACGCTACAGGCCTCGGGAAGTGAAAAGAGAAACCGACGATCCTCAACCACAAATGCACAGCCTACTTTCTCGTTTACCCTCGAACCGTCCGTGAATACAAGCCCTGATCCCGGATACCGTGTCACCACGGACTGGAACTGCCTCCGATGGATGGAGGAGTCCGTGTCCGACTTGGGGCCGGTGTGCAGATCCAGGATGATATCAGGGCGAGAGACCATCCACGGAGGGGCCTTGCTAGGTACTCGGACGATACAGGAGACAGAAGGAAATCGGAACTGACGGTATAAGTCAGCCAAGCGAATCCCCGCCGGCCGAGTGGCTCGGGCGAGCACATCATACAGCCGGCGATTCGGATTGTAAAACAAACATGGATAGCTTGGATGAAGTGGCATCTGTCGAATAGTTGCAGCATAGGTCAGCAGTACTTGTTGGCGCCTCAGGTGTAAAGGAGGTACGCCAGCCTCGGCGAGCAAGCTGACGACTGGGCTTGTCCGAAAGGCACCCGTCGCCAGCCTCACACCGCCGTGGTGGACACTGTCCAGTTTAACAAGCACTGAATTACGGGCCGAACCATATGCTGCACTGCCATAATCTAACCTAGATAAAATCAGGGACTTGTAAAAACGCAGGAGCACCGCGCGGTCCGACCCCATGATGTGCCGCTAAGAAACCGCAACATGTTGAGTTTCCTAGCGCAGGCAGTTTTCAAACACCGCACGTGTGGTTCCCACGTCAATTTCTGATCGAAAAGGAGCCAAGGAACCGGTACGCAGCAACAACAGGCAAAGCTACATTGCCCAGATAAAGTTCAGGATCTGGATGGAGGGTGCGCTTTCGGCAGAAATGGACAACCGAGGACTTAGCGGTTGAGAATCGAAAGCCATGCTCCAGTGTCCAGCGTTCCACTCTCCGAATAGCTTGTTGTAGCTGTCGTTCAGCGACCGCCATATTTTGCGCACTATAATGTAGAGCGAAGTCGTCTACATATAGCGACGGTACCACTGCTGGACCAGCAGCAGCGACTATACCGTTTATGGCAATCGCAAATAATGTTACGCTAAGCACCGATCCCTGTGGGACTCCGTTTTCCTGTATATGATATTGCGAATATGTCCCGCCTATTCGGACACGGAACAGGCGAAGGGACAGAAAATTCGCAATAAAAACCGGCAAGTTACCTCGGAATTTCTATTGATGCAGGGTAGAGAGGATGCCGTAACGCCAAGTGGTGTCATAGGCCTTCTCGAGGTCAAAGAAAACAGCGACCAGGTGCTGTCTCCGGAGAAAAGCGTCCTGTATGGCAGTCTCCAGGCGTACCAGATGGTCGTTGGTACACCGAGACGCCCTGAAACCACACTGGTATTCAGACAGGAGTCCCCGTTTCTCCAGGACCCACACCAGGCGCCGATTGACCATACTCTTAAAGAGCTTGCACAAACCGTTAGTGAGACAAATAGGTCTGTAACTCCCTGTCAATTTGGGATCCTTATCGGGCTTCAGGATAGGTATAATGATACCTTCCTGCCATTGCGCTGGAAACACACCTTCCAACCAGATACGATTAAACACCCTGAGCAAATAGCGAATGCTCTCATCGTTAAGGTGTTTAAGCATCTGGTTGTGAATATTATCCGGGCCAGGAGACGTGTCCCTGCAGAGCGCCAGCGCTCCGCGGAGTTCCCACTCCGTAAAGGGCACGTTGTACTCCTCCGAAGCGCGGGAAGCAAAACTAAGATGGAAACGTTCCGCTTCGCGCTTCAGGGCCACGAAGGCAGGGTCATAGTTATCGGAACCGGATATATCCGCAAAATACGAGGCGAGATGGTTTGCAACGCGATAAGGATCTGTAACCAGTTCATTAGCAATGGAAATTCCCGGTACAGTAGAAGATGTCTGAATTCCCGAAATGCGTCGTAGTTTAGTCCACACTTGAGAGGAGGGGGTATGTGCCGTAATAGAAGACACATACCGTTCCCAGGATTGTTTCTTACTCTGGCGAATAAGAATCCGTGCCTTGGCACGAAATTTCTTAAACGCCACCAAATTGGCCATGGTTGGACGCCGACGGTAGTGCTTGTGAGCTCGACGACGGTCTCTTATTGCCGCTGCAATATCCTCTGTCCACCAAGGGACGAGTTTGCGACGAGGAGTCCCAGAAAAGGATGGGATGGACTCTTCGGCGGCAGCAAGAAGCACATCGGTGATGTGCTGTACCTCGTCATCGACGCTCTGGCAACCAAGATCAACGAACACAGCTCGTTCTTGAAACGAGGGCCAATGTGCCCGCTTAAGAACCCAACGACTGGGGAACTCCACGGGCGTCTGGGTCAGAAGGGTAAGAACGATCGGGAAATGGTCACTGTCACAGAGGTCGTCGTGTACATACCAACCAAATAGGGGGACCAGCGCACGGATACACACACTCAAGTCAATGTGTGAGTACGTGCCGTGCTCTAAGCTAAAATGTGTAGCTTCCCCTGTATTTAATAGACATAAATCCAACCCTTGAATTAAGCCCTCCACGTCCCTTCCTCTGGGGCAGGAAGATGGTGATCCCCATTGGGGGTGATGAGCGTTGAAATCACCCACGATTAGGAAAGGGACTGGAAGTTGATCAACAAGATCAAAGACGTCATTAATATCAAGGGGTTGGTTCGGTGGAAGGTACACGTTACAAACAGTTGTCATAGCAGGCAAGGACACGCGAACTGCAATAGCTTCCAGAGGAGTGGCAAGTGGAAACTCCTCACTATAGCAGTCAGAGCGAACCAAGGTACAAACGCCCCCGGAAGCCCGGGCGGCGTCTTGTCGCTCTTTAGAGTATAGTCGGAAACCTCTCAGAACAGTGTCGTGATCAGGTCTGAGGTTTGTTTCCTGTAGGCAGACTATACTCGCTGCGTATTGGGCAATAAGCTGACGGAGCTCTGTCAAATGCCTGTCATAACTGTTGCAATTCCACTGTAACAGTGCCATAGTGTGAACTTAGGGAATAAGTTGGAGCAGCAAGCTACTCCAACTTTGACTCTGGAGGATCTACAGTCACTACGTCGACTATAATCTCCATGTCCTCAGGCGAGTTCATGGAGTGAATCGACTCGGTGGAAGATTTCCTGGACGCAACTCGGCGGCGGGGGGAGCGCCCAGATCTGGGGACCGAAACGTCCCCAGGCGCAGAAGCATCCGCAGGTGTTGGCGCGGATGGCTTCCCCTTTTTTGGAGAAAGGGAATGCGTAGTGCGGGGTCCCTTCTTACCCGCCCCCGGCTCTTTAAGGTATATAGACGGGTCAGGAGCCGAAGTCCTGACCCTGGTCGACGATGCCGCCTCCGCCGGCTTCGGCGCGGCTTTCGCCGACCGTTTGGGTGGGGAGGAAGACTTCGACTTCCTCCCGAGTGGGGAGTAAGTCTTCAACTTCCTCCCCTGCTGTGCGGGCGGAGCAGCCTTCGTGCTGGCCGAAGGTGGAGTTGAAGTCACCTTCGGGCTTTCCATTATAATCATAGGTGCTGGCTTCGGAACAGGTAACTCAGTGGCAGATTTCACAGCTGGTACAAAAGATGAGGTCGCCGGGACCAAATTTGGTATGATGGCCCTATAATCGATCGTTGGAGGAGGCGAAATCGTGGTATGGTACTTCTTGCGGGCCTCCTGGTAGGTGAGACCATCCAGGGTTTTGATCTCCTGGATTTTCTTCTCACTCAGGAAAACAGGGCAGTTCCTGTCCCGAGGAGAATGAAATCCAGGGCAATTAGTGCACTGATAAGGTGTTGTGCACTCTTCCGCTTCGTGTGGTACCTTACCGCATGTTCCGCAGACGTCAGGACTCGAGCATCGGGATATCATGTGCCCAAACTTCTGGCACTTATAACACCTCATGGGTGGAGGGATATAAGGCCGGACGTCACAACGGTAACTTGTAACCTTGACTTTCTCCGGGAGCACCGAAAGCTCAAAGGAAATAATGAAAGCACCAGTATCCACGATTTGACCGTTGACCTTGCGCGTAATGCGCCGGACATCAGTCACGTGACGGTGCTGCATATCCTCCTTGAGCTCCTCGTCAGTGTTCAGAATCAGGTCCCGGTGGAAAATAACTCCTCGGACCAGATTCAGGGATGTGTGCTTTTCCACTTTGACGGGAATGTCGCCAAAGTGGTCACATTTCAAAAGTCGTTCAACTTGCTCACCAGTCCTAGTCTTGAGCAACAAGCTACCGTTCCTCATCTTTTGTACTTTCTCAAGCTCACCATAGACACCTTCTATGTGGCGAGAAAACAAAATACTCTTTACCAGCTTGAAATCACCCCCATCTGTTCTCGTAGCTACCAGAAACTTGGGGGTGTTAGTACCCAGATTTCCACGCACAGATTGTTCCCAGGGGGTTGATCACCGTACGGAATCAAATGTTAAAGACTAGGGTGTAGGACCACCCTGTTTGGGTGTAGGTCCACCCTGGTTGGGGATTTTTCTTTTAGAACCCATGGCCAGATCATCCTCCCCGAATGCCACCGACATCCGATCACGGGCCGTCACAGTAGGCGCTACCCAGCCAGGGCAAGGCCCGCCTAGCCTGGAAGGCATTGCCCGGGGGTCCGATGTTTTACAATGCCGTATCGGCATGTACCCCTTGGCATATACTGGATTTTACAGCTCAGACATTCGGCTGTGCGGGGACCTGCGTAGTCAGGCGGATACTACTGAACGGGTACATGGCACACCCACCTGTCGGCGCGGCCAAGACCGGAACAGGCTTTCGAGCGTAGTCGCTAGCGTAAGTGGCCCATCCCCTAACAGCACGCACATATAGAAATTTTGGTTGCCAGACCCTGAAAGCAGTGACGGAAAGAAGTGCGATATAACCTAATGAGAGTTATACCGCACGGGTGTATATCTTTTAGGGCTGACTGTCAAACCCTCGAAAGGGGACCGTTCCGAGAAGCCCTTTTAGTCGCCTTTTACGACTGGCAGGGAGTACCGTGGATGTATTCGCTTCCTCCCACCCACTGGGGGTCCAATTCACAAAACAACGTGGAGTCCTTAAAGTATAGCCAAGGTCACCCCTTTTAGTCGCCTCTTACGACAGGCAGGGGATACCGTGGGTGTATTCTAAACCCCCCACCCACAGGGGTGATCACTCAGGAAGACGGGGCAGTTCCTGTCGCGAGGAGAATGAAATCCAGGGCAATTAGTGCACTGATAAGGTGTTGTGCACTCTTCCGCTTCGTGTGGTACCTTACCGCATGTTCCGCAGATTTCGGGGCTCGAGCATCGGGATAACATGAGCCCGAACTTCTGGCACTTATAACACCTCATGGGTGGAGGCATATAAGGCCGGACGTCACAACGGTAACTTGTAACCTTGACTTTCTCCGGGAGCACCGAAAGCTCAAAGGAAATAATTAAAACACCAGTATCCACGATTTGACCGTTGATCTTGCGCGTAATGCGCCGGACATCAGTCACGTGACGGTGCTGCATATCCTCCTTGAGCTCCTCGTCAGTGTTCAGAATCAGGTCCCAGTGGAAAATAACTCCTCGGACCAGATTCAGGGACGTGTGCTTTTCCACCTTGACGGGAATGTCGCCAAAGTGGTCACATTGCAAAAGTCGTTCAACTTACTCACCAGTCCTAGTCTTGAGCAACAAGCTACCGTTCCTCATCTTTTGTACTTTCTCAAGCTCACCATAGACACCTTCTATATGGCGAGAAAACAAAATACTGTTTACCAGCTTGAAATCACCCCCATCTGTTCTGGTAGCTACCAGAAACTTGGGGGTGTTAGCACCCAGATTTTCACGCACAGATTGTTCCCAGGGGGTTGATCACCGTACGGAATCAAATGTTAAAGACTTGGGTGTAGGACCACCCTGTTTGGGTGTAGGACCACCCTGGTTGGGGATTTTTCTTTTTGAACCCATGGCCAGATCATCCTCCCCGAATGCCACCGACATCCGATCACGGGCTGTCGCAGTAGGCGCTACCCAGCCAGGGCAAGGCCCGCCTAGCTTGGAAGGCATTGCCCGGGGGTCCGATGTTTTACAATGCCGTATCGGCATGTACCCCTTGGCATATACTGGTGATGATGATGATAATTGTTGTTTTAAGGGGCCTAACATCTAGGCTATCGGCCCCTGATGGTTTGGGTGATCATGAAGATGAAAATGAAATGTAAACTTAAAACTAACTACCAACCTACATACTAGAAGAAGAACTGGAAAACTAAAGGAGAATAAGGCAAATAAAGGACAGGAGGAAAAGAAATGCCCTCAACCCTCGAAGAATGCGGATTGAGGGACTTGGAAGGAAGGAGAGCCCTGAAAGGCAGATAGGAAAGTGAAAGAGGAGAGGGTCCGCCCCGAAGGTAAGGGACAAAAGGGGAAAACGGACCCAGCTCAGGAATCCCTCGGGGTCGCCAACTCCCGAACTCACCAGCCGTGAGCCCCTGAGGGTGTAGCATTAGCTAGGGTGCACCAAAAGTGATGGGGCTACATACACCCGGCCTCCTTGAGGGCCTTAAGCAGAAGGCAGGAGATAACATGAAAAGAAAAAGAAGGCTGACCCCTCGCAGAAGGAGGGAATCAGAAAAGAGGCATATACTGGATTTTACAGCTCAGACATTCGGCTGTGCGGGGACCTGCGTAGTCAGGCGGATACTACTGAACGGGTACATGGCACACCCACCTGTCGGCGCGGCCAAGACCGGAACAGGCTTTCGAGCGTAGTCGCAAGCGTAAGTGGCCCATCCCCTAACAGCACGCACATATAGAAATTTTGGTTGCCGGACCCTGAACGCAGTAACGGAAAGAAGTGCGATATAACCTAATGAGAGTTATACCGCACGGGTGTATGTCTTTTAGAGCTGACTGTCAAACCCTCGAAAGGGGACCGTTCCAAGAAGCCCTTTTAGTCGCCTTTTACGACTGGCAGGGATTACCGTGGATGTATTCGCTTCCTCCCACCCACTGGGGGTACAATTCACAAAACAACGCGGAGTCCTTAAAGTATAGCCAAGGTCGCCCCTTTTAGTCGCCTCTTACGACCGGCAGGGGATACCGTGGGTGTATTCTAAACCACCCACCCACAGGGGGGGACTACGTCATGACATAACGGCCCAGCAGGTGCGACTACGACACGACATACTGGGCCAGGTGGTGCGACTACGACACGACATAACGCCCCACCTGGTGCGACTACGGCACGACATAACGGCCCAGCTGGTGCCACTAAGACACGACATACCGGCCCACCTGGTGCGACTACGACACTATATACCGGCCCAGCTGGTGCGACTACGACACGACATACCGGCCCAGCTGGTGCGATTACGACACGACATACCGGCCCACCCGGTGAGTCTACGACACGACATACCGGCCCAGCAGGAGCGACTACGACACGACATACCGGCCCAGCTGGTTCGACTACGCCACGACATACCGCCCCACCTGGTGCGAATACGGCACGACATACCGCCCCACCTGGTGTGACTACGACACGACATACCGGCCCACCTGGTGTGTCTACGGCACGACATAACGGCCCAGCTGGTGCGATTACGACACGACATACAGGCCCACCTGGTGTGTCTACGACACGACATACCGGCTCAGCAGGAGCGACTACGACACGACATACCGGCCTAGCTGGTGCGACTACGACACTCATACCCGCCCAGCAGGAGCGACTACGACACGTCATACCGGCCCATCTGGTGTGATGATGATGATAATTGTTGATGATGATGATGATAATTGTTGTTTTAAGGGGCCTAACATCTAGGTTATCGGCCCCTGATGGTTTGGGTGATCGTGAAGATGAAAAGCGAACTTAAAACTAAAACTAACTACTAACCTACATACTAGAAGAAGAAATGGAAAACTAAAGGAGAATAAGGCAAATAAAAGGACAGAAGGAAAAGAAATGCCCTCAACCCTCGGAGAAGGCGGATTGAGGGACTTGGAAGGAAGGAGAACCATGAAAGGCAGATAGGAAAGTGAAAGAGGAGAGGGTCCGCCCCAAAGGTAAGGGACAAAAGGGGAAAACGGACCCAGCTCAGGAATCCCTCGGGGTCGCCAACTCCCGAACTCACCAGCCGTGAGCCCCTGAGGGTGTAGCATTATCCAGGGTGCACCAGAAGTGGTGGGGCTACATACACCCTGCCTCCTTAAGGGCCTAGAGCACAAGGCAGGAGGTAAAAGGAAGAGAAAAAGAAGGCTGACCCCTCGCAGAAGGAGGGTATCAGAAAAGATGAGACAAGGGCCAATTAAGGCGGGAAAGGAAGAGACTCCCTAGGCCTCGGATACCCTAATACCGTCGGGGTCGGAAGAGAACAAGAGTTGACCAAGTGAGGTCGACAGGAAAGAAGACAGAGAGGAGCCCGGCACAAGTAAGTGGAAGCAATGCCGGACTCAGCTGGGGCCCCGTGGTCGCCAACCCACTTCCCACTAGATGTGAGCCCCTGGGGGATGATAATTGTTGTTTTACGGTGATGATGATATGATGATAATTGTTGTTTTAAGGGGCCTAACATCTAGGTTATCGGCCCCTGATGGTTTGGGTGATCGTGAAGATGAAAATGAAAAGCGAACTTAAAACTAAAACTAATAACCGACTTACTAGAAGAAGAAATGGAAAACTAAAGGAGAATAAGGCAAATAAAGGACAGGAGGTAAAGAAAGGCCCTCAACCCTCGAAGAAGGCGGATTGAGGGACTTGGAAGGAAGGAGAGCCATGAAAGGCAGATAGGAAAGTGAAAGACGAGTGGGTCCGCCCCAAAGGTAAGGGACAAAAAGGGAAAACGGACCCAGCTCAGGAATCCCTCGGGGTCGCCAACTCCCGAACTCACCAGCCGTGAGCCCCTGAGGGTGTAGCATTATCCAGGGTGCACCAAAAGTGGTGGGGCTACATACACCCGGTCTCCTTGAGGGCCTTAAGCAGAAGGCAGGATATAACATGAAAAGAAAAAGAAGGCTGACCCCTCGCAGAAGGAGGGAATCAGAAAAGATGAGACAAGGGCCAATTAAGGCGGGAAAGGAAGAGACTCCCTAGGCCTCAGATACCCTAATACCGATCTGGTGTGACTACGACACGTCATACCCGTCCAGCAGGAGCGACGACGACACGACATACCCGCCCAGCAGGAGCGACGACGACACGACATACCCGCCCAGCAGGAGCGACTACGACTGGTCAAACCGGCCCATCAGGTGCGACTACGACACGTCATAACGCCCCACCTGGTGCGGTTACGGCACGACATACCGCCCCCCCCCTGGTGCGACTACGGCACGTCATACCGCCCCCCCTGGTGCGACTACGACACGTCATACCGGCCCAGCAGGAGCGACTACGACACGACAAACCGGCCCACCTGGTGCGACTACTACACGCCCTTCCGGCCCAGCTGGTGCGACTTCGACACGACATACCGACCCAGCAGGAGCGACTACGACACGACATACCGGACCAGCTGGTGCGACTACGACGCGACATACCGGCCCACCTGGTGCGACTAGGACACGACATACCGGCCCAGCTGGCGCGACTACGACACTACATACCGGCCCAGCTGGTGCGACTAAGACACGATATACCGGCCCAGCTGGTGCGACTACGACACGACATACCGGCCACGCAGGAGCGACTACGACACGACATACCGGTCCAGCTGGATCGACTACGACACGACATACCGCCCCACCTGGTGCGATTACGGCACGACTTACCGCCCCACCTGGTGTGACTACGATACGACATACCGGCCCAATTGGTGAGACTACGACACGACATACCGGCCCATCTGATACGACCACGACACGACATACCGCCCCAGCTGGTGCAACTACGACATGACATACCGGCCCAATTGGTGCGACTAAGATACTGTGCCCGTTCAGACCGAAGTCTGGACGACCACATATGCATTTCACCATAAATCAGTCAGCACGAGAATAAAAATATCCCGGGGCGCCAGATGGGTTAATGGGACTACGGTAACTCAACAACAACAAAAAATGCTTTACTGATTTTCGACTCGATGCAATAATAAGGATAGAAGGAGATTTTCAGAAATGAATGCATCCGATAAAATTAACTCATTCCATTTAAAACTTTAAAAGTGACTGAAAGTATGCCAAAATGGCATAAAAGATGAACGACGAATCTTATGTTATGTACAAAATATACAATTTCATGAACACTTAACAATTGAGACGAAGGTCAAATTAATAGTCCTGTTGACTTAGCTCAAAAGAATTATTTACAGTAGTAGGGTTTTGTCAGTGCAAATTTAATTGTCTTTACTGATCCCTATATTATTTGAGTATTCACATATTGGAAATAAGAAAAAATATCACTCGTTGAAAATATATCACAGTTCACTTTTTTTTTTTTCAAAATATCGTAGCAAATTAACTAACACTTCAGGATTCAGTTATCTCAGGATTTGTTCAAACACAAAGTTATTAACAAGAAATAGAACACAATATCATTTACATGGACCTCGAGCATTTGGATTCGACGAACTTCGATACACAGAAAATATTTATTGAATCATCTGTTTCGATCCAAAGTCTATTCAGAGCTTTTGACTCAATCATAAATATAATTGTCAAAATATTATTATCAACAAAATATAAATTCCATTCCATATGGATTCAACCATTTAATCAATTAATTACAATTTGGAAATATAATTTAGAAAATTGGAAATATTATTTAGAAAATTTACCATAAATCAATTTCATTCGTTATTATCAAAATTACAATAATTTGATGATGATGATGATGATGATGATAATTGTTGTTTTAAGGGGTCTAACATCAAGGTTGTCGGCCCCTTGTGATCTGGGTGATAGCGAAAATGATAATGAAACGGAAACCAGAACGAAAATTAAGTGAGACGGAAAATACTTACAAGAAGGAACTCAGATTGAAACAACTCACAAAACGTTTTTACAAAAGGGAATTTAGAACGAAAAGATTCACAAAAGGAATACCGGGTGAGTTAGCCGAGGTCGTTGCGGCATGAATGTTGGCAGTCGCTCACATCCGGGAGGCGAGGAGGTTCGAATCCCCCCGCCGGCAACCTTGAAGATGGTCTTCTGTGGTTTCCCATCTTCCTTCCAGGCAAATGCCGGGGTTGCTCCCTAACCATAGGCCACAGCCACTACCTTCCAACTCCTCGACCCTCCCATCCAACATTCCTCCCCAACGGTACTTGTAGCTCACCCATTGGGTGTCCGTCTCGAAGCAGCTACAAAACTGGCGAGCCGAACATGTCCTCGGACACTCCCGGCACTAGAAGCCATACGCTAAAAAAACAAAAAAAAAAAGGAATGGATTGAAAAATACTCACGAAATGAAGGCTAGGTTCAAAATACGTACAAAATGCAATGTAGCGTCGAAATACCTACAAAATGCAATTGAAAATCAAAATACATACAAAATGCAAATGAGATCGAAATTACGTACAAAATGCAATTGAGGTTCAAAATACTTACAAAATGCAATTGAAATTGAAAATACACAATGCAATTCAGATTGAAATATCCCATATCCCAGTTCCAATCCAAATTATTCACAAAGTGCAATCGAAATTCAAAATACTTACAAAATGCAATTGAAATTGAAAATGCTTACAAAATGTACGGTGATTCTAACGACTCATGTGGATTGACAACACTTACAAAATGCAATTTAGATTGAAAATACTTGACAAAATGTAATTTAGATTCTAAATACCCACAAAATGCAATTGAGAATCAAAATATGTGCAAAATGCCCACCAAACAAAATGCAATTTAGATTCAAAATTCGTGCGAAATGCGGTTTTGGTTGAAAATACTTACAAAATGCAATTGAAATTCAAAATTCTCACTAAAAGGCCCGGCAACCTGCATTGAAAGACTTACTAAAAAGCAATTTAGATTGTCAATCTTTACAAAATGCAATTGAGGTTGAAAACAATCGCGAGATGTAATTTAGATCGAAAAAACTTACAAAATGCAACATAGATCAAAAATGCCTGAAAAATCGCCAAACGGGAATTTTAATACACGGTGATTCAAGTAACAAAAACAGTGCGGGAATCTTAAAGTGAAAAGGAAATAGAAGGAAAAGAGGAGAGGAGAGGGGAGGGAGGAGAAGGTCCGCCCCAAAGGGAAGGGACAAAAGGGGAAAACGGACCCAGCTCAGGAATCCCTCGGGGTCGCCAACTCCCGAACTCACCAGCCGTGAGCCCCTGAGGGTGTAGCATTATCTAGGGTGCACCAGAAGTGGTGGGGCTACATACACCCTGCCTCCTTAAGGGCCAAGAGCACAAGGCAGGAGGTAAAAGGAAGAGAAAAAGAAGGCTGACCCTTCGCAGAAGGAGGGCATCAGAAAAGATGAGACAAGGGCCAATTAAGGCGGGAAAGGAAGAGGCTCCCTAGGCCTCGGATACCCTAATACCGTCGGGGCCAGAAGAGAACAAGATTTGACCAAGTGAGGTCGACAGGAAAGAAGACAGAGAGGAGCCCGGCACAAGTAAGTGGAAGCAATGCCGGACTCAGCTGGGGCCCCGTGGTCGCAAACCCACGCCCACAAGATGTGAGCCCCTGGGGGAAACATAAAACGGATTTAACCACAATTAAAAGTCGTAACTACACATTAAAACTTAAAAAAGTAACCACTCTCCCTCATGAACCGGATGACGAGGTCAGCTGACGGCCCGTCATCACGGAGAATAAGGGGGAGGGTATTAGGCAGTTTAAGAGTCCTGCGCAGATCGGCCAGATCCACACACTCCAAGAGAAGGTGTGCCACGGTTAGGTGGGCGACGCAAGTACACACAGGGGGATCTTCTCGCTTCAGCAAGTGGGAGTGCGTAGCGATCCCATGGCCGATCCGGAGTCGACAGAGTACCACAGCTTCCTTCCGGAGAAATCGGAAGGAAGATTTCCACACCTTCGTTGTCTCCTTCATGCCTCTCAGTTTGTTGGGTGGAGGCGTGGCACGCCATGCTTCCTCCCAATGCGACAGGATCGAATGCCGCAACTGAGAGCACACATCACTAGCAGGCACCTTATATGGTAGCGAAGGCCTCTCTCGCCGCCTGATCAGCAAGCTCGTTTCCCGCAATACCCATGTGGCTAGGAAACCACACAAAGGACACCCCGGCCCCAGGGAACGCGAACTGACGAGCAGGTCGTGCACACGCTGGACCAACGGGTGCTTCGGGAAACACACATCGATCGCTTGCAGCGCACTCAGAGAGTCAGTACACACAAGAAAGTGCTGGTGATCGTCTGATAACGTGTACCGCAGAGCCTCTAAGATGGCATAGAGTTCCGCTGTGTACACGCCACAGGCATCGGGAAGTGAAAAGAGAAACCGACGATCTTCAACCACAAATGCACAGCCTACTTTCTCGTTTACCCTCGAACCGTCCGTGAATACAAGCCCTGATCCCGGATACCGGCTCACAACGGACTGGAACAGCCTCCGATGGACGGAAGAGTCAGTGTCCAACTTGGGGCCGGTGTGCAGATCCAGGATGATATCAGGGCGAGAGACCATCCACGGAGGGGCCTTGCTAGGTACTCGGACGATACAGGAGACAGAAGGAAATCGGAACTGACGGTATAAGTCATCCAAGCGAATCCCCGCCGGCCGGGTGGCTCGGGCGAGCGCATCATACAGCCGGAGATTCGGATTGGAAAACAAACATGGATAGCTTGGATGAGGGGGCATCTGTCGAATAGTTGCAGCATAGGTCAGCAGTACTTGTTGGCGCCTCAGGTGTAAAGGAGGTACGCCAGCCTCGGCGAGCAAGCTGACGACTGGGCTCGGCCGAAAGGCACCCGTCGCCAGCCTCACACCGCCGTGGTGAACACTGTCCAGTTTAACAAGCACTGACTTACGGGCCGAACCATATGCTACACTGCCATAATCCAATCGAGATAAAATCAGAGCCTTATAAAAGCGTAGGAGCACCGCGCGGTCCGCCCCCCATGATGTGCCACTAAGAAACCGCAACATGTTGAGTTTCTTAGCACAGGTAGTTTTCAAACACCGCACGTGTGGCTCCCACGTCAATTTCTGATCGAAAAGGAGCCCAAGGAACCGGTAAGCAGCAACGACCGGCAAAGCTACATCGCCCAATTAAACCTCAGGATCAGGATGGAGAGTGCGCTTTCGGCAGAAATGGACAACCGAGGACTTAGCAGTAGAGAATCGAAAGCCATGCTCTAGTGTCCAGCGTTCCACTCTCCGAATAGCTTGTTGTAGCTGTCGTTCAGCGACCGCCATATTTTGCGCACTATAATGTAGAGCGAAGTCGTCTACATATAGCGACGGTACCACTGCTGGACCAGCAGCAGCGACTATACCGTTTATGGCAATCGCAAATAATGTTACGCTAAGCACCGATCCCTGTGGGACTCCGTTTTCCTGTATATGATATTGCGAATATGTCCCCCCTATTCGGACACGGAACAGGCGAAGGGACAGAAAATTCGCAATAAAAACCGGCAAGTTACCTCGGAATTTCCATTGATGCAGGGTAGAGAGGATGCCGTAACGCCAAGTGGTGTCATAGGCCTTCTCGAGGTCAAAGAAAACAGCGACTAGGTGTTGTCTCCTGAGAAAAGCGTCCTGTATGGCGGTCTCCAGGCGTACCAGATGGTCGTTGGTACACCGAGACGCCCTGAAACCACACTGGTATTCAGACAGGAGACCCCGTTTCTCCAGGACCCACACTAGGCGCCGAATGACAATCCTCTCAAAGAGCTTGCACAGACCGTTAGTGAGACAAATAGGTCTGTAACTCCCTGTCAATTTGGGATCCTTATCGGGCTTCAGGATAGGTATAATGATACCTTCCTGCCATTGCGCAGGAAACACACCTTCCAACCAGATACGATTAAACACCCTGAGCAAATAACGAATGCTCTCATCGTTAAGGTGTTTAAGCATCTGGTTGTGAATATTATCCGGGCCAGGACACGTGTCCCTGCAGAGCGCCAGCGCTCCGCGGAGTTCCCACTCCGTAAAGGGCACGTTGTACTCCTCCGAAGCGCGGGAAGCAAAACTAAGATGGAAACGTTCCGCTTCACGCTTCAGGGCCACGAAGGCAGGGTCATAGTTATCGGAACCGGATATATCCGCAAAATACGAGGCTAGATGGTTTGCAACGCGATAAGGATCTGTAACCAATTCATTATCAATGGAAATTCCCGGTACAGTAGAAGATGTCTGAATTCCCGAAATGCGTCTTAGTTTAGTCCACACTTGAGAGGAGGGGGTATTTGCCGTAATAGAAGACACATACCGTTCCCAGGATTGTTTCTTACTCTGGCGAATAAGAATCCGTGCCTTGGCACGGAATTTCTTAAACGCCACCAAATTGGCCATGGTTGGACGCCGACGGAAGTGCTTATGAGCTCGACGACGGTCTCTTATTGCCGCTGCAATATCCTCTGTCCCCCAAGGGACGAGTTTGCGCCGAGGAGTCCCAGAAAAGGATGGAATGGACTCTTCGGCGGCAGCAAGAAGCACATCGGTGATGTGCTGTGCCTCGTCATCGACACTCCTGCAACCAAGATTAACGAACACAGCTCGTTCTTGAAACGAGGGCCAATTTGCCCGCTTAAGCACCCAACGACTGGGGAACTCCACGGGCTTCTGGTTCAGAAGTGTAAGAACGATCGGGAAATGGTCACTGTCATAGAGGTTGTCGTGTACATACCAACCAAATAGGGGGACCAGCGCACGGCTACACACACTCAAGTCAATGTGTGAGTACGTGCCGCGCGTAAGCTAAAATGTGTAGCTTCCCCTGTATTTAATAGACATAATCCATGCCTTGAATTAAACCCTCCACGTCCCTTCCTCTGGGGCTGGAAGATGGTGATCCCCAGTTGGGGTGATGAGAGTTGAAATCACCCACGAGTAGGAAAGGGACTGGAAGTTGATAAACAAGATCAAAAACGTCATTAATATCAAGGGGCTGGTTCGGTGGAAGGTACACGTTACATACAGTTGTCATAGCAGGCAAGGACACGCGAACTGCAATAGTTTCCAGAGGAGTCGCGAGTGGAAACTCCTCACTATAGCAGTCAGAGCGAACGAAGGTACAAACGCCCCCGGAAGCCCGGGCGGCGTCTTGTCGCTCTTTAGAGTATAGTCGGAAACCTCTCAGAACAGTCTCGTGATCAGGTCTGAGGTCCGTTTCCTGTAGGCAGATTATACTCGCTGCGTATTGGTGATGATGATGATAATTGTTGTTTTAAGGGGCCTAACATCGAGGTTATCGGCCCCTAATGATCTGGGTGATAGCGAAAATGATAATGAAATGGAAACCAGAACAAAATTATCGAAGACTGAAAATACGTACAAAAAGGAACTCGCATGGAAACAACTCACAATATGGTCCTACAAAAGGGAATTTAGAACGAAAAGTTGCACAAAAAGAATAGATTGAAAAAGACCCACAAAACGTAGGCGAGATTCAAAATACGTACAAAATGCAAAGTAGCGCCGAAATACTTACAAAATGCAACTGAAATTCAAAATACTTACAAAATGCAAATGAGATCGAAAGTACGTACAAAATGCAATTGAGGTGCAAAATACTTACAAAATGCAATTGAAATTGAAAATACACAATGCAATTCAGATTGAAATATCCCAGTTCCAATCCAAATTATTCACAAAGTGCAATTGAAATTCAAAATACTTACAAAATGCAATTGAAATTGAAAATGCTTACAAAATGTACGGTAGATTCAAACGACTCATGTGGATTGACAATACTTACAAAAAGCAATTTAGATTGAAAATACTTGACAAATGTAATTTAGATTCAAAATACCTACAAAATGCAATTGAGAATCAAAATATGTGCAAAATGCCCACCAAACAAAATGCAATTTAGATTCAAAATTCGTGCGAAATGCGGTTTTGGTTGAAAATACTTACAAAATGCAATTGAAATTCAAAATACTCACTAAAATGCCCTGACGCC
The DNA here is from genome assembly GCA_946902985.2 of Meconema thalassinum. NCBI lineage: Eukaryota > Metazoa > Arthropoda > Insecta > Orthoptera > Tettigoniidae > Meconema > Meconema thalassinum. Next base: position 508,969,461 of record OX336392.1, on the reverse strand, counting down.
TGCATTGAAAGACTTACTAAAAAGCAATTTAGATTGTCAATCTTTACAAAATGCAATTGAGGTTGAAAACAATCGCGAGATGTAATTTAGATCGAAGAGACTTACAAAATGCAACATAGATCAAAAATGCCTTTAAAAAATGGTAAAAGGGAATTTAGATACACGGTGATTCGAGTAACAAAACAGTGCGGGAATCTTAAAGAGAAAAGGAAATAGAAGGAAAAGAGGAGAGGAGAGGGGAGAGAGGAGAAGGTCCGCCCCAAAGGGAAGGGACAAAAAGGGGAAAACGGACCCAGCTCAGGAATCCCTCGGGGTCGCCAACGCCCGAACTCACCAGCCGTGAGCCCCTGAGGGTGTAGCATTATCGACGGTGCACCAGAAGTGGTGGGGCTACATACACCCTGCCTCCTTAAGGTTGATGATGATGATGATAATTGTTGTTTTAAGGGGCCTAACATCTAGGTTATCGGCCCCTGATGGTTTGGGTGATCGTGAAGATGAAAATGAAATGCGAACTTAAAACTAAAACTAAATACTAACCTACATACTAGAAGAAGAAATGGAAAACTTAAAGGAGAATAAGGCAAATAAAGGACAGGAGGAAAAGAAATGCCCTCAACCCTCGAAGAAGGCGGATTGAGGGACTTGGAAGGAAGGAGAGCCATGAAAGGCAGATAGGAAAGTGAAAGAGGAGAGGGTCCGCCCCAAAGGGAAAGGACAAAGAGGGAAAACGGACCCAGCTCAGGAATCCCTCGGGGTCGCCAACTCCCGAACTCACCAGCCGTGAGCCCCTGAGGGTGTAGCATTATCGAGGGTGCACCAGAAGTGGTGGGGCTACATACACCCTGCCTCCATAAGGGCCTAGATCACAAGGCAGGAGGTAAAAGGAAGAGAAAATGAAGGCTGACCCCTCGCAGAAGGAGGGTATCAGAAAAGATGAGACAAGGGCCAATTAAGGCGGGAAAGGAAGAGACTCCCTAGGCCTCGGATACCCTAATACCGTCGGGGTCAGAAGAGAACAAGAGTTGACCAAGTGAGGTCGACAGGAAAGAAGACAGAGAGGAGCCCGGCACAAGTAAGTGGAAGCAATGCCGGACTCAGCTGGGGCCCCGTGGTCGCCAACCCACGCCCACAAGATGTGAGCCCCTGGGGGAGGAAGATCTCATTAAGGAAGCTAACGATCGAAGCATGAGTGTGAGCGGGATTTCGTTGCTACACATATGGGACCAAGGCAAAAATACTCAAGAACGAAATTGCAAAACGAGCAATTGTCGAGGAACAGCCCGGAAGTTCGTGGAAGGAAGAAAGCATTCTTATTGTTACTGCTACCCTAGTCAGCTATCAGATCTAAGCATTACACATCCTGAGGTGGTGAAAGAGATCAAGACTGCTGTCACGTTCAGACTACAAACGATTTCCAATAGGGATGTAGCGGAAGAAAGTTCGCGCCATATAGCGCTCGTGTAGTACTGGGTAAGCGCAAGACGATCGTCTTATGTTTCTCCCAGTCAGCTGCGAGGAATGTATAAATTGTGAACGAGTTTTCTAAGCTAAAGTAAATTGTATCATCTCTAATTTTACTCCAAGACTATATTAATTAATTCTATAGGTATATCTCCTAATATATTATGGACGATTTTCAGCGTTTAAGCGTTAAACAGCTGCAAAATGAGCTACGGACTAGAGGCACTAAAACTAGCGGGAGGAAGGAAGAATTAATAGCCTACAGCGGTAATAACAAAATTCTAACACGCTTTATTAGTCAGCATGCTTTCTGTCCTAAAGATTACAATTACTAAAGTATTGTAGGCTTATATTGATAAATATATCTCCATAAGACTTAAATCACAAATAGAGATTTAAATATTCACTTGCTTCCCCTGCTTACAGACTTCGATTCATGTATTTTTTTTAGGTTGATAGTTTACATGAAACTATCGTGTTTTAAGGTAAACATAATCAAAGAAAGTTGATACCGGTATTGTGTACCTCGAAAATGCATCGCAACGTTTGGTTCTTATGAAAATTTGTCAATTTCACAATAAGAATCGTTCCCTTACCCCTGGGAAAGGACTTGGGGGTACAATTTTTAAAAGTTTGACAATCCCTGTGGTTCGGCCACGGTCTTGGCAAACCAGGTTTGTGTTTCCCTATTTGTTTCCACCCGGTGTGGTTGTACATATCTTTATTATTTGTCCTCATTCTATTTATTCATTGTCAAGTTTGTTTTGTTTATGTTGGTTAGTTGTCATGATTCATTTGTTTTGATTACATGTTGTATTCCAACTGCCGGTGTTTCCAGTGGGATATTTTTGCTTAGAAGATATTTTGGTATTCTAAGTTGGCCACTTTGATTCTTCTTCTTTCTCTTTGTATTCTCTTTGACTTGTCTTTGAACTTTCTGCAGTGATTGGCTGCTTTCAGCCTATCAAAGGCCTCCTTGCTGTTTGTAGCGACCAATCACGTGTTTCTTCTTCGTCTTTAAGCATGTAGCCATGACAGAATGTTGTGCTTTGATACTGGTTGTGATCTATCGACGAATATCCAGTTAATCACTTCTGTAATTGGTGCTATCTTCATAGTAACCGTGCTTAGTGATCATATCCTGCACATGATTCATATTTTTTGTTAGGACAGTGACATTTTGGTGATTTTCGGTCTCATCAGACCATGCTTGTTGTTATCGCTACGCGCCATGTTGACGAATCCTTCAATCCGCGGCGTCGGATAGTTTGTTGTAACATGTTTAATTCTGATCCTCACCTATTGCCTAACAATTTGTCATCACGCGTATGAATATGATTTTGTTTCGTGTGATAAGTAATTCATCGTTTGTCTTGAGGCATGTGCTACAAGGCCATGCACTATCTTCTTGCACCATCACTGAAATGGAGGTTGACACTGGGCTCAACTACTTTACTATTGTGACAATACCGTGCGATTGGCATATCCCGGTATTTGTATGACAGCAACTACTTTGACTTCCTGCGTTTCACACATAATTTGTTTTTTTAACAATTCATTTTTGGGCTTACAGTATCGGCGCATCACTGTAAGTCAGTCCTGGTTCGACGACACATTCTCGTTCCATGCGACCTGTTTTCATTATTTGTTGCAACTCCACTTGCGTTGCATGTTTAAACTATACCATTCTTTGGAACCGCCTTGTATAGCATGCCGTTCCTTGATGTATTGATCTGCAGCTACGTTCAAGACAATTTATGTGTTTTAGGCTCAAGCCCTACGTGTGTTAATTTCCATGCGAGTGTTTCAATTGTGTAAATTTGTGCCAGTGTTTCTCATATATTTGTGTGCCACCTTTGAATATTTATTTTATGTGCCACCTATTTGATAATATATCTTATTATTAGTAATTGTTTGTGTTGTGTCCTTTATGCCTTCCTGGACCTCCTTACTTGGTGACAATGATATTGTCTGGTCCTCCACATGTTTTCTAAATTGTTATGCGACCTTTTATAAAGTCAACCCTTTTTATCATTACATCTTTATCTAATGCTTTGGCCAACAAACCCTTATACATGTCCGCTATTACCAGGATACTCTTGGTGGGTTGTTGACTTCCCGCGTTGGCCAATACATTATTGGGTCCTCTCCGGGCCGGATATTGAGCTGTTTACTACTTTGAATTATTAAGCATTGTTTTGGCCATGTTGGGCCCTTGTGTCTTAGTATTTCACCAGGAAGGCCATAATTTTAACATTGTATACGTTCCCATTAACTTCCCTAGGACACAATACAGCATTCTATGTTCAGATGTTTGTTTACAACTTAATCGAGACCATTGTCTCAGTGTTTATTTTTTGTGTTAGTTAGTTGGTTGTGTTAGTTAGGTGTGCAACTCTGGTAATTACATCTAGGCGGGCAATCCTAAAGTTATTATGGAGGAGCGAGCTTTAGTTAGGAAGCGTGCAGTCGCTAAGGGCATGCTTACCTCACAAGAAAAAGTAATTAGCAACTTTCAGGACATTACAGAAGAGCAATATCAAATGTTAGTGTTACGCAAACACAAATGCGAGGAAATTTATAAACAATATAACGAAGCGCAAGTCGCTTTAGAGGATATTACAGACAATATCGACGAAGAAACAGCCGAACGTTGTGATTTCGAAGATAAGTATTTTGATGATGATGATGATAATTGTTGTTTAAGGGGCCTAACATCTAGGTTATCGGCCCCAGATGGTTTGGGTGATATTGAAGATGAAAAATGAAAAGCGAACTTAAAACTAAAACTAACTAATAACCTACATACTAGAAGAAGAAATGGAAAACTAAAGGAGAATAAGGCAGATAAAAGGACAGAAGGGAAAAAAATGCCCTCAACCCTCGGAGAAGGCGGATTGAGGGACTTGGAAGGAAGGAGAGCCATGAAAGGCATATAGGAAAGTGAAAGAGGAGAGGGTCCGCCCCAAAGGTAAGGGACAAAAGGGGAAAACGGACCCAGCTCAGGAAACCCTCGGGGTCGCCAACTCCCGAACTCACCAGCCGTGAGCCCCTGAGGGTGTAGCATTATCTAGGGTGCACCAGAAGTGGTGGGGCTACATACACCCTGCCTCCTTAAGGGCCTAGAGCACAAGGCAGAAGGTAAAAGGAAGAGAAAAAGAAGGCTGACCCCTCGCAGAAGGAGGGTATCAGAAAAGATGAGACAAGGGCCAATTAAGGCGGGAAAGGAAGAGACTCCCTAGGCCTCGGATACCCTAATACCGTCGGGGTCGGAAGAGAACAAGAGTTGACCAAGTGAGGTCGACAGGAAAGAAGAAAGATAGGAGCCCGGCACAAGTAAGTGAAAGCAATTCCGGACTCAGCTGGGGCCCCGTGGTCGCCAACCCATGCCCACAAGATGTGAGCCCCTGGGGGGATAAGTATTTTGAGTTGATGGTTAAAATTAAACTACATTGTGACAATTTCAAAAAATCCAACACTACAGACAGTGATAACCCTTTGAATAATTTGCAGAGTGCACAATTTTCTAATGCTAACGTAGCTGCAGCGCATATAAAGTTGCCTGAAATTCAAATTCCGCAGTTCAGTGGCGATTTCACAGACTGGCTGAATTTCAGAGATAGCTTCAAGGCCATAGTAATTGATAACCATGCTCTTTCTGATGTTGTTAAGTTCTACTACCTTAATTCTAGTCTTAGTGGCGAGGCTAAGCTCCTCCTAAAGAACATTACTGTGTCTCAGATGATAACTTTATGGTCGCATGGAACTTGCTGACAACTCGATACAATAACATTAGGCTCATAGCGCACAACCATGTCACCAAGCTTTTCAAGCCCCCCGCATACGGTAATGATTCAGTGTCCTTGCGTGCCATCATCGACCACTTTGTTTCTCATGTCAATGCGTTAGAAGCTTTGGACTTTAACGGGGTCCTCCTTCAAGACCTGTTATTGTCACATTTTATATTGGAGCTACTAGATAATGATGATGATGATAATTGTTGTTTTAAGGGGCCTAACATCTAGGTTATCGGCCCCTAATGATCTGGGTGATAGCGAAGATGATAATGAAACGGAAACCAGAACGAAAATTAAGTGAGACGGAAAATACTTACAAAAAGGAACTCGGATTGAAACGACTCACAAAATGTTCTTACAAAAGGGAATTTAGAACGAAAAGATTCACAAAAGGAATAGATTGAAAAATACCCACAAAATGAAGGCTAGGTTCAAAATACGTACAAAATGCAATGTAGCGTCGAAATACTTACAAAATGCAACTGAAATTCAAAATACTTACAAAATGCAAATGAGATCGAAAATACGTACAAAATGCAATTGAGGTTCAAAATACTTACAAAATGCAATTGAAATTGAAAATACACAATGCAATTCAGATTGAAATAGGGCTTATCCCAGTTCCAATCCAAATTATTCACAAAGTGCAATCGAAATTCAAAATACTTACAAAATGCAATTGAAATTGAAAATGCTTACAAAATGTACGGTGATTCCAACGACTCATGTGGATTGACAATACTTACAAAAAGCAATTTAGATTGAAAATACTTGACAAAATGTAATTTAGATTCAAAATACCCACAAAATGCAATTGAGAATCAAAATATGTGCAAAATGCCCCCAAACAAAATGCAATTTAGATTCAAAATTCGTGCGAAATGCGGTTTTGGTTGAAAATACTTACAAAATGCAATTGAAATTCAAAATACTCACTAAAAGGCCCGGGCAAATGCATTGAAAGACTTACTAAAAAGCAATTTAGATTGTCAATCTTTACAAAATGCAATTGAGGTTGAAAACAATCGCGAGATGTAATTTAGATCGAAAAAACTTACAAAATGCAACATCGATCAAAAATGCCTTAAAAATCGATAAAAGGGAATTTAGATACACGGTGATTCGAGTAACAAAAACAGTGCGGGAATCTTAAAGAGAAAAGGAAATAGAAGGAAAAGAGGAGAGGGGAGGGGAGAGAGGAGAAGGTCCGCCCCAAAGGGAAGGGACAAAAGGGGAAAACGGACCCAGCTCAGGATCCCTCGGGGTCGCCAACGCCCGAACTCACCAGCCGTGAGCCCCTGAGGGTGTAGCATTATCGACGGTGCACCAGAAGTGGTGGGGCTACATACACCCTGCCTCCTTAAGGGCCTTGAGCACAAGGCAGGAGGTAAAAGGAAAAGAACAAGAAGGCTGACCCCTCACAGAAGGAGGGTATCAGGAAAGATGAGACAAGGGCCAATTAAGGCGGGAAAGGAAGAGACTCCCTAGGCCTCGGATACCCTAATACCGTCGGGGTCGGAAGAGAACAAGAGTTGACCAAGGAAGGTCGACAGGAAAGAAGAAAGAGAGGAGCCCGGCACAAGTAAGTGGAAGCAATGCCGGACTCAGCTGGGGCCCCGTGGTCGCCAACCCACAACCCACTAGATGTGAGCCCCTGGGGGGGTACTAGATAATGATAGCATCCGTGAATGGGAGAATCATGTTGATTCTGGGAGAATTCCCACTCTCCAGGACTTGGTTAGCTTCTTAGAGAAAAAATGCAAGGTACTGGAAATAACTGAAAGGAATGGGTCCAGGCCTGCATTACATACTGCTGTAACCAAACTTAAAGCTGAAGGTCATTCGCCTCAGAAACCCATGTTAACTACTACCCAATTTCGTTGTACATATTGTAGGAGCATTGATCACCAATTGTCGAAATGTGGTATCTTTGAATATCTATGACTTTAGTCATTTTTCCAAGTTTTCCCGTATTGATTTTGATAAGTTATGCAAATGTCCACTTTACAATACAAAATTATGTTGCTGTTATTTAATCACAATAGTGTAAATAAGACCAATAAATTCATCAAATCGGGAGTGTACAAACTAAAATGTAAGGATTGCGATTCCACCTATTTTGGACAAACGGGTAGAGCGTTCAACGTAAGATACGGGGAACATACCAGTGCGTTGAAATATAACAAGTTCTCGGCCATGGCGAACTACATGGACGAGAAAAAACATAATTTCAGTTCGATAGATAAGGATTTGGAAATTGTACATATTGTTAATAAAAGTAAAAAAAAACTTAATGTGTTAGAGAACATAGAAATTTATATCGCCCAAAAAACAGACCCTGTAAATAACTTGAACGAATTAACTTTCAACGACAACATATTATTTAACACGATCTCGAAATTGAGGCGAAGAGACCGACATAAACAGGAAGCGGCTCGCCCTCCTCCATAACGTAGGGTTCTGACGTACGCTATGCCTCCCCTTCCGCGACCGTTGACCTCACACTTGCAGTATCAAGTCAACCAGTGATTAAAGGCAGAACAACAAGACGGACACATGTGTGATATCTATTTCAAGTCGTGAGGGGACAGTTCATGGTCTCCAAACTGCGGTTGTTGAAAACATTTTGCAAAGCACTATATAAACTACTTCAGATTACCTGTTTCTACATGACAGATTTAGGCACGATCCTTTTTCAAGATGCTCGTATAATGGGGTCCCCTGTTTGAAAATGGATCAACAAGAATGTGGCCCACGTTTCGAAATTTTGTACATTAAAAAAAAATCTTTAAGCATTTTATATTCATGTGTTTTAATCATCTTGACGATGTAAACATGTTTTACAATTTTTTATGAGAGACCAAACATTAGACTGTGTTAGGAGAATTTTTTAGTGATTTTGACTGAAGAAGGATCACAGAGCCGAAACATGTCTCAAAATGTATATTGACATCAAGTGATATATAAAAACATAATTTTGTATTGTAAAGTGGACATTTGCATAACTTATGTGGTACCTTTATTAAACTTTCGTCCACAGCCAAATGGGATTTTGTCAGGTCTCGAAAATTATGTCACAATTGTTTGCGTAATTTCGAGCCTAATCATCAATGTTCGAAGTACTCTTGTAACACTTGTTCCCGAAAACACCACACTCTTCTTCACTATGAACCCTCCAGTGGCACTGGTAATGATGCTTCTCAAGCTCATGCTAACGTGGTAAACACGAGTTGCAGTAACGTCGCTCGTGACAATCAATCTTCAAAGATGCTATTACCCACTGCCAAGTTGAATATATTAGCTGGCAATGGCTTACGTGTACCTGTCACTGCACTACTTGACTCTGCATCAGATTGTAACTTAATTTCGTTACACTTAATTAAGAAATTAAGACTCCACACCAAACCTATGAAGGTACACATTCGCGGTGTTGGTCAAAATCAAAGCACTGCTACTGTTGTTGCTGATGTGAACGTTTTTGCCTGTGCTACTAATTGGTCTGCTAAGCTTGAATGTCTCGTGGTTCCCGATATTGCACTTGAGCTACCCGCTGCTGGTTTCGACACCTCTGAATGGAACATTCCATCACATATTGATTTAGCTGATCCTGATTTCAATTGCACTAAATCTATTGACCTTGTTCTTGGTGCAGAATATTTCTTTGACCTGTTATGTCCTGGTAAAATCATAACAGTTGGTGATTTGCCCATCATTCAAAATACCTCTGTGGGTTGGGTGTTTTCTGCGAGGCTGCCCAGTGCAAGCACCTCGCAACCATCGCACGTGGTATCAGCACTTACACTCTCACGCCCTCATGTAGAACAACAGCTGGAAGCGTTTTGGAACGTTGAAGAAGTTGAAAACCCAGTGTTGTCTGTTGACGAATCCATATGTGAAGAACACTTTGTTGCTACTACCACTCGCCAAGACGATGGTAGATTTGTGGTTAGACTCCCTCGCAAGGTAGACTCGGAGCCTCTAGGTGCCTCTCGCTACGCTACACTAAATCGTTTTCACTCTCTCGAAAGACGTTTGGCTCGTAACCCTGAGTTAAGGTTAGAATACACTGAATTCATGCATGAATATCTAGCCTTAAGCCATATGCAAGTCGCTTCCCACCCGATTGATGGTGAAGCTTACTACATTCCCCATCATCCTGTTTTCAAGCCGCACAGTACTTCTACAAAGCTCAGTGTGGTATTTTATGCTTCGATGGTTACTACGTATGGGTGCTCCCTTAATGATACCTTGTTGGTGGGCCCTGTAATTCAGCAGGATTTGTTCTCTATTTTGCTTCGGTTCCGTACTCACTTGATAGCGTTTGCAGCTGATCTGAGTAAAATGTACAGACAGATTCTTGTAGATCACAAAGATCGTGACTTACAGAGAATATTTTGGAGAGACTCTCCTTCAGACCCAATAGTAGAATATCAATTAAACACCGTTACATATGGTACTGCCCCAGCTTCCTTCTTAGCCACTCGTGTGCTAAAGGAGCTCGCCCGCACTGATGGCACAGATTTTCCAGCTGCCACTCAGATTGTTTTAAACGACTTCTATGTTGATGATTGTATCTCGGGATGTGATTCCGAGCATGACGCACTCATTCTGTATGATGAATTGACCCTTCTTTTCAGGTTAGGTGGTTTCGAACTGTGTAAGTGGAGTTCAAACTCCATGACTCTATTAGATAACATTCCTCTTGATCATCAAGAGAAACAACAACTCCGTAGTTTCGGCGATGGTGAAGAAACAGTCGCCAGAACGCTAGGACTTTATTGGCAACCTATCGATGACTTATTGCGGATTCAGTCACCTATCGTGAACTGTGACACTTCAATTACCTTTACTAAGCGTTCATTTTTGTCCATTGTTGCCTCTATCTTTGACCCCTTGGGTTTAGTGTCACCTATTGTGGTTGCTTGTAAGATTCTCTTCCAAGATTTGTGGATTCACAAACTCGGTTGGGATGACCCCCTTCCAATGGAAATCGCGCAAGCTTGGCTGAATGAATGAAAATCCACAGCCTGCTTCCAGTCTCCGACCGGGTCAGGAATGGAATGAATGAAGCCCCCATCTAGCGGCGAGGATATGAACTGTGCCGGCTGCCGAGGCCTGACGCACTCCTCTGGGGCAATGATTAAATGAATGACAGATGAAATGAAATGATAGTGGAGAGTGTTGCTGGAATGAAATTTTGACAGGGAAAACCGGAGTACCCGGAGAAAAACCTGTCTGCCTCCGTTTTGTCCAGCACAGATCTCACATGGAGTGACCGGGATTTGAACCACGGACCCAGCGGTGAGAGGCCCCCCTCAAAATGGAAAACCTTTGTAGCCAATAGAGTTGCTGAAATACAAAAGCTTACTGTCCACTGCGCCTGGAAACATGTCTCTTCCCGTGACAATCCAGCCGACATAATTTCCCGAGGCTGTATGCCCTCGGAATTGAAAAATAATCAGCTATGGTGGTATGGTCCAGCATGGTTGAAGGCCTTTACAAGCTCCAGTACTTTAGATATCTTTGACACTCCTGTGTCCGAATTGCCTGAGTGTAGAATTTCGTGTGCCTGTTGACATTGATTTTTTAAACAATTTTTCTTCCTACACGAGATTGTTGAGGGTCATAGCCTACTGTATTAGGTTTGTCTCTAATTGTAGAAATACCACTAGGATCAGTGGTCCACTCACTGCCATTGAAATTGATGTTGCACTACTTACATGTGTGACAATGATTCAAGCTCAGTGCTACTCTACTGAACTTGCTGCTCTAATGAAGAATGAGCAAGTGCCATCCACTTCCACCATCAGCAATTTGCACCCTTTGCTTCACTTTGATGACACTATTCGTGTGGGAGGCCGTTTGGAATTGGCCGACCTCCCATTTGATACAAAACACCAGATACTTTTGCCCAATGACCATCATTTCACTAAAGTCCTGGTCAGACATACCCATTTAAAGTTGCTTCATGGCGGGGTCCAGGTTGTGATTGCGACTATCCGACAACGCTTCTGGATACCTTCACTACGAAAACTTGTTCGTAGCCTATCTCGCTCTTGTGTTACTTGCGTGCGCTACGCTGCACGTCCTTCTGAACAGTTAATGGGTCAACTCCCAGCTGTTCGCCTCCATCAAACCTTTCCCTTTAATCACGTTGGTGTTGATTACTGTGGTCCATTTACTATCAGGTACGGTGGCCACAGGTCAAAGGTCACTACTAAGGCCTACATCGCAATGTTCGTTTGTATGGTTACGAAGGCTGTGCACACTGAAGTCGTCACTTCCCTCTCCAGTCATGCTTTCGTTGTAGCTTTTACTCGCTTCTGCAGTAGAAGGGGTGTTCCCGCTCAAGTGTATTCCGACAATGGTACCAACGTTCAAGGCGCACAGTCTGACCTTGCTAATCTTGGTTCGTTGCTCTCCTCTGCAGATTTTCAATCTGTTGTTCAAGATTCTACCTCATCGCTACTAATTCAGTGGCACTTTGTTCCTCCTAGTTCTCCGCATTTTGGTGGAATTTGGGAGGCAAACATCAAATCTTTGAAATCTCATTTAATAAGAATCATGAAGGCTCAAGTAATTACGTATGAAGAATTGACCACTCTCGTGGTGCAAATTGAAGCTATTCGAAATTCTAGACCCATTTCGCCTATGACTGAGGATCCTACTGACTTGTGCTATCTCTCGCTAGGTCACTTTCTGGTTGGACGACCTTTGAATGCCTTGCCCATTCCTGACGTTTCTGAAGTGCCCATCAATAGGTTGTCTAGAAGGCAATTACTTCAACAGATTATGACTTCATTGTGGCGTAAATGGTCCACAGATCATTTACTCTCCCTTCAACAACGTCACAAGTGGAACCGTGTGTCTCCTAACCTCAAGGTTGGCACGCTTGTGCTTATTATGGATGACAATGTTTCTCCTACTTACTGCCGACTTGGACGCATTCTTGAGGTTCACTGTGGTAAGGACGGCCTAGCTCGTGTGGTCTCTCTACATACCACCTCTGGACTCTCAAAACGTCCCATCGTCAAGGTGTCTCCCTTGTTGCCGCAGAACTAAACCCTCTTGTATTTCATAAACAACCTGCCTGTTGTTTCTGTGCGGGCAATATGGTTCGGCCACGGTCTTGGCAAACCAGTTTTGTGTTTCCCTATTTGTTTCCATTCTGTGTGGTTGTACATATCTTTATTATTTGTCCTCATTGTATTTATTCATTGTCAAGTTTGTTTTGTTTATGTTGGTTAGTTGTCATGATGATGATGATGATGATAATTGTTGTTTTAAGGGGCCTAACATCGAGGTTATCGGCCCCTAATGATCTGGGTGATAGCGAAAATGATAATGAAATGGAAACCAGAACAAAATTATCTCAGAGGGAAAATACGTAAAAAAGGAACTCACAATATGGTCTTACAAAAGGGAATTTAGAACGAAAAGAGTCACAAAAAGAATACATGGAAAAATACCCACAAAACGTAGGCTAGATTCAAAATACGTACAAAATGCAATGTAGCGTCGAAATACTTACAAAATGCAACTGAAATTCAAAATACTTACAAAATGCAAATGAGATCGAAAACACGTACAAAATGCAATTGAGGGTCAAGATACTTACAAAATGCAATTGAAATTGAAAATACACAATGCAATTCAGATTGAAATAGGCCCTATCCCAGTTCCAATCCAAATTATTCACAAAGTGCAATTGAAATTCAAAATACTTACAAAATGCAATTGAAGTTGAAAATGCTTACAAAATGTACGGTGATTCTAACGACTCATGTGGATTGACAATACTTACAAAATGCAATTTAGATTGAAAATACTTGACAAAATGTAATTTAGATTCAAAATACCCACAAAATGCAATTGAGAATCAAATATGTGCAAAATGCCCACCAAACAAAATGCAATTTAGATTCAAAATTCGTGCGAAATGCGGCGTTGATTGAAAATTCTTACAAAATGCAATTGAAATTCAAAATACTCACTAAAAGGCCCGGGCACATGCATTGAAAGACTTACTAAAAAGCAATTTAGATTGTCAATCTTTACAAAATGCAATTGAGGTTGAAAACAATCGCGAGATGTAATTTAGATAGAAAAACTTACAAAATGCAACGTAGATCAAAAATGCCATAAAAATCGCTAAAAGGGAATTTAGTTACACGGTGAATCACGTAACAAAAACAGTGCGGGAATCTTAAAGAGAAAAGGAAATATAAGGAAAAGAGGAGAGGGAGAGGAGAGGGGAGAGGTGATGATGATGATAATTGTTGCTTTAAGGGGCCTAACATCGTGGTTATCGGCCCCGGATGAAATGAAATGGCGTGAAATGAAAGGATGAAGATAAAAGGCAGCTCACAGCTATGGAAGAATTGAAAATGGTTTAGATAAAATAGACGGTGAGCCCCAACAACTATGCCTTATGTAGCAGGGAAAATACTTACAAAAAGGAACTCAGATTGAAACTACTCACCAAATGGAGAGCGGTAATACGTACATATGGGAATTTGGAACGAAAATACTCACAAAAGGAATAGATTGAAAAATACGCACAAAATGTAGGTTAAGTCCAAAATACTTACAAAATGCAACGTAGAGTCGAAAAACCTACAAAATGCATGTGAAATCAAAATACTTACAAAAAGCAAATGAGATTGAAAATACGCACGAAATGTAATGGAGATTCAAAATACCCACAAAAATGCAATTGAAACTTAACTACTTGAACAAAGCGGGGTAGGTTGAAAATACAAAATGCAATTGAAATTCAAAAAACTCACAAAAGCCCCGACCCAGATATTGAAAGACTTACTAAAAAGCAATTTAGATTGTCAATCCTTACAAAATGCAATTGAGATTGAAAAACACTCACAAAATGCAATCTAGATAGAAAAGACGTACAAAATGGAACGTTGTTTAAAAGTACCTACAAAAAAAATCGCTAAAAGGGGATTTAGATACACGGGGAACCAAGTAACAAAAACAGTGCGGGAATCTGGAAGAGAAAAGGAAATATAAGGAAAAGAGAAGAGGGGAGGGGAGAGGGTCCGCCCCAAAGGAAAGGGACAAAAGGGGAAAACGGACCCAGCTCAGGAATCCCTCGGGGTCGCCAACTCCCTAACTCACCAGCCGTGAGCCCCTGAGGGTGTAGCATTATCTAGGGTGCACCAAAAGTGGTGGGGCTACATGCACCCTGCCTCCTTAAGGGCCTAGAGCACAAGGCAGGAGATAACATGAAAAGAAAAAGAAGGCTGACCCCTCGCAGAAGGAGGGAATCAGAAAAGATGAGACAAGGGCCAATTAAGGCGGGAAAGGAAGAGACTCCCTAGGCCTCGGATACCCTAATACCGTCGGGGTCGGAAGAGAACAAGAGTTGACCAAGTGAGGTCGACAGGAAAGAAGACAGAGAGGAGCCCGGCACAAGTAAGTGGAAGCAATGCCGGACTCAGCTGGGGACCCGTGGTCGCCGAATGGCAGATAGGAAAGTGAATGAGGAGAGGGTCCGCCCCAAAGGTACGCGCAAAAAGGGAAAACGGACCCAGCTCAGGAATCCCTCGGGGTCGCCAACTCCCGAACTCACCAGCCGAGAGCCCCTGAGGGTGTAGCAGTATCTAGGGTGCACCTGAAGTGGTGGGGCTACATACACCCTGCCTCCTTAAGGGCCTTGAGCACAAGACAGGAGGTAAAAGGAAAACAAAAAGAAAGCTGACCCCTCACAGAAGGAGGGTATCAGGAAAGATGAGACAAGGGCCAATTAAGGCGGGAAAGGGAGCACCGGCAGTCTACCGGCCGACTCACCCATCCCCTTTGAAGGACGCAGTCATTCCAGACCTGGTAACCAATCTTATGATAGAGGAATTCCCACCAAACCACGCCTTCCCTGTCTTTTTCGTCAAGAAGGGGGATGGTTCGGCGAGGATTATATACGATCTCATCGCCTGAACCGAGTATTTTCGCACACCTCGCTTCACCCTCCAGAATGCTGCGGAAGACGTAGCCAGCATCCCTGGAGAGGATGCCGCCATTTAGCTGGACCTGCCCAGCGGATTCTTCTGACTGCCTCTTCGTCCTAGAAACATATTCAACTATGGCATTAGGTACCGCCACAAGTCCTATGTCAGGAGACGTCTGCCTGTGGGGCACGCCTTGGCGCCCAGCATAATGCAGCGCTGGGCGGTCACCGTAGCAGAACTGATCCAAGCTGAATTTAATGGAGTCCGACTTATACCGTACATGGATAAGTGGCTCGTACATGAACGGGAGATACCTGTCACCGACATACAACTCTACTCAGAAGTCATTTTATATCCTGGAAAAGTGCATTCTCCAGCCAACCAGGGTAACCTAGTAACTTTGAATAACCATCCAATTCAATGTGGTTCATCGTGCCGAGACATACGGTGAATTAATTGTGTTGTTTTAAGCGGGAAAAATTCTTCACCAGGTGTGGGTTGTTTTCTGGAGGCTTATCGCGAAGGCTAGTCGGGATCTCCGGTGACTCTGTGTGGATACGGGGCCTAGTATAGCCCTAGTGATAGCTGCGATATTAGTTATTGATGGAGTGGATGTGGTTCCAGGCCCTGTCACTTCAAATGTGAATCAGGCAAATGATCCAGTTGCAACTTGAAAGTGTTCTACGTGCACTAAAACACTGAAGAACGGTATCGAGTGTGGACAATGTGAGAAATGGTTTCACTTAGGTTGTATTAAGGTCAAGAAGGAGGATTGTGATGTCGGGAATTGGTTTAGTAAAGCATGTGATACGCCGGACTGTTACAGGGTGCAAATCAAAGCAACGGATCAAATAATACAGGAACTTGGAACAAAGCTTCGTGAATCAGAAAAAACGGTGAAGGATGTGAATTAACAGCTTTCTGGGTTCACTGTGGAAGAGGATACGAACCTGCAACCTTGGGTTCGGCAAGCCAGAACGTTACCACTGAGCCACGCAGCCCGTTGTAATATGTCAGTGTTGGTGTCACTGGCGAGTCGGAGTGTGGGATGTTGCCCGTTCGATTCCAGTGCAGGTTGTATATAGGGCTTACTCGAGTCTGTGCACTCCGGCTTTAAATGCCAGGAATTGAAGAATTTGCCGTCTCAAACGAAAATAAAAGTTGGAAAAATGGACGAAGAATGAAATGATCCGCGAATGTCATACTGAAGCTCTCCTCCTTCAAACTACTAGGTGTAGAAGTCCTATGTCTCTTTCATGTGTTCAAATCAGCCGTGGAGGACTATCACATACTGCATTTTCGTGGGTTAAATCCCAAGTACGGGGAGATGAGTTACTTGGAAGATATCATCAAGGAAGCTAAGGATCAAAACATAAGGGTGATGCTGGATTTCGCCATTCAAGTGACCAAGAAATCTGGTTCGTCAAATCGAAAGACTGCGAAACGCCCTATGATCCATACTATATATGGGACCAAGGTAATGATACTCAAGAACGAAATTGCAAAACGTGCAATGGGAAAGGAACTGCCTGGAAGTTTGTGGAAGGAAGAAAGTATTCTTATTGTTACTGCTACCAAAGTCAGCTGCCAGAACTAAGCATTAAACATCCTGAGGTGGTGAAAGAGATCAAGACTGCTGTCACGTTATGGCTACAGAAAGTTGCAGACGGTTTCCAATTGGTCCGGTTCTGCAGAAATTATCCTGAATGCTCCTTGGATAGCATGTGTGTGGTTATACCTATGCGCGAATCACTGTATGAGTACAACAAAGATACTGGAAATGAAACCAAACTTCTGTTCGAGGATTTTCCTGCCGGCAACCCACACGTTATAAAGCTTCGTTTGTCGCAAAGTGGCACGACCTAGTGATGGTTCACTGGTGGCAAAAATGGATGCCCGAGCTCGAACAAGCGGTCGTACAGGTCATGCTAGCTAAGCCTGAGTATATAGATTCCTTACTCACGTCCTATGAACTCCAATCCTACACGGGCAAATTTGACCAAGATGCTCTGAAAAACCCGACATACGAATACATCACACTGGACAATGCCACCTCCGCAGTCTCATCGGAACTGAACCTCTACCAGCAGGTAATAGAACTGTAATAGAAAACTACCTTCAAGTCAGGCCAATACGTGATGTGGTGTTTATAATAGGCAATTGGGATTCTGAAGGAAGAGTTCTAACCCTGTTCATCCCTGGGTGTGACGACGACTTGATATCACAGGAAACAGCAGATGGCACTGGTGAATTCATAAATTAAAGACAGCATAGTTAAAATGGGAAAGACCAAGAGAACTGTTTGGCAAAGCGTTGGAACTGGTGGTGGATTCTGAACGACATGTACCATTCTATGACTGTCCTGCATTTAGTGATTCCAAAAGTGCAGCCTCGAATATAATTGATAATGATTATAATTGTCGTTTTCAGGGGCCGAACATTTAGGTTATCGGCCTATAATGGTTTTAGGAAGAAAGGAAATGCCCTCAACCCTCGAAGAATGAGGATTGAAGGACTTGGAAGCAAGGAGAGCCAAGGAAGGCAAATAGAAAAGGGGTAAGGGGAGAGGGCTCGCCCCAAGGTCAGAGGAAAGATGGGACAAAACAGACCCAGCTCAGGAATCCCACGGGGTCGCCAACTCCCAAACTCACCAGCCGTGAGCCCTTGAGGGTGTAGCACTATCCAGGGTGCACCAGAAATGGTGGGGCTACATACACCCTGACTCCTTAAGGGCCTTGAGCAGAGGGCAGGAGAAGTAGATGATGATAATTGTTGTTTTAAGGGGCCTAACATCAAGGTTATCGGCCCCTAATGGTTTGGGTGATCGTGAAAATGATAATGAAATGTAAACTAAAACTAACTACTTACTTATATACTAGAAGAAGAACGGGAAATCAAAAGGCAAATAATGGACAGGAGGAAAAGAAATGCCCTCAAGCCTCGAAGAATACGGATTGAGGGGCTCTGAAAGAAGGAGAGAAGGCAGGAGATAACATGAAAATAAAAAGAAGGCTGACCCCTCGCAGAAGGAGGGTATCAGGAAAGATGAGACAAGGGCCAATTAAGGCGGGAAAGTCAAAGACTCCATAGGCCTCGGTTACCCTAATACTGTCGGGGTCGGAAAAGTATAAGAGTTGACCAAGGGAGGTCGATAGAAAAGATGACCGAAAGGAGCCCGGCACAAGGAAGTGGAAGTAATGCCGAACTCAGCTTGGGCCCCGTGGTCGCCAATCCACGTCCCACTAGTCGAGAGCCCCTGGAGGGTCCTATATAACTACAAGCTACCTTAGTTATTGGCTCTGCTGAAATTGGTTTTTACGCTCAGTTTTGTTTGGTAACGCGATGGGCTATTTTTGGGGTTATGTGTTGCATTTGTATGTTGTGAATATTTTATGGAGTTTTGTGAGCTCAGTGGGTTTAGGTAATTGATATTTTATTCTACTTCGTCTCGAGTCATGAGCATTATGTTTTGAGCGAACTTGCCCCGTCGGAGATGAGTGAGGTGGTTGCTATTTAAAGTTTAGTTGGTTAATTTGGGATTTCTTTTCAGCCCCTCTTAACAAAAAGCTGAGTCACCGAGGTCAGCTTCCCTGTTGTTACGTGGCGCGTTCATTTCATTGCTTTTGGTCAATTGTATTTTATTTTACCTGGGTACATTTTTATTGTCATCCTTTTGGTAACTGGTAGATTAATTCGATTAAGATAATGATTACCTCTTCTATCTGTTTAACTTGGATTCATTGTAATGCCGGCGTGACCAAGCTTTCTTACTCGTGTGCGTAAGTTTTCTCCCTGTCTGACCTCTGCGAGGAAGTTAGAAGTGGCTGTGCCAACTTTCTATTAGTCTTAAATAAGGCGGAAGTGCTCAATTTTCCTGTCTGGGATTCATTTCCCAGAAGTAAAATTGCATCTGAACCCTGTATCCAGAAGTGACCCAATCCTTGTATCAGCTCGAGACTGGGGATCTTCGTTCCCTTTGGGGAAGCTGCAATGACCCGAAGTGACTCGATTGGGATGATAACGTGCCTACTTCCCAACATCTTGCTGTCATTTTTCTCCTCCTTGTTATGTGTTTCAGTCGGGGTCCAGGGTAAGCGGAGCTCTCTCTCACCGCGGAACCTGCGGCCTTGGCCTGGCTTTGCCGTACATCATGTACGTGTCCAACATCTGGTGATTGTGTGTCCGATGACTGCTGGCGGTACTGATGATTCCACCTATCCATGCCGTCAATTTGGTCCTGGCAGAAAAACACTGACATGAGGAAGGCTGTTCTGTGAGTTCTGTGCATGTAAAAGTGTATGAACTTTTTCAAAAAATGCTTTCGATATCTAGAATTATGGACAAGGTCAGGTAGTCTCCTCAAACCTCTCCACGTCTGATTTGGGGGAGCGAGGACAGTGCTGCTCGTTAGCGCCACATTGGCCCTTATATTCTCAACTGCAATAATGCATCAAGCGTGGGGATCTATCTGGGTACTCATGTGCTTATAATATTGTCTCGGATTGGATTTGGGAGGAGGTACACGTTGCTAACGGGCCTCGGTGCCACCACGCAGCCGTCTCTACTGAAGGTACTGAGTTGTAATCATTACTTGATCATCATCATCTTTTACCGCATTAAACGGGCCTTTGAGGCCTACAGCAGGAGGACAGTAGGAAAAGAAAATTTTACAAATATTAAAAAATAAATAACACAAAAGATGATGATGAAGGTGATAATTGTTGTTTTAAGGGGCCTAACATCTAGGTTATCGGCCCCTTATGATCTGGGTGATAGCGAAAATGACAATGAAGTGGAAACCAGAACGAAAATTCAGTGAAAAGGAAAATACTACTCAAAACTACTCACAAAATGGAGAGCGGTAATACTTACAAAAGGGAATTTAAAACGAAAATTGAAAAATACGCATAAAATGTAGGTTAGGTTTGAAATACGTACAAAGTGCAATGTAGAGTCGAAATACTTTACTTACAAAATGCAAGTGAAATTCAAAATACTTACAAAATGCAAATGAGATTGAAAAGACGTACAAAATGCAACTGAGGTTCAAAATACTTACAAAATGCAATTGGAATTGAAAATATACAATGCTGATGATGATAATTGTTGTTTTAAGGGGGCTAACATCTAAGTTATCGGCCCCTAATGGTTTGGGTGATCGTGAAGATGAAAATGATGATGATAATTGTTGTTTTAAGGGGCCTAACATCTAGGTTATCGGCCCCTAATGGTTTGGGTGATCGTAAAGATGATAATGAAATGTAAACTATTACCAAAACTAACCACTAACCCACATACTAGAAGAAGAAACAAAAAACAAAAGGAGAACAAGGCAAATAAAGGATGATGATAATTGTTGTTTTAAGGGGCCTAACATCGAGGTTATCGGACCCTGACGAAATGAAATGGCTTGAAATGAAAGGATGAAGATAAAAAACAGCTCACTGCTATGGATGAAACGAAAATGGTTTAGATAAAATAGACAGTGAGCCCCAACAACTATGCCTTATGTAGCAGGAAAAAATACGTACAAAAAGGAACTCAGATTGAAACTACTCACCAAATGGAGAGCGGTAATACGTACATAAGGGAATTTCGAACGAAAATACTCACAAAAGGAATAGATTGAAAAATACACACAAAATGTAGGTTAAGTCCAAAATACTTACAAAATGCAACGTAGAGTCGAAATACTTACAAAATGCAAGTGAAATCAAAATACTTACAAAATGCGAATGAGATTGAAAATACGCACGAAATGTAATGTAGATTCAAAATACCCACAAAATGCAATTGAGACTTAACTACTTGAACAAAGCGGGGTAGGTTGAAAATACAAAATGCAATTGAAATTCAAAATACTCACAAGAAGACCCCCCTATATTAAAATACTTACTAAAAAGCAATTTTGATTGGCAATCCTAACAAAATGCAAGTGAGGTTGAAAAACACTCACAAAAAGCAATTTAGATTGAAAAAACTTACAAAATGCAACGTAGATTAAGAATACCTACAAAAAGGTGCGGGAATCTTAAAGAGAAAAGGAAATATAATGAAAAGAGGATAGGAGATGAGAGGGGAGAGAGGAGATGATGATGATGATGATGATAATTGTTGTTTTAAGGGGCCTAACATCTAGGTTATCGGCCCCTGATGGTTTGGGTGATCGGGAAGATGAAAATGAAATGCGAACTTAAAACTAAAACTAACTACTAACCTACATACTAGAAGAAGAAATGGAAAACTAAAGGAGAATAAGACAAATAAAGGACAGGAGGAAAAGAAATGCCCTCAACCCTCGAAGAAGGCGGATTGAGGGACTTGGAAAGAAGGAGAGCCATGAAAGGCAGATAGGAAAGTGAAAGAGGAGAGGGTCCGCCCCAAAGGTAAGGGACAAAAAGGGAAAACGGACCGAGCTCAGGAATCCCTCAGGGTCGCCAACTCCCGAACTCACTAGCCGTGAGCCCCTGAGGGTGTAGCATTATCTAGGGTGCACCAGAAGTGGCGGGGCCTCCCTGAGGGCCTTGAGCACAAGGCAGGTGGCAAAAGGAAAAGAAAAAGAAGGCTGAACCCTCGCAGAAGGAGGGAATCAGAAAAGATGAGACAAGGGCCAATTACGGCGGGAAAGGAAAATACTCCGTAGGCCTCGGATAACCTAATACCGTCGGGGTCGGAAGAGAACAAGAGTTGACCATGGGAGGTCGACAGGAGAGAAGACGGAGAGGAGCCCGGCACAAGTAAGTGGAAGCAATGCCGGACTCAGCTGGGGCCCCGTGGTCGCCAACCCACGCCCCACTAGATGTGATGATGATGATAATTGTTGTTTTAAGGGGCCTAACATCTAGGCTATCGGCCCCTGATGGTTGGGGTGACCGTGAAGATGAAAATGAAAAGCGAACTTAAAACTAAACCTAACTACTAACCTACATACTAGAAGAAGAAATTTTAAACTAAAGGAGAATAAGGCAAATAAAGGACAGGAGGAAAAGAAATGCCCTCAACCCTCGAAGAAGGCGGATTGAGGGACTTGGAAGGAAGGAGAGCCATGAAAGGCAGATAGGAAAGTTAAAGAGGAGAGGGTCCGTCCCACAGGTAAGGGACAAAAGGGGGAAACCGGACCCAGCTCAGGAATCCCTCGGCGAACCAACTCCCGAACTCACCAGCCGTGAGCCCCTGAGGGTGTAGCAATATCTAGGGTGCACCAGAAGTGGTGGGGCTACCTACACCCTGCCTCTTTGAGGGCCTTGAGCAGAAGGCAGGAGATAACATGAAAAGAAAAAGAAGGCTGACCCCTCGCAGAAGGAGGGAATCAGAAAAGATGAGACAAGGGCCAATTAAGGCGGGAAATGAAGAGACTCCCTAGGCCTCAGATACCCTAATACTATCGGGGTCGGAAAAGAAGAAGAGTTGACCAAGGGAGGTCGACAGGAAAGAAGACGGAGAGGAGCCCGGCACAAGTGGAAGCAATGCCAGACTCAGCTGGGGTCCCGTGGTCGCCTACCCACGTCCCACTAGATGTGAGCCCCTGGGGGGAGAAAGAGAAGATGTAGGAAGTCTTCGTTAATCCTGAAAGAAGGATAGTTAATGAGAATATGTATTCTGTGTAATGTAAGGAGCATTATGTAATGCCTGTATACGCACCTATCCCATCTTACACAAATGATGAGCCGTGATTGTCGTACGATAGAGGACATAGGTGTATTCTTGGAATACACGGTACGAGAGAATATAAAGTTTAATGCTCTTTTCTTGTTCATTTCTTCCTTTTTTTTTATCAAACACCAACAGTGATCTTCTATTTTCTCTTTGTTGGTCATGTCTCTTTATGTTCTTTGTGAGTCTGTTCTAGATATATATCTTCCATGACCCACCTAGCGTCATCTAGCAGCGAATCTCAGAAGCTCCTCAATTCTTCCTGGTGCAAGAGGACTTCCTTATCCATCTGGCCACCAGTTCTCGTTGCCATCGCCAGCTATTATCTCCGTGATCAAGAGAACTTCGTCTACACTTTCACCCACCAGGCTGTGCTAGTATCGCCTGCTATCAACTCTTTGAAGACCATCTCCTCAAGAGAATTTAAGTTTACAATATTGGTCATGCTTATATGTATTCCTTTTGTCTCCTACCCCCACTCTTTTCCCTTCCTTGGACCCTCCGCGCTTCGCTGAGTGGGTCTCACTTGTAAGTCGGCAGTTGACTTGGTCAGTCAAGGCTCAACCAGAGCCAGTCTCCTCAAACCAAGAGGCACACTCTACATTCTACGCCATGTTGGCACATTAGGTATCCGTCAAAGGGAACTTCATCTTCGCCATGCAACAAAGATAAGTACAGACTTAAGGTTTTAACCTCATCTTCATCGGTTTTAATTCTACATACTTCAATGATCATTTTATAGGCAGTGAGAGATTACTTATTCGGGGCAAAAATCATCCTTCGCGGGATTTGCTATGTTGGGCTTTTGTCTGTCTAAGCCAACCTTAATAAAAAGTAGCTTTTCTTAAGCTATTTAAATGAGAAATCTTCTCACCACGTGGGATATTATCTAATACCCGCTGTCTATAAAATACCAAGCTAGTTCCTCCGCTGGATTAACTTTGGCTCCATTCTTCTATTAGGATCGTTCTGGAACCTTCCAGATCCTGTACTTTATCTACAAGTCTTGCCGTCATGTATTATTCACTCACTTGTGAGAATACTATTGAAAATTAAAGAATCTTCCTTCTGAATTAAAGCTCAATAGCTAATTTTCTTCCACCGTTGGAATGTTCTATGGCGCATTTAATTGTAATACACAACTTTCTCAAGCAATAGACTTTCGCCTATCTAGTGCTACCAGTCCTTCCCTAGAGGAAGCATTCACGCCGAACGACACACCCTATAACCCGGAGTTCACGCTCAGGATGGACGCAAAGGTAAATGATTACATAACCAATGCACCCAAGCCGGAAGTCCGAAAAACCAATATCCACGAAATAAAGTGGATTATCCGGCACCTCCCCAATCGCAAAGCCCCGGGCCCTGACAACCTTCAGAATATAGTACTGAAGTGGCTGTCTGACAAGGCCCTGCAAATACTAACAAGCATCTTCAATGCAATGCTCACGCTACAGTACTACCCTGTGTGCTGGAAGCAAGCTAAAATACTAGTATTCGGCAAACCGGGCAAAAACAAGACCAATCCCAACAACTATCGCCCAATAAGCCTACTAGACTCACTAAGCAAAGTATTCGAGAAAATACTGCTAAAGAGAATAGTAGCGCACGTTAAGGAAAATGGACTGCTCAGGAATGAGCAGTTCGGGTTTCGGAACCACCACTCCTCAACGCAGCAGCTTATGAGGCTGGTCGAACACGCCACTGTAGGGTTCAACCAAAAACGCGACACCAGAGCTGTCTTCTTAGATATACAGAAAGCTTTCGACAAGGTGTGACATACAGGCCTATTAGCCAAACTAATAGACTGTAATTTCCACCCGGCCTACATACGACTCATAAAATCATATCTAGAAGGCCGCACATTCCAGGTTGATATTCTGAACGTGCTGTCCACCAAACGACAGATCAGAGCAGGCGTACCGCAGGGCAGTATTATAGCTCCCGTGCTGTTCAGCCTGTACATCAATGACATGCCAACACCAGCAGGAGCATTAACTACGTTATACCTCTATGCTGATGACTCGGCAATGACAGCCCAACACTTTCGCATTGCCAGTATCCGCAAACGGCTGCAGGAAGCACTATGGGCCCTGGAACCTTATTTCAGAGACTGGCGGATAAAAGTCAACGTTGACAAAAGCCAGGCGGTACTCTTCACCAAGAAGAACCGTATCTCACGCCAACCTGTCTCCATCCGGCCACTCACACTATTTGCGCGCGACATTCCATGGACGAGCACAGTTAAGTATCTAGGAGTAACCCTAGATGCTAAACTAACCATGCTGCACCATGTCAAAACACTACAGCGCAAAGCCAACATGCGATTACTGCAGCTTTACCCATTCCTAAATAGGAAGAGTCGCCTCGACAAGACGCTGGGCGTAAACATGTATAAAGCCCTCATAAGGCCCATTATTACAGGGTGGGGCAGCATAACTTCCTTTTTTCAATTGCGCCCCATTTAGTAGTGTGATGTAATACCGGAGCGCTAGTGGTCTCGTCCAATAGGCGGGTCTGTAAAGTTTTGTACTGACACAGTTCAGTCGCCATCATGCGTTGGAACAGTGTGGAGCGTGCGTTTGCCCTTGAGGCCTACTTTTCGAGCGGTTGTTCTGTGATCGCAACCCAGCGTGCCTTTCGGAATCGCTTTAATTTAGCCCCATTGGCGCCTGTCCCAGACCGGAAATCAATTGTTACGTGGGTCACTACGTTCAGACAAACTGCAAGTGCAACAAGACGTAGAACTGGAGTCCCACGGCCCATTAGATCACCTGATAACATTGAGGCAGTGAGAGCTTCAATTTTGCGATCACCATGGCGTTCTGCGCGCAAACATTCGTCTGCCCTTGGACTTTCTAATCGTTCTGTGAGGAGAATTCTTCATGATGATCTTCATTTTCATCCATTCAAGATGGCGATTGTGCAGGAACTTTCTGAACGCGACTTCAATTCTCGGAGGAACGCGTGTGAGGTGTTTCTGGAAGTCGTGCCTGAGGACGCTATTGTGTTTTTTAGTGATGAAGCCCATTTTCATTTGTGTGGATCCGTCAACAAACAAAACATGCGCTACTGGGCTGCTACCAATCCTCGAGAATTGCATCCAAGGCCTTTGCATTCACCAAAACTCACAGTGTGGTGTGCAATTTCCTCAGGTGGAATAATTGGTCCCTGGTTCTTTGAGGAAAAAGAAGTCACAGTGAAAGTGAATTCGGACCGGTATGTAAACATGTTACAGGATTTTTTTTTTCCACAACTGGATGAGTTGGACTTAGGGGACGTTTGGTTTCAACAAGACGGTGCAACGGCACACACTTCAAGAGCATCGATGGCCGTTTTGAGGGAACACTTCCCAGGGCGCCTAATCTCAATTAGGGGCGACTTGGAATGGCCGGCCCGATTCCCCGATTTGACCCCTTGTGATTTTTTTCTATGTTTTTTTTTTTTTTTTTTTTGTAATCCCGTGTTTATGTAAACCGACCAATGACCCTACAAGATTTGAAGAACCACATCCAGGAAGAACTTGCCAACATAACGCCTGCTATGCTGGTAAGAATTATGACAAACGCCAGAAATCGGTTCACCCAGTGTGTAGAGAATGGGGGACGTCACCTACCTGATTTGATCTTCAAAACCAAGTAAAACAAAACTTTATATTTGTACCTACATTATATTAAAAAATAAAAATTTTCTGATTCGTACAATGTGTTTTATTAAGGTTTGAAAAAAGGAAGTTATGTTGCCCCACCCTGTATGTACGCCAGCCCTGTATGGGGTTACACAGCTAAGTCGAACCTCAAAAAGCTGCAGATGATCCAAAATAAATGCTTGCGGTTAGCACAAAAGCTCCCGCGGGATACACCCACGCGGGAGCTAGAACGCATAACAAATACGCCAAGCATCAAAGCCTTTGTAGCCTCCGTGGCTTAGGCGGCAGCACGCCGGCCTCTCACAGCTGAGTCCGTGGTTCAAATCCCGGTCACTCCATGTGAGATCTGTGCTGGACAAAACGGAGGCAGACAGGTTTTTCTCCGGGTACTCCGGTTTTCCCTGTCAAAATTTCATTCCAGCAACACTCTCCACCATCATTTCATTTGTCATTCATTTAATCATTGCCCCAGAGGAGTGCGTCAGGCCTCGGCAGCCGGCACAGTTCATATCCTCGCCGCTTAGATGGGGGCTTCATTCATTCCATTTCCTGACCCGGTCGGAGACTGGAAGCAGGCTGTGGATTTTCATCATCAAAGCCTTTGTGCGACAACTTGCACTAAGGTCACAACGCTCCAGGAGCTATTCGGCAAACCCACTCGTAAGAGCCCTCGGCCGACACGATATGGGCCGAAATAGCAAATACCCTACCCCTCGACACATTCTCTTCAGGTAAAGTCAGGAAAGGTAGGTGCTATGAGTAGCGCAAAGCGTCACTAACCCCAGGGACATACAATACAAATGTCATCCCCCCAAATACACATCCCATGGAATTCTCCCGTGGACAACCCCAACTCCACATTCCCATGGAAGTCCTTGGTAACGGCTCAGGCCAACCAAGGCGGCCGCACGCGCTCCCCTTGCTGCATACATGAAGTATATATATGGAAGTAATTAACTGTCATGTCCATGTACACGTCTGACTCTCTGTTTCAGTTTGTTTCTTTGTTACAGGTTAAGTTTAGATAAGGCAAAAAATAAACCTTCCCCTGGCTTGCCGAAAGGATAGCCAAGGGAAGGACTATTAATAATCATTAGCTTATAGTTTCAGGACGAGTGTATGCAGCGGCGGAGTGATTGATAACAACCATCAGCTATGTCCAGGACACGAGAGAAGAAGCCCCTGTTCGCAGGCGTGGCTCCCCTCTCCGGATCACGGAGACTTGGTACTAGGACGCTCTAGGCGGGCGGACTGTGCTCCAAACCTAACCCCGGAAGTACAGTTCGTCCGCCACTGCGGACGCGCTAGTCCCAGCAGTGCCAAGCCAACTGATTCCCACATATACTAATCTCGGCGAGGAAACGGATTTTGCAACTGTTGCATGATTCACCTCCCGTACTAACAAAACCTACTCATATCCATACCCACTTCCTTGCATGTGGCAATAACCAAGCCGCCAGGTTTTACGTGTAGACAATCTTTCCATTCTGTCTATACGGTTTTCAATGGCCCTACAATCTTACCGTTATATATGTTTACATATTTATATGTGCGCATATATAATAATATACCAATGTTAACATCAACCCATGATGCCTGGTAGATCGCGACCGCGATGGGACAGGCGCAAAGCCTCAAAGGGCAATCCTTATCTTTCCAATCCCCTATGCTTTCTCTTCTACTATGTAGATTAACTGCATGTCGGAGGCACCAGTAGTAAGGTCGGGTGCCACGCGGGGGGTGCGGGAAATCTCCCCCCCCCCCGAAAAAAAAATGTTACAGGTTATTCGCTAGCTAGCAGCCGGGCAAGACGCAGCTCCTGAACCAAGCTCCGACCGAGAACAGCGAATACACCGAGAACCGATGAAAATTGATGGTCATCTTCCGCCGAGACTCGATTCACCTATTCATCGTTACCATCTAACCCTACCCAGCCAATAGCAAACCTCCTTCCCGTCCTGCGTTGTTCAAACAACAATACCCTTCCCTACCGTTAGCCATTGTCGCCAACAATCAAGCAAACCCACCCTCAGTCCATCCAAGTCAAGAAATCCTATCTTCCAGAGTTGCCGTCAAGCAATACTCATCCCTTCTCCCCCGCAGCAGCCAATAATTAATTAATTATTTAATTTAAAACCAGCGCGTTCAGTGTCGCGGCCCATCCGGTCAAAAACTGGTAACCATGAACGACTGGTCTTTCTTGGGCGAAGCCAAAAACTACGTTACCCAAAAGGTCTGCCAAGCATTTGACCTATTCATTTCATGTACACCTACACATACAGACATGTACTCATCTCACAAACATAACCCTGAAGAGTATGACCCAAACGATCCAGCTTGGGATACTTTCAGGGACACGCCACGCACATCCACACGAACAAAGAAGGCTTACCCGTACGCTAGAGTCCCCCGTACCAGCCTTCGATTACACTGATTACCTCATGTACTCGCACCCAAATCGCCGTACACCGTGGACCACAATCGTCATGATTAGGCCAGCACGGGATCCCCCCCCGCTACCCAAGTGGCCATCATCGAGGTACTGGAACCTTTATGGCAGTCCATCTCGGCGATTGAGGAGACATCAAACGGGTTCTTCATCATTACTCCTACCAATAACAGACGCTTGGGGAGTATCAGGAGGGCCATCCAGAGTCATCCTGGTATTCCTCAGCACCTACTCGTCTCTCCCGCCCTTACAGAGGAAAACGATGCTCAAACATGATGATGATGATAATTGTTGTTTTAAGGGGCCTAACTTCTAGGTTATCGGCCCCTGATGGTTTGGGTGATCGCGAAGATGAAAATGAAAAGCGAACTTAAAACTAAAACTAACTACTAACCTACATACTAGAAGAAGAAATGGAAAACTAAAGGAGAATAAGGCAAATAAAGGACAGGAGGAAAAGAAATGCCCTCAACCCTCGAAGAATGCGGATTGAGGGACTTGGAAGGAAGGAGAGCCATGAAAGGCAGATAGGAAAGTGAAAGAGGAGAGGGTCCGCCCCAAAGGTAAGGGACAAAAAGGGAAAACGGACCCAGCTCAGGAATCCCTCGGGGTCGCCAACTCCCGATGCTCAAACACAAACAGATCCTACTCAAATATCCATAAAAGCATCATCTCAAACCATTCCACTTCCTCCTTCCATGCCGCCAACACTCAAATACATGAAAGGTACACAAACAGCTTCCTCACTCATCCCAAATCCACCTCCCATGCCTTCAACTCTGAAATATCACAAACCAACACAAACTAAAGCTCCAACAGACATCCCTTCATCTCCCCCTGCCACTCACGCCACTGACGCAGCGCCAGTTGGCCGCACTAACGCAAAAAAATCCAGCCTACAAGCCACAATCTTCCACATCTCAAGCGTCACATCAAAAGGCCTTCAACAAAGCAAAAACATCTACTCAGGCGTCGCAACGCCGCCCCACGATCAATCAACACAATACTTTAATCATACAATGTTTTCGATGTCAACGCTTGAACCATGATGCCGCAAATTGCAGACACGGTACCCGCTGTAACCGTTGTGGCGAAAATCATCGTCACACGGTACCTAGGAACAGCCCCACGTGTGTAAACTGTGGGGGCAACCATGCGGCGTCTTATTTGGGCTGTCGATATATAAAAGACGCCATCAAATACAGGCAAAAAGCATACTTGCGGCATCGAACCCATACCAACATTCCGTCATTACTCTCACTTCAAACAGCTCCCCCTACAATCCAACCTGCCACTGCACTCTCACAGCTACTCCAATTACTATCCCAACTATCAGCCATTTCATTAACGTAGACAGAACAAACACAGGACTGCCTGAGCTTCACTGAACTCGAACCCAAGACTTGCTGTCGCATGGCGCTCCTGCCTGGGGACAGAGCGAGCTCTAGCCACCTGGGATGGAGCGCTATGGTCAGCGTGTCTTTTACAATGCACAGATACCCTAATTCAACAATTTCAAAAACCAGAAACAAAATCGTTCAATCCCAAACATCAAAATTAGCATAATCTAACTTGTAAATTCACCTAGGTAACAGCTCCATATCCACCAGACTCAGACAGCCAATCACAGGCCTTCGTTGGCAGGTTGGAACGTCCGACAAACTTTTCGCCGAAACTACAACATTATTCAAAACCAAAACTACTCCACAGCGTCGATACACTCCCAAAATAAACAATACAAATCCAAAAATATCATTTTCACCACTGGAAATGTATTAAAAATACATAATTCCAACAACCAATCACAGGCCAGGAAAGATTGCCCGCTCAGGCAGCCCGTTCAAACCTAGCCAATCACAGAGCTCCAGCTGCCTCACAACTCATTATGATGATGATGATAATTGTTGTTTTAAGGGGCCTAACATCTAGGTTATCGGCCCCTGATGGTTTGGGTGATCGTGAAGATAAAACAAGATGTTCAGTAAAGAACATATAGCCTACTTTCTCCTAAATGCATGGGTATTGTTATAACTCTTTGTCCTTTTCAAGGAGTATGATTGAATGTTGGTTGTAGGAGCTTGTTGAAATACAACGTGCTATAGGGATATTAAACATGAATATGAGGTGCCCTTTGCTAGTGCTACCTCTGTACCAAATTTCGTTCAATTCGGTTTCACGGTGTTTGAATTGATAGGGGGAATCGATTTGCACACATACTTGGCCACCATCTGCAAACTATTGGGCTGATGTTCTTGCAGTTTGGTCAGAATATGTTTCCCACATAAAGATATGGTGTTGCAAAATTAGGTAGAGACTAGATTATTAGGTTGGTCGTAATTACATTTTAGCTTTTAACATTTGGGTGGCCGCGATTACGTTTCCATCAAGATAGCGGTGATATAAAACATGACACTGAGGTGCCCTTTGCTAGTGCTACCTCTGTACCAAATTTCGTTCATTCGGTTCCACCGTGTTCGAAATAATAGGGGGAATCAATTTTGACATAAAGATGGCCGCCATCCGCAAACTATTAGGCGAATGACCTATTAGATTGGTCAAAGGATGCTCCCTCCATAAAGGTATGTTGTTGCAAAGTTTGGTAGAGTTCGGATGGTTATGTTAGTCGTAATTTGATTTAAGCTTTAAACATTCGTGTGGCCGCCATTACGTTTCTGTCAATATGGTGGCGATATTAATCATGACACTGAGATGCTCTTTGCTAGTGCTATCTCTGTACCTAATTTCGTTCCATTCGGTTTCAGCGTGTTTGAATTAATAGGGGGAATCAATTCTGACACAAAGATGGCCGCCATCCGCAAACTATTAGGCGAATGACCTATTAGATTGGTCAAAGGATGCTCCCTCCATAAAGGTATGTAGTTGCAAAATTTGGTAGAGATCGGATGATTAGGTTCATCGTAATTTGATTTAAGCTTTGAACATTCGTGTGGCCGCCATTACGTTTCAGTCAAGATGGCGGCGATATAAAACATGACACTGAGGTGCCCTTTGCTAGTACTACCTCAGTACCAAATTTCGTTCCATTCGGTTCCACCGTGTTCGAATTAATAGGGGGAATCAATTTTGATATAAAGATGGCCTCCATCCGCAAACTATTAGGTGAATAACCTATTAGATTGGTCAAAGGATGCTCCCTCCATAAAGGTATGTAGTTGCAAAGTTTGGTAGAGATCGGATGATTAGGTTAATCGTAATTTGATTTAAGCTTTGAACATTCGTGTGGCCGCCATTACGTTTCAGTCAAGATGGCGGCGATAAAAAACATGACACTGAGGTGCCCTTTGCTAGTGCTACCTCTGTACCAAATTTCGTTCCATTCGGTTCCACCGTGTTCGAATTAATAGGGGGAATCAATTTTGACATAAAGATGGCCGCCATCCGCAAACTATCAGGTGAATGACCTATTAGATTGGTCAAAGGATGCTCCCTCCATAAAGGTATGTAGTTGCAAAATTTGGTAGAGATCGGATGATTAGGTTAATCGTAATTTGATTTAAGCTTTGAACATTTGTGTGGCCGCCATTACGTTTCCGTCAAGATGGCGGCGATATAAAACACGACACTGAGGTGCCTTTTGTTAGTACTACCTCTGTACCAAATTTCGTTCCATTCGGTTGCACCGTGTTCGAATTAATAGGGGGAATCGTTTTTCACACAAAGATGGCCGCCATCCGCAAACTATTACGCTGATGACCTATTGGTTTGGTCAAAGGATGCTCCCCCCATAAAGGTATGTTGTTGAAAAATTTGGTAGAGATCGGATGATTAGGTTGGTCGTAATTTGATTTAAGCTTTGAACATTTGTGTGGCCGCAATTACGTTTCCGTCAAGATGGCGGCGATATAAAACATGACACTGAGGTGTCCTTTGCTAGTGCTACCTTTGTACCAAATTTCGTTCAATTCGCATTCACCGTGTTCGAATTGATAGGGGGGGACAGACATTCAGAGTACACACACTCACACACACACAGACACACAGACACACACACACACACAGACTCACACACACACATACACACACACAGACAGACACACTTTTTTTCGCCCTGTGTTGATCTCATAAGTCTACTTTCATTTTTTGCAAAAATCGAAAGTAGGCTAAAAAAAGAACTTTAAACTAAAACTAACTACTAACCTACATACTAGAAGAAGAAATAGAAAACCAAAGGAGAATAAGGCAAATAAAGGACAGTAGGAAAAGAAATGCCCTCAACCCTCGAAGAAGGCGGATTGAGGGACTTGGAAGGAAGGAGAGCCATGAAAGGCAGATAGGAAAGTGAAAGAGGAGAGGGTCCGCTCCAAAGTTAAGGGACAAAAGCGGAAAACGGACCCAGCTCAGGAATCCCTCGGGGTCGGCAACTCCCGAACTCACCAGCCGTGAGCCCCTGAGGGTGTAGCATTATCGACGGTGCACCAGAAGTGGTGGGGCTACATGCACCCTGCCTCCTTAAGGGTTCTTGAGCACAAGGCAGGAGGTAAAAGGAAAAGAAAAAGAAGGCTGACCCCTCACAGAAGGAGGGTATCAGGAAAGATGAGACAAGGGCCAATTAAGGCGGGAATGTGAAAGACACCCTAGGCCTCGGATAACCTAATACCGTCGGGGTCGGAAGAGAACAAGAGTTGACCAAGGAAGGTCGACAGGAAAGAAGAAAGAGAGGAGCCCGGCACAAGTAAGTGGAAGCAATGCACAACTCATTACATTCATTACAAGACATTTTCATTAAATGTCCCATTAAACCATAAGCGAGGCTTATTAATATCATTTTATAATTTTAACAGAATACCTACTAAAGGTCTATCAACTTTCATTCTAACCAAACCAACCCACTAGAGGTCTATTCTTCCTTCCTAAAAAACGTCAAAACAAATTAACTTCCAAGTACAAAAAATATTATTATTATTATTATTATTAGTAGTACAAACTGAAGCTGTTGCAACGCCGGCCATGGCGCACGTTACTTACAGAGCCAGAACACCAGGCTAGTAGCGAAACAGAGCTCGACTACTATGACAACTGTTTATTCCCCGAAAACTAAAATTAAAATAACAAATCTTTTACTATATTCCACCTTGTACCTTAAACAACTTTTTTAAACCATCCTCAATTTTATTCACGCTGCCGCCGAAGCGATCGACACATCGCTTGCGGCGGTAAAACTATATTTTTAATGTCATCAAATTCATAAATGAAACTAAAATTCTACGCCCTTAAAATAACATACACCAGGCAGAGTAGCGCATAGACGCAACGGTACCTGGTCCCCTAGCGCCGCTGGCCTGCTCGCAGTCAGCGGCTTCAAAACAGACTAGTAGTAGGTACTGGGACAGGCAGAATGGCTCGCACGGCTCATCAAACCCCCCTCTGTTTCTCCTACTATCGTAGTTATTAACAGCATGTCGGAGGCAGCAGCAGTAAAGGTCGGCTGTCACGCGGGGGGGGGGGGGGTGGGGGGGTTGCGGGCTTTAACTCCCCCCCCCCCCCCCTGAAAAAGAAAAAAAGGAGTCGGCTTAGGTCATTCTACGCTTAGGAGCTCGCCAGAACGGTAGAGAGAGTCCTCATCTCCTCGCCGTGCTAAATTGATGCTTAGGTTTCCTTCGTGGGGAGCACTTGGGATAGCTTCTTAGCTTGGGAATCGCTACCGGTGAGGTAGAAAAATAGCATTTAGATAGGAGACTAGGTTTTGAAAAGTTTTAAAAGCCAATAAAGGGAAGAAACTGCCGTGACTTCCCCGCGCCAGCCCTAACGGGTGGCCGCGACCATACGCGTTACAGGCTCAACGGCAACTCTAGCTTGGCGAGCATTGTTGGCCAACAGAGGCCAACATTGTTTTGGCGGGCTAGTTTTAAAGGGCAGGTGACAGTTATTTAGGGAATTATCTATTGGGGCTGTTTCTTCGCTTCGCTGGACTTGTGAGAGATCAGAACCTTAAGTGGAGTCGGTAGGCCCCAGGGCGTTCCCCGAAAAGGGGGACCACTCCCATTGGGTGCTTACTATCTGACCACGCTGCCGTACTTCCACTGAGGTTTCCTTCGCTGCGGTATTCCAGTTTGGCGCGCGCTGCGCTGACACAGCGGAAATTCCATTGGTCTGGACCTTGTCTCCGAGGCGAACAGCAGTGAACTAAACAGAGGACTAACAGAGCAGCGATATTTATAGCCAGCTGGCCGTCGGCCATTAGCTGGTTGATCCACCCCGTTCAGAGGCGCTCTTCTTGGTGCGGGGCTGAGCAAAGAGGCTACCGTTAATAATAAATTATTGTGCCGTAGGATAGCCAGACTGGTGAGTGGTTGGAAGTCGCTGATTGTCGTGGAGGCACCACATTAAAAACTACGTTAACCTTTGGCGAGGACTGACTAACCACCAACTGGTTTAAAAACAAATTCTCTTAATTACACCACTTTCATTTTACCGTTAAATCAATTCTACACCTAATCGTTTCTACCTCATACACACACAGTAGGGCACTTTAACATTAGCCATGACGAAGTATGGCCAGGACGCGCCTAGGCCGCCACGCCCCCCCCCCCCCCCCCCCCATAGAAATCAGGTCCACCAAAAATGAAAGGAGAGACATTCGTGCTCTAATCCAAAAGACAGTTGCAAATCAAAAATTCGCCATTCGCACCAACAAATCAGGTGTCAAATTAAATGTCATTACAGTTGAAGATCATGCCCGAGTAATTGAGAAATTAAAAGACCATCGTATTCCCTTTTTCACCCATCCGATTGCTAGGAATGTTCTCAAGCAGATGGTCATTAAACCTCTCCCTCATGACACAACCCCTGTTGAAATCAAAGAGAAGTTCGAGTCAATTGGGCACAAAATTGAGTTTGCCCAACATGATGATGATAATTGTTGTTTTAAGGGGCCTAACATCTAGGTTATCGGCCCCTAATGATCTGGGTGATAGCGAAGATGATAATGAAACGGAAACCAGAACGAAAATTAAGTGAGACGGAAAATACTTACAAAAAGGAACTCGGATTGAAACGACTCACAAAATGTTCTTACAAAAGGGAATTTAGAACGAAAAGATTCACAAAAGGAATAGATTGAAAAATACCCACAAAATGAAGGCTAGGTTCAAAATACGTACAAAATGCAATGTAGCGTCGAAATACTTACAAAATGCAACTGAAATTCAAAATACTTACAAAATGCAAATGAGATCGAAAATACGTACAAAATGCAATTGAGGTTCAAAATACTTACAAAATGCAATTGAAATTGAAAATACACAATGCAATTCAGATTGAAATAGGCCTTATCCCAGTTCCAATCCAAATTATTCACAAAGTGCAATCGAAATTCAAAATACTTACAAAATGCAATTGAAATTGAAAATGCTTACAAAATGTACGATGATTCCAACGACTCATGTGGATTGACAATACTTACAAAAAGCAATTTAGATTGAAAATACTTGACAAAATGTAATTTAGATTCAAAATACCCACAAAATGCAATTGAGAATCAAAATATGTGCAAAATGCCCCCAAACAAAATGCAATTTAGATTCAAAATTCGTGCGAAATGCGGTTTTGGTTGAAAATACTTACAAAATGCAATTGAAATTCAAAATACTCACTAAAAGGCCCCGCAACCTGCATTGAAAGACTTACTAAAAAGCAATTTAGATTGTCAATCTTTACAAAATGCAATTGAGGTTGAAAACAATCGCGAGATGTAATTTAGATCGAAAAAACTTACAAAATGCAACATAGATCAAAAATGCCTTAAAAATCGATAAAAGGGAATTTAGATACACGGTGATTCGAGTAACAAAAACAGTGCGGGAATCTGAAAGAGAAAAGGAAATAGAAGGAAAAGAGGAGAGGGGAGGGGAGAGAGGAGAAGGTCCGCCCCAAAGGGAAGGGACAAAAGGGGAAAACGGACCCAGCTCAGGATCCCTCGGGGTCGCCAACGCCCGAACT
The DNA here is from genome assembly GCA_946902985.2 of Meconema thalassinum. Lineage (NCBI taxonomy): Eukaryota > Metazoa > Arthropoda > Insecta > Orthoptera > Tettigoniidae > Meconema > Meconema thalassinum. The sequence goes on along the minus strand of OX336392.1, from coordinate 508,932,528 downwards.
CACCAGCCGTGAGCCCCTGAGGGTGTAGCATTATCGACGGTGCACCAGAAGTGGTGGGGCTACATACACCCTGCCTCCTTAAGGGCCTTGAGCACAAGGCAGGAGGTAAAAGGAAAAGAACAAGAAGGCTGACCCCTCACAGAAGGAGGGTATCAGGAAAGATGAGACAAGGGCCAATTAAGGCGGGAAAGGAAGAGACTCCCTAGGCCTCGGATACCCTAATACCGTCGGGGTCGGAAGAGAACAAGAGTTGACCAAGGAAGGTCGACAGGAAAGAAGAAAGAGAGGAGCCCGGCACAAGTAAGTGGAAGCAATGCCGGACTCAGCTGGGGCCCCGTGGTCGCCAACCCACAACCCACTAGATGTGAGCCCCTGGGGGGGAGTTTGCCCAACAGATGACCAGACAAGTTCGTAACAATGAGATCATTACTCGCTCCCCACTTCCATTATTTCTGATCGCCTTCGAGCCAAATGATCAAAATAGAGGCCTCCCTAAAATCACACATTTTCTCAATAGCACTGTCACTATTACTGACTTCCAATCCCGAAGTGTCAGAGTGACTCAATGTCATAATTGCCAAGCTTTCGGCCACACCAAACCAAATTGTTTTTTAGACCCTCGCTGTCTTAAATCTGCTGGCCCACACAGTCATCAGGAATGTCAAAAGACCCTAGATGAACCACCAAAGTGTGAAAATTGTTCGGGCCAACACGTAGCGTCCTTCTCCGGCTGTGAGGTCTTTAAAAAGGCGAAAGACAAGGAAGACTGGAGGAGGACAAGGCCTGTCGAGAAGCAGAGGGCACAGGTCTTTCCCCCGAACCCAAGGAAACTTTTAAGACAGTCCCTCCTCCAGCAACTAATGCATGGCGCTCAAGATATAAGTCAGCATTCCCATCGCTAGACGAAACTAATCCCCAACCCTCTACGTCAACCTCCAATAGATTCACAGCCCTAACAGACAGAGATGACAGCTCCGACGGCTCCGATAAAGAAGGGCCCGGGCCCGAGCCATCAGGTTTTGTTACCCCCGATGAAAGTCACAATCCTAAAGTAAGCCTAAAAGGCAAATCAACCCCTACCAAGTCTAAAGTCAAACGTTCTAAGGCTACCAGAGACCAAATGACTGCAAATAGCGGAAACAATCAGCCAAAACCCAAGGGCAACAATGACCCCGCTCCCCCCACCTCCTCCCGCGAGCACCACTACTCCTCGAAGGCCACAAACCCAGCAATTGCCCACTCCGCCTCATCAGACCCCTGGAAAATTAAATCTTAAATTCTCAAAAGACAGAGTCCCTCAAGACTTCCCTGTGGGAATGAAACTCGTCTTACAAAGTTTACATGACCTACTAAATAATTTCATCCGCAACTTCCTTGAAGCAATCCAAGGTATAGACCATCTCCTCACACAGCTCATGGTAACACTCACACAGGACTAAAAATGGACAACAAGACTCTAAAAATTGTATCTTGGAACAGCAAAAGCATAGCTCATCCTGCGAAAAAGCTAGAGCTTATACAACTTCTAGGAGACCACAACATTGACATAGTGCTGCTCCAAGAGACCTTGGTGTATTCTTGGAATACACGGTAAGATAGAATATATTTTTACTGCTCTTAGCTTGTTCATTCCTTCCCTTTTCTCAAACACCAACAGTGATCTTCTAATTTCTCTTTGTTGGTCATGTCTCTTATGTTCCTTGTGAGTCTGTTCTAGATACATCTTCCATGACCCACCTAGCGTCATCTAGCAACGAATCTCTGAAGTTCCTCAATTCTTCGCTGTACAAGAGGACTTCCTTATCAATCTGGCCACCAGATCTCGTCGCCATCGCCAGCTATCATCTCCGTGATCAAGAGAACTTCGTCTACTTTTTCACCCACCATGCTGCGCTAGTATCGCCTGCTATCAACTCTTTGAAGATCATTTCATCAAGAGAAATTAACTTTTCAATGTTGGTTATGCTTATATGTTTTCCTTTTGTCTCCTACCCCCACTTTTTTCCCTTCCCTGCTCCCTCTGTGCTTCGCTGAGTGTGTCTCACTCGGACGTCGGCAGTCGATTCAGTCAGAGCTCAACTAGAGCCAGCCTCCTGAACTAAAGAGGCATTCTTTAAATTCCACGCCATGTTGGAATTGTAATCTCAACCGTCAAAGGGAACTTCACCTTCGCCATGAAGCAAAGATAAGTACAGACTTCAGGTTTTAACCTCATCCTCATCGTCTTTTAATAGCTACATGCTTTAACTATCGTTTTATAGGCAGTGTGAGATTACTATATTTGGGGCAATAATCATCCTTCGCGGGATTTTCTATGTTGGGCTTTTGTCTGTCTAAGCCAATCTTTGTAAAAAGCAACATTTCTTATGCTTGTTAAATGAGATCTTCTCACAACGCGGGATACCATTGAATACCCACTGTCTATAAAATCCTAAGCTCGTTCCACCGCTGGAATACCTTTGGCCCCATTCTTCAGTTAGGATTGCTCTGGAACCGTCCATAATCTGCACTCTATCTACAAGTCGTACCGTCATATATTTTCCACTCACATGTGGGAATACTGTTTCAAACTAAGAAATCTCCCTTATGAATTACTGCTCAATAGCTAATCTTTCTTCCTCCGTTGGAATTTGCTCTGGCGTATTTAATGATAATCTGCAACCTTCTCAAGCAATAGACTCTCGCCTATCTAGTGTAACTAGTTATTTTCCACAATTGCAATAACTTTCTTTGCCATAAACTTTTGTGCTACTACAGTGAACTTTTCATCCATTCGACTATAGTGAAAAACAGTATTCTTTCAGTATTTCTTCCGCGTCGCGCTCGTTCGATTATTATAAATACGGCCATGAACATTTACCTTCCATCCCAGTTGATCTTTCCTAAACCTCTTACTAACAAACCATAATAAAATTGTTACTTTAGGTCTTTTTCAATGAAGTGTCACTCTAAAGACGTGCCCTCCCCTTTTGTTTATATATCATTAATTAATGTCTGCATAACTACGTGTCTAGTACACGTTTTAAATTACCTTATTTCTCCCTTCTAATTAGGGAATACAATTCTTTCAACTCATAAGTGAGTTATTTCTAGGTTTCACGAAAGGGAAACATGCCCCATTTGTCTCGTGATTCCTACTCAAACATAGGAGGTCTAGAACCTTCCTTTCGACTTTCTCTTCAGGTTTCACAGTAAGTGACCTGCCTTATTTGTATAACTACTAAAAAGAAAGTAATTCAGCTTAAATACAAGAAGTTATAGGAACTTCTCTTTTATTCTACCTGCTTTTTGTTGTTGTTACTTTCGAAATTGTTACTCCTTTCAAGATATTTACCCAGAATTTCTTAAAGTACGCATCTTGTACTCGATTTACTGTCAAACTTTAAATTTTGCATTTTATCTTCGCTATTTCAAAATCTTGCGAGGATTTTATAAAGGTTTGAAACCTAATGAATTGTTAATTGCCTGGTGCAAACTTTAAATGTTTTCTGAGGTCTGCGACCCCAAATTGTTAACAAAATTGAAAATATATATTTGTTAAATTCATCAAATTCTTTTGAATTGTTAAATAAATTAAGAGTTCCTTTTCGCTTTTTCATATTTCTAATATAAAAGTTAGGCAAGATCCTGTCTTCCTTGACTCTTCCCACTTAATGCCATTAAATCTATTGATAGGGCTTTCACCACTTGTTGCATTTGAGCAAGAACTCTTAGTGGTCAACTTGGTAAAGTCTCTCTTAGCTTCAATAGCTAATTCTAACTAGCCAGTAAGGCAAGCATAGCTCGCTACGCCAGCTTTCTGCTTGTGGAGATCCTCTCCAAAAACTTATGGTTGGTTTTCCAAAAGATAAGTGTTTCTCCTTGCCTAAACTTTTAGTCGGCCCCTTGCTGGGTAAAAGCTCAGCCATTTCCAAATGCAACTATTGGTGCACTTACCAAAATTATTCCCAAAGGTATAATTCTTTTATCACTATCCTTCTTGGAAGCACTTGGTCGCTTTTCAGGAACTCTACAATTTCGAAAACTGGAAATAACGAAACCGATTCAAATTACTGGTATTCTTCGAATTACTTGTTCAAAAACTAATTCCTTTGAACAGACATACAATAAGTCTGTTACTCTCTGTCTTGCCAAACCATCACCCTTCCCCATAGTAGGCATATGCATGCTTGAGAGGGAATACGCTAAAGCCATTCTCTTGCAAACCGTCCAAGTCCTAGCTGCGTTTCCCGTTAGCTTTGACCAGGTCCTTACCCACTTTAGGTATCAGAGAGCGGATTTGCAGTGGCAACCGCCTTTGAGTGCAGTTAAAGTTAAATTTATAACTTTTGTGGGACCCTCCTCCTATTTCTCCAGTCCGAAACCCACCTCCTCTTCTTTATCATCTTCCCTTGGTGGTTAGGTTATTCCTCAGTCAATAATCTACCCAAATTTTGGTGCCGAAACCCGGGAGAGTCCATTTATATCATTTTTTATTCTCTTTCAAAGGTTATTTGACAATACCTTGCAAATTATTAATACCTGCTTTGAATCTTTCAGCTATAACTACATCGTGCAGAGCCTGTGAAGGGGAAAGAGGCCGCTCCTGTCTCCTTTGGTGTGTCCCTTTCTTTCAACTTATTTGCTGCTGCCAGCCTGACAGCATTTCCAAGGTTCCACAGTTTCGTAAGTTATACTTTAATCTACTTACCTTGACATCGCTCCTACTGAAAAGGATAAGGATGAAAAACTTACTTCTAAACGAGCATCCTATAAAGGACAAATTACCCGATTTAGAAAATACATCAAAGAACTAGATCCCTCAGAAGCTCAATTAGACTTGTTAAAACATCGTGAAAGGGATTTTGAACGTTCATATGAAAATTATTGTAACATCCAAACTGAAATAGAAACTTGTATGCTCAATCAAACCGAAGATCGAGTCGAAGTAGAAAACCAATATTACGAAGGTATAGGTTCTGCTTTCAAAATAATACGCCAACTTGAAGAAGAACATAAAAAAGACGCTTCTGTTCTTGGTTCCCTTCACGAACAACAAACTTCTTTTCGCGATGGTACTCATAAGCCCAAACCAATTCTAGCTAAGATTAATTTACCCCACTTCTCTGGAGACGAATCTACTTGGGATTCTTTCTATGAATTATTTTGCTCTCTTGTTCATGACAATGAATGATGATGATGATAATTGTTGTTTTAAGGGGCCTAACATCGAGGTTATCGGCCCCTAATGAAATGAAATGACGGGAAATAAAAGGATGTAGATAAAAACAACTCACTGCCACGGATGAAGCGAAAATGGTATTTATAAAACAGACAGTGAGCCCCAAAAAATTATGCCTTATTTGAATAAAAAGAATAAAAGGCGGATGGTAAAAAAGGATAAAACAAATAAGGCATAGTGAACAATATAATACATAACACAATAAAGAACATAAAACAGATTTAACCACAATTAAAAGTCGTAACTACACATTAAAACTTAAAAAAGTAACCACTCTCCCTCATGAACCGGATGACGAGGTCAGCTGACGGCCCGTCATCACGGAGAATAAGGGAGAGGGTATTAGGCAGTTTAAGAGTCCTGCGCAGATCGGCCAGATCCACACACTCCAAGAGAAGGTGTGCCACGGTTAGGTGGGCGCCGAAAGTACACACAGGGGGATCTTCTCGCTTCAGCAAGTGGGAGTGCGTAGCAATCCCATGGCCGATCCGGAGTCGACAGAGTACCACAGCTTCCTTCCGGAGAAATCAGAAGGAAGATTTCCACACCTTCGTTGTCTCCTTGATGCCTCTCAGTTTGTTGGGTGGAGGCGTGGCACGCCATGCTTCCTCCCAATGCGACAGGATCGAATGCCGCAACTGAGAGCGCACATCACTAGCAGGCACCTTATATGGTAGCGAAGGCAGTGCGACTGCCTCTCTCGCCGCCTGATCAGCAAGCTCGTTTCCCGCAATACCCATGTGGCTAGGAAGCCACACAAAGGACACCTCGGCCCCAGCGGAACGCGAACTGACGAGCAGGTCGTGCACACGATGGACCAACGAGTGCTTCGGGAAACACACATCGATCGCTTGCAGCGCACTCAGAGAGTCAGTACACACAAGAAAGTGCTGGTGATCGTCTGATAACGTGTACCGCAGAGCCTCTAAGATGGCATAGAGCTCCGCTGTGTACACGCCACAGGCATCGGGAAGTGAAAAGAGAAACCGACGATCTTCAACCACAAATGCACAGCCTACTTTCTCGTTTACCCTCGAACCGTCCGTGAATACAAGCCCTGATCCCGGATACCGGCTCACAACGGACTGGAACAGCCTCCGATGGACGGAGGAGTCAGTGTCCGACTTGGGGCCGGTGTGCAGATCCAGGATGATATCAGGGCGAGAGACCATCCACGGAGGGGCCTTGCTAGGTACTCGGACGATACAGGAGACAGAAGGAAATCGGAACTGACGGTATAAGTCATCCAAGCGAATCCCCGCCGGCCGAGTGGCTCGGGCGAGCGCATCATAAAGCCGGCGATGGTCGTTGGTACACCGAGACGCCCTGAAACCACACTGATGATGATGATAATTGTTGGTATTCAGACAGGAGTCCCCGTTTCTCCAGGACCCACACTAGGCGCCGATTGACCATCCTCTCAAAGAGCTTGCACAGACCGTTAGTGAGACAAATTGGTCTGTAACTCCCTGTCAATTTGGGATCCTTATCAGGCTTCAGGATAGGTATAATGATACCTTCCTGCCATTGCGCTGGAAACACACCTTCCAACCAGATACGATTAAACACCCTGAGCAAATAACGAATGCTCTCATCGTTAAGGTGTTTAAGCATCTGGTTGTGAATATTATCCGGGCCAGGAGACGTGTCCCTGCAGAGCGCCAGCGCTCCGCGGAGTTCCCACTCCGTAAAGGGCACGTTGTACTCCTCCGAAGCGCGGACATGACAATGAAGACATTCAAGTCATCTACAAGTTTCATTACTTGAGATGGGGGTCTACGTTGCTTCACGTCCGTAGGTTTAACCAGCACTCTGCCCTACACGTGTCCCCCGGGTGGTGCTAAGAAAGCAACAGTGATAAGATGAGACCGAACTGTCGGAAACGACCTCTCGGTCAAGGAAAATGGAGGAGAAACACACCTAGAGGCCCTTGTCAGGGCCCTCAAGTTCGTAACATTGGCCCTTCATTGAAAATATGCCAGCTTAACGTCGAAGGCATTAGCAGAGCAAAGTGTGAACACCTAGCAAAGGTTCTCAAAGCACATCAGGCTCACATCATCCTGCTTCAAGAAACCCACACCGAAAATGATCTCCAACTGCAGTCCAGAGGGAAGATTCCAGGATTTAAATTAGTGTCCGCAATTAACCATGCGAAGTACGGGATTGCCACCTATGTGAGGGGCGATATCACACACTATCAAGTCTTGCCATCTTCCTCAGATAATGAAATATTTACTACCTCAATCAAAGTCTGTGATTTGACAGTAGTCAAAGTATATAAACCTCCTGGAACTCCCTGGCCATCTCCGCCAATTCCAACTTTGCAAAATCCAAGTATAATTGCAGGGGACTTTAACAGCCATCACACACTATGGGGATACAAGGAGAACGACAGAAATGGGGAAAAGCTTACTGACTGGATGGAAACGGAAAACCTTAAACTTATCTATGATGCCAAGGATAAGGCTTCCTTCTCTTCTGCACGATGGAACTAAGAATACACCCCGGACCTCTGTTTAGTAACGCAGTCACAACATTCACTTAGCAACATGCGACGCACAGTGCTCAACAAATTTCCTCACAGTCAGCACAGACCAATAATTCTCCAGTCTGGATTGCTTGTGCCTATTGTTCACTCCTGCCCGAAACAGAGATGGAATTTTAAAAAAGCCAATTGGGATGAATTTTCTAAACAGATTGACTCCAACCTGCGATGGATAAGACCTATCCATAGCAACTACAGCAGATTCATCGGTGTAGTTAAAAGTGCAGCAAAACGATGTATCCCAAGAGGATATCGTAAACAATACATCCCCGGCTGGAACGAGGAAAGTGAAAGGCTCTTCAAAGAATTTGAGGCCAATGGTGATCCAAATACGGCTTCTGAACTTTTACAATCCCTAGATGAAAACAAGAAGAAAATTTGGCAAGAAACTGTTGAGTCACTAGACTTCACTCACTCCAGCAGGGAAGCTTGGAGCCTGATCAGGAAATTGGACACATCAAGCAGCAAAATTAGACCAAAAACAAGCATCAGTCTAAATGACATGGCCAAGCATATGATCTCTACTTCAAAGGTTTCAGTTGAAAAGCATCACAGAAGACACGTAAAGCAACTCTTCAAGGAAAAGAAACGTTTGGCTCTGCGATCCTCTGAATTCTCTGTCCCATTTCAACCACAAGAAACTAAGCAGGCCATAGAAAGTTTGAAACCTGGGAAAGCGGCTGGTGTTGATGGTATATATCCAGAGTTCATTCTACATCTTGGACCAGCTGCTGTCAAATGGCTTACTAACTTCCTCACGAACATTCTAGAGACAGGTCACCTACCTTCACACTTCAAGAAGACAAAAATAGTAGCTGTATTAAAAACATCTAAGGACCCAACAAAAGTTGAGAGTTACCGGCCAATAGCACTCCTCAGTGTCACAATGAAGCTTCTGGAAAGGCTGATACATAACAGGATCTCTGCGACAATCAATCAGCATATTCCAGTCGAGCAGGCTGGATTCAGACCTGGACGTGGATGTGATGAACAGGTTTTAGCACTAGTTACCCATATTCAAAATGGCTTTGAGAACAAAATGGTAAGCACGGGTGTTTTCTTAGATCTGACAGCTGCATATGACACCGTGTGGCAAGACAAGCTCCTTCTTAAATTTATCAGTATCATCCCTTGCCTGAAACTCATCACATTACTCAGTAACATGCTGAGTAATAGGTACTTTCAGATATTTTCAGAAGACTCCAGGAGTAAAGTACATAGGATAAATGGTGGACTCCCTCAGAGCTCTGTATTGGCCCCTCTACTATTCAACCTGTACTCATATGATCTCCCAGCAACGAAATCAAAACAATTCATCTATGCAGATGACATCGCATTGGTCGCCCAACACCAACGCTTCGACGAGCCTGAGTCGATGCTTACATCAGATGATGATGATGCTAATTGTTGTTTTAAGGGGCCTAACATCTAGGTTATCGGCCCCTGATGGTTTGGGTGATCGTGAAGATGAAAATGAAAAGCGAACTTAAAACTAAAACTAACTACTAACCTACATACTACAAGAAGAAATGGAAAACTAAAGGAGAATAAGGCAAATAAAAGAACAGAAGGAAAAGAAATGCCCTCAACCCTCGGAGAAAGCGGATTGAGGGACTTGGAAGGAAGGAGAGCCATGAAAGGCATATAGGAAAGTGAAAGAGGAGAGGGTCCGCCCCAAAGGTAAGGGACAAAAGGGGAAAACGGACCCAGCTCAGGAATCCCTCGGGATCGCCAACTCCCGAACTCACCAGCCGTGAGCCCCTGAGGGTGTAGCATTATCTAGGGTGCACCAGAAGTGGTGGGGCTACATACACCCTGCCTCCTTAAGGGCCTAGAGCACAAGGCAGGAGGTAAAAGGAAGAGAAAAAGAAGGCTGACCCCTCGCAGAAGGAGGGTATCAGAAAAGATGAGACAAGGGCCAATTAAGGCGGGAAAGGAAGAGACTCCCTAGGCCTCGGATACCCTAATACCGTCGGGGTAAGAAGAGAACAAGAGTTGACCAAGTGAGGTCGACAGGAAAGAAGACAGAGAGGAGCCCGGCACAAGTAAGTGGAAGCAATGCCGGACTCAGCTGGGGCCCCGTGGTCGCCAACCCACGCCCACAAGATGTGAGCCCCTGGGGTTGAAGTGAAAAGAGAAACCGACGATCCTCAACCACAAATGCACAGCCTACTTTCTCGTTTACCCTCGAACCGTCCGTGAATAGAAGCCCTGATCCCGGATACCGGCTCACCACGGACTGGAACAGCCTCCGATGGACGGAGGAGTCCGTGTCCGACTTGGGGCCGGTGTGCAGATCCAGGATGATATCAGGGCGAGAGACCATCCACGGAGGGGCCTTGCTAGGTACTCGGACGATACAGGAGACAGAAGGAAATCGGAACTGACGGTATAAGTCATCCAAGCGAATCCCCGCCGGCCGAGTGGCTCGGGCGAGCGCATCATACAGCCGGCGATTCGGATTGGAAAACAAACATGGATAGCTTGGATGAAGTGGCATCTGTCGAATAGTTGCAGCATAGGTCAGCAGTACTTGTTGGCGCCTCAGGTGTAAAGGAGGTACGCCAGCCTCGGCGAGCAAGTTGACGACTGAACTTGTCCGAAAGGCACCCGTCGCCAGCCTCACACCGCCGTGGTGGACACTGTCCAGTTTAACAAGCACTGACTTACGGGCCGAACCATATGCTACACTGCCATAATCTAATCTCGATAAAATCAGTGCCTTATAAAAACGTAAGACCACCGCTCGGTCTGCCCCCCATGATGTGCCGCTAAGAAACCGCAACATGTCGAGTTTCTTAGCACAGGCAGTTCTCAAACACCGCACGTGTGGTTCCCATGTCAATTTCTGATCGAAAAGGAGCCCAAGGAACCGGTGCGCAGCAACAACAGGCAAAGCTACATTGCCCAGATAAAGCTCAGGATCTGGTTGGAGGGTGCGCTTTCGGCAGAAATGGACAACCGAGGACTTAGCGGTTGAGAATCGAAAGCCATGCTCCAGTGTCCAGCGTTCCACTCTCCGAATAGCTTGTTGTAGCTGTCGTTCAGCGACCGCCATATTTTGCGCACTATAATGTAGAGCGAAGTCGTCTACATATAGCGACGGTACCACTGCTGGACCAGCAGCAGCGACTATACCGTTTATGGCAATCGCAAATAATGTTACGCTAAGCACCGATCCGTGTGGGACTCCGTTTTCCTGTATATGATATTGCGAATATGTCCCCCCTATTCGGACACGGAACAGGCGAAGAGACAGAAAATTCGCAATAAAAACCGGCATGTTACCTCGGAATTTCCATTGATGCAGGGTAGAGAGGATGCCGTAACGCCAAGTGGTGTCATAGGCCTTCTCGAGGTCAAAGAAAACAGCGACTAGGTGCTGTCTCCGGAGAAAAGCGTCCTGTATGGCGGTCTCCAGGCGTACCAGATGGTCGTTGGTACACCGAGACGCCCTGAAACCACACTGGTATTCGGACAGGAGTCCCCGTTTGTCCAGGACCCACACTAGGCGCCGATTGACCATCCTCTCAAAGAGCGTGCACAGACCGTTAGTGAGACAAATAGGTCTGTAATTCCCTGTGAATTTGGGATCCTTATCGGGCTTCAGGATAGGTATAATGATACCTTCCTGCCATTGCGCTGGAAACACACCTTCCAACCAGATACGATTAAACACCCTGAGCAAATAACGAATGCTCTAATCGTTAAGGTGTTTAAGCATCTGGTTGTGAATATTATCCGGGCCAGGAGACGTGTCCCTGCCGAGCGCCAGCGCTCCGCGGAGTTCCCACTCCGTAAAGGGCACGTTGTACTCCTCCGAAGCGCGGGAAGCAAAACTAAGCTGGAAACGTTCCGCTTCGCGCTTCAGGGCCACGAAGGCAGGGTCATAGTTATCGGAACCGGATATATCCGCAAAATACGAGGCGAGATGATTTGCAACGCGATAAGGATCTGTAACCAGTTCATTAGCAATGGAAATTCCCGGTACAGTAGAAGATGTCTGAATTCCCGAAATGCGTCGTAGATTAGTCCACACTTGAGAGGAGGGGGTATGTGCCGATATAGAAGACACATACCGTTCCCAGGATTGTTTCTTACTCTGGCGAATAAGAATCCGTGCCTTGGCACGAAATTTCTTAAACGCCACCAAATTGGCCATGGTTGGACGCCGACGGTAGTGCTTGTGAGCTCGGCGACGGTCTCTTATTGCCGCTGCAATATCCTCTGTCCACCAAGGGACGAGTTTGCGACGAGGAGTCCCAGAAAAGGAGAGAATGGACTCTTCGGCGGCAGCAAGAAGCACATCGGTGATGTGCTGTACCTCGTCATCGACGCTCCGGCAACCAAGATCAACGAACACAGCTCGTTCTTGAAACGAGGGCCAATTTTACCCGCTTAAGAACCCAACGACTGGGGAACTCCACGGGCGTCTGGTTCAGAAGGGTAAGAACGATCGGGAAATGGTCACTGTCACAGAGGTCGTCGTGTACATTCCAACCAAATAGGGGGACCAGCGCACGGCTACACACACTCAAGTCAATGTGTGAGTACGTGCCGTGCGCGAAGCTAAAATGTGTAGCTTCCCCTGTTTTAATAGAGATAAATCCAACCCTTGAATTAAGCCCTCCACGTCCCTTCCTCTGGGGCAGGAAGATGGCGATCCCCATTGGGGGTGATGAGAGTTGAAATCACCCACGAGTAGGAAAGGGACTGGAAGTTGATCAACAAGAACAAAGACGTCATTAATATCAAGGGGCTGGTTCGGTGGAAGGTACACGTTACATACAGTTGTCATAGCAGGCAAGGACACGCGAACTGCAATAGCTTCCAGAGGAGTGTCGAGTGGAAACTCCTCACTATAGCAGTCAGAGCGAACGAAGGTACAAACGCCCCCGGAAGCCCGGGCGGCGTCTAGAGGGAAGGCCCCTCCCGGCCCGTGAGAACTCCCCCTATGCCCCCCGATCCCCTACTTGAACCCTCTTCAGAAAGGGACTCATTTTCGCCTGAAGGCTCACTCCAACCCCAGATCGCTTCGGAGATAGCCCCCCTCCTAACCCCGCCAGACACAGCTTCCCCTCAAACACCAACTAGAGCCACCCCTCCCCAGCTTTCATCTGATGCTTCCTCAGTTCAGGCCTCAGATTCTGATGATGATGATAATTGTTGTTTTAAGGGGCCTAACATCGAGGTTATCGGCCCCTAATGATCTGGGTGATAGCGAAAATGATAATGAAATGGAAACCAGAACAAAATTATCGAAGACTGAATATACGTACAAAAAGGAACTCGCATGGAAACAACTCACAATATGGTCCTACAAAAGGGATTTTAGAACGAAAAGTTGCACAAAAAGAATAGATTGAAAAAGACCCACAAAACGTAGGTTAGATTCAAAATACGTACAAAATGCAAAGTAGCGCCGAAATACTTACAAAATGCAACTCTAATTCAAAATACTTACAAAATGCAAATGAGATCGAAAATACGTACAAAATGCAATTGAGGATCAAAATACTTACAAAATGCAATTGAAATTGAAAATACACAATGCAATTCAGATTGAAATATCCCAGTTCCAATCCAAATTATTCACAAAGTGCAATTGAAATTCAAAATACTTACAAAATGCAATTGAAATTGAAAATGCTTACAAAATGTACGGTAGATTCAAACGACTCATGTGGATTGACAATACTTACAAAAAGCAATTTAGATTGAAAATACTTGACAAATGTAATTTAGATTCAAAATACCCACAAAATGCAATTGAGAATCAAAATATGTGCAAAATGCCCACCAAACAAAATGCAATTTAGATTCAAAATTCGTGCGAAATGCGGTTTTGGTTGAAAATACTTACAAAATGCAATTGAAATTCAAAATACTCACTAAAATGCCCTGACGCCTGCATTGAAAGACTTACTAAAAAGCAATTTAGATTGTCAATCTTTACAAAATGCAATTGAGGTTGAAAACAATCGCGAGATGTAATTTAGATCGAAGAGACTTACAAAATGCAACATAGATCAAAAATGCCTTAAAAAAATGGTAAAAGGGAATTTAGATACACGGTGATTCGAGTAACAAAAACAGTGCGGGAATCTTAAAGAGAAAAGGAAATAGAAGGAAAAGAGGAGAGGAGAGGGGAGAGAGGAGAAGGTCCGCCCCAAAGGGAAGGGACAAAAAGGGGAAAACGGACCCAGCTCAGGAATCCCTCGGGGTCGCCAAAGCCCGAACTCACCAGCCGTGAGCCCCTGAGGGTGTAGCATTATCGACGGTGCACCAGAAGTGGTGGGGCTACATACACCCTGCCTCCTTAAGGGCCTTGAGCACAAGGCAGGAGGTAAAAGGAAAAGAAAAAGAAGGCTGACCCCTCACAGAAGGAGGGAATCAGAAAAGATGAGACAAGGGCCAATGAAGGCGGGAAAGGAAGAGACTCCCTAGGCCTCGGATACCCTAATACCGTCGGGGTCGGAAGAGAACAAGAGTTGACCAAGGGAGGTCGACAGGAAAGAAGAAAGAGAGGAGCCGGCACAAGTAAGTGGAAGCAATGCCGGACTCAGCTGGGGCCCCGTGGTCGCCAACCCACAACCCACTAGATGTGAGCCCCTGGGGGGGCCTCAGATTCTTCTGACTTCAGCCCAGCCTCCACTCCCCCCCTCTCGCCGTTCAGCCCCTACCAGCCCTGCTTCCTCCCTCTCTCACCCCAAACGTCGGTCATCTCTCTCCGACATTGAGACTTCTGTCGCCCCCTCCAGTGAGAACGAGGACTTAGATTGCCTCGAAACCCTCTCAAGGTTCGCGAGAACCCTCCCCCCCCTCATGACCATTAATGTCTTCGACAACTTCAACCCTTCTCAATTCTCCGGCGCTCAGCCCATCCCCGAGCCTCAACCTGGCACCTCAGGTACATCAGCCAGGACCCCCGCGCCCGTTCAGATTAATGTTCGCCCCGTTTACATTAAAAACGTGAGTGACATTAACAACTTGATCAAAGAGTTAGTGACGCTTAACCTCAACTTCACTATCAAAAATCTCCCAAATGCTGTTAGGGTGACTGTCAAGACAGCCGCAGAGCAACACAGGATCCTCACCGATTTTCTCGTAAACATCTACGGTGAATTTCACACAAGGCCTTCTGCTCCGAAGAATATTCGAAAAGTAATCATCCGAGGTCTCCACGAGTCCACCTCCCCCGGATTTATTCATGAGGCTCTGTCTGAGATGGGCTACTCCATAGACCGAGTGACTCAACTCAGTCAGACCAGAGATCGCTCCAAGAAGCTTCCTCTCTTTTTGGTTGCTCACTCCACCACCTGAGCTGAACATATACGAGGTCACACACCTTCTGTATAGCATCATTTCCGTAACTCGATACCAGGGACAAGCCGGACCAGTGCAGTGCTACCGCTGTCAGGGTTTCGGCCATGCTTCCAGCGGCGGCTGCTACTGTCAACCCCGCTGCGTAATTGTGCCCAAAATCATAGGGCAAACGAATGTCCCCAATACCATCAGAAGGAAGCCACTACTAAGTGTGCCAACTGCGGCAAACAGCACACCGCCAGCTATCGTGGTTGTGAGACTTATATAAAGCTCACAAACACCTTCAACAATAGGCTTCCCTCTACCCGTAAAGCCCCTGCGGGACACGTGGCAGACCGCAACATACCGTAGTTAGGACTGGCACCAGATTTGCCTGAACAACATCTTCGCCCACTACTCCCACGCCACCCATCCCAGCCCCTCCCCCTCCTCCGCCCCTTGCTCTCAGCGAGAGCAACTTCCCGGGACTCTCCCCTTCGGCCCCACCAACTTCTGCGCCGTCCACCTCAAGCGACATGCTTGAAATCTTAAGACTGATCACTAACCCCTCACTCAAAGATCTTCTTACGCTAGTTAAGAAGAACACACTGCTCGAGCTAGTCAACGCTCCTGATACCTCCTCCAGGCTACAAATTATTATCGAAGTCTGCACCCAATACCTCTTCAGTAATGGGAACTAACCTGCAGGCTGGTGTCAACATTAGGATCATGGCATGGAATGCCTACCACCTGCATTCTCAGACAGGAGAACTTACGGACGTCCTACAGCAGGAACAAGTTCACATCGCTCTCTTCGGAGAAACATCCACGAAACCAGGTACCAACATCTACCTTCCTGGTTACTGCACATACCGCAATGACCGTGTAGGACGTCCGAGCGGAGGAACTGCCATAGCCGTGCTTCCTGATCTGGCTCACCGTCGCATCCCCACTGCCGACAACCTGAGGTTTATTGAAGCCACCATCGTGCAGGTCGAACTTTCTACCGGCCCATACCGCATGGTCTCCTGCTACTTGCCCCCACGTGTGCCGTTTGTGCCGTCTGACCTGGAGGCACTGTTACCTGACGATATCCCTGTGATATTGGCGGGTGACTTTAACTCCAAAAACTGGCTATGACGCAGTCGACTTACGGAGGCAAAGGGCAGGCTTCTTGAGAAGTTCTGCGACGATCACGGGTGCTTAGTCCACGGCCCACCTGGATTCACGTATTTTCCGTTTGATCCGAATAAACATCCGGATCTCTTGGTCATTGCCATCAGCAAAGACCGTGATATCCCCATATAGTCTCAAACTACACTGCCCCAAATTCCGATCACGACCCTATAATGATACAACTTAACTCTAGCTACATCCCTTACCGCTCCACAATCCCACTTCATACCCGAAAGATTGATTGGGATCGCTTTCAATCTATCCTTAAAACTACCGTTGCTGGGAATCCCAGCATTCGCTGCGAGGGCGACATAGATGATGATGATAGTTATTGTTGTTTTAAGGGGCCTAACATCGAGGTTATCGGTCCCTAACGATCTGGGTGATAGCGAAAATGATAATGAAATGCAAACTAGAACAAAATTATCTGAGACGGAAAATACGTACAAAAAGGAACTCAAATGGAAACAACTCACAATATGGTCTTAAAAAAGGGAATTTAGAACGAAAAGTTGCACAAAAAGAATAGATGGAAAAAGACCCACAAAACGTAGCCTAGATTCAAAATACTTACAAAAAGCAACTGAAATTCAAAATACTTACAAAATGCAAATAAGGTCGAAAATACGTGCAAAATGCAATTGAGGTTCTAAATACTTATAAAATGCAATTGAAATTGAAAATACACAATGCAATTCAGACTGAAATAGGCCCTATCCCAGTTCCAATCCAAATTATTCACAAAGTGCAATTGAAATTGAAAATGCTTACAAAATGTACGGTAGATGATGATAATTGTTGTTTTAAGGGGCCTAACATCTAGGTTATCGGCCCCTGATGGTTTGGGTGATCGTGAAGATGAAAATGAAAAGCGAACTTAAAACTAAAACTAACTACTAACCTACATACTAGAAGAAGAAATGGAAAACTAAAGGAGAATAAGGCAAATAAAGGACAGGAGGAAAAGAAATGCCCTCAACCCTCGAAGAAGGCGGATTGAGGGACTTGGAAGGAAGGAGAGCCATGAAAAGCAGATAGGAAAGTGAAAGAGGAGAGGGTCCGCCCCCAAACGTAAGGGACAAAAGGGGGAAAACGGACCCAGATCAGGAATCCCTCGGGGTCGCCAACTCCCGAACTCACCAGCCGTGAGCCCCTGAGGGTGTAGCATTATCTAGGGTGCACCAAAAGTGGTGGGGCTACATACACCCGGCCTCCTTGAGGGCCTTAAGCAGAAGGCAGGAGATAACATGAAAAGAAAAAGAAGGCTGACCCCTCGCAGAAGGTTGATGATGATGATGATAATTGTTGTTTTAAGCGGCCTAACATCTAGGTTATCGGCCCCTAATAGTTTGGGCGATCGTGAAGATGAAAATGAGATGCTAACTTAAAACTAAAACTAACCTACATACTAGAAGAAGAAATGGAAAACTAAAGGAGAATAAGGCAAATCACGGACAGGAGGAAAAGAAATGCCCTCAACCCTCGAAGAATGCGGATTGAGGGACTTGGAAGGAAGGAGAGCCATGAAAGGCAGATAGGAAAGTGAAAGAGGAGATGATGATGATAATTGTTGTTTTAAGGGGCCTAAAATCGAGGTTATCGGCCCCTGATGAAATGAAATGGCGTGAAATGAAAGGATGAAGATAAAAAACAGCTCACTGCTATGGATGAAACGAAATTGGTTTAGATAAAATAGACAGTGAGCCCCAACAATTATGCCTTATGTAGCAGGAAAAATACTTACAAAAAGGAACTCAGATTCAAACTACTCACAAAATGGAGAGCGGTAATACGTACATAAGGCAATTTCGAACGAAAATACTCACAAAAGGAATAGATTGAAAAAATACGCACAAAATGTAGGTTAAGTCCAAAATACGTACAAAATGCAACGTACAGTCGAAATACTTACAAAATGCAAGTGAAATCAAAATACTTACAAAATGCAAATGAGATTGAAAATACGCACAAAATGTAATTTAGATTCAAAATACCCACGCAATGCAATTGAGAATAAACTGATGATGATGATAATTGTTGTTTTAAGGGGCCTAACATCGAGGTTATCGGCCCCTAATGAAATGGAATGACGTGAAATGAAAGGATGTAGATAAAAACAACTCACTGCCATGGATGAAGCGAAAATGGTGTTTATAAAACAGACAGTGAGCCCCAAAAATTATGCCTTATTTGAATAAAAAGAATAAAAGGCAAATGGTAAAAAAGGATAAAACAAATAAGGCATAGGGAACAATACAATACATAACACAATAAAAAACATAAAACAGATTTAACCACAATTAAAAGTCGTAACTACACCTTAAAACTTAAAAAAGTAACCACTCTCCCTCATGAACCGGATGACGAGGTCAGCTGACGGCTCGTCATCACGGAGAATAAGGGAGAGGGTATTAGGCAGTTTAAGAGTCCTGCGCAGATCGGCCAGATCCACACACTCCAAGAGAAGGTGTGCCACGGTTAGGTGGGCGCCGCAAGTACACACAGGAGGATCTTCTCTCTTTAGCAAGTGGGAGTGCGTAGCAATCCCATGGCCGATCCGGAGTCGACAGAGTACCACAGCTTCCTTCCGGAGAGATCGGAAGGAAGATTTCCACACCTTCGTTGTCTCCTTGATGCCTCTCAGTTTGTTGGGTGGAGGCGTGGCACGCCATGCCTCCTCCCAATGCGACAGGATCGTATGCTGCAACTGAGAGCGCACATCACTAGCAGGCACCTTATACGGTAGCGAGGGCAGTGCGACTGCCTCTCTCGCCGCCTGATCAGCAAGCTCGTTTCCCGCAATACCCATGTGGCTAGGAAGCCACACAAAGGTCACCCCGGTTCCAGCGTTACGCGAACTGACGAGCAGGTCGTGCACACGCTGGACCAACGGGTGCTTCGGGAAACACACATCGATCGCCTGCAGCGCACTCAGAGAGTCAGTACACAAAAGAAAGTGCTGGTGATCGTCTGATAACGTGTACCGCAGAGCCTCTAAGATGGCATAGAGCTCCGCAGTGTACACGCTACACGCCTCGGGAAGTGAAAAGAGAAACCGACGATCCGCAACCACAAATGCACAGCCTACTTTCTCGTTTACCCTCGAACCGTCCGTGAATACAAGCCCTGATCCCGGATACCGTGTCACCACGGACTGGAACAACCTCCGATGGACGGAGGAGCCCGTGTCCGACTTGGGGCCGGTGTGCAGATCCAGGATGATATCAGGGCGAGAGACCATCCACGGAGGGGCCTTGCTAGGTACTCGGACGATACAGGAGACAGAAGGAAATCGGAACTGACGGTATAAGTCATCCAAGCGAATCCCCGCCGGCCGAGTGGCTCGGGCGAGCACATCATACAGCCGGCGATTCGGATTGGAAAACAAACATGGATAGCTTGGATGAAGTGGCATCTGTCGAATAGTTGCAGCATAGGTCAGCAGTACTTGTTGGCGCCTCAGGTGTAAAGGAGGTACGCCAGCCTCGGCGAGCAAGCTGACGACTGGGCTTGTCCGAAAGGCACCCGTCGCCAGCCTCACACCGCCGTGGTGGACACTGTCCAGTTTAACAAGCACTGACTTACGGGCCGAACCATATGCTACACTGCCATAATCTAACCTGGATAAAATCAGTGACTTATAAAAGCGCAGGAGCACCACGCGGTCCGCCCCCCATGATGTGCCGCTAAGAAACCGCAACATGTTGAGTTTCTTAGCGCAGGCAGTTTTCAAACACCGCACGTGTGGTTCCCACGTCAATTTCTGATCGAAAAGGAGCCCAAGGAACCGGTACGCAGCAACAACAGGCAAAGCTACATTGCCCAGATAAAGCTCAGGATCTGGATGGAGGGTGCGCTTTCGACAGAAATGGACAACCGAGGACTTAGCGGTTGAGAATCGAAAGCCATGCTCCAGTGTCCAGCGTTCCACTCTCCGAATAGCTTGTTGTAGCTGTCGTTCAGCGACCGCCATATTTTGCGCACTATAATGTAGAGCAAAGTCGTCTACATATAGCGACGGTACCACTGCTGGACCAGCAGCAGCGACTATACCGTTTATGGCAATCGCAAATAATGTTACGCTAAGCACCGATCCCTGTGGGACTCCGTTTTCCTGTATATGATATTGCGAATATGTCCCCCCTATTCGGACACGGAACAGGCGAAGGGACAGAAAATTCGCAATAAAAACCGGCAAGTTACCTCGGAATTTCCATTGATGCAGGGTAGAGAGGATGCCGTAACGCCAAGTGGTGTCATAGGCCTTCTCGAGGTCAAAGAAAACAGCGACTAGGTGCTGTCTCCGGAGAAAAGCGTCCTGTATGGCAGTCTCCAGGCGTACCAGATGGTCGTTGGTACACCGTGACGCCCTGAAACCACACTGGTATTCAGACAGGAGTCCCCGTTTCTCCAGGACCCACACCAGGCGCCGATTGACCATCCTCTCAAAGAGCTTGCACAAACCGTTTGTGAGACAAATAGGTCTGTAACTCCCTGACAATTTGGGATCCTTATCGGGCTTCAGAATAGGTATAATGATACCTTCCTGCCATTGCGCTGGAAACACACCTTCCAACCACATACGATTAAACACCCTGAGCAAATAGCGAATGCTCTCATCGTTAAGGTGTTTAAGCATCTGGTTGTGAATATTATCCGGGCCAGGAGACGTGTCCCTGCAGAGCGCCAGCGCTCCGCGGAGTTCCCACTCCGTAAAGGGCACGTTGTACTCCTCCAAAGCGCGGGAAGCAAAACTAAGATGGAAACGTTCCGCTTCGCGCTTCAGGGCCACGAAGGCAGGGTCATAGTTATCGGAACCGGATATATCCGCAAAATACGAGGCGAGATGGTTTGCAACGCGATAAGGATCTGTAACCAGTTCATTAGCAATGGAAATTCCCGGTACAGTAGAAGATGTCTGAATTCCCGAAATGCGTCGCAGTTTAGTCCACACTTGAGAGGAGGGGGTATGTGCCGTAATAGAAGACACATACCGTTCCCAGGATTGTTTCTTACTCTGGCGAATAAGAATCCGTGCCTTGGCACGGAATTTCTTAAACGCCACCAAATTGGCCATGGTTGGACGCCGACGGTAGTGCTTATGAGCTCGACGACGGTCTCTTATTGCCGCTGCAATATCCTCTGTCCACCAAGGGACGAGTTTGCGACGGGGAGTCCCAGAAAAGGATGGAATGGACTCCTCGGCGGCAGCAAGAAGCACATCGGTGATGTGCTGTACCTCGTCATCGACGCTCCGGCAACCAAGATCAACGAATACAGCTCGTTCTTGAAACGAGGGCCAATTTGCCCGCTTAAGAACCCAACGACTGGGGAACTCAACGGGCGTCTGGTTCAGAAGGGTAAGAACGATCGGGAAATGGTCACTGTCACAGAGGTCATCGTGTACATACCAGCCAAATAAGGGGACCAGCGCACGGCTACACACACTCAAGTCAATGTGTGAGTACGTGCCGTGCGCTAAGCTAAAATGTGTAGCTTCCCCTGTATTTAATAGACATAAATCCAACCCTTGAATTAAGCCTTCCACGTCCCTTCCTCTGGGGCAGGAAGATGGTGATCCCCATTGGGGGTGATGAGAGTTGAAATCACCCACGAGTAGGAAAGGGACTGGAAGTTGATCAACAAGATCTAAGACGTCATTAATATCAAGGGGTTGGTTCGGTGGAAGGTACACGTTACAAACAGTTGTCATAGCAGGCAAGGACACGCGAACTGCAATAGCTTCCAGAGGAGTGGGAAGCGGAAACTCTTCACTGTAGCAGTCAGAGCGAACGAAGGTACAACGCCCCCGGAAGCCCGGGCGGCGTCTTGTCGCTCTTTAGAGTATAGTCGGAAACCTCTCAGAACAGTCTCGTGATCAGGTCTGAGGTTTGTTTCCTGTAGGCAGACTATACTCGCCGCGTATTGGGCAATAAGCTGACGGAGCTCTGTCAAATGCCTGTCATAACTGTTACAATTCCACTGTAACAGTGCCATTGTGTGAACTTAGGGAATAAGTTGGAGCAGCAAGCTACTCCAACTTTGACTCTGGAGAATCTACAGTCACTACGTCGACTATAATCTCCATGTCCTCAGGCGAGTTCATGGAGTAAATCGACTCGGTAGATGATTTCCTGGACGCAGTTCGGCGGCGGGGGGATCTCCGTGGGGAGCGCGAAGATCTGGGGGCCGAAACGTCCCCAGGCACAGAAGCATCCGCAGGTGTTGGCGCGGATGGCTTCCCCTTTTTTGGAGAAAGGGAATGCGTAGTGCGGGGTCCCTTCTTACCCGCCCCCGGCTCTTTAAGGTATATAGACGGGTCAGGAGCCGAAGTCCTGACCCTGGTCGACGATGCCGCCTCCGCCGGCTTCGGCGCGGCTTTCGCCGACCGTTTGGATGGGGAGGAAGACTTCGACTTCCTCCCGAGTGGGGAGAGACTTCCTCCCCTGCTGTGCGGGTGGAGCAGCCTTCGCTCGCACAGCCTTCGTGCTGGCCGAAGGTGGAGTTGAAGTCACCTTCGGGCTTTCCGTTATAATGTTAGGAGCTGGTTTTGGAACAGGAAACTCAGTTGCAGGTTTCACAGCTGGAACAAAAGATGAGGTAGCCGGGACCAAATTTGGTATTATGGCTCTATAATCAATCGTTGGAGAAGGCGAAGTCGTGGTACGGTACTTCTTGCGGGCCTCCTGGTAGGTCAGACCATCCAGGGTTTTGATCTCCTGGATTTTCTTCTCACTCAGGAAGACAGGGCAGTTCCTGTCCCGAGGAGAATGAAATCCAGGGCAATTAGTGCACTGATAAGGTGTTGTGCACTCTTCCGCTTCGTGTGGTACCTTACCGCATGTTCCGCAGATTGCGGGGCTCGAGCATCGGGATAACATGTGCCCGAACTTCTGGCATTTATAACACCTCATTGGGGGAGGGATATAAGGCCGTACGTCACAACGGTAACTTGTAACCTTGACTTTCTCCGGGAGCACCGAAAGCTCAAAGGAAATAATGAAAGCACCAGTATCCACGATTTGACCATTGACCTTGCGCGTAATGCGCCGGACATCAGTCACGTGACGGTGCCGCATATCCTCCTTGAGCTCCTCGTCAGTGTTCAGAATCAGGTCCCGGTGGAAAATAACTCCTCGGACCAGATTCAGGGACGTGTGCTTTTCCACTTTGACGGGAATGTCGCCAAAGTGGTCACATTGCAAAAGTTGTTCAACTTGCTCTCCAGTCCTAGTCTTGAGCAACAAGCTACCGTTCCTCATCTTTTGTACTTTCTCAAGCTCACCATAGACACCTTCTATGTGGCGAGAAAACAAAATACTCTTTACCAGCTTGAAATCACCCCCATCTGTTCTGGTAGCTACCAGAAACTTGGGGGTGTTAGTACCCAGATTTTCACGCACAGATTGTTCCCAGGGGGTTGATCCCCGTAGGGAATCAAATGTTAAAGACTTGGGTGTAGGACCACCCTGTTTGGGTGTACGTTCACCCTGGTTGGGGATTTTTCTTTTAGAACCCATGGCCAGATCATCCTCCCCGAATGTCACCGACATCCGATCACGGGCCGTCACAGTAGGCGCTACCCAGCCAGGGCAAGGCCCGCCTAGCTTGGAAGGCATTGCCCGGGGGTCCGATGTTTTACAATGCCGTATCGGCATGTACCCCTTGGCATATACTGGATTTTACAGCTCAGACATTCGGCTGTGTGGGGACCTGCGTAGTCAGGCGGATACTACTGAACGGGTACATGGCACACCCACCTGTCGGCGCGGCCAAGACCGGAACAGGCTTTTGAGCGTAGTCGCTAGCGTAAGTGGCCCATCCCCTAACAGCACGCACATATAGAAATTTTGGTTGCCAGACCCTGAAAGCAGTGACGGAAAGAAGTGCGATATAACCTAATGAGAGTTATACCGCACGGGTGTATGTCTTTTAGAGCTGACTGTCAAACCCTCGAAAGGGGACCGTTCCGAGAAGCCCTTTTAGTCGCCTTTTACGACTGGTAGGGAGTACCGTGGATGTATTCGCTTCCTCCCACCCACTGGGGGTCCAATTCACAAAACAACGCGGAGTCCTTAAAGTATAGCCAAGGTCGCCCCTTTTAGTCGCCTCTTACGACAGGCAGGGGATACCGTGGGTGTATTCTAAACCCCCCACCCACAGAGGGAGAGAATAAACTACTTGAACAAAGCGGGGTAGGTTGAAAATACAAAATTCAATTGAAATTGCTTACAAACTGTATGGTAGATTCAAACCTCTCATTTGGATGGACAATACTTACAAAATGCAATTGAGGTTGAAAAACACTCACAAAATGCAATTTAGATCGAAAAAACTTACAAAATGCAACGTAGATTAAAAATACCTACAAAAAGGTGCGGGAATCTTCAAGAGAAAAGGAAATATAATGAAAAGAGGAGAGGAGAGGGGGAGAGAGGAGAGGGTCCGCCCCAAAGGTAAGGGACAAAAGGGGAAAACGGACCCAGCTCAGGAATCCCTCGGGGTCGCCAACTCCCGAACTCACCAGCCATGAGCCCCTGAGGGTGTAGCATTATCTAGGATGCACCAAAAGTGATGGGGCTACATACACCCGGTCTCCTTGAAGGCCTTGAGCGGAAGGCAGGAGATAACATGAAACAAAAAAGAAGGCTGACCCCGAAGAAGTAGGGTAACAGGAAAGATGAGACAAGCGCCAATTAAGGCGGGAAAGGAAGAGACTCCCTAGGCCTCGGATACCCTAATACCGTCGGGATCATAAAAGAACAAGCTTTGACCAAGAGAGGTTGACATGAAAAAGACGGAGAGGAGCTCACCATAAGTAAGTAGAAGCAATGCCGGACTCAGCTAGGGTCCCGTGGTCGCCAACCACGTCCCACTAGATGTGACCCCTGGGGGGGATATGCAAAGTGAATCAACTTTCCCACACATTGTAATATTATCTGAATTGCAGTGGTTCAAAAAAAGTGTCTTAAGCCTGTATTCGCAAATGTACCCCTTTTACTAAGACTTATCAGGAACTGGTTCTTGGATTACGGCTATATTCTCGAAAACGGACAGAAAGTTACCAGTGCTCCTGAGGTAGAATTAGTGAAAAAAAAAAAACTGAGATAAGCTCGTACCATCAACTGACACCGAATCACATACAGTAAAAAAAACAACAACAACAACAACGACAAAGTGTTCGACTAGCAGCACACTTCTGTCACACACTACATCCACAGCTTTAAAGCTCTACAAACCATGTCCAGATAAATTACTAGCAGTGGCAACAGGTGATTTCATAGAACTTGTAAACCAGTGGTATGATGTTATGAATTCATACTGTCCTAACCCGCCTTTATCAACAAAAATAACCCATGGCGTACTAATTGAACAGAAAATATAATTTTGGACAAGATGGGTAATTTCATGAGTGATTCTCTTTGCATCGGTAAAAATTATTTGCAAATACTCCACAAACCAGTCATTATTTCAATAAAATCTCTTCGACATCTGTAACAGGATATGGCCCATAGGCATAATATGAAGTACATTCTCACACATAGGCTAAATCAAGATGTACTGGAAAACCACTTTTAACAATTGCGAACCCGTGGTGGCTTACACGATCATTCTTCTCCTCTTGGATTTTTATTTTCAAACTCCTGGAAGTTATAGGAAGTATCAGAAAGCTGATTTAAATTTACAGACACAGGATGATTATTTTAGGGGAAAAATCCAGGAGTCATTCAAAAGCCAACAAACACAGATGATCTAGATAGGGATGAATATTTAGTTACTAAAGCACTAAACAAAGCTGGCGTAGTGTCTGAATCAAATAACGTGCTTCCAGAAACAACCTTAGACACCAATGTCTAATATCATGGAACAAAGTGAAGAAAATAGCAAGGTTTATGTTGCAGGTTATGTTGGTTGGTTCCTCAGTTTAGGGGCTGCGACAACGCGGTCATGTAGCCCTGTAGCCCACAAGTTCCAAGATATATTTCCAGATCTTGGGAACTTAACCTATGAAATGCATACTCAACACCATTATCCCTCCAGCAGGCACGCCTAAAAATTATACATAACCAGGCGCGTGGTGTACTTTATACCCCACACCTTAACATCACATCTAATCTCATAATAATGGGAAATATCTCATTTTTACCAGATGTTATTTGTTCACATCAGTAATAATTACATTAGTAATAATTACATTTTACCATATTATACACTGTAGCAGAGTGAAAATGCAACAATAAAATGACTTCATGTTCTTCATCTGATTCCGCGCTGTCCAAGTCGTCTTTTTCTGTAATTTGGCTATTTCCTCAGGTGCCAATATCCTAAATAAACGGAAATATACTGTAGTTGAAGAAATAGTAGTAATTTCAGAGTTTTAAACACTACCGTGCTTGAAAATATCAGTAAACTAATGTAGTCGAAATACTTACTCCATCGGGCGCGCGGGGTAAATTGAAGCCCGCTTGTGACACGTTCCGAATTGAAGCAACAATAGAGCCGTTCAGGTGCACTCACAGAGACTCCAACTATCACATGCAACAACTAAGGTCACACTGCAAGATTAGCAGACCAGCAACACGACTTAATGATGATGATAATTGTTGTTTTAAGGGGCCTAACATCTAGGTTATCGGCCCCTGATGGTTTGGGTGATCGTGAAGATGAAAATCAAAAGCGAACTTAAAACTAAAACTAACTACTGACCTACATACTAGAAGAAGAAATGGAAAATTAAAGGAGAATAAGGCAAATAAAAGGACAGAAGGAAAATAAATGCCCTCAACCCTCGGAGAAGGCGGATTGAGGGACTTGGAAGGAAGGAGAGCCATGAAAGGCATATAGGAAAGTGAAAGAGGAGAGGGTCCGCCCCAAAGGTAAGGGACAAAAGAGGAAAACGGACCCAGCTCAGGAATCCCTCGGGGTCGCCAACTCCCGAACTCACCAGCCGTGAGCCCCTGAGGGTGTAGCATTATCTAGGGTGCACCAGAAGTGGTGGGGCTACATACACCCTGCCTCCTTAAGGGCCTAGAGCACAAGGCAGGAGGTAAAAGGAAGAGAAAAAGAAGGCTGACCCCTCGCAAAAGAGGGTATCAGAAAAGATGAGACAAGGGCCAATTAAGGCGGGAAAGGAAGAGACTCCCTAGGCCTCGGATACCCTAATACCGTCGGGGTCAGAAGAGAACAAGAGTTGACCAAGTGAGGTCGACAGGAAAGAAGACAGTGAGGAGCCCGGCACAAGTAAGTGGAAGCAATGCCGGACTCAGCTGGGGCCCCGTGGTCGCCAACCCACCAACACGACTTAGAGAGCTACATTGTTGCCAAGTTGAAAAACAATAACAGTGGTGTACTTTATACCCCAGCGCGCCCGCTGGAGGGTTATGCGTTACCAATCTAGATTAAGCACTTTTCAAGCGGTGGTTCGACTAATCCCTCAGAAACTTGGCACATTTCAGCAACATTCGTCACATTTCACGGAAAATATGGATTTCAGCGAGGCAAGAACGTTCGAGAGAAGTTCCTGATGTACCGTCTGACGTGGTTGAGACAGTTGTGTGAACAATTTCCTTCGTTAGATCGAAATATTCTAATTCCACCTTGCATAGGAAGACACAAACACCGACACCAGCTCCAATGATATTGCTACAGAGTCCAGGCAAATTTCCAAGAGATTCAAAATGTTCACAATATACAATTTAAATAGGCTACACTCAGTTATTTTATCACCCATTTACCAATAATTTCATGAGAATAAACTGTTCTTTGCGTACTCAACAGCTGATGTTGAACAGTTTCGTTACGTTCGCCACATGGCGCGTTTGATATCTCGTACGTCATCCGCCTTCCGAGAGCTGATTAGTTAGTGCAAAATGAGGCAACCTCTGTAGTTTATATGCCTTAACTGGAGTTATTTTTCTTCTTATTATTATCTCCATCCTTTTAAGAGTAGATGACCTCGCAGTTCCGCCCCTTAAAACAATAACAATGCCATCCATCCTTTTGAATTCTTGATGTGTGTATTGTTGACCGCTTGCTAATTATTGTGTGTT
Source organism: Meconema thalassinum (assembly GCA_946902985.2). Classification (NCBI taxonomy): domain Eukaryota; kingdom Metazoa; phylum Arthropoda; class Insecta; order Orthoptera; family Tettigoniidae; genus Meconema; species Meconema thalassinum. The sequence continues at coordinate 508,904,231 of OX336392.1, read as the reverse complement.
AACTGTTACATGTCTCATCTGCAACAATGGACCGCAGCATGCCGGATCCTAAGCAATTGTACGCTTATTATGAGATCCAGCGTGTGAAAATCATAAACATAGAAGCGAAAAACAACTTCGTATTGGCTCGACTGATTGTCTTCTGCCCGTATGTTCCTCCTCATCTGTCGGTGATTACCGAAAACTGTTTCCAGCGCGGTGAGTCCCAGATATTATTCAAGAGATTTGTTGTCTTTTCTTGGGGATTATTTAACCTCTGCACAGTATAAAAAGTTTACGTGCTCGTCTTACCTTGTTCGCATTTGCGAATAATTAACTTGTTAATTTTGTAGGTTTTGGTTATGTCAAAAGTCAGACCAGAATTTGATTTCTAACCTCATTTTTCGTCACCATGTGTTCGTGACAATTAATTCTTTATTTCACCTTCCTGTTTAATTTAAACATATTTAAAATTATTTTCGTACCCACCTGTTGTGTTACAATATATATCTCGCCTTTAAGACATTTTTCCAAGTGTTCATAGGTCATTATACTCATACCTCGTGGCATTACGGCCTGTCCTGCTGGTCTCAGTAAGCTACGCTCTCATTGGCCATCTCCATGACGTAGCCTCTCTCCAGCCACTCACCGCGCTTCTTCCTGCTAACGTGGTTTGGGCTCTCCAATGGCCGGACATCAATTTTTCGAGAAGCTTGTTCTGTCTGCTATTTAAGCTGCCAGCAGACCCATCTTCGATGTGATTTCTTCGTTAGCATTATGCTAGACACCCGTCTTGAACACCGGACGATAAACTTCAAACTTGGAAAAACTTCTCATCAGTAAATTCTGCATCAAGAAATGTTTTAATATAACCTTCGTCATGTCGTCAAAGACATTTTTCAAATAATCCAACTTGGATCAAACTTCAACGTGTTCCTGCAACACGAACATCAAGATATCAAGTATATAGCTTTGTGTGCTATGGAAATCTAATCCTATTCAGTGAATATTATCACTTCATCTTTGCGATAGCTAAGGTCAGCCTTACTATTGATGATAATTGTTGTTTTAAGGAGCCTAACATCTAGGTTATCGGCCCCTGATGGTTTGGGTGATCGTGAAGATGAAAATGAAAAGCGAACTTAAAACTAAACAACTACTAACCTACATACTAGAAGAAGAAATGGAAAATTAAAGGAGAATAAGGCAAATAAAAGGACAGAAGGAAAAGAAAGGCCCTCAACCCTCGGAGAAGGCGGATTGAGGGACTTGGAAGGAAGGAGAGCCATGAAAGGCATATAGGAAAGTGAAAGAGGAGAGGGTCCGCCCCAAAGGTAAGGGACAAAAGGGGAAAACGGACCCAGCTCAGGAATCCCTCGGGGTCGCCAACTCCCGAACTCACCAGCCGTGAGCCCCTGAGGGTGTAGCATTATCGACGGTGCACCAGAAGTGGTGGGGCTACATACACCCTGCCTCCTTAAGGGCCTAGAGCACAAGGCAGGAGGTAAAAGGAAGAGAAAAAGAAGGCTGACCCCTCGCAGAAGGAGGGTATCAGAAAAGATGAGACAAGGGCCAATTAAGGCGGGAAAGGAAGAGACTCCCTAGGCCTCGGATACCCTAATACCGTCGGGGTCAGAAGAGAACAAGAGTTGACCAAGTGAGGTCGACAGGAAAGAAGACAGAGAGGAGCCCGGCACAAGTAAGTGGAAGCAATGCCGGACTCAGCTGGGGCCCCGTGGTCGCCAACCCACCCTTACTATTTAACAAGTGTTCTAGAGACATCTGTAATCGTCAAGTACTTTTGTGAAAGCAACTACAACTGGACATTAACTATTTCTTCTCAAGTGTTCTACGCACACGTGTGGGATGTTAACCACACTTTTTCAAGTTAAGTACTAAGACGTATTATGTATTTCATACTTGGTTATGTTAATTCTAAAGCAGACCTATATCAGCCATTGCACTTTTCTTGTGCACTATTTATTTCATGGTACAAGTTCAGGTTATAGGCTTACTTGCCTACCTGTTTCTGCCATCTCAACTTCTCAGTAAATCGTGCAAGCAGTTCACGCATTCTGTGTCTGCCATCGCATTTATTTTACAAGTTATTCTGTTGCATCTTGGCAACCACCCAAATATTTCAATCTTCATAGGGTACTGCAGGACTAGCCCCCTATCAGCTACTGGCCCCCTTAATAGGTCATGACTTTTTGGATAACTTCTTTAGTTTTCCCTTTTTTTCTTCCCCGGTATGACAGGATTTGCTCCCTGTCAGCCATTTAAAAGCAGTGCCACTAATGTTCTTCTTCAGAAGAACAATCTAATTAAGTTGTGTTTAAAAACATTAACCTTGTCTCTATGTTGATTGCTAGAGGCAATCATAATTTTGTAAAGAAAACTGTTAACTTGTTTGAAGGTTTTATTCCTAATACATATATATGCTAAAGCAACTTGCTCTCTTTTTTCTTTGTTCTTGTCACATTCACTATCCCATGTACCTTAACGCTCAACCTTTACTGATTCTGAACTCACTCAGAATTCTTTCTGAAAATGGAGACTTTTAATTGGTCGATCCAATGGTGTTCTAATTTGATGATGATGATGATAATTGTTGTTTTAAGGGGCCTAACATCGAGGTTATCGGCCCCTAATGAAATGAAATGACGTGAAATGAAAGGATGTAGATAAAATCAACTCACTGCCATGGATGAAGCGAAAATGGTGTTTATAAAACAGACAGTGAGCCCCAAAAATTATGCCTTATTTGAATAAAAAGAATAAAAGGCGGATGGTAAAAAAGGATAGGCTAAAACAAATAAGGCATAGTGAACAATACAATACATAACACAATAGAAAACATAAAACAGATTTAACCACAATTAAAAGTCGTAACTACACATTAAAACTTAAAAAAGTAACCACTCTCCCTCATGAACCGGATGACGAGGTCAGCTGACGGCCCGTCATCACGGAGAATAAGGGAGAGGGTATTAGGCAGTTTAAGAGTCCTGCGCAGATCGGCCAGATCCACTCCAAGAGAAGGTGTGCCACGGTTAGGTGGGCGTCGCAAGTACACACAGGGGGATCTTCTCGCTTCAGCAAGTGGGAGTGCGTAGCAATCCCATGGCCGATCCGGAGTCGACAGAGTACCACAGCTTCCTTCGTTGTCTCCTTGATGCCTCTCAGTTTGTTGGGTGGAGGCGTGGCACGCCATGCTTCCTCCCAATGCGACAGGATCGAATGCCGCAACTCAGAGCGCACATCACTAGCAGGCACCTTATACCGTAGCGAAGGCAGTGCGACTGGCTCTCTCGCCGCCTGATCAGCAAGCTCGTTTCCCGCAATACCCATGTGGATAGGAAGCCACACAAAGGACACCCCGGCCCCAGAGGAACGCGAACTGACGAGCAGGTCGTGCACACGCTGGACCAACGGGTGCTTCGGGAAACACACATCGATCGCTTGCAGCGCACTCAGAGAGTCAGTACACACAAGAAAGTGCTGGTGATCGTCTGATAACGTGTACCGCAGAGCCTCTAACATGGCATAGAGCTCCGCTGTGTACACGCCACAGGCATCGGGAAGTGAAAAGAGAAACCGACGATCTTCAACCACAAATGCACAGCCTACTTTCTCGTTTACCCTCGAACCGTCAGTGAATAGTAGCCCTTATCCCGGCTCACAACGGACTGGAACAGCCTCCGATGGACAGAGGAGTCAGTGTCCGACTTGGGGCCGGTGTGCAGATCCAGGATGATATCAGGGCGAGAGACCATCCACGGAGGGGCCTTGCTAGATACTCGGACGATACAGGAGACGGAAGGAAATCGGAACTGACGGTACAAGTCATCCAAGCGAATCCCCGCATCATACAGCCGGCGATTCGGATTGGAAAACAAACATGGATAGCTTGGATGAAGGCGCATCTGTCGAATAGTTGCAGCATAGGTCAGCAGTACTTGTTGGCGCCTCAGGTGTAAAGGAGGTACGCCAGCCTCGGCGAGCAAGCTGACGACTGGGCTCGTCCGAAAGGCACCCGTCGCCAGCCTCACACCGCCGTGGTGGACACTGTCCAGTTTAACAAGCACTGACTTACGGGCCGAACCATATGCTACACTGCCATAATCTATTCTAGATAAAATCAGTGCCTTATAAAAACGTAGGAGCACCGCGCGGTCCGCCCCCCCATGATGAGCCGCTAAGAAACCGCAACATGTTGAGTTTCTTAGCACAGGCAGTTTTCAAACACCGCACGTGTGGTTCCCACGTCAATTTTCGATCGAAAAGGAGCCCAAGGAACCGGTACGCAGCTACAACAGGCAAAGCTACATTGCCCAGATAAAGCTCAGGATCTGGATGGAGGGTGCGCTTTCGGCAGAAATGGACAACCGAGGACTTAGCGGTTGAGAATCGAAAGCCATGCTCTAGTGTCCAGCGTTCCACTCTCCGAATAGCTTGTTGTAGCTGTCGTTCAGCGACCGCCATATTTTGCGCACTATAATGTAGAGCGAAGTCGTCTACATATAGCGACGGTACCACTGCTGGACCAGCAGCAGCGACTATACCGTTTATGGCAATCGCAAATAATGTTACGCTAAGCACCGATCCCTGTGGGACTCCGTTTTCCTGTATATGATATTGCGAATATGTCCCCCCTATTCGGACACGGAACAGGCGAAGGGACAGAAAATTCGCAATAAAAACCGGCAAGTTACCTCGGAATTTCCATTGATGCAGGGTAGAGAGGATGCCGTAACGCCAAGTGGTGTCATAGGCCTTCTCGAGATCAAAGAAAACGGTGACTAGGTGCTGTCTCCGGAGAAAAGCGTCCTGTATGGCGGTCTCCAGGCGTACCAGATGGTCGTTGGTACACCGAGACGCCCTGAAACCACACTGGTATTCAGACAGGAGTCCCCGTTTCTCCAGGACCCACACTAGGCGCCGATTGACCATCCTCTCAAAGAGCTTGCACAGACCGTTAGTGAGACAAATAGGTCTGTAACTCCCTGTCAATTTGGGATCCTTATCGGGCTTCAGGATAGGTATAATGATACCTTCCTGCCATTGCGCTGGAAACACACCTTCCAACCAGATACGATTAAACACCCTGAGCAAATAACGAATGCTCTCATCGTTAAGGTGTTTAAGCATCTGGTTGTGAATATTATCCGGGCCAGGAGACGTGTCTCTGCAGAGCGCCAGCGCTCCGCGGAGTTCCCACTCCGTAAAGGGCACGTTGTACTCCTCCGAAGCGCGGGAAGCAAAACTAAGATGGAAACGTTCCGCTTCGCGCTTCAGGGCCACGAAGGCAGGGTCATAGTTATCGGAACCGGATATATACGCAAAATACGAGGCGAGATGGTTTGCAACGCGATAAGGATCTGTAACTAATTCATTATCAATGGAAATTCCCGGTACAGTAGAAGATGTCTGAATTCCCGAAATGCGTCTTAGTTTAGTCCACACTTGAGAGGAGGGGGTATGTGCCGTAATAGAAGACACATACCGTTCCCAGGATTGTTTCTTACTCTGGCGAATAAGAATCCGTGCCTTGGCACGAAATTTCTTAAACGCCACCAAATTGGCCATGGTTGGACGCCGACGGTAGTGCTTATGAGCTCGACGACGGTCTCTTATTGCCCCTGCAATATCCTCTGTCCACCAAGGGACGAGTTTGCGACGAGGAGTCCCAGAAAAGGATGGAATGGACTCTTCGGCGGCAGCAAGAAGCACATCGGTGATGTGCTGTACCTCGTCATCGACGCTCCTGCAACCAAGAACAACGAACACAGCTCGTTCTTGAAACGAGGGCCAATTTGCCCGCTTAAGCACCCAACGACTGGGGAACTCCACGGGCTTCTGGTTCAGAAGTGTAAGAACGATCGGGAAATGGTCACTGTCACAGAGGTCGTCGTGAACATTCCAACCAAATAGGGGGACCAGCGCACGGCTACACACACTCAAGTCAATGTGTGAGTACGTGCCGTGCACTAAGCTAAAATGTGTATCTTCCCCGGTATTTAATAGACATAAATCCATCCCTTGAATTAAGCCCTCCACGTCCCTTCCTCTGGGGCAGGAAGATGGTGATCCCCAGTGGGGGTGATGAGAGTTGAAATCACCCACGAGTAGGAAAGGGACTGGAAGTTGATCAACAAGATCAAAGACGTCATTAATATCAAGGGGCTGGTTCGGTGGAAGGTACACGTTACAAACAGTTGTCATAGCAGGCAAGGACACGCGAACTGCAATAGCTTGCAGAGGAGTGGGAAGCGGAAACTCTTCACTGTAGCAGTCAGAGCGAACGAAGGTACAACGCCCCCGGAAGCCCGGGCGGCGTCTTGTCGCTCTTTAGAGTATAGTCGGAAACCTCTCAGAACAGTCTCGTGATCAGGTCTGAGGTTCGTTTCCTGTAGGCAGACTATACTCGCTGCGTATTAGGCAATAAGCTGACGGAGCTCTGTCAAATGCCTGTCATAACTGTTACAATTCCACTGTAACAGTGCCATTGTGTGGACTTAGGGAATAAGTTGGAGCAGCAAACTACAACTTAGACTCTGGAGGATCATCATCCACTACGTCGACTATAATCTCCATGTCCTCAGGCGAGGTCATGGAGTGACTCGACTCGGTGGAAGATTTCCTAGACGCAGTTCGGCGGCGGGGGGAACTCCGTGGGGAGCGCGTAGATCTGGGGACCGAAACGTCCCCAGGCGCAGCAGCATCCGCAGGTGTGGGCGCGGATGGCTTCCCCCTTTTTGGAGAAAGGGAATGCGTAGTGCGGGGTCCCTTCTTACCCGCCCCCGGCTCTTTAAGATATATAGACGGGTCAGGAGCCGAATTCCTGACCCTGGTCGACGATGCCGCCTCCGCCGGCTTCGGCGCGGCTTTCGCCGACCGTTTGGGTGGGGAGAAAGTCTTCGACTTCCTCCCGAGTGGGGAGTAAGTTTTCAACTTCCTCCCCTGCTGTGCGGGCGGAGCAGCCTTCGTGCTGGCCGAAGGTGGAGTTGAAGTCACATTCGGGCTTTCCGTTATAATCTTAGGAGCTGGTTTCGGAACAGGAAACTCAGTTGCAGGTTTCACATCTGGTACAAAAGATGAGGTAGCCGGGACCAAATTTGGTATTATGGCTCTATAATCAATCGTTGGAGAAGGCGAAGTCGTGTTACGGTACTTCTTGCAGGCCACCTGGTAGGTGAGACCATCCAGGGTTTTGATCTCCTGGATTTTCTTCTCACTCAGGAAGACAGGGCAGTTCCTGTCCCGAGGAGAATGAAATCCAGGGCAATTAGTGCACTGATAAGGTGCTGTGCACTCTTCCGCTTCGTGTGGTACCTTACCGCATGTTCCGCAGATTGCGGGGCTCGAGCATCGGGATAACATGTGCCCGAACTTCTGGCACTTGTAACACCTCATTGGTGGAGGGATATAAGGCCGTACGTCACAACGGTAACTTGTAATCTTGACTTTCTCCGGGAGCACCGAAAGCTCAAAGGAAATAATGAAAGCACCAGTATCCACGATTTGACCATTGACCTTGCGCGTAATGCGCCGGAAATCAGTCACGTGACGGTGCCGCATATCCTCCTTGAGCTCCTCGTCAGTGTTCAGAATCAGGTCCCGGTGGAAAATAACTCCTCGGACCAGATTCAGGGACGTGTGCTTTTCCACTTTGACGGGAATGTCGCCAAAGTGGTCACATTGCAAAAGTTGTTCAACTTGCTCTCCAGTCCTAGTCTTGAGCAACAAGCTACCGTTCCTCATCTTTTGTACTTTCTCAAGCTCACCATAGACACCTTCTATGTGGCGAGAAAATAAAATACTCTTTACCAGCTTGAAATCACCCCCATCTGTTCTGGTAGCTACCAGAAACTTGGGGGTGTTAGCACCCAGATTTTCACGCACCGATTGTTCCCAGGGGGTTGATCCCCGTAGGGAATCAAATGTTGAAGACTTGGGTGTAGGACCACCCTGTTTGGGTGTAGGTCCACCCTGGTTGGGGATTTTTCTTTTAGAACCCATGGCCAGATCATCCTCCTCGAATGCCACCGACATCCGATCACGGGCCGTCACAGTAGGCGCTACCCAGCCAGGGCAAGGCCCGCCTAGCTTGGAAGGCATTGCCCGGGGGTCCGATGTTTTACAATGCCGTATCGGCAAGTACCCCTTGGCATATACTGGATTTTACAGCTCAGACATTCGGCTGTGCGGGGACCTGCGTAGTCAGGCGGATACTACTGAACGGGTACATGGCACACCCACCTGTCGGCGCGGCCAAGACAGGAACAGGCTTTCGAGCGTAGTCGCTAACGTAAGTGGCCCATCCCCTAACAGCACGCACATATAGAAATTTTGGTTGCCAGACCCTGAAAGCAGTGACGGAAAGAAGTGCGATATAACCTAATGAGAGTTATACCGCACGGGTGTATGTCTTTTAGAGCTGACTGTCAAACCCTCGAAAGGGGACCGTTCCGAGAAGCCCTTTTAGTCGCCTTTTACGACTGGCAGGGAGTACCGTGGATGTATTCGCTTCCTCCCACCCACTGGGGGTCCAATTAACAAAACAACGCGGAGTCCTTAAAGTATAGCCAAGGTCGCCCCTTTTAGTCGCCTCTTGCGACAGGCAGGGGATACCGTGTGTGTATTCTAAACCCCTCACCCACAGGGGGAATGTGTTCTAATTTCACCATCCCTATTTGTTCATTCGATACGAAGTATTTTGTTCTACTCAACGTTCAGACGAGTTGCTGTTTGAAGTAAATGTTGCTCAATTAATTAATTTATGAAGACGCGCTCGAAAGAGCATTAAACCTAAATCTAATACATTGATATTTAGTTTTCACTATATTCTCTTATTGTCTTTGTTCTTTTGCCACAGAGTATTATATGGTAACGGTCGCACTTCCTGTTGCAAAATGAGCATATACAGTCTTCACCAGGTTGGTGAAACCTTTGCGTTCGGCAGATTTTATGGTGGAAGCCATGGGTAGCAAGTCTGGTTACCACATGCCTTTGGTCTTGCCCAGACGTTGTCCATTGTCGGTCTATCATTGCGCTTGTGCCATAGAAATCGGGATCAATATCCTTCCTCTTCATCCATCGTGATTCGAGTAGCGCTTGGAATGGGCATGTAGATGGTAGCATGAACTGAAGTCTTAAGTCCTCCACGAAGAACCTTTCCCTTGCCAATTCATATACTATCCTTGAGGGTGCATAAATCCCAACTCCGAGAACTCTCTTCAGGTATCTTGCTTTCACACTTTCCAATCTTGTGAGATCGCTGTTTGTTAAATGCGGCCATATTAATTCTATTCCATATGAGGCTATTGGTGAAACGACTGCCTTAAATAAGGTCATTGCAGTAGACAATGATAGTTTGCTGATATTCTTTATTCTGTGAATGGCTTTTATAGCTGCTGAGACTCTCTCTTGAATGTGGATCCTGTATGAAGACATGGTTGTTTGTAAATACACTCCTAAGTATTGAAATTTATTCACTGTTTTTAGCTTAACACCTTGCAGGGTTAAATGATCATCTGTTGCCAGTTTACCTCCTTTTCTGAGAATCATGTAGAAGGTTTTTTCTTCGTTGATCTCGAGGCTATTTTCACCAGCCCACAGTGCGAGCTTCTGGAGTGCGATTTGCAGGTCTCTTTTGCTGTGCGATCCTAGTGCCATATCATCAGCGTACATTATTAGTTTCACCGTTGGGTGGTCCTGAACGATGTTGAAAATGTCAGCTGTTAGGACATTAAACAATAGAGGACTCATGGGGTCGCCCTGAAGTACGCCGTTTGTCTGTATGATCTTCTTTGACAGGACTACACCGTCATTAATAACGATATAATTGTATGTTAGAATTGCCTCAACTATTCTTGCTAGTGGATGGGCGTATCCCAGCATCCCTTTTAGTTTATTTATGAGGATATTGATTGATTGATTAAGTCAAAAGCTTTTCTATAGTCAATGAAGACCACATGGTATTTCCCCTTCTTGTGCCTTAGTGCCTGTTCCGCTTCTTCTTGTAGTACTTTTACTGCTTGTAAAGTACTCCTTCCTCCTCGGAAGCCGAATTGACAATCTGGTATGAACTTACCCACTTCCGTGATTAGTCTTTTCGTCAAAATTTTGGAGAAAAGTTTGAATATCGTAGATTCTAGAGCTATACCCCTGTAAGAGTTCGGGTCTGCAGTGTGCCCTTTCCCTTTATATAGTATTGTCATTTGGGCTGTTCTCCAGCTGACTGGAATCGTTCCTGTTCTCAAGCACCTATTAAACAGTTCTGTCCATATTGGTAATAGTAGTTCGTGTGTCTCTTTTATATGTTCCATGAATATCTTGTCCAGCCCTGCCGCCTTGCCCTTCTTAGCCGTTATGATAGTGCCCTGTATTTCCTCTGAAGTAATTTGAGTGACTACTGTATCAATACTATTTGTATCTGTAACTTGGTAGGCTGTTGCAGTTCCATTCTTATTGAGGGTCTCGGAGAAATGTTTCTCCCAAGTCTCTATCGGTATCTCCCTCGCCTTGGGAGTTTGATTCTTCCTTAGGGCTAAGAAAGGATCTGTCCTCGCTGCTTCTGCTGTTCCCATTGCTTCGGCCTCAACGAACTCAGTTCTTTTAGTTTTCAGTAGCAGTTTATACTGTTTCCTCATCGTAGCATATTTTTCAAAGTCTTCTCTGTCGTTTGTACACTTTGCTCTGTATAGTGCACGCAGGGTTTCCTTCCGAGTATGGTAGCACTCTGTATCGAACCATTTTTGTGCGTATCTCTTTCTTCTCGGGACGAATGCTTTACTGATCAGATTGTTAACACACTGTACCGCGTCATCTAGTTGGTCCTGAGCGATGAGGACACTTGCTTTTTCTATACCTGTTGTGTTCTGCAATTTTGTCAGATCGAGATTCCTGGAAGGTTTTTGCTCTGGAGATGATTTCACTAATTTTGTCTGGGGTGCTATTTTTATCACTGTGGACACGGGGATGTGTTTTCTAATTGGGGCAGCTCCTGAGGCCCATAAACCCTCTTGTTTCAATATTCGTATATCTGTTCCCCTGTAAAACACTTGATCGATGGCGCTTGCCCCGTTGGGAGCGAAATAGGTTTGGAAAGTTTTGTCATTAACTTGCGTGAACCCTTCTTCTTCTAGTGCTTCCAAAACCAGGTCAGTTTTAGTACTTGTCTTATCAGTTCTGCAGTTGATATCGCCTGCTAATATTACATTCGCTTGATGTGCGGCGTGGCTTAATAACCTTAAAAGAGTGTCTATAACGTCTTCCGGTGCCGCATCTGGAGAGATATATACTCCTATTATTGTGAGCCTTGTGGTCTTGATTATTGTGGCGTTTGTCTCTTTCCTGTACGACAGGATGCTTCCTACTGATGGTTTGAGGAAACAAGACACTCCGCCCGCTGGTCTGCCTCCTGTGGCACTTGCGTATGCATGTATTCCATAGAAACCTGGTAGGTCTACTGGTTCATGTAGAAAAGTCTCTGTCATGATCACTACGTCATAATGTATTGTTAGATCTTGAGGGGTGAATTGCAGCGCGTTTCTGAGTCCTTCCGCATTCCATAAAAGAAGGCTTAGTGTTTGGTTAGTCGAAGGATGCTCCGTTGTTGCTTCTGAGGCCTCGAAAACGGTATCTTCTGACAAGAACTCCTTCAGGCCAAAACTCCGGTTTCTCTGTTTCAGTGAGATGATTGAAGGGAAAGCCGACCTTAAAAGCTTCCTTAGTTCCTATTGTGGGGAGCTTTTCGCAAACTACTCCCTCGGTTATATTGTTTCTTAGCAAGAAGGTTCTAATTGCTTCTTCGGTAGTCCTATGTTTCACCTTGCCCACGTACAACCAGGCTGTCTTGTCTGCCGCTTGTAAGTCTATGTCAATTCCTTGTTTGGTACCGATGATAATGTCTTGTCGTTGACTTTTTCTTCTCCTTGAAGTGTGGTATGTCCAATCTCCTTCCTCCGGTTTTTCGGACATCAGTGTTTCTGACTCTTCCTCAGCAACGTACGTTCCTGACCCCGGATTATTGTGAACCGTGTTTCTTTCCGTTTTATTCACGTTGTCTTGTACTGGTGTTCTGGGTGCTGGTTTTTTCTGTTGTTTTACATCATCACTGGGATGTTTTCCTGCGACTCTATCTTCTATTGTCGTCCTTTTTCTATTGTCTTCTCTTTTCCTTTGAGGGTCTTCTTCAAGCGATCTATATTTATGGTCTAAATCTACTTTTGTTGAGGATGATTGTTTAGGTTGTGGAAATGCGTCATGCTTCTCAAGGTTCCCCGGTGAAGGCTCCTGCATATTCTTTGGTATTGACTTACTAGTAGCTGATGCTTGCATACTATTCATTGTGTGACGTTTAATCACCAGTATTGATTCTGTGAGAGAGTCTAATTTCTTATTCATATCTGATCGGATATTGTCAATTTCTTTTTGAAGAGTTTTACCTGCTTTATATAACACAAAGTCTTGTTCGCATTCGTAGCAGAGCCACAAAAGTTTCGACTTTTTTTATTTGACGCTTTCAAAGCGTTGAATTGTCCTTGTTGTAATTCGGCACAATTCAGATGGTGCCATTTCTGGCATAAGCCATCGCATTGTACGGCAACCTCGTCTTCTACATGCCGTTCACAGATGGGGCAGCAGTCTTTCTCGTCCAGCATGGGGACGTGCTGAATGCTTATATCAGGCATGGAGTCTAGTTGGCGTTATACTTCACTGATTGCCTTTATTCTGCAACGGAGAATTTCCAAAATGGCGTTCCCCTTGTCGAAAACAACAATTCTATTTAGTACACTGCAATTGATAAATTCACTCGTCGTGTCGCTCAACCAACGTATAATTTTATATGTTATCACTATCTAATATTATAATAACACTCGGTTTAAACAAGCATTTCACAAATCACCACGTATTCACTTAATATTCACTTACGCTAAAATCAACTCGTGATGTGAGCTCAACAAACCATGCATCATATGTTGCTCAATGTACCTTGGTAAGTGTCCTGAAACGGTTTCGATGTTTCCTCAGAAGGAAATTTAATTGTAAATGATAGTTGCAATGTAGTCAATTTGCCTAGTAGTAAGTTTAGTTGTTCAAATGCTTTTACTGATAACTTGGGAGTGCCTATTTCAAATTCTTTGATTTATGGGAAACTGTGTTTATCTTACAAGGGCCTGCCAATCGAAAAACGCTGTGTGGGGGCTGTGGTACACCTGTGTCTTAAACTAACGTTTGCTCTCCTGTGGTTAGTAGCCATTTACCTACCTCCGTAGATTCTACTGTTGCTGTGGTGCTTTCCTTATTTGGTTGTCCCGAAGTGTTCATAATGCAATGTGATTTCAAGTGGTCCTGAAATTAATTGTAGTCATGCTCTGTACATGTGGTACTTCCCAGTAGTGACGATGATGATTTTTCTGTTTTTAATACTGTGTCACACCCTACCTTACTGCCTGTGAGAGTGTGTCACTCTACTGTTTCTCTGAAATTAAATTTGTGAACTCTGATACCAATGCAGGGGTCATTCATTTTCTACATCAACTGATGGAGTGCCATGTGTATACTGTGGAGTCGAGGAACTGATGCCCTGGTGTAGCTACTAATTTCTGTGCTGGTGCTCGTAACTGCTTGTGATTTTTCAAATTTTATTCTCTTTGCTGTACTCGGTATTCCTAACTCAGTGTTCGAGTGTGACTGGTCAGTTTGTAATTTATTTTGGGTTCTTGGTTATGGTTAGAAGTTGGTGTTGCAACCTGGACGATGTCCTGGGACGTGATTGTGTTGTTGTTTGTCTGCGTGTACGTAATTTAGCATCTAGTTGGTAGATTTTAGGGATGGAGGCAGGTTAGGCCGTAAATTTTAATTTCAGGTCAATAAGAATTTGCTCGTTCCAATATGCCAGTATGTCAGTGTGGGTGTCACTGGGGGTAACTGCTGTATTGGGATAGGTCGAGTTGGAGTGTTTATGTTGCTCGTTCGATTTCAGTGCAGGTTGTATATAGGGCTGACTCAATTCTGTGTACTCCGGCTTTAAATGCTTGGAATTAAAGAATTTGCTATCGCAAACGAAAATACACATTGGAAAATGTACGAAGAATGAAATGATTCGCAAATGTCATACAGAAGCTGCCCTCATTCAAACTACTAGGTGTGGAAGTCCTACATCTCTTGGCCGTGTTCAAATCAGCCATGAAGGAATGTTACATATTGCATTTTCGTGGGTTAAATCCCATGTACGGGGAGATGAGTGACTTGGAAAATCTCATCAAGGAAGCTAAGGATCAAAACATAAGGGTGATGCTGGATTTCGTTGCTACACATACAAGTAACCAACACATGTGGTTCGCCAAATCCCCCCCCCCAAAAAAAAAACGCGAAACGCCCTATGATCAATACTACATATGGGACCAAGGCAAAAATACTCAAGATGATGATAATTGTTGTTTTAAGGGGCCTAACATCGAGGTTATCGGCCCCTAATGATCTGGGTGATAGCGAAAATGATAATGAAACTGAAACCAGAACGAAAATTAAGTGAGACGGAAAATACTTACAAAAAGGAACTCAGATTGAAACAACTCACAAAATGTTCTTACAAAAGGGAATTTAGAACGAAAAGATTCACAAAAGGAATGGATTGAAAAATATCCACAAAATGAAGGCTAGGTTCAAAATACGTACAAAATGCAATGTAGCATCGAAATACCCACAAAATGCAATTGAAATTCAAAATACTTAAAAAATGCAAATGAGATCGAAATTACGTACAAAATGCAATTGAGGTTCAAAATACTTACAAAATGCTATTGAAATTGAAAATACACAATGCCATTCAGATTGAAATATCCCAGTTCCAATCCAAATCATTCACAAAGTGCAATTGAAATTCAAAATACTTACAAAATGCAATTGAAGTTGAAAATGCTTACAAAATGTACGGTAGATTCAAACGACTCATGTGGATTGACAATACTTACAAAATGCAATTTAGATTGAAAATACTTGACAAAATGTAATTTAGATTCAAACTACCCACAAAATGCAATTAAGAATCAAAATATGTGCAAAATGCCCACCAAACAAAATGCAATTTAGATTCAAAATTCGTGCGAAATGCGGTTTTGGTTGAAAATACTTACAAAATGCAATTGAAATTCAAAATTCTCACTAAAAGGCCCGGCTACCTGCATTGAAAGACTTACCAAAAAGCAATTTAGATTGTCAATCGTTACAAAATGCAATTGAAGTTGAAAACAATCGCGAGATGTAATTTAGATCGAAAAAACTTACAAAATGCAACGTAGATTCAAAATACCTGAAAAAATCGCTAAAAGGGTATTTGATGATGATGATGATAATTGTTGTTTTAAGGGGCATAACATCTAGGCTATTGGCCCCTGATGGTTTGGGTGATCGTGAAGATGAAAATGAAATGCAAACTTAAAACTAAAACTAACTAATAACCTACATACTAGAAGAAGAAATGGAAAACTAAAGGAGAATAATGCAAATAAAGGACAGGAGGAAAAGAAATGCCCTCAACCCTCGAAGATTGCGGATTGAGGGACTTTGAAGGAAGGAGAGCCATGAAAGGCAGATAGGAAAGTGAAAGAGGAGAGGGTCCGTCCCAAAGGTAAGGGACAAAAGGGGAAAACGGACCCAGCTCAGGAATCCCTCGGGGTCGCCAACTCCCGAACTCACCAGCCGTGAGCCCCTGAGGGTGTAGCATTATCTAGGGTGCACCAGAAGTGGTGGGGCTACATACACCCTGCCTCCTTAAAGGCCTTGAGCACAAGGCAGGAGGGAAAAGGAAAAGAAAAAGAAGGCTGACCCCTCGCAGATGGAGGGAATCAGAAAAGATGAGACAAGGGCCAATTAAGGCGGGAAAGGAAGAGACTCCCTAGGCCTCGGATACCCTAATACCGTCGGGGTCAGAAGAGAACAAGAGTTGACCAAGTCCGGTCGACAGGAAAGAAGACAGAGAGGAGCCCGGCACAAGTAAGTGGAAGCAATGCCGGGCTCAGCTGAGGTCCCGTGGTCGCCAACCCACGTCCCACTAGATGTGAGCCCCTGAGGGCAATACTCAAGAACGAAATTGCAAAACGTGCAATGGTAGAGGAACTACCTGGAAGTTTGTGGAAGGAAGAAAGCATTCTTATTGTTACTGCTACCCTAGTCAGCTGCAAAAACTAAGCATTAAACATCCTGAGATGGTGAAAGAGATCAAGACTGCTGTCACGTTCAGGCTACAGAAAGGTGCAGTCTGTTTCCAATTGGTCCGGTTCTGCAGGAATTCACCTGAATGCCCCATGGATAGTATAAGTGTTGTTATACTCATGCGCGAATCGCTGGATGAGTAAAATAAAGATACTGGAAATGAAACCAAACTTTTGTAGGACGATTTTCCTGCTGACAGCCCGGGCTTTCTCAACTTCCATGCCGACTAGTTAGCTTCGTTTGTCGCAGAGCGGTACGACCTACTGATGGTTCACCGGTTGCAAAAATGGCTGATGATGATAATAGTCGTTTGAAGGGGCCTAACATCTAGGTTATCGGCCGCTAATAGTCTGGGTGATAGGGAAAATGACAATAAAATGGAAACCAGAATGTAAATTTATTCTGAAAATACTCACAAAATGTAACTCAAATTGAAACGACTCACAAAATGGAGAGTAGTAATACAAAAGGGAATTTAGAAGGAAATTACTCACAAAAGGAATAGATTGAAAATTACACTACATAATGTAAATTAGATTCAAAATACCCGCAAAATGCAATTGAGAATCAAAATACTTACAAAATGCCCAGAATACAAAATGCAATTAAGATTGAAGATACTTGCAAAAAGCGGTTTTGATTGAAAATACTTACAAATTGCAATTGAAATTCAAAATACTGTTACGTGCCGCCGCGTTGGCAGGAGGCTTTCGGGGGAGGAACAGTGCGACAGACCAAGGCAGCTGTCTCGTTGGCGTCAACGGAGTGAGCTGGCCCATGCTGATCGACACGGGAGCATCGAGGACCATCGTCAATCCCACCGTGATTCCGAAGTGGAGAGTGCAACCCACACAAAGAACCTCCAGCTAATAACCGCGACTGGAGAGACCGCACCGGTACATGGTGAAGCATCACTGGAGTTCGTCATTGGTCAACGGGCGGTGAAGCATCCAGTGCTCGTGGCTGATATAGCAAACGAAGTGATCATCGGACTGGACTTTCTGGACCAGAACATCATCATCCTGGACCTGAGTACTAACACTCTCCACTACGGAGGTGAGGAACTTGCTTTGCAGCCAGCACACGAGGCCATCACCGCTCGGCGAGTAAGGATGAGAGAGGACGTCAACGTTTCCGCCAGGACGGAGGTCAGCGCTGCCGTAATTGTCGACGGAACTGCTGAGGGAGTGGCGGCTGTCATCGAGCCAAAATATGAGGACATCCAGACCCTCATCAACACGACGTCTCGGCCGTATGTCCGCCTGTCCAACCTGAACGACTACAACATTACGGTTCACCACCCTAGGTGTCTGCGAGCCCGTTACCTGGATTGCCCGCATCACAAGACACGACGGACGTACCCCTGCAGACGGAGATCCGAAAAAGACGCACCCTGCCAGAAGAACTACAGTAGCTGTACCAAGAATCCCAGGACCACGGCGAGGAGAGAGTAGTGGCCTATTTCAGCAAGGCCTTGTCAAAGCCAGAGAGGAACTACTGCGTCACCAGGAAGGAACTGCTCGCCATCGTGAAGTCCATTGAACACTTCCACAAGTACCTGTACGGGCAATAATTTCTCATCAGGACCGACCTTGCATCCCTGCGGAGGC
The DNA here is from genome assembly GCA_946902985.2 of Meconema thalassinum. Lineage (NCBI taxonomy): Eukaryota > Metazoa > Arthropoda > Insecta > Orthoptera > Tettigoniidae > Meconema > Meconema thalassinum. The sequence continues at coordinate 508,886,418 of OX336392.1, read as the reverse complement.
TCTTGAACTTCAAGCAGCCTGAAGGTCAACTCGCGCGTTGGTTAGAGGGGCTTCAACAGTACAACTTTGAGATCCAGCACAGGAAAGGTCAAGTGCATTCTAACGCCGACGCCCTGTCACGAAGATCCTGCCCCGAAAACTGCACCTTCTGTGTCTGAAGGAAGGAGAACACCGGGATACAGTGCCGAAGGACTACCGTGAAACTTCAAGGGAGCTGGAGCCGCGAATCTTTCACGCGGCCACAAGCGGAAGATGATGACCGGGGACTGATAGCCGAATGGAAGAGGGCCTGCGTTCCCAGACACGAGTGGAACATTGTGAGCTACTGCAGTCCGAAGTTTAAGTCCTACTGGGCGCAGTGGAACTCGTTGATTGTAAGGGATGGCTTCATCTGCCGTACCTGGGAGAGCACCGACGGGAAGACATCTCGGGAACAAGTCGTCGTTCCAAAGGCTATGACGGAGGAAGTCCTGAAGGAAGTCCATGGAGGATCATCTGATGGACAACTAGGGATAAAGAAAACCCTGGAGAAGCTGAGAGAGCGGTTCTACTGGGACGGATGCCGAGCAGACGCGGAGAACCACTGCGCGAGGTGCCACGATTGCGCAGCCATCAAGGGCCCAGGACGTAGACGTCGGGGCCCACTGAAGACCTACAATGTGGACGGCCCAATGGAGAGAGTGGCCATCGATGTCGCTGGGCCATTCCCGTTGGGCGAGGCAGGGAACCGTTACATATTGGTCGTCAGCGACTACTTCACCAAATGGCCAGAGGCGTATCTAACCAAGAGGCCGCGACGATCGCAGAGACCCTGGTGAAGGAATTCGTCAGCCGGTACGAAGTACCCTTGGAGCTGCACTCCGGCCAAGGGAGGAACTTCGAGTCGCAGGTGTTCCAGAACCTATGCCAGCTGCTGGGAATCCGGAAGACAAGGACGACGCCGCTACACCCCCAGTCCGACGGAATGGTAGAGCGATTCAATCGCACCATCGAGAAGCATCTCCGGACAGTCGTCAGCGAGCACTAGAGGGATTGGGACAGACACCTTCCACTATTTCTCCTGGCCTACCGCACCGCCGTGCATGAAGCCACCGGGTGCACACCAGCCCGGGCCATGTTTGGGAGGGAACTCCGTCTACCTGTCGATCTTGCCTTCGGCCGACCTGGGGATAATCAGGTCCCGGTAAGCCAGTTTTGTCAAGAACTGGTCGACCGACTGGAGGACGTGCACGCGTTTGCAAGGACGAGACTGCGGATCAAGACCGACCGAATGAAGATCCGATACGACCAGCAGACGGATGCCGGCGGATTCCACGAGGACGACCTGGTCTGGCTCAGCCCATTACGGAAGAAAGGCTGGTCACCCAAACTGCAGAAGTCCTGGGAGGGCCCGTACCGAGTCGAGAAACGGATCAACGATGTCGTCTACAGGATCCAGCGGAGCCCCAGGGCGAAGACGGTGATGATGATGATGATAATTGTTGTTTTAAGGGGCCTAACATAAAGGTTATCGGTCCCTGATGAAATGAAATGGCGTGAAATGAAAGGATGAAGATAAAAAACAGCTCACTGCTATGGATGAAACGAAAATGGTTTAGATAAAATAGACAGTGAGCCCCAACAACTATGCCTTATGTAGCAGGGAAAATACTTACAAAAAGGAACTCAGATTGAAACTACTCACCAAATGGAGAGCGGTAATACGTACATAAGGGAATTTCGAACGAAAATACTCACAAAAGGAATAGATTGAAAAATACGCACAAAATGTAGGTTAAGTCCAAAATACGTACAAAATGCAACGTACAGTCGAAATAACTACAAAATGCAAGTGAAATAAAAAAACTTACAAAATGCAAATGAGATTGAAAATACGCACAAAATGAAATGGAGATTCAAAATACCCACAAAATTGCAATTGAGACTTAACTACTTGAACAAAGCGGGGTAGGTTGAAAATACAAAATGCAATTGAAATTGCTAACAAAATGTATGGTTGATTCAAACTTCTCATTTGGATGGACAATACTTACAAAATGCAATTTAGATTGAAAATAATTGAAAATGAAAATCCACAGCCTGCTTCCAGTCTCCGACCGGGTCAGGAATGGAATGAATGAAGCCCCTATCTAGCGGCGAGGATATGAACTGTGCCGGCTGCCGAGGCCTGACGCACTCCTCTGGGGCAATGATTAAATGAATGACAGATGAAATGAAATGATAGTGGAGAGTGTTGCTGGAATGAAATTTTGACAGGGAAAACCGGAGTACCCGGAGAAAAACCTGTCTAACTCCGTTCTGTCCAGCACAGATCTCACATGGAGTGACCGGGATTTGAACCACGGACTCAGCGGTGAGAGGCCGGCGTGCTGCCGCCTAAGCCACGGAGGCTTCATTGAAAATAATTAGAAAATGTAATTTAGATTCAAAATACCCACAAAATTGCAATTTAATTTTAATTTAATTTTAATTTAAACCAAATCTACTTGTTAATTGTCACTTTAACTCAAAGAGTCATATCGTGACATACAGACAATAAACACATAGATAACATAAATTTACAGTATGGCGTTAGATAATTAAACCAAATGTCCATTCGGCATTTCATAGCTTCCTTGTTATTTCAAAACTTAATAATGTTTTGCAGTAGTTATCTTCATTCACAATATCACTGGGCAACTTTCCTGATGGAAACTGCTCAAAGATCTTTCTTAATCATAAATGTGGACACAGTGTTCTTCATTTTTTGACAGTTCTCCATGGGAGACATCTCACAGAAAGAATTACTTTTATTTCCCTATCGAGCCCTTACTGACTGTAAGAGTCTGATAAGTTTTGTGGTAAGGAAAAAAAAAACATCAAACTCACAGGAAAAATCTACAGACAGCAATATATGGCTGTACGGTAGTAATCGTATAGTCTACCTAGTTAATACAGATAGGCTCTCCTAGGCTTTAACAAGATTTATAGCTTAGGAAGCCGACTCCTGTACTTGAATGCTTAATTTACATGCATCTTTGTTCTGAATCTCGTCCGACGCTTTCTTATTCCACATTGCCCTGATGGTATTAAAATATTTTGCTAATTGACCTGCTTTCCCCCATTCCCTTTTTAGTAATTTAATTAAAGTGTGATACTCATTTTCATTTTCTATTCTGTTTAGATCCGCTTTGTCTACAAACTTTGCTCTTATCATTTTAATTTCCTTGCATTCCCTGATCAGGTGCGCTGCACCCATAACCTTCCCACAAAACAGGCAAATGTCCTCTTTTCCTACTTCTCTCAACGCTTTGTTCTTATACACCCCCATTAACCACCAAATTATCCCTCTCATTTCTCCTTTCATTAGGCATTGAGGCTTTATGCTCATAAAGTTCCTTATTTCGCAGAACTCCGTTAAGGTTCTCCTACTGGTGCACTCTTCTCTTATCACCTGCAACTCTACGTCATTAACCCTTCTGCACACTTTTTTACACACCCTACCTTCCTCTCTTTGTAAGTCCCTATCCCATAGATAACCCATTCCTAATCTTTCCAGTACACTTCTTACCCCGTCCACCCAGTAGCCCTCTTGCTGATGCTTCATTTGGTGCAGGTAGGCTACCTTAAGCATTCCCCCCCCCCCCTCCACCTGCTTTTAAACGAATCCAAGACTTTATGACCCTTTTTATGATATGTTGTCTAATGCTTACATCCTCACACAACATTCTCGCTCCACAATTCGCCGTGCAACTAGGTAGCCCCAAAATTATCTTGGCAAACCTACTTACAATACTGTCCAGGGTTTTCGTTCCTTCCTCTAAACCCCATACTTCCACTCCATAGAGTGCTCTTGAAACGATGAGTGCGTTGAACACATTCTTATACACTTTGTAGTCAAGATTCGGTAACCTACGCTCTAACACTTTAACATTCGCCAATGCCGCTAGCCCTTTCGATTTTGCCCTTTTAATTTGTTCGGTCCATTTACCATTACTCGCCATTATCGTCCCTAGATACTCAAGTTTTTTCACCGTCTCTAACTGAGACCCATACATGACCCACTTTTCATTCTTAGCCAGTTTAACTCCCTTTTTGCAGACCATAACTTTGGTCTTACTCGGGTTAATTTTTAAGTTCCAGTCCTCACAGTATCTCACAATCTCGTCAATACTATATTGCATATTATAGGGTGTTAGAGCAAGCAGAAGGATGTCATCAGCGAAAGCTAGGCCCGGGATATCATAATTGTCCAAGCAAGGGTTGATGATGATGATGATGATAATTGTTGTTTTAAGGGGCCTAACATCTTGGTTATCGGCCCCTGATGGTTTGGGTGATCGTGATGATGATGATGATGATGATAATTGTTGTTTTAAGGGGCCTAACATCTAGGCTATCGGCCCCTGATGGTTTGGGTGATCATGAAGATGAAAATGAAAAGCGAACTTAAAACTAAAACTAACTACTAACCTACATACTAGAAGATGATGATGATGATAATTGTTGTTTTAAGGGGCCTAACATCTAGGTTATCGGCCCCTGATGGTTTGGGTGATCGTGAAGATGAAAAATGAAAAGCGAACTTAAAACTAAAACTAACTACTAACCTACATACTAGAAGAAGAAATGGAAAACTAAAGGAGAATAAGGCAAATAAAAGGACAGAAGGAAAAGAAATGCCCTCAACCCTCGAAGAAGGCGGATTGAGGGACTTGGAAGGAAGGAGAGCCATGAAAGGCAGATAGGAAAGTGAAAGAGGAGATGGTCCGCCCCAAAGGTAAGGGACAAAAAGGGAAAACGGACCCAGCTCAGGAATCCCTCGGGGTCGCCAACCCCCGAACTCACCAGCCGTGAGCCCCTGAGGGTGTAGCATTATCTAGGGTGCACCAAAAGTGGTGGGGCTACATACACCCTGCCTCCTTAAGGGCCTAGAACACAAGGCAGGAGGTAAAAGGAAGAGAAAAAGAAGGCTGACCCCTCGCAAAAGGAGGGTATCAGAAAAGATGAGACAAGGGCCAATTAAGGCGGGAAAGGAAGAGACTCCCTAGGCCTCGGATACCCTAATACCGTCGGGGTCAGAAGAGAACAAGAGTTGACCAAGTGAGGTCGACAGGAAAGAAGACAGAGAGGAGCCCGGCACAAGTAAGTGGAAGCAATGCCGGACTCAGCTGGGGCCCCGTGGTCGCCAACCCACGCCCACAAGATGTGAGCCCCTGGGGGGAGCAAGGGTTGGACCGTTCCTCAAAGCCCTTTGACTCGAAAATATCGTTGATAAATATCAAAAAAAAGCACCGGGGATAATTTGCATCCCTGTTTTAGTCCTATATTAGACGTTATCTCTCCTACAATTACATCATCTTTAGTTTTAATTGCACATTTCACTTCGGAATACACATTCTCAATTGCTCTTATCATTTTATGTGACACCCCGATTTTTTCCAGTTTAGCCATGACAGCTCCCCTGCTCTCTGAATCAAACGCCTTCTCCAAATCAATAGCTGTGATATACAGCTTACCTCTTTTCCTTCTTATGTACTTGTCCATCACCGTTTTAACCACCATTATATTGTCACTGGTCCTCATTCCTTTTCTGAACCCTGTCTGGAGTCTCGAGAACACAAAATTGCAATTGAGACTTAACTAATTGAACAAAATGCAATTGAAATTTAAAAAAAAAACAAAAAAAAAACTCACAAAAGCCCCGGCCCGGATATTGAAAGACTTACTAAAAAGCAATTTAGATTGTCAATCCTTACAAAATGCAATTGAGATTGAAAAACACTCACAAAATGCAATCTACATCGAAAAGACTTACAAAATGAAACGTAGATTAAAAATACCTACAAAAAAAGGGGAATTTAGATACACGGGGAACAAGTAACAAAAACAGTGCGGGAATCTGAAAGATGATGATAATTGTTGTTTTAAGGGGCCTAACATCGAGGTTATCGGCCCCTAATGATCTGGGTGATAGCGGAAATGATAAAGAAATGGAAACCAGATCAACATTATCTGAAACGGAAAATACATACAAAAAGGAACTCAGATGGAAACAACTCACAATATGGTCTTACAAAAGGGAATTTAGAACGAAAAGAGTCACAAAAAGACTACATGGAAAAGTACCCACAAAACGTAGGCTAGATTCAAAATACGTACAAAATGTAATGTAGCGTCGAAATACTTACAAAATGCAACTGAAATTCAAAATACTTACAAAATGCAAATGAAATCGAAAATACGTACAAAATGCAATTGAGGTTCAAAATACTTACAAAATGCAATTGAAATTGAAAATACACAATGCAATTCAGATTGAAATAGGCCCTATCCCAGTTCCAATCCAAATTATTCACAAAGTGCAATTGAAATTCAAAATACTTACAAAATGTAATTGAAATTGAAAATGCTTACAAAATGTACGGTGATTCTAACGACTCATGTGGATTGACAATACTTACAAAAAGCAATTTAGATTGAAAATACTTGACAAAATGTAAATTAGATTCAAAATACCCACAAAATGCAATTGAGAATCAAAATATGTGCAAAATGCCCACCAAACAAAATGCAATTTAGATTCAAAATTCGTGCGAAATGCGGCGTTGGTTGAAAATTCTTACAAAATGCAATTGAAATTCAAAATACTCACTAAAAGGCCCGGGCACATGCATTGAAAGACTTACTAAAAAGAAATTTAGATTGTTAATCTTTACAAAATGCAATTGAGGTTGAAAACAATCGCGAGATGTAATTTAGATCGAAAAAAACCTACAAAAGGCAACGTAGATTAAAAATGCCTTAAAAATCGATAGAAGGGAATTTAGACACACGGTGAACCAAGTAACAAAAACAGTGCGGGAATCTTAAAGAGAAAAGTAAATTTAAGGAAAAGAGGAGAGGAGAGGAGAGGGGAGAGAGGAAAAGGTCCGCCCCAAAGGGAAGGGACAAAAGGGAAAAACGGACCCAGCTCAGGAATCCCTCGGGGTCGCCAACTCCCGAACTCACCAGCCGTGAACCCCTGAGGGTGTAGCAATATCTAGGGTGCACCAGAAGTGGTGGGGCTACATACACCCTGCCTCCTTAAGGGCCTGGAGCACAAGGGAGGAGGTAAAAGAAAAAGAAGGCTGACCCCTCACAGAAGGAGGGTATCAGGAAAGATGAGACAAGGGCCTTTTGAGGCGGGAAAGTGAAAGACTCCCTAGGCCTCGGATAACCTAATACCTTCGGGATCGGAAGAGAACAAGAGTTGACCAAGGGAGGTCGACAGGAAAGAAGAAAGAGAGGAGCCCGGTACAAGTAAGTGGAAGCAATGCCGGACTCAGCTGGGGCCCCGTGGTCGCCAACCCACAACCCACTAGATGTGAGCCCCTGGGGGGTCTTTGTTATATCACGCATGATTTTTGGGTACCTGCAGCAAAAATCAAACGTCACAAAATTTAGAATTTCGTGCGTTTTTTTTTTACAATCTACCCTGAAAGGAGAAAAACATTGCCTAAAGTCTTATATATAGGATCTGCATGCTTTTTTCTTTAATTTGATACTACTTTTGTCTACCTAGGCCGAGTCGTTCGGTTTTTACGGGCGTTCCAGGACTGCGATGAAGATTTCCTGGAATTCCAGGTTTCCAGGCCTGGAAAGCAAGGATGCCAGCACATGTACGCGCGAGTATTTTGATATGTTGTTCCCTAGGGTCGAATTAATGGTTTCTGAAAAAAAAAAGCTTTATAACATTTTTTTTAAACCTAAAAACCTTATTTTCCTGGGCTAACAGAGCTTCTACATGTGTCGTCCCACGCACCGGCACCGGCGAGTTCGGGTGGAGCCGACTCTGAGCCCGAGAAAGGAGCGGTCCAACTCGCCTCCCCGCGTCTTTACCCAGTACCCGGCGGCCGTGCACCTGCAATCGGCCTTGGCCGATTTCTGGGCTCATTACAATCCAGAGGAAGACATTATTCCACAACTCCCGGAACTACCTCAGAACACACCGTCGACATTGAGTGGCTTCGCTGGCACAGCTCCCCCTGGGACACCATGTCGGATGACGGGGGTCCCGGGCGCCTGGATGAACACAACCTCGGCAAAGCCAAGGAACACCCGGTCTACACATCTTGGATCCGAACCTGGATCCTGAAGACGAAGAAGATGAGGTCTGGTGTTATGATCCAAATTACCCATGGCGACCACCCATCTTGATTCGCCCGGGTCCAGTAGAGGACAGCAGTAGCGACTGGCCCATAAGGACTCCAGGACGGTGTCCTTCCTAGAGAACGAAAAGGGATTTACATTTCCTCTTGATATTTTAACTCAAAAATTGAACTCTAATAATGCTAAGAAAATGACATGTAGCTCTATCAATCAGGAAGACTGTGTTTGGTGGTATCACGCGTTGTCAGCGCGCAGCACACCACAGCACATTGGTCAGTATGGAGTTACTGACTCTTGGCCTTCCACCCTAAGATTGTGCCCGGGCGAGGGGGTTGAGACGTGCGGGGAGTATGGAGACTGTTGCGCTTTTGGCTGCCAGAGGGGTAATCTGGGGGCGCGGTGTGCGGGCAGTTGTCTTGAAGCCAGGCGGAGTCCTTAACAGCTCTGTAACACCGGTAAATACGTCATCTCCCCTCGCTACTGTAGACGTCATGCAACAGTATCTACTACTATTGGTTAGTAAGAAAACTCGTGACTAGCATCAGAAGCCAATAAGAAGTAGATCGTTCAGGGTTGTCATTATTGTGTCATTATTATCATTCTGCTGTCAGCATCCGCACGCTGAACTTCCATTAGACAAGCACTGTCGCCTGATCCCAACCCGCTGTGACACAGTTTTGACAACAGTGAACAGCAGCAGCATTCCTCTCACACCCCTCTACTGCATGCGCCCAGCAGGGGAATTACCCCATTAGCAAATAAAGTAGATGAATGAATAAAATAAATCTCCACGGTTGCATATAATAAAAATTAAATAACAATAATCCATGATGTAGTATCATTATCTTTATCTTTGAACACAAAAATATATAATTATATTAAATTGTAGCATCTGAGACCAGGGATCTCGATTCACATTGCAAGGATGAAGTAACACGGACCTCTGATTAGAATCCTGCGGTTAGTGAAGGTTGGCACCAGTGAGCTTTTTCGCTTTCGTGCTGGAAAGTCTTAAAGCGGTGGTAATATTCAGCAGTTGTTGCAATCTCGGTGTTGGTGATGATTAATCTGTAAGTCATTAAGCTTTGTAAGTACCGGTAGTGTCTTTGTTTAAATTTACCGGTGCGACTGTGGTTTGGAAGTGCTTACGCTTAATCTCCTGCCACGTTATTATTATTATTATTATTCCAGTTTTTAATTTGCAGTTAAATTCACTCTCTGCTAGTAATTTAAGTAATCTATCAGATAAAAAGCAATTCAACAGGTTAGTATGAATGAAAATGAAACATAATGTGACTCGGGAGGAACATTTTCCTAAAATTCATCTGTCAGCTCGAACACTGACAATGATTGCTACTGGCACTTGTATATTTCAAAATTTGAATATTAAAGTATATTTCCAAATTTGAATATTAAAAGAAAAAAATCGTGCTCTATGACGAATTCAAGTGATAATCCAATGTCCACATTTTAACAGCCAACGCTTTAGGCTTGAGTTTGGAGTTATTAAAAGAATAATATTGTATATTCTATGTTATAATGAACTGGATAAATCGTTGTTTAATTCGTGTATTCATGCAAACTGCGATTTGTCAAGTTTTGAGCTCACAAGGATAATGCTATGGTAAAGAAAAACACCCAAACACAAGCTCCCTGAGATTCACGTTTTGAGTTTTCGTCTATACGTAATTTTCACATCAGGTTCTCAGTGTTGTTACCCTATGAAATCATAGTTGTAATGCTAAATGATAAAAACCTCTGATCCGACATCAAGAATATTGAGCAATAACGCGATATTTTCATTGCATATAAAAGTAACTCGATTTTACTCTTTTTGTCCTCGACCAATTTATGAAGAGGTGCGGGGAAAAATACTGTGATCGCCCTCCCAGCCTAAGAGTCTGTCGGCCGCCACTGGAGGACAGAGCAGCAGACTTACCCATCTAGCTGTCAGCCCGTCCAGTATCTACTACACATTACGTGTCAACAGCGGTGCCAGCTGCCCACCCCATTCCATAGCTGGATACGCCGCGTGGGCGCTACGCCACGAAGATTCTTCATGAGGGGGCTCTCTTCCGCGACCTCCAGGAGCACCGGCAGACTCGCCCATCCCCCTTGATGGACGAAGTCATTGCAGACCTGGTATCTAGTCGAATGATAAGAGGATTTCCCGCCGAATCACGCCTTCCCTGTCTTGTTGGTCAAGAAGGGGGATGGTTCGGCGAAGAATATATACGATCTCAGCGCCTGGACCGAGTATATTCGCACACTTCGCTTCACTCTCCAGAATGCTGCGGAGACCCTAGACAGCATCCCTACATATGATGTCGCCATTTAGCTGGACCTCCCCAGCAGATTCTTCCATCTGCCTCTTCGACCCACAAACATTTTCAACTATGACATTAGGTACCGCCACAAGTCCTATGACTGGAGACGTCTGCCTGTGGGACACGCCTTGGCGCACTTTCAACGCCGCGTACAACGCATTATGCAAACTGCCCAGTCAGACACAAGAGAAGCCATTAGACTGTATTCCTAGAGGCGTAGTTCGGCCGTACGCCGACTTGTTTAGAGCAGCGCAACTGGGCGACTGAACTCAAGCCAGTCAATTCGGTTGTACGCCGCGCAGTGATGATGATGATGATGATAATTGTTGTTTTAAGGGGCCTAACATCGAGGTTATCGGCCCCTGACGAAATGAAATGGCTTGAAATGAAAGGATGAAGATAAAAAAAACAGCTCACTGCTATGGATGAAACGAAACTGGTTTAGATAAAATAGACAGTGAGCCCCAACAATTATGCCTTATGTAACAGGAAAAATACTTACAAAAAGGAACTCAGATTGAAACTACTCACCAAATGGAGAGCGGTAATACGTACATAAGGGAATTTCGAACGAAAATACTCACAAAAGGAAGAGATTGAAAAATACACACAAAATGTAAGTTAAGTCCAAAATACGTACAAAATGCAATTGAGAATGAACTACTTGAACAAAGCGGGATAGGTTGCAAATACAAAATGCAATTGAAATTGCTTCCAAAAGGTATTGTAGATTCAAACTTCTCATTTGGATGGACAATACTTACAAAATGCAATTTAGATTGAAAATAATTACAAAATGTAATTTAGATTCAAAATACCCACAAAATTGCAATTGAGACTTAACTACTTGAACAAAGCGGGGTAGATACAAAATGCAATTGAAATTCAAAATACTCAGAAGAAGACGCCCCTATATTGAAAGACTTACTAAAAAACAATTTTGATTGGCAATCCTTACAACATGCAAGTGAGGTTGAAAAACACTCACAAAATGCAATTTAGATCGAAAAGACTTACAAAATGCAACGTACATTAAGAATACCTACAAAAAGGTGCGGGAATCTTAAAGAGAAAAGGAAATATAATGAAAGGCGGAGAGGAGAGAGGAGAGAGGAGAGGGCCCGCCCCAAAGGAAAGGGACAAAAGGGGAAAACGGACCCAGCTCAGGAATCCCTCGAGGTCGCCAACTCCCGAATTCACCAGCCGTGAGCCCCTGAGGGTGTAGCATTATCTACGGTGCACCAGACGGGGTGGGGCTACATACACCCTGCCTCCTTAAGGGCCTTGAGCACAAGGCAGGAGGTAGAAGGAAAAGAAAAAGAAGGCTGACCCCTCACAGCAGGAGGGTATCAGGAATGATGAGACAAGGGCCAATTAAGGCGGGAAAGTGAAAGACTCCCTAGGCCTCGGATAACCTAATACCGTCGGGGTCGGAAGAGAACAAGAGCTGACCAAGGGAGGTCGACAGGAAAGAAGACGGAGAGGAGCCCGGCAAAAGTAAGTCGAAGCAATGCCGGACTGAGCTGGGGTCCCGTGGTCGCCAACCCACGCTCCACTAGATGTGAGCCCCTGGGGTGGGGGCTCGCGCAAAGTCAGGTTTCCCAATACATAAAAATATTTCACACAAAACTAAAAACTCTTCTCGATACCGAAATTATACGTTGGACCGATGTATACCACTCAAGTTATCCTCAGTATGTATTTCCTTGAGGTCGGGCACGGTAGGCTAGCATACGTAATCGGCCCCATCGCAATCTGTGAGCCAAGCGGCGCGAGTTTAGACGATTTAAACCGACCTCGGCGAATTTTCGTTACCTCCAACTATGCAAACATAAAAATTAGCTACTTTTACTTTCGTAACCTGTTTGTAAAATTAGCCACTTCTTCGTTACTTTTCGTTTCCGGTAGACACACTGTAACTTTCCTTTTTTTTTTCTTCATAAAAAGTTTCTTTTCTTGATGTCATTTTCCGTAATAATTTCCCTTTCGACCGTAATGCCGTAATCGTGAGCTGAAATCCGTAATAATTACGGACAATCCGTAATAGTTGGCACCTCTGTGTTTGGCCTCAGCCATCTTTCTGCTGTACGCAGTGCTCCTTATCTTATTTAATATTTTAAATAATTGCGAAATGCACTAAATAACTAAGTCAATGCACTAACTAGTGAGTGAATAATGATTGATGATGATGATAATTGTTGCTTTAAGGGGCCTAAAATCTAGATTATCGGCCCCTGATGGTTTGGGTGATCGTGAAGATGAAAATGAAAAGCGAACTTAAAACTAAAACTAACTACTAACCTACATACTAGAAGAAGAAATGGAAAACTAATGGAGAAGAAGGCAAATAAAGGACAGGAGGAAAAGAAATGCCCTCAACCCTCAAAGAAGGCGGATTGAGGGACTTGGAAGGAAGGAGAGCCATGAAAGGCAGATAGGAAAGTGAAAGAGGAGAGGGTCCGCCCCAAAGGTAAGGGACAAAAAGGGAAAACGGACCCAGCTCAGGAATCCCTCGGGGTCGCCAACTCCCCAGCCGTGAGCCCCTGAGGGTGTAGCATTATCTAGGGTGCACCAAAAGTGGTGGGGCTACATACACCTGGCCTCCTTGAGGGCCTTAAGCAGAAGGCAGGAGATAACATGAAAAGAAAGAGAAGGCTGACCCCTCGCAGAAGGAGGGAATCAGAAAAGATGAGACAAGGGCCAATTAAGGCGGGAAAGGAAGTGACTCCCTAGGCCTCGGATACCCTAATACCGTCGGGGTCGGAAGAGAACAAGAGTTGACCAAGTGAGGTCGACAGGAAAGAAGACAGAGAGGAGCCTGGCACAAGTAAGTGGAAGCAATGCCGGACTCAGCTGGGGCCCCGTGGTCGCCAACCCACGCCCACTAGAAGTGAGGAATAATGATTGAAATGTATGGTAAAACCCTGTGTATAGTTTTGTTAATTGTGAAAAATATAAGTGAAATATTCGAAGTAAAGTAATTGGAACCCGCAATAATGAATGATCAATGATAAATGAGATCTGAGAGGAGAAATCGAATATAATTGTACCACTGGCAGGTAATTATGCCAAGTAAATGAATTTAAAAGCAGTAATGAAATGAGCACCAGAATTAATAATAATAGTTGAGTTTTCACACTCCAGAAATAATGATTAAATAATGAGTTGTTGCACTCCATAATAATGATGTTGATGAATAATAAACGATTGAAATAAATAATAATAATGAGCTTTAGTTGAAAGAATTAAATAATTGAAGGGTTTTTGGGATACCTTAAATGTTGATCAAAGTGATAATGATTTTACAGACCTTAAATGTTAAAGGGATTAACGAAAATGGTGGTTTTGAACACCTTGATTATGTATTGTGAGATTTGTAGGCTGTATGCCATGTTAAGGGAAAAATTCGATACGAAGACCAGGAAGTAATACCGCGATGCGAATAAAGTAGATTGTTTTGAGGATAACTAAATGTGTGATGGGAATCCAAGCAAAATAGTATTGCCATAATGGGCCAAATGAATAATGAGTATAATGAGTAGCATCAAGCTAGGAAAATGTACGTGATCTATAACATGCATTATTCAGGAGATTTGAAGTAAATAAGTCGGATTCATCGTTCTTGTTTTCGGGTAGCACCCATTGAGGGATAAGGATCCCGCCAAGTCAGCTTATGATATGGTATATTATGGTAATTGCAATGTAAGACCGACTGGGAAGGAATAAGATCTCCAGTGCGGCATTGCAACAGTTGTTCGACAAGTAAGTCTGAGGGAAAACAGCGGTTTCTACGAGATACAATCAACAGGGGAGGTAGAGATTCTACGTACGAGCCGAGCTATGTATGACCGATATCAAATACCAGCATTGCTTATATCCGACAAGTAATTGAGTTGTTGTATGCGCGTAGCACCCGTCGGGAGGCAGTGATCTCACCGAGTAAGCGTATGCGTCGTTGGCATCTCCGAATCAAATGCAAGGTTGTATGGAATCACAAAATAATGTTATGATAAAGTGAAGAAGCAGTAATTCCAGTGATTGAAAAAATTTGAAAAACTTGGATGTCCATATAGTGGAAAGGGGAAGAAAGGTAAACATTGGAAACCGCGAGGGTGCGATGATGTTGATGATGATGATAATTGTTGTTTTAAGGGGCCTAACATCTAGGTTATCGGCCCCTAATGGTTTGGGTGATCGTGAAGATGATAATGAAATGTAAACTATAACTAAAACTAACTACTAACTTATATACTAGAAGAAGAAATGGAAAACAAAAGGAGAACAGAGCAAATAAAGGACAGGAGGAAAAGAAATGCCTTCAACCCTCGAAGAAGGCGGATTGAGGCACTTGGTGATGATGATGATAATTGTTGTTTTAAGGGGCCTAACATCTAGGTAATTGGCCCCTAATGATCTGGGTGATAGCAAAAATGAGAATGAAATTGAAACCAGAACGAAAATTATGCGAGACAGAAAATACGTACAAAAAGAAACTCAGGTGGAAACAACTCACAATATGGTCTTACAAAAGGGAATTTAGAACGAAAAGATTCACAAAAAGAATAGATTGAAAAAGACCCATAAAACGTAGGCTAGATTCAAAATACGTACAAAATACAATGTAGCGTCGAAATACTTACAAAATGCAACTGGAATTCAAAATACTTACAAAATGCAAATGAGATCGAAAATACGTACAAAATGCAATTGAGGTTCAAAATACTTACAAAATGCAATTGAAATTGAAAATACACAATGCAATTCAGATTGAAATACCCCAGTTCCAATCCAAATTATTCACAAAGTGCAATTGAAATTCAAAATACTTACAAAATGCAATTGAAATTGAAAATGCTTACAAAATGTTCGGTAGATCCAAACGACTCATGTGGATTGACAATACTTACAAAATGCAATTTAGATTGAAAATACTTGACAAAATGTAATTTAGATTCAAAATATCCACAAAATGCAATTGAGAATCAAAATATTTGCAAAATGCCCGCCAAACAAAATGCAATTTAGATTCAAAATTCTTGCGAAATGCGGTTTAGGTTGAAAATACAAAATGCACTTGAAATTCAATAATCTCACTAAAATGTCCTGCGCCTACATTGAAAGATCTACTAAAAAGCAATTCAGATTGTCAATCTTTACAAAATGCAATTGAGGTTGAAAAGAATCGCGAGATGTAATTTAGACCGAAAAGACTTACAAAATGCAACGTAGATTAAAAATGCCTTAAAAATCGCTAAAAGGGAATTTAGGTACACGGTGAAACAAGTAAAAAAAAAAAAAAAACAGTGCGAGAAAGAGAAAACGAAATATAAGGAAAAGAGGAGAGGAGAGGGTCCGCCCCAAAGGTAAGGGACAAAAGGGGGAAACGGACCCAGCTCAGGAATCCCTCGGGGTCGCCAACTCCCGAATTCACCAACCGTGAGCCCCTGAGGGTGTAGCATTATCTAGGGTGCACCAGAAGTGGTGGGGCTACATACACCCCGCCTCCTTAAGGGCCTTGAGCACAAGGCAGGAGGTAAACGGAAAAGAAAAAGAAGGCTGACCCCTCACAGAAGGAGGGAATCAGGAAAGATGAGACATGGGCCAGTTAAGGCGGGAAAGTGAAAACTCCCTAGGCCTCGGATACACTAATACCGTCGGGGTCGGAAGAGAACAAGGGTTGACCAAGGGAGGTCGACAGGAAAGAAGACAGAGAGGAGCCCGGCACAAGTAAGGGGAAGCAATGCCGGACTCAGCTGGTGTCCCGTGGTCGCCAACCCACGTTCCACTAGATGTGAGCCCCTGGGGGGGGGGGAGGCACTTGGAAGGAAGGAGAGCCATGAAAGGCAAATGGGAAAGGTCCACCTCCACAGGTAATGGATAAAAGGGGGAAAACCGGACCCAGCTCAGGAAACCCTCGAGGTCGCCAACTCCCGAACTCACCAGCCGTGAGGCGCTAAGGGTGTAGCAATATCTAGGGTGCACCAGAAATGGTGGGGCTACATACACCCTGCCTCCTTAATGGCCTTGAGCACAAGACAGGAGGTAAAAGAAAATGAAAAAGAAGGGGCTGATCCCTCGCAGAAGGAGGGTGTCAGAAAAGATGAGACAAGGGCCAATTAAGGCGGGAAAGGAAGAGACTCCCTTAGGCCTCAGATACCCTAATACCGTCGGGGACGGAAGTGAACAAGAGTTGACCAAGTGAGGTAGACAGGAAAGAAGACGGCGAGGAGCCCGGCACAAGTAAGTGGAAGGAATGCCGGACTCAGCTGGGGCCCCGTGGTCGCCAACCCACGTCCCACTAGATGTGAGCCCCTGGGGGGGGGGGGATGGTCTAGACGGAGTCATAAATTTTAAATTAATAGCTTGAAGAGGAGGGGGATGTTAGCAGCCGACCTTGTCCTGCTTGTTGCAAGAAGGCTATAGGGACGCCACATAATGGATGCTTTGTGAATAGAGTTTTAAAGGGTCTGAACGCGTATTAGCAATTAATGAGTGCTATGTAATATTTTTGATTAAAAGGTGCTACAGTAATATAAAGTAGATATTTGTATTGCTGGGATTTAGACAAGTGTCCCCAGGTAAAATGTGAATTGATTCTATAATGTTTGACGATAGGCCTAATAGTAAAAGCAAATATTGTTGATGAATAATCGATTTCTACCTCAAAGAAAATGGAAACGAAACGGGTAAATGAATAATTGATTTTTGATCTAATTGGAAATGAATCCACTTAGAAGTAATGAATAATAGTGCATGATACAACATAAATAAACCACCTTATAGCATGAGAAAAGGAGTGAAGGGTGTTGGGTTCGATTCATGACATGTTGAAAATTTATGTATTGTGTTATAATGGAGGAATACCTAAGGCTTGAATGGAAGGAGGTTGTTCAGTTTAAAGAAACTAAATGAAATGCTAATAAGTGAAAGTATAAATAAAGTAAAACCCTGAAGGGAAATGATATGAGGACCCCAGAAGTCAAGGGGTCCAAGTGACATTATTGAAAAAAAAAAATGAGTTAGGTATGGGAATAAGATGAGAAAATAGTAATCTTTTAGATGGTAAAGGGATCCAAGTGATTCCCCTCACAGGTAATGCCACCTAGCGTCATGCCCCTTCACTACTTAGTGGGTTGTAGTTCAACCTTGATGATGATGATAATTGTTGTTTTAAGGGGCCTAACATCGAGGTTATCGGCCCCTAATGAAATGGAATGACGTGAAATGAAAGGATGTAGATAAAAAAAACAACTCACTGCCATGGATGAAGCGAAAATGGTGTTTATAAAACAGACAGTGAGCCCCAAAAATTATGCCTTATTTGAATAAAAAGAATAAAAGGCGGATGGTAAAAAAGGATAAAACAAATAAGGCATAGGGAACAATACAATACATAACACAATAAAAAACATAAAACAGATTTAACCACAATTAAAAGTCGTAACTACACCTTAAAACTTAAAAAAGTAACCACACTCCCTCATGAACCGGATGACGAGGTCAGCTGACGGCTCGTCATCACGGAGAATAAGGGAGAGGGTATTAGGCAGTTTAAGAGTCCTGCGCAGATCGGCCAGATCCACACACTCCAAGAGAAGGTGTGCCACGGTTAGGTGGGCGCCGCAAGTACACACAGGAGGATCTTCTCTCTTTAGCAAGTGGGAGTGCGTAGCAATCCCATGGCCGATCCGGAGTCGACAGAGTACCACAGCTTCCTTCCGGAGAGATCGGAAGGAAGATTTCCACACCTTCGTTGTCTCCTTGATGCCTCTCAGTTTGTTGGGTGGAGGCGTGGAACGCCATGCCTCCTCCCAATGCGACAGGATCGAATGCCGCAACTGAGAGCGCACATCACTAGCAGGCACCTTATACGGTAGCGAGGGCAGTGCAACTGCTCGCCGCCTGATCAGCAAGCTCGTTTCCCGCAATACCCATGTGGCTAGGAAGCCACACAAAGGTCACCCCGGTTCCAGCGTTACGCGAACTGACGAGCTGGTCGTGCACACGCTGGACCAACGGGTGCTTCGGGAAACACACATCGATCGCCTGCAGCGCACTCAGAGAGTCAGTACACACAAGAAAGTGCTGGTGATCGTCTGATAACGTGTACCGCAGAGCCTCTAAGATGGCATAGAGCTCCGCAGTGTACACGCTACAGGCCTCGGGAAGTGAAAAGAGAAACCGACGATCCTCAACCACAAATGCACAGCCTACTTTCTCGTTTACCCTCGAACCGTCCGTGAATACAAGCCCTGATCCCGGATACCGTGTCACCACGGACTGGAACAGCCTCCGATGGATGGAGGAGTCCGTGTCCGACTTGGGGCCGGTGTGCAGATCCAGGATGATATCAGGACGAGCGACCATCCATGGAGGGGCCTTGCTAGGTACTCGGACGATACAGGAGACAGAAGGAAATCGGAACTGACGGTATAAGTCAGCCAAGCGAATCCCCGCCGGCCGAGTGGCTCGGGCGAGCACATCATACAGCCGGCGATTCGGATTGTAAAACAAACATGGATAGCTTGGATGAAGTGGCATCTGTCGAATAGTTGCAGCATAGGTCAGCAGTACTTGTTGGCGCCTCAGATGTAAAGGAGGTACGCCAGCCTCGGCGAGCAAGCTGACGACTGGGCTTGTCCGAAAGGCACCCGTCGCCAGCCTCACACCGCCGTGGTGGACACTGTCCAGTTTAACAAGCACTGACTTACGGGCCGAACCATATGCTACACTGCCATAATCTAACCTAGATAAAATCAGGGACTTGTAAAAACGCAGGAGCACCGCGCGGTCCGCCCCCCATGATGTGCCGCTAAGAAACCGCAACATGTTGAGTTTCTTAGCGCAGGCAGTTTTCAAACACCGCACGTGTGGTTCCCACGTCAATTTCTGATCGAAAAGGAGCCCAAGGAACCGGTACGCAGCAACAACAGGCAAAGCTACATTGCCCAGATAAAGCTCAGGATCTGGATGGAGGGTGCGTTTTCGGCAGAAATGGACAACCGAGGACTTAGCGGTTGAGAATCGAAAGCCATGCTCCAGTGTCCAGCGTTCCACTCTCCGAATAGCTTGTTGTAGCTGTCGTTCAGCGACCGCCATATTTTGCGCACTATAATGTAGAGCGAAGTCGTCTACATATAGCGACGGTACCACTGCTGGACCAGCAGCAGCGACTATACCGTTTATGGCAATCGCAAATAATGTTACGCTAAGCACCGATCCCTGTGGGACTCCGTTTTCCTGTATATGATATTGCGAATATGTCCCCCCTATTCGGACACGGAACAGGCGAAGGGACAGAAAATTCGCAATAAAAACCGGCAAGTTACCTCGGAATTTCCATTGATGCAGGGTAGAGAGGATGCCGTAACGCCAAGTGGTGTCATAGGCCTTCTCGAGGTCAAAGAAAACAGCGACCAGGTGCTGTCTCCGGAGAAAAGCGTCCTGTATGGCAGTCTCCAGGCGTACCAGATGGTCGTTGGTACACCGAGACGCCCTGAAACCACACTGGTATTCAGACAGGAGTCCCCGTTTCTCCAGGACCCACACCAGGCGCCGATTGACCATCCTCTCAAAGAGCTTGCACAAACCGTTAGTGAGACAAATAGGTCTGTAACTCCCTGTCAATTTGGGATCCTTATCGGGCTTCAGGATAGGTATAATGATACCTTCCTGCCATTGCGCTGGAAACACACCTTCCAACCAGATACGATTAAACACCCTGAGCAAATAGCGAATGCTCTCATCGTTAAGGTGTTTAAGCATCTGGTTGTGAATATTATCCGGGCCAGGAGACGTGTCCCTGCAGAACGCCAGCGCTCCGCGGAGTTCCCACTCCGTAAAGGGCACGTTGTACTCCTCCGAAGCGCGGGAAGCAAAACTAAGCTGGAAACGTTCCGCTTCGCGCTTCAGGGCCACGAAGGCAGGGTCATAGTTATCGGAACCGGATATATCCGCAAAATACGAGGCGAGATGGTATGCAACGCGATAAGGATCTGTAACCAGTTCATTAGCAATGGAAATTCCCGGTACAGTAGAAGATGTCTGAATTCCCGAAATGCGTCGTAGTTTAGTCCACACTTGAGAGGAGGGGGTATGTGCCGTAATAGAAGACACATACCGTTCCCAGGATTGTTTCTTACTCTGGCGAATAAGAATCCGTGCCTTGGCACGAAATTTCTTAAACGCCACCAAATTGGCCATGGTTGGACGCCGACGGTAGTGCTTGTGAGCTCGACGACGGTCTCTTATTGCCGCTGCAATATCCTCTGTCCACCAAGGGACGAGTTTGCGACGAGGAGTCCCAGAAAAGGATGGGATGGACTCTTCGGCGGCAGCAAGAAGCACATCGGTGATGTGCTGTACCTCGTCATCGACGCTCTGGCAACCAAGATCAACGAACACAGCTCGTTCTTGAAACGAGGGCCAATTTGCCCGCTTAAGAACCCAACGACTGGGGAACTCCACGGGCGTCTGTGTCAGAAGGGTAAGAACGATCGGGAAATGGTCACTGTCACAGAGGTCGTCATGTACATACCAACCAAATAGGGGGACCAGCGCACGGCTACACACACTCAAGTCAATGTGTGAGTACGTGCCGTGCGCTAAGCTAAAATGTGTAGCTTCCCCTGTATTTAATAGACATAAATCCAACCCTTGAATTAAGCCCTCCACGTCCCTTCCTCTGGGGCAGGAAGATGGTGATCCCCATTGGGGGTGATGAGCGTTGAAATCACCCACGATTAGGAAAGGGACTGGAAGTTGATCAACAAGATCAAAGACGTCATTAATATCAAAGGGCTGGTTCGGTGGAAGGTACACGTTACAAACAGTTGACATAGCAGGCAAGGACACGCGAACTGCAATAGCTTCCAGAGGAGTGGCGAGTGGAAACTCCTCGCTATAGCAGTCAGAGCGAACGAAGGTACAAACGCCCCCGGAAGCCCCGGCGGCGTCTTGTCGCTCTTTAGAGTATAGTCACGTGATCAGGTCTGAGGTTTGTTTCCTGTAGGCAGACTATACTCGCTGCGTATTGGGCAATAAGCTGACGGAGTTCTGTCAAATGCCTGTCATAACTGTTACAATTCCACTGTAACAGTGCCATTGTGTGAACTTAGGGAAGAACGTGGAGCAGCAAGCTACTCCAACTTTGACTCTGGAGGATCTACAGTCACTACGTCGACTATAATCTCCATGTCCTCAGGCGAGGTCGTGGAGTGAATCGACTCGGTGGAAGATTTCCTAGACGCAGTTCGGCGGCGGGGGGATCTCCGTGGGGAGCCCGCAGATCTGGGGACCGAAACGTCCCCAGGCGCAGAAGCATCCGCAGGTGTTGGCGCGGATGGCTTCCCCTTTTTGGGAGAAAGGGAATGGGTAGTTCGGGGTCCCTTCTTACCCGCCCCCGCCTCTTTAAGATATATAGACGGGTCAGGAGCCGAATTCCTGACCCTGGTCGACGATGCCGCCTCCGCCGGCTTCGGCGCGGCTTTCGCCGACCGTTTGGGTGGGGAGAAAGTCTTCGACTTCCTCCCGAGTGGGGAGTAAGTCTTCAACTTCCTCCCCTGCTGTGCGGGCGGAGCTGCCTTCGCTCGCACAGCTTTCGTGCTGGCCGAAGGTGGAGTTGGAGTCACCTTCGGGCTTTCCGTTATTTTCATAGGTGCTGGCTTCAGAACAGGTAACTCAGTTGAAGGTTTCACAGCTGGTACAAAAGATGAGGTCGCCGGGACCAAATTTGGTATTATGTCTCGATAATCAATCATTGGAGAAGGCGAAATCGTGGTATGGTACTTCTTGCGGGCTTCCTGGTAGGTGAGACCATCCCGGGTTTTGATCTCCTGGATTTTCTTCTCACGCAGGAAGACAGGGCAGTTCCTGTCCCGAGGAGAATGAAATCCAGGGCAATTAGTGCACTGATAAGGTGTTGTGCACTCTTCCGCTTCGTGTGGTACCTTACCGCATGTTCCACAGATGTCGGGGCTCGAGCATCGGGATAACATGTGGCCGAACTTCTGGCACTTATAACACCTCATTGGTGGAGGGATATAAGGCCGAACGTCACAACGGTAACTTGTAACCTTGACTTTCTCTGGGAGCACCGAAAGCTCAAAGGAAATAATGAAAGCACCAGTATCCACGATTTGACCATTGACCTTGCGCGTAATGCGCCGGACATCAGTCACGTGACGGTGCTGCATATCCTCCTTGAGCTCTTCGTCAGTGTTCAGAATCAGGTCCCGGTGGAAAATAACTCCTCGGACCAGATTCAGGGACTTGTGCTTTTCCACTTTGACGGGAATGTCGCCAAAGTGGTCACATTGCAAAAGTCGTGCAACTTGCTCACCAGTCCTAGTCTTGAGCAACAAGCTACCGTTCCTCATCTTTTGTACTTTCTCAAGCTCACCATAGACACCTTCTATGTGGCGAGAAAACAAAATACTCTTTACCAGCTTGAAATCACCCCCATCTGTTCTGGTAGCTACCAGAAACTTCGGGGTGTTAGTACCCAGATTTTCACGCACAGATTGTTCCCAGGGGGTTGATCCCCGTAGGGAATCAAATGTTAAAGACTTGGGTGTAGGACCACCCTGTTTGGGTGTAGGTCCACCCTGGTTGGGGATTTTTCTTTTAGAACCCATGGCCAGATCATCCTCCCCGAATGCCACCGACATCCGATCACGGGCCGTCACAGTAGGCGCTACCCAGCCAGGGCAAGGCCCGCCTAGCTTGGAAGGCATTGCCCGGGGGTCCGATGTTTTACAATGCCGTAGCGGCATGTACCCCTTGGCATATGATGATGATGATGATAATTGTTGTTTTAAGGGGCCTAACATCTAGGTTATCGGCCCCTGATGGCTTGGGTGATCGTGAAAATGAAAATGAAAAGCGAACTTAAAACTAAAACTAACTACTAACCTACATACTAGAAGAAGAAAATGAAAACTAAAGGAGAAGAAGGCAAATAAAGGACAGGAGGAAAAGAAATGCCCTCAACCCTCGAAGAAGGCGGATTGAGGGACTTGGAAGGAAGGAGAGCCATGAAAAGCAGATAGGAAAGTGAAAGAGGAGAGGGTCCGCCCCCAAAGGTAAGGGACAAAAGGGGAAAACGGACCCAGCTCAGGAATCCCTCGGGGTCGCCAATTCCCGAACTCACCAGCCGTGAGCCCCTGAGGGTGTAGCAATATCTAGGGTGCACCAGAAGTGGTGGGGCTACATACACCCTGCCTCCTTAAGGGCCTAGAGCACAAGGCAGGAGGTAAAAAGGAAGAGAAAAAGAACGCTGACTCCTCGCAGAAGGAGGGTATCAGAAAAGATGAGACAAGGGCCAATTAAGGCGGGAAAGGAAGAGACTCCCTAGGCCTCGGATACCCTAATACCGTCGGGGTCGGAAGAGAACAAGAGTTGACCAAGTGAGGTCGACAGGAAAGAAGACAGAGAGGAGCCCGGCACAAGTAAGTGGAAGCAATGCCGGACTCAGCTGGGGCCCCGTGGTCGCCAACCCACAACCCACTAGATGTGAGCCCCTGGGGGGCCTTGGCATATACTGGATTTTACAGCTCAGACATTCGGCTGTGTGGGGACCTGCGTAGTCAGGCGGATACTACTGAACGGGTACATGGCACACCCACCTGTCGGCGCGGCCAAGACCGGAACAGGCTTTCGAGCGTAGTCGCTAGCGTAAGTGGCCCATCCCCTAACAGCACGCACATATAGAAATTTTGGTTGCCAGACCCTGAAAGCAGTGACGGAAAGAAGTGCGATATAACCTAATGAGAGTTATACCGCACGGGTGTATATCTTTTAGAGCTGACTGTCAAACCCTCGAAAGGGGACCGTTCCGAGAAGCCCTTTTAGTCGCCTTTTACGACTGGCAGGGAGTACCGTGGATGTATTCGCTTCCTCCCACCCACTGGGGGTCCAATTCACAAAACAACGCGGAGTCCTTAAAGTATAGCCAAGGTCGCCCCTTTTAGTCGCCTCTTACGACAGGCAGGGGATACCGTGGGTGTATTCTAAACCCCCCACCCACAGGGGGGAGGGTAAAAATAGAGCAACCCTGAAAATGTCATAAGAAATTGAGGAATACAGGACAGCCTTACGTTACTCGTAATATGAAGCTGCATGAGGCTAAAACGTTATGTGAATACAATCACCAGTGTAGATTCAATTGCACTGAAAATATTCCCGAAGAGCAGAGGGAACTATTATTAAGATGATGATGATGATGATAATTGTTGCTTTAAGGGGCCTAACATCTAGGTTATCGGCCCCTAATGGTTTGGGTGATCGTGAAGATGAAAATGCAAACTTAAAACTAAAAATAACTACTAACCTACATACTAGAAGAAGAAATGGAAAACTAAAGGAGAATAAGGCAAATAAAAGGACAGAAGGAAAAGAATGCCTCAACCCTCGGAGAAGGCGGATTGAGGGACTTGGAAGGAAGGAGAGCCATAATAATATTAATATCGTATGGCCTCTGGTGCCTGGTGCAAGCTTTGCTATTTGACACCCAGAGGGTAGCTTGCATGTCGAATTTCGTAGTTCCTTGACTATGGAAGTCAAGGAGGTTAGATGTTAGATATCTAATCTCCTTGAACACAATAGCGCTTTCTAGTAGAGAAATGAGAAACTTTGTGCTGGCGGAAACTCCCGAGATTAATTTTGCCATTATGAACTCGGCCTACTGAATTCAAATGGGTTCTTTGACATGCCAACATCGTATGACATGCGTATCGTATTTTTGCCGCCTTTCAAAAATCACTTACCACGGTCAGGGACGAACCTGCAATCTTGGGGTTGGTAGACCGACACGCTATCCACTCACCCACCGTGGCAAGGAGAGCCATGGAAGGCATATAGGAAAGTGAAAGAGGAGATGATGATGATGATAATTGTTGTTTTAAGGGGCCTAACATCTAGGTTATCGGCCCCTGATGGTGTGGGTGATCGTGAAGATGAAAATGAAAAGCGAACTTAAAACTAAAAATAACAACTAACCTACATACTAGAAGAAGAAATGGAAAACTAAAGGAGAATAAGGCAAATAAAGGACAGGAGGAAAAGAAATGCCCTCAACACTCGGAGAAGGCGGATTGAGGGACTTGGAAGGAAGGAGAGCCATGAAAAGCAGATAGGAAAGTGAAAGAGGAGAGGGTCCGCCCCCAAAGGTAAGGGACAAAAGGGGAAAACGGACCCAGCTCAGGAATCCCTCGGGGTCGCCAACTCCCGAACTCACCAGCCGTGAGCTCCTGAGGGTGTAGCATTATCTAGGGTGCACCAGAAGTGGTGGGGCTACATACACCCTGGCTCCTTGAGGGCCTTGAGCAGAAGGCAGGAGGTAAAAGGAAAAGAAAAAGAAGGCTGACCCCTCGCAGAAGGAGGGTATCAGAAAAGATGAGACAAGGGCCAATTAAGGCGGGAAAGGAAGAGACTCCCTAGGCCTCGGATACCCTAATACCGTCGGGGTCAGAAGAGAACAAGAGTTGACCAAGTGAGGTCGACAGGAAAGAAGACAGAGAGGAGTCCGGCACAATTAAGTGGAAGCAATGCCGGACTCAGTTTTTAAAAAGACTAGACATATCTAAGAAAAGGATAAGAAACGTTATCATTAAGGAAAAAAAAAAGACAAATCCATCTGGTATTTCACCAAGTGACAAACGTGGAAATATGGAGCCGCCAAACAAAATCCCAACAAACAGAGTTGAAATAATCAGTGAGCATATACGGAAATTCCCTATGTACTCAAGTCATTACAGTAGAGAAAAAGCTCCCAATCGAAAGTACTTCAATCCAAACTTAAGTGTGCCAATAATGTATAAAATGTATGAAACATTCTGTCAAGAAGAAGTAAATGTGAAACCTGAAAAAGTAAGCTCTTGCAGACAAATATTCATAACTGAATTCAATCTAAGCTTCCACAGGCCTCATACCGATACCTGCAAAACTTATCACAGGCTGCAAATAAAAATGACACATGGTGCACCTGAGGAAACTCATGCAGCTGAAGTTGAGAAAGAAGGCAAAGTCAGAAAAAGAAGCTAAAAGAAAATGCAAGGAATTAAAGACGACAACCAAGTTGCTATTTGCTTCAATCTTCAAAGGATGATGCCAACACCACATGTAACAAATTCAAAAGCCTACTATTTGCGACAACTGTGGACATACAACCTCAATATTCACAACTTAACCAGTGGCAGCCTTATGTATATGTGGCACGAAGGGCAGGCAAGTGGGGGCCTACCAGGAGATAGCATCTTATCTGTTATGTCTGTTGAAGTTCATCAGAATTTTCCTCCCACTGTAAAACACATCTCAGCCTTCAGAGACTACAGCAGAAGACTGGATAAATCTGGTTGCCACAGCAAGTTGGAAATTTTTAGTTACGAAGATGATGGATGAAGACTTCATTGATCTTCAACGACGAAAGCACTACAAGAAAACCACGCTAGTGATATGAGGAATGCAGGTGCTGCGTTATGAAAAACCAATCCAAACAATCGTTTTTATAAGACATCAGCAGAAGGTCTTAAGCCTTACCAGGAACTGCCAATGAGGAAACAACGAACGGGTAAGCTTCCCACACAACTTCCAACCTTTCAACCGATTGCTGAAATGCCACAGCAAAAGTACAAAAAGTATGAAAATCTGGTGGAACTACTGCAGTTTGTGTCACCGATACACCACCAATTTTATCAAAACCTATCCCATCAAGCAAAGATCGCTGAACTACCACATCCTGGAACTCCTGCGGACAATGAAGATGATGTTGCTACTGACTTGGTCATAACATCTACGACATAGATGATGACAACTAATACATGTTTAAAAGGGTTAACCTCCCATTTCTTGTTCTGGAAAACCGAGTAAGTCAAATTTTGATAAAATATCGTTCTTTTTGAAACAAGACAAGCCATTATTCTGATTTTGTACCGTGGGCATTTTCACTTTTGTAATTTTAAGTTAGAGGTAAAGGGGTCCATGTGCGGATCCTTCGCTTATTTTTACATATAAAAGATAAACTGGATGTGGTAACTGGTTATTATCACTGGTAATAAAAACCTAAGTAGCTGAGCATTCATCTTATACGGTCAAAATGGTGAAACTCTAATTATCCCTATTACTAAACATTTTCAACTTTGACTTACGTTTTCTCAAAACAATGATTGTGTTACTTAGACCCCTTGACTTCTGGGGTCCTCATATATGATAAATGTCCGCAAGTCTTAGATGACTTTTGAAAGTGTGATAGGTACGCTTTGTGTCAAAATGAGTATTAACCCTTAATGAAAGAAATGGCAATGATTACATCAGAGACTCTAAGCAAGATAATTCATTTGAGTGATTTTTATTTTGATTTTTATTGATTTTACTTGATTGGAATGATTCCAAGTATATTTTTTGTCTTATTGTTGATTGTATTCTTGTTTTTGGGTGTTTCCTTAAGAGAAATAAATTCACATTAAATGTAATATGTGAGTAATTTTATGTAGTCATGTTGACCTAACAGTGCTTCCATATCTGAATGTGAGGTCATATGGTGGGTAGGACATAACACCCCCGAAGCCGTGAGCTCAGCCAGGGTATGACCAAGCATTCTCCGTCTATAGACGGGTAAAATATATAACTAAATGTTCAGTAAACTTCACGAGAGAGAGAGAGATCAGCCAGGCCAAAAGATGTCATAGAAATCAAAGCACTTATTGGACTCCTTAACCTTGCTTGGTGTCTTAAAAGTAACCGTTTGAACACAGATGAACTGTGGGGTACACATGGATGTGGAGTAGAGAAGTTCTGGTTGACGATGTCAAAATATCGCTTCTTATTTTTGTTACGTCATCTACGTTTCGACAACACTGACACCAGAGAAGAAAGAAGGCTAACAGATAAATTTGCTCCAGTACGACAGCTGTTTCAAGTGTTTTTATTGAACTGCAAAAGATGTTACACTACAGACTGGATCGGGGGGAGATGCCTATAGCTGTGTAGTTCCCTCGGCTACCAACAGATCACGCCAAAAACCGATCGCGCTTGCTTGCAACATGTGGCCGAGAATTCCAATGCGTAGGACGCTGTGGTGAACTGTTTTCTCCGCTTTAGGATCAACATATACAAAGTAAGAACTAAAATTAGCGCCGTGTTAATAAATCACAATTGTGTTCAAGTGCCTACGAACTTGTGATAAAAGTAGAACAGACAGATATTATTGTATGTGGAGCATGCGGGATGCATTGCAGTGTAGAACGTGTCACGGAAAGTGGCATCTTACCCCGACCCACGGGAGAGATGCCACTTTTTGTGCGGGGTAAGATGCCAAATTTGAATCATCACGCATAAAATTTTCTTTGAATAGGAAAATGCCAAGAACGTATATTAAGACATCAAACAGGGGTCAGTGGTCTGAAGAAAGTCTACAAATGGCCATGGAACACGTAAGGACCGGTGGGATGAATTGTTTTGCAGCTTCCAAAAATGATGGCATCCCATACCGTACTCTGAAACGACGTCTGTCGAAGAATGATGACAAGAAGCATGCCATGGGCCCACAAAGTAAGTAATTTCTTATCCCACAAAGTAAGTAATTTCTTAATAATTTTAATGTTTTCTTTGATTGTGTAGAAAAATGAGACTGACTGGTTGTTAACCATAATATTTTAAATAAAAAAATTATCATTCACATACAAATTTATCCACGTTAAGTATGCATACACGTACTGCAGTTTATATTATTATTATTATTATTATTATTATTCTTTCCGATGAGGCCTGCTAGGGACCACGTGCCAATTTCAATTCTTCACACTTTGTTGTTTTCTCTTCCGTTCCCTCCAGTACTCCTTCATCCGTTCACTATGCTGCTTCTTTCTGTCCTCGGACCACTTCGCACCAGGTTTCTTTGGCAATCTTCCTTGGAATCCTTTCATACTTAATACCCGTTTTCTAAAGATCTCTCTGTTCACCGTTTCTTCTTCACTTCTTGAATCCAGCTATTATTATTATTATTATTATAATTATTTTAGGCCTATTATTACTATTATTATATTTAATTTATTTACGGGCTCCCTTGGCGAAGAGAACGAGAACCAGTTGGTCACCTAAATACGGAAGCTACAGAGTTCACGATTCCCACCAACTGGAGAAACTCTACGTAAACTGGCATTCCAGTTCGCGGAACGAAATGGAATTCCACACCGGTTTTGCAAAGAAAACAGTATGGTATATTGGGATTGGTTACAGTCTTTTCTGAAACGTTACCCACATATAGTTAGGAAGAAGCCGCAAGGTCACTCTATTGACAGGGCTATGGCAATGAATAGAGAAGTACAGGTAATTGCAGAGTATTTTCCTTTAGTTTTAAATGTGTTGTCAGCAAATAATTTAATAGTTAAGCCCGGACACTTGTACAGCATGGATGAAACCGGTTTTAAGATGAACCCTAGGTCAGACAATGCGATAGCGGAAAAAGGTTCTCCCACTTTGTACCAAATAACATCTGGTGAGAAAGGAGAAACCATATCGGTTATCGATTGCTGCAAATCTGAAGGCAGCTTCATTCCTCCGGCGTGCATTTTCAAAGGCAAAAGATAAAATCCCGAATGGGAAGATGCACTTCCAAATGGTTCGGCTGTATTCATGAACAGTAAATCCAGGTACGTCACCTCCGAAATAGTTATGAGCTGGATGAAAGAGCTCCTTATTCCCAGAAAACAACAAGGCAAAGTGGTTCTGTTTCTCGATGGCCATACCTCGCACAGTACTGATCCAGACATGCTCAAACTTGCTACGACAAACGATGTGATCATGATTTGTTTACCTCCTCACTCAACCCTCGTTCTTCAGCCTCTAGACAGGTGTGTTTTCAAATCACTAAATCAAGCTTTTAACACGACAATGCGCAACTCGACATTGTCTCATCCCGGACGTAAAGTTTCAAGGGAACAGTTCCCGGCTATCCTCAGTGAAGCATGGAAGAAAGCTGCAGTTCCATCGACAGCTGTGTCTGGGTTTGAGGCTTGTTCCCATACAACCCAGATAGAATTCCAGAAGACAAGTTCCAAATGCCCGACTTGGTTTCTACTGTTGCGGCCGACAGGAACGCACCCGCCAGTGGAGAATGTGCTCATGATGATGATAATTGTTGTTTTAAGGGCCTAACATCGAGGTTATCGGCCCCTGAAGAAATGAAATTGCATGAAATGATATAATAATAATGTTATTGGTTTTACGTCCCTTTTAACTACACTGGCTTTTAGAGACGCCGGGGTGCCGAAATTTTGCCCCGAAGGGGATCTTTAACGTGCCAGTAAATCTACTGACACGGCTCCCTCGCATTTGCGCACCCTCAAATGCCAGCTGACTGCGCCAGGTTTCGAACCTGCAACCTTGGGCTCAGCAAGCGAGAACGTTACCCCTGAGCCACGCAGCCAGACGGCGTGAAATGAAAGGATGTAGATAAAAAACAGCTCACTGCTATGGATGAAAAGAAATGGTTTAGATAAAATAGACAGTGAGCCCCAACAACTATGCCTTATGTAGCAGGGAAAATACTTACAAAAAGGAACTCAGATTGAAACTACTCACCAAATGGAGAGCGGTAATACGTACATAAGGGAATTTCGAACGAAAATACTCACAAAAGGAATAGATTGAAAAATACGCACAAAATGTAGGTGAAGTCCAAAATACGTACAAAATGCAACGTACAGTCGAAATACCTACAAAATGCAAGTGAAATCAAAATACTTACAAAATGCAAATGAGATTGAAAATACGCACAAAATGTAATGGAGATTCAAAATACCCACAAAATTGCAATTGAGACTTCACTACTTGAACAAAGCGGGGTAGGTTGAAAATACAAAATGCAATTGAAATTCAAAAAACTCACAAAAGCCCCGGCCCGGATATTGAAAGACTTACTAAAAAGCAATTTAGATTGTCAATCCTTTCAAAATGCAATTGAGATTGAAAAACACTCACAAAATGCAATCTAGATCGAAAAGACTTACAAAATGCAACGTAGATTAAAAATACCTACAAAAAAAAACGCTAAAAGGGAATTTAGATATACGGGGAACCAAGTATCAAAAACAGTGCGGGAATCTGAAAGAGAAAAGGAAATATAAGGAAACGAGGAGAGGATTGGAGAGGAGAGGGGAGGGGAGAGAGGAGTGGGTCCGCCCCAAAGGGAAGGGACAATAGGGGAAAACGGACCCAGCTCAGGAATCCCTCGGGGTCACCAACTCCCGAACTCACCAGCCGTGAGCCCCTGAGGGTGTAGCATTATCTAGGGTGCACCAGAAGTGGTGGGGCTACATACACCCTGCCTCCTTAAGGGCCTTGAGCACAAGGCAGGAGGTAAAAGGAAAAGAAAAAGAAGGCTGACCTCTCACAGAAGGAGGGTGTCAGGAAAGATGAGACAAGGGCCAATTAAGGCGGGAAAGGAAGAGACTCGCTAGGCCTCGGATACCCTAATACCGTCGGGGTCGGAAGAGAACAAGAGTTGACCAAGTGAGGTCGACAGGAAAGAAGACGGAGAAGGGCCCGGCACAAGTACGTGGAAGCAATGCCGAACTCAGCTGGGGCCCCGTGGTCGCCAACCCACGCCCACTAGATGATGATGATGATGATAATTGTTGTTTTAAGGGGCCTAACATCGAGGTTATCGGCCCCTAATGATCTGGGTGATAGCGAAAATGATAATGAAATGGAAACCAGAACAAAATTATCGAAGACTGAATATACGTACAAAAAGGAACTCGCATGGAAACAACTCACAATATGGTCCTACAAAAGGGATTTTAGAACGAAAAGTTGCACAAAAAGAATAGATTGAAAAAGACCCAAAAAACGTAGGTTAGATTCAAAATACGTACAAAATGCAAAGTAGCGCCGAAATACTTACAAAATGCAACTGAAATTCAAAATACTTACAAAATGCAAATGAGATCGAAAATACGTACAAAATGCAATTGAGGATCAAAATACTTACAAAATGCAATTGAAATTGAAAATACACAATGCAATTCAGATTGAAATATCCCAGTTCCAATCCAAATTATTCACAAAGTGCAATTGAAATTCAAAATACTTACAAAATGCAATTGAAATTGAAAATGCTTACAAAATGTACGGTAGATTCAAACGACTCATGTGGATTGACAATACTTACAAAAAGCAATTTAGATTGAAAATACTTGACAAATGTAATTTAGATTCAAAATACCCACAAAATGCAATTGAGAATCAAAATATGTGCAAAATGCCCACCAAACAAAATGCAATTTAGATTCAAAATTCGTGCGAAATGCGGTTTTGGTTGAAAATACTTACAAAATGCAATTGAAATTCAAAATACTCACTAAAATGCCCTGACGCCTGCATTGAAAGACTTACTAAAAAGCAATTTAGATTGTCAATCTTTACAAAATGCAATTGAGGTTGAAAACAATCGCGAGATGTAATTTAGATCGAAGAGACTTACAAAATGCAACATAGATCAAAAATGCCTTAAAAAAAATGGTAAAAGGGAATTTAGATACACGGTGATTCGAGTAACAAAAACAGTGCGGGAATCTTAAAGAGAAAAGGAAATAGAAGGAAAAGAGGAGAGGAGAGGGGAGAGAGGAGAAGGTCCGCCCCAAAGGGAAGGGACAAAAAGGGGAAAACGGACCCAGCTCAGGAATCCCTCGGGGTCGCCAACGCCCGAACTCACCAGCCGTGAGCCCCTGAGGGTGTAGCATTATCGACGGTGCACCAGAAGTGGTGGGGCTACATACACCCTGCCTCCTTAAGGGCCTTGAGCACAAGGCAGGAGGTAAAAGGAAAAGAAAAAGAAGGCTGACCCCTCGCAGAAGGAGGGAATCAGAAAAGATGAGACAAGGGCCAATGAAGGCGGGAAAGGAAGAGACTCCCTAGGCCTCGGATACCCTAATACCGTCGGGGTCGGAAGAGAACAAGAGTTGACCAAGTGAGGTCGACAGGAAAGAAGACGGAGAAGGGCCCGGCACAAGTACGTGGAAGCAATGCCGAACTCAGCTGGGGCCCCGTGGTCGCCAACCCACGCCCACTAGAAGTGAGCCCCTGGGGGAGAGAATGTGGTCAAGTTGCCCTCTCGGAGACAAACAACAACAGACTCGTTGACGATGAGCAATCTCGGATACAGAAAGAGCCAATGCCGGGAACATCCTTTGAAGCAATTTTTCCTGTGCCTATCTTGGATCCGTTACCTAAGCGCACAAAAAATCCAGCAGCAGTTCTCACAGAACAACATCGAATAGACGACACAAGAGCTCGACGAGAGAAAATTTACTCGAAGAAA
This sequence comes from Meconema thalassinum, assembly GCA_946902985.2. Taxonomy (NCBI): domain Eukaryota; kingdom Metazoa; phylum Arthropoda; class Insecta; order Orthoptera; family Tettigoniidae; genus Meconema; species Meconema thalassinum. The sequence goes on along the minus strand of OX336392.1, from coordinate 508,852,644 downwards.
TCCGCTCCCAGTCGACCTATTAGATCACTGAGATCAGACAATAGTAATGCCAATGACTGTTGTGCTGAGTGTGCCCTGAACTATTACGATAAAAATGGACCACAGGTAGACTGGATTTAGTGCATTATTTGTTATAAATGGTTACATAAAACCTGTACAGATGCAGAAAACATGTGCAATTACTGTGCTAAATAACTCGGATGCAAGAACCACACTTACGGCTGATTTCATGTGATTATACTATACTTTTTATACTTGTATTATTAATATCATAATAAATTTGCTTTGTGAGTAAAGTTTAGCTAATTTGTACCATGGATACACAAAACTAGCACTTGAATCTCCTTCCTGACATCGGGGTGAGATGCCTAAATTCAAAGTTTTATAAAAAAAAAGTAGAAAAAAATTACCAATGGCATGGCAATGATAACCATCCATTCTATACAAAACACTCGACAGTGAATACTAGTTCAGTATCAAACGTAAATCCCAATTTTTCACTTACATGTTGATACTCAAAACACTAAGTTAGGCATCATCCTCCGATCCACGCTAAGTGAATTTGCTACAATTGATGATAAGCTAGAGGCTTTTAGGGGCAGATGCTCGTTCAAACAATTTATGCCCAATAAACCCAATAAGTATGTACTTAAAATTTTTGCTCTAGTTGACGCTAAAACATGGTAAGTTTTAAATATGGAGCCTTACTTGGGAAAGCAACCAGAAGGCCCTTTTAGTGCACCTAATGATCCACTAAGTTTTGTTTTACGCCTAATTGAACCTATTTCAGGAACTGGCAGAAATATATGATGATGATGATGATGATAATTGTTGTTTTAAGGGGCCTAACATCGAGGTTATCGGCCCCTAATGATCTGGGTGATAGCGAAAATGAGAATGAAATGGAAACCAGAACAAGATTATCTGAAACGGAAAATACGTACCAAAAGGAATTCAGATGGAAACAACTCACAATATGGTCTTACAAAAGGGAATTTAGAACGAAAAGTTGCACAAAAAAATAGATTGAAAAAGACCCACAAAACGTAGGCTGGATTCAAAAACGTACAAAATGCAATGTAGCGTCGAAATACTTACAAAATGCAACTGAAATTCAAAATACTTACAAAATGCAAATGAGATCGAAAGTTCGTACAAAATGCAATTGAGGTTCAAAATACTTACAAAATGCAATTGAAATTGAAAATGCACGATGCAAATCAGATTGAAATATCCCAGTTCCAATCCAAATTATTCACAAAGTGCAATTGAAATTCAAAATACTTACAAAATGCAATTGGAATTGAAAATGCTTACAAAATGAACGTAGATTCAAACGACTCATGTGGATTGACAATACTTACAAAATGCAATTTAGATTGAAAATACCTGACAAAATGTAATTTAGATTCAAAATACCCACAAAATGCAATTAAGAATCATGATGATGATGATGATAATTGTTGTTTTAAGGGGCCTAACATCTAGGCTATCGGCCCCTGATGGTTTGGGTGATCGTGAAGATGATGATGATGATGATAATTGTTGTTTTAAGGGGCCTAACATCTAGGTTATCGGCCCCTGATGGTTTGGGTGATCGTGAAGATGAAAATCGAACTTAAAACTAAAACTAACTACTAACCTACATACTAGAAGAAGAAATGGAAAACTAAAGGAGAATAAGGCAAATAAAAGGACAGAAGGAAAAGAAATGCCCTCAACCCTCGGAGAAGGCGGATTGAGGGACTTGGAAGGAAGGAGAGCCATGAAAGGCATATAGGAAAGTGAAAGAGGAGAGGGTCCGCCCCAAAGGTAAGGGACAAAAGGGTAAAACGGACCCAGCTCAGGAATCCCTCGGGGACGCCAACTCCCGAACTCACCAGCCGTGAGCCCCTGAGGGTGTAGCATTATCTAGGGCGCACCAGAAGTGGTGGGGCTACATACACCCTGCCTCCTTAAGGGCCTAGAGCACAAGGCAGGAGGTAAAGGAAGAGAAAAAGAAGGCTGACCCCTCACAAAAGGAGGGTATCAGGAAAGATGAGACAAGGGCCAATTAAGGCGGGAAAGAAAGACTCCCTAGGCCTCGGATAACCTAATACCGTCGGGGTAGGAAGAGAACAAGAGTTGACCAAGTGAGGTCGACAGGAAAGAAGACGGAGAGGAGCCCGGCACAAGTAAGTGGAAGCAATGCCGGACTCAGCTGGGGTCCCATGGTCGCCAACCCACGTTCCACTAGATGTGAGCCCCAGGGGGAGGGAGAAATATAACCTGTAACAACTGGTTTACGGCTTTCCCACTAATCAAGAAACTTCTGTGTGATCAAACATTAACGTATCTTGGAACAGTCCGAAAGAACAAGAGAGAACTATCGGTTGAGTTCGTGAATACCAAGCAGCGACCAGTAACATCCAGCGTTTTCGGCTTCCAGGAAGACATTACTATTGTGTCGTATGTTCCAAAAAAGGGGAGAAACGTAATTCTAGCATCTAGCCTGCATCATGACGATGCCAGTGACCCTTCTAGTGGAGAATGGAACAAACCTGAAATGATCACATGTTATAACTCTACGAAGGGTGGCGTTGACACGGTTGACGAACTTGGTGGTGTTAATGATGTAAGTAGAAATACTAGGAGGTGGCCTATGGTAATTTTTATGCACTCCTAAATGTAGCAGATATTAAACAACAGATCGCAGAACAATGTTCGCAGGAAATACCTGAAAACCCTGGCGTTGTCACTAACTGAACCGCAATTACAACGTAGATCTACTCTAAAAAATCTTCCACGTGAAGAACGAAGACTGAGGCAAGAAGTGGCGGGCACATCACTGCAACCAGTGACTGCCGAGGAGTATCCTGAAGGTGTAAGGAAAAGGTGCCATTTTTGCAAGAAGTGATGTTGATGAAAATTGTTGTTTTAAGGGGCCTAACATCTAGGTAATCGGCCCCAAATGGTTTCGGTGATCGTGAAGATGAAATGTAAACTTATAACTAAAACTAACTACTAACTTACATACTAGAAGAAATAATGGAAAACAAAAGGAGAATAAGGCAAATAAAGGACAGGAGGAAAAGAAATGCCCTCAACCTTCGACGAATGCGCATTGAAGGACTTGGAAGGAAGGAGAGCCATGAAAGGCAGATAGAAAAGTGAAGGAGGAGAGGGTCCACCCCACAGGTAAGGGACAAAAGAGGGAAACCGGACCCAGCTCAGGAATCCCTCGGGGCCGCCAACTCCCGAACTCACCAGCGGTGAGCCCCTGAGGGCGTAGCATTATCCAGGGTGCACCAGAAGTGGAGAGGCTGCGTACACCCTGCCTCATTGAGGGCCTTGAGCAGAAGGCAGGAGATAACAGGAAAAGAAAACGAAGGCTGATCCCTCGCAGAAGGAGGGTATCAGAAAAGATGAGACAAGGGTCAATTAAGGCGGGAAAGGAAGAGACTCCCTAGGTCTCGGATACCCTAATACTGTCGGGATCGGAAGAGAACAAGAGTTGATCAAGTGAGGTCGACAGGAAAGAAGACATAGAGGAGCCCGGCACAAGTAAGTGGAAGCAATGCCGGACTCAGCTGGGGCCCTGTGGTCTCCAACCCACGTCCCACTAGATGTGAGCCCCTGGGGGATTTTGCAAGAAGGAAAGTAAGACTAGGTTGTTGTTTGAGTCTTCAGTCTTTTGACTGGTTTGATGCAGCACTCCATCCCTCCCTGTCCTGAGCTAATCGTTTCATCTCTACATAGCTACCACACCCTACATCCGAGGCAATCTGTTTAACATATTCTAACCTTGGTCTACCCCTACAGTTCTTGTCATCAACCCTTCCCTCCATAACTAAGCTTGCTATTCCTGGGTGTCTTAGTATGTGTCCTACCAACCTATCTCTTCTCTTCATTAGCAGGCGCCACAAACATCTCTCCTCTCCCATTCGTCTTAATACCTCTTTGTTTGTAACCCTATCTACCCATCTGATCTTCATCATTCTCTTGTAACACCACATTTCAAATGCTTCAATTGTCCTCTTTTCTGCTGCACCAATAGTCCAAGTTTCACTTCCATAGAGCGCCACGCTCCAGACAAAGGCTTTCAAAAATGACTTCCTAATACCTAAATCTATATTCGATGTCAGCAGATTCCTCTTTTGTAGAAATGCTTTCTTTGCCTGAGCCAACCTACTTTTTATATCCTCTTTGCTTCGTCCATCACTGGTTATTCTGCTTCCTAAGTAACAGAAGTCTCCTACTTCCTTCAGCTTTTCACCTGCCAATTTGATCTCCATAGAGGTTTCTGATTTATTTCGGCTGCATTCCAGTAATTTTGTTTTACATTTATTAATTTTCTTCATGAATTCTCTCCGTAAGACGGATTCCATACCATTCAAAAACTCATTCAAATCCTCAGTCTTGTCGGCCAAGATGACGATGTCATCAGCAAATCGCAGAGTTGAAATTATTTCTCCTTGAATCTTCACTCCCACTTAAAATTTTTCTCTAATTTCGTTCATTGCCATGTTCAATGTAAAGATTGAAAAGTATGGGTGATACGTTGCAGCCTTGCCTTACACCTTTCTGAATACCAGCTTCTCTCTCATGTCCTTCAACTCAAATGACCGCTGTCTGGTTTCTGTATAGATTGTATATCACCCTCCTATCCCTGTACTTTATTCCAATCGATTTCAAAATGTCAAACAATTTCGTCCAATCAACGTTATCAAAAGCCCTTTCTAAGTCTACAAAAGCCATGAACGTTCTCTTATCTTTCCTTATTCTACCTTCCAAAATCAGCCTAAAACTTAGTACAGCTTCCCTTGTTCCTACATTTCTCCTGAAACCAAACTGGTCTTCATCCAGCTCCGTTTCTATCTGGCTTTCAATCCTCTTGTAAATTATTCTAGACAGGATCTATGAAGCATGAGTAATCAAGCTGATTGTACGGTAATCTTCACATCTGTCAGCTCCCACTTTCTTTGGTATAGGGATGATTACATTCCTCTTGAAATCAGGGGGTACCTCACCTGTCTCATAAATCCTACACACCAAGTGAAATAACCTGATCAGACCTTCATCTCCTATGCAGCGTAGCAACTCAATCGGTATATCATCTATGCCAGGTGCTTTGTTCCTGCTTAAGTCTTCCAAAGCTTTATCAAATTCTGATCTCAATATTAAATCTCCTTTCGCATCCACATCAATTTCCTCCTCCCTTTCCATTACATGATTCTCAATCTCCTTTCACTTATACAAACTCTCTATGTAAGCTTTCCATCTCTCAACCTTGTCTTCCCTACCTGTTAGAGGATTTCCATTTGTGTCCTTAGTATTACAGCACTTAGTCTTCCTTTCCCCAAAAGTATTCGTAATCCTTCGATAAGCAATGTCTACTTTTCCTAATTTCAGACAATTTTCTATACCTGCACATTTCTCTTTCAACCATTCTTCTTTCGCTTCCTTGCACTTCTTGTTAACCTCATTTCTCAGACGTTTGTATTCTGCTTTCCCCTTTTCATTTCTTACATTCTTGTGTTTCCGCCTTTCATCCATCAATTCTAGTATATCCTGAGTGATCCACGGTTTTCTACCTATTCTTTCTTTCCTACCAATGTGTTCTTCTGCGGATTTTGTTATTTCATTCTTCAGAAGTGCCCATTCGTCTGCAATTGAAGTTTGTTTAGGGTTTTTCATTAGTCCTTCCTTTATACTCTTCTTGAATCTTTCGTTTACATCCTTCTCTTTCAGTCTGTCTATTGCCCACCTTTTTGGCTTTAGACTTTTCTTCAGTTTCTTCAACTTTAATCTGCATTTCATTACAACCAGATTGTGGTCAGAGTTTATGTCAGCACCAGGATATGTTTTACAATCGATGATGATGATGATAATTGTTGTTTTAAGGGGCCTAACATCTAGGTTATCGGCCCCTGATGGTGTGGGTGATCGTGAAGATGAAAAATGAAATTTAAACTTAAAACTAAAACTAACTAATAAGGAAAAGAGGAGAGGATTGGAGAGGAGAGGAGAGGAGAGGAGAGGGGAGAGAGGAGAGGGTCCGCCCCAAAGGGAAGGGACAAAATGGGAAAACGGACCCAGCTCAGGAATCCCTCGGGGTCGCCAACTCCCGAACTCACCAGCCGTGAGCCCCTGAGGGTGTAGCATTATCTAGGGCGCACCAGAAGTGGTGGGGCTACATACACCCTGCCTCCTTAAGGGCCTAGAGCACAAGGCAGGAGGTAAAGGAAGAGAAAAAGAAGGCTGACCCCTCGCAGAAGGAGGGTATCAGAAAAGATGAGACAAGGGCCAATTAAGGCGGGAAGGGAAGAGACTCCCTAGGCCTCGGATACCCTAATACCGTCGGGGTCAGAAGAGAACAAGAGTTGACCAAGTGAGGTCGACAGGAAAGAAGACAGAGAGGAGCCCGGCACAAGTAAGTGGAAGCAGTGCCGGACTCAGCTGGGGCCCCGTGGTCGCCAACCCACGCCCACAAGATGTGAAGAGAAAAAGAAGGCTGACCCCTCGCAGAAGGAGGGTATCAGAAAAGATGAGACAAGGGCCAATTAAGGCGGGAAAGGAAGAGACTCCCTAGGCCTCGGATACCCTAATACCGTCGGGGTCAGAAGAGAACAAGAGTTGACCAAGTGAGGTCGACAGGAAAGAAGACAGAGAGGAGCCCGGCACAAGTAAGTGGAAGCAATGCCGGACTCAGCTGGGGCCCCGTGGTCGCCAACCCACGCCCACAAGATGTGAGCCCCTGGGGGGTGTTTTACAATCCAAAATCTGGTTTCGAAACCTCTGCTTGACCATAATGAAGTCGATTTGGTAACGCCCTGTATCTCCTGGTCTCATCCATGTGTATATCCTTCTATTGTGGTTATTGAATAAGGTGTTAGCTATGACCAACTCATGCTCGGTGCAGAATTCTACCAGCCTGCTTACTCGATCATTCCTTTCACCTAATCCGAAATCTCCTACTATCTTCCCTTCTCTCCCTTTTCCTACCACAGCATTCCAATCTCCCATTACTATAACATTTTCATCACCCTTGATGTACCTCAGAATTTCATCTATTTCTTCGTAGACCTTTTCAACATCCTCATCATCAGCTTGACTGGTAGGCATATAGACTTGTACCACTGTGGTGCAGGTAGGTTTAGTATTGATTTTTACTACAATAATCCGTTCACTATATTGCTCATAATATTCTACCCGCTGTCCAAGTTTCCTAGTCAATATGAGGCCAACCCCTGCTTGGCCATTGTTTGATTTAGTGCTAATGACCCTATAGTCTCCTGACCAAAAGTCCTGTTCTTCCTGCCAGCGCATTTCACTAATCCCAACCAAATCCAACCTCAACCTATCCATTTCCCTTTCTAAGTTTTCTAACCTTCCACTTCCTAGCAGACTTCTAACATTCCACGCTCCGATCCGTAGAATGTCAGATTTCCTCTTTGTCACTTCTGTGATGTTAACCCCCTCTCGAGTAGTCCCCACCCAGAGATCCGAACGGGAGACTAGTTTACCTCCGGATTGAAATTTTACAAGGGAGGAGGCCATCATCACATGTAATTATGCATAGAGAGGTGCATATCCTCGGGAATAGCATACGGCTGTAGTTTCCCGTTGCTTTCAGCCGTGCAGCAGGACGCAGTGTAGCCATTATTTGGCTTATATTATCAATATCTTAACCTTCTATAAGACTAGTAAAGAATTTATTTATTCTGAAAGGCTGCTACTCCCTTTCAGAATAAGTAAAGAGCAATTCTACTAACAAAAATACTAACCTTCAACCGTACTAACAATTAAATACCAAAATTCTACTAACGAAAAAATACTTAATTTCCACCAACAACAAATACTACCACTAAAACAGTCTGTCACCAGGCACACTCACATGCACCCTTGCACGTCCCAGTCTACTGAAACAATGAACTATAACTAATAAACAATGCAACTGCTACCAGACACACTCACACACCACAGTCTAATAGAACAATGACATATCTAATAGACAAACTAACTACCTACAACTAAAACTAACTACATACTTACTGTACTGTTATTTGAATTGACAATATTTACAAAATGCAATTTAGATAGAAAATACTTACAAAATGTAATTTAGATTCAAAATAGTCACAAAATGCAATTGAGAATAAAAATAAGATGTGGTGGGGCTACACAAAACCTGCCTCCTTAAGGGCCTTGAGCACAAGGCAGGAGGGAAAAGTAAAAGAACAAGAAGGCTGACCCCACGCAGAAGGAGGGTATCAGAATTAACGTAATTAAGGTTAAACAATAAATCAGGTACAAGGTGTGTACTGTAAGGATTTCTAGATAGGTATCTTAGAAATATGAACAAATAACAACTTCGAAAGTAACAACAACAAAAACAGGAAGAAATGAAATAGAAGTTTCTATAACTTCTTGTATTAATACAGAACTACGTTTAGAGATTATACAAATAGGGCAGGTCACTTATTGTGAAACCTGAAGAGAAAAATTGAAGGAAGTTTCTAGAACTCCTATGTTTAAGTAGGGATCACGAGAAAAATAGGGCAAATTTCCCTTTCGTGAAAACTAGAGATAACTCACTTTTGGGTGGAAAGAATTGGATGATGATGATGATGATAATTGTTGTTTTAAGGGGCCTAACATCTAGGTTATCGGCCCCTGATGGTTTGGGTGATCGTGAAGATGAAAATGAAATGCGAACTTAAAACTAACTACCAACCTACATACTAGAAGAAGAATGGAAAGAATTGGATTCCCTAATTAGAAGGGAGAAACAATATACTTTAAGGCGTGTACTAGACACGAAGTTTTACAGACATTATTTCGTTATACGTGGAGCAAGTAAGGGAGGGCACTTATTGAGAGTGACACCTCATTGAAAAAAGACCCAAAGTAACAATTTTATTGTTTTAGTTTGTTAGTAAAGGGTTTGGGAAAGATCAAATGGGATTGTGGAAGAGTGTTCATGGCCATATTTATTGTAATCGGACGAGCGCGACGCGGATGAAAAAGTTGAACAGGCACTGTTTTCACTATAGTCTGTTGATATAGTTAAAAAGTTCACTGTAGTAGCACAAACAGTTTATGGCAAAGAAAGTTATTGCGATGGTGGAAGATAACTAGTTACACTAGATTTGCGAGAGTCTATTGCTTGAAAAACTTGTAGGTTATAGTTGAATGCACCAGAAAAATTCCAAGGTACTACTGTGAAATATGCAAAAAAATTACATGTCTACGTCATGCACATTTTTCATGTTCTGACTGTATTCATTATGATGATGATGATGATAATTGCTGTTTTAAGGGGCCTAACATCTAGGTTATCGGCCCCGATGGTTTGGATGATCGTGAAGATGAAAATGAAAAGCGAACTTAAAACTAAAACTATAAACTAAAACTAACTACTAACCTACATACTAGAAGAAGAAATGGAAAACTAAAGGAGAATAAGGCAAATAAAGGACAGGAGGAAAAGAAACGCCCTCAACCCTCGAAGAAAGCGGATTGAGGGACTTGGAAGGAAGGAGAGCCATGAAAGGCAGATAGGAAAGTGAAAGAGGAGAGGGTCCGCCCCAAAGGTAAGGGACAAAAAGGGAAAACGGACCCAGCTCAGGAATCCCTCGGGGTCGCCAACTCCCGAACTCACCAGCCATGAGTCCCTGAGGGTTTAGCATTATCTACGGTGCACCAGAAGTGGTGGGGCTACATACACCCTGCCTCCTTAAGGGCCTAGAGCACAAGGCAGGAGGTAAAAGGAAGAGAAAAAGAAGGCTGACCCCTCGCAGAAGGAGGGTATCAGAAAAGATGAGACAAGGGCCAATTAAGGCGGGAAAGGAAGAGACTCCCTAGGCCTCGGATACCCTAATACCGTCGGGGTCGGAAGAGAACAAGAGTTGACCAAGTCAGGTCGACAGGAAAGAAGACAGAGAGGAGCCCGGCACAAGTAAGTGGAAGCAATGCCGGACTCAGCTGGGGCCCCGTGGTCGCCAACCCACATCCCACTAGACGTGAGCCCCTGGGGGTTGTATTCATTAACTTGTGACTGTGAACTATGTACCTTTGAGGCATTTATAACAGAACCAACGCAGTCTTAAGGTACTTTGTTGCTTATGTTAGTCTTTATAGTGATTGTTATCCCTCCGTGTCGTCTTCTGCTTTTTTATTCACAAAACATATAGTAAAAGTGTGAAATGGTGAGTTTTTCTGATTGAATATCTAAGTGTACATTAAAAAGAATAAGAGCAGTAATAACACATCTACTTTAATATCCTTTTAAGCAGAAATAATTAATCTGATGTTGGGTCTGTCAGACTTGGCGCCAACACTAACGTATGGCAAGTGGGCGCCAGCACTAGAAGGTTAAGCCAAAAATCAGTGAGTAGAATTTAGGAAGAATACAACTTATCATCAAAATAGAGTGGGGAAATGTGGCGAAAGTCAAATCTTTCCCCACGAGGCATTAGAACACTAAGAAATTAGGCTCTTCTCAATAGAAAATACACGTCTAAGGAATTGAGCATTAAAATGGCAGGTTACGGAGCCGTTGTTCCTCCTGGAAGTGTCGGGAGGATCTTGTGTAGCGAGGGCATCAAATTGTGCAGACCAAGGAAGAAAGCGAAGATCAATGGCACATTTACGTTCGGAATGGGCAAAAGGACTTCAGCACTGGTCTGAAGAATGGGAGAAAGTGTGTTTTAGTGACGAGTCGTATATCAGCATTTCTGAAGAATGTTCAAGATATGCACGTCGTCGACGAGGAGAGGAATACAAGTTGGAGTGCATACAACAGATTGTGAAACACCCAACCGCAGTGATGGTGTGGGGTTTGATGTCCAACTAAGGGGCTTGACGAATTCAAATTGTGAAGGGGACAATGAAACAGGACAATTACAAACGGGTTCTTAAAGAACAACTCCTTCCTCAGGCCGAAGAATGGTTTGACGATGGATCTTTCATATTCATGCATGATTGTGCACCCCGTCTTAAGGCCAAAAGTGTCACAATTTTTTTTAAGGACAAGGACATCCAATAGAAAAAGTATGGAGCTTCATGAAACACAAGATGATGAAAAAGAACATAACCAACAAACATCAGCTGATAGCAGAAATAAACTATCTGAGGTATATGGATGTGGAACTAAAGGACATGTGCGTAAATCTTGTGAAAAGCATGCTAAAACGTCTAAAGAGTGTCATTCAACGCAAAGGGTACCACACACAGTACTAAAATACTCAGTTGTATTCAGGGATTTAAATGTAATGATGTAGTAGTAATTTTGTAGGTTAAGTTATACGTATGTTAAGAATTTGGAGTGATGAATGACAAAAGTGGGCTAGATTAACTGGGACACCTCCAAAACGCAAGAGACTTATGTTATGCTAAATTATTTCTTTTGTTAATATAAATATGTTTTTATGATGATGATGATGATAATTGTCGTTTTAAGGGGCCTAACATCTAGGTTATCGGCCCCTGATGGTTTGGGTGATCGCGAAGATGAAAATGAAAAGCGAACTTAAAACTAAAACTAACTAAAACTACATACTAGAAGAAGAAATGGAAAACTAAAGGAGAATAAGGCAAATAAAGGACAGGAGGAAAAGAAATGCCCTCAATCCTCGAAGAAGGCGGATTGAGGGACTTGGAAGGAAGGAGAGCCATGAAAGGCAGATAGGAAAGTGAAAGAGGAGAGGGTCCGCCCCCAAAGGGAAGGGACAAAAGGGGAAAACGGACCCAGCTCAGGAATCCCTCGGGGTCGCCAACTCCCGAACTCACCAGCCGTGAGCCCCTGAGGGTGTAGCATTATCGACGGTGCACCAGAAGTGGTGGGGCTACATACACCCTGCCTCCTTAAGGGCCTTGAGCACAAGGCAGGAGGTAAAAGGAAAAGAAAAAGAAGGCTGACCCCTCACAGAAGGAGGGTATCAGGAAAGATGAGACAAGGGCCAATTAAGGCGGGAAAGTGAAAGACTCCCTAGGCCTCGGATAACCTAATACCGTCGGGGTCGGAAGAGAACAAGAGTTGACCAAGGGAGGTCGACAGGAAAGAAGACAGAGAGGAGCCCGGCACAAGTAAGTGGAAGCAATGCCGGACTCAGCTGGGGCCCCGTGGTCGCCAACCCACGCCCACAAGATATGAGCCCCTGGGGGAACCAGCCGTGAGCCCCTGAGGGTGTAGCATTATCTAGGGTGCACCAGAAGTGGTGGGGCTACATACACCCTGCCTCCTTAAGGGCCTAGACCACAAGGCAGGAGGTAAAAGGAAGAGAAAAAGAAGGCTGACCCCTCGCAGAAGGAGGGTATCAGAAAAGATAAGACAAGGGCCAATTAAGGCGGGAAAGGAAGAGACTCCCTAGGCCTCGGATACCCTAATACCGTCGGGGTCAGAAGAGAACAAGAGTTGACCAAGTGAGGTCGACAGGAAAGAAGACAGAGAGGAGCCCGGCACAAGTAAGTGGAAGCAATGTCGGACTCAGCTGGGGCCCCGTGGTCGCCAACCCACGCCCACAAGATGTGAGCCCCTGGGGGAGAAAGTGAAAGACTCCCTAGGCCTCGGATAACCTAATACCGTCGGGGTCGGAAGAGAACAAGAGTTGACCAAGTGAGGTCGACAGGAAAGAAGACAGAGAGCAGGCCGGCCCTTGAACACTTAACCTAGAAACTTAAAGTTAGAGACAAATTTTGAAAATGTACAACAGAATTGATTCAGGTGGGCAGCAGATGCACGCAGGTGCTCAGAGGGCTCTTCGGAAAGGCTGGCATCCTCCCTGCTGCGGTCCACCACGCATCCGGGTCCACTGTTGCCGTGAAGAGAGAGGGGACGGCTGACCCCGGTACCTCAGGTGCCTCCGTCATCCGATCCCAGCCCGCTCCCCGACGCCGTTCCTCCTTCCCGTCATGTTGTTAAATCTCGTCCAGTTTGTGTGTGTTCCCTGTAGTACTCTGGTCGTCAGACCCCGGAGCATGCCATTGCTAAGCCCGAGCATCTGGAGATCTTGGTGCGAGGTGTCGCACCAGACTCCTCGCCAGGAAATGGTGCAGGTCGTCGTTCGCAGATCTTGCTGTGTGACTCCCAGGCGGGCAGATACTGCCGCCTGGAGATCCTGGTTATTGGCGTAGTAGGCCTGCTTCGAGCAGTGTGCTCTTCGCAGGCCTACCGTAGCGGAGACGACTTGGGTGTCGATGATAACACCCTCTTCGTTCCTGCTGGCGATGATGTCGGGCTTGCGTCGTCCATCAGAAGTCTGGAAGTTGGCCTCCCTCTCGACTCTCCACCCTTTGTCCTGGAGACCTCTGGCTAACGTGGCGCAGATTGCATCATGGCGCTTGATCCTACCTCCATGGGTTCTCCAGCAGTTTTGGATCACGTGGGCCGCCGTCTCGGTAGCTATGCAGCCAGCACGGCAGCGAGCTTGGTCCCGGATGTTGGGGCGGCCTCTGGACGTCCGAACTGCTGTTGGGAGGCAGTTGATGCGCACATGATGGTACTGGACGTAGTCCCTCCCGGGGATGCCCCGCTGACTGGTGGACCCAGTGGCTGGATAAGGAGCTCCTGGCAGATTCTCGGAGCTCCTTCCCGTCGTTGGAGGAGTGGAGGGCTTCAGCCCAGTACTTGCAACGCCTTGCCGAAGTAGGTTCTTCATTTGGAGGTATCCCGATCCGCGCCAGCATCTTCCTAGCAAACCGAAGCTTGTTTCGGGTCCGCTGGCATTCTGCGGCGGCTCGGGCGGCAGGAAGATGATGATGATGATAATTGTTGTTTTAAGGGGCCTAACATCGAGGTTATCGGCCCCTAATGATCTGGGTGATAGCGAAAATGATAATGAAATGGAAACCAAAACAAAATTATCGAAGACGGAAAATACGTACAAAAAGGAACTCACATAGAAACAACTCACAATATGGTCCTACAAAAGGGAATTTAGAACGAAAAGTTGCACAAAGAATAGATTGAAAAAGACCCACAAAACGTAGGCGAGATTCAAAATACGTACAAAATGCAAAGTAGCGCCGAAATACTTACAAAATGCAACTGAAATTCAAAATACTTACAAAATGCAAATGAGATCGAAATTACGTACAAAATGCAATTGAGGTTCAAAATACTTACAAAATGCAATTGAAATTGAAAATACACAATGCAATTCAGATTGAAATATCCCAGTTCCAATCCAAATTATTCACAAAGTGCAATTGAAATTCAAAATACTTACAAAATGCAATTGAAATTGAAAATGCTTACAAAATGTACGGTAGATTCAAACGACTCATGTGGATTGACAATACTTACAAAAAGCAATTTAGATTGAAAATACTTGACAAATGTAATTTAGATTCAAAATACCCACAAAATGCAATTGAGAATCAAAGTATGTGCAAAATGCCCACCAAACAAAATGCAATTTAGATTCAAAATTCGTGCGAAATGCGGTTTTGGTTGAAAATACTTACAAAATGCAATTGAAATTCAAAATACTCACTAAAATGCCCTGACGCCTGCATTGAAAGACTTACTAAAAAGCAATTTTGATTGCCAATCTTTACAAAATGCAATTGAGGTTGAAAACAATCGCGAGATGTAATTTAGATCGAAAAAACTTACAAAATGCAACATAAATCAAAAATGCCTTAAAAAAATCGCTAAAAGGGAATTTAGATACACGGTGATTCGAGTAACAAAAACAGTGCGGGAATCTTAAAGAGAAAAGGAAACAGAAGGAAACGAGGAGAGGAGAGGGGAGAGAGGAGAAGGTCCGCCCCAAAGGGAAGGGACAAAAAGGGGAAAACGGACCCAGCTCAGGAATCCCTCGGGGTCGCCAACGCCCGAACTCACCAGCCGTGAGCCCCTGAGGGTGTAGCATTATCGACGGTGCACCAGAAGTGGTGGGGCTACATACACCCTGCCTCCTTAAGGGCCTTGAGCACAAGGCAGGAGGTAAAAGGAAAAGAAAAAGAAGGCTGACCCCTCACAGAAGGAGGGTGTCAGGAAAGATGAGACAAGGGCCAATTAAGGCGGGAAAGGAAGAGACTCCCTAGGCCTCGGATACCCTAATACCGTCGGGGTCGGAAGAGAACAAGAGTTGACCAAGTGAGGTCGACAGGAAAGAAGACGGAGAGGAGCCCGGCACAAGTAAGTGGAAGCAATGCCGGACTCAGCTGGGGCCCCGTGGTCGCCAACCCACGCCCACTAGAAGTGAGCCACTGGGGGGCGGCAGGAAGGGACGACGTTGTTAGGCGTCCCAGGCGTTGCACAATCAGTCCAGGAATTAGGGTGGCGAGGGATGGAATGCCGAGTCCTCCGTCTCTGGACGCAGCGTGGAAGTAAGCCGTCGGTACGTCATGCGGGAGACGCAGCCAAGTCCGGATGGAAGCCCTTAGCTGCAGGTCAAGGTTGTTCAGCCTACCTGCTGTGATGTGTCCCAGGACCAATGAGTGATAGACCCTGGGCAGCAGGTAGGATCGTAGAAGATAGAGTCGCTGCTGAGGCTTCAAGGGAGCCTTGGTCATCTTCTTCAGCGACTCTCCGATGTCAACCTCGACGGTGGTCGTCCCGCGGCTGTCATACTCGGTCCCAAGGTAGGTCCACTTGGTAAGGACCTTAGTGGGTCGCAGCGGTTGGCCAAGGATCACGAAAGAGGGCTCCGTGATTATCTTGACCTTCTTCTGCATCCCCAGTGGCACCACGGATAGGCTGGTGCATTTCCTGGGACTGAGAGACAAGCCCATGCTGAGAAGCGCCGTCTCGACGTTCTTGATGGCGATCTCCATCCCCATGGACGACGAGGTAACCAGTAGGAGGTCATCCGCAAAGGCAAGGGCGGAGATTCTCACCCCCTCCAGGATGAACCCCACCTCATCGGGGATGGACCGGATGGCCTGGTTGATCGCCAAGTTGAACAGGAGCGGCGACATGGGATCCCCCTGGCGAACTCCCCTCCGGACCGGAACCTCAGGAGACGATCTTCCTCCGACCACAAGAGATGTAGAGGCTTCCCTATACAGTCGCTCGATGTATGCGACAAACCCCACTGGGAGGCCTGCGCTGGCGACTAGGTGGTTGAGGGCATTGTGGCTAAGGGTGTCGAATGCTTTAGCCACATCGAGGGTAGCGATGTGGCATTTCCTTAGTCGTGTCTTGGCTGCCCACAGGATGGAGTCAAGGACAGCCGTATTCTCCGCCGTACCATCAGCGGAGATGAATGCCCTCTGCCTGTTGTCGAGTAGGGAAGCTGCTTGCAGTCGGTTAGCGAAGATCCGATGGAGTTGCCGCACCACCACAGAGGTTATGGTGATGGGGCGGTAGTCTCCTGGTGATGGTGGGTTGTCCATCTTGGGGATGAACATGGTCCGGCCTTGGAGAAGGCTCGCCGGGAATCCTCCTCTCAGCATGATGACGTTGAAGAAGAGCGCCCTCAGCACGCTGGGAACAGCGCGCCATTGTCTCGGAGTGACGCCATCCAATCCTGGCGCCGACGCAATGGGGACCTGTTGACAGTCCACCTCCTCCTTGGAGATGGGGTCCCAGATGTGCTGCAGCAATGGGTCCTATGATGATGATGATGATAATTGTTGTTTTAAGGGGCCTAACATCTAGGTTATCGGCCCCTGATGGTTTGGGTGATCGTGAAGATGAAAATGAAATGCAAACTTAAAACTAAAACTAACTACTAACCTACATACTAGAAGAAGAAATGGAAAACTAAAGGAGAATAAGGCAAATAAAAGGACAGAAGGAAAAGAAATGCCCTCAACCCTCGGAGAAGGCGGATTGAGGGACTTGGAAGGAAGGAGAGCCATGAAAGGCATATAGGAAAGTGAAAGAGGAGATGATGATGATGATAATTGTTGTTTTAAGGGGCCTAACATCTAGGTTATCGGCCCCTGATGGTTTGGGTGATCGTGAAGATGAAAATGAAAAGCGAACTTAAAACTAAAACTAACTACTAACTTATACACTAGAAGAAGAAATGGAAAACTAAAGGAGAATAAGGCAAATAAAAGGACAGAAGGAAAAGAAATGCCCTCAACCCTCGGAGAAGGCGGATTGAGGGACTTGGAAGGATGGAGAGCCATGAAAGGCATATAGGAAAGTGAAAGAGGAGAGGGTCCGCCCCAAAGGTAAGGGACAAAAGGGGAAAACGGACCCAGCTCAGGAATCCCTCGGGGTCGCCAACGCCCGAACTCACCAGCCGTGAGCCCCTGAGGATGTAGCATTATCGACGGTGCACCAGAAGTGGTGGGGCTACATACACCCTGCCTCCTTAAGGGCCTTGTGCACAAGGCAGGAGGTAATAGGAAAAGAACAAGAAGGCTGACCCTCCACAGAAGGAGGGTATCAGGAAAGATGAGACAAGGGCCAATTAAGGCGGGAAAGGAAGAGACTCCCTAGGCCTCGGATACCCTAATACCGTCGGGGTCGGAAGAGAACAAGAGTTGACCAAGGAAGGTCGACAGGAAAGAAGAAAGAGCGGAGCCCGGCACAAGTAGAAGCAATGCCGGACTCAGCTGGGGCCCCGTGGTCGCCAACCCACGCCCACAAGATGTGAGCCCCTGGGGGACAATGGGTCCTGGGTGGGCTGGCTCGCCTCTGGGAGAACGTATGGCTTGGATGCCTCAGAGAACAAGGGCGCCCAAGCATCGTGCAGCTCCTCAAGAGAATGAGCCACTTGTCGTGGACCATCCAGGATCTCGCTGACAGCTCTGCGTCGGTTGGTCCGCCACAGACGTTGAATGCGGGCGTACTCCTGACGGCGCAGCTTCTTCTTCGACGGCTTCTTCTTCTTCTTCTTTCCGCGCTCGCGACCAGAGGACTCTGGCAGCGAGGAGTTGATCGTCGTCCTTGTGCTAGATGGTGGGAAGACGGCACGTAACCACTCGGACAGGTCCCTCTCGACAGGGGTGTCATCAAGGGCCCGCCGGGCGATGGTCACCAGTCTTCCGGCTTGGAAGGCTGTCACGTTGGCGGCTTCAAGAACGAGGCCGTCGATGCTTGTCCTGATCTTGGTATTCGATGAAGGTGTGGTGGTATTTCGTCCCTCACAGGACTGACAGCTGCTGCAGGCAGTGGAGTTCCCTTGCCTGGGTCGCTAGCTGCTCCGAGGTGGATTGGAGCAGGGACAGGATCACTAGGCGCAGGTTCCGCGAGAGCCGATGCTACGAGTGCTTTATAATCGGCTCTTCGGCGGACACTTTTGATGGCCTCCTGTGAGCGACCCGGTATTACCGTGAGAAGATGGAGGTTCAGGTGTTGGACCCCACGGCGTATGGCTGCAGCCTCTTCCTTGGCCATCAGCCGGAGAACTTCTGGCTGCCATCTAGCTTTGGTTGAAGGAACGACGAGCTCCTCGTTGACAACTTCCGGGTGTTTGGCCTTCCGATGGACGCCAAGCCCTCGTTTAGAGGCGAAGGCCTGGAGGCATGTCTCGCAGACGAACGACTCTGGTACTGGAACACTGGAACTGGATGAGGTGGACGGTATTGTAGAAGCAGAAACGGTGCCGGGGCGCGAAGTGGCACCGGGCGCCGCAGGCATGCTTGTTGTTTCAGCAGGACCGCCGTGCTGAGGCACGCGACGGTTTCTGCTTTTATTTTCCTTCGTTTTTGGGCCTACTGAATTGGAGGAGGCGGGCTGGCAACCCAACGACCCCACTTCGCCCCCTGCTGAATGCCACGTGCCCGCCTGTAGCCAGTCAGTGGGACGTGGGAGGGCTGCTCCCTTTGGGCACGCGCCGATCCGTCTACATTCTAGCCGAGGCTATGGCTCACCACAAGGGGTGTAGACAGTCTTGGGTAAATAAAAGAATATAAACCCCTGCCAGTTTCCCAGCTTAGAGCTAAGGTTGTGGCGTGAATCGTCGATGACACAAGGCGTACTCCCCCCCACAGGGGTGGGTTGGTTCGCGGGGTGTATCAGTTGCCAACGCCAAGGAGTGTGAGAGGCTTTAAGTGCTATCCCGGGCTCTCCTTTCTGAAGCAGATCGGTTCCCAAGTGCAGCCAAACACAACACCTGTGAGACTCTGGAGAATCTTGGCTTGGTCGACCCCTAAGGGGGCCAACCTCCTCGACTCCCGGGTGAACCGAATCGCGATGGGATGGTTCGAACCCTTCCTCCGTCACTGAGGGTCACAAGAAGCAAGTCCTGCGATTAACCCCAGTGTTGATGATGATGATAATTGTTGTTTTAAGGGGCCTAACATCGAGGTTATCGGCCCCTAATGATCTGGGTGATAGCGAAAATGATAATGAAATGGAAACCAGAACAAAATTATCGAAGACTGAATATACGTACAAAAAGGAACTCGCATGGAAACAACTCACAATATGGTCCTACAAAAGGGATTTTAGAACGAAAAGTTGCACAAAAAGAATAGATTGAAAAAGACCCACAAAACGTAGGTTAGATTCAAAATACGTACAAAATGCAAAGTAGCGCCGAAATACTTACAAAATGCAACTGAAATTCAAAATACTTACAAAATGCAAATGAGATCGAAAATACGTACAAAATGCAATTGAGGATCAAAATACTTACAAAATGCAATTGAAATTGAAAATACACAATGCAATTCAGATTGAAATATCCCAGTTCCAATCCAAATTATTCACAAAGTGCAATTGAAATTCAAAATACTTACAAAATGCAATTGAAATTGAAAATGCTTACAAAATGTACGGTAGATTCAAACGACTCATGTGGATTGACAATACTTACAAAAAGCAATTTAGATTGAAAATACTTGACAAATGTAATTTAGATTCAAAATACCCACAAAATGCAATTGAGAATCAAAATATGTGCAAAATGCCCACCAAACAAAATGCAATTTAGATTCAAAATTCGTGCGAAATGCGGTTTTGGTTGAAAATACTTACAAAATGCAATTGAAATTCAAAATACTCACTAAAATGCCCTGACGCCTGCATTGAAAGACTTACTAAAAAGCAATTTAGATTGTCAATCTTTACAAAATGCAATTGAGGTTGAAAACAATCGCGAGATGTAATTTAGATCGAAGAGACTTAAAAAATGCAACATAGATCAAAAATGCCTTAAAAAAAATGGTAAAAGGGAATTTAGATACACGGTGATTCGAGTAACAAAAACAGTGCGGGAATCTTAAAGAGAAAAGGAAATAGAAGGAAAAGAGGAGAGGAGAGGGGAGAGAGGAGAAGGTCCGCCCCAAAGGGAAGGGACAAAAAGGGGAAAACGGACCCAGCTCAGGAATCCCTCGGGGTCGCCAACGCCCGAACTCACCAGCCGTGAGCCCCTGAGGGTGTAGCATTATCGACGGTGCACCAGAAGTGGTGGGGCTACATACACCCTGCCTCCTTAAGGGCCTTGAGCACAAGGCAGGAGGTAAAAGGAAAAGAAAAAGAAGGCTGACCCCTCACAGAAGGAGGGAATCAGAAAAGATGAGACAAGGGCCAATGAAGGCGGGAAAGGAAGAGACTCCCTAGGCCTCGGATACCCTAATACCGTCGGGGTCGGAAGAGAACAAGAGTTGACCAAGGGAGGTCGACAGGAAAGAAGAAAGAGAGGAGCCGGCACAAGTAAGTGGAAGCAATGCCGGACTCAGCTGGGGCCCCGTGGTCGCCAACCCACGCCCACTAGAAGTGAGCCCCTGGGGGATAACCCCAGTGTCAACTGCCATTAAGTGCAAGACCTAATGGAGTCTCAACAGTTAAGTGATTGGTTCTGCGGATACTCTGAAATTGGTTTTTACGTAAGTTTTGTTTGTTTGGTAACCTGATGGGCTCTTTTTGCGGTTATGTGTTGCATTTGTAGGTTGTGAAAATTTTATGGGGTTTGGTATTTGGTGAGCTCAGTGGGTTTTCGTAATTGATGTTTCATTCTACTTGATCTCGAGTCATGAGCACGATGCTTTGGTTGGTGGCTTGAGCGAACGCGACTCTTGGGGAGTATTTGGATTCTGAGGTGGTTGGTTCTTAAGTTTAGGGGCTGCGACAACGCGGTCATGTAGCCCCGTGTACTTTGGGTGTGTGTAGAATCTGTCTGATAACCGGTGTTAATTGTGATGACTGTATTAGTGTATGTATCGTTTTAGGTAGATTTCATTAG
This sequence comes from Meconema thalassinum, assembly GCA_946902985.2. Lineage (NCBI taxonomy): Eukaryota > Metazoa > Arthropoda > Insecta > Orthoptera > Tettigoniidae > Meconema > Meconema thalassinum. The sequence goes on along the minus strand of OX336392.1, from coordinate 508,831,567 downwards.
AAAGCTAACTATTGCAATGGGTCCCATGTTTCGACTTCCGGAAAATTTCGACATATCTTCGCGTTTCACATCCCCCAGACCCCAAAACCACCGTCAGTTCAAAAGTTTATATATAATTTATGTATATATATGTATATATATATGTATATCAGTTTCTTGTGGACACGATAACTGTCGTAATTTTGCAACAATTACTTCGAATTTTTTACCGAAGATGTATACCTATAAAATCTCGGTCGAGTTCGTTACTGGGCTAAATCGGTCGAAGGGGGTGAAAATGGGGGGCTTTTTTCGAAAAAGTGAAATTTCGCTATAACTCTCTTAATACGTGCAATATCGAATCCATTCAAAGTTCATAATATGTGTCGGATAAGTGCCAAAAATTTATGTCAAATAAGATTTTTGATAGCACCAACCATTGACCAAAGGGGTGGAAAAAAGTGGGTTTTTCGGGAAACATTAATCATATCTCTCTTAATAGGCACAATATCAAAACCGTACAAAATGGACAATATTCCCCTAATAATTACCTAAAACTTTTGTCTGAAAGAATTTTTGATATGACCCACCATTACGCCAAGGGACGAGAAAAATGATTTCGGAATTATAAGAAAATGCCAAGAGCTATCAGTGGTTGCCATGGCAACACTACTAAATTGATGAGGCATGGACCATCAGACGTTGCCATGACAACGCACTTGCACGAGATCAGATTCAGTATTTCCATCTGATTAAGTGGTTGGTTGGTTGGTTGGTTCTTAAGTTTAGGGGCTGCGACAACGCGGTCATGTAGCCCCGTGTACTTTGGGTGTGTGTAGAATCTGTCTGATAACCGGTGTTAATTGTGATGACTGTATTAGTGTGTGTTATCTGTTTGTTAATTTAAGTACTGCAACTAACAATTTTTCAGATAGTTCCTACTTTTGCCGCCAAGCGCCACTGTCAACGACTACGAGGCCAAGTTCAGAACTGAGCTACTAGACGCCGCCGCAGTCGGCTCTTGGCAACGAACATAGAAACCTAAGAGCGTTGTATACATTCTTAACCTATCCAATTTAGCTTCACACAGGTGCAATTAGTGGAAGGATCTTTAACATGCCATAAATCTATGACATGGGACCGCCGGCTTTACTTCCCCTCCGAAGGAAGGCATACTGAGGGATATTTAACGCTCTTAAAAAATCCGACGGCTTCGGCCGGGTTTGAACCCGGTATCTTGGGCATAGAAGCTCAGCATGTTACCGACTGCGCCACCAAAGCCGCCTGATAAAGTGGGAAGCGGCTTCGGTGACGTAACTGGTAGCATGCTGAATGTCTATGCCCAATGTCGCGGTTTCAAAGCCGGCCGAAGTCGTCGGATTTTCTAAGAGCACTAGAATCCCTCAGTATGCTTTCCTTTGGAGGGGAAGTTCCAACGTTCGTTGCGAGTTGATGGTTGGGGTGGCATCTAGTAGCCAAGTTCACAGCTAGGTGTCGTTGACGGTTGTACCTGGTAGCAACATTAGGAACTACTGCTTGAAATTGACCGTCTGCAGTACTTACATGAATTAAGACTAATACAGCCATTACAATTCACACCGTGTATCAGACAGATTCTACACTCACCCAAAGTACACGGGGTTAGATGACCGCGTTGTCGCAGCCCCTAAACTGAGGAACCAACCAGAGGTAGATTTCGTTAGAAAGATAACTATTGCAATGGGTACCATGTTTCGACTTCCGGAAAATTTCGACATATCTTCGCGTTTCACATCCCCAGGCCCCAAAACCACCGTCAGTTCAACAGTTATATATAATTTATGTATGTATATGTATATCAGTTTATTGTGGACACGATAACTGCCGTAATTTTGTACCAATCACTTTGAATTTTTTACCGAATACGTATACCTATAAAATCTCGGTCGAGTTCGTTACTGGGCTAAATCGGTCGTTGGGGGGTGAAAATGGGGGGCTTTTTTTTTCGAAAAAGTGAAATATTGCTATAACTCTCTTAATATGTGAAATATCGAATCCGTTCAACATTCATACTATGTGTTGGATAAAGCCCAAAAATGTATGTTTGAAGAGTTTTTTTTATAGCACCAACCATTGACCAAAGGGGTGGGAAAAAGTGGGTTTTTCGGGAAACATTAATCATATCTCTCTTAATAGGCACAATATCAAAACCGTACAAAATGGACAATATTCCCATAATAATTACCTAAAACTTTTGTCTGAAAGAATTTTTGATATAACCCACCATTATGCCAAGGGATGAGAAAAATAATTTCGGAATTATAAGAAAATGCCAAGACCTATCAGTGGTTGCCATGGCAACACTACTAAATTGATGAGGGATGAGCCATCAGACGTTGCCAAGATAACGCACTTGCACGAGATCAGATTCAGATTTCCATCTAAGTGTGAAGCGGCTTCGGTGACGTAACTGGTAGCATGCTGAATGTTTATGCCCAAGGTCGCGAGTTCAAAGCCGGCCGAAGTCGTCGGATTTTCTAAGAGCGCCAAAAATCCCTCAGTATGCTTTCCTTTGGAGGGGAAGTTCCAACGTTCGTTGCGAGTTGCTGGTTGCGGTGGCATCTAGTAGCCAAGTTCACAGCTAGGTGTCGTTGACGGTAGTACCTGGTAGCAACATTAGTAACTACTGCTTGAAATTGACCGTCTGCAGTCCTTACCTGAATTACAGACTAATACAGCCATCCCATAGTACACGGGGTTACATGACCGCGTTGTCGCAGCCCCTAAACTGAGGAACCAACCAAAATCTCTGCGGTAGATATAATTTTGCGTGAAGAAGTAACAGACCGTTACATAGTTGCACATCAGTGTCGAAACCTAGCATAAGGACAGTGTGACCACAAGTATAAAAATGGACCCCAAATGACAAGAAGGTTACCGTTCCCATAAGACAATAAAATGTTTAAAATAAGCATAAAATGACGAAAAACAAAGTTAATTAAGCTCCAATTATAAAATACCTTCTCGCATTAAATGAGGTCTGATCCTTCTACGAAAATCTGCATATTCTGCCTATTTTCGCCTATCCCCAAGTTTGTCCGGTGAAATCTACCTCCGCCTTCCGGCGTGCCGAGAGGACTTTTTTTTAATTATTAAGTACTGCAACTTAGAATTTTTCAAATAGTTCCTACTTTTGCCGTCAAGCGCCACCGTCAACGACTACTAGGCCTAGTTCAGAACGCAACTACTAGACGCCATCGCAGTCGGCTATTGGCAACGAACGTAGAAACCTAAGAGCGTTTTTTACATTCTTAACCTATTCAATTTAGCTTCACACAGGTGTAATTAGTGGAAGGTTCTTTAAAATGCCATAAATCTGACATGGGACCGCCGGCTTTACTTCCCTTCCGAAGGAAGGCATACTGAGGGATTTTAACGCTCTTAAAAAATCCGACGGCTTCGGCCGGGTTTGAACCCGCTATCTTGGGCATAGAAGCTCAGCATGCTACCGACTACGCCACCGAAGCCGCTATTTGAGGTTTAGTTGGTGAATTTGGTTGATATTGGGATTTTTTGAGCGTACTGCATGGAGCAGTTTGTAGTCGCTCATGTTTTGGTAGCAACAGTGGGTGCTATTTCATTTGGTCCCTGTGATGTCTTTGGATTGTTTTGTGGTTGCTGCGGTTGATTGACTGTGTGAAGGTGATGTGTGTCGCGGTGGTATGGTCCTGGTGCGTTTCTTTTCGTTGTTGGCCTTGATTGTACTGTACTTGCTCTGTTTTACCTACGGCGAGTTCTGTGGTTCTGTGATTTTTCTTGGTCTCGTGGTAGGTGTGTGTGTGCAAGGGGGAGGATCCATACTTATCGTCTTTGTGTCTGAGATGATAATGATAATTGTTGTCTTAAGGGGCATAACATCTAGGTTATCGGCCCCTAATGGTTTGGGTGATCGTCAAAGATGAGATGAGAATGAAAACTATAACTAATACTAACTACAAACTTAATATACTAGAAGAAGAAATGGTAAACAAAATAAAAGAATCAGGCAAATAAAGGATAGGAAGAAAAGAAATGCCCCAGCCCTCGAAGAATGAGGATTGAGGGACTTGGAAGGAAGGAGAGCCATGAAAGGCAGATACGAAAGGGAAAGAGGAGAGGGCCCGCTCCAAGGTCAGAGGAAAATGGGGACAAAACGGGCGCAACTCAGGAATCCCCCGGGGTCGCCAACTCCCAAACTCACCAGCCGTGAGCTCTTGACGGTGTAGCACTGCCCTGGGTGCACCAGAAGTGGTGGGGCTACATGCGCCCTGCCTCCTTAAGGGCCTTGAGCAGAAGGCAGGAGATATAATGAAAAGAAAAAGAAGGCTGACCCCTCGACGAATGAGGGTATCAGGAAAGATGAGACAAGGGCCAATCAAGACGGGAAAGTGAAGGACCCCCAAGGCCTCGGATACCCTAATACCGTCGGGGTCGGAAGAGAACAAGAGTTGACCAAGAGAGGTCGACAGGAAAGAAGATGGAGAGGAGCCCGGAACAAGTGGAAGCAATGCCGGATTCAGCTGGGGTCCCGTGGTCTCCAACCCACGTCCCACTAGATGTGATGATGATGATGATAATTGTTGTTTTAAGGGGCCTAACATCTAGGCTATCGGCCCCTGATGGTTTGGGTGATCTTGAAGATGAAAATGAAAAGCGAACTTAAAACTAAAACTAACTACTAACCTACATATTAGAAGAAGAAATGGAAAACTAAAGGAGAATAAGGCAAATAAAGGACAGGAGGAAAAGAAATCCCCTCAACCCTCGTAGAAGGCGGATTGAGGGACTTGGAAGGAAGGAAAGCCATGAAAGGCAGATAGGAAAGTGAAAGAGGAGAGGGTCCGCCCCAAAGGTAAGGGACAAAAAGGAAAAACGGACCCAGCTCAGGAATCCCTCGGGGTCGCCAACCCCCGAACTCACCAGCCGTGAGCCCCTGAGGGTGTAGCATTATCTAGGGTGCACCAAAAGTGGTGGGGCTACATACACCCGGCCTCCTTAAGGGCCTAGAGCACAAGGCAGGAGGTAAAAGGAAGAGAAAAAGAAGGCTGACCCCTCGCAGAAGGAGGGTATCAGAAAAGATGAGACAAGGGCCAATTAAGGCGGGAAAGGAAGAGACTCCCTAGGCCTCGGATACCCTAATACCGTCGGGGTCAGAAGAGAACAAGAGTTGACCAAGTGAGGTCGACAGGAAAGAAGACAGAGAGGAGCCCGGCACAAGTAAGTGGAAGCAATGCCGGACTCAGCTGGGGCCCCGTGGTCGCCAACCCACGCCCACAAGATGTGATCCCCTGGGGGAGAGGGTATCAGAAAAGATGAGACAAGGGCCAATTAAGGCGGGAAAGGAAGAGATGATGATGATGATAATTGTTGTTTTAAGGGGCCTAACATCTAGGCTATCGGCCCCTGATGGTGTGGGTGATCGTGAAGATGAAAATAAAATTTAAACTTAAAACTAAAACTAACTAATAAGGAAAAGAGGAGTGGATTGGAGAGGAGAGGAGAGGGGAGGGGAGAGAGGAGAGGGTCCGCCCCAAAGGGAAGGGACAAAAGGGGGAAACGGACCCAGCTCAGGAATCCCTCGGGTTCGCCAACTCCCGAACTCACCAGCCGTGAGCCCCTGAGGGTGTAGCATTATCTAGGGTGCACCAGAAGTGGTGGGGCTACATACACCCTGCTCCTTAAGGGCCTTGAGCACAAGGCAGGAGGTAAAAGGAAAAGAAAAAGAAGGCTGACCCCTCACAGAAGGAGGGTGTCAGGAAAGATGAGACAAGGGCCAATTAAGGCGGGAAAGGAAGAGACTCCCTAGGCCTCGGATACCCTAATACCGTCGGGGTCAGAAGAGAACAAGAGTTGACCAAGTGAGGTCGACAGGAAAGAAGACGGAGAGGAGCCCGGCACAAGTAAGTGGAAGCAATGCCGGACTCAGCTGGGGCCCCGTGGTCGCCAACCCACGCCACTAGATGTGAGCCCCTGGGGGAGGGGGGTTAGTAATGATGAAGAACTAAGTTTAGTAAATTATATTTAAACAATTGCAAAAATGCAGTATGGAATTACAAAGAGAGGGGTTCGGTTACTTGCATACAAATTTGCCTGTTGCAAATAAAAATAAATATCCAAAAAATTGGGAAGTGGAGAAAATTGCTGGAGAAGAATGGATACGACTCTCCACGAAACGCCACGCTAATATTCTGTAATTAGGAAGCCAGAACCTACTAGTTTATCTGGGTCTACGAGCTTGAATCGATTCAATGTTAATGCACTCTTCAACAACTGGAAGATGTCCACAAACGCTTTGGTCCTTTCCCTCCTGAAAGGATTTGGAATCAGGATGAAACTGGCCTTATGACCAATGAAGCTCCACCCAAATTTGTAGCACCACAAGGTGTGAAGCAACGTCGGCCAACTCGTAACTCTCAATTCGTGCATAAATGCGATTGGGAACCAGATTCCAGCCATGTTCATTTCCCCACGGGTAAATTTCAAGGATTTTATGTTGAAAGGGGCTCTTCCAGAAACCATTGGTGGGGCTAACCCATCTGGTTGGTCCAATGAATCTCTTTATTTGAGTTTCCTAGAACACTTCATAAAGCACGTCAAACCATCTACGAATGAACGTGTTCTATTACTAATTGATGATGATGATAATTGATGTTTAAAGAGGCCTAATATCTAGGTTATCGGCCCCTAATGGTTTGGGTGATCGTGAAGATGAAATGTTAACTATAACTAAAACTAACTACCAACTTATATACTAGAAGAAGAAAACAAAAGGAGAATAAAGCAAATAAAGGGCAGGAAGAAAAGAAATGCCCACAACCCTAGAAGAATGCGGATTGAGGGACTTGGAAGGAAGGAGAGCCATGAAAGGCAGATAGGAAAGTGAAAGAGGAGAGGGTCCACCCCACAGGTCAGGGACAAATAGGGGAAAACCAGACCCAGCTCAGGAATCCCTCGGGGTCGCCAACTCCCGAACTCACCAGCCGTGAGCCTCTGAGGCTGTAGCATTATCCAGGGTGCACCTGAAGTGGTGGGGCTACATACACCCTGCCTCCTTGAGCAGAAGGCAGGAAATATCATGAAAAGAAAACGAAGGCCGACCCCTCGCAGAAGGAGGGTATCAGAAAAAGATGAGACAAGGGCCAATTAAGGCGGTTAAGGAAAAAAACTCCCTAGGCCTCGGATAACCTAATACCGTCGGGGTCGGAAGAGAACAAGAGTTGACCAAGTGAGGTCGACAGGAAAGAAGACAGAGAGGAGCCCGGCACAAGAAAGTGGAAGCAATGCCGGACTCAGCTGGGGACCCATGGTCACCAACCCACGTCCCACTAGATGTGAGCCCCTGGGGGGTATTACTAATTGATATTCACGAGACTCACCTTTTAGTAGAAGCCGTAGAACGAGCATCTGAAGCAGGGATTGTGATGTTTGACATTCCCACCACACATGTCACGGAAGCTCCAGCCACAGGATGTCTCTGTATATTCACCCCTCAAAACCTATTACAACCAAGCTGTCGATGCACGGCACTTAAACTTTCCAGGAAAGACTTTTGATATTTACTGCATTGCTGATATTTTAGGGCTAGTTTACACCCGAGCGTTCAGCACAAGCAACATATTAAGTGGATTCAAAAAAGGCAGGACCGTCCTGTTCGTTATGGAAGCTAGTGAAAATGTTCATCCCACAGCACACAGTTGCAATGAAGCTGATAATAGTGAACCATCTCAAATTGGACCATCAACTTCATCAGCCGGTACAACTACATATCATGGTCAAAATGCACATGATCCAACTACGAATAAAAACATGGCAACAAATGGGAAAACCCTAGGCCTGCAAGTAGGCCTATACTAACACCAAAACAAATTCAACCATTTTCAAAGACCACAGCAAGGAAGAATAAGAAAAGGGGAAGGAAACCAGGTAGCACCAGAATTGTAACAGACAAAGATGAGTTTAAAAAAGTCCTCTCGGCACGCCGGAAGGCGGAGGTAGATTTCACCGGACAAACTTGGGGATAGGCGAAAATAGGCAGAATATGCAGGTTTTCGTAGAAGGATCAGACCTCATTTATTGCGAGAAGGTATTTTATATTTGGAGCTTAATTAACTTTGATTTTCGTCATTTTATGCTTATTTTAAACATTTTATTGTCTTATGGGAACGGTAATCTTCTTGTCATTTGGGGTCCATTTTTATACTTGTGGTCACACTGTCCTTATGCAAGGTTTCGACACTGATGTGTAACTATGTAACGGTCTGTTACTTCTTCACGCAAAATTATATCTCCCGCAGAGATTTTGGTGGGTTCCTCAGTTTAGGGGCTGCGACAACGCGGTCATGTAACCCCGTGTACTTAGGGATGGCTGTATTAGTCTGTAATTAAGGTAAGGACTGCAGACGGTCAATTTCAAGCAGTAGTTCCTAATGTTGCTACCAGGTACTTCCGTAAACGACACCTAGCTGTGAACTTGGCTACTAGATGCCACCCCAATCAGCAACTCGCAACGAACGTTGGAACTTCCCCTCCAAAGGAAAGCATACTGAGGGATTTCAGCGCTCTTAGAAAATCCGACGACTTCGGCCGGCTTTGAAACCGCGACCTTGGGCATAGACATTCAGCATGCTACCAGTTACCTCACCGAAGCCGCTTCCCACTTAGTCAGATGGAAATACTGAATCTGATCTCGTGCAAGTGCGTTGTCATGGCAACGTCTGATGGCTCATCCCTCATCATCTGATAGCTCTTGGCATTTTCTTACAATTCCGAAATCATTTTTCTCATTCCTTGGCGTAATGGTGGGTCAAATCAAAAATTCTTTCAGACGAAAGTTTTAGGTAATTATTAGGGGAATATTGTCCATTTTTTACGGTTTTGATATTGTGCCTATTAAGAGAGATATGATTAATGTTTCCCGAAAAACCCACTTTTTTCCACCCCTTTGGTCAATGGTTGGTGCTATAAAAAAACTCTTCAAACAAAAATTTTTGGGCTTTATCCGCCACATAATATGAACGTTGAACGGATTCGATATTTCACATATTAAGAGAGTTATAGCAATATTTCACTTTTTCGAAAAAAGACCCCCATTTTCACCCCCTTCGACCGATTTAGCCCAGTAACGAACTCGACCGAGATTTTATAGGTATACATATTCGGTAAAAAATTCAAAGTGATTGGTGCAAAATTACGGCAGTTATCGTGTCCACAAGAAACTGATATATATATATATATATATATATATATATATATATATATATATATACACATATATTTAAACTTTTGAACTGACGGTGGTTTTGGGATCTGGGGGATGTGAAACGCGAAGATATGTCGAAATTTTCTGGAAGTCGAAACATGGGACCCATTGCAATAGTTAACTTTCTAATGAAATCTATCAAAAATGGAGCCTTAAGTGTTGTCAAACCAACAAAAACCTCGAAAACTTAAAATCATTAACCAATTAATCTTTGACAGTGACTCTGACTTTGATGACGTAGATAAAACTACAGAAGATTCAACAGATGACGAGAATGAAGCTACACTGTTGGAGTTTCAAAATCAATAAGTAACTGAGGCAAATGATGAACTACAGTTCGAGAGAGAAACATTTCAACAAGATGATTGTGTATTGGTTCAATTTACAAAAAAGAAAGGAGCAACGTAACATTTTGTTGGAAAAATGGTTGACCAACTCTTGCAGAAGGCGAGCACTGTAAGCAATGAGGAACCAGAAGACCCAACCCATGATTTCAACAAACCGGTAGAAAACCTTTCAAATGTCAACTTCAACAAAGCAGAAATTGAATTATTAGAAAAAGGTTTTAAACATAATTGGCAATCCTCATACAATAACAAAAACAATTTAACGGTACTAATAGCGGAATCTGAGGCAGCAATTCAAAAACTTCCAATAGAGAAAAGGAACGAAATCAGACACGTTCTTAATAAGAAAATTAACAAAATAATAAAACAAGATAAAAAACAACCCCACAGTAAAGACGAGATTAATTTGAAAAAGAAAGTAAGTCAGGAGAATTTAATAATAACAAAGGCGGATAAGGGTAACAGCATTGTCATTATTAATAAAGCAGATTATATCGATAAAACGGAAGTGTTCTTGAATAACAAAAACTTTGAAATCGTTAGCAAAGATCCCACGGGGGCCACACAAAGGAAACTGAAACAATTACTAAAGATGATGATGATGATAATTGTTGTTTTAAGGGGCCTAACATCTAGGTTATCGGCCCCTGATGGTGTGGGTGATCGTGAAGATGAGAATGAAAAGCGAACTTAAAACTAACCACTAACCTACATACTAGAAGAAGAAATGGAAAACTAAAGGAGAATAAGGCAAATAAAAGGACAGAAGGAAAAGAAATGCCCTCAACCCTCGAAGAAGGCGGGTTGAGGGACTTGGAAGGAAGGAGAGCCATGAAAGGCATATAGGAAAGTGAAAGAGGAGAGGGTCCGCCCCAAAGGTAAGGGACAAAAGGGGAAAACGGACCCAGCTCAGGAATCCCTCGGGGTCGCCAACTCCCGAACTCACCAGCCGTGAGCCCCTGAGGGTGTAGCATTATCTAGGGTGCACCAGAAGTGGTGGGGCTACATACACCCTGCCTCCTTAAGGGCCTAGAGCACAAGGCAGGAGGTAAAAGGAAGAGAAAAAGAAGGCTGACCCCTCGCAGAAGGAGGGAATCAGAAAAGATGAGACAAGGGCCAATTAAGGCGGGAAAGGAAGAGACTCCCTAGGCCTCGGATACCCTAATACCGTCGGGGTCGGAAGAGAACAAGAGTTGACCAAGTGAGGTCGACAGGAAAGAAGACGGAGAGGAGCCCGGCACACGTAAGTGGAAGCAATGCCGGACTCAGCTGGGGTCCCGTGGTCGCCAACCCACGCCCACTAGATGTGAGCCCCTGGGGGGAATTACTAAAGAACACCATTATGATTCTAGACGAACATCAGAGCAATAAGCTCATCAATATGAACCCAGGCATTCCAACCCTCAGGGCGCTACCTAAAACGCATAAGAACAATACACCGATCAGACCAATTGTAAACTTCAGGGGCAGTCCGGTTTACAAACTGTCACAGTTTTTACAGAAATTTTTGATAAAATATTACAAATTTTCGACTAACAATGCTATTAGAAATTCCATTCAATTTTGTGAGCAAATCAAAGATTTAAAATTGAAAAGATCCGAGTCATTGCACACCGCGGACATCAGCGACATGAACACAAATATTCCAGTAGGTCCAACCGTCGATATAATAGAGAATAATCTAAAAACGCATAGTAGGCTATCTCGTGATGAAATTAATGAGTTTATTAACCTTTTAAAATTCACCGTGCAGAACAATTACTTTTCTTTCAACCAAAAAATCTTTAGGCAAATAGAGGGATTGGCCATGGGTTCCCCATTATCAGGTATAATGGCCAATATTAATATCGACCATTTAGAAAAGAATAATATCCACAAATTAAAAGGCGTAAGTTACTGGGTCAGATATGTCGACGACGTTTTTCTAATAATAGACAACGAAATTAGCAACATCAATCGCATCACAGCAGAACTGAACTTAATTGACAACAACATTAAATTTACTACAGCATCCGAAATTGAACAGTCCATAAATTACCTAGATTTAACTGTTATCAGAGACGCTACAGGCCTACGATTCAAAATTTACAGGAAACCGTCCCAAACGCACACCATTATCAGGAAAGACTCAAACCACCCACCCAGCCACAAAAAAGCTGCATTTAGAGCGTTCATTAATAGGGCCGTTAGCATACCCCTATCTGAGGAAGACTGGAACAACGAGCTTTCTATCATACGTCAAATCGCTAGAGCCAATGGTTTCAGCAAGCCCTACGTTGACTCCCTTTAAGTAAAATTAAGAATAGACCGGTAACTAAATTACAACCAATAGAAAAGGATAGGCCCTTCGCAATCTTCACATACTCAAACCAACTCACCAACAATATCACAAATGTTTAAAAAAAAACAAGAGGTAAAAATAGCTTACAAAACAACCAATACCACTAAGAAACATTTATTTAATTCTAAGTCTGTTAATATACAAGATACATTTCAAAAATCAGGAATCTACAGGATAAGGTGCCAAAATTGTGATGCGGACTATATAGGGCAAACCGGACGCAGTTTCAAAATTAGATATAATGAACATGTTAACGCGATAAGACACAGAAAATTCTCGGCCATTGGTAATCATATGAAGGAGTTCAATCATAATTTTTCGAAATCGAAGATGATCTGGAAATTCTACACTACTGTAACAAAGGGTGTAGGCTCAACATTTTGGAACAAATAGAAATAGAACAGGCCCTAAGGAATAATCCCTCGCACAATCTTACTGATATTAATTATGACACCAACATTCTGTATGAAACACTGACGAACTACGTCACTAATAGGAGACGTACAAAGCCCCCATAGAGAATATATCTGATTTCATTGCCCCCCCTCCCGTATTCCTCCCTCTCATCTCCTTTCCTACTCACCAGTCTTTCATTCCCCATCCCGCTAGCCACACCCGCTCCCCTCCCCCTTCCCCTTTCACAGACCTGACCTCGCTCAGAATAGCACCTCAGTTGCTGCTGTCAGCTCAGCCGGCGTGTACACTGCTCGCATACGAGGTATGAGTTGTCACTTTCACTTTCAATAGCGGCTTCTCGTAGATTATCACATTTGCTGAGTTTTCTCTCTTGTTTCTCCACTAAATGCAGGTCTAAATACCTTTTTCTTTTCTTGTTTAACAGAGGATTACTTTGCTGCCTGGATCAATCAATTTAATTAGTATTTTCACTTGCTTCGAGCCGCGCAATTGGGACAGTTTTTCATCCATTTGTTTGCTCCCTATACATGGCAATATTAGCCCAACAATTTGTACGACTTTGCCGCTCACGTGTGAAGAGAACAGGAGTACTAAAGTGACTGACAAGATGCTAAGCAAGAGAATTAGCATCATTTAACAGGAAAAATCGAACTTGCAGTGTTTTTTAAATCCTTTTAAAGCTTGAATATCTATTAATGAATTTTAAAGAATGATTGTGAACATTTTAACGTGTATGCATATCTTTGTGTCAATGCTCAGTGTTTTTATGTATTTTGCTGTGACAAAACATTAAGTCAGCTGATGAAGGACCGATAATGGTTCGAAACATGTACTGCACCTAGGGTATATGTAAATGCATTAAGGTATTGATAGGCGGAACCTGCTAATTTGAATAAAACAAATTACAATTGTCAATACGGACCAAAAATCGAAAATTTTCCCAATTCATATTACAATGTCACTTTGTAAGACACTGCGCAAAACGTGCGCCACAGGACTGGAAAATTTATCTCATCCCCTTCGACAGTTGCTAAGCGCAGTATGAACGCCATAGGGTGAAATCCCAGACTTTGGGAAAACCCACATATTTCTGGAAGGCACAGAGTAAGCTCAAATTGACACAAAACATCAGTAACACTGACAAAACTGTCCCGGAGACACAGGCCCAACGGGCGACAGGAATGATCACCCTGGACAAAGACGGTCTCGAACCCGCGACCTTCTGAATACCAGGAATGCAAGGTCGGGTAACTATCCAATTGGAGGATAGAACAATAAGGGACAGTCACACTCTTCTTTCTCTTTACATCATTCCCACTCCTAGGTGGGGTCGATGTTTCTGACAGCTCTCCTCCATTTAGCCCGGTCATGTACATCCTCTTCTGACAACTGTTTTTCTCTGAGGTCCTCCTGTACACAATCCATCCATCTTCGTTTAGGTCTGCCTCGCATTCTCACTCCCTGTATTTGCATGTCTAGCATCTTCCTCCCCACGTAGGATTCCTCCCTTCTTCTCACATGCCCGTACCATTGAAGTCGCGTTTCTTGTATCTTCTTAGATATTTCCACAACCTTCAATGTTCCTCTTATTTTGACATTTTCCACTCTATCACGCTTAGTCACTCCACTCATCCACCTGAGCATTTTCATTTCCGTGACGTCAAGCCTGTGTGTGTGCGTTTTACATGCAGGTCTTACGACAGTTTTATATATTTTCCCCTTAACCTTAGGCTTGATCCTGCGGTCACAGAGCACTCCAGACATTTTCCTCCAGTTCATCCATCCTACCTGAATCCTGTGTGACACTTCCAGATCCAGATTTCCATCTCCAGTCACCACCGAACCCAGGTATTTGAACTCATCCACTCTATTTAACGTTTCCCCTTGCATTCTGATCTCACAGTCTTGGTCTGTATTGAACCTCATATACTCTGTCTTCTTCCTGCTAATCCTGAGTCCTCTGTCTTCCAAGGCTGCCCTCCCCTGTTCCAGGGACAGTCACACTAATAGGAATTAATATGCACAAATTAATAAAACCACCTCCGACACCTAGTCACCAAACACGCGACTAGAGGCCCGGAGACACACGTACATAAACACATCTATCTACCACTAACAGGAATATATTCACTCCACGCCTACAATAACACAAAATTTGGGGACAATATATGACAGAGGTAGGTTCTTTTCCATGACGGGAAGCCGGAGACACATCATATATGCTCACAATACAAGAGCGTGTCACGAAACCCACACACACGTGCCTAACACAGGCAGACCGCCAGACCGGGAGCAGGTAATGCCCACGTCAGTGAAAATTGACGCTATCGCAGTCAGCGATAACACGTAATGGGACAGGCGACCTTCGCCAGCTGCAAACAACCTACGAGCGCTCCAGCTCTGGCTGTAACATACACAGTCATTCACGCCATTTTCAAAACCCGATAACTCCCGAAATTAGAGTACGAGGGTCGTCCCGAATGGCACAAAATACTCACACTAAAGTATATTTTCATACGCGTGTCGCAAACATACAATACACGTGCCATGGTACATAAAATACAGAAATTGTAGTACCAAAGTCTTAGACCAAGGCAGGGGCGAACACACAGAAACACAATACAAACGTGCCAAAAAGGACGCTAGCCAATAACATTTTTGGCGCGGAAAAACACAATCAGGGGCCACACTAGGGACGCACAAATTCCAACAGACAACGCTGACATAAAACTCGGAGCATTACACGGGATCGCGGGTCCGAATGCCCAATAAAATCGGACGCCGTGGAAAACAAGAATCCAGATAGACCCATTCACAGGGGAAAATTCACTCCCACTTAGACGGAAATTGGCCCTATACAAGCACATAAACGGTTGAGTCACACAATTATGAACACAGGGAGGTTCTTTAACATACATACAGGAGCATAGATTCGTTCCAAGGTACTCGCTACAACAGCCTACTTAGGGCATTAGCCACCCCGGGACTACCAATAGGGGCCGTACCGAAAGCGCCAGACTTCTACGGAGACCACAACACACTTTTCTTTGAACCATAGCGCACAACACCTAAAATACGGGGGACGCCACTCTCACAGACACAGAACAGGTAACACCACATTTCTAAGACCTAAAATCATGACAAATTTGGATTACCCCGAACATAGGAAATAGACTTCCTAGACACAAATTATAGATAATTACAAAAGACAGAGGTCTTGCGGAAGAAATGTCCACACAACATTCGTAGCGAAAACAGGACAGGTTAACACATTGGCCCTCCCAGAATCCAAAACAATGTCACCATACGTTGATGATGATGATGATGATGATGATGATTGTTGTTTTAAGGGGCCTAACATCTAGGTTATCGGCCCCTGATGGTTTGGGTGATCGTGAAGATGAAAATGAAAAGCGAACTTAAAACTAAAACTAACTACTAACCTACAAACTAGAAGAAGAAATGGAAAACTAAAGGAGAAGAAGGCAAATAAAGGACAGGAGGAAAATAAACGCCCTCAACCCTCGAAGAAGGCGGATTGAGGGACTTGGAAGTAAGGAGAGCCATGAAAGGCAGATAGGAAAGCGAAAGAGGAGAGGGTCCGCCCCAAAGTTAAGGGACAAAAGGGGAAAACGGACCCAGCTCAGGAATCCCTCGGGGTCGCCAACTCCCGAACTCACCAGCCATGAGCCCCTGAGGGTGTAGCATTATCTAGGGTGCACCAAAGTGGTGGGGCTACATACACCCGGCCTCCTTGAGGGCCTTAAGCAGAAGGCAGGAGGTAACATGAAAAGAAAAAGAAGGCTGACCCCTCGCAGAAGGAGGGAATCAGAAAAGATGAGACAAGGGCCAATTAAGGCGGGAAAGGAAAAGACTCCCTAGGCCTCGGATACCCTAATACCGTCGGGGTCGGAAGAGAACAAGAGTTGACCAAGCGAGGTCGACAGGAAAGAAGACAGAAAGGAGCCCGGCACAAGTAAGTGGAAGCAATGCCGGACTCGGCTGGGGCCCCGTGGTCGCCAACCCACGCCCACTAGATGTGAGCCCCTGGGGGGCAATGTCACCATACGGACAATGGCAAAAGTCACGTTCCGTCAGCCGCCATACATAACATCAGAGACTTTCCGTACACAAGGACGCAAAAACAAACACAACAAAACACTGAGTTGCGAATTCCAGTGCATTGCAGCACGGTGGCCGGCAGACATTCCCAGCATAGCCAGACGTGACAATGACACTCCAACATGATGACACTATCATACAAAACAAACAATAATAATAGCATACAGTTGACACAGAATTCAGCGCTATCATAATAGGCCTAGCATCCAGCAATGTACAAACACTATAGGCCGGATTTATATTAGGAACACAGGAGCATGTATACAGGGATGTTAACAAGCTACACGCGCCACCTGACAATTAGCCACGCGAAACACGATAAGATTTATCGGATAAACGGCCCACGCGCCAGCGTGCGGTAGCGGTACGCAACCACACACACGCAGCCGCGCTAATTGCAGATACGGCCGCGTCCTTTCCACATGCGCCCAACAATCAGGGGCGGACGCAGACAGATTCCATGAGGGAACAACCCCCCCCTAATAATTTCTTTTCTTGTTTTTTTATCTTTAAAAACCATCATAGGCGATCAGGACTTGACCATTTACACTTATAATCACTTGCTACCCCAACGCTATGAATAGGAGACCAGATTAGGCCATGACGTCACAGCGTCACCGCACTTCACCATCCCAAAGGGCAGCCCGAAGGCGGCGCCCACAGACACCAACATTTATACACAACGTGGGTATCACAGACCCACCGGCATTCTTACAGACTGGTATTATAGAACATAGTAGATGCTTTATGGCATCTCAATTTCACCAGTGCACATCCCAAGGAGCGGATAGAAAACAAATAGTGGCCAAGTGAGAATGACAGGAGCAGAGATGGATAGGCCAAGATACCAGCTACGGGATACCATCCTAGCACCCCTCTCCCTACATAACCTGTTACTTACAACACTATCCAACACAAACACACAAACACATAAAAACAGCTAGAATACATTCCAAAATATACATCGGGGTTGATAGACTTCATGCGTCTACCCAAAATTCGGGTATGCTACGCCCTGGTCCCAAATGCCTACACCCGAGTATTAGGGGTGAGTCGGAAACAACATCAAGCTAATGCACATCTCTATGTAAAGAGATGAGGCCGCATTTACACTAACACATATTTACTAAATAATCCCGCATGCAAGGGACATAGAATTATCATACCTCGACCCATACTTCATCCTCAAATGAGAGCGGATACGCCTCATATCCATCCCCATGCATGGAATATCCTACCCACATACCAGGGATTTTATTATTATTACACCTGCATGGAATTTTAAAAAATTTTTGCACACCTGGGAAGTACCTACCCCGTCCACTCACTGTAAGTACCTCCTAGCAGCATCATCGACTCCCGGCCACCATTAACATGGAGTCCAACGATGCATAACCCTCTCCTACCACGCTTTAAGCCCATTCAGCAAATAACACCCCCGGATCCCAATAACAAGGGACCCAACGCCATAAAAAACCTACTAACCCCTCCAGGAAATTACCAAGGCATTACCGCTGGAAATCCGACATGGCGAATACAGACCTGAAGTAGTCCATGGATAAGAAGAAGAAAAAGCCAACAAGAACAATGCCAAAGAATAATATATATATATGTACACGATAATCCATTTCTTCACAGAGGACAAAGATTGCATTGTATAAACCTATTGTAAATATATTTCCCAACACAGAAAGTCCACACTCTCTCCCTCTTGTACAAACACACACACACCCCTTGCCATTTTCTAGTTGCACCCTTAAAGGTGACAACGTCAGCGGCCAGCAGTGTACAGTATACGTGGGATGCTGAACATTGCTGAACGCAAACACATCCCCACACGCAAATGAAGCGTGACTTCAGGATCTAAGGGCGGCACGGAAGTTGTAAGTGCCGAACCTTCGACCCTAAGGTGGAATTCCGACCCACGACGGAAAACCACGAAATCCCATAATAAGTATAGCGAAAGATTAGCAGCACGACCAATAAACTGCACCGGAAACAGCCGGACAGAGTATGGCCATGAGAGATGAATATGAATACAAAGAATAGCGAGCACGGAGGTACATATAGATACGGCCGCCTAGATATAAATAGCTAAGATAAATATAAATGTATAATAATGTAACAATGTAATGTAATAATGTAAAAGAAAATGTAACACTTATATAAGGCACCCTACACGAAATTTATCAACAAGGATGCCACACATTAAATCACACATATTCTCATATTTGTTCTCATGTACACACTGATTTTCATTTCTACCCTTCTAACTTAAAATTTTACCCCAGCACAATAAACCATTTTATATATATTCCTTTAACTTATACCCTGGGACACCTGTTTTATCTATTTTCTTCCATCTTTCACACAATACACTGCAGGGAGCAATTTTTTCTCCAACACAGCGCCGGACGGCACAACCACCCGTCCAGCCATGGTTTTTTTTCCTCCCTGGATAATACCAACATATATAAATAATATCAAGATCATGTACTTTTTTTTTGTACTTTTATTATTAATATTTCAAATGTCAACTTTTTAAATGAGCAATTCTAGATTAACTATGTATAACTATGTACATCCAAAACCTACCCCTCTGAGCACACGCTGGACTCACATCACCACGACATCGCTACACCTACACGACACCCACACGGAAGACAAAGAAGAAGAGGTACAAGGAGAAACCACCACATCGACACCCCCACTCTACTTCCCGTTCCCGGGGACGCAAACTAATCGATGAGGGGGACTTGTACAGCCCGGGGGAGCAGTACCCCTTGAGAGCCACCCCCCATCTCTTACCAAAACCACCCCAACTGGCAACACCATAAGACCAGAACATTATCTATACACAGCAAGCGGCGGCCACCCAGCCTGGGAGGTTAGCCAACTACTTGCAAAACATACACAAACATTTACACTTACAACTATCTGGGGCAGCTACATTTACGCAATGCTGACCACGCAGCGCCGGGAGGTATAAGAATGGAGTCCTAACTGGAGCCATTATCTGTTCTACTCTGTGCTTCGCCAGCGGCCCTAGCCGACGTCTGTTCCAGTTTCATCATCAGGTGAGGTTCAGTCGTGCTCAGAATCCTTTATTTTGTGAACACCTACCCCTAACGTGTACACACAAATTGTATTTTATACTTGTCTAAATTCCCCAAGAGGGACTTACCAATCTATACTGACCAATAAACATATGGTCAGTAAGCTATACTTGCATTACTAATTACACTCCACTTCACATCCTCATACCCCACCTGACCTTCGTCACAATTGCCCGTGACCGTAGTAGCCAGTAATTGCTTTGTCAGACTACATTGTACTCACAGCACGCGACTCGACTGCACAGCATCGAGACGCTGACTTAGCACGTCTAATGTATTACTCATTCCGCTCAGCTAGCAGGCCAGTATAGTAGCCTGCATTTAGAGATCCATCCCCTAGCAAATACTTACAACTTGCAGGGACACCCCTAAGAGATTAAACACTAAGCACCAACACACTACACTAGTAAGCTCTCCCAGCTACGGGAAGCTACTCTCACCCAGAAACAGACTTCCAAATTAGCACAGTGACACAAAGCGTGTTTTATCCCAAACTACCCCCCAACCAAGGGATTAAAACAATATCCACAAAATGCAATTGAGAATCAAAATGCCCACCAAACAAAATGCAATTTAGAATCAAAATTCGTGCGAAATGAGGTTTTGGTTGAAAATACTTACAAAATGCAATTGAAATTCAAAATACTCACTAAAAGGCCCGGCCACCTGCAATGAAAGACTTACTAAAAAGCAATTTAGATTGTCAATCTTTACAAAATGCAATTGAGGTTGAAAACAATCGCGAGATGTAATTTAGATCGAAAAAACTTACAAAATGCAACATAGATCAAAAATGCCCAAAAAATCGCAAAAAGGGAATTTAGATACTCGGTGACCCAAGTAACAAAAACAGTGCGAGAATCTTAAGGAGACAAGGAAATATAAGGAAAAGAGGAGAGGAGATGATGATGATGATAATTGTTGTTTTAAGGGGCCTAACATCTAGGTTATCGGCCCCTGATGGTTTGGGTGATCGTGAAGATGAAAATGAAAAGCGAACTTAAAACTAAAACTAACTACTAACCAACATACTTGAAGAAGAAATGGAAAACTAAAGGAGAATAAGGCAAATAAAGGACAGGAGGAAAAGAAATGCCCTCATCCCTCGAAGAATGCGGATTGAGGGAATTAAAAGGAAGGAGAGCCATGAAAGGCATATAGGAAAGTGAAAGAGGAGAGGGTCCGCCCCAAAGGTAAGGGACAAAAAGGGAAAACGGACCCAGCTCAGGAATCCCTCGGGGTCGCTAACTCCCGAACTCACCAGCCGTGAGCCCCTGGGGGTGTAGCATTATCTAGGGTGCACCAGAAGTGGTGGGGCTACATACACCCTGCCTCCTTAAGGGCCTAGTGCACAAGGCAGGAGGTAAAAGGAAGAGAAAAAGAAGGCTGACCCCTCGCAGAAGGAGGTTATCAGAAAAGATGAGACAAGGGCCAATTAAGGCGGGAAAGGAAGAGACTCCCTAGGCCTCGGATACCCTAATACCGTCGGGGTCAGAAGAGAACAAGAGTTGACCAAGTGAGGTCGACAGGAAAGAAGACAGAGAGGAGCCCGGCACAAGGAAGTGGAAGCAATGCCGGACTCAGCTGGGGCCCCGTGGTCGCCAACCCACCCAGCGCGGAGAGTCCCAGATATTATTGAAGATAGATTTTCTTACTAACTTTGCAATTTGTTCTTTATTCTTGGGGATTATTGTACCTCTGCACAGTATGACAAGTTTGCACGCTCGCCTTCCCCATTTGTTCATTCGAAACTAAGTATTTTCTCTTCTAGTCAACGTTCAACCGCGGTGATGTTTTAGGTAATCGTTGCTCACTGTAAATTGGTAAATATACTGAAATGGTTTCGATGTTTCTTCTGATGAGAATTTAATGATAAGTGATAGTTGCAATGTAGCCAACTTGCCTCCAAGTAATTCTAGTTGTTCAAATGCTTTAACTGATAACTTGGGGGTACCTATTTCAAATTGTTTGATTTAAGGGAAACTGTTCTCATCTTACAAGGGCCTGCTTATAGAAAATCGTTCCGGTACACCTGTGTCTTTAACTAACCTTTGCTCTCCTGTAGTGAGTAGCCATTTACCTCCCTCTGTAGATTCTACTGTTGCTGTAGTGCCTTCCCTATTTGGGTGTCCTGAAGTGTTTATAATGCAATGTGAATTTTGAAGTGGACCTGACATTTTAGTCATGTTCTGTACATGTGGTGCAACCCCGTAATGACAATGCCGAATATTTTTCTGTTTTTAATACTGTTCCACTCTCTGCCTTAGTGCCTGTGAGAGTGTGTCGCTCTACTGTTTCTCTGAAATTAAATGTGTGAACTCTGATACCACTGCGGGTGTATTTATTTTCTACATCTACTGGTAGAGTGCCACGAGTATACTACGGAGTCGAGGTACTGATGCCCAGATGTACCGACTAATGTCAGTGCTGGTGCTATTTGGCATGCTCGTAACTGCTTGTGATTTATCAAAATTTATTCTTTTACTGGACTCGGTGTTCCTCTCTAAGTGTGCAGGTATGTGTGGCCAGCTTGTTATTTCTTTTGCTGTATATAATTTATGATGATGATGATGATAATTGTTGTTTTAAGGGGCCTAACATCTAGGTTATCGGCCCCTATGTATATAATTTAACCTTGGGTTGGGGGCAGGTTAGGTTCTGTATCGTTAGTCATTCGGTATTACGCTAGGTCGTATATTTTATTTTCAGGTCAAGAAGAATTTGCTCGGTGTAATAATATAATAACAATGATAATGTTATTGGTTTTACCTCCCTTTTAACTACTCATCAGACACACCGCTGTACCGGAATTTTCCCCCAGAGGGGATCTTTAACATGCCAGAAAATCGGAAACGGCTCCGTCGCATTTGCGCTCCCTCAAATACCAGCTGACTGCGCCAGGGTACGAACCTGCAACCTTGGGCCCGGCAAGCGAGAACGTAACCACTGAGCCACGCAGCCAGTAACTTGTTGTAATATCTCAGTGTTGGTGCAACTGGCGAGTCGGGAGTGTAGAATGTTACTCGTTCGATTCCAGTGCAGGTTGTATATAGGGTTTACTCGATTCTGTGCACTCCGGCTTTAAATGTCTGGAATTAAAGAATTTGCTATCTCAAACGAAAATACAAGTTGGAAAATGTACGAAGAATGAAATGATTCGCAGATTTCATACAGAAGCTGCCCTCCTTCAAACTACTGGGTGTGGAAGTCCTACGTGTCTTTCCTGTGTTCAAATCAGCCGTGAAAGACTGTCATATATTGCATTTTCGTGGGTTAAATCACAAGTACGGGGAGATGAGTGACTTTGAAGATCTCATCAAGGAAGGTAAGGATCAAAACATAAGGGTGATGCTGGATTTCGTTGCTACACATTCAAGTGATCTAAAAATCTGGTTCGTGAAATCCAAAGAACGCGAAACGCCCTATGATCAATACTACACATGGGACCAAGGCAATGATACTCAAGAACGCAATTGCAAAACGTGCAATGGTAGAGGAATTGCCTGGAAGTTTGTGGAAGGAAAAAAGTATTCTTATTGTTACTGCTACCCCAGTCAGGTGCCAATACTAAGCATTACACATCCTGAGGTGGTGAAAGAGATCAAGACTGCTGTCACGTTCTGGCTACAGAAAGGTGCCGACGGTTTCCAAATGGTACGGTTCCGCAGGAATTCTCCCGAATGCCCCTTGGATAGCATGAGTGTGGTTATACTTATGCGCGAATCGCTGCATGAGTAGAATAAAGATGATGATAATTGTTGTTTTAAGGGGCCTAACATCTAGGTTATTGGACCCTAATGGCTTGGGTGATAATTAAAGATGAGATGAGAATGATGATGATGATAATTGTTGTTTTAAAGGGCCTAACATCTAGGTTATCGGCCCCTAATGGTTTCAGTGATCGTAAATATGATAATGAAATGCAAACTTAAAACTAACTACTAACCTACATACTAGAAGAAGAAATAGAAAACGAAAGGAGAACAAGGCAAATAAAGGACAGGAGGAAAAGAAATGCCCTCAACCCTCGAAGAATGCGGATTGACGGATTTGGAATGAAGGAGAGCCATGAAAGGCAGATAGGAAAGTGAAAGAGGAGAGGGTCCGCCACACAGGTAATGGACAAAAGGGGGAAACCAGTTCCAGCTCAGGGATCCCTCGGGGTCGCCATCTCCCGAACTCATCAGCTGTAGGCCCTGAGGGTGTAGCAATATCCAAGGTGTACCAGAAGTGGTGAGGTTACATACACCCTGCCTCCTTGAGGGCATTGAGCAGAAGGTAGGACAGAACATAAAAAGAAAAAAAGGGCTGACTCCTCGCAGAAGGAGGGTATCAGAAAAGATGAGACACGGGCCAATTAAGGCGGGAAAGGACGACACTCCCTAGGCCTCGGATACTCTAATACCGTCGGAGTCGGAAGAGAACAAGAGTTGACCAAGTATTTAAAAACACTATATTTTGAAATTGCATTCGAATCAATTTGTATGTCATTTCTGGGACTTAGAAAATTCCGGCCAAAAAGTACAAAATCATTATTAACTCCCTAAGTCAGCGATCCTGACTACGAGGCCCGCGGGCCGTATGCGGCCCTGTTAGGGATAGGAATAAAAACAAATTTATGAGTTATGAAAAAATATTTTATGAACAAATTATACAACATTTTATAAATATATGTTATATTTATTTATTAAGTGTACCGGTATTGAAAATCTGTCATTTTTCTCTACTTAATTATTTACTCAGACTACCGCAGTGTAGTTGGAGTGGAGAGACTAGCTAGTAGAGCTAAGCCAGTGAACGTAGTATCCTTTTAATGCAATGAACAAGAAAGAGCTTACTACAAAAGCATCCTACCAATTAACAGAAATTTTAGCACAAAAGATGAAGCCGTTTTCTGATGCAGAAATTGTAAAAGAGTGTGTTGTCACCGTTTGTACAACTTTGTTTTCACACTTATCTAATGGAAAGCAAATATTAGATGAAGTTTCTAAACTTCAGCTGTCTGATTCAACATGCATGAGACGGTCACAGGACTTATCAGCAAATACTGCACTTAATCTTACCGATGAACTGCAGCAAAGAAAATATTTTAGTCTTGCGCTCGACTCATCTACAGATATAACGTCCATTTCTCAATTGCTATTGTTTGTTGAGTGTGTATCCAAGGATTGTGTTGTTAAAGACGATTTTTTAAGGCAAGATTCCGATGATTGGTCAAACTCGAGGTATTGATTATTTGAACACAAGTGTAAGTTATTTAACGAGCGTAGCATTGATTTGAAAAAGTTTTTTTCTGTGTGTACTGATGGTTGCCCATCAATGTTAGGGCGAAATATAGGGATCGTTCAGTTGTTGAAAACACATTTGGGAAATGACAGTTTATTAAGTTTTCATTGTCTCATTCATCAAGAAAGCTTAGCTGTTAAATCCGCTGTGTTATGGAAACAGTTGTAAGGATCGTGAATTTTAAAAGGTCGAATGAACTGAACCACAGAACGTTTCAAGATTTTTTGAGTGAATTTATATCGCAATACGGGGACGTGCTTTACCTCACAGAAGTGAGATGGCTGAGTAAGGGTAAAGTTTTGGATGTTTCTTCAGCATTCGTCTTGAGATTACTCTGTTTTTGGCTACAAAGAAAGAGTATCCTGATGTTTATAATTTTGGTTGATGGCTGAAAGTAGCGTTTCTCATTGATACAATGGGCATTATGAATGAAACACCGACTCGATTGCAAGGAGACTACAATACCATTGTAACAAAAATGATGAGTATTGTGTATTCACAGAAACAAAAGAAGCTCAACATGTATATTGAAGAATTGGCAAACAGCGATTATTCCAGCTTTCCTTTTGTTAAAACTCTGTTTGATGAAAATCCAGATGAAAGTCAAGATGTTTCTGATTTACTAAAGCTGTTGACAGACCTAAAGGACCAGAGGTTTAGTGACTTCAGGAAGTATCAAGAACCATTTCGCTTGGTGGAAAATCCATGAGCAATAACAACAGCAAATGTAGCTCATCTTTCTGTTTTTGGATACGAAGCTAGGGATTTGAAAAATGAGTTAATTGAGCTTCAGCATGATACGGAGCTCAAAAGTATTTTTGAAGAAAAAAAAAAGGATAGGCTCACTATGAGTTTTGGAATGTAGTTGAAAAGGACAAACTTCTTAACTTAATTGACTGTGCTCAGAAAATGTTGTGTGTTTTTTCATCTACATATGTCTGTGAATCTACATTCAGAAAGCTGAAGTTCATAAAAAACAAGTACAGATCCAGGTTAACGAGTGAGAACGTTGACAACGTTTTGAGAATTTCAGTTTCTTCCCAACCTGCTAACATAGATGCCATATTAGAGAGCTGTGAATGATTTCGTCCATCGACTTCAAAGAATTAACAAATTCAAGTATTCCTGAGACAAGTAAAAGATGATGATGATAATTGTTGTTTTAAGGGGCCTAACATCTAGGTTATCGGCCCCTGATGGTTTGGGTGATCGTGAAAATGAAAATGAAAAGCGAACTTAAAACTAAAAACTAACTACTAACCTACATACTAGAAGAAGAAATGGAAAACTAAGATTTCCCTGTTTTTTATATGGAAAACAGTTTATTTTATTGATGTAATAAACTCATGTTATAATCATATTGTTTGTAGGTTATCTTACGCCACTTCATAGTGTAGTATTGCAATAAGCAAATATATTTTGTAATTAACCTAAATTATATGGTTTGTAAAAAGCAAGCAAGCTTGTAGTTTAACGTGACCGTTAATCGTGAGATCATGAGCCATGGGACCTCCTTTTTACGTGGAATCCGAACCACAGGACATGGCATTTATATGGTTTGTACTTGCGGCCCTGAGGAAAATTTGATACGAACTATTTGGCTCCCTAAGAAATCCTAGTGAGGACCCCTGCCCTAAGTATTCGTTCGTCGTATGATGAAATAGCAAGAGACAAAAAAGATGTAATCTGTTATTGTCTACAACATAGGCCATGTATAAGTTTCCACTGAGACGTATTACCGGTTTTTTCCCCCAGAATTTCACCCCTCCCCATGGGCCCCTTAAATTGGATAAATGATGAAAAAAAAACCTGTCAAACACCTATTTACTTATTTTTTATGCTGATTTTTTCCCGCTGAGTTTCAAACTCCTCGCCTATGTCGTTTAAGAGATACACACTCCGTTAGGAATCCTTCAACCCCCACTGTTCACCCCTTTCACCTCATAATATACACCACATCGAAAAACCCTCAGACACGTGTCTTCTTATTTTTAATGATGAGTTTATATGCCGAGTATCACATCCCCCAATGAAACCAATCGAGAAATGCAGGTCTACCCACTTAACACCCCTTCAGAACCTGAATAAACAAAAATCCTTTCTTAGTGGGCGTTTGCGGCCCTTGAGGAAGCTGCATACCAAATTTCATTCCAATCCGATCGGTGGTTTCTGAGATTTCGTGATGAATGAATGAGTGGTATTTGAGCTTTATATAATAGATGTGTTAACATTAAATGTTTGTCGTAATGTCAATCAAAATATTTAGTTATTGCCAAGGTATTCTATTTCACTTCAGTTTTGATTATCTTCTTGGATAACAGGGGACTGCAAATTTGTCAGAACGCAACACATATGGACAATGTCGTCAATATGAGGCAGCAGTTCTATTGAAAGCTTCTGTAAAATTTTGTATATTTTAATTCGCTGAATACACCTTTCAACATGAATGCGAACACTTGCAACACTGCGCGTCTTCCTGACCTCGTCAGCTGTCAGCTTCCCATCATGAATAAAGGGAGGGGTTACGACAATCACTGCTCTGTTGGAAAGGCTATTCCAGGAAAACCTTTGTCAGCAATGATTTCATCACCTGGTTCTAATAATGTCAACAACCCACTGTCGTTTGTGATAAACGCGTCACTCGATCTCCCACCATAGCATTTGGACGTAAAACTAATCATGCCACTGTGTATGCTCCCTTGTAATTGGAATAGAGAAATACTCGGCGATCTACCGTAGGAGGTTGTTCAACTTTAATTTCCGTACAATCGATAATTACCCTGCATTTCGGGTATTTATTCTTGAACACTGCAGGCATAGTTCCATCTATACTTTCCCTACTGGGCCAGAACACGAAATTTGACATTGCGGAAGCTAGAAGCATCACAGTGGTGGAGAAAATACGTGACGCAGTTGTGCGATGGACTCCAAACAAAACTCTCATAGCAGAATGAGACAGTCCTGTCTTCATCTTCATTAGAAGTATCAACAAGCGATTTCCGCGAGATACACTCACCGACATAAAAAGCGAAACACTACGAATTTTAATTAAACTCGATGTTGGACCGCATCAAACCTTGTATTAATCAAATATTATGATATTATAACAACATGGCAATGAATCACAAGTTAATTACTCTAAATAGCACAATATTTGATACAAATTATTTATCATAACAATCACAACAGTGCACAAACACAAATTTGGAAATGTCGAAACCTGGAATCCATTCTACTGTCCTCCGACCTGTTACACTGTATGATTACGAATGATTACTTTACGGCTTAGTCCGTTTGTCCACTTGCTTGCACAACATTTCCACTGGCTCAATAAAGGGCATTACCACCTCTAGCCACAGTTATAACTATGATTCGATCAGGCATGCTCAGGATGCAATCACAAATGTTCTCTTGTGGTATGAGCTCCCATTCTTCCTAGAGATAATGATGATGATGATAATTGTTGTTTTAAGGGGCCTAACATCGAGGTTATCGGCCCCTAATGAAATGAAATGGCGTGAAATGAAAGGATGTAGATAAAAACAACTCACTGCCATGGATGAAGCGAAAATGGTGTTTATAAAACAGACAGTGAGCCCCAAAAATTATGCTTTATTTGAATAAAAAGAATAAAAGGCGGATGGTAAAAAAGGATAAAACAAATAAGGCATAGTATGTATGTATGTATGTATGTATGTATTCTTTATTGTCAGACAGATAGAATCCACTAGTGACAATATAATAATTAACAATAAAATGTACAAGTATAAACAAAACAATAACAGCAAACAAGAACAAAAAATAGAAATACACTAGTCTATTATAAATCAACAACCACAACCATACAGACACGCACTCAAACATCCGATCTCAAGCATTCATTCATACAATCCCTATGTACAAGAAACATTGAAATAATTACAGAAAAAACAAAACTATCTACAGTAAACGGAAAAAGGCAAAAACATAAAATGAAAGATAGAAGAAAAAATCGAAAACTGGGAAAAAAGTAATATATGAGTGACATTATAAAAAAAAAAAAAACTTCAGTTGCTCGTACATTCAATCAACAATTCATTCAACCACATGTTCAATCAATCAATCAATCAATCAATCAATAAACGCAAATAGAAAAAACACAAAATGCACACACTATTTTACAGCCCACTCGAGATGTTTCTCATAACAGTTGATAGAGAGTCGAAGTGAATATCAGTAGCACTTTTACTCTCCATCAAGCTGTATGTTGACTGCAACCGGATCAGACATGAATTTTTATGTACATTAATTCTCGATCTGCCCCCATCGAACGTGTGCTTCCGTCTGGTGGTTCTCTGAGGGACGTGAAAACCCAAGTCAGCTAGCAACTGATTCGAGTCAATTCCACCATTTACCAGTTTCCACAGGAATCTCACGTCTCCCACTGTGCGCCGACTGCTCAGTGGAGGAAGACCGTACACGTTGCAATAACTCTCATACTCAGCTCTATGGTACGATCGTCCACCCCTGTAACAGAGCCATTTGACAAATCTCTTTTGCACACGTTCGATGGCGTCAATTTTATTACTGTGAAAAGGATTCCAGATCACACTACAGTACTCCAATTTAGGCCGAATGAGTGACTTAAATAATTTGGATAGAGTTATGTCCGAAAAATAATTTAAACAATTTCTTTTTAAAAATCCCAGGATCCGGAAACTTTCACGACATATTTTTGAAATATGTTCATCGAACGAGAAATTATTTGTGATTGTCACCCCTAAATCCTTAATGGTTGACACTCTACCTAGCGTTTCATTATTAATACAATAATTAAACCTGGGTAGGAGGTTACGTTTCAATGAAACTGACAAAACTTTACACTTTTCAGTATTCAGTTTCAGTTTCCATGTTTCACACCATTCACTGAGTTGGTGTAGGTCTTCTTGCAACAACTCACAGTCATTTATAGTACTGATGGGCATATACAGTTTAAGGTCGTCAGCGTACATCAGGCACCTAGAATTATGTATTACACGAGGGATATCATTCACAAAAAGTATAAAGAGCAGAGGGCCCAATACAGAACCCTGAGGGACACCGGAAGTAACGTTTACAGATTTAGACTTATTATTATTAATTATAACAGATTGAGTTCTATTTGAGAGGTAACTTTTGAAGAAACTTAAAAGATTACCAGTTATACCAAAATTTGAAATTTTATGAAGCAGTAGGTTGTGATGTACGCTGTCGAAAGCCCTAGAGAAATCAGTATAGATAACATCAGCACTACCACGGTTATTCATAAAGGTGGATACATCATGAGTGAAGACTGCTAGGTTGGTAGCAGTGGATCGCCTAGGAAGGAAGCCGTGCTGAAATTCAGTGATGAATGGTGACACGTGGGCGTACACTTCGTCCCGAACAATTGATTCAAAGACTCGTGCGAAAATAGACATTAGTGATACTGGTCTGTAATTAACTACTTTCTGCCTGGAGCCTTTCTTTAACACTGGGGTGATATGGACTGATTTCCAGTAATCCGGAAACACTCCTTCACTGATGGCTTGGTTGAAAAGAATATAAAGTGGACGAGATAGCTGGTGGCATAAAGATTTAATTATTTCTATAGGAATGGCATCAGGACCGGGAGACTTGCCAGAGGTTAGATTATGTAATTTATTCTTGATGCAGTCTTCGGAAATATGGAAGTAAGAAATGCTGTCGTTACTGGAGGGTGGCAGATCAGGTAGAGGTGGCGGTATAGAATTTACAGGAAGGAATAAGGTTTCGAAATATTCAGAAAACAGCTCACAGGCAGAGTTTGCATCAGTACTGGTACGTCCGTCGTACTCGAGCGAGACTGGTAATCTGGTGTTCCTAGATCTCTGCTTAATGAAGGACCAAAGTCTGTTCGGATTAGATTTCACACTGGAGTCTATGTCTTCCAGGTAGGCGTCATACTTTCGGTGCTGAATTTCTTTGAATTCGGTCCTCCTGACCACAAATTCAATTCTATGGCATTCCAAAGAAGAGCGTTTCCATTGACGATGAGCCCTATTTTTCGAGTGTAGTGCGCTGATTACATCTGCATCAAACCAAGGTGGATAACGGTAGGGATTAACCTTCACACGAGGAACTGCTTCTCGAACTGCGGACATCAAGAGATCATAAAATATCTCACAATTCTCATTAATGTCGTTCCTGATATCAAGGAGGGACCAGGGGCAATAATCCAGCAAAAATTTCAGGTGGTTCATGTCTGCCTTCTTCCAGTTAAAAATTTCCCTGCGAGGTGGTTTATGAAATAAACTAGTGTCATGAAAATCTATGTTCCATATTAGAGCACTATGGTCGGATGGAATCCACCCCGGTTTTTCTAACTCTACAGACTGAGAGATTTTAGGACTATTAGTAAACAGAAGATCGAGGTAGTTTTGTCCACGGGTGAGATGTGGATTCAATTGATGCAGAGAGAATTCCTCAATTATCTCGCAGAAGATAGAGTTCACTGCACTTTCAGTTAGTTTTGAAGGTACGAGAGAAGGCCCGTCCTGCTGTCCCCATGAGATGTCTGGCACGTTAAAATCCCCACACAATATAACGGTATCCTTGTCCTTCAACTGGGCATTCACCCTGCTGAGAGAGGTATGTAGCTGCTCCAGGTGGTTTAAGGAGGCAGGCGGGGGTAGGTACACACAGCCCACGAACACACTAGACCTTCCTTGGATTTCTAACCAAACAATCTCGCATTCACTTTCTAAGTCCGCTCTTCTCCTAGCACGCAACTGAGACTGCGTAGCAATTACAACACCACCCCCACGCCCAGCCCTGTCTCTCCTAAATATGTCATGAGTCCTAGAAAAGGCGAGTTCTGAGTCAAGAAAACTGTCAAAAAGCCAAGACTCATTTTAGGCTATTATTGACATGTTATTAAAATCACTGATGCTCAAATCGATTTTGTCCAGCTTGTTGGCCACGCTCTGAGTGTTCTGAAAGTATATGGACATAGAACTGTTCGAACACGGGCCAGGATTAATTTCTACATCACCTGACAGTAGAAGAAGCATGAAGACTGTGGTCACCGTTGATGTTGATGTGACCGTACCTCTCCTAGTTAAAGGGCTGGCTCCTTTTAGCAGCATGGCAGGCGACAATCCAGCAGCAGAGAAACAACAAAAATTAAAACTCCGATTGGAGCACTTCCAGTTTACTGAAGCTTCAAAATTCTTTTCACAAATCATGGACAGCCTCACATCACTACCACTCACAAGAAAAGAACTAGTTACGTGAAAGAATAACATAATAAAACAGCACAAAACAGGAGACCGGAACACACGCACTTCACTCACCGACGCCATCTTGCTATGGCAATTCTGAACAATACAATAAATAACACAATAAAAATCATAAAACAGATTTAACCAGAATTAAAAGTCGTAACTACACATTAAAACTTAAAAAGTAACCACTCTCCCTCATGAACCGGATGACGAGGTCACGGAGAATAAGGGAGAGGGTATTAGGCAGTTTAAGAGTCCCTCGCAGAGAAGGTGTGCCACGGTTAGGTGGGCGCCGCAAGGACACACAGGAGGATCTTCTCTCTTTAGCAAGTGGGAGTGCGTAGCAATCCCATGGCCGATCCGGAGTCGACAGAGTACCACAGCTTCCTTCCGGAGAGATCGGAAGGAAGATTTCCACACCTTCGTTGTCTCCTTGATGCCTCTCAGTTTGTTGAGTGGAGGCGCGGCACGCCATGCCACCTCCCAATGCGACAGGATCGAATGCCGCAACTGAGAGCGTACTTCACTAGCAGGCACCTTATACGGTAGCGAGGGCAGTGCGACTGCCTCTCTCGCCGCCTGATCAGCAAGCTCGTTTCCCGCAATACCCATGTGGCTAGGATGATGATGATGATGATGATAATTGTTGTTTTAAGGGGCCTAATATCTAGGCTATCGGCCCCTGATGGTTTGGGTGATCGTGAAGATGAAAATGAAAAGCGAACTTAAAACTAACTAATAACCTACATACTAGAAGAAGAAATGGAAAACTAAAGGAGAATAAGGCAAATAAAAGGACAGAAGGAAAAGAAACGCCCTCTACCCTCGGAGAAGGCGGATTGAGGGACTTGGAAGGAAGGAGAGCCATGAAAGGCACATAGGAAAGTGAAAAAGGAGAGGGTCCGCCCCAAAGGTAAGGGACAAAAGGGGAAAACGGACCCAGCTCAGGAATCCCTCGGGGTCGCCAACTCCCGGACTCACCGGCCGTGAGCCCTGAGGGTGTAGCATTATCTAGGGTGCACCAGAAGTGATGGGGCTACATACACCCTGCCTCCTTAAGGATGATGATGATAATTGTTGTCTTAAGGGGCCTAACATCTAGGTTATCGGCCCCTGATGGTTTGGGTGATCGTGAAGATGAAAATGAAAAGCGAACTTAAAACTAAAACTAACTACTAACCTACATACTAGAAGAAGAAATGCAAAACTAAAGGAGAATAAGGCAAATAAAAGGACAGAAGGAAAGGAAATGCCCTCAACCCTCGGAGAAGGCGGATTGAGGGACTTGGAAGGAAGGAGAGCCATGAAAGGCAGATAGGAAAGTGAAAGAGGAGAGGGTCCGCCCCAAAGGTAAGGGACAAAAGGGGAAAACGGACCCAGCTCAGGAATCCCTCGGGGTCGCCAACTCCCGAACTCACCAGCCGTGAGCCCCTGAGGGTGTAGCATTATCTAGGGTGCACCTGAATTGGTGGGGCTACATACAACCTGCCTCCTTAAGGGCCTAGAGCACAAGGCAGGAGGTAAAAGGAAGAGAAAAAGAAGGCTGACCCCTCGCAGAAGGAGGGTATCAGAAAAGATGAGACAAGGGCCAATTAAGGTGGGAAAGGAAGAGACTCCCTAGGCCTCGGATACCCTAATACCGTCGGGGTCAGAAGAGAACAAGAGTTAACCAAGTGAGGTCGACAGGAAAGAAGACAGAGAGGAGCCCGGCACAAGTAAGTGGAAGCAATGCCGGAATCAGCTGGGGCCCCGTGGTCGCCAACCCACGCCCACAAGATGTGAGCCCCTGGGGGGGGGGGTCCCGAAATGCGTCGGAGTTTATGATGATGATAATTGTTGTTTTAAGGGGCCTAACATCTAGGTTATCGGCCCCTGATGGTTTGGGTGATCGTGAAGATGAAAATGAAAAGCGAACTTAAAACTAAAACTAACTACTAACCTACACACTAGAAGAAGAAATGGAAAACTAAAGGAGAAATAATGGACAGGAGGAAAAGAAATGCCCTCAACCCTCGAAGAAGGCGGATTGAGGGACTTGGAAGGAAGGAGAGCCATGAAAGGCAGATAGGAAAGTGAAAGAGGAGAGGGTCCACCCCAAAGGTAAGGGACAAAAAGGGAAAACAGACCCAGCTCAGGAATCCCTCGGGGTCGCCAACTCCCGAACTCACCAGCCGTGAGTCCCTGAGGGTGTAGCATTATCTAGGGTGCACCAAAAGTTGTGGGGCTACATACACCCGGCCTCCTTGAGGGCCTTAAGCAGAAGGCAGGAGATGACATGAAAAGAAAAAGAAGGCTGACCCCTCGCAGAAGGAGGGAATCAGAAAAGATGAGACAAGGGCCAATTAAGGCGTAAAAGGAAGTGACTCCCTAGGCCTCGGATACCCTAATACCGTCGGGGTCGGAAGAGAACAAGAGTTGACCAAGGGAGGTCGACAGGAAAGAAGATGATGATGATGATGATAATTGTTGTTTTAAGGGGCCTAACATCTAGGCTATCGGCCCCTGATGGTGTGGGTGATCGTGAAGATGAAAATGAAATGTAAACATAAAACTAAAACTAACTAATAAGGAAAAGAGGAGAGGATTGGTGAGGAGGGGGGAGGGGAGGAAGGAGAGGGTCCGCCCCAAAGGGAAGGGACAAAAGGGGAAAACGGACCCAGCTCAGGAATCCCTCGGGGTCGCCAACTCCCGAACTCACCAGCCGTGAGCCCCTGAGGGTGTAGCATTATCTAGGGTGCACCAGAAGTGGTGGGGCTACATACACCCTGCCTCCTTAAGGGCCTTGAGCACAAGGCAGGAGGTAAAAGGAAAAGAAAAAGAAGGCTGACCCCTCACAGAAGGAGGGTGTCAGGAAAGATGAGACAAGGGCCAATTAAGGCGGGAAAGGAAGAGACTCCCTAGGCCTCGGATACCCTAATACCGTCGGGGTCGGAAGAGAACAAGAGTTGACCAAGTGAGGTCGACAGGAAAGAAGACAGAGAGGAGCCCGGCACAAGTAAGTGGAAGCAATGCCGGACTCAGCTGGGGTCCCGTGGTCGCCAACCCACGTCCCACTAGATGTGAGCCCCTGAGGGGGTCGGAGTTTAGTCCACACTTGAGAGGAGGGGGTATGTGCCATAATAGAAGACACATACCGTTCCCAAGATTGTTTCTTACTCTGGCGAATACGAATCCGTGCCTTGGCACGAAATTTCTTAAACGCCACCAAATTGGCCATGGTTGGACGCCGACGGTCTCTTATTGCCGCTGCATTATCCTCTGTCCACCAAGGGACGAGTTTGCGACGAGGAGTCCCAGAAAAGGATGGAATGGACTCTTCGGCGGCAGCAAGAAGCACATCGGTGATGTGCAGTACCTCTTCATCGACGCTCCGGCAACCAAGATCAACGAACACAGCTCGTTCTTGAAACGAGGGCCAATTTGCCCGCTTAAGAACCCAACGACTGGGGAACTCCACGGGCGTCTGGGTCAGAAGTGTAAGAACGATCGGGAAATGGTCACTGTCACAGAGGTCGTCGTGTACATACCAACCAAATAGGGGGACCAGCGCACGGCTACACACACTCAAGTCAATGTGTGAGTACGTGCCGTGCGCTAAGCTAAAATGTGTAGCTTCCCCTGTATTTAATAGAGATAAATCCAACCCTTGAATTAAGCCCTCCACGTCCCTTACTCTGGGGCAGGAAGATGGTGATCCCCATTGGGGTGATGAGAGTTGAAATCACCCACGAGTAGGAAAGGAAAGGAAGGAAGGAAGCTTGTAGTTTAACGTGACCGTTAATCTAGAGATCATGAGCCACGGGACCTCCTTTTTACGTGGAATCCGAACCACAGGACATGGCATTTCACTTCGAAAATCTCACATGCATTGACCGGGAATCGAACCCGGACCGCCTTGGTGAGAGGCATACAGCTAGACCGCTGAGC
Source organism: Meconema thalassinum (assembly GCA_946902985.2). Classification (NCBI taxonomy): domain Eukaryota; kingdom Metazoa; phylum Arthropoda; class Insecta; order Orthoptera; family Tettigoniidae; genus Meconema; species Meconema thalassinum. The sequence continues at coordinate 508,795,493 of OX336392.1, read as the reverse complement.
CACCACGCCCCTAGTAGGAAAGGGACCGGAAGTTGATCAACAAGGTGAAAGACGTCATTAATATCAAGCGGCTGGTTCGGTGGAAGGTACACGTTACAAACAGTTGTCATAGCAGGCAAGGACACGCGAACTGCAATAGCCTCCAGAGGAGTGGCGAATGGAAACTCCTCACTATAGCAGTCAGAGCAAACGAAGGTACAAACGCCCCCGGAAGCCCGGCCGGCGTCTTGTCGCTCTTGAGAGTATAGTCGGAAACCTCTCAGAACAGTTTCGTGATCAGGTCTGAGGTCTGTTTCCTGTAGGCAGACTATACTCGATGCGTATTGGGCAATAAGCTGACGGAGTTCTGTCAAATGCCTGTCATAACTGTAACAATTCCACTGGAACAGTGCCATTGTGTGAACTTAGGGAATAAGTTGGAGCAGCAAGCTACTACTTATCCTCTGGAGGATCTACAGTCACTACGTCGACTATAATCTCCATGTCCTCAGGCGAGGTCATGGAGTGAATCGACTCGGTTGAAGATTTCATAGACGCAGTTCGGCGGCGGGGGGATCTCCGTGGGGAGAGCGCAGATCTGGGGACCGAAACGTCCCTAGGCGCAGAAGCATCCGCAGGTGTTGGCGCGGATGGCTTCCCCTTTTTGGGAGAAAGGGAATGCGTAGTGCGGGGTCCCTTCTTACCCTTACCCGCCTCTTTAAGATATATAGACGGGTCAGGAGCCGAATTCCTAACCCTGGTCGACGATGCCGCCTCCGCCGGCTTCGGCGCGGCTTTCACCGACCGTTTGGGTGGGGAGAAAGTCTTCGACTTCCTCCCGAGTGGGGAGTATGTCTTCAACTTCCTCCCCTGCTGTGCGGGCGGAGCAGCCTTCGCTCGCACAGCCTTCGTGCTGGCCGAAGGTGGAGTTGAAGTCACCTTCGGGCTTTCCGGTAAAATAATAGGTGCTTGTTTCGGAACAGGAAACTCAGTTGCAGGTTTCACAGCTGGTATAAAAGATGAGGTAGACGGAACCAAATTTGGTATTATGGCTCTATAATCAATCGTTGGAGAAGGCGAAATCGTGGTATGGTACTTCTTGCGGGCCTCCTGGTAGGTGAGACCATCCAGGGTTTTGATCTCCTGGATTTTCTTCTCACTCAGGAAGACAGGGCAGTTCCTGTCCCGAGGAGAATGAAATCCAGGGCAATTAGTGCACTGATAAGGTGTTGTGCACTCTTCCGCTTCGTGTGGTACCTTACCGCATGTTCCGCAGATTGCGGGGCTAGAGCATCGGGATAACATGTGCCCGAATGTCTGGCACTTATAACACCTCATGGGTGGAGGGATATAAGGCCGGACGTCACAACGGTATCTTGTAACCTTGACTTTCTCCGGGAGCACCGAAAGCTCAAAGGAAATAATGAAAGCACCAGTATCCACGATTTGACCGTTGACCTTGCGCGTAATGCGCCGGACATCAGTCACGTGACGGTGCTGCATATCCTCCTTGAGCTCCTCGTCAGTGTTCAGAATCAGGTCCCGGTGGAAAATAACTCATCGGACCAGATTCAGGGACATGTGCTTTTCCACTTTGACGGGAATGTCGCCAAAGTGGTCACATTGCAAAAGTCGTTCAACTTGCTCACCAGTCCTAGTCTTGAACAACAAGCTACCGTTCCTCATCTTTTGTATGTGATGATGCTAGTAGTACAGTTCGCTAGACTCCAAATATTGCATCATCATGACCAGAAATTGCGTAATCCTGATGACGTCATGGGTCCTTAGAGCGAGCACGTGGTCCAGGTGGGATCAGGTGAATGGCTAATGGTTAGGATGACCACCATGCCTTGTGTTCGCATGGAGAGGACAGCAGAGGTCAGTTGTGTATCATGCTTATTAATTATTGATTGATTATTGAATTATATTTTGGTAATTGTTCAAGGAAGTGGAGAGAGTCTTGGGTGTCATAACTTTGAATGAGAGTGTGCGACGAGGCGGTCGACATAGCCGGCTCGCTACCAGACATGTGGCAAGCATATGTTCCGTTTTTTATTGATCGAGCCGTGAGATGCATGGTAGTTAAAGTTTTTTGCTCGAGCTCGCTAAATAAGTGAACTGATGTTGTAAAGCTGAACTCTGTTTAAGTAGAGCATATATCGCCAGAGCGTGGGAGTGGACTTGTGTTACTCCTTGTCGCTATGTTATGTCTGTTTAATTTAAATGATGTTAACGTTTTTTGTGTTCTGGCTGGCTTCATGATCTCAATTTGGTTACAGTGTTTTATATGTCATGTTTATCTTCAAGTGTGTGAAATGAATCTTGATCTGTTTGTTTTTTTAGATTCCTAGACGTCATTATTCAAGTGTGTAATTTTTAATGCGAGAACGAGATTGGATGTCGGTTCCCAGAGATTCATGTGAAATGTTTTAAAGAGCTTTTTGTTCATAGTATATAACACTGAGTTTTATATCATGATGCACTAGTTCACCATGTCTTTCTGCAACACTTTGCTACAGAAGTTGGAGCAGCTGAAGGAGCTGAAACTATACGCAGAGCGAGCGGGGTCGATGGGATTTCATTTGATAATATCCACATCGAAAGGTGAACAAAATATCATCTTCCAAAGCTTAAACGCTTTGGAAAAACAACTTTTAGACCGTGAGATGATGGAAATTTTTCATCACCCGCAATACTGTGAGGAATTCTTTTTCAACGGGTTCACAACCAACATTTTGGATGTCGTCATACAGCGACTGAGAATATTCTCGTCAGAGGATGTGAGTCAGAGGATGGTGGATTTTTGGACTCCTCCCTCGTTCGATCCATCGTTAGCGGAGGAGGTTATGGCGGTGTTGGATCGCTCATTAGTGGAAGAAGAACATCATCGAGTGGAAGTACAAGAAGAAGAAGATGATGATGATGATGATGTTCAAATTTTAAATTAAATTCAATGGACGGTGGACAGTGGATTGAAATGTGCAGTGTATTTTTTTTAAAATATATTTATTTGATCATTTGTGGTTTACATTAATTATATAAATATGAAATAGTGAAAAATGATATGATCTTCGTTCTTAAAGTGGTAAGTAGTTCTTTTTCCAACAAGCTGCGGAGAATTGAAGATGCTGTGTTGTTTGCAGAGTTGAAATATGCTGGTCTTGTGCACGGGTAAGTACAATCATTCTTTTCTTTCTAGCGTGTGTTGGTTTTAGTGAGCTGAAAAATATATATAGAGACACATTAATAATAATAATAATAATAATAATAATAATAATATTTTTGCGAGGAATTAAAAATAAACTTACACTGTTGTAATTAGAAGATATTTCTGTTGGGGATCCATGAGTTGTGAGTTGAATCGAATCCAAGCCAAGATACGAAGGCTCGGGTTCCTTTTCTACGTAGTACTTTGTCGACTAAGTAAATATTAGGATATTTTGTTCGTTGTAACTCTGCTTCATAAAACGCTCCGAATATCTGCAAATTTTTATTATCTTTTAAAAGATATGTTCGTGGATTAGTATTTTGAACTTTATAAATTGTAAATAATTCCGTTGTCCAATTAGCCTCGTACCCCTTAGTGAAGTGTTTCTTGATTTTTGATATTCTTACAATGTCACCGATTTTATATTTTGGTTTTCTTAAAGTTTCATTATATTGTTTTGGCAATCTGGGTGGATTGTTTCTTTTTACATCAATAGGTTTCATGCCGATGCTGCGATGTATTTTGTGATTATACTTTACTAATAACTCAGGCAAAATATGTACCCATCGGTAAGAACCTCGTGTTGTGAATTCTTTCCACATCGATTCCTTAAGAGTTCGATTAAATCTTTCTACCACGCTCGCTTTAAAGGAGCTCCCAGTGGAATAATGCTTTAGATTTTGTTTCTGAGACCATGTTTTGAATTCACTGTTATAAAATTCCGTTCCTCGATCGGTGTGAAAATAATTCGGCAATCTTTTACTTTGAAAATAAACAAATTTTAAGCTTTTTACAATCTCACTTCCTTTTTTGGTTTTAAGAGGAATTGCCCATGCATATTTCGAGTAAACGTCAATAATGGTTAATAAATATTTAAATCCATTATTCCATTTTGCAAGTTTGGACATGTCCACAAGGTCAGCTTCATGGAGGTCATCGATTCCTTTGCTAATAACATGGCGTCTTTTAAACTTTTTTCTAAGCGGTGCGTGAAGTTCTTTTGCAATTTCTCGTCTGATTTCGTTCATAGTTATTTTCCAAACAATGTTTTATAACATACTGTGCATTGTTTTACAAACGTTGGAATTTTTATTCAATATATCCTGCATTTCTTAGTTCTTCTTCAATTGCAAAGATTTCGCTGTCGAGTCCTGTGTGACCTGCAGCTTTCGATGCAATTAATTTTTTAAGTCTTGATACCAATTTGTTTGGTTCATTCCAGTGAACGAATTCAATATTGTTTCCGCCTTCAAATTTCCAAATGGCTTGTGGCGCGATGTGTTTTTTTTTTACCATATCCAGTATGCATCGTAGTATTTGCTTCTTCTTCATTTTCATCTGCTGTTTTTATAATTCTATCTATGTCTTCAGTGAGAAGGGGTTCAATTATATGTCTATACTTATAAGATTGCGTTCCTCTTGGAGCTGCATTGCTTGTATAATTTCTTTTGTGCACGTTTGAAACATTTAATAATTTCAAATATGAACTTAAATCACTCCTATCTATTAGAGTGGGGTCTGGTACTTTCCTTTGAATCAATTCAAGTAGACCTTCTGTAATAGGAAATATTTCACCACCAACTTTTATCCACTTTTTATCAAAGAAAACTCGTTCGCGCCCCAAGTATTGTTTATCATTTCTTATCGTTATACCATATGTTCTATCCACGTTTTGTTTAATGAACGGATCAAAGTACCGGTTAAGTAGTGAAATTATTTTGATGCTATCTCCATCTTCTTCGTCTGAAGTAGCAGTGGATTCAGAATCATCATATTTTCCTTTTCTTTTTCGATTTTCTTTATTTTGAGTTGACGTATTAGCAATAGCTACAAGTTGATTTAATGAACTTGTTACTGGTTTAAAGTTAGTCTCTATATCTAATTCTTTTCGTCTAACATCATTTTGAAGTGAAAGATACTTGTCTTTAACATCTTTTTTTAAGCGAGAAAGTTTATCCTTTACTCGACTTTCAGCTTTAATCTTCGAGCTCTTCTCCATGACTAAACGGAAATTGTGGTTGTTTTACTTATTTATAGTATATTCAAAATCGATTTGAAGAGGAAGATCATCAGTTTTATGTTTTTTAGGGTCTCTAAGTCGAAACTGAATTTCATCTTGCTCTTCAACAACAATATCACTGCCATCCAGTTCAATCTCTTGACGTATATTTAAAATTGCATACACAATTGGAGATCTTGGTGAAACAAAAATTGGTTTTAATACGCCTTTGTAGGGAAGTTGGTACTGTATGTTATGATTATGAAGCGTGTATACTGGTGAATGGATTGATGGTGTGTTGGAGAATTTCAGAATAAATTTCGATAAGTTCTTTTTCTTTACTTCATCTTTTAATATACCATATTCTTCTTTGGATGCAGTAAAACTTTCGAGTGGTTCTTTGTTAACCAATTGCTCAATTTTTTCCAGTTCAGTTTTTAACTTGTTATATTCTTCTTTGGATTCAGCAGCATAACTTTCAAGATCTTCTTTTTTAACAATATTGAGATTGTTAGCAACACCCTCAATACGAGTTTGTAAATTGCTTAAAATTTCTTTTAGTTGATTAACTTCAGTTCGTGAAGCAGCATAGTGTTCTACAAACCGTTTATTTGTCACGTCTTGGTCGTTAACAGGAAACTCAACATTTGTTTGTTTTTGATGTTGTAGATTGTTTACAGTTTGTTTCAATTGATCAAATTCACGTCGGGAAGCGGCATATTGTTCAACAAACGTCTTATTTGCAACATCGTTATCGTATATGGGATTGTTTACGTGAGTAATTCGTTTACTCATCATATTTAAAGTTCCACCATCGTCTACGTTTAAAAAGTTTTGTTTATTAAATTTAGCGATTAAGTCTTCTAGATCTTTTCGAGAGGCAGCAAAGTTTTCTAAGTAATATTTGTTTATTGCATCTAACGAATCGATTGGTTGAGATATGTTTGTTATTCTTCTATTTAACATATCTACAGTTTCATCATCTCTGTTTATATTCAAAAGAGATTTTTTAATTTCATCGAGTTCATTTGTTACATGAGTTTTAAGAAAAGAATACGTTACCGCATCTTGATTTTGAATTGGATCTTTAACATTTCTTATTCTTTTGTTACCCAAGTCGAGAGTATCTTGATCATACGGAAAGTGATCTTCTGAAAATTCTCGCACTAAAACATGAATGAATTCTACTCGTTGTAACACTTCGGTTATTCGGGTCTCAAGATATTTTTTTTATATTCGATGTATGTTGCTGCATTGCAATAAGGTTTACTGCATCATTTGCAGATGATGGTAAAGCTAAGCCCGCGAGACGTTTGTTTTGAAAGTCAAGTTCTTTTTTCTCTATTTTACAAATTGAAAAAATTAAACCTTTAAGGTCGTTCAAGTTTCGTTGTATGTCTTCTTTAGACTCGATTTTATTTAGCTCATTTAATGACTTCACTACATAACCTTTGTTGCATGCATCTTCAACATGTATTGGCGTTCCAACATTTTTTAACCGTTTGCCGTTAATACTTAGATGTCCGTCGCTTGTTGTTGTTGTTAGTTGATTTCCATATTGCACTAGCTTATCATCAACATATGATGATGATAATTGTTGTTTTAAGGGGCCTAACATCGAGGTTATCGGCCCCTAATGATCGGGGTGATAGCGAAAATGATAATGAAATGGAAACCAGAACAAAATTATCGAAGACGGAAAATACGCACAAAAAGGAACTCACATGGAAACAACTCACAATATGGTCTTACAAAAGGGAATTTAGAACGAAAAGTTGCACAAAAAGAATAGATTGAAATAGACCCACAAAGCGTAGGCTAGATTCAAAATACGTTCAAAATGCAAAGTAGCGCCGAAATACTTACAAAATGCAACTGAAATTCAAAATACTTACAAAATGCAAATGAGATCGAAATTACGTACAAAATGCAATTGAGGTTCAAAATACTTACAAAATGCAATTTAAATTGAAAATACACGATGCAATTCAGATTGAAATATCCCAGTTCCAATCCAAATTATTCACAAAGTGCAATTGAAATTCAAAATCCTTACAAAATGCAATTGAAATAGAAAATGCTTACAAAATGTACGGTAGATTCAAACGATTCATGTGGATTGACAATACTTACAAAAAGCAATTTAGATTGAAAATACTTGACAAATGTAATTTAGATTCAAAATACCCACAAAATGCAATTGAGAATCAAAATATGTGCAAAATGCCCACCAAACAAAATGCAATTTAGATTCAAAATTCGTGCGAAATGCGGTTTTGGTTGAAAATACTTACAAAATGCAATTGAAATTCAAAATACTCACTAAAAGGCCCCGCAACCTGCATTGAAAGACTTACTAAAAAGCAATTTAGATTGTCAATCTTTACAAAATGCAATTGAGGTTGAAAACAATCGCGAAATGTAATTTAGATCGAAAAAACTTACAAAATGCAACATAGATCAAAAATGCCTTAAAAAATCGCTAAAAGGGAATTTAGATACACGGTGATTCGAGTAACAAAAACAGTGCGGGAATCTTAAAGAGAAAAGGAAATAGAAGGAAAAGAGGAGAGGAGAGGGGAGAGAGGAGAAGGTCCGCCCCAAAGGGAAGGGACAAAAAGGGGAAAACGGACCCAGCTCAGGAATCCCTCGGGGTCGCCAACGCCCGAACTCACCAGCCGTGAGCCCCTGAGGGTGTAGCATTATCGACGGGGCACCAGAAGTGGTGGGGCTACATACACCCTGCCTCCTTAAGGGCCTTGAGCACAAGGCAGGAGGTAAAAGGAAAAGAACAAGAATGCTGACCCCTCACAGAAGGAGGGTATCAGGAAAGATGAGACAAGGGCCAATTAAGGCGGGAAAGTGAAAGACTCCCTAGGCCTCGGATAACCTAATACCGTCGGGGTCGGAAGAGAACAAGAGTTGACCAAGGAAGGTCGACAGGAAAGAAGAAAGAGAGGAGCCCGGCACAAGTAAGTGGAAGCAATGCCGGACTCAGCTGGGGCCCCGTGGTCGCCAACCCACAACCCAATAGATGTGAGCCCCTGGGGGGATCAACATATGATTTAGTTGCAATATCATGTCGTGAAGTCGGTCGTCCGATAGACACATTATTGGTTTTGTTAAACGATGTCATAGTTAAGTTGTTAACCACGTAAAAGCTATAACACGAATGGGCATTTACCTCTTTTTGAAGTCATATTTATAACTGAAAATAAACATCAAATCCATTGCGATATCGACCATTTTGTAAATCGCTATCTTTATCGATAACCAAAAAACCAAACTTAGAGTTTTGCCAACAATACGAACAAATATCAAAGAACTGTTCATAGCTCATATCTGTATTTACATGATCGTTATATACGAGACGCAAGTTTGTTCCGTCTTGTTTAAAAAGAATTAAAAAATTAGCGTTATCTCTAATTAGATGTTTAGGTATACAAGAATATGTTTGACAAAGATAAAATACGTCAACGTTGTGATGACGACCTCTACTGAAATAATCTTTCATGTGTTGTTGTTTATTGCTGGCTACATCATCAAAAACAAATATAGAGTTTTTTCTAGCCATTTCTGGAGGCATTACTTCATCATTATCGGAAAAAAAATCACTTTTTATTTCTTTTATGGAGTCCAAAAACTTTTTTAATTCAACATATTTACTTTGAGCAAGTGATTTAGAATAAATATAAACGTTTTCAAAACGAACTCCATTTTTATGACACAATAAATTTAGCATTACGTTTGTTTTGCCACAGTTCGATGGACCGCAAATGATACATCGAATTGTGTTCGGTAATAAAACACCATGCTTTCTTTTTTCACTTTTACTCTGGTTTTCAGCATTGGTAAATGAAATTACTGGTAGAGTGTTTGACTGCTTAACAAACTTCAACATGTCTACGTTTACGTCTGAGAATGCACACTGCACAAAAAATCACATCACATCAACATATATTGCTTCCACACGTATCATAACTTGTATTATATGGAATAATAGTAGGATTTACAGGATTTAAATCAACGTTGCCGACGTAAAACCCTCTTAAATATGGACAATATGGCGCCCATTTTTCATGATCATTTAAAGGATTATCGTTTTCCCTCCAATTTTCAATTTCAATCTTACAGAATATACATTTCACCTTATCACCATGACCAGTATAATAAAATCCTGCTGATGCTAAACAAAATTCGTTTGGACAGGGAAGAGGCCAATTTTGAAAAGTTTTAAGTCTTTCATATTCGCATTTCGATTCTATGCTAGGAGAAATATTGTTTACGTAGGGGCAAGAAAAAGCCCATTTCTTATGCTCTTCAAACGGATCATCATCTTCTTCCCAATAACTAAGTTGCAGATTACAGAAAGCACACCTAACCATATCCTTATATCCAAAATAGAAAAATCCTGCCGCTGCTAACCATGCAGTGTTCGTAAAACGGTCTGAAGACCAGGTCTTAAATGTTTTTAGCCGATCTCTTTCAGATTTTAAATTCATTTCTTTTGACTCAATATCATTTGCATTAACTGTTTTTTGGAATACTTTACACAATTAAAATACTTCATGATGCTGGTTTACTTCACAAAGAAAAGATGTTCACCACACAAAGCTAAATGCGAACTGAGATGAATCAACAAAACACGTTGGCTAATATGCATGATTTGCATGTGTGTGTGTGTGTGTGTGTGTGTTGGGTTGGCCGAGCGGTCTAAGGCGTTAGACTTAAGATCTAATTTTCAGAAATTGAAAGCGAGGGTTCGAATCCCTCACCTGACAATATTATTATTATTTTATTTACATGTAGAGTGAGGAGGTAATTGATCATTAATAAGAACTTTAATATGAAATGGTACAAAAGACCTTTTCTTCTTCTTTATTCATTTAGAATTACAATTAATACAATTTTATTTCTCTTGAAGTAATCTCATTCTTTTTTTTAGTTGTCCAGATGAGTGTGGGTGTGTTGAGATGATCTTCTTCTTTTAGTTGTCCAGATGATTATTTTCTGTAGACAAAAAATATACACTGTGTTAAAAAGCAAACTAAAAACAAAATATGTATAGCTGTCAACGACAATAGCAGATTTAAATTAATCACCTTTTATAGATAGCGATTACAGTTGTCACATTTGCAGCGAAGATGAAACAGTTGAAATTTCCTCTTTAGATGATCTGGTAGATGTTCCCACTCTAGACGAATTCGGTGTGGTTCATATATAGTCAGTACGTTTATAGGAAAGTAGTTCCAATCAAACTTATTAAAACCTCGAAGTCCACTGTTTCGAAACTTGTTTATTATCGAACACACGATTTTCATGATGCCATCAGAAGAATTAAACCAATGTTGAACAGCATTGACATTGAATTTAGCACAACTATTGCTTCCCATTGCTAGAGATGGTAAATGTTTTGGACAATCTGTAGGTAAACGATGGCTATGCCTCAACATTAGGTCTGACATTCCATCAATCGTATTAAGATCGAATAATGAGTCTGGGGAAAGTGCTTTTAGTGCAAACAAAGAAAATTCCTGTGGCAAATTATATACAACTAAATAATCATATTTATTCTTAATAGAGTCAAAAAAAGAAGAAAGAGTTTTTTCACAATATGCTGCAACCCATGTGATCACGGGGCTGAATGAAGGTATATTGCCGTTATTTAACATACAGTAAGCAAGTTCCAAACTGCCGTTTGGTAGCTTGCGAATGTCTGCAACTATTGGTTGCTTCTTATTCCACGTGCCAGCATCAGTAGAAGGAGAGTTTGTTGTTGTCAATTCCATGATTGCAACTAAAGTGAGAATACTTGTTTACTTGCTTGCTTATAACTTAGCAAATATTGGTTTAGATAATTACTTCATTCGTTAATGGTCTGTAAGATATTTGACGATCATGAATAAGAACACAATAAAGAGTTGTATCTTCAGGTATATTCTCACTCGTCTCGATTTCAATTCGCACATCGACTGAAGATGTCTTCACTGCTTCCACTTGTTTGAGACAATTAATTATGATGATGATGATAATTGTTGTTTTAAGGGGCCTAACATCTAGGTTATCGGCCCCTGATGGTTTGGGTGATCGTGAAGATGAAAAGTGAACTTAAAACTAAAACTAACTACTAACCTACATACTAGAAGAAGAAATGGAAAACTAAAGTAGAATAACGCAAATAAAAGGACAGAAGGAAAAGAAATGCCCTCAACCCTCGGAGAAGGCGGATTGAGGGACTTGGAAGGAAGGAGAGCCATGAAAGGCATATAGGAAAGTGAAAGAGGAGAGGGTCCGCCCCAAAGGTAAGGGACAAAAGGGGAAAACGGACCCAGCTCAGGAATCCCTCGGGGTCGCCAACTCCCGAACTCACCAGCCGTGAGCCCCTGAGGGTGTAGCATTATCTAGGGTGCACCAGAAGTGGTGGGGCTACATACACTCTGCCTCCTTAAGGGCCAAGAGCACAAGGCAGGAGGTAAAAGGAAGAGAAAAAGAAGGCTGACCCCTCGCAGAAGGAGGGCATCAGAAAAGATGAGACAAGGGCCAATTAAGGCGGGAAAGGAAGAGGCTCCCTAGGCCTCGGATACCCTAATACCGTCGGGGCCAGAAGAGAACAAGAGTTGACCAAGTGAGGTCGACAGGAAAGAAGACAGAGAGGAGCCCGGCACAAGTAAGTGGAAGCAATGCCGGACTCAGCTGGGGCCCCCTGGTCGCCAACCCACGCCCACAAGATGTGAGCCCCTGGGGGAGACAATTACTTACAATAATCGGGCAATGAGACTTAAATTCATCTCGTGAAACCAGAGTCTCTGAACGAACATCATCGATCTGATAATATACATTACGAAATTTAACAAACATGTCATATAACTCGCTGTAGTCATTTATGGCAATTTCAGAAGTTGGCATTTCATAGGGATAAAAAATTGAATTTAAAAAAACTCTTATAGATTTAATGTTACAATGGTCGAAATAGGAAGAGCATGTGTTTAGTAAATTTCTTCTAGTTTGAAAACCTAATAAAAATTGACGCGGTTTTTGAGTTTCAGAAGTTGTCATTACAGTCCAACTATATTTAGTTGTTCTAGGAAGAGAAGGCAAGACATGAACATCCCATGATCGAAAACCAACCTGAATGGGAATATTTTTCTGCATTAGTTTTAATCTTTTAATTTGTTCTTCGTCCGATAATAATAAAACGGGAATTTTTAGATAAACTTTAAATAACTTGACCTTAGAAAGATCGTTTTCGGTTGTCGATTGCAACGCACGTGCATCACTTGACGATCGGAGAAGTATTACCTCATGCTTGCAGTTTAAAATCGGCTTTCTGTAATCCTCTGCTAATCCTAACAGGTTGCTTAAAGGAAGTATTATATGAAAACGTTTTGTGTTACTATCAACAATATTTGCTTCACTTGCTGGTGTTGTTAAAGAGGGAAAATAACCAGCATTTTGTAAAGCTGTATATTCGTTTCTTGAATATGATGCAAAGGTTTTTATAGAACTTGTTATACCTAGATGGCGTGTACGATCAATTTCTTTACCATTTAACGTGATGCGAATTTCGCTAAAAAGATTAGCCCCAAAATTTTGGTCAGGATGTGCTGTAGTAGAAGCAGCCGGATTTATGTTAGAAGTAATAATTTGACCTTCTAAGTGAAGAACACCTTCTGATAATAAAACTATGTTTTCTTCATTTTGATGATGATGATGATGATAATTGTTGTTTTAAGGGGCCTAACATCTAGGCTATCGGCCCCTGATGGTTTGGGTGACCGTGAAGATGAGAATGAAAAGCGAACTTAAAACTAAACCTAACTACTAACCTACACACTAGAAGAAGAAATGGTAAACTAAAGGAGAATAAGTCAAATAAAGGACAGGAGGAAAAGAAATGCCCTCAACCCACGATGAAGGCGGATTGAGGGACTTGGAAGGAAGGAGAGCCATGAAAGGCAGATAGGAAAGTGAAAGAGGAGAGGATCCGCCCCAAAGGTAAGGGACATAAGGGGAAAACGGACCCAGCTCGGGAATCCCTCGGGGTCGCCAACTCCCGAACTCACCAGCCGTGAGCCCCTGAGGGTGTAGCATTACCTGCGGTGCACCAGAAGTGGTGGGGCTACATACACCCTGCCTCCTTAAGGGCCTTGAGCACAAGGCAGGAGGTAAAAGGAAAAGAAAAAGAAGGCTGACCCCTCACAGAAGGAGGGAATCAGGAAAGATGAGACAAGGGCCAATTAAGGCGGGAAAGGAAGAGACTCCCTAGGCCTCGGATACCCTAATACCGTCGGGGTCAGAAGAGAACAAGAGTTGACCAAGTGAGGTCGACAGGAAAGAAGACAGAGAGGAGCCCGGCACAAGTAAGTGGAAGCAATGCCGGACTCAGCTGGGGCCCCGTGGTCGCCAACCCACGCCCACAAGATGTGAGCCCCTGGGGGATCTTCATTTTGAATCGGTATTCGAATTTCATCATTATTTTCGAATTTATTAGCTGAATAAGGTTGATAAACTCTTTCTTCTCGTCGCACAACTCTGTTGTCAACCTCTCTTTTATCTGTTATGTTAAACATGCTAAACATGTTAACAGCTTCAACTATAGATAGAAACTAAATAAGATTAACAATTGCATATATATTTATATTGAAATTAAAGTACGCGATAGCCTAAAGACTGTAAGAAATGTTTGTTGTTACTCGATAACTGTTTCTTAGATTTCAAGGTGTGATGTCGTTGTTTTTTTTTTTTTTTACAAATTTTAGCTGATTGATTTATATTATTTTTTCGAATCAGAGTCGACTTCTTTTTTTTTTCAAACTTTGAGTATTATATAGTATAGCCATATTTGTGATTGTTTTCTAGTAAGCTTACTCAAGTAGAATGAAAACATAACATTATTTCATTACTTTATATAGCAAGATATCGTGCTGGACGAATAATTAATTCTACAGTTAAATCTTCATCTTGCAAATCAATGAGCTGTTGAAGATGATCTTCAAGTTGCACAGATACATGTTGAATAACCTTGGTGTTCATAGGCAAAAAATTAATTGTTGTTGGTTGTACAACAATCGGGTAACCAGCAGGAACATGAGCTTTAAAATTATATAAAGAGTGTGTTGGTTTATGGTTCAAATAAGAACTCGTACCAAGCACAAGGTTGCAACATACTCGAATACTATTAACAGTGTTAATTTTAATCATATATTCAGAATGATGAGTTGTGTTTGCCTTGAACTTTCTATGAGAAAATCCCAACAAATCTGCAATAGAATTTGCAACACCAAAATCTATAGCAAACACTTTCGAATGTAGTTTACAATGATAAAAGACTTTATCATAATTAATATAAAATGATGGGAATTTGTCTTTGTCACCTAATAAAAATTCAACTAATAATTCATTAATCTTTTCACTTAATTGTTTTAACGTATAGCTAGCATTGGGTATTATTAAATTCGCTCTATCCGCTTCGTTCAACTTTATAGCCAAAACGTTATTATTCTCGCTAATTGTTACTTCATTATCGATTCTATTTCGATCAATTTCAATTTCTCTTTTATTCTCTTTAGGGTAAACTTTCTTTTCAATACCTAAAGGCCCTGCTACACTGTTGGCTACAGTGAAATCAATATTAAACGGAGAAGACAAAACGAGGCGGTTGTCTCTTTTTCCATCTATATCCTCTTCCAAATACATTTTTGTTTTTTCTAAATGTTTTGGTATAAGTTTCGACAATGAGTGATAACTAAGTAAATCATCAAAAGCTGAGGCTAGATCTTCAAATTCATAAATACCCGGTGGTACCACTAAATCAATTGATAAAAAATTAGTAAAATGAATGCGAAATTTATTATTTCTGTTGGTAACATTTCGAATAGAATTAGATGTATACAATCCTGCAAGTCCTATTTCAAAAAACTCTGCTCCTACAAGATGAATCGGGTTCTCCAATGTAACATCAATCTTCGAGCCTTTACCTTCAAGAGTTATCCGTCTTTCGAAAGCCATCTTTGAAATGTTTAAAGACGGTCTGTGTTTCCCTTATTTATACAATACAAGAAGACTAAACATAAATGTCCACAAATCGAAGAAGTAATCGATTGATATGAATGAAAATTATATTGTAGATAGCAATTTTTAAGATATGTTCAAATTTCTAATGGTGGTCTTAAATTACCAATACTATCAAAATAATGCACATATTTACCACGTTTACTGAAAGCTACCCAATGTGAACCGGATTTATCCATCGGTTCAAGGTTAACAATACAGTTTTCATTTTTTCGAGGATATCTTGGTAACGTATCTCGCATAAAGACTCCTCTAAAATTTGGAATCTTTAATTGATGTGCGTATTTAGCTAAATCGAAATTACTTAATGCTTTATTTGGTATTTGGTTAATTATCTTTTGTATGCAGGAGGATTTAAATAAATGCCTTGACCTCCTTTTCCTCGCATTGCTTCTATCATTCGATTGTGTCTTTTCATTTCTTTTAGTTCTTCTTGAGCAGCTTTCGCCTTGTTTATAGCAGACGCCACCCCTGCTGCTCCGCCTGCTAGACCCCCCCCCCCAAGCCCGACAAGGCTGCAAATATCGGAAGTAGGGGTAAAATACCACCTTGCTTTTTCGATGTTCTTCTTTTTTTTAATCTTTTCTTGTTTTTTTTTTATTATTTAAGTTTCGCTTACCTCCTCCAATCTTAGACTTAGCTTTCATGATGCCACCCACTGTTAGTGCAGCTGCTCTCTCTCCAAATGATGCGTCACGGGATTTTACACGAGACCAAGCTTTTGAAGCTAAAATTTCATCAGCCTCTCTTCTTTTGTTTGAATCTTTATGCTTTGCGTAAGCAATGTCGTGCTCTTTGCACGCTTTATCTAATATATTTATTCCTGGATCACCACGGCTCAATCGCTTTTCTAATTTTGTTCCTGGTCCACAATATTCATACCCCGGGATGTGTAATTCCACGGGTAAATTATCAATAGTCTTATTAAGTACACGACTAATTAATGATCCACTTCCTGTTCGTTTATATTGAGTGGTAGAGTTGCTCCTCTTACAACGCACCATTACTAAATGATATGTAATATAAAGTAATTATACATATATAATTATATTTCTGGAAAATGGGAATGGTGGGGGGAGGTTTTATTTTTAAAATAATACACACAAAATTTGGGTTATTATTTATTCTTTTTTCATAAGCAAAGGAACACACAAAAAGTTAGTATTATTAACAGCATAAAAGTGTGTGTGTGTGAAAGAAATAAAGTAAGTGAGATGAACTGCTTTAATCTCAATTTGTTTCTAATCATTTTTTCAGAGAAAAATGACCAAACGGTAAAGTATCAATTCCGTTTTCAGTTATGTGTCTTTTATCTTCGTTTGATGAAATTGCCAACTTATTTTGCCGAACAGTAAATAAAGAATGAGATTTTGAAATTATACAAACTTGAACTTTGTTGACTTTATCTCTGTTATAAAGACACTTCGATACTCATCAATATTCATACTTTTACTCACACTCTTCTTAATGCCTTTAGCCTTACACAAGCTATTCATTTCATCACACAATTTTATTGCATACATTTTGGGTCGTAACCCCACAAATTCTTCAACAATCCTTCCAGCATTTTCATCTTTCATTAAACCAATTTCACCTTTATTTTGTCTCACAATGCCAAAAGGATTGTTTGTTTCATAGTTTCCAGTATCAAACAAATTTGAATGCTGTTTCATGAACTCATAAATATCATCATAGAATATATACATAAAACTATCGGTGTCTGTGTATAACAACCTCACACTTGATTCAGGATTTGCTAAAATAACATTGTAATGAAAGTCATTCATTTTACATTTAGACAAATCTAATATAGATGCACCAACATATACTGGTTGATTGTGAAAAATCTTTAGTCTACTCATCTCGATGACCATACATTGTTCATCGAATATAATTCTATGTTTAAAATTAGCCTTAGCTATTAAAGACCTAGCACCACGAGCTCCATGCCATTTGGTGACCCATTTGATGTCCCTTAACTTCCTCACATTCATCAGTGAACGACCAAAAATTGCATTATTCATCAATTTATAAAAATTCTTTTCAAAATAATTTTTGGCATGTTTTCGTTTCTCTGTGTTCACATCAATATATGGTTTTAGCCATTGGCTCTGATTGAATTCAATTATTCTGTGAATACGATTTAATTTCATTCCTAGTTGAATACATTGCTTTAACAATCTATAATGCAAAACATAACGTTCTTTATTATCTAGGGTAGCCATTAGCTTTGTCAACTTTTCGGGACATAGAGGGTAATCTGAATGTTTGTCATGTAACTCTTGAGGATAAGTCAAATCTACTTCCAAAATATACCCAATTTCTGAAGTATCATCAATAGTTAAAACATCAAAGCCTTCAACATTTGCAACCCATTTAAAGCCGCCCGTTGGAAGATATTCCATCACCGCATATCCATATAAATTATTAACGTCAAAGTACATTATGTAGGAGTCTTGCTTTTTCTCATCATAAGTTTTCATATACTTATTATTAGCAATCGCATGTCGTGTTATACACTGAACATTTCCTCCTCGAATAGATCGTTCAAAAAAGTGTAACATATCAATATCTTGAAGCAATTCAAGTTGAACATTGGTTATCTTTTTCATAGCACACCAAGACATAGATGGAGCAGTGTAAAAATGAGCTGCATCAATGCCATAAGTTTCCATACCATTCGATCTAAAATTTTCAAAGACATCCGCCAAAAGAAGTGTGTCAACTTTTAAATACAAATCGGCGTATTCTCCTAATGTTTGACAGGAAAACGTTTCCCACACCGATTGAGCAAACTCATACTCTTCATTCGATATTGTTTGATCATTAAGACTGCTATAAAACTTGGATATTTCAGGTAATTTAGTTTCGTTAAGTACATCCATACTCGTGACGTATTCATAGGGAAACACACCTTTTCTCGCAGTAAGTCGAAACTGTGCATCATCATTAAAATAACGTCGTGTTATTTGCTTTGAATCTTCACTTAACGAAGATGAACATTGATCTAGTGAACAGGACAAGAAATTATATGTATCGAAAAATCTTAACTGAATGAATCCATTCTTAGCCCGTACATACTTTGTAAACCCTTTATAACGTTCCATATTCACCGCTAACAAACTTATATTACCAGGATTATGTAACACCTCTCCATCACGTTTCTCGCAAATTTCTTTAATTATAAAATGTCCATCATACGCCGTTAGATTATGAAATGCTATAGGCAAAACCTTTGTTACTTTGTAATTTAAATTACAACTATTGTGTGCGCTTCCTCTATATTTTCCAGTTAAGTGACAATGATCGCGTACTTTGAGTTCATTAACTGCAATCGGTTTCTCGCAAATGTGACACATTTTACTTGACAAAAATAATCTTTCTTCATTTTCGGTCATCTTTATCATTGGCTTAACCGTTAAGTAATATGTTTGAAGTTTATCCACAATACTATAAAGTTCCTTTACAAACAATTCAATGCAATTATTTCCCCTAAAGAGCTTGAAACTGCACAATTCACTATCGAAATTACAATGAAGGTATAAAGAAATGCTGTAAGGAATATGTTTATGTGTTAAAGTAGAGTTATGATTCTCACTATTTGGAAAACAGGAGGAAATTGGAGACAAGACGCATTCAGTGTCTGCATATATTATAAATGGAACTGTATCTTTAACTCGGAATTCTGTAAAATTAACAAATCTTTGTTCATCAGTCGGCATTATGCTTTTTGCAACAGGAAACTGTTTACAGTCTGCAAAGTGAACATTTAACTCATCCTCAAGAAAATAATATGACAAACAACGTCTACATATATAAATCCTTCTCTGAGTGCTAGTGAGGCTTGAACGCACAAGGCGAGCAAGATTTCTAATTAAACAAAAGTGATAACTTTCACTGTTTCTAATCTGCAACATCAATAAGTCTACACTCCTTTCATATACTTTATCTGATACATACAAAGGTACAATAGTAAAAGTTTTTTTTCCTTTTACTTCGTTTGTTCCCATACATACCCAATTGTTTTCATCATATTGTGCTCCAAACACATTTACAGAAATATTGTTTTGGTTTTCAAACTTGTTTAAATATTTCATTTCCATCGGAATTGGAATACCATCTAAATTTAAAACATCTCTGTAATTAGGATAGGAAGAAAGATGATTCACGTTTCGAGTTTTTGGATACAAACCAGCAACCACACTCCACGCAAAACAAGCTTCCTTTGTATCATACAAATTTAGCACTGCATTTTTATTGACTATTACGTCAGGCAATCGACTAGTATTGGACATTCCTACTTGAAATCCAACATATTTATTTATATTAATTCTCAAACTATGAATTTTTTCTTAAGCCCACCCGGAACCATTTGCTTCAAATTCGCTCATTTTTGTCAATGTACCTTCAATGATATTCTTATTATAAAATTCATTTAAATCAGTATACTCGAAAACTACCTCATTTTTGATAGCAAAATATTTCGTTTCTGGTCTGTCGCGAAGCACATATTGTGCACACAAAACTGAATTCACCTTTAAAGCTTGTACAGTTAACGCTTTCTTAACATACTTTGTAAACCAAATATTAGCATTCGCTAAAAATTCGCGAGGATCCAAAAACTCATTCTTAACATTTGATACTGCAAGTGTGTACACTCTAGAATTGAATGCCGTTTCAATTAACTCACAGCTCAAGAAAGATTCATCATTTATTTGAATTGTAATTTCTTCGAAATTCACAGCTTGTTGCAATATGTGCTCACTAATAACTCTCCAACATTCAATCAACTCATCACTGTTCTCAATCAACTCGGTTTGAGTGTTTTTCCCGATTTGGTATGATACTGAAATAGCACCGTTTAGTTCACTTCGAAAATTAGAAACACTTTCAAATGCATCGTCCAATTGGTTTCTTATATTTTCACTGTTATTATGTATTACAATATCGACCTTTCTACGTTTGCTAGGAGGCGAGGTCATTGTTGGTGTTGTCTAAGCAATTGTCCAATTTGCACTAAAGTTAATACACCACCAACAGTTGGTGTACCATCGCTGATGTCTAAGCATACGTCCAATTTGCACTATTGTTAATACACCACCAGCAGTTGCTGTAACATCGGTTTACCATAAACCTATAATCTTTTAAAGTATATTCAAGCCATTGTGATAAATTACTGCCTGTAATCTCCAATGAACAATGAACAGCCTCAAAAGGAAATTCATCCTGAAGTTTACCAAGCAAATTGTTTCTATACACATTCAATTTTGTTACATCGTAACAAGTCATGGAAAATTCGATTTTGAAAACTTCATCAAATGTATTGTATCCGAAGAAACAAATAAAATGTTCATCTTCACATAATTCTTTCAATAGATATCTTAGAACTGTTTCTGTCACCTCTCGCTGACTATCATCTGATTTGCTAACATTGGTAACGTAGACTGAAAATGTTGAAATTCCACTCGAAGATGTCCATTTGTTAAAACAAGCTTCTTTCTCATTACGACTCACCTCGTTATCATCTTCTTCCGGTTGTTGAAAGCATACACGATGATACTCTATTAGCGGGTGCGATCGATGTTCACTTCCACTCAGGAAATTAACAGTTTTCCACTTCATTATGCTGGTTGTTTTATTAGTTTTTTAGATAATCTGAAAAATTAAACAAATTAAGAAATAATTAGCAACTAAATATATCAATCGTTATATCAATCAATACATAAAATATATATAATCCAATACTCACCAAAACATGTTGATGTGAGCGGTTCTTCAACCCAAAATACACCGTCATCAGTTTGCCTTCGAGTACTGTTTCAAAATGACTTGATGTGAGCGGTTCTTCACCCCCAAATACACCAGCATCAGTGTGCCTCCCATTGAGTTTAGTTCATCGATCTCGGATGCGCTTAATTTTGAAAATACTGCTGGTAGAAATACACTTGTTACTTCATCTTCAATGTTAATGTCCACCACTATTTTTCTTCCAAACCTCGTCTGTACGGGGCGAATAATTTGGACCACATATGGTAAATCAATGACTAGTACTGCTAGTTTCTTATTAGAATACTCAGTACAAGATGATAAGTTATTGAACTTCGTTAGAGCTTCCATCACACAATTTGTTCCTCGTCGTTGACTTTCTTTATTTCTTTCACACACACACACACTCTTCGCGCAAAAGTAGAAGTTAAACTCTTCCATGCACTCGTCCATTTATATATCCTTCACCCCCACCCACACTCCAGAAACCATATGCTGCAAACTAGCTTCTAACGCAAACATTTCTATTTTTCCACTATTGCTTAAAGAAGTCAAAGATTACATTCTTAGCCAATGACGTTAAAGGTCAACTCTGTCTCACGCGAACACCGCAGACGAGATCAATCACACTGCTGCACATGGTCAAACTTGCACGGGTGTCAAATTATGGTTAGCATCCTAAGCAAAAACAATAACAGCTGCACACCACATGTGTGGATGGGAACCGCCTCTCCGCTCAGCCCACCCGACGCGGACAAAAAAAAACATAACAGCTGCACACCACATGTGTGGATTGTTGATAGTGGCACACATGCTCACACTCGCATGAGTGTCAGATGACGGTTAACATCCTAATAAACAACCCCCATGACGTCAACACCCATTAACTTTTTATCATCATTGCACAAACAAGCCAAAAGGTCAACCTCTTCCCACGCTAACACGTGCACTGCACATGCTCGCTCCTGGACCACGTGCTCGCTCTAAGGACCCATGACGTCATCCCATGACGACATCAGGATTACGCAATTTCTGGTCATGATGATGCAATATTTGGAGTCTAGCGAACTGTACTACTGATGATGATAATTGTTGTTTTAAGGGGCCTAACATCTAGGTTATCGGCCCCTGATGATTTGGGTGATCGTGAAGATGAAAATGAAAAGCGAACTTAAAACTAAAACTAACTACTAACCTACATACTAGAAGAAGAAATGGAAAAATAACGGAGAGTAAGGCAAATAAAAGGACAGAAGGAAAAGAAATGCCCTCAACCCTCGGAGAAGGCGGATTGAGGGACTTGGAAGGAAGGAAAGCCATGAAAGGCATATAGGAAAGTGAAAGAGGAGAGGGTCCGCCCCAAAGGTTAGGGACAAAAGGGGAAAACGGACCCAGCTCAGGAATCCCTCGGGGTCGCCAACTCCCGAACTCACCAGCCGTGAGCCCCTGAGGGTGTAGCATTATCTAGGGTGCACCAGAAGTGGTGGGGCTACATACACCCTGCCTCCTTAAGGGCCGAGAGCACACGGCAGGAGGTAAAAGGAAGAGAAAAAGAAGGCTGACCCCTCGCAGAAGGAGGGTATCAGAAAAGATGAGACAAGGGCCAATTAAGGCGGGAAAGGAAGAGACTCCCTAGGCCTCGGATACCCTAATACCGTCGGGGTCAGAAGAGAACAAGAGTTGACCAAGTGAGGTCGATAGGAAAGAAGACAGAGAGGAGCCCAGCACAAGTAAGTGGAAGCAATGCCGGACTCAGCTGGGGCCCCGTGGTCGCCAACCCACGCCCACAAGATGTGAGCCCCTGGGGGATCATCTTTTGTACTTTCTCAAGCTCACCATAGACACCTTCTATGTGGCGAGAAAACAAAATACTCTTTACCAGCTTGAAATCACCCCCATCTGTTCTGGTAGCTACCAGAAACTTGGGGGTGTTAGCACCCAGATTTTCACGCACAGATTGTTCCCAGGGGGTTGATCCCTGTAGGGAATCAAATGTTCAAGACTTGGGTGTAGGACCACCCTGTTTGGGTGTAGGACCACCCTGGTTGGGGATTTTTCTTTTGGAACCCATGGCCAGATCATCCTCCCCGAATGCCACCGACATCCGATCACGGGCCGTCACAGTAGGCGCTACCCAGCCAGGGCAAGGCCCGCCTAGCTTGGAAGGCATTGCCCGGGGGTCCGATGTTTTACAATGCCGTATCGGCATGTACCCCTTGGCATATACTGGATTTTACAGCTCAGACATTCGGCTGTGCGGGGACCTGCGTAGTCAGGCGGATACTACTGCACGGGTACATGGCACACCCACCTGTCGGCGCGGCCAAGACCGGAACAGGCTTTCGAGCGTAGTCGCAAGCGTAAGTGGCCCATCCCCTAACAGCACGCACATATAGAAATTTTGGTTGCCAGACCCTGAAAGCAGTACCGGAAAGAAGTGCGATATAACCTAATGAGATGATGAAGATGATGATGATGATGATAATTGTTGTTTTAAGGGGCCTAACATCTAGGTTATCGGCACCTGATGGTTTGGGTGATCGTGAAGATCAAAATGAAAAGCGAACTTAAAACTAACTACTAACCTACATACTAGAAGAAGAAATGGAAAATTAAAGGAGAATAAGGCAAATAAAAGGACAGAAGGAAAATAAATGCCCTCAACCCTCGGAGAAGGCGGATTGAGGTACTTGGAAGGAAGGAGAGCCATGAAAGGCATTTAGGAAAGTGAAAGAGGAGAGAGTCCACCCCAAAGGTAAGGGACAAAAGGGGAAAACGGATCCAGCTCAGGAATCCCTCGGGGTCGCCAACTCCCGAACTCACCAGCCGTGAGCCCTTGAGGCCGTAGCATTATCTACGGTGCACCAGAAGTGGTGGTGCTACATACACCCTGCCTCCCTAAGGGCAGTGAGCACAAGGCAGGAGGCAAAAGGAAAAGAAAAAGAAGGCTGACCCCTCACAGAAGGAGGGTATCAGGAAAGATGAGACAAGGGCCAATTAAGGCGGGAAAGTGAAAGACTCCCTAGGCCTCGGATACCCTAATACCGTCGGGGTCGGAAGAGAACAAGAGTTGACCAAGTGAGGTCGACAGGAAAGAAGACTGAGAGGAGCCCGGCACAAGTAAGTGGAAGCAATGCCGGACTCAGCTGGGGCCCCGTGGTCGCCAACCCACATCCCACAAGATGTGAGGCCCTGGGGGTACCTAATGAGAGTTATACCGCTTGGGTGTATGTCTTTTAGAGCTGACTGTCAAACCCTCGAAAGGGGACCGTTCCATGAAACCATTTTAGTCGCCTTTTACGACTGACCGGGATTACCGTGGATGTATTCGCTTCCTCCCACCCGCTGGGGGTACAATTCACAAAACAACGCGGAGTCCTTAAAGTATAGCCAAGGTCGCCCCTTACGACAGGCAGGGGATACCGTGGGTGTATTCTAAACCCCCCCACCCACAGGGGGTCCTAGAGATAAGCTCGAAGTCAGGAGAACGACTCCTAGCACGTCTCTCAAGCATATTCCAGACATGCTCTAACGGGTTTAGGTCGGGACTATAAGCAGGCCACACCATGCACTCAATTCCGACTTCATCCAGGTACTCACGTACACAGACAGCAACGTGTGGGCGAGCGTTGTCATGCTTCGGGATAAAGTTCTTACCAATGACAGGTGAAAAAGGGCACGACGTGATGTACTAAAATCTACTTGATGTACGGGTGGGCTGTCAGGCTCCCATTGTCAACGAACACAAGCTCCGTTCGCGTATCCGTGGTACTCCCGGCCCAGACCATCACAGAGCCTCCATTGAACGGTGTCCTTGTAGAGAAGGTACAGGGTGAATACGTTCCCCGGGCCTCCTCCATACTTTCTCCCTCCCATCCGGTGCGCTCATACAGAATCGGGATTAATCCGTAAACAGCACTGAGCTCCTCTGCTCCACAGTCCAGTTTCGATGGACGTTGGCGAATTGCATACGAGCGGCACAGTGCTCACGTCTAAGGAGATGTCCTGTGGCGGGCCTCTTGGACTGTAAATTCACTTACTACACCCTCCTTCTTACTTTCCTCCCTCAGATGTTCGTGCCCCGTACTTTCTGCAAGCGATTTCTGGCCTCCACATCTGTTGTGTGTCGATCACGAAGAACTTGCATTGCGAGAAAGCGATCATCGCGCTCAGTAGTGCTTCTCCTACGACTAGAACCGGGCCTCCTTGAGTAGATATTGTCCTCTCTGTACCTTTTAACAGTACACGTTAGAACAAGACGTGCCTATAACGTTTGTCACATAGTGTATACTGTGCCCATCCTAAACTAATGCCACTGCCCTTGCTGCGTTTTCAGGAGAAAGAGCCATTATGATCTGATTTAGAAGCGAGAATAACTATTGTAGACTAGCCGTTATGTCCACAAAAATACGCGGCACGAGAATTCACAGCAATAAACCTTACGACAGCCGTCTGTGGTTAATCTTGTCCAAAGGCGGGAAACAGTAATATTGGTGCGGTAATTGTCACGATCAACAATGTTTATCAATTATTGCACTGAAGCTTCTCAAATGGGCTAATTAACTGATGATACATTGCCATATCGCTGCAATGTCACAACATTCAATTTGTACCAGGTTTGAAGCCGCCGAACATTGAGTTATGTCTAAAATTCGTAGTGTTTCGCTATTTATGCTGGTGAGTGTATTATTTTAAGTAACAAGTAAAACACTTGAAATGACACGCCTGTTAAATCTCGCATTTCTGTTTCGTCCCGAATTGAAGAATATTCTCGAAATCCTAGTACCTCATCACAAATATCCTCGGTTCCACAATTTTTGTCATGGAGCTTCACATTAGGCCTCAATTCAGGATACAACGGAATGCACGCCTGGGTAGACACTTCTCTGTCGTTTACTGCGCACGAAAATATAAATCTTCCACTAAGCATGCCACTTTTTTCTGTCTGCACAGCGACTTACACACACACTTTCCAACCCTTACGAACATTCAACTAATTTTCTTCGTTTCGTCACTCTATCAAACCTCTCGGAAGCTTGCGGAGTAGCTGTCTTCTTGTACACAGCGGGGAATAAAGTGGGTAGAAACGCTGGGTTTTTCGGGTGCCCCTATCTTCTATTACCAACGAAATGTTTGCTGCAAATGAGTTTCGGGATGGTACCCAAGGTGTTCCATCAGGGCTGAAAAGCAAACATTTTATTAGAAAGTGTAAAACCTAAAACTTAATTAGGCTACTACATGGAATATTTATTTTAATATTTATTTATCTAAAAAAGCAGCCCAGCTGGGGATTAGCCTTATTTCCACAAGTGTGCTTAGTCTAATAATAGCTAACTTTTTTTACAATGTTTCATATAAAAATATAATATTATTTAAATACTGACACGAAGACAGTAAATTTTTCATCAGTCCTCATGATTCTTTATGAAACAGAATTTAGCTAACTAATAAGAATTATTATGAGTACTAATAGTAGACTATTAGGTAATATTATCAGTCAATTTTATGAAACAGGCCCTCTCAGATGGCAAGAATTTAAAATATCGGTGATGAACTTACTTCTTGCGATTCACCGCTCGTATCCAGAACTTTATTCGTTCCTCTTCATGTTTGCGCACTGGAAATTTGTAAAATGTTACATCGGATGTGGTATTTCCATACTTGTTGAAAAACCCAACAACACAACAGTTATTATTCCCTGTTCTCTTTCTCTGATTCTGCATGTTTATACAATATTTCACCTGTGTTTATGCACTGCTATATGCCGCACTCTCGCCTCGCCTCACTAGTTACCGCTGCGCTCCGCTAGAGTGCCGCCACGGTGCCTATAGGGGAGGATGCTGTGCCTGGGGACATATGTACCTAGGGACACTATGGATATTAAATATAAATTTGTAGAGAAATTAAGGGAAATTGGGTTGATCACGCTAACTTTAATAACGCCTGACTAGTTAAAGAGTTTTGGCGGGTAATGGTTGACGCATTGGGCGGTCAGTGTACGGACATTGTTTTTAGCGTTTTAAGGTTGGAGATTTTACCACAGGTATTTTTTTTTATGCAGCTAGATTAATTTCACTTACATATGTTATTGGTGTGTTGAAATTGGTAGTTTATTTTTCATTTATGATGATTTTTCTGGATGTCCAACTCTAACCTATAACAAGTGCTGTCACAAAGAATAAATGATGATGATGATGTACCAGGGGACAGTGTACCTAGGGACATGGCCCTAGCTACATCATTGTAAACAGTATTTTCTGTCTTTTCAGATCCGAAGTAAGTTAGGTGTAAAGCGTCCAGGCCCTGACAGGGAAGCTGTTGAGAATGTTGTCGAAGAAAAGTTATCTATAGGTGCTGCAGCAACAAAACACAATGTTGCCAAATCAGCTTTAGCACGTCATATTATTAATTTCAAGTGTTCTGGTCAGATGGACTTTATTTATAAGCCTAAGTATGATACCAATAAGATATGAGGACGAATGCGAGCTAGTTGATTATTTAAAGCAAAGTGCTCGCCTGCACTATGGTCTAACAACAGGCATGAGACAATTAAAATACAAGTATGCCAAGCAAAACAAGAAAAATTATCCGTCTGAGTGGGATGAGAAATGTGAAGCCGGAGAAGGCTGGCTTCGTTGTTTCAGAGAGAGGCATTCTCATGAAATTCCACTACGCAAGCCTGAACACACAAGTTAAGCAAGATCTATATCATTTTCAAGGGAAAATGTTAATAAGTTTTTCTCTGTTTATACAGAGGTGTTGGGGAGACATAATTTTCCACCATCCAGAATTTTTAACGTTGATGAGGCAGGACTTTCTACCGTCCACACATCACCACAAATTATTGCTCCGAAGGGGGAAAAGCAACTTGGAGGGATGACTTCTGGGGAGAGAGGTCCTAACGTTAAAATGATAGCATGTGGATGTGCAATGGGCAACACAGTTCCACCATTATTTGTATTTCCCCGCATAAATTTTGTGGAGTCAACAATGCTAAAGGGAGCACCACCAGATTCCATTGGAGCTGCTCACCAATCAGGGTGGTCAAATGAGCAGATATTCCTGAAGTACATGAACCATTACATCGATCATGTTAAGCCTTCAGTCAATGACCCAGTGATTCTTCTGCTTGACAATTGTGCCAACCGGTACAGATCTCCACGCCTAAATCCCCTAGTCTGGCATCGATCCCTAGCCTGAGAGAGAGATGTGAGCCTACCTTGGCATCGAACCTTGGTCCCTGAACTTAAAGACTCTGGGAAATAATAATTTGGGTCAGCGAGTGAACTATGCAATTGTCTAACTAATTCACGCTCGCTAAATGCGAGCGCATCCTAGAAGACCACCCTATCAATTTCTACTCCACGTCCAGTCAAGCCGGTCCCCTTGAAGATGTTGACTCTTGAAGATGTTGACCTCTGAAGATGTTCGTCTGTGAGTATATTTATCCAATGCCCTCCCAACATCCAATTAAAATTCCAATCGGCGGGTGGCCAGAACTGGAGGGTATCCAGATGTGACTTAAAGCGTCTCGCTTGGGTTACCGCCCATTTCCGTGCACTGACATTTCGCCTTTTCCGAAATAAGCCAATCGGCTCGCATAATCGGTGTTTGGCGTCATTTTCAACAAAGACTACCCTTGTTCAAACAGCGCAGGAACCTTCCGCGTTTTAGTTTGAACTCTGCCTAGCAACTGCGAGCTCGGAGGTACCAACATCGCGGCAAGAAGAGTGACGAAAAGGACACGTAAATTTAAGATCTTCAGCTGTGTTTCGTGTGGCGAGCCTGGAGCAATTTTCCAGTCTTGGTGAAAGGCATGATGTCTTGGCATGTGACGCTTGGTATTCTAAATACCGACTACCAGGCTTGCAGACGTGTGTAACAAGTGCGTCGGCGGCCGGGTGCGAAGATGTCAACGCTTCCACCCGGCCAGTTAACCAACCAACCTACAAATGTTTGAAGTAACCGTGTGCGATAATAAGAACTACCGTACTGAGAAGTAACATTTAATATTATTATTTTTGGTGGTTAGGGAATACATCTGTTGGCTACGCGCGTGATATTCTTTTGCGCACAAGGGCTTCTATTCCAGTTTTGTCATGTTCTGTTTCGTGGCGTGTGCAATCACTCAAGCGTACGTCTTGCCGGTTTGCGCGGGTCCGGTGTCGAATTTATTCGTGTAATTATCCGGGGGACCAGTCTTGTAAGATTTGTGTTTATGCAAAGCACTGTGTGGGGGATTAGGGAAGTATTTTTTGGCTTTTATTCGTGTCTAATCCGGACAGCTTGACCGCTTTTAATGTAGTGTATTTTTGAGGGCAGTTTGGCCTAGTTCGATTTTGCTTTGCGTTATTCCTTTGTTTGTGGTAATTCATGTTTGTTTTATGGCAACATGGCGCCCTTGTGTTTACACTTAAGATGGTATCACGTGCGCGGCTGCGTGAGTCACCTTAGTTGTGTTAAGTTATGTTTATTTATGTTTTATTATTGTTTCATGTTCGGGTTCTCCTCCCACAAAATTTCAAATGGTTCTTTCACGTAAGTGATTGGTGTGGGGGTTATTGCCTAGCGGCGGCGTCCTGCCCCAGAGTAATCAGTCAGTACTTTGGCTCAGTCATATTAAGACGTAATTTGTCATTCGGCCGGTTCAATGCTTGGGCCCACCGGTTGTTTCTTTAGTTTGTTCATTTAATCATTTTGTATCATTGTGGGGTTATGTTTCAGACTTAGTGATATTCCGCTTCTTGTTATTTTGCTTCAATTTCGTGTTGCCATTATTTTACCCTCGTTTGGCGATGTCACCCCTTTGTTCGGAAGGGAGCGTTAATATGAATTTCCATTAAAGGATTCATCCAGCTCTAATTATACCATTCGTAGTTCTGTGTTAGTTTGGGAGGTCACCTTACCTCATTCGGTTGGATATTTGTTTTACGCGGTGTTCTAGTAAAGGGGCCGTCCCTACTTGGATTTTTTAATTATTATTCATGTAACTCTGTATTTTCTCCTGTGACCATTTCACCCGAGGTGAATGGTGTAACTATTGTGTGTAGCCTACAAGTTTGTGTTTGAAGTTGAGTTTAATAGGTGGATTAACTTCCAGTAGTGCCCTTTATCTCCGTACAAAATTTCATGGTGATACCGGTAATAGCTTCAGAGATATAGAATGCAAGTAAAATATTCTGCACAGCCGCCATCTTAAGGTTATGAAAACAATTAGAACGAAGTTAGATGTCGGTGCATTAGAATTTGTATAAACATATACTGTACCAAGTTTCAATGCGATTGGTTGGTTAAATCGCGAGATGATGATAATTGTTGTTTAAAGGGGCCTAACATCGAGGTTATCGGCCCCTAATGATCTGGGTGGTAGCGAAAATGAGAATGAAATGGAAACCACAACGAAACTTATTTGAGACGGGAAATACGTACAAAAAGGAACTCAGATGGAAACAACTCACAAAATATACTGACTAAAGGGAATTTAGACCGAAAAGATTCACAAAAAGAATAGATTGAAAAAGACCCACAAAATGTAGGTTAGGTTCAAAATACGTACAAAATACAATGTCGCGACGAAATACTTACAAAATGCAAATGAGATCGTAAAGACGTACAAAATGCAATTGAGGTTCAAAATATATACAAAATGCAATTGAAATTGAAAATACACAATGCAATGTAGATTGAAAAAGGCCGGTTCAGATTCAAAATACTCACAAAGTGCAACGGAACTTCAAAATACTTACAAAATGCAAATGAAATTGAAAATGCTTACAAAATGTACGGTAGATTCAAACGACTCATGTGGATTGACAATACTTACAAAATGCAATTTAGATTGAAAATACTTGACAAAATGTAATTTAGATTCAAAATACCCACAAAATGCAATTGAGAATCAAAATATGTGCAAAATGCCCACCAAACAAAATGCAATTTAGATTCAAAATTCGTGCGAAATGCGATTTTGGTTGAAAATACTTACAAAATGCAATTGAAATTCTAAATTCTTACTAAAAGGCCCATCTACCTGCATTGAAAGACTTACTAAAAAGCAATTTAGATTATCAATCTCTACAAAATGCAATTGAGGTTGAAAACCATCGCGAGATGTAATTTAGATCGAAAAAACTTATAAAATGCAACGTAGATCAAAAACGCCATAAAAATCGCTAAAAGGGAATTTAGATACACGGTGAACCAACTAACAAAAACAGTGCGGGAATCTGAAAGAGAAAAGGAAATATAAGGAAAAGAGGAGAGGAGAGGGGAGCGAGGAGAGGGTCCGTCCCAAAGGTAAGGGACAAACGTGGAAAACGGACCCAGCTCAGGAATCCCTCGGGGTCGCCAACTCCCGAACTCACCGGCAGTGAGCCCCTGAGGGTGTAGCATTATCTAGAGTGCACCAGAAGTAGTGGGGCTACATACACCCTGCCTCCTTAAGGGCCTTGAGCACAAGGCAGGAGGTAAAAGGAAAATAAAAAGAAGGCTGACCCCTCACAGATGGAGGGTATCAGGAAAGATTAGACAAGGGCCAATTAAGGCGGGAAAGTGAAAGACTCCCTAGGCCTCGGATAACCTAATATCGTCGGGGTAGGAAGAGAACAAGAGTTGACCAAGGGAGGTCGACAGGAAAGAAGACGGAGAGGAGCCCGGCACAAGTAAGTGCAAGCAATGCCGGACTCAGCTGGGGTCCCAGCTGGGGTCCCGTGGTCGCCAACCCACGTCCCACTAGATGTGAGCCCCTGAGGGGTTTATTATAACACTTCTACTTTCTACGAAGCTCAGATAATTCCATGTTGTAATTCTGTATCATCGAAACATTCTTCAGAATATTATTTCTACTTTTGGTAAGGTATTAACATCGCAGATGCGCGAACCGGAACCAATCAGTCGCTGCGCGACTAGTGTATTTGTAAGCCCTAGCAGCGCAGGACTGAGCTCTTCTCACATGTGTATGGTTGTCCATCCAAATTGGAAGTGTATTTGATGTCCGTCTTAAAGACGAGGAAATAGTCCGCCTGGAAGGCGATGATGATGATGATGATAATTGTTGTTTTAAGGGGCCTAACATCGAGGTTATCGGCCCCTGATGGTTTGGGTGTTCGTGAAGATGAAAATGAAAAGCGAACTTAAAACTTAAACTAACCACTAACCCACATACTAGAAGAAGAAATGGAAAACTAAAGGAGAATAAGGCAAATAAAGGACAGGAGGAAAAGAAATGCCCTCAACCCTCGAAGAAGGCGGATTGAGGGACTTGGAAGGAAGGAGAGCCATGAAAAGCAGATAGGAAAGTGAAAGAGGAGAGGGTCCGCCCCCAAAGGTAAGGGACTAAAGGGGAAAACGGACCCAGCTCAGGAATCCCTCGGGGTCGCCAACTCCCGAACTCACCAGCCGTGAGCCCCCTGAGGGTGTAGCATTATCTAGGGTGCACCAAAAGTGGTGGGGCTACATACACCCGGCCTCCTCGAGGGCCTTAAGCTGAAGGCAGGAGATAACATGAAAAGAAAAAGAAGGCTGACCCCTCGCAGAAGGAGGGAATCAGAAAAGATGAGACAAGGGCCAATTAAGGCGGGAAAGGAAGAGACTCCCTAGGCCTCGGATACCCTAATACCGTCGGGGTCGGAAGAGAACAAGAGTTGACCAAGTGAGGTCGACAGGAAAGAAGACAGAGAGGAGCCCGGCACAAGTAAGTGGAAGCAATGCCGGACTCAGCGGGGCCCCGTGGTCGCCAACCCACAACCCACTAGATGTGAGCCCCTGGGGGGGATTCTATAATCAACCGTGTGAATTATTTGAACACTCACTGTTACGAATATTGCTATAATCGCAAGAGCGATTAATTTCTGTAACGTACAACTTCGATGCCACGTGATTTGTGGACCATTAGAATCTGTGATTGTGAAGCAGATAAAGTGCATGGCCAATTTTTCAATCATCTGCGCCGTGTAGACTCCGTTAGATTGCTACCATATTAAAGCTAGCTTCAGTGAAACTGTGCTACGCCCATTTTCTGAAATTTCCAGTGGTTATTTTCTATTCAAACATGTCACACTTTTATAACCACGTGTACGACGATTTCCATTACACATCACCTGTGGAGATGAGCAGATAAATCTCATGATGTGAGGGAGAGTTCCGGAGAAACTTCAGCAAATGACGGAAGAACTATGACTACAGCACCAGCTGAGCCAAGGAACATGACGACCGACACAATGGAGACACAACGCCGAGGACGAGTTAAGGCCATGGTAAAGGATAGAGCCTATGTGGTGGCCCAGATTGGACAACCCTTGTCCAGAGACCAAAGCCTAATTATATCCCTCAAGTCGTTGGAACGACTGAGATGTAGACATCCTTTCTTGTGAGTCCGATTAATCTATTCCTTGTGAGGTTCTTTTGTGGTGTAGTTTGTTGTAGTTAATAGTAGTTAATTGTAGAAGCAACCGAACTTCTTGACAAGCCAGAGGTAGGGTTTTGTAATGTTAGAACTAATCTTTGTAGTTCACTTTCAGTGATTAGTTAGTCACCTTTGTGATTGAATCCTTTCGATCACGGTGCATTCTGATGGACATCGCTAAGGGCCTTATTAGACGAGGCAGCCAGGTCGCAACTGATTGCACAACTCGTCATCGGGCATTGATTCTAATGGATGTTATTACACTAGGGCAGCCAATCGCACGACCAAAGATTGTTGGCCGGCTGGCTGCCGTGCCCGGCGACCACTGGCTGCTCAGACTGGCTGCCGGGCGTTGTAGCATATGGAGCTTATTACACTAGGCAGCCAGTGAGCCGCCACGACTACTGGGTTAGTGCGTATCTGTGCGTTCCACTGCATACTACTGTTGTCTTGACGGCAAGTGAACCGGCAATGGACAACGCTAAGTGTGTGTACGAGGAAGTGCAGAAAAGAAGAAACAAGAACAACTCTTGAAAGAGAGTCAGAAGCTAATAGACTCGAGAGTCAACACTGAAGATTTTATTTGTGAAGTAAAGAAACGTCCTCCTATTTGGAACAGTAGTATTGATAACTATAGCAATAAACATGTAAAATTAAATGCTTGGAACGAGGTTATGTGCACATTCATATCAGACTTCGAAGAACGGCCCTTATTTGAGAAGAATAACCTCAGTAAGTATGCCTTGTAAGTTACATTTTAAATGTTTACTTATTTCATTATGTATTACATGTTAACTTATTTGTTAAAATAGGGATTTCTAAAAACATTGATTAGGTCTACTATAATTGCGAAATAACAAATTAGTGAGTTGTTTTAATAGTTGGGATATTAGGCAAGCAGAGAAGAAAATAAAGTACAGGCTAAAAACTAAAGTTTATTCATGGGAAAGATTTTTATTTTTTCAGTGGTTGTGCACATCTAGTGTCTTTGTTTAGATTCTGTCCATTTGCCATGGTAGAGCTCCTGCTTCACTGACGAAGTAATCACAAAACTTATCTCTGAGCTGTTTTGCTTTATTCGTTGGTTGTTGATAGTACTCACTCCTGTCATATAAACCCTCAACTGACAAGATATCTTCACTTCTGAAAACGTCTCGTTCCCTTACAAAATTACGTAAAACACAGCAAACTCGTATTATGGACTCGCAAAGTGATCGGTCAACATTCAACGGGCGATGAAAAATTCTCCATTTATTAGCGAGTATTCCAAAAGAGCACTCTATATTCCTACGTGCCCTGCTGAGTCTGTAGTTGTATACTCTTTGTTTAACACTCAAACACTTGCCTGAATAAGGTCTAAGTATTTTAGTTGTCAAACCGAAAGCTTCATCATAGGAACCTCGAATCCCTGAAAAGAAAACTGAGCTTCAGGAATATTTAATGAGCCCCCGTCAAGTTTCTTTTTAAAGACACTGTCCTTAAATACGGTCGAATCAGATGCTTTACCATAAGCACCCACATCAACAAAAATACATTTGTAGTTCGCATCACACATAGCAAGTAGCAATATCGAATAATAGTTTTTGTAATTATAGTACAAAGGACCACTGTCTACTGGTTTGATTACACGAACGTGTTTCCCATCAATGGCTCCTATACAATGTGGGAAATTGGTTTTTTCATAAAACTCAGCAGCTGATTTAAGCCAAAATTCATTAGTGAATTCCGGAAAGTAAAGTGGCCTCACATTTTTCCAGATGGCATTGCAAACCTATCTTATAAGTACTGAGATTGCTGGTTGGCTAATTCTATATTGGTAGTGAAGATCTTGCATCGAAGTTCCTGTAGCCAAATTCCTTTAAAACAAACAATTAAAATACATTACATAAATAACTCGCTCGCGCTTCTTCTTAACACATTACCATTCTTTATTTCTATTTTCAGTGACACTCATTCAAAAGAAATGGAAATCCATCCGAACATGTTACACGAGAGAAATTCTGCGGTTGAAGGGTGTCAAAACTGGTTCAGCTGCCACCGTGAAGAAACAATACACGTATTTTGATCAGCTGCGTTTCCTTGAAACAACAGTGACCACTACAAGCATAGACGAAGTGGACATTATAGACCAAGAAGAAATCGAAGCTTCTACTTCCTTACAGGGAAGACCTATCATTAACACCACTAAAAATAAATCCAGAAAAAGAACCAACAATGATGATGAGTTAATTGAAGTTATAAAGAAATTGACAGAGAATGCAAGTACTAGTGATAATACAGATGAGGATAAGATGTTCCTGCTCTCCATGCTAACTGAAATTCACAAAGTACCTGCAGAAAGAAAATTAAAACTCCGGGCCGACATGATTTCTCTCGTCGCTGCAGCCCAAACACCTATATATCAAGGATGGCAGGAAGCTGGTTACACTGGACATCTCTACCACCTTACGCCAGGACAATCAATGCAACAACAGCCTATGCAATAGTACCATATGAAAAGGAAGGGAGGAAGCTTTTAGTTTTACGTGACCGTAAATCATGCGATCATGAGCCACAGGACCTCCTTTTTACGTGGAATCCGAACCACTGGACATGGCATTTCACTCCGAAAAAGTACCATATGCAACAACCTTCTGTGCCACAATATCCTATGGAAAAATATCCTGTGCTTCAACATCCTATCCAACAGCACCCTGTGCAACAACCTCATATGCAACAAAATTCTAATTCTGAACTAGTCATTCAAGATTCGCAAATGAGTGACTTTCAGGCCCGATCACAACAAAGCCAAGATAACAATATGCCCTTACAACCTCCTCTATCTGTAGAAACTTCAGTCGTGTCTAATGACGGATCTGATGAGACTCAAACGAGTGATGTTTTGCTGTTCGACTAATATGAATCATAACAGTGTAACTCCAGCTGATAACGAGATTTGTAATAACATCAGTTAAAAACAAGTTTTTTTTAATTTGCTCAATTCATTAGAAACTTATGTTATTATAATACCAATAGGCTAAATGGTTATGGTATCAATTTTTGTGGCTTACCTTTAAGTTACTACAAGTTTCTCTTCTGGTGTGATACATCTTCTCATTTGTTATATCAACCCGTATTAATCCTAATAGTTCAAAAAAAGTGGATTTTGACATTTGCAAGTAATTGAAAAACTTACTGTCGTCTGCACAAAGCTCATCAAAAAGAGTATAATACAACCCGTTAGATGATGATGATGATGATAATTGTTGTTTTAAGGGGCCTAACATCTAGGTTATCGGCCCCTGATGGTTTGGGTGATCATGAAGTAGAAAATGAAATGCAAACTTAAAACTAACTACTAACCTACATACTAGAAGAAGAAAAGGAAAAACTAAAGGAGAATAAGGCAAATAAAGGACAGGAGGAAAAGAAATGCCCTCAACCCTCGAAGAACGCGGATTGAGGGACTTTGAAGGAAGGAGAGCCATGAAAGGCAGATAGGAAAGTGAAAGAGGAGAGGGTCTGTCCCAAAGGTAAGGGACAAAAGGGGAAAACTGACCCAGCTCAGGAATCCCTCGGGGTCGCCAACTCCCAAACTCACCAGTCGTGAGCCCCTGAGGGTGTAGCATTATCTAGGGTGCACCAGAAGTGGTGGGGCTACATACACCCTGCCTCCTTAAGGGCCTTGAGCACAAGGCAGGAGGGAAAAGGAAAAGAAAAAGAAGGCTGACCCCTCGCAGAAGGAGGAAATCAGAAAAGATGAGACAAGGGCCAATTAAGGCGGGAAAGGAAGAGACTCCCTAGGCCTCGGATACCCTAATACCGTCGGGGTCGGAAGAGAACAAGAGTTGACCAAGGGCGGTCGACAGGAAAGAAGATGATGATGATGATAATTGTTGTTTTAAGGGGCCTAACATCTAGGTTATCGGCCCCTGATGGTTTGGGTGATCGTGAAGATGAAAATGAAAAGCGAACTTAAACACTAAAACTAACTACTAACCTACATACTAGAAGAAGAAATGGAAAAATAAAGGAGAATAAGGCAAATAAAGGACAGGAGGAAAAGAAATGCCCTCAACCCTCGAAGAAGGCGGATTGAGGGACTTGGAAGGAAGGAGAGCCATGAAAGGCAGATAGGAAAGTGAAAGAGGAGAGGGTCCGCCCCAAAGGTAAGGGACAAAAAGGGAAAACGGACCCAGCTCAGGAATCCCTCGGGGTCGCCAACTCCCGAACTCACCAGCCGTGAGCCCCTGAGAGTGTAGCATTATCTAGGGTGCACCAAACGTGGTGGGGCTACATACACCCGGCCTCCTTGAGGGCCTTAAGCAGAAGGCAGGAGATAGCATGAAATGAAAAAGAAGGCTGACCCCTCGCAGAAGGAGGGAATCAGAAAAGATGAGACAAGGGCCAATTAAGGCGGGAAAGGAAGTGACTCCCTAGGCCTCGGAGGGAAGAAGACATAGAGGAGCCCGGCACAAGTAAGTGGAAGCAATGCCAGACTCAGCTGGGGTCCCGTGGTCGCTAACCCACGTCCCACTAGATGTGAGCCCCTGGGGGCGCGAAGGCAGGAATAATATTGATTGTGGTCTTGTTAGTTATTGTACTGTATATTACTTAGATTGTAAGAGGGCATTGAATGTTGTTTTTGACGGCTTGTAAGATAAGAGAGATGTAAACGTTGGTATATAACTGAAATACAATGTTAATGATGGTTTTGGTCACTTGAGTAAATATATTTCAGCTAGAATGGAAATAATTATCCTGCTCAGGGTGTTTGCCATATAATAGAAGATTTTTAAAATTAATTTTCTAGGTTTTAGTAAATACTATTTTTAAATTATTGAATTATATTCGAGTATACTAACTTTAACATTCCAAAATCACTTTTATATTTTTTGTGCAGTTTTCGGCAAAGATCTTATAGGTCACTGACCTTATGTTACGTGGGAGTTACGTTTAAAAAACATTATAGAGCGTGATGGGTGTTTTTTATTATATAATATATCCTGTTAAATAAACCTCATTATTGAGTGATAAACACAGTATCATCATAATTTGGATGTGGGAGATTACAACCCCATTGCTCATTTAAGAAAACATACTGTCGGGTGTGGGCAGTGGGATAATAATTTCCCACCCCATATTTCATAAAATAGAATCCACACCTATAAAATTGTTGCATATTCCCACTCATCTATCACACCCAATTACAAATGTGAAATATATATATATATATATTATACCCCCAGTCTTTTGCCCTATAAAGGACTTCGCTGAACACGGGACGACTGTGATTGCTGCAGCCTGCATTAAAACGTTAGTTAAGTTGCGTCGTGCCCTTCGTGACAAACGCCACAAGACGGTGTCAAACTTCTTCATGACAATGCCTGCTCCCATGATGCTGCTCCTGTTCGT
This sequence comes from Meconema thalassinum, assembly GCA_946902985.2. Lineage (NCBI taxonomy): Eukaryota > Metazoa > Arthropoda > Insecta > Orthoptera > Tettigoniidae > Meconema > Meconema thalassinum. The sequence continues at coordinate 508,756,673 of OX336392.1, read as the reverse complement.
GAGAAAATCGCCCAATTTGGGTGGGAAGTGAAAAAAATTATTGTGCGTTACTTTCCGATCTTCCCTCGCATAAATTAAAATATTGAAGTTAAAACTTGCCTACAAAATGCTCACACTTCTCAAATTGAGAAGAAAAACAGTAGACCTACTCATCCGTTAACAGCTTGTGTTGGTAAATTAAAAAATCTTTGCACCGACACTACTGATGGTGTTATTCAGTTCTCGAGAGAATTAGTTGACATCTATGAGTATGCTGAAGTATTTGATGTTACGGACATTCAAATTTATCAACTAATGTTTCCTATTACTAGCGGTGTGATGAGAAGTATGGTAGTGGAAGCCATGGGCCGAAATACTCGAATTATGGAGTTCTTTAACTTGGTTTTATCTAATTTTGTGCCAACGCGATTAAGGGGTCCGATTGAGTATCAATATTTATCTCGGGTTCAATGTTTTGGAGAGTCTCGGAGCTCGTATATTCAGGATATTCTGAAATTTGCCAAGGTTGTTACTATTAATTTCACTGAAGAGCAGTTAGGATCACATTTTGGATGGCATAGGTCCGGAGTTCAGGTCGGTAATAGGAGTGGGGTATCGAGCACGTACCTTATCTCAATAGAATGCAGTTGTTGTGCATGCTGAGTCCGTGAGACAGGGTGATAATCAGAGATGTCATATTACAGTAGTCAGTTGTATCAATCGGGTCGTGGTAGGCCGCAGGAAGGATCAAATCGTTGGAATAATTCCAGATTTCAAGGAAAATCTGAAGCGTGGGTAAATCGAAGATCTCAGGGAAATAACAATCGTTGGGGGAAATGTTCGACCCCAAGGTGGCCAGGATCGTCCTCGTGATGTGAGGAATCAATCTATTCCGCCTAGAGAAGGTAATGTTCGGGGGCATAATAATAATCAGGATCGTCGTGGCACGTTCAATGGAAAAGGTGTTGGTGATCGGGAGGATGTTAATTTGCTTATGATGATGATGATAATTGTTGTTTTAAGGGGCCTAACATCTAGGATATCGGCCCCTGATGGTTTGGGTGATCGTGAAGATGAAAATGAAATGGGAACCTAAAACTAAAACTAACTACTAAGCTACATACTAGAAGAAGAAATGGAAAACTAAAGGAGAATAAGGCAAAGAAAGGACAGGAGGAAAAGAAATGCCCTCAACCCTCGAAGAAGGCGGATTGAGGGACTTGGAAGGAAGGAGAGCCATGAAAGGCAGATAGGAAAGTGAAAGAGGAGAGGGTCCGCCCCAAAGGTAAGGGACAAAAAGGGAAAACGGACCCAGCTCAGGAATCCCTCGGGGTCGCCAACTCCCGAACTCACCACCCGTGAGCCCCTGAGGGTGTAGCATTATCTAGCGTGCACCAAAAATGGTGGGATTACATACACCCGGCCTCCTTGAGGGCCTTAGGAGTTAACATGCAAAGAAAAAGAAGGCTAACCCCTCGCAGAAGGAGGGAATCAGAAAAGAAGAGACAAGGGCCAATGAAGGCGGAAAAGGAAGAGACTCTTTAGGCCTCGGATACCCTAATACCGTCGGGGTCGGAAGATGATGATGATGATAATTGTTGTTTTAAGGGGCCTAACATCTAGGTTATCGGCCCCTGATGGTTTGGGTGATCGTGAAGATGAAAATGAAAAGCGAACTTAAAACTAAAACTAACTACTAACCTACATACCAGAACAAGAAATGGAAAACTAAAGGAGAATAAGGCAAATAAAAGGACAGAAGGAAAAGAAATGCCCTCAACCCTCGGAGAAGGCGGATTGAGGGACTTGGAAGGAAGGAGAGCCATGAAAGGCATATAGGAAAGTGAAAGAGGAGAGGGTCCGCCCCAAAGGTAAGGGACAAAAGGGGAAAACGGACCCAGCTCAGGAATCCCTCGGGGTCGCCAACTCCCGAACTCACCAGCCGTGAGCCCCTGATGGTGTAGCATTATCTAGGGTGCACCAGAAGTGGTGGGGCTACATACACCCTGCCTCCTTAAGGGCCTAGAGCACAAGGCAGGAGGTAAAAGGAAGAGAAAAAGAAGGCTGACCCCTCGCAGAAGGAGGGTATCAGAAAAGATGAGACAAGGGCCAATTAAGGCGGGAAAGGAAGAGACTCCCTAGGCCTCGGATACCCTAATACCGTCGGGGTCAGAAGAGAACAAGAGTTTACCAAGTGAGGTAGACAGGAAAGAAGACAGAGAGGAGCCCGGCACAAGTAAGTGGAAGCAATGCCGGACTCAGCTGGGGCCCCGTGGTCGCCAACCCACGCCCACAAGATGTGAGCCCCTGGGGGAGGGGTCGGAAGAGAACAAGAGTTGACCAAGTGAGGTCGACAGGAAAGAAGACAGAGAGGAGCCCAGCACAAGTAAGCGGAAGCAATGCCAGACTCAGCTAGGGCCCCGTGGTCGCCAACCCACGTCCCACAAGATGTGAGCCCCTGGGGGGACTTGGAAGGAAGGAGAGGATCCGTCCCAGAGGTAATGGAAAAAGGGCAAAAAACCGAAGCCAACTCATGAATCTCTCTATGTCACCAACTCCCAAACACCCCAGCCGTGAGCCCTTGAGGGTGTAGCTCTATCTAGGATGCACCAGATGATGATGATGATGATAATTGTTGTTTTAAGGGGCCTAACATCTAGGTTATCGGCCCCTGATGGTTTGGGTGATCGTGAAGATGAAAATGAAATGTAAACTTAAAATTAAAACTAACTACCAACCTACATACTAGAAGAAGAAATGGAAAACAAAAGGAGAATAAGGCAAATAAAGGACAGGAGGAAAAGAAATGCCCTCAACCCTCGAAGAATGCGGAGAGGGACTTGGAAGGAAGGAGAGCCATGAAAGGCAGATAGGAAAGTTAAAGAGGAGAGGGTCCGCCCCGAAGGTAAGGGACAAAAGGGGGAAAACGGACCCAGCTCAGGAATCCCTCGGGGTCGCCAACTCCCGAACTCACCAGCCGTGAGCCCCTGAGGGTGTAGCATTATCTAGGGTGCACCAGAAGTGGTGGGGCTACATACACCCTGCCTCCTTGAGGGCCTTGAGCACAAGGCAGGAGGTAAAAGGAAAAGAAAAAGAAGGCTGACCCCTCACAGAAGGAGGGTGTCAGGAAAGATGAGACAAGGGCCAATTAAGGCGGGAAAGGAAAAGACTCCCTAGGCCTCGGATACCCTAAGGATGCACCAGAAGAGGTGGGGCCACACAAATACACCCTGCCTGCTTTAGGGTCTTGAGCAGAAGACATGAGATGATGATGATGATAATTGTTGTTTTAAGGGGCCTAACATCTAGGTTATCGGCCCCTAATGAACTGGGTTATAGCGAAAATGAGAATGAAATGGAAACCAGAACAAAAATTATGTGAGACGGAAAATACGTGCAAAGAGAAACTCAGATGGTGATGATGATAATTGTTGTTTTAAGGGGCCTAACATCTAGGTTACCGGCCCCTGATGGTTTGGGTGATCGTGAAGGTGAAAAATGAAAAGCGAACTTAAAACTAAAACTAACTAATAACCTACATACTAGAAGAAATGGAAAACCAAAGGAGAATAAGGCAAATAAAAGGACAGAAGGAAAAGAAACGCCCTTAACCCTCGGAGAAGGCGGATTGAGGGACCTGGAAGGGAGGAGAACCATGAAAGGCATATAGGAAAGTGAAAGAGGAGAGGGTCCGCCCCAAAGGTAAGGGACAAAAGGGGAAAACTGACCCAGCTCAGGAATCCCTCGGGGTCGCCAACTCCCGAACTCACCAGCCGTGAGCCCCTGAGGGTGTAGCATTATCTAGGGTGCACCAGAAGTGGTGGGGCTACATACACCCTGCCTCCTTAAGGATGATGATGATGATGATAATTGTTGTTTTAAGGGGCCTAACATCTAGGTTATCGGCCCCTGATGGTTTGGGTGATCGTGAAAATGAATAGCGAACTTAAAACTAAAACTAACTACCAACCTACATACTAGAAGAAGAAATGGAAAACTAAAGGAGAATAAGGCAAATAAAAGGACAGAAGGAAAAGAAATGCCCTCAACCCTCGGAGAAGGCGGATTGAGGGACTTGGAAGGAAGGAGAGCCATGAAAGGCAGATAGGAAAGTGAAAGAGGAGAGGGTCCGCCCCAAAGGTAAGGGACAAAAGGGAAAAACGGACCCAGCTCAGGAATCCCTCGGGGTCGCCAACTCCCGAACTCACCAGCCGTGAGCCCCTGAGGGTGTAGCATTATCTAGGGTGCACCAGAAGTGGTGGGGCTACATACACCCTGCCTCCTTAAGGGCCTAGAGCACAAGGCAGGAGGTAAAAGGAAGAAAAAAAGAAGGCTGACCCCTCGCAGGAGGGTATCAGAAAAGATGAGACAAGGGCCAATTAAGGCGGGAAAGGAAGAGACTCCCTAGGCTTCGGATACCCTAATACCGTCGGGGTCAGAAGAGAACAAGAGTTGACCAAGTGAGGTCGACAGGAAAGAAGACAGAGAGGAGCCCGGCACAAGTAAGTGGAAGCAATGCCGGACTCAGCTAGGGCCCCGTGGTCGCCAACCCACGCCCACAAGATGTGAGCCCCTGGGGGCCTCCTTAAGGGCCTAGAGCACAAGGCAGGAGGTAAAAGGAAGAGAAAAAGAAGGCTGCCCCCTCGCAGAAGGAGGGTATCAGGAAAGATGAGACAAGGGCCAATTAAGGCGGGGAAGGAAGAGACTCCCTAGGCCTCGGATACCCTAATACCGTCGGGGTCGGAAGAGAACAAGAGTTGACCAAGTGAGGTCGACAGGAAAGAAGACGGAGAGGAGCCCGGCACAAGTAAGTGGAAGCAATGCCGGACTCAGCTGGGGCCCCGTGGTCGCCAACCCACGTCGTACAAGTTGTGAGCCCATGGGGGATGGCCCCCACAACTCTCTAATCAACTATATGATATAGTGAAACGTCAAATAGACCACTTGAAGGGAAAAAATAGTATTCCAACATCGACAACTGTTATAGGCCTACTAGCTATGACCTAGTCCTTGATTTTTAGAGGATAAAATAACGTGTATAGGCACTCTCACGAAGAATAAAAGAGAAATTCCACAGCAGTTTCTTCCTCACGAAGATAGGCCAATTGGTTCAACAACGATTGGGTTTCAGTATGAAATCATGCTCATTTCGAATGTTCCTAAAATAAATAAAGCAGTTATCTAACTTTCATCTCTGCACGACGAACCCTCTGTGGATCCCAACAGCGTCTTCCTCATCGTCTGAATACTCTAGCTGAAACAATTGCACGTTTCGACATATTTTGCCACCACAAATCGACAAAGGGCTGAGCATTTCAGCCCAGCTTTTCGGCAACTGCAACCGCCGCTGCAATTGCAGGAAATCATGCGCAGTAGGAGCTGAGGAACAGGATCCATAGTGGTAGTGATAGGGGTAAACTCTTGATCATCAAGCTTCCATACCCAATCTGTAGGATTTTTGTTGACCACCAACCACTTTTGAACTTGGTGGTAAGTTATGTAAGTGTGACGTAATTTACGCCACTTAGCTGACATAAAAATATACCTAACCTAAGATATTCTTTCCTGCCAAATTTACCCGTCCCTGAATTTCCAGTTGGAGCGAATGCTTCATAAATTCCCACTTAGCCAAAATCTGAAGAAAGTCGTGGGCCTAGGCCGACTGTCGCAAATTCGACCTGTGAAGACCTTGTAAACTAAATCTTCATGGATAAAACACCGCACTCGCAGTCCAAACACGCGCAGTATTACTCTGGACCTGATGTGCACTGATTCTGGAATGAATGTGTTCCCTAACCTCAAAATAAACATTGGATCTACGAATTTAAAAATACGTCAATATTAGCTGTATCGATTGTTCCAACCCCAACCATCGCGAGATGCATCGACCGCCGTAGATGACAAGTGACGTACGCATGGCGAGCGACCAGGGTGGCCAACTCTCACGGAAGCGAACACGGAAGTGTCTTATGGACTACGTTCAAGAAGCCAGGGGATTCGTGTGTGCGTGTGTGGCTACAACTATTCCTTTGTCAAAATCATAGCGTTTTCATATATGTACTGGTTGAAGCGTAGGTAACGCTCTCTTACATTCTGACGACCAGGAAGAACACTTGCTTGGGGGGACTCGGATTCCCCCCAGGTTGGAAAACACAGGTATCGCCACCTTAATTGGTTGGCTTTAGTCATAGTTTAATTTGTTGAAATATGTAGCTATAGTTTGGTTTAATATGTAGTGCACAAGGTAAGTTCCAGGAAGTGTGATATTTATTTTGCTTGTTTGTCCATTTATTTTGGGGCTTTGTTTTTCCTTTGCCGTGTAATTGCGTCGTGGATATGCGTACCTCGTGGGTATGGCGCACTGGCTGATGTTCGGCCGATCAATGGGTTGATGTATCCTACTGTTTAATTCTGAATTGTTTATCAATTTTTCCTTCTTCGGAAGTTGTTTTCATTGTGGGGAATCTTTCTTGTTTTTCGGGCGAGGTTTTTTCTGTGTTGCGTAACCATGTGCGTCTTTAGTTTGGGTTCCAAATTTATTCATTTATTTCCCTGTGATCACGCTTCTTGGAATTTTCCTGACTGCAGCCATGTTTAGTTTTCTATTATTTTAGTTTTAAGGGCCTTGTTCCTGGTATTTGCATCACCTTACGCCCACGTGCTATTTGTAGGTTATGTGACGCTTTTGTTTTGGTTTTCCTCCCTTACGCCCATGTGCGTTTCATTTTGAATTTCTAATTTTGGCTTGTTTGTCTGTTTAATCTATGGGATTGGTTCAAATCCCAAATTTTGGGTGCGGCGCACTATGGTGCAATCATGCCTTGATATGCCGTTAGTTTCCGCCATTTTTTAAGAGTATAGTCTAGTTTGTGTCAGGGCCCATGATGGTCGTGTGATACCGTCCGCTCCGTTTTTCGGGAGTTTGTCATTTGTAATGTAGTTTTTCTTATCCTTTTACGTAATTCCGGATGTGTTCGTACGTATATTGGTAACTTATTTCCATTCCGGATGTAACTTGCAAACTTTTGCTGGTATTGCACAACCATCGCCGTGGCATTTGATGTTAGTTCTGGGCATTCGTGTACTCACGTTTCCTAGTTAAGGGTTTGTACAAATTCATTTGACTAGGGATTATTTATAATTGTAAGATATTTCCTTTTCTGTGTACCTGTTCATTTCTCAAATTTGTTGGTGCCTTAAGGCATGGTTAAGTGATCCGCCGTGTCACAGCGATACTGATCTTGTGACCGTCCCTTCGAGGGCAATTATTTCATGATGATGATGATAATTGTTGCTTTAAGGGGCCTAACATCTAGGTTATCGGCCCCTGATGGTTTGGGTGACCGTGAAGATGAAAATGAAAAGCGAACTTAAAACTAAAACTAACTACCAACCTACATACTAGAAGAAGAAATGGAAAACTAAAGGAGAATAAGGCAAATAAAGGACAGGAGGAAAAGAAATGCCCCCAACCCTCGAAGGAGGCGGATTGAGGGACTTGGAATGAAGGAGAGCCATGAAAGGCAGATAGGGAAAGTGAAAAAGGAGAGGGTCCTCCCCAAAGGTAAGGGACAAAAGGGGAAAACGGACCCAGCTCAGGAATCCCTCGGGGTCGCCAACTCCCGAACTCACCAGCCGTGAGCCCCTGAGGGTGTAGCATTATCTAGGGTGCACCAGAAGTGGTGGGGCTACATACACCCTGCCTCCTTGAGGGCCTTGAGCAGAAGGCAGGAGAGAACATGAAAAGAAATAGAAGGCTGACCCCTCGCAGAAGGAGGGAATCTGAAAAGATGAGACAAGGGCCAATTAAGGCGGGAAAGGAAGAGAATCCCTAGGCCTCGGATACCCTAATACCGTCGGGGTCGGAAGAGAACAAGAGTTGACCAAGTGAGGTCGACAGGAAAGAAGACAGAGAGGAGCCCGGCACAAGTAAGTGGAAGCAATGCTGGACTCAGCTGGGGCCCCGTGGTCGCCAACCCACTTCCCACTAGATGTGAGCCCCTGGGGGAAATTATTTCATTCATGATAAAACTATTTACTATTAAAGTAAGTCCCTAACATTGTAGTTCCTATTTTATATACTTTGATATTTTACAATACAGACTCCTTTTATATTTTGATTACGACTTCATTCCGCCTTTAACGTCCAATCCCCAACCTCAAGACAGCTGCGGTGGAATGAATCCTCACCAGGTAAGTCTTCCACTTTTCAAGCTTGTGGATAGAACGACGTATTTTCCTCTCTTGTCCATCTGAGGGTGTCCCCCGAATACGTCAACACCGGCCGCCGAGGCAAAACCACCAAGCCCCGCAAAGGATGTCTTGGGGTCGCCGTTGGTAAGTTTCCTTCAGGTTGGCATGCCCTCTAGGGAGTCTGTCGAGCTGAGCGAGATAGTGTAGTGTGTAGGGAAAGTGGGGGTTACATTTGGTAGCAGAGCGTGGTTGGGGGTATTTAGGAAGCGCCTTCAGCGCACAAGGCACACTCTGGGCCAACTTTGCGAAGAAGTAAAAGGCCAAAGAGTAAGAGACGGTTCACTTAGGTTTTAAAGGTGGTTGGGGGTTACATTTGGTAGCAGAGGCATCGTGGTTCACGGTTTTCCACTTTGCCGCTGTCTAGGGCAAACTAGGAAAGTTGGCTGTAAAATCCCCTGTTAATATTTTAAATCAGTTTCAGTTTTGGTGGTAAAGATGTCCCGCCTATAACCTGTATTAATTAACCTGTAAATCTGTTTCATGCAAAATGTCTGCTGCGAGAAGTGTGCAGTTTGCGGCTCGTCTGACACGGGATGAGGCGAATTACGAGTTACCATACGTGGCCTGCAGTCATCAGGCGACCTGAGCCAAGACCGGAAAATGCTGGAAGGAGCTTCAGAAATTCCAGTGTGCCCTCCGGAACTCACAGATGAAGAGCTTGATCGGGGTAAGTCCCTGATTGAACTTAAAGTGTCCCATCTAATTAATACGTGTAACTATTTACAAATTCATTGCTCTAGTAAGGGCGAATTAGCCCAAGTGCGCGCCTCTGTCCAGCATCTGTTTGGGAGGGTATCCGACATGATTTCAGTCGCGGGTGACCGCAGCGTTGCTGTTTTGGGAGAATTGATTGCCCTTCAGACTTCTCTTTGCGAATGTACCGTGAAGGTACGAGATTGTGAAATGTACTTTGAAGCCATGTCAGGGAAGGCCCCTATTCAGTTTCTGTACCTTTCTATAATAGCGCATGTAACGTAACTACTGAATCTAGTCCTGCGTCTATGCATGTAAGCATCCCGAACGACTTAAATCGAGGGCAACAGAGTGATGGTGCTATGGCCATGTTGAGTTTATCGGGCGAGTATCCTTCTGCTTCACGTCACTGTGAGTGCTCTGACATTAATTGTCCCCTGTGTAATCCCTTCCAAAATTTAACATTGCAAGATCTGCCTGCAGCGCAATCCGGTAACCTGTCTGTAACCCACAGTGATAATGCCCACGATGTCCTTCATGTGACAGATATGTCTTTGGCCATCCCTGTGTGTGGCGGATCCATGTCCGGCGTATCCCTGCCTAGTGCGTATCTAGGAGGAAATATAGGGACGTCTGCCGCGGCATTGGTTCCTGTGTGCCATCCGTCCGCACCAGTATTGCCCACTGCGCCTATCATGTACACCGTTTCGAGCAGTATGTGGCCTCTCAGTGTCAACCTTTCAGTGCTAGTAACGTAGCCTCATTGTCTAACTTGCCTATTCTTCAACATTTAATGTCAATGCGACCCTGAGTGGGCAACGCATGTCGAGTACCAATTCCGCACCCTATTACTCGCATTGTATGTCTCGAGTGCCTGTCACCGTTTCGGCTTCCTGCGCTTCACGTTTTGTTAATTCTGCTGCAAACCCTGTTGGACACGAAACCCTCGCCATGCCTCGTTCTGAAAGGAACTTGGCAGTTCAACAGAATTTTAATTTACCTTCTTCTCGCTCCCATGGCCACGTAGCTATTTCAGAACCTGTATCCGGGGCCAGATGCCCATCTTATGAATGTGCGCATTCTTGTCATTCTTTGGCTGCTGCGCCAAACAACTTGATCGCTTTGCCCGACAACCGAATTGTCGCTGTTCCCCGACCTGCGCCTGCCATTTCTGAGCGTTCAGTTCACCCAATTGGTGGTTTTGGCAACATAAATCATCCATTAAGCACATCACTCGCAAAACTGAAGGAGTTCAACACTGATAGTGTGGATGGAGTCATCCAATTTTTGAGAGAGTTAGTTAGGATTAACGAGTATGCAGCAGTGTTCGCCTTATCTGAAGGCCAGGTGTTTCAGTTGCTGGTGCCCCACACGTCGGGGACCATGCGCGACAAGGTGGTCGAGGCCATGTCATCCGCTGTTTCTATTCAGGATATCAGGAACTATGCGAAGGTCTTCGCCCTCGATTTCTCCGAAGGTTATATTGTGTCTTCCATTGTTGACGGAATATCGCCCGAATTCCGGTCGTATCTGAGTATGCAGACCCGTCCAACCACTTATAGGGAGTTAGGTGCTCTTGCCATATCTGCCGAATCTGTTCGTCACGGGGACTTACAGCGTGTCGTTAGTGTTCCTCCACCTGCGCCCCGCTTCGTGCGCCCCGCTCGTCCTGCCGGGTCCGGCAATAGTCGCTGCTATAATTGTAACGGCGTGGGCCACGTCACTAGGTATTGCGGCCAGCCTAAACGTACATCTAATTGATGATGATGATGATGATAATTGTTGTTTTAAGGGGCCTAACATCTAGGCTATCGGCCCCTGATGGTTTGGGTGATCGTGAAGATGAAAAATGAAATGTAACTTAAAACTAAAACTAACTACCAACCTACAAACTAGAAGAAGAAATGGAAAACTAAAGGAGAATAAGGCAAATAAAGGACAGGAGGAAAAGAAATGCCCTCAACCCTCGGAGAAGGCGGATTGAGGGACTTGGAAGGAAGGAGAGCCTTGAAAGGCAGATAGGAAAGTGAAAGAGGAGAGGGTCCGCCCCGAAGGTAAGGGACAAAACGGGAAAACGGACCCAGCTCAGGAATCCCTCGGGGTCGCCAACTCCCGAACTCACCAGCCGTGAGCCCCTGAGGGTGCAGCATTATCTAGGGTGCACCAGAAGTGGTGGGGCTACATACACCCGGCCTCCTTGAGGGCCTTGAGCAGAAGGCAGGAGATAACAGGAAAAGAAAAAGAAGGCTGACCCCTCGCAGAAGGAGGGAATCAGAAAAGAAGAGACAAGGGCCAATTAAGGCGGGAAAGGAAGAGACTCCCTAGGCCTCGGATACCCTAATACCGTCGGGGTCGGAAGAGAACAAGAGTTGACCAAGTGAGGTCGACAGGAAAGAAGAAAGAGAGGAGCACGGCACAAGTAAGTGGAAGCAATGCCGGACTCAGCTGGGGCCCCGTGGTCGCCAACCCACTTCTCACTAGATGTGAGCCCCTGGGGGAACATCTAATTGACTGCCATTTGCCAGGAGTGGGGATGAGCCCTCAGAAGGCTGTACCGAAGGTCAACCTGTGGATGTGGTCCCGCATCCTGGCCCAAGTAATTCTGTGTCCGTTGAGTGTAACCTTCCGTTACCTGTCAATGATGCTTGCAAAGGCGGTGAGCCTGCTGTGCCCAATTTAATTTTTCCTATCAGTAATGTCTGTGAAGGTAACGAACGTGATGAAAGGAGTTGTTCCGAGCCTGCAAATGATTTTCGTGATGGCGACGAACCAGGTTGTGTTTCATTTGGTGTAGACCAAGATCCCGTAGGAAATGTTCTGTGTAATTCTTGTAACAGGGTCTCTTCGGTTTCTCATTCTTCTCCGATCATAGGTGTTCTGATAAATAACGAGCCAGTCTGTGGCATTCTTGACTCCGGAAGTGTCGTGTCACTATTGAGCGAAAATTGGTACAATTCCATGAAGACAGTCTGTAATTTTCCTAAATTGAATCCGTTGCAAACCCGCTTGGTGTCGGCAAATTGCTCGCCTTTAGATGTCCTTGGTAGTATTTCGGTTAAATTCAGGATCCAAGGTTTCACTTGGAAATTTCCGGTGTGGGTAATTAGAAATCTCTCTTGCCCCCTTCTCATCGGGACCAATTTCATGTCGTCCGTTGGCTTGATCCTTGACCTCCAAGCAAGGACTTTCAAATTCAGATTTCGACCTAAACTTAAATTTAATTTCATTGAACCTTATCCCCAGCCGTAGGGTAGTTCTGTTAATCAGACTTCAGATCCCGTCACCATCGATACACTCGATTTGAGTAACTTAAACGATTCCCAGGCCGATATGATTCGGAACTTGTGCCGGGAGTATCCAGAGGTGGTCACTGATGAGTTGGGCGTGACCAAACTGCTTGAGTATAAGATCGAAGTCACCGACAATATCCCTGTCAGATATCCTCCCTATCGCTTGGCTCCGCCCAGGATGAAGGCTCTTAAGGAAATTATCGACCGAATGCTTGCTGATGGTGTCATTAGCCCTTCTACTTCTGCGTATTCATCCCCGATGTTTCTTGTACCCAAGCCTAATGGTGGTTTTCGACCAGTCGTTGACTATAGGCGACTGAATCAGAAGGTTGTACTTCAATCTATTCCCTTGCCTGACCTCCATTCTTGTTTTTCGTGGTTCCACAAGGCTAAATTCTTCACACTCCTCGACTTAAACCAGGCCTATTACCAAATTCCCTTGGCCGAGGAATCCAAACCCATGACTGCGTTTGCCACCGATTGGAATTTGTATCAATTCAATCGTGTACCGTTCGGTTTGTCAACAGGTGGAGCTGTGTTGAGCCGCCTGCTTGATAATGTCTTCTCAGGTATCAAATTTGAATTTCTTTACCATTATTTGGACGACGTTGTGATCTACAGCGAGACGTTCGACGAACATGTGAAGCACATTCAGGAAGTCTTGGAAAGACTGAAGCGTGCTGGTTTTACTGTAAAACTATCTAAGGTTTCATTCGCGAAACCAGAGATTTCCTTCCTTGGTCATATTGTGTCAGCTGCCGGTGTGTCCATAGATCAGTCCAGGACTCAGGGTATCCGTGATTTCAAACCTCCCACTAATGTCAAGGGCGTAGCCCGCTTCGTCGGGATGGTGAACTTTTTTCCGGAAATTTATCCCCAATTTTGCACAGCGTGCAGCTCCGTTGAACTCTCTCCGTCGTAAAGACCAGAAATTTAGTTGGGGTCCTTCTGAGAAGGCTGCTTTCGAAGACCTCAAACTTGCTCTATGTAACGCTCCCGTTCTTGCCATCCCTGATTTTTCAAAACCGTTCATTGTTGAGACCGATGCTTCGTGCTCGGGAATTGCTGGGGTCCTGCTCCAAGAAGGAGAATTGGGTAGGCAGCCCATTTCTTATGCATCTTGTTCCCTCTCTCCTGTTGAGGCTAAGTACTCTGTGTACGAGCTGGAGGGTCTCGCCGTTTTGTTCGCTCTTGAGCGCTTTAGAAATTATATTGAACACATTTCGTTTGAGCTGGAGACTGACAATCAGGCTCTCAGCTGGGTTCTGTCAAAACCCCGTAACACTGGTCGTATTGCTCGTTGGGCGACCAGAATCTCTTCCTTTAGTTTCACTGTTCGCCACATCCGCGGAACCGACAATGTAATCGCAGACTCGCTGAGTCGAATGTTTGAGGAAGTCCCTAGGGATCAGTCTGGACCTGCCGAGGTAGAATCTCCCGTGTCTTCAGTTTCAGTTAATGCAGTGAAGTCTGTCCTTACCAACTCGCCTTTGTTGTTCCGTGATTTAGCAGAGTATCAGAAAGAAGACCCTGTATTGGGACCTTTAATCACCCGGATGTCAGGTGGAGAACTTGTAAAGCCGTATGAATTAAAAGAGGTATTCTGTTTTGCGTTGCTCGCCACGACAAGAGAAGGAAAATTGTGTTGCCTGCCGTACTTGTTCCTGAAATTTTCAAATACTTTCATCAGTCTCCTGTTGGGGGTCACCTCGGTGTGTTTAAAACTCGCCAAAAGATCAGAACTAACTTTATCTGGAAGTCAATGGATGGTGACATTCGTAACATGGTCAGATGCTGTAGGCATTGTAGTATCAGTAAACCCGCCGTCAATACTCGTATTGGATTATTGTCTTCCGAGCCTGCCTCCCGCCCCATGGAGAGGATTTTTATCGACTTCGTCGGGCCGTTCCCTCGGTCGAAGTTGGGAAACCGGCTTGCACTGGTTTGTGTTGATGGGTTCGATGATGATGATGATGATAATTGTTGTTTTAAGGGGCCTAACATCGAGGTTATCGGCCCCTAATGATCTGGGTGATAGCGAAAATGATAATGAAATGGAAACCAGAACAAAATTATCGAAGACTGAAAATACGTACAAAAAGGAACTCACATGGAAACAACTCACAATATGGTCCTACAAAAGGGAATTTAGAACGAAAAGTTGCACAAAAAGAATAGATTGAAAAAGACCCACAAAACGTAGGCTAGATTCAAAATACGTACAAAATGCAAAGTAGCGCCGAAATACTTACAAAATGCAACTGAAATTCAAAATACTTACAAAATGCAAATGAGATCGAAAGTACGTACAAAATGCAATTGAGGTTCAAAATACTTACAAAATGCAATTGAAATTGAAAATACACAATGCAATTCAGATTGAAATATCCCAGTTCCAATCCAAATTATTCACAAAGTGCAATTGAAATTCAAAATACTTACAAAATGCAATTGAAATTGAAAATGCTTACAAAATGTACGGTAGATTCAAACGACTCATGTGGATTGACAATACTTACAAAAAGCAATTTAGATTGAAAATACTTGACAAATGTAATTTAGATTCAAAATACCCACAAAATGCAATTGAGAATCAAAATATGTGCAAAATGCCCACCAAACAAAATGCAATTTAGATTCAAAATTCGTGCGAAATGCGGTTTTGGTTGAAAATACTTACAAAATGCAATTGAAATTCAAAATACTCACTAAAATGCCCTGACGCCTGCATTGAAAGACTTACTAAAAAGCAATTTAGATTGTCAATCTTTACAAAATGCAATTGAGGTTGAAAACAATCGCGAGATGTAATTTAGATCGAAGAGACTTACAAAATGCAACATAGATCAAAAATGCCTTTAAAAAAAATGGTAAAAGGGAATTTAGATACACGGTGATTCGAGTAACAAAAACAGTGCGGGAATCTTAAAGAGAAAAGGAAATAGAAGGAAAAGAGGAGAGGAGAGGGGAGAGAGGAGAAGGTCCGCCCCAAAGGGAAGGGACAAAAAGGGGAAAACGGACCCAGCTCAGGAATCCCTCGGGGTCGCCAACTCCCGAACTCACCAGCCGTGAGCCCCTGAGGGTGTAGCATTATCGACGGTGCACCAGAAGTGGTGGGGCTACATACACCCTGCCTCCTTAAGGGCCTTGAGCACAAGGCAGGAGGTAAAAGGAAAAGAAAAAGAAGGCTGACCCCTCGCAGAAGGAGGGAATCAGAAAAGATGAGACAAGGGCCAATGAAGGCGGGAAAGGAAGAGACTCCCTAGGCCTCGGATACCCTAATACCGTCGGGGTCGGAAGAGAACAAGAGTTGACCAAGGGAGGTCGACAGGAAAGAAGAAAGAGAGGAGCCGGCACAAGTAAGTGGAAGCAATGCCGGACTCAGCTGGGGCCCCGTGGTCGCCAACCCACAACCCACTAGATGTGAGCCCCTGGGGGAGTTGATGGGTTCACCCGTTTCAGCTGGATTTTCCCAACTAGATTGTCGACGACTCACACGGTCGTCTGAATTCTATCTTTACTTCATTTGGTCCATGCCAGTTCCTGGTATCGGACAATGCCAAAACCTTTACGTCTCACCTGTTCCGTAAGTTTTGTTTCGACTACGGTATCTCCCATGTGACCACGAGCCCATATTATCCTAACCCGTCGTTGGCCGAGCGGGTCAATCGGAACCTGCGTTCCGCGTTGATCGCATACCACCAAGATGATCACGCCAAGTGGGATTCATCGGTCCATTGGCTAGCTTTTGCGTTCAACACTGCTGTTCATGAAACGCATAACACTACCCCATTTTCTCTTATGTTTGCTTATGTACCGTATTCTCCGTTGACGAACTTGTGGTCGATTCATGACCTGTTGCCTGATCAGCCGCCTGCCGACAAGGTGAAGCAGATATGGAAGGAGGCCCGCAAGTCCATTCAGGTGTCTCACGAGCGACTAGCTCAAAGGTACAATCAGGGACGGAAGCCCGTCAACCTCAATGTGGGAGACATGATATATGTCCAGGACCATTCACCTAAGCTTCTAGGAAACAAAGTGTCAGGGAAATTGCGGCCGCGATTTCGCAGCCCATTTAAGATTTTATCCCTTGTCAGTCCTGTTTCAGAGCTGGTGAGCGACCCTGAAAGGAAGAGGATCTTCAGGACTCACCTCTCACAGTGCAAGCCCGCACACGAGGCGCCCAAGCGAGTCTCGGGCTAGTCGACAACTAAGCTGGTGGTATCTTTGTTTTTCTTGCCCCTTTTTCTTTCATAACTGGTAATGTGATCTTTGGTAAAGTTTCCCCCCCATAATCTAAAGAGAACTTGCGTCTCTGGAGGCGTTGCTTACCCAAAATGTTGTGAGAAGCGTGTTGCACCTTGTTGTATGAACAAACAGATCGTTTATCGGTCTTTATGATGAGTGACAGGCTTTTCCCAAGATTGGTAAGACCTAGTTGGTATGTGGACCTGGTCTTGATGACCTCGATGTGGAGGTGATATGTGGTTATGCCCGCCTTGTCGAGGCAATAGGATGTAAAGCGTATAATTTGGGATTGCTTTGATGTAGTAACTCCTTTGTTGCGACGTAAGGTGACCCTAGGGTAACGGGGGGGGGGCACCTTTATAGCTAATAAAACTGTATGTTTCGTTTTTTAAATCAAATCTGTGATGTACCGCGACAGATAAAAATTTAAAGGACCTTCGCGAAATAATCTGTAACTGCCCTTCTGGCAACTAGTAATTGCACCATGAACTATCTGTCACTCTGGTATGTCCTGCTACTCGTGTGCTTAGCATTTCAGTGCTTGGCCCGTTGGAAATGGAGCTCCCTGTGGATGTGTCGGACTGTGCTGTTTCTCCGCGGATCCAGTGCAGCTCGGAGCGTGCAAGATACCCTGGTGGACACGTGGATGGTGGCGTGACTGTGAAACTGCTGGCGGGGACCTGGGCTGGTCATCGCCCGTTCTCCATCTGTAACTGGGTCATCAGGACATTTCTACCTAGACCCTTCCAGCTAACATGAGGAGCGGAACTATCACCGAGACAGTGCCATCCACTCAGCTTGTCGCTGTGTGAAATTTAACCTTGAACATTCTGCCTGCCATTCAATGAAGTCTATGCCCAAAATTCCTTCAAACATGTTGGGACATATGTAAATCTGCAGCCGTACATAAGAGGTGATCCACTCCAGATCTGTCACATCAACATACGCAAATGCTGTCTACCCCGCAGTTTGCTTTAGGGGGAGGAGGATGTGACGTAATTTACGCCACTTAGCTGACATAAAAATATACCTAACCTAAGATATTCTTTCCTGCCAAATTTACCCGTCTCTGAATTTCCAGTTGGAGCGAATGCTTCATAAATTCCTTCACTTACCCAAAATCTGAAGAAAGTTGTGGGCCTAGGCCGACTGTCGCAAATTCGACCTGTGAAGACCTTGTAAACTAAATCTTCATGGATAAAACACCGCACTCGCAGTCCAAACACGCGAAGTATTACTCTGGACCTGATGTGCACTGATTCTGGAATTAATGTGTTCCCTAACCTCAAAATAAACATTGGATCTACGAATTTAAAAATACGTCAATATTAGCTGTATCGATTGTTCCAACCCCAACCATCGCGAGATGCATCGACCGCCGTAGATGACAAGTGACGTACGCATGGCGAGCGACCAGGGTGGACAACTCTCACGGAAGCGAACACGGAAGTGTCTTATGGACTACGTTCAAGAAGCCAGGGGATTCGTGTGTGCGTGTGTGGCTACAACTATTCCTTTGTCAAAATCATAGCGTTTTCATATATGTACTGGTTGAAGCGTAGGTAACGCTCTCTTACATTCTGACCACCAGGAAGAACACTTGCTTGGGGGGACTCGGATTCCCCCCCAGGTTGGAAAACACAGGTATCGCCACCTTAATTGGTTGGCTATAGTCATAGTTTAATTTGTTGAAATATGTAGCTATAGTTTGGTTTAATATGTAGTGCACAAGGTAAGTTCCAGGAAGTGTGATATTTATTTTGCTTGTTTGTCCATTTATTTTGGGGCTTTGTTTTTCCTTTGCCGTGTAATTGCGTCGTGGATATGCGTACCTCGTGAGTATGGCGCACTGGTTGATGTTCGGCCGATCAATGGGTTGATGTATCCTACTGTTTAATTCTGAATTGTTTATCAATTTTTCCTTTTTCGGAAGTTGTTTTCATTGTGGGGAATCTTTCTTGTTTTTCGGGCGAGGTTTTTTCTGTGTTGCGTAACCATGTGCGTCTTTAGTTTGGGTTCCAAATTTATTCATATATTTCCCTGTGAACACGCTTCTTGGAATTTTCCTGACTGCAGCCATGTTTAGTTTTCTATAATTTTAGTTTTAAGGGCCCTGTTCCTGGTATTTGCATCACCTTACGCCCACGTGCTAGTTGTAGGTTATGTGACGCTTTTGTTTTGGTTTTCCTCCCTTAGGCCCATGTGCGTTTCATTTTGAATTTCTAATTTTGGCTTGTTTGTCTGTTTAACCTATGGGATTGGTTCAAATCCCAAATTTTGGGGGCGGCGCACTATGGTGCAATCATGCCTTGATATGCCGTTAGTTTCCGCCATTTTTTAAGAGTATAGTCTAGTTTGTGTCAGGGCCCATGATGGTCGTGTGATACCGTCCGCTCCGTTTTTCGGGAGTTTGTCATTTGTAATGTAGTTTTTCATTTAATTTAGTTTTTCTTTTCCTTTTACGTAATTCCGGATGTGTTCGTACGTATGTTGGTAACTTATTTCCATTCCGGATGTAACTTGCAAACTTTTGCTGGTATTGCACAACCATCGCCGTGGCATTTGATGTTAGTTCTGGGCATTCGTGTGCTCAAGTTTCCTAGTTAAGGGTTTGTACAAATTCATTTGACTAGGGATTATTTATAATTGTAAGATATTTCCTTTTCTGTGTACCTGTTCATTTCTCAAATTTGTTGGTGCCTTAAGGCATGGTTAAGTGATCCGCCGTGTCACAGCGTTACTGATCTTGTGACCATCCCTTCGAGGGCAATTATTTCATTCATGATAAAACTATTTACTATTAAAATAAGTCCCTAACATTGTAGTTCCTATTTTATATATATTGATATTTTACAATACAGACTCCTTTTATATTTTGATTACGACTTCATTCCGCCTTTAACGTCCAATCCCCACCCTCAAGACAGCTGCGGTGGAATGAATCCTCACCAGGTTAGACTTCCACTTTTCAAGCTTGTGGATAAAACGACGTATTTTCCTCTCTTGTCCATCGGAGGGTGTCCCCCGAATACGTCAACACCGGCCGCCGAGGCAAAACCACCAAGCCCCGCAAAGGATGTCTTGGGGTCGCCGTTGGTAAGTTTCATTCAGGTTGGCAGGCCCTCTAGGGAGTCTGTCGAGCCGAGCGAGATAGTGTAGGGTGTAGGGAAAGTGGGGGTTACATTTGGTAGCAGAGCGTGGTTGGGGGTATTTAGGAAGCGCCTTCAGCGCACAAGGCACACTCTGGGCCAACTTTTCGAAGAAGTATAAGGCCAAAGAGTAAGAGACGGTTCACTTCGGTTTTAAAGGTGGTTGGGGGTTACATTTGGTAGCAGAGGCATCGTGGTTCACGGTTTTCCACTTTGCCGCTGTCTAGGGGGGAGGGTTGGCTGTAAAATCCCCTGTTAATATTTTAAATCAGTTTCAGTTTTGGTGGTAAAGATGATGATGATGATAATTGTTGTTTTAAGGGGCCTAACATCTAGGTTATCGGCAACTGACGGATTGGGTGATCGTGAAGATGAAAATGAAAAGCGAACTTAAAACTAAAACTAACTACTAACCTACATACTAGAAGAAGAAATGGAAAACTAAAGGAGAATAAGGCAAATAAAGGACAGGAGGAAAAGAAATGCTCTCAACCCTCGAAGAAGGTGGATTGAGGGACTTGGAAGGAAGGAGAGCCATGAAAGGCAGATACGAAAGTGAAAGAGGAGAGGGTCCGCCCCAAAGGTAACGGACAAAAAGGGAAAACGGACCCAGCTCAGGAATCCCTCGGGGTCGCCAACTCCCGAACTCACCAGCCGTGAGCCCCTGAGGGTGTAGCATTATCTAGGGTGCACCAAAAGTGGTGGGGCTACATACACCCGGCCTCCTTGAGGGCCTTTAGCAGAAGGCAGGAGATAACATGAAAAGAAAAAGAAGGCTGACCCCTCGCAGAAGGAGGGAATCAGAAAAGATGAGACAAGGGCCAATTAAGGCGGGAAAGGAAGTGACTCCCTAGGCCTCGGATACCCTAATACCGTCGGGGTCGGAAGAGAACAAGAGTTGACCAAGTGAGGTCGAAAGGAAAGAAGACAGAGAGGAGCCCGGCACAAGTAAGTGGAAGCAATGCCGGACTCAGCTGGGGCCCCGTGGTCGCCAACCCATATCCCACTAGATGTGAGCCCCTGGGGGGTTTGGTGGTAATGATGTCCCGCCTATAACCTGTATTAATTAACCTGTAAATCTGTTTCATGCAAAATGTCTGCTGCGAGAAGTGTGCAGTTTGCGGCTCGTCTGACACGGGATGAGGCGAATTACGAGTTGACCATACGTGGCCTGCAGTCTTCAGGCGACCTGAGCCAAGACCGGAAAATGCTTGAAGGAGCTTCAGAAATTCCAGTGTGCCCTCCGGAACTCACAGATTAAGAGCTTGATCGGGATAAGTCCCTGATTGAACTTAAAGTGTCCCATCTAATTAATACGTGTAACTATTTACAAATTCATTGCTCTAGTAAGGGCGAATTAGCCCAAGTGCGCGCCTCTGTCCAGCATCTGTTTGGGAGGGTATCCGACATGATTTCAGTCGCTGGTGACCGCAGCGTTACTGTTTTGGGAGAATTGATTGCCCTTCAGACTTCTCTTTGCGAATGTACCGTGAAGGTACGAGATTGTGAAATGTACTTTGAAGCCATGTCAGAGGAAGGCCCCCTATTCAGTTTCTGTACCTTTCTATAATAGCGCATGTAACGTAACTACTGAATCTAGTCCTGCGTCTATGCATGTAAGCATCCCGAACGACTTAAATCGAGGGCAACAGAGTGATGGTGCTATGGCCATGTTGAGTTTATCGGGCGAGTATCCTTCTGCTTCACGTCACTGTGAGTGCTCTGACGTTAATTGTCCCCTGTGTAATCCCTTCCAAAATTTAACATTGCAAGATCTGCCTGCAGCGCAATCCGGTAACCTGTCTGTAACCCACAGTGATAATGCCCACGATGTCCTTCATGTGACGGATATGTCTTTGGCCATCCCTGTGTGTGGCGGATCCTTGTCCGGCGTATCCCTGCCTAGTGCGTATCTAGGAGGAAATATAGGGACGCCTGCCGCGGCATTGGTTCCTGTGTGCCATCCGTCCGCACCAGTATTGCCCACTGCACCTATCATGTCAACCGGTTTCGAGCAGTATGTGGCATCTCAGTGTCAACCTTTCAGTGCTAGTAACGTAGCCTCATTGTCTAACTTGCCTATTTCTTCAACATTTAATGTCAATGCGACCCTGAGTTGGCAACGCATGTCGAGTACCAATTCCGCACCCTATTACTCGCATTGTATGTCTCAAGTGCCTGTCACCGTTTCGGCTTCCTGCGCTTCACGTTTTGTTAATTCTGCTGCAAAACCTGTTGGTCACGAAACCCTCGCCATGCCTCGTTCTGAAAGGAACTTGGCAGTTCAACAGAATTTTAATTTACCTTCTTCTCGCTCCCATGGCCACGTAGCTATTTCAGAACCTGTATCCGGGGCCAGATGCCCATCTTGTGAATGTGCGCATTCTTGTCATTCTTTGGCTGCTGCGCCAAACAACTTGATCGCTTTGCCCGACAACCGAATTGTCGCTGTTCCCCGACCTGCGCCTGCCATTTCTGAGCGTTCAGTTCACCCAATTGGTGGTTTTGGCAACATAAATCATCCATTAAGCACATCGCTCGCAAAACTGAAGGAGTTCACCACTGATAGTGTGGATGGAGTCATCCAATTTTTGAGAGAGTTAGTTAGGATTAACGAGTATGCAGCAGTGTTCGCCTTATCTGAAGGCCAGGTGTTTCAGTTGCTGTTCCCCCACACGTCGGGGACCATGCGCGACAAGGTGGTCGAGGCCATGTCATCCGCTGTTTCTATCCAAAGTTTTCTTTGCGACGTTTTGGTCTCTTTTATTCCTGTCCGTCTCATGGGTTCGCTCACTCAAAGATATTTTTACCGTGTTCAGCGCTTCGATGAGAGTCTGAATGCTTATATTCAGGATATCAGGAACTATGCGAAGGTCTTCGCCCTCGATTTCTCCGAAGGTTATATTGTGTCTTCCATTGTTGACGGAATATTGCCCGAATTCCTGTCGTATCTGAGTAACCACTTATAGGGAGTTAGGTGCTCTTGCCATATCTGCCGAATCTGTTCGTCACGGGGACTTACAGCGTGTCGTTAGTGTTCCTCCACCTGCGCCCCCGTTACCTGTCAATGTTGTTTGCAAAGGCGGTGAGCCTGCTGTGCCCAATTTAATTTTTCCTATTAGTAATGTCTGTGAAGGTAACGAACGTGATGAAAGGAGTTGTTCCGAGCCTGCAAATGATTTTCGTGATGGCGACGAACCTGGTTGTGTTTCATTTGGTGTAGACCAAGATCCCGTAGGAAATGTTCTGTGTAATTCTTGTAACAGGGTCTCTTCGGTTTCTCATTCTTCTCCGATCATAGGTGTTCTGATAAATAACGAGCCAGTCTGTGGCATTCTTGACTCCGGAAGTGTCGTGTCACTATTGAGCGAAAATTGGTACAATTCCATGAAGACAGTCTGTAATTTTCCTAAATTGAATCCGTTGCAAACCCGCTTGGTGTCGGCAAATTGCTCGCCTTTAGATGTCCTTGGTAGTGTTTCGGTTAAATTCAGGATCCAAGGTTTCACTTGGAAATTTCCGGTGTGGGTAATTAGAAATCTCTCTTGCCCCCTTCTCATCGGGACCAATTTCATGTCGTCCGTTGGCTTGATCCTTGACCTCCAAGCAAGGACTTTCAAATTCAGATTTCGACCTAAACTTAAATTTAATTTCATTGAACCTTATCCCCAGCCGTTAGGTAGTTCAGTTAATCAGACTTCAGATCCCGTCACCATCGATACACTCGATTTGAGTAACTTAAACGATTTCCAGGCCGATATGATTCGGAACTTGTGCCGGGAGTATCCAGAGGTGTTCACTGATGAGTTGGGCGTGACCAAACTGCTTGAGTATAAGATCGAAGTCACCGACAATATCCCTGTCAGGCATCCTCCCTATCGCTTGGCTCCGCCCAGGATGAAGGCTCTTAAGGAAATTATCGACCGAATGCTTGCTGATGGTGTCATTAGCCCTTCTACTTCTGCGTATTCATCCCCGATGTTTCTTGTACCCAAGCCTAATGGTGGTTTTCGACCAGTCGTTGACTATAGGCGACTGAATCAGAAGGTTGTAAGTCAATCTATTCCCTTGCCTGACCTCCATTCTTGTTTTTCGTGGTTCCACAAGGCTAAATTCTTCACACTCCTCGATTTAAAAAAGGCCTATTACCAAATTCCCTTGGCCGAGGAATCCAAACCCATGACTGCGTTTGCCACCGATTGGAATTTGTATCAATTCAATCGTGTACCGTTCGGTTTGTCAACAGGTGGAGCTGTGTTGAGCCGCCTGCTAGATAATGTCTTCTCAGGTATCAAATTTGAATTTCCTTACCATTAGTTGGACGACGTTGTGATCTACAGCGAGACGTTCGACGAACATGTGAAGCACATTAAGGAAGTCTTGGAAAGACTGAAGCGTGCTGGTCTTACTGTAAAACTATCTAAGGTTTCATTCGCGAAACCAGAGATTTTGTGTCAGCTGCCGGTGTGTCCGTAGATCAGTCCAGGACTCAGGGTATCCGTGATTTCAAACCTCCCACTAATGTCAAGGGCGTAGCCCGCTTCGTCGGGATGGTGAACTTTTTCCGGAAATTTATCCCATATTTTGCACAGCGTGCAGCTCCGTTGAACTCTCTCCGTCGTAAAGACAAGAAATTTAGTTGGGGTCCTTCTCAGAAGGCTGCCTTCGAACACCTCAAACTTGCTCTATGTGATGATGATAATTGCTGTTTTAAGGGGCCTAACATCTAGGCTATCGGCCCCTGATGGTTTGGGTGATCGTGATGATAATGATGAGAATTGTTGTTTTAAGGGGTCTAACATCTAGGTTATCGGCCCCTGATGGTTTGGGTGATCGTGAAGATGAAAATGAAAAGCGAACTTAAAAATAAAACGAACTACTAACCTACATACTAGAAGAAGAAATGGAAAATTAAAGGAGAATAAGGCAAATAAAAGGACAGAAGGAAAAGAAATGCCCTCAACCCTCGGAGAAGGCGGATTGAGGGACTTGGAAGGAAGGAGAGCCATGAAAGGCATATAGGAAAGTGAAAGAGGAGAGGGCCCGTCCCAAAGGTAAGGGACAAAAGGGGAAAACGGAACCAGCTCAGGAATCCCTCGGGGAAACCAACTACCGAACTCACCAGCCGTGAGCCCCTGAGGGTGTAGCATTATCTAGGGTAAACCAGAAGTGGTGGGGCTACATACACCCTGCCTCCGTAAGGGCCTAGAGCACAAGGCAGGAGGTAAAAGGAAGAGAAAAAGAAGGCTGACCCCTCGCAGAAGGAGGGTATCAGAAAAGATGAGACAAGGGCCAATTAAGGCGGGAAAGGAAGTGACACCCTAGGCCTCGGATACCCTAATACCGTCGGGGTCAGAAGAGAACAAGAGTTGACCAAGGGAGGTCGACAGGAAAGAAGACAAAGAGGAGCCCGGCACAAGTAAGTGGAAGCAATGCCGGACTCAGCTGGGGCCCCGTGGTCGCCAACCCACGCCCACAAGAGGGTGATCGTGAAGGTGGAAATGAAATGTAAACTTAAAACTAAAACTAACTACCAACCAACCTACTAGAAGAAGAAATGGAAAACTAAAGGACAATAAGGCAAATAAAGGACAGGAGGAAAAGAAATGCCATCAACCCTCGAAGAATGCGGATTGGGGGACTTGGAAGGAAGGAGAGCCATGAAAGGCAGATAGGAAAGTGAAAGAGGAGAGGGTCCGCCCCGAAGGTAAGGGACAAAAGGGGAAAACGGACCCAGCTCAGGAATCCCTCGGGGTCGCCAACTCCCGAACTCACCAGCCGAGAGCCCCTGAGGGTGTAGCATTAGCTAGGGTGCACCAGAAGTGGTGGGGCTACATACACCATGCCTCCTTAAGGGCCTTGAGCACAAGGCAGGAGGTAAAACGAAAATAAAAAGAAGGCTGACCCCTCACAGAAGTAGGGTGCCAGGAAAGATGAGACAAGGGCCAATTAAGGCGGGAAAGGAAGAGACTCCCTAGGCCTCGGATACCCTAATACCGTCGGGGTCGGAAGAGAACAAGAGTTGACCAAGTGAGGTCGACAGGAAATAAGACGGAGAGGAGCCCGGCACAAGTAAGTGGAAGCAATGCCGGACTCAGCTGGGGCCCCGTGGTGGGGACCCCCGCCCACTAGAAGTGAGCCCCTGGGGGGGGGGGGGTTTCTCTATGTAACGCTCCCGTTCTTGCCATCCCTGATTTTTCAAAACCCTTCATTGTGCAGACCGATGCTTCGTGCTCGGGAATTGCTGGGGTCCTGCTCCAAGAAGGAGAATTGGGTAGGCAGCCCATTTCTTATGCATCTCGTTCCCTCTCTCCTGTTGAGGCTAAGTACTCTGTGTACGAGCTGGAGGGTCTCGCCGTTTTTTTCGCTCTTGAGCGCTTTAGAAATTATATTGAACACATTTCGTTTGAGCTGGAGACTGACAATCAGGCTCTCAGCTGGGTTCTGGCAAAACCCCGTAACACTGGTCGTATTGCTCGTTGGGCGACCAGAATCTCTTCCTTCAGTTTCACTGTTCGCCACATCCGCGGAACCGACAATGTAATCGCAGACTCGCTGAGTCGAATGTTTGAGGAAGTCCCTGCTGGACCTGCCGAGGTAGAATCTCCCGTGTCTTCAGTTTCAGTTAATGCAGTGAAGCCTGTCCTTACCAACTCGCCTTTGTTGTTCCGTGATTTGGCAGAGTATCAGAAAGAAGACCCTGTATTGGGACCTTTAATCACCCGGATGTCAGGTGGAGAACTTGTAAAGCCGTATGAATTAAAAGAGGTATTCTGTTTTGCGTTGCTCGCCACAACAAGAGAAGTAAAATTGTGTTGCCTGCCGTACTTGTTCCTGAAATTTTCAAATACTTTCATCAGTCTCCTGTTGGGGGTCACCTCGGTGTGTTTAAAACTCGCCAAAAGATCAGAACTAACTTTATCTGGAAGTCAATGGATGGTGACATTCGTAACATCGTCAGATGCTGTAGGCATTGTAGTACAGTAAACCCGTCGTCAATACTCGTATTGGATTATTGTCTTCCGAGCCTGCCTCCCGCCCCATGGAGAGGATTTTTATCGACTTCGTCGGGCCGTTCCCTCGGTCGAAGTTGGGAAACCGGTTTGCACTGGTTTGTGTTGATGGGTTCACCCGTTTCAGCTGGATTTTCCCAACTAGATTGTCGACGACCCACACGGTCATCAGATGTCTGAATTCTATCTTTACTTCATTTGGTCCATGCCAGTTCCTGGTATCGGACAATGCCAAAACCTTTACGTCTCACCTGTTCCGTAAGTTTTGTTTCGACTACGGTATCTCCCATGTGACCACGATCCCATATTATCCTAACCCGTCGTTGGCCGAGCGGGTCAATCGGAACCGGCGTTCCGCGTTGATCGCATACCACCATGATGATCACGCCAAGTGGGATTCATCGGTCCATTGGCTAGCTTTTGCGTTCAACACTGCTGTTCATGAAACGCATAACACTACCCCATTTTCTCTGATGTTTGCTTATGTACCGTATTCTCCGTTGACGAACTTGTGGTCGATTCATGACCTGTTGCCTGATCAGCCGTCTGCCGACAAGGTGAAGCAGATATGGAAGGAGGCCCGCAAGTCCATTCAGGTGTCTCACGAGCGACTAGCTCAAAGGTACAATCAGGGACGGAAGCCCGTCAACCTCAATGTGGGAGACATGATATATGTCCAGGACCATTCACCTAAGCTTCTAGGAAACAAAGTGTCAGGGAAATTGCGGCCGCGATTTCGCAGCCCATTTAAGATTTTATCCCTTGTCAGTCCTGTTTCAGTGCTGGTGAGCGACCCTGAAAGGAAGAGGATCTTCAGGACTCACCTCTCACAGTGCAAGCCCGCACACGAGGCGCCCAAGCGAGTCTCGGGCTAGTCGACAACTAAGCTGGTGGTATCTTTGTTTTTCTTGCCCCTTTTTCTTTCATAACTGGTAATGTGATCTTTGGTAAAGTTTCCCCCCCAAAATCTACAGAGAACTTGCGTCTCTGGAGGCGTTGCTTACCCAAAATGTTGTGAGAAGCGTGTTGCACCTTGTTGTATGAACAAACAGATCGTTTATCGGTCTTTATGATGTGTGACAGGCTTTTCCCAAGATTGGTAAGACCTAGTTGGTATGTGGACCTGGTCTTGATGACCTCGATGTGGAGGTGATATGTGGTTATGCCCGCCTTGTCGAGGCAATAGGATGTAAAGCGTATAATTTGGGATTGCTTTGATGTAGTAACTCCTTTGTTGCGACGTTAGGTGACCCTAGGGAAACGGGGGGGGGGGGGGGAAGCTTTATAGGTAATAAAATTGTATGTTTCGTTTTTTTTCCTAAATCAAATCTGTGATGTACCGCGACTGATAAAAATTTAAAGGACCTTCACGAAATAATCTGTAACTGCCCTTCTGGCAACTAGTAATTGCACCATGAACTATCTGTCACTCTGGTATGTCCTGCTACTCGTGTGCTTAGCATTTCAGTGCTTGGCCCGTTGGAAATGGAGCTCCCTGTGGATGTGTCGGACTGTGCTGTTTCTCCGCGGGATCCAGTGCAGCTCGGAGCGTGCAAGATACCCTGGTGGACATGTGGATGGTGGCGTGACTGGGAAACTGCTGGCGGGGACCTGGGCTCGTCATCGCCCGTTCTCCATCTGTAACTGGGTCATCAGGACATTTCTACCTAGACCCTTCCAACTAACATGAGGAGCGGAACTATCACCGAGACAGTGCCATCCACTCAGCTTGTCGCTGTGTGAAATTTAACCTTGAACATTCTGCCTGCCATTCAATGAAGTCTATGCCCAAAATTCCTTCAAACATGTTGGGACATATGTAAATCTGCAGCCGTACATAAGAGGTGATCCACTCCAGATCTGTCACATCAACATACGCAAATGCTGTCTACCCCGCAGTTTGCTTTAGGGGGAGGAGGATGTGACGTAATTTACGCCACTTAGCTGACATAAAAATATACCTAACCTAAGATATTCTTTCCTGCCAAATTTACCCGTCCCTGAATTTCCAGTTGGAGCGAATGCTTCATAAATTCCTTCACTTACCCAAAATCTGAAGAAAGTTGTGGGCCTAGGCCGACTGTCGCAAATTCGACCTGTGAAGACCTTGTAAACTAAATCTTCATGGATAAAACACCGCACTCGCAGTCCAAACACGCGAAGTATTACTCTGGACCTGATGTGCACTGATTCTGGAATTAATGTGTTCCCTAACCTCAAAATAAACATTGGATCTACGAATTTAAAAATACGTCAATATTAGCTGTATCGATTGTTCCAACCCCAACCATCGCGAGATGCATCGACCGCCGTAGATGACAAGTGACGTACGCATGGCGAGCGACCAGGGTGGACAACTCTCACGGAAACGAACACGGAAGTGTCTTATGGACTACGTTCAAGAAGCCAGGGGATTCGTGTGTGCGTGTGTGGCTACAACTATTCCTTTGTCAAAATCATAGCGTTTTCATATATGTACTGGTTGAAGCGTAGGTAACGCTCTCTTACATTCTGACCACCAGGAAGAACACTTGCTTGGGGTGACTCGGATTCCCCCCCAGGTTGGATGATGATGATAATTGTTGTTTTAAGGGGCCTAACATCTAGGTTATCGGCCCCTGATGGTTTGGGTGATCGTGAAGATGAAAATGAAAAAGCGAACTTAAAACTAAAACTAACTACTAACCTACATACTAGAAGAAGAAATGGAAAATTAAAGGAGAATAAGGCAAATAAAAGGACAGAAGGAAAAGAAATGCCCTCAACCCTCGGAGAAGGCGGATTGAGGGACTTGGAAGGAAGGAGAGCCATGAAAGGCATATAGGAAAGTGAAAGAGGAGAGGGTCCGCCCCAAAGGGAAGGGACAAAAGGGGAAAACGGACCCACCCCCAGGTTGGAAAACACAGGTATCGCCACCTTAATTGGTTGGCTTTAGTCATAGTTTAATTTGTTGAAATATGTAGCTATAGTTTGGTTTAATATGTAGTGCACAAGGTAAGTTCCAGGAAGTGTGATATTTATTTTACTTGTTTGTCCATTTATTTTGGGGCTTTGTTTTTCCTTTGCCGTGTAATTGCGTCGTGGATATGCGTACCTCGTGGGTATGGCGCACTGGTTGATGTTCGGCCGATCAATGGGTTGATGTATCCTACTGTTTAATTCTGAATTGTTTATCAATTTTTCCTTCATCGGAAGTTGTTTTCATTGTGGGGAATATTTCTTGTTTTTCGGGCGAGGTTTTTTCTGTGTTGCGTAACCATGTGCGTCTTTAGTTTGGGTTCCAAATTTATTCATTTATTTCCCTGTGAACACGCTTCTTGGAATTTTCCTGACTGCAGCCATGTTTAGTTTTCTATTATTTTAGTTTTAAGGGCCCTGTTCCTGGTATTTGCATCACCTTACGCCCACGTGCTAGTTGTAGGTTATGTGACGCTTTTGTTTTGGTTTTCCTCCCTTACGCCCATGTGCGTTTCATTTTGAATTTCTAATTTTGGCTTGTTTGTCTCTTTAACCTATGGGATTGGTTCAAATCCCAAATTTTGGGGGCGGCGCACTAAGGTGCAATTATGCCTTGATATGCCGTTAGTTTCCGCCATTTTTTAAGAGTATAGTCTAGTTTGTGTCAGGGCCCATGATGGTCGTGTGATACCGTCCGCTCCGTTTTTCGGGAGTTTGTCATTTGTAATGTAGTTTTTCATTTAATTTCGTTTTTCTTTTCCTTTTACGTAATTCCGGATGTGTTCGTACGTATGTTGGTAACTTATTTCCATTCCGGATGTAACTTGAAAACTTTTGCTGGTATTGCACAACCATCGCCGTGGCATTTGATGTTAGTTCTGGGCATTCGTGTGCTCACGTTTCCTAGTTAAGGGTTTGTACAAATTCATTTGACTAGGGATTATTTATAATTGTAAGATATTTCCTTTTCTGTGTACCTGTTCATTTCTCAAATTTGTTGGTGCCTTAAGGCATGGTTAAGTGATCCGCCGTGTCACAGCGTTACTGATCTTGTGACCATCCCTTCGAGGGCAATTATTTCATTCATGATAAAACTATTTACTATTAAAATAAGTCCCTAACATTGTAGTTCCTATTTTATATATTTTGATATTTTACAATACAGACTCCTTTTATATTTTGATTACGACTTCATTCCGCCTTTAACGTCCAATCCCCACCCTCCAGACAGCTGCGGTGGAATGAATCCTCACCAGGTTAGTCTTCCACTTTTCAAGCTTGTGGATAAAACGACGTATTTTCCTCTCTTGTCCATCTAAGGGTGTCCCCCGAATACGTCCCAACACCGGCCGCCGAGGCAAAACCACCAAGCCCCGCAAAGGATGTCTTGGGGTCGCCGTTGGTAAGTTTCATTCAGGTTGGCAGGCCCTCTAGGGAGTCTGTCGAGCCGAGCGAGATAGAGTAGTGTGTAGGGACAGTGGGGGTTACATTTGGTAGCAGAGCGTGGTTGGGGGTATTTAGGAAGCGCCTTCAGCGCACAAGGCACACTCTGGGCCAACTTTGCGAAGAAGTATAAGGCCAAAGAGTAAGAGACGGTTCACTTAGGTTTTAAAGGTGGTTGGGGGTTACATTTGGTAGCAAAGGCATCGTGGTTCACGGTTTTCCACTTTGCCGCTGTCTAGGGGGGAGGGTTGGCTGTAAAATCCCCTGTTAATATTTTAAATCAGTTTCAGTTTTGGTGGTAAAGATGTCCCGCCTATAACCTGTATTAATTAACCTGTAAATCTGTTTCATGCAAAATGTCTGCTGCGAGAAGTGTGCAGTTTGCGGCTCGTCTGACACGGGATGAGGCGAATTGAGTTGACCATACGTGGCCTGCAGTCTTCAGGCGACCTGAGCCAAGACCGGAAAATGCTGGAAGGAGCTTCAGAAATTCCAGTGTGCCCTCCGGAACTCACAGATGAAGAGCTTGATCGGGATAAGTCCCTGATTAAACTTAAAGTGTCCCATCTAATTAATACGTGTAACTATTTACAAATTCATTGCTCTAGTAAGGGCGAATTAGCCCAAGTGCGCGCCTCTGTCCAGCATCTGTTTGGGAGGGTATCCGACATGATTTCCGTCGCTGGTGACCGCAGCGTTACTGTTTTGGGAGAATTGATTGCCCTTCAGACTTCTCTTTGCGAATGTACCGTGAAGGTACGAGATTGTGAAATGTACTTTGAAGCCATGTCAGAGGAAGGCCCCCTATTCAGTTTCTGTACCTTTCTATAATAGCGCATGTAACGTAACTACTGAATCTAGTCCTGCGTCTATGCATGTAAGCATCCCGAACGACTTAAATCGAGGGCAACAGAGTGATGGTGCTATGGCCATGTTGAGTTTATCGGGCGAGTATCCTTCTGCTTCACGTCACTGTGAGTGCTCTGACGTTAATTGTCCCCTGTGTAATCCCTTCCAAAATTTAACATTGCAAGATCTGCCTGCAGCGCAATCCGGTAACCTGTCTGTAACCCACAGTGATAATGCCCACGATGTCCTTCATGTGACAGATATGTCTTTGGCCATCCCTGTGTGTGGCGGATCCATGTCCGGCGTATCCCTGCCTAGTGCGTATCTAGGAGGAAATATAGGGACGCCTGCCGCGGCATTGGTTCCTGTGTGCCATCCGTCCGCACCAGTATTGCCCACTGCGCCTATCATGTCAACCGGTTTCGAGCAGTATGTGGCCTCTCAGTGTCAACCTTTCAGTGCTAGTAACGTAGCCTCATTGTCTAACTTGCCTATTTCTTCAACATTTAATGTCAATGCGACCCTGAGTGGGCAACGCATGTCGAGTACCAATTCCGCACCCTATTACTCGCATTGTATGTCTCGAGTGCCTGTCACCGTTTCGACTTCCTGCGCTTCACGTTTTGTTAATTCTGCTGCAAAACCTGTTGGTCACGAAACCCTCACCATGCCTCGTTCTGAAAGGAACTTGGCAGTTCAACAGAATTTTAATTTACCTTCTTCTCGCTCCCATGGCCACGTAGCTATTTCAGAACCTGTATCCGGGGCCAGATGCCCATCTTGTGAATGTGCGCATTCTTGTCATTCTTTGGCTGCTGCGCCAAACAACTTGATCGCTTTGCCCGACAACCGAATTGTCGCTGTTCCCCGACCTGCGCCTGCCATTTCTGAGCGTTCAGTTCACCCAATTGGTGGTTTTGGCAACATAAATCATCCATTAAGGACATCGCTCGCAAAACTGAAGGAGTTCAACACTGATAGTGTGGATGGAGTCATCCAATTTTTGAGAGAGTTAGTTAGGATTAACGAGTATGCAGCAGTGTTCGCCTTATCTGAAGGCCAGGTGTTTCAGTTGCTGTTCCCCCACACGTCGGGGACCATGCGCGACAAGGTGGTCGAGGCCATGTCATCCGCTGTTTCTATCCAAAGTTTTCTTTGCGACGTTTTGGTCTCTTTTATTCCTGTCCGTCTCATGGGTTCGCTCACTCAAAGATATTTTACCGTGTTCAGCGCTTCGATGAGAGTCTGAATGCTTATATTCAGGATATCAGGAACTATGCGAAGGTCTTCGCCCTCGATTTCCCCAAAGGTTATATTGTGTCTTCCATTGTTGACGGAATATTGCCCGAATTCCTGTCGTATCTGAGTAACCACTTATAGGGAGTTAGGTGCTCTTGCCATATCTGCCGAATCTGTTCGTCACGGGGACTTACAGCGTGTCGTTAGTGTTCCTCCACCTGCGCCCCGCTCGTTCTGCCGGGTCCGGCAATAGTCGCTGCTATAATTGTAACGGCGTGGGCCACGTCGCTAGGAATTGCGGCCAGCCTAAACGTACCTCTAATTGACTGCCATTTGCCAGCAGTGGGGGATGAGCCCTCAGAAGGCTGTACCGAAGGTCAACCTGAGGATGTGGTCCCGCATCCTGGCCCAAGTAATTCTGTGTCCGTTGAGTGTAACCTTCCGTTACCTGTCAATGTTGTTTGCAAAGGCGGTGAGCCTGCTGTGCCCAATTTAATTTTTCCTATCAGTAATGTCTGTGAAGGTAACGAACGTGATGAAAGGAGTTGTTCCGAGCCTGCAAATGATTTTCGTGATGGCGACGAACCTGGCTGTGTTTCATTTGGTGTAGACCAAGATCCCGTAGGAAATGTTCTGTGTATTGATTCTTGTAACAGGGCCTCTTCGGTTACTTATTCTTCTCCGATCATAGGTGTTCTGATAAATAACGAGCCAGTCTGTGGCATTCTTGACTCCGGAAGTGTCGTGTCACTATTGAGCGAAAAGTGGTACAATTCCATGAAGACAGTCTGTAATTTTCCTAAATTGAATCCGTTGCAAACCCGCTTGGTGTCGGCAAATTGCTCGCCTTTAGATGTCCTTGGTAGTATTTCGGTTAAATTCAGGATCCAAGGTTTCACTTGGAAATTTCCGGTGTGGGTAATTAGAAATCTCTCTTGCCCCCTTCTCATCGGGACCAATTTCATGTCGTCCGTTGGCTTGATCCTTGACCTCCAAGCAAGGACTTTCAAATTCAGATTTCGACCTAAACTTAAATTTAATTTCATTGAACCTTATCCCCAGCCGTTGGGTAGTTCTGTTAATCAGACTTCAGATCCCGTCACCATCGATACACTCGATTTGAGTAACTTAAACGATTCCCAGGCCGATATGATTCGGAACTTGTGCCGGGAGTATCCAGAGGTGTTCACTGATGAGTTGGGCGTGACCAAACTGCTTGAGTATAAGATCGAAGTCACCGACAATATCCCTGTCAGACATCCTCCCTATCGCTTGGCTCCGCCCAGGTTGAAGGCTCTTAAGGAAATTATCGACCGAATGCTTGCTGATGGTGTCATTAGCCCTTCTACTTCTGCGTATTCATCCCCGATGTTTCTTGTACCCAAGCCTAATGGTGGTTTTCGACCAGTCGTTGACTATAGGCGACTGAATCAGAAGGTTGTACTTCAATCTATTCCCTTGCCTGACCTCCATTCTTGTTTTTCGTGGTTCCACAAGGCTAAATTCTTCACACTCCTCGACTTAAACCAGGCCTATTACCAAATTCCCTTGGCCGAGGAATCCAAACCCATGACTGCGTTTGCCACCGATTGGAATTTGTATCAATTCAATCGTGTACCGTTCGGTTTGTCAACAGGTGGAGCTGTGTTGAGCCGCCTGCTTGATAATGTCTTCTCAGGTATCAAATTTGAATTTCTTTACCATTATTTGGACGACGTTGTGATCTACAGCGAGACGTTCGACGAACATGTGAAGCACATTCAGGAAGTCTTGGAAAGACTGAAGCGTGCTGGTTTTACTGTAAAACTATCTAAGGTCTCATTCGCGAAACCAGAGATTTCCTTCCTTGGTCATATTGTGTCAGCTGCCGGTGTGTCCATAGATCAGTCCAGGACTCAGGGTATCCGTGATTTCAAACCTCCCACTAATGTCAAGGGCGTAGCCCGCTTCGTCGGGATGGTGAACTTTTTCCGGAAATTTATCCCCAATTTTGCACAGCGTTCAGCTCCGTTGAACTCTCTCCGTCGTAAAGACCAGAAATTAAGTTGGGGTCCTTCTCAGAAGGCTGCCTTCGAAGACCTCAAACTTGCTCTATGTGATGATGATGATAATTGCTGTTTTAAGGGGCCTAACATCTAGGCTATCGGCCCCTGATGGTTTGGGTGATCGTGATGATGATGATGAGAATTGTTGTTTTAAGGGGCCTAACATCTAGGTTATCGGCCCCTGATGGTTTGGGTGATCGTGAAGATGAAAATGAAAAGCGAACTTAAAAATAAAACTAACTACTAACCTACATACTAGAAGAAGATATGGAAAATTAAAGGAGAATAAGGCAAATAAAAGGACAGAAGGAAAAGAAATGCCCTCAACCCTCGGAGAAGGCGGATTGAGGGACTTGGAAGGAAGGGGAGCCATGAAAGGCATATAGGAAAGTGAAAGAGGAGAGGGCCCGTCCCAAAGGTAAGGGACAAAAGGGGAAAACGGAACCAGCTCAGGAATCCCTCGGGGTCGCCAACTCCCGAACTCACCAGCCGTGAGCCCCTGAGGGTGTAGCATTATCTAGGTTGCACCAGAAGTGGTGGGGCTACATACACCCTGCCTCCATAAGGGCCTTGAGCACAAGGCAGGAGGTAAAAGGAAAAGAAAAAGAAGGCTGACCCCTCACAGAAGGAGGGTGTCAGGAAATATGAGACAAGGGCCAATTAAGGAGGGAAAGGAAGAGACTCCCTAGGCCTCGGATACCCTAATACCGTCGGGGTCGGAAGAGAAGAAGAGTTGACCAAGTGAGGTCGACAGGAAAGAAGAAAGATAGGAGCCCGGCACAAGTAAGTGGAAGCAATGGTCGGAAGAGAACAAGAGTTGACCAAGTGAGGTCGACAGGAAATAAGACGGAGAGGAGCCCGGCACAAGTAAGTGGAAGCAATGCCGGACTCAGCTGGGGCCCCGTGGTCGCCAACCCACGCCCACTAGAAGTGAGCCCCTGGGGGGGGGGGGGTTCTCTATGTAACGCTCCCGTTCTTGCCATCCCTGATTTTTCAAAACCCTTCATTGTGCAGACCGATGCTTCGTGCTCGGGAATTGCTGGGGTCCTGCTCCAAGAAGGAGAATTGGGTAGGCAGCCCATTTCTTATGCATCTCGTTCCCTCTCTCCTGTTGAGGCTAAGTACTCTGTGTACGAGCTGGAGGGTCTCGCCGTTTTGTTCGCTCTTGAGCGCTTTAGAAATTATATTGAACACATTTCGTTTGAGCTGGAGACTGACAATCAGGCTCTCAGCTGGGTTCTGGCAAAACCCCGTAACACTGGTCGTATTGCTCGTTGGGCGACCAGAATCTCTTCCTTCAGTTTCACTGTTCGCCACATCCGCGGAACCGACAATGTAATCGCAGACTCGCTGAGTCGAATGTTTGAGGAAGTCCCTAGGGATCAGTCTGGACCTGCCGAGGTAGAATCTCCCGTGTCTTCAGTTTCAGTTAATGCAGTGAAGCCTGTCCTTACCAACTCGCCTTTGTTGTTCCGTGATTTAGCAGAGTATCAGAAAGAAGACCCTGTATTGGGACCTTTAATCACCCGGATGTCAGGTGGAGAACTTGTAAAGCCGTATGAATTAAGAGAGGTATTCTGTTTTGCGTTGCTCGCCACGACAAGAGAAGGAAAATTGTGTTGCCTGCCGTACTTGTTCCTGAAATTTTCAAATACTTTCATCAGTCTCCTGTTGGGGGTCACCTCGGTGTGTTTAAAACTCGCCAAAAATCAGAACTAACTTTATCTGGAAGTCAATGGATGGTGACATTCGTAACATCGTCAGATGCTGTAGGCATTGTAGTATCAGTAAACCCGTCGTCAATACTCGTATTGGATTATTGTCTTCCGAGCCTGCCTCCCGCCCCATGGAGAGGATTTTTATCGACTTCGTCGGGCCGTTCCCTCGGTCGAAGTTGGGAAACCGGTTTGCACTGGTTTGTGTTGATGGGTTCACCCGTTTCAGCTGGATTTTCCCAACTAGATTGTCGACGACCCACACGGTCATCAGATGTCTGAATTCTATCTTTACTTCATTTGGTCCATGCCAGTTCCTGGTATCGGACAATGCCAAAACCTTTACGTCTACCTGTTCCGTAAGTTTTGTTTCGACTACGGTATCTCCCATGTGACCACGATCCCATATTATCCTAACCCGTCGTTGGCCGAGCGGGTCAATCGGAACCGGCGTTCCGCGTTGATCGCATACCACCATGATGATCACGCCAAGTGGGATTCATCGGTCCATTGGCTAGCTTTTGCGTTCAACACTGCTGTTCATGAAACGCATAACACTACCCCATTTTCTCTGATGTTTGCTTATGTACCGTATTCTCCGTTGACGAACTTGTGGTCGATTCATGACCTGTTGCCTGATCAGCCGTCTGCCGACAAGGTGAAGCAGATATGGAAGGAGGCCCGCAAGTCCATTCAGGTGTCTCACGAGCGACTAGCTCAAAGGTACAATCAGGGACGGAAGCCCGTCAACCTCAATGTGGGAGACATGATATATGTCCAGGACCATTCACCTAAGCTTCTAGGAAACAAACTGTCAGGGAAATTGCGGCCGCGATTTCGCAGCCCATTTAAGATTTTATCCCTTGTCAGTCCTGTTTCAGTGCTGGTGAGCGACCCTGAAAGGAAGAGGATCTTCAGGACTCACCTCTCACAGTGCAAGCCCGCACACGAGGCGCCCAAGCGAGTCTCGGGCTAGTCGACAACTAAGCTGGTGGTATCTTTGTTTTTCTTGCCCCTTTTTCTTTCATAACTGGTAATGTGATCTTTGGTAAAGTTTCCCCCCCAAAATCTACAGAGAACTTGCGTCTCTGGAGGCGTTGCTTACCCAAAATGTTGTGAGAAGCGTGTTGCACCTTGTTGTATGAACAAACAGATCGTTTATCGGTCTTTATGATGTGTGACAGGCTTTTCCCAAGATTGGTAAGACCTAGTTGGTATGTGGACCTGGTCTTGATGACCTCGATGTGGAGGTGATATGTGGTTATGCCCGCCTTGTCGAGGCAATAGGAAGTAAACCGTATAATTTGGGATTGCTTTTATGTAGTAACTCCTTTGTTGCGACGTAAGGTGACCCTAGGGTAACGGGGGGGGGCACCTTTAAAGGTAATAAAATTGTATGTTTCGTTTTTTTTTCTAAATCAAATCTGTGATGTACCGCGACTGATAAAAATTTAAAGGACCTTCGCGAAATAATCTGCAATTGCCCTTCTGGCAACTAGTAATTGCACCATGAACTATCTGTCACTCTGGTATGTCCTGCTACTCGTGTGCTTAGCATTTCAGTGCTTGGCCCGTTGGAAATGGAGCTCCCTGTGGATGTGTCGGACTGTGCTGTTTCTCCGCGGGATCCAATGCAGCTCAGAGCGTGCAAGATACCCTGGTGGACATGTGGATGGTGGCGTGACTGGGAAACTGCTGGCGGGGACCTGGGCTCGTCATAGCCCGTTCTCCGTCTGTAACTGGGTCATCAGGACATTTCTACCTAGACCTTTCCAGCTAACATGAGGAGCGGAATTATCACCGAGACAGTGCCATCCACTCAGCTTGTCGCTGTGTGAAATTTAACCTTGAACATTCTGCCTGCCATTCAATGAAGTCTATGCCCAAAATTCCATCAAACATGTTGGGACATATGTAAATCTGCAGCCGTACATAAGAGGTGATCCACTCCAGATCTGTCACATCAACATACGCAAACGCTGTCCACCCCGCAGTTTGCTTTAGGGGGAGGAGGATGTGACGTAATTTATGCCACTTAGCTGACATAAAAATATACCTAACCTAAGATATTCTTTCCTGCCAAATTTACCCGTCTCTGAATTTCCAGTTGGAGCGAATGCTTCATAAATTCCTTCACTTACCCAAAATCTGAAGAAAGTTGTGGGCCTAGGCCGACTGTCGCAAATTCGACCAGTGAAGACCTTGTAAACTAAATCTTCATGGATAAAACACCGCACTCGCAGTCCAAACACGCGAAGTATTACTCTGGACCTGATGTGTACTGATTCTGGAATTAATGTGTTCCCTAACCTCAAAATAAACATTGGATCTACGAATTTAAAAATACGTCAATATTAGCTGTATCGATTGTTCCAACCCCAACCATCGCGAGATGCATCGACCGCCGTAGATGACAAGTGACGTACGCATGGCGAGCGACCAGGGTGGACAACTCTCACGGAAGCGAACACGGAAGTGTCTTATGGACTACGTTCAAGAAGCCAGGGAATTCGTGTGTGCGTGTGTGGCTACAACTATTCCTTTGTCAAAATCATAGCGTTTTCATATATGTACTGGTTGAAGCGTAGGTAACGCTCTCTTACATTCTGACCACCAGGAAGAACACATGCTTGGGGGGACTCGGATTCCCCCCCAGGTTGGAAAACACAGGTATCGCCACCTTAATTGGTTGGCTTTAATCATAGTTTAATTTGTTGAAATATGTAGCTATAGTTTGGTTTAATATGTAGTGCACAAGGTAAGTTCCAGGAAGTGTGATATTTATTTTACTTGTTTGTCCATTTATTTTGGGGCTTTGTTTTTCCTTTGCCGTGTAATTGCGTCGTGGATATGCGTACCTCGTGGGTATGGCGCACTGGTTGATGTTCGGCCGATCAATGGGTTGATGTATCCTACTGTTTAATTCTGAATTGTTTATCAATTTTTCCTTCTTCGGAAGTTGTTTTCATTGTGGGGAATCTTTCTTGTTTTTCGGGCGAGGTTTTTTCTGTGTTGCGTAACCATGTGCGTCTTTAGTTTGGGTTCCAAATTTATTCATTTATTTCCCTGTGAACACGCTTCTTGGAATTTTCCTGACTGCAGCCATGTTTAGTTTTCTATTATTTTAGTTTTAAGGGCCCTGTTCCTGGTATTTGCATCACCTTACGCCCACGTGCTAGTTGTAGGTTATGTGACGCTTTTGTTTTGGTTTTCCTCCCTTACGCCCATGTGCGTTTCATTTTGAATTTCTAATTTTGGCTTGTTTGTCTGTTTAACCTATGGGATTGGTTCAAATCCCAAATTTTGGGGGCGGCGCACTATGGTGAAATCATGCCTTGATATGCCGTTAGTTTCCGCCATTTTTTAAGAGTATAGTCTAGTTTGTGTCAGGGCCCATGATGGTCGTGTGATACCGTCCGCTCCGTTTTTCGGGAGTTTGTCATTTGTAATGTAGTTTTTCATTTAATTTCGTTTTTCTTTTCCTTTTACGTAATTCCGGATGTGTTCGTACGTATGTTGGTAACTTATTTCTATTCCGGATGTAACTAGCAAACTTTTGCTGGTATTGCACAACCATCGCCGTGGCATTTGATGTTAGTTCTGGGCATTCGTGTGCTCACGTTTCCTAGTTAAGGGTTTGTACAAATTCATTTGACTAGGGATTATTTATAATTGTAAGATATTTCCTTTTCTGTGTACCTGTTCATTTCTCAAATTTGTTGGTGCCTTAAGGCATGGTTAAGTGATCCGCCGTGTCACAGCGTTACTGATCTTGTGACCATCCCTTCGAGGGCAATTATTTCATTCATGATAAAACTATTTACTATTAAAATAAGTCCCTAACATTGTAGTTCCTATTTTATATATTTTGATATTTTACAATACAGACTCCTTTTATATTTTGATTACGACTTCATTCCGCCTTTAACGTCCAATCCCCACCCTCAAGACAGCTGCGGTGGAATTAATCCTCACCAGGTAAGTCTTCCACTTTTCAAGCTTGTGGATAAAACGACGTATTTTCCTCTCTTGTCCATCTGAGGGTGTCCCCCGAATACGTCAACACCGGCAGCCGAGGCAAAACCACCAAGCCCCGCAAAGGATGTCTTGGGGTCGCCGTTGGTAAGTTTCATTCAGGTTGGCAGGCCCTCTAGGGAGTCTGTCGAGCCGAGCGAGATAGTGTAGTGTGTAGGGAAAGTGGGGGTTAC
Organism: Meconema thalassinum; assembly: GCA_946902985.2. Lineage (NCBI taxonomy): Eukaryota > Metazoa > Arthropoda > Insecta > Orthoptera > Tettigoniidae > Meconema > Meconema thalassinum. The sequence goes on along the minus strand of OX336392.1, from coordinate 508,715,591 downwards.
ATTTGGTAGCAGAGCGTGGTTGGGGGTATTTAGGAAGCGCCTTCAGCGCACAAGGCACACTCTGGGCCAACTTTGCGAAGAAGTATAAGGCCAAAGAGTAAGAGACGGTTCACTTAGGTTTTAAAGGTGGTTGGGGGTTACATTTGGTAGCAGAGGCATCGTGGTTCACGGTTTTCCACTTTGCCGCTGTCTAGGGGGGAGGGTTGGCTGTAAAATCCCCTGTTAATATTTTAAATCAGTTTCAGTTTTGGTGGTAAAGATGTCCGGCCTCTAACCTGTATTAATTAACCTGTAAATCTGTTTCATGCAAAATGTCTGCTGCGAGAAGTGTGCAGTTTGCGGCTCGTCTGACACGGGATGAGGCGAATTACGAGTTGACCATACGTGGCCTGCAGTCTTCAGGCGACCTGAGCCAAGACCGGAAAATGCTGGAAGGAGCTTCAGAAATTCCAGTGTGCCCTCCGGAACTCACAGATGAAGAGCTTGATCGGGATAAGTCCCTGATTGAACTTAAAGTGTCCCATCTAATTATACGTGTAACTATTTACAAATTCATTGCTCTAGTAAGGGCGAATTAGCCCAAGTGCGCGCCTCTGTCCAGCATCTGATTGGGAGGGTATCCGACATGATTTCAGTCGCTGGTGACCGCAGCGTTACTGTTTTGGGAGAATTGATTGCCCTTCAGACTTCTCTTTGCGAATGTACCGTGAAGGCACGAGATTGTGAAATGTACTTTGAAGCCATGTCAGAGGAAGGCCCCCTATTCAGTTTCTGTACCTTTCTATAATAGCGCATGTAACGTAACTACTGAATCTAGTCCTGCGTCTATGCATGTAGGCATCCCGAACGACTTGAATCGAGGGCAACAGATGATGATGATGATGATAATTGTTGTTTTAAGGGGCCTAACATCTAGGTTATCGGCCCCTGATGGTTTGGGTGATCGTGAAGGATGAAAATGAGAAGCGAACTTAAAACTAAAACTAACTACTAACCTACATACTAGAAGAAGAAATGGAAAACTAAAGGAGAATAAGGCAAATAAAGGACAGGAGGAAAAGAAATGCCCTCAACCCTCGAAGAAGGCGGATTGAGGGACTTGGAAGGAAGGAGAGCCACGAAAGGCAGATAGGAAAGTGAAAGAGGAGAGGGTCCGCCCCAAAGGTAAGGGACAAAAGGGGAAACAGACCCAGCTCAGGAATCCCTCGGGGTCGCCAACTCCCGAACTCACCAGCCGTGAGCCCCTGAGGGTGTAGCATTATCTAGGGTGCACCAGAAGTGGTGGGGCTACATACACCCGGCCTCCTTAAGGGCCTAGAGCACAAGGCAGGAGGTAAAAGGAAGAGAAAAAGAAGGCTGACCCCTCGCAGAAGGAGGGTATCAGAAAAGATGAGACAAGGGCCAATTAAGGCGGGAAAGGAAGAGACTCCCTAGGCCTCGGATACCCTAATACCGTCGGGGTCAGAAGAGAACAAGAGTTGACCAAGTGAGGTCGACAGGAAAGAAGACAGAGAGGAGCCCGGCACAAGTAAGTGGAAGCAATGCCGGACTCAGCTGGGGCCCCGTGGTCGCCAACCCACAACCCACTAGATGTGAGCCCCTGGGGGACGAGGGCAACAGAGTGATGGTGCTATGGCCATGTTGAGTTTATCGGGCGAGTATCCTTCTGCTTCACGTCACTGTGAGTGCTCTGACGTTAATTGTCCCCTGTGTAATCCCTTCCAAAATTTAACATTGCAAGAGCTGCCTGCAGCGCAATCCGATAACCTGTCTGTAACCCACAGTGATAATGCCCACGATGTCCTTCATGTGATAGATATGTCTTTGGCCATCTCTGTGTGTGGCGGATCCATGTCCGGCGTATCCCTGCCTAGTGCGTATCTAGGAGGAAATATAGGGACGTCTGCCGCGGCATTGGTTCCTGTGTGCCATCCGTCCGCACCAGTATTGCCCACTGCGCCTATCATGTCCACCGGTTTCGAGCAGTATGTGGCCTCTCAGTGTCAACCTTTCAGTGCTAGTAACGTAGCCTCATTGTCTAACTTGCCTATTTCTTCAACATTTAATGTCAATGCGACCCTGAGTGGGCAACGCATGTCGAGTACCAATTCCGCACCCTATTACTCGCATTGTATGTCTCGAGTGCCTGTCACCGTTTCGGCTTCCTGCGCTTCACGTTTTGTTAATTCTGCTGCAAACCCTGTTGGTCACGAAACCCTCGCCATGCCTCGTACTGAAAGGAACTTGGCAGTTCAACAGAATTTTAATTTACCTTCTTCTCGCTCCCATGGCCACGTAGCTATTTCAGAACCTGTATCCGGGGCCAGGTGCCCATCTTATGAATGTGCGCATTCTTGTCATTCTTTGGCTGCTGCGCCAAACAACTTGATCGCTTTGCTCGACAACCGAATTGTCGCTGTTCCCCGACCTGCGCCTGCCATTTCTGAGCGTTCAGTTCACCCAATTGGTGGTTTTGGCAACATAAATCATCCATTAAGCACATCGCTCGCAAAACTGAAGGAGTTCAACACTGATAGTATGGATGGAGTCATCCAATTTTTGAGAGAGTTAGTTGGGATTAACGAGTATGCAGCAGTGTTCGCCTTATCTGAAGGCCAGTTGTTTCAGTTGCTGTTCCCCCACACGTCGGGGACCATGCGCGACAAGGTGGTCGAGGCCATGTCATCCGCTGTTTCTATCCAAAGTTTTCTTTGCGACGTTTTGGTCTCTTTTATTCCTGCCCGTCTCATGGGTTCGCTCACTCAAAGATATTTTTACCGTGTTCAGCGCTTCGATGAGAGTCTGAATGCTTATATTCAGGATATCAGGAACTATGCGAAGGTCTTCGCCCTCGATTTCTCCGAAGGTTATGATGATGATGATAATTGTTGTTTTAAGGGGCCTAACATCTAGGTTATCGGCCCCTAATGATCTGGGTGATAGCGAAAATGAGAATTAAATGGAAATCAGAAAGAAAATTATGCGAAACGGAAAATACGTACAAAGAGAAACTCAGATGGAAACAACTCACTATATGGTCTTACAAAAGGGAATTTAGAACGAAAAGATTCAGAAAAATAATAGATTGATGATGACGATGATGATGATAATTGTTGTTTTAAGGGGCCTAACATCTAGGTTATCGGCCCCTGATTGTTTGGGTGATCGTGAAGATGATGATGATGATAATTGTTGTTTTAAGGGGCCTAACATCTAGGCTATCGGCCCCTAATGGTTTGGGTGATCGTGAAGATGAAAATGAAAAGCGAACTTAAAACTAAAACTAACTACTAACCTACATACAAGAAGAAGAAATGGAAAACTAAAGGAGAATAAGGCAAATAAAGGACAGGAGGGAAAGAAATGCACTCAACCCTCGAAGAATGAGGATTGAGGGACTTGGAAGGAAGGAGAGCCATGAAAGGCAGATAGGAAAGTGAAAGAGGAGAGGGTCCGCACCAAAGGTAAGGGACAAAAAGGGAAAACGGACCCAGCTCAGGAATCCCTCGGGGTCGCCAACTCCCGAACTCACCAGCCGTGAGCCCCTGAGGGTGTAGCATTATCTAGGGTGCACCAAAAGTGGAGGGGCTACACACACCCGGCCTCCTTAAGGGCCTCAAGCAGAAGGCAGGAGATAACATGAAAAGAAAAAGAAGGCTGACCCCTCGCAGAAGGAGGGAATCAGAAAAGATGAGACAAGGGCCAATTAAGGCGGGAAAGGAAGAGACTCCCGAGGCCTCGGATACCCTAATACCGTCGGGGTCAGAAGAGAACAAGAGTTGATGATGATGATGATGATAATTGTTGTTTTAAGGGGCCTAACATCTAGGTTATCGGCCCCTGATGGTTTGGGTGATGGTGAAGATGAAAATGAAAAGCGAACTTAAAACTAAAACTAACTAATAACCTACATACTAGAAGAAGAAATGGAAAACTAAAGGAGAATAAGGCAAATAAAAGGACAGAAGGAAAAGAAATGCCCTCAACCCTCGGAGAAGGCGGATTGAGGGACTTGGAAGGAAGGAGAGCCATGAAAGGCATATAGGAAAGTGAAAGAGGAGAGGGTCCGCCCCAAAGGTAAGGGAAAAAAAGGGAAAACGGACCCAGCTCAGGAATCCCTCGGGGTCGCCAAATCCCGAACTCACCAGCCGTGAGCCCCTGAGGGTGTAGCATTATCTAGGGTGCACCAGAAGTGGTGGGGCTACATACACCCTGCCTCCTTAAGGGCCTAGAGCACAAGGCAGGAGGTAAAAGGAAGAGAAAAAGAAGCCTGAACCCTCGCAGAAGGAGGGTATCAGAAAAGATGAGACAAGGGCCAATTAAGGCGGGAAAGGAAGAGACTCCCTAGGCCTCGGATACCCTAATACCGTCGGGGTCAGAAGAGAACAAGAGTTGACCAAGTGAGGTCGACAGGAAAGAAGACGGAGAGGAGCCCGGCACAAGTAAGTGGAAGCAATGCCGGACTCAGCTGGGGCCCCGTGGTCGCCAACCCACGCCCACAAGATGTGAGCCCCTGGGGGAGAGAACAAGAGTTGACCAAGTGAGGTCGACAGGAAAGAAGACGGAGAGGAGCCCGGCACAAGTAAGTGGAAGCAATGCCGGACTCAGCTGGGGCCCCGTGGTCGCCAACCCACGCCCACAAGATGTGAGCCCCTGGGGGAAATAATAGATTGAAAAAGACCCACAGAACATAGGCTAGATTCAAAATACGTACAAAATGCAATGTAGCGTCGAAATACTAACAAAATGCAACTGAAATTCAAAATGCTTACAAAATGCAAATGAGATCGAAAATACGTACAAAATGCAATTGAGGTTCAAAATACTTACAAAATGCAGTTGAAATTGAAAATACACATTGCAATTCAGATTGAAATATCCCAGTTTCAATCCAAATTATTCACAAAGTGCAATTGAAAGTCAAAATACTTACAAAATGCAATTGAAATTGAAAATGCTTACAAAATGTACGGTAGATTCAAACGACTCATGTGGATTGACAATACTTACAAAAAGCAATTTAGATTGAAAATACTTGACAAATGTAATTTAGATTCAAAATACCCACAAAATGAAATTGAGAATCAAAATATGTGCAAAATGCCCACCAAACAAAATGCAATTTAGATTCAAAATTCGTGCGAAATGCGGTTTTGGTTGAAAATACTTACAATATGCAATTGAAATTCAAAATACTCACTAAAAGGCCCGGCTACCTGCATTGAAAGACTTACCAAAAAGCAATTTAGATTGTCAATCTTTACAAAATGCAATTGAGGTTGAAAACAATCGCGAGATGTAATTTAGATCGAAAAAACTTACAAAATGCAACATAGATCAAAAATGCCTTAAAAATCGCTAAAAGGGAATTTAGATACACGGTGATTCGAGTAACAAAAACTGTGCGGGAATCTTAAAGAGAAAAGGAAATAGAAGGAAAAGAGGAGAGGAGAGGGGAGAGAGGAGAAGGTCCGCCCCAAAGGGAAGGGACAAAAAGGGATGATGATGATGATAATTGTTGTTTTAAGGGGCCTAACATCTAGGTTATCGGCCCCTGATGGTTTGGGTGATCGTGAAGATGAAAATGAAAAGCGAACTTAAAACTAAAACTAACTACTAACCTACATACTAGAAGAAGAAATGGAAAACTAAAGGAGAATAAGGCAAATAAAGGACAGGAGGAAAAGAAATGCCCTCAACCCTCGAAGAAGGTGGATTGAGGGACTTGGAAGGAAGGAGAGCCATGAAAGGCAGATAGGAAAGTGAAAGAGGAGAGGGTCCGCCCCCAAAGGTAAGGGACAAAAAGGGAAAACGGACCCAGCTCAGGAATCCCTCGGGGTCGCCAACTCCCGAACTCACCAGCCGTGAGCCCCTGAGGGTGTAGCATTATCTAGGGTGCACCAGAAGTGGTGGGGCTACATACACCCTGCCTCCTTAAGGGCCTAGAGCACAAGGCAGGAGGTAAAAGGAAGAGAAAAAGAAGGCTGACCCCTCGCAGAAGGAGGGCATCAGAAAAGATGAGACAAGGGCCAATTAAGGCGGGAAAGGAAGAGACTCCCTAGGCCTCGGATACCCTAATACCGTCGGGGTCAGAAGAGAACAAGAGTTGACCAAGTGAGGTCGACAGGAAAGAAGACAGAGAGGAGCCCGGCACAAGTAAGTGGAAGCAATGCCGGACTCAGCTGGGGCCCCGTGGTCGCCAACCCACGCCCACAAGATGTGAGCCCCTGGGGGGGGGACAAAAAGGGGAAAACGGACCCAGCTCAGGAATCCCTCGGGGTCGCCAACGCCCGAACTCACCAGCCGTGAGCCCCTGAGGGTGTAGCATTATCTAGGGTGCACCAGAAGTGGTGGGGCTACATACACCCTGCCTCCTTAAGGGCCTTGAGCACAAGGCAGGAGGTAAAAGGAAAAGAAAAAGAAGGCTGACCCCTCACAGAAGGAGGGTATCAGGAAAGATGAGACAAGGGCCAATTAAGGCGGGAAAGTGAAAGACTCCCTAGGCCTCGGATAACCTAATACCATCGGGGTCGGAAGAGAACAAGAGTTGACCAAGGAAGGTCGACAGGAAAGAAGAAAGAGAGGAGCCCGGCACAAGTAAGTGGAAGCAATGCCGGACTCAGCTGGGGCCCCGTGGTCGCCAACCCACAACCCACTAGATGTGAGCCCCTGGGGGGTCCGAAGTTTATATTGTGTCTTCCATTGTTGACGGAATATCGCCCGAATCCCGGTCGTATCTGAGTATGCAGACCCGTCCAACCACTTATAGGGAGTTAGGTGCTCTTGCCATATCTGCCGAATCTGTTCGTCACGGGGACTTACAGCGTGTCGTTAGTGTTCCTCCACCTGCGCCCTGCTCGTCCTGCCGGGTCCGGCAATAGTCGCTGCTATAATTGTAACGGCGTGGGCCACGTCGCTAGGAATTGCGGCCAGCCTAAACGTACCTCTAATTGACTGCCATTTGCCAGGAGTGGGGATGAGCCCTCAGAAGGCTGTACCGAAGGTCAACCTGTGGATGTGGTCCCGCATCCTGGCCCAAGTAATTCTGTGTCCGTTGAGTGTAACCTTCCGTTACCTGTCAATGTTGTTTGCAAAGGCGGTGAGCCTGCTGTGCCCAATTTAATTTTTCCTATCAGTAATGTCTGTGAAGGTAACGAACGTGATGAAAGGAGTTGTTCCGAGCCTGCAAATGATTTTCGTGATGGCGACGAACCTGGTTGTGTTTCATTTGGTGAAGACCAAGATCCCGTAGGAAATGTTCTGTGTATTGATTCTTGTAACAGGGTCTCTTCGGTTTCTCATTCTTCTCCGATCATAGGTGTTCTGATAAATAACGAGCCAGTCAGTGGCATTCTTGACTCCGGAAGTGTCGTGTCACTATTGAGCGAAATGTGGTACAATTCCATGAAGACAGTCTGTAATTTTCCTAAATTGAATCCGTTGCAAACCCGCTTGGTGTCGGCAAATTGCTCGCCTTTAGATGTCCTTGGTAGTATTTCGGTTAAATTCAGGATCCAAGGTTTCACTTGGAAATTTCCGATGTGGGTAATTAGAAATCTCTCTTGCCCCTTCTCATCGGGACCAATTTCATGTCGTCCGTTGGCTTGATCCTTGACCTCCAAGCAAGGACTTTCAAATTCAGATTTCGACCTAAACTTAAATTTAATTTCATTGAACCTTATCCCCAGCCGTTGGGTAGTTCTGTTAATCAGACTTCAGATCCCGTCACCATCGATACACTCGATTTGAGTAACTTAAACGATTCCCAGGCCGATATGATTCGGAACTTGTGCCGGGAGTATCCAGAGGTGTTCACTGATGAGTTGGGCGTGACCAAACTGCTTGAGTATAAGATCGAAGTCACCGACAATATCCCTGTCAGACATCCTCCCATTCGCTTGGCTCCGTCCAGGATGAAGGCTCTTAAGGAAATTATCGACCGAATGCTTGCTGATGGTGTCATTAGCCCTTCTACTTCTGCGTATTCATCCCCGATGTTTCTTGTACCCAAGCCTAATGGTGGTTTTCGACCAGTCGTTGACTATAGGCGACTGAATCAGAAGGTTGTACTTCAATCTATTCCCTTGCCTGACCTCCATTCTTGTTTTTCGTGGTTCCACAAGGCTAAATTCTTCACACTCCTCGACTTAAACCAGGCCTATTACCAAATTCCCTTGGCCGAGGAATCCAAACCCATGACTGCGTTTGCCACCGATTGGAATTTGTATCAATTCAATCGTGTACCGTTCGGTTTGTCAACAGGTGGAGCTGTGTTGAGCCGCCTGCTTGATAATGTCTTCTCAGGTATCAAATTTGAATTTCTTTACCATTATTTGGACGACGTTGTGATCTACAGCGAGACGTTCGACGAACATGTGAAGCACATTCAGGAAGTCTTGGAAAGACTGAAGCGTGCTGGTCTTACTGTAAAACTATCTAAGGTATCATTCGCGAAACCAGAGATTTCCTTCCTTGGTCATATTGTGTCAGCTGCCGGTGTGTCCATAGATCAGTCCAGGACTCAGGGTATCCGTGATTTCAAACCTCCCACTAATGTCAAGGGCGTATGATGATGATGATGATAATTGTTGTTTTAAGGGGCCTAACATCTAGGTTATCGGCCCCTGATGGTTTGGGTGATCGTGAAGGTGAAAATGAAAAGCGAACTTAAAACTAAAACTAACTAATAACCTACATACTAAAAGAAGAAATGGAAAACCAAAGGAGAATAAGGCAAATAAAAGGACAGAAGGAAAAGAAATGCCCTCAACCCTCGGAGAAGGCGGATTAAGGGACTTGGAAGGTAGGAGAGCCATGAAAGGCAGATAAGAAAGTGATAGAGGAGAGGGTCCGCCCCAAAGGTAAGGGACAAAAGGGGGAAAACGGACCCAGCTCAGGAATCCCTCGGGGTCGCCAACTCCCGAACTCACCAGCCGTGAGCCTCTGAGGGTGTAGCATTATCTAGGGTGCACCAGAAGTGGTGGGGCTACATACACCCTGCCTCCTTAAGGGCCTAGAGCACAAGGCAGGAGGTAAAAGGAAGAGAAAAAGAAGGCTGACCCCTCGCAGGAGGGTATCAGAAAAGATGAGACAAGGGCCAATTAAGGCGGGAAAGGAAGAGACTCCCTAGGCCTCGGATACCCTAATACCGTCGGGGTCGGAAGAGAACAAGAGTTGACCAAGTGAGGTCGACAGGAAAGAAGACGGAGAGGAGCCCGGCACAAGTAAGTGGAAGCAATGCCGGACTCAGCTGGGGCCCCGTGGTCGCCAACCCACTTCTCACTAGATGTGAGCCCCTGGGGGGGGTCAAGGGCGTAGCCCGCTTCGTCGGGATGATGAACGTTTTCCGGAAATTTATCCCCAATTTTGCACAGCGTGCAGCTCCGTTGAACTCTCTCCGTCGTAAAGACCAGAAATTTAGTTGGGGTCCTTCTCAGAAGGCTGCTATCGAAGACCTCAAACTTGCTCTATGTAACGATGATGATGATGATGATAATTGTTGTTTTAAGGGTCCTAACATCTAGGTTATCGGCCCCTGATGGTTTGGGTGATCGTGAAGACGAAAATGAAAAGCGAACTTAAAACTAAAACTAACTACCAATCTACATACTAGAAGAAGAAATTCCGCCCCAAAGGTAAGGGACAAAAGGGGAAAACGGACCCAGCTCATGAATCCCTCGGGGTCGCCAACTCCCGAACTCACCAGCCGTGAGCCCCTGAGGGTGTAGCATTATCTAGGGTGCACCAGAAGTGGAGGGGCTACATACACCCTGCCTCCTTAAGGGCCTAGAGCACAAGGCAGGAGGTAAAAGGAAGAGAAAAAGAAGGCTGACCCCTCACAGAAGGAGGGTATCAGGAAAGATGAGACAAGGGCCAATTAAGGCGGTAAAGTGAAAGACTCCCTAGGTCTCGGATAACCTAATACCGTCGGGGTCGGAAGAGAACAAGAGTTGACCAAGTGAGGTCGACAGGAAAGAAGACGGAGAGGAGCCCGGCACAAGTAAGTAGAAGCAATGCCGGACTCAGCTGGGGTCCCGTGGTCGCCAACCCACGCCCACTAGATGTGAGCCCCTGGGGGGTGGAATAGATTCCTCAGCGGCAGCAAGAAGCACATCAGTGATGTGCTGTACCTCGTCATCGAAGATTATCATATACAGCGCGTTCTTTAAATGATGGCCAAGTGGCCCGTTTAAGTACCCAAAGACTGGGGAACGACACGGGCTTCCGGCTAAAAAGAGCAAGAACGATCGGGAAATGGTCACTGTCACAGAGGACATCGAGTACGTACCAACCAAAATGGGGAACTAACGCACGGTTACACACACTCAAGTCAATGTGTGAGTACGTGCCGTGCGTTAAGCTAAAATGAGTGGCTTCCCTCGTATTTATCAATGATAAATCCAGTCCTTGAATTAAGCCCTCCACGTCCCGGCCTCTGGGGCACGAAGATGGTGATCCCCATTGTGGGTGATGTGCATTGAAATCACCCGGGAGTAAAGGGGCGGGAAGCTGATCTACAAGATCAAAAACAGCGTTAATATCAAGGAGCTGGTTCGGTGGAAGGTACAAGTTACAAACAGTCTTCATAACAGGCAATGACACGCGAACTGCAATAGCTTCCAAAGGAGTAGTTAACGGAAACTCTTCACTATAGTAGTCAGAGCGAACTAAAGTATAGCCGGGAACCCCTCAGGACCGTCTGATGGTCACGCCTGAGATTTGTTTCCTGTAAACAGACTATACTCGCTGCGTATTGAGCTATGAGCTGACGGAGCTCAGTCATAACTGTTGCAATTCCACTGTAACAGTGCCATAGTGTGAACTTTGAATCTAAGGAAAAGAAGCAGCAAGCTACAACTTAACCATTATCAGTCGACCACAAGCTACATGCCCTCGATTGAGGACGTAGAGCGCGCCGACCCAGTGTACGATTTCCGGGACGCATGTTTGCGGCGGGGGGACCTCCGTGGGGAGCGCGCAGACCTGGGGACCGGAACGTCCCCAGGCGCAGAAGTATCCGCAGCTGGTGAGGCGGATGGCTTCCCCTTGATCGGAGGGGGAGGGGATCGCGCGGTACGTGATCCCGTCTTCCCCGCCTTTCTCCTAAGTTTAGACGGGCCAAGAGAGATATTCCTGGCCCTGGTCGACGATGCCGCCTCGGCCGGCTTAGGCGCGGCTTTCATTGACCTTTTGGGTGGGGGGAATGTCTTGGACTCCCCCCTGCTTGCGAGCGGAGGACCCTTCGCAAGTTCTCTGGTGCTGCTCTCGGGATCGGGGGAGTCCAGACTGAGGGTTTCACAGCTGGTACAAAAGATGAGGTTGATGGAACCAGGCCAGGTATAATTTTACGATAATCAATCGTGTCGGCAGTAGCAATCGTAGTGTGGTACCTCTTGCGAGCCTCCTGGTAGGAGAGACCTTCCAGGGTTTTGATCTCCTGGATTTTCTTCTCACTCAGTAACACAGAACAGTCCCTGTCCCGAGGAGAATGAAATCCAGAGCAATTGGTGCACTGCTAGGGCTTTGTGCACTGCTCGTCATCATGAGGTACTTAACCACACGTTCCACAGATTGACAAGTTCGAGCATCGAGATACCATGTTCCCGAACTTCTGGCACTTATAACATCGCATAGGTGGCGGAATGTACGGCCTGACATCACAACGATAGCTTGTGACCTTAACCTTATCCGGGAGTACTGAGCACTCAAAGGAAATGATGAAAGCACCCGTGTCAACGTCCTGACCGTTGACCTTGCGCGTAATGCGCCGGACATCGGTCACGTGACTTTGCCTCATAACCTCCTTGAGTTCTTCGTCAGTATTCAGAATCAGGTCCCTATGGAAGATAACTCCCCGGACCTGATTGAGAGACTTATGTTTTTCCACTTTGACGGGAATTTCGCCAAAGTGGTCACACGTCAAAAGTTTGTCTACCTGCTCAGCCGTTCTGGTCTTGAGCAACAAGCTACCGTTTCTCATCGTTTGTACTTTCTCTAGCTCACCATAGACACATTCTATGTGGCGAAAAAACAAAATCGATTTGACCAACTTGAAATCATCCCCATCGGTTCTGGTCGCGACCAGAAACTTGGGGGTATTAGCACCCATATTCGAACGTACAGACTGTTCCTAAGGAGTAGAACCCCTTAGGGAATCAAAATTTAAAGACTTGGGTGGGGGACCACCCTGTTGGAAGAAGATGCGCTTTTTTTCCCATGGCCATTTCTTCCTCCCTGAATGCCACCGACTCCAATCACGGGCTGTCTCTGTAGGCGCTACCCAGCCAAGGCAAGGCCCGCCTAGCTAGGAAGGCATTGCCCGGGGGTCCGATGTTTGACATGCCATGCCATACAGGCATGTACCCCTAGGCATATACTAGAGAGTTTTCTAGCACAGGCATGCAGCTGTGCGGGGACCTGCGTTGTCAGGCGGATACTAATGCAGGGTACATGGCGCACCCACCTGTCGGTGTGGCCAGACCGAACAGGCTCTCGAGCGTAGTCGCACACTTAGGTGGCCCTTCCCCTGACAGCACGCACATATTCATTTTGAGTGCCAGACCTCAAAAACATGAACGGGAATGAAGTGCGATATATCCTAATGAGAGTTTAATCGCACAAGGTGGGTCTTTAGAGCAGGCTGTCAAACCCGTAAAGGGGACCTGGGCCAAGAAACCCTTTTAGTCGCCTTCTAAGACCGGCAGGGTATACCTGTGAGTGAATTCCATCCCTTCCACCCACGGGAGGTCCAATTCGCAAGACAAGCCGGAAACCTAAAAGAATAGCCAAGGTCGCCCCTTTTAGTCGCCTCGTACGACAGGCAGGGGATACCGTGGGTGTATTCTAAACCCCCCACCCACAGGGGGAGAAAGGCAGAAGCAAAGTGAAAGAAGAGAGGGTCCGCCCCAAAGGTAAGGGATAAAAGGGGGAAAACAGACCCAGCTCAAGAATCCCTCGGGTTCGCCAACTCCCGAACACACCAGCCGTGAGCCTCTGAGGGTGTAGCATTATCTAGGATGCACCAAAAGTGGTGGGGCTACATACACCCGGCCTCCTTGAGGGCATTGAGCAGAAGGCAGAAGATAACATGAAAAGAAAAAGAAGGCTGACCCCTCGCAGAAGGAGGGAATCAGAAAAGATGAGACAAGGGCCAATTAAGGCGGGAAAGGAAGAAACTCCCTAGGCCTCGGATACCCTAAGACCGTCAGGGTCGGAAGAGAACAAGAGTTGACCAAGTGAGGTCGACGGGAAAGAAGACTGAGAGGAGCCCAGCACAAGTGGAAGCAATGCCGGACTCAGCTGGGGCCCCGTGGTCGCCAACACAGTCCCACTAGATGGGAGCCCCTGGGGGAGATAATTGTTGTTTTAAGGGGCCTAACAGCCAGGTTATCGGCCCCTAATGATCTGGGTGATAGCGAAAATGATAATGAAACTGAAACCAGAACGAAAATTAAGTGAGACGGAAAATACTTACAAAAAGGAACTCAGATTGAAACAACTCACAAAATGCTCTTAAGAAAGGGAATATAGAACGATAAGATTCACAAAAGGAATAGATTGAAAAAAGAAAAAAAAAGACGCACAAAATGCAGGCGAGGTTCAAAATACTAACAAAATGCAAATGAGATCGAAAATACGTACAAAATGCAATGGAGGTTCAAAATACTTACAAAATGCAATTGTAATTGAAAATACACAATGCAATTCAGATCGAAAGATCCCAGTTCCAATCCAAAATATTCACAAAGTGCAATTGAAATTCAAAATACTTAATGCAATTGAAATTGAAAATGCTTACAAAATGTACGGTAGATTCAAACGACTCGTGTGGATTGACAATACTTACAAAATGCAATTTAGATTGAAAATACTTGACAAAGTGTAATTTAGATTCAAAATACCCTCAAAGTGCAATTTAGATTTAAAATTCTTGCAAAATGCGGTTTAGGTTGAAAAAGCGATGATGATGATGATGATAATTGTTGTTTTAAGGGGCCTAACATCTAGGTTATCGGCCCCTGATGGTTTGGGTGATCGTGAAGATGAAAATGAAAAGCGAACTTAAAAACTAAAACTAACTAATAACCTACATACTAGAAGAAGAAATGGAAAACTAAAGGAGAATAAGGCAAATAAAAGGACAGAAGGAAAAGAAATGCCCTCAACCCTCGGAGAAGGCGGATTGAGGGACTTGGAAGGAAGGAGAGCCATGAAAGGCATATAGGAAAGTGAAAGAGGAGAGGGTCCGCCCCAAAGGTAAGGGACAAAAGGGGAAAACGGACCCAGCTCAGGAATCCCTCGGGGTCGCCAACTCCCGAACTCACCAGCCGTGAGCCCCTGAGGGTGTAGCATTATCTAGGGTGCACCAGAAGTGGTGGGGCTACATACACCCTGCCTCCTTAAGGGCCTAGAGCACAAGGCAGGAGGTAAAAGGAAGAGAAAAAGAAGGCTGACCCCTCGCAGAAGGAGGGTATCAGAAAAGATGAGACAAGGGCCAATTAAGGCGGGAAAGGAAGAGACTCCCTAGGCCTCGGATACCCTAATACCGTCGGGGTCAGAAGAGAACAAGAGTTGACCAAGTGAGGTCGACAGGAAAGAAGACAGAGAGGATCCCGGCACAAGTAAGTGGAAGCAATGCCGGACTCAGCTGGGGCCCCGTGGTCGCCAACCCACGCCCACAAGATGTGAGCCCCTGGGGGGGGGTTGAAAAAGCTTACAAAATGCAATTGAAATTTAAAAAACTCACTAAAATGCCCTGCACCTACACTGAAAGACTTACTAAAAAGCAATCTAGACTGTCAATCTTTAGAAAATGCAATTGAGGTTGAAAACCATCGCGAAATGCAATTTAGATCGAGAAAACTTACAAAATGCCCACGTAGATTAAAAATACCAACAAAATGTAGTGTAGATGATAAAAAAACGCTAAAGGGAATTTAGATAAACGGGGAGCCAATTAACAAAAACAATGCAGGAATCTTAAAGAGAAAAGGAAATATAATGAAAAGAAAACAAGAGGTCTGACCCCTCGAAGAAGGAGGGATCAGGAAGGATGAGACAAGGACCAATTAAGGCGGGAAAGTGAAAGACTCCCTAGGCCTCGGATACCCTAATACCGTTGGGGTCAGAAAAGAACAAGAGTTGACCAAGGGAGGTCGACAGGAATGAAGACGGAGAGGAGCCCGGCACAAGTGGAAGCAATGCCGGACTCAGCTGGGATTCCGTGGTCGCCATCCCACGACCCACAAGAGGCGAGCCCCTGGGGGTGGCAAAAAGGGGGAAAACCGGACCCAGCTCAGGAATCCCTCGGGGTCGCCAACTCCCGAACTCGCCAGCCGTGACCCCTTGAGGGTGTAGCAATATCCAGGGTGCACGAGAATTGGTGGGGCTCGGCTATGCTATGTGTTTCTTGGGTGAGTTGGTAGCACTGGACTTGGTGTGCTATGGTGCGTGCTGCTGGAGCAGTCTGGTTGCGTTCCTGAAAGGTTGGCGACGTTCTGAGTGTGTAAGTGAATGCCTTGGTTGGTGGTGTCTGCGTGGTGGTGGTGTTGTTGTGGTTGTGTGCGGGTTGGAGTGCTCCTGGCACGGTTGTTGTATGATGGTAGTTCTCGTTTTAATTTTTTATTGAAGTACAGGTGTTGTTTTCAAACTTTTATGGCTCTACAGGTTCCTTGTGAATGTTGTTTTGGTTCTGGGTCCAATGGTGGGCGGTTTCTGCATATAAAGAGCCATACTTGTTGTCAGTGCGTTTGACACACTGTTGAATTTTAAATGTAAATGTCTGTACTATCTGGGCTGCCCGGAGGGCATTGTGGTAAGTTGACCCTGAGTTGGTCACCCTGTTAATGAGAGCCGAGTCACAGTGTCCCTCTGAGAGAGTTCTATGTTTCACGTGGCGCATCCGCTAATTTAATTCTACTTATTGAGATTGTGAATCTTAGGAATTAGGATGGGAAACGAGTTTGGTCCTTCTGACAAGTAAATATAACTTGGGGTTTGGTTAGTGCTTCCTCCCCTCTCTTGGTACTGAACCCGAATTCAGCCCAGCTAAGACTGACTGAGCCCAGGTCCGAACCGACTTGTGCACCACTTGGAATGAAAAATTGGAAATATGGAATTAAAATAATGTAATAATTATATATGCATTTTGGGAAGTGAATAATGCATAATGAAAGTATTTTGGAAAATTTTGAAGCAATTTAAGGAATTATTATTTGGAAATATTCTGGTGAATGAGATTTTAACTAAGGGAGAGTTGGATCATTCGAAGCTGGAAATTGTACATGGCTTCATGTTTGGCACCAGAAAACCAGTTTTGGTCAGCTAGGCCACAATAACAAAGCGATGCACACGACCGGTTGATAAGAGGCTAGTTCCAGGAGCTTCTATCACGATATTTCAGCAGCCAATCAGATTAAAGCACATACATTTTGTGGGAATCGCTTTTATATAAATTTGTCTAGGTATAAAGCGAAATGAGCACATCTACAGGTGTAGAATGCAATATGAAATATATTTGGTTAAAAAGAAATATAAATTATTGGCTAATGGAGAAACTATGAGTATATTTCTATTAAAATGCATCAGTGCGAGGCTAGGGTTGGAGGCTAGCATGTGACACGCGCGTCACAGCAGAGAAGCGAGCCAGGACTCTCACGCAGCTACTTGACACGAGCGGACGTGTGTTTTTTGCACGGAACAGAAGCCCGGTCGACAAACGCAATTGTACTGTCTGGAGATCGAGGAATCGCCGAGGAAGTTATCAGAGGAGCCGGTGAAGTGCAAATGCACTCGATTTGAAGAGATCAGCGTTTATATTATCAGAACGAGACTTCGCTATTACAACAGCATTCTAAAGAAAAGCAATAACCAGCAATATTGCCTACTTCAAGCTACAGTATTGCTACAATATATTCAACAGTATATATATTCTACGTTATTACATCACAGTCAACATCATAGTCAACATGATGACAAAGATGATGATGATGATGATGATAATTGTTGTTTTAAGGGGCCTAACATCTAGGTTATCGGCCCCTGATGGTTTGGGTGATCGTGAAGATGAAAATGAAATGTAAACTTAAAACTAAAACTAACTACCAACCTACATACTAGAAGAAGAAATGGAAAACTAAAGGAGAATAAGGCAAATAAAGGACAGGAGGAAAAGAAATGCCCTCAACCCTCGAAGATTGCGGATTGAGGGACTTGGAAGGAAGGAGAGCCATGAAAGGCAGATAGGAAAGTGCAAGAGGAGAGGGTCCGCCCCACAGGTAAGGGACAAAAGGGGAAAACGGACCCAGCTCAGGAATCCCTCGGGGTCGCCAACTCCCGAACTCACCAGCCGTGAGCCCCTGAGGGTGTAGCATTATCTACGGTGCACCAGAAGTGGTCGGGCTACATACACCCTGCCTCCTTAAGGGCCTTGAGCACAAGGCAGGAGGTAAAAGGAAAAGAAAAAGAAGGCTGACCCCTCACAGAAGGAGGGTGTCAGGAAAGATGAGACAAGGGCCAATTAAGGCGGGAAAGGAGGAGACTCCCTTGGCCTCGGATACCCTAATACCGTCGGGGTCGGAAGAGAACAAGAGTTGACCAAGTGAGGTCGACAGGAAAGAAGACGGAGAGGAGACCGGCACAAGTAAGTGGAAGCAATGCCGGACTCAGCTGGGGCCCCGTGGTCGCCAACCCACTGATGACAAAGAACTTGAGTCGGGGAGGACAAACTTATTCTACAAATACTGAGGAGATTATTATGGGTAACTAAATCAATGGAAGGAGGTTAGTCTATACCATGGATTGGAAAGTCAGAGTGAGTTGGAAGATCAAGGATCAATAATCTACAACTGCTCAACAACTTGCAGTATTCCAAGAATTTATATACTACAAGCGAGATGTCCACTACCACCAGGAGGAGATGTCAACCCAGGACTTTCGGATCTACATTGGTGAAACCACTCTGCAATTCAGAGATAAGAAGAAGACGACCGCTTGCAGCCAATCGGACCAAGAAACGCAGTTCCCAGGTCGGTGACCGTGAAAATGGAAGAGTTGCCGTTAGCAGCACCAGCCGAGGAGGAGAGCAGGTGAATGCAACACGACCGAGACGGGATCGCTCGCAGCTGATTCGCACGCGCCTGGCAGGAACTGGTTTCAAGGGGAGACGAGCGCTCGCAGTCTCAACGGAGAATCAAGAACATCTAATAGAGGTATTCTCAGCAGCAGAAGACATCTCAAGGTAGAGAAAAACAGATTGCTCTAATATCTGTAGTTTTGCAGTAGCAGTAGAAATCCATTTGGGAGTGACCAACTTCATTGTAAAAATTCTTATCTTCATTCTATGTTTATTGACACATACCCTTTTAAAACGTGCAGAAGGACCGAACCCATTTGCGACATAACCCAGAGGAATGTTTAGAGATTACAGTATCAAATGTAGGCTTAGAAATGATACACCTTTTCTCTTTTAAGTAACAACTTCTACTCACAAACATATAAGATACACATTCACATAAAACAAAAATAACAACACAACTTTAAAAACAAGATATGGAAATAACATAAGCCCCAAAGGCACTAGCCTTATTATAAACAGTCCGTCATATACATAGTTGATGATGATGATAATTGTTGTTTTAAGGGGCCTAACATCGAGGTTATCGGCCCCTAATGATCTGGGTGATAGCGAAAATGATAATGAAAGGCATATTCATAGTAATCCAGCCACAACCCAGGTGACAATAACATGCACTCATCAATATAATTTCTTCTCTCTGCGTCGACTCGTATTTACTTCGCTTCTTAAATAATACCAGTAAAGTTCTATACGATGCTCAAACATGTCTTACTACATGTCCAGAAGTCGGGATACATCCTCTCCCCAAATAATCCAAGACCTTTACAAAGCAACCTTTTCAAATTCATCGACTGTCGTCATAGCTCTATGAAGTCTGCAACATTACTAATATTACCGCTCGATACATATCAACTCTTAGTACACGTCCAGATATCAGAATTTGTTTCTTCAGTAAACAACTCGTGACTATTCCCACAGTAAACATTATAAGACGTGCGCTCTCTATCAAGGCGACTCGTATACTCTTCCAAATGTACCAATCGTTACTGCTTTAATATACATACATGTCTTAGTACATGTCAAGGTGCCAGAATCCTTTTGTCCTTTACTATGAACGATGACTATCCCAGCAGTAAAACATTAGACGACTTCTTCCTGTCATGGCTCCCAGAGCTCTCATCTTATTTACAATCAGCTGACGCACGACCAATGTTATAGTCCGCCAACAGAAGATTCAGTAAAACAAAAACAGCTAATATAAACCCAATACGACTTACGATACAAATTCTGTACTCTTAGGCCTGCCCATGTCATTCACGGCCACCACAATTCTTACAAGACCAATAAATAGAACATCTAAATGATAATGCTCCATCCCAGGCCACCTGGATTCCTAATCGGGACTCGCAGCCAAACATTTCCACGGAATCTTCCCTCGGAGATCCAATTCAAACCTCTATAAGTTCCAAGCATCCATCATACTTGACTGTAAAATAACAACTAAATAAACGAAGATCATCTCGGCGTTCGCTCTCTGGACCAGGGCACCAACTACATTCTGTAGAATAAGACATACACAAATTCTTACCTTGCGGTGCAGCTCTCTAGCGGGAAACAAAAAACTGAATGTGACAAACCAGGCAGCAATTACTTACGCCAAGTCGAAGAAGCTGATAGGATAAAACGGCACGAGATATCGGCTCATTTATAATAGCTAAAATTTTAGGGTTTCATTGTAAATGATGATGATGATGATCATTGTTGTTTTAAGGGGCCTAACATCTAGGCTATCGGCCCCTGATGGTTTGGGTGATCGTGAAGATGAAAAAAAAAATGCAAACTTAAAACTAAAACTAACTACCAACCTACATACTAGAAGAAGAAATGGAAAACTAAAGGAGAATAAGGCAAATAAAGGACAGGAGGAAAATAAATGCCCTCAACCCTCGAAGAATGCGGATTGAGGGACTTGGAAGGAAGGAGAGCCATGAAAGGCAGATAGGAAAGTGAAAGAGGAGAGGGTCCGCCCCGAAGGTAAGGGACAAAAGGGGAAAACGGACCCAGCTCAGGAATCCCTCGGGGTCGCCAACACCCGAACTCACCAGCCGTGAGCCCCTAAGGGTGTAGCATTATCTAGGGTGCACCAAAAGTGGTGGGGCTACATACACCCTGCCTCCTTGAGGGCCTTGAGCAGAAGGCAGGAGAAAACATGAAAAGAAAAAGAAGGCTGACCCCTCGCAGAAGGAGGGAATCAGAAAAGATGAGACAAGGGCCAATTAAGGAGGGAAAGGAAGAGACTCCCTAGGCCTCGGGTACCCTAATACCGTCGGGGTCGGAAGAGAACAAGAATTGACCAAGTGAGGTCGACAGGAAAGAAGACGGAGAGGAGCCCGGCACAAGTAAGTGGAAGCAATGCCGGACACAGCTGAGGCCCCTTGGTCGCCAACCCACGCCCACTAGAAGTGAGCCCCTGGGGGATTCATTGTAATTCTTTGATACGTCTTCGTGTGTCGTTTAAGACGTTATTTCATGCATTTTAGACATATATATTTCGTTTCATGTATTTACATTTGAAGGAATCGTTTTAACATACTCACTTTCGAACGAAACTCGTTTTATAAAGGGAATGCTTCGATAACATTGTACTTCGATAATATGGTATTTCGATATTATTGTATTTCGAAGAAATGCTTCGATAATGACATATTTCATTGAAATTACTTTCAAATTGTAAGAACATTTGAACATTAATATTGTTATTAACAATTACAAATGCGTAACAGCGAGAGAATACATTTGTATGTTTATATTACATTTTTATAAAGTAAGCATTATTGTGAAATGCTGCAACATTGATTAACAGACATTATTATGTCAAAATTACAACGGAAATAATTATTTATAACAATATGAATGTTATAATATTCCAACAGCGGAATACAACTTATTTGACAACTAATTTAGTCTTGGACTATTGACATTACGAAAATACACCATGAAATAGGATGATGATGATGATAATTGTTGTTTAAAGGGGCCTAACATCTAGGTTATCTGCCCCTGATGGTTTGGGTGATCGTAAAGATGAAAAAAAAGCGAACTTAAAACTAAAACTAACTACTAACCTACATACTAGAAGAAGAAATAGAAAACTAAAGGAGAATAAGGCAAATAAAGGACAGGAGGAAAAGAAATGCCCTCAACCCTCGAAGAAGGCAGATTGAGGGACTTGGAGGGAAGAAGAGCCATGAAAGGCAGATAGGAAAGTGAAAGAGGAGAGGGTCCGCTCCAAAGGTAAGGGACAAAAGGGGAAAACGGTCCCAGCTCAGGAATCCCTCGTGGTCGCCAACTCCCGAACTCACCAGCCGTGAGCCCCTGAGGGTGTAGCATTATCTAGGGTGCACCAAAAGTGGTGGGGCTACATACATCCGGCCGCCTTGAGGGCCTTAAGCAGAAGGCAGGAGATAACATGAAAAGAAAAAGAATGCTGACCCCTCGCAGAAGGAGGGAATCAGAAAAGATGAGACAAGGGCCAATTAAGGCGGAAAAGGAAGAGACTCCCTAGGCCTCGGAAACCCTAATACCGTCGGGGTCGGAAGAGAACAAGAGTTGACCAAGTGAGGTCGACAGGAAAGAAGACGGAGAGGAGCCCGGCACAAGTAAGTGGAAGCAATGCCGCACTCAGCTGGAGTCCCGTGGTCGCCAACCCACAACTCACTAGATGTGAGCCCCTGAGGGGATGAAATAGGATCATGGTAGTGACAATTGAGGTCAAATGATGCCTATATTTATTAACAATTAAATTGGAAACATTGTTTAACTGAAATAAATAAACCAGGAGATTTGTTAGTCTACCTGAGGTCTAGTATGTTCTGAAATCAGCTTAAATATGAATAATTCATATATTTAAATGTACACCAGAAGCGTGAGGATATGTATTTATTTTTATTAACTACTAAAGACGAGTGAACTACGAGTTAGTATTGTTAACATTAGGTAATGTGGAAAAACAGTTTATTATGGATCTAAATGAACGAATAGCGCTAATGAAAGAAATAAGAAATACTGTGTGAGATGTATTGTTGTGAACGAACATGTAATTGATGCACGAGGTTTAATTAATTTAGAAGAGAGTTGGGGTTAGGAGTGCATTCTGAACGGCAATATACAACTGCGTATTTACCTAGTAAAATCACTAATTCTTCTACAAGTCTGTAGCAATATGTTTTTTATGGAAGTAATGCCGTGCCGAGTATTGAAGATTGTTGGTAGTAAGGAAAAGAAGGAAGTAAACGTAGTAAACGCCAATTATGAGTATTGTTCACTCTATTGCGAGAGAAAGAAATGTATTGCCATGTGGAGCGACGAATTGTTACAGTATGTGTGAGAAGCGCTAACGCAACGTATTGTTTATGTCAGGAAGTATCAGTATATGATCCACGAAGTAAGTGTCGAGTTTTTTAAGTAGTTTCGCATCGCTCTTTATTATATTGTTTTATTCATTGACACGACATTCTAAGCTATATTTAACTTCAGTGTTTGATATACAAGCTTTATTTATTTGAAATATTACCAGAAGTCTCTGAGAATGTTATTGTTGTGTGAAACATTGTTCAAAGAACTGTTATTTAACAGAGACACTATAAGACTGTCAGATCGCGACTGATAGTGCGAATAGTATATTTTAAAACCGTGTAAAACATGGAAAATTGTAGATAATGTGCATATTTAAACCGTATTTAATTATTATTACTAGAATAGATAGTCACGTTTTACACACGCACGTGTATAATGTAGGGTTTTTGCAGTGTTAACTTCATTCTTTATGACTGAACAGCTAATGTTGATCAGACTGCTTCAGTGATGGAGTCACAGGGTGACTATCAATTGCGTAATAATTTTCATAAGACTTAATATAACTACATTGTTGTAATGAGAATGTTTAATAACATTTATTCTACAGATAGTAGGACTATCTGACGTGTGAGATATTTAATTTTAACATACTTATTTTATTGGTGATAGGGAATATTTTATTGTTTGTAAATTGTTTGGTAATAAATCCCAGGTACTATTTTTTGTTTGCCTGTTCGTTTTTTATAAATCTGATCATCTTTTCATGTTTGCAATCGACATGCGATAATACTGCGAATTAGTTACTAGAATTCACGTAGTCTCAACTTTCACCGTTCACGCTCGAGATCCGAGATTCTCGTCCTACCAATTTTGTTAAGGATATTATTTTATTTCTAGTAAATGTGTAACTAATCGGTAGTGTTGTTGCATGGCCGGTATGTATCGAGAGTTTCCTAGTCATTATCCTAGTAGGGTAGTGTTGGTTAATCTGGCTGGGTATCGACCTCCCTACAATCCTTTTCCATCTCAGCGGATATAGGCTATGACTATGCGAAATTCGGGTGCAGTACCCTTTAATTGGTTTTTAAGTTTTCTGGTTGTTTTCCTGAAGTTATGCTGGTGTTAAATTTTCCTTAAAAGTTAAATCTAATGCTTCTGGTGATGCTCAAGCAGTGCGTGTGTGCTTCAACCAAATAACCTCTCATTGTTTCAACGTTTGGTGGTGGAACCTGGTGGCTGCTGGCGGTTCAGAAGGTGATACCTACCTGGTCGTCTAAGCACAACTGAACTTTCTTGCATCTGGTACTGGTCAGGTCCTCCGGTAATGACATTGGTGGTACATCATGACACCTGGGGAGTTTGTGATACTGGAGGAGTATGGAATCATTGGAGGCACTGTGCGAGTGCATTATGAACTACTATTACTACTACTACTGTGAAGCTCAACTGAAAGACTCAAGGGGCACGCCCCCATGTCAACCCACTCCCCTTCACCCCTATGTCTTCGATGGCAGGGGGTGGCTGTGACGGTTGGTTGACCGCCCACTCCACCCTCCAACGGTAGGCCCCTTCTGAACTTAACGTATTATTCGAACTTTGAAATTCCCGCTCTCCCTCCCCCTCTGCCAAACATGTTTCCGGCGC
Organism: Meconema thalassinum; assembly: GCA_946902985.2. NCBI lineage: Eukaryota > Metazoa > Arthropoda > Insecta > Orthoptera > Tettigoniidae > Meconema > Meconema thalassinum. Next base: position 508,691,515 of record OX336392.1, on the reverse strand, counting down.
GAGAGGTAAGCCGAGCAGGTTCCACTAATTTCTAGAAAGAATTTGAATATTTCCATCACGCAGTGACTTGTGGTCTATATAACTATACCACCTTGATTTAATTATTCCGGCATAAACTCAATAGGCAGTGCATTTGCCTCTTGGCGTGCCACAGTTGGCTAAGGTGAGATACTTCGCTTGACTTCGTGTGTGTTCGGCTCGTCTCAAGCCGCAGTCAGGAGCCGAGGCGCTTGGCTTGGCATCATTCTACAGGGAGTTGTTGTACAGAACAGTCGACTTATACTTTTGGCACGATGTAAGAGCACGAGAAATGGTGGCACGGCCCTCGGACCGTGTCAAGTTATTAGCCCGGCGTTAAACGCCGAGAGGGATCAAAGGTACTGATTTATATCGAGCATTTATAAACTTCTTGAGTTATTTCGTGTTCTTTAATTTTATTACTCACGTATAAGTTAGTTATCTTGCTAGCTTCAAGTGCGGGTATGAAGCATTGTGTCCATAAACTGTTGCTTGCCCATGTGGCCATTAAGAGGACGACAACGTAACTTAATGTAATCCTTATTATTATTACACGGAGAACCCTAGATTATTAAGAATGTGAAATGTTTGATTTTATATATTTTGGACTGGGGAGATATTTAAATTCGTACGGCATATTCCTCCAATTGTCGTACTGGTCATGAGTCATTATTGTCGTGCATTGAGCACGCGGGCAGATATCAGCCCTAAAGGTTATGGTTCTTCAGTTTGCTTCTGATGCAATATAATATTTAATATTTTGACGGGCTTGGTGCTCCAATCTGTTTATTTGCCCTACAGTTAACCCCCCTTGTTTTTTGAAGTCGCGTGGCGTGCTGATTAAGTTGCTTCTGTGGTTTCAGATACCACGTCCTGATGATACGCCTGTGCTGGCGTTAATTTACTTTGCTGGATCTTGTGTGTATTGAGAACTAGATTCTCTTGCCTAGTGCATATTTCGGGACCTCGTGTTGTCCCAGCTCTGACCATGGGTGTCATTGTTCCCTCCAGAGTTTTGCTTAGGCCTAGTGTATTTCTCTGTGTGCCCCAGCCCCCTATTGTATACCCTCTAGCAACCCCTTGTATCATATATGATACACTGGGACTTTATTTTCTCTGTCGCTTCGTACGCATTGTCGGAAGGTTGCACCCATAGTATCATATTCTTTACGCTTTCCGCTATTCAACCGACACTTATTTTTCATTGCTCGCTGTCCCAGTAGATGGCAGGGGAGGTTGTGTTCAGGTCGAGGTCAAGCCAGAACAAGCATGCTTCGTACTAAACACGGGAAGTTACATTATTACGTTCTTTATAACATTAGATTGTTTGGTAATTGTGCTCAAAGACTGGAAATCATAATTTTATCATAGTAACAAATTTTTCAACACAATTCAAATGTGTAATACCACGATACATCTTATGTATCACATATGATAAAATGGGTTCCTGTGACTACTTTTCAAGCAGTTTTTTCGTGGGTTGTCTGTAATTTAGTAGTTTGTTTTTATTCTCGGAATTATCATTATTTTGGATTAATGAGATAGAACAGTAAGATAATTGCCAATCATAATATGTAAGCCCATACAGAGGTTTTGAATATAAAAATATCTCGATATTTTAAGGTTAGGCCTTTTCTTTTGTTAGGGCTGGATGAAGATGAGATTTTTGAGATGTTGGATGACATACACCCAAACAATTCAGATATTGAAATTGAAGATGATGATGTTGAGGCTGATATTCAAGCTCCAGCAGGTAGTGCTGGCATTCTTGATGATGATGATGATGATAATTGTTGTTTTAAGGGGCCTAACATCGAGGTTATCGGCCCCTAATGAAATGAAATGGCGTGAAATGACAACTCACTGCCATGGATAAAGCGAAAATGGTGTTTATAAAACAGACAGTGAGCCCCAAAAATTATGTCTTATTTGAATAAAAAGAATAAAAGGCGGATGGTAAAAAAGGATAAAACAAATAAGGCATAGTGAACAATACAAGACATAACACAATAAAAAACATAAAACAGATTTAACCAGAATTAAAAGTCGTAACTACACATTAAAACTTAAAAAAGTAACCACTCTCCCTCATGAACCGGATGACGAGGTCAGCTGACGGCCCGTCATCACGGAGAATAAGGGAGAGGGTATTAGGCAGTTTAAGAGTCCCTCGCAGATCGGCCAGATCCACACACTCCAAGAGAAGGTGTGCCACGGTTAGGTGGGCGCCGCAAGTACACACAGGAGGATCTTCTCTCTTTAGCAAGTGGGAGTGCGTAGCAATCCCATGGCCGATCCGGAGTCGACAGAGTACCACAGCTTCCTTCCGGAGAGACCGGAAGGAAGATTTCCACACCTTCGTTGTCTCCTTGATGCCTCTCAGTTTGTTGGGTGGAGGCGTGGCACGCCATGCCTCCTCCCAATGCGACAGGGTCGAATGCCGCAACTGAGAGCGCACATCACTAGCAGGCACCTTATACGGTAGCGAGGGCAGTGCGACTGCCTCTCTCGCCGCCTGATCAGCAAGCTCGTTTCCCGCAATACCCATGTGGCTAGGAAGCCACACAAAGGTCACCCCGGTTCCAGCGTTACGCGAACTGACGAGCTGGTCGTGCACACGCTGGACCAACGGGTGCTTCGGGAAACACACATCGATCGCCTACAGCGCACTCAGAGAGTCAGTACACACAAGAAAGTGCTGGTGATCGTCTGATAACGTGTACCGCAGAGCCTCTAAGATGGCATAGAGCTCCGCAGTGTACACGCAACACGCCTCGGGAAGTGAAAAGATGGTTGATGATGATGATAATTGTTGTTTTAAGGGGCCTAACATCTTGGCTATCGGCCCCTGATGGTTTGGGTGACCGTGAAGATGAAAATGAAAAGCGAACTTAAAACTAAAACTAACTAATAACCTAAATACTAGAAGAAGAAACGGAAAACTAAAGGTGAATAAGGCAAATAAAGGACAGGAGGAAAAGAAATGCCCTCAACCCTCGAAGAAGGCGGATTGAGGGACTTGGAAGGAAGGAGAGCCATGAAAGGCAGATAGGACAGTGAAAGAGGAGAGGGTCCGCCCCAAAGGTAAGGGACAAAAGGGGAAAACGGACCCAGCTCAGGAATCCCTCGGGGTCGCCAACTCCCGAACTCACCAGCCGTGAGCCCCTGAGGGTGTAGCATTATCTAGGGTGCACCAAAAGTGGTGGGGCTACAGACACCCTGCCTCCTTAAGGGCCTAGAGCACAAGGCAGGAGGTAAAAGGAAGAGAAAAAGAAGGCTGACCCCTCGCAGAAAGAGGGTATCAGAAAAGATGAGACAAGGGCCAATTAAGGCGGGAAAGGAAGAGACTCCCTAGGCCTCGGATACCCTAATACCGTCGGGGTCGGAAGAGAACAAGAGTTGACCAAGTGAGGTCGACAGGAAAGAAGACTGAGAGGAGACCGGCACAAGTAAGTGGAAGCAATGCCGGACTCAGCTGGGGTCCCGTGGTCGCCAACCCACGCCTCACTAGATGTGAGCCCCTGGGGGGGGAAGTGAAAAGAGAAACCGACGATCCTCAACCACAAATGCACAGCCTACTTTCTCGTTTACCCTCGAACCATCCGTGAATACAAGCCCTGATCCCGGATACCGTGTCACCATGGACTGGAACAGCCTCCGATGGACGGAGGAGTCCGTGTCCGACTTGGGGCCGGTGTGCAGATCCAGGATGATATCAGGGCGAGAGACCATCCACGGAGGGGCCTTGCTAGGTACTCGGACGATACAGGAGACAGAAGGAAATCGGAACTGACGGTATAAGTCATCCAAGCGAATCCGCGCCGGCCGAGTGGCTCGGGCGAGCACATCGTACAGCCGGCGATTCGGATTGGAAAACAAACATGGATAGCTTGGATGAAGTGGCATCTGTCGAATAGTTGCAGCATAGGTCAGCAGTACTTGTTGGCGCCTCAGGTGTAAAGGAGGTACGCCAGCCTCGGCGAGCAAGCTGACGACTGGGCTTGTCCGAAAGGCACCCGTCGCCAGCCTCACACCGCCGTGGTGGACACTGTCCAGTTTAACAAGCACTGACTTACGGGCCGAACCATATGCTACACTGCCATAATCTAACCTAGATAAATCAGTGACGTATAAAAACGCAGGAGCACCGCGCGGTCCGACCCCCATGATGAGCCGCTAAGAAACCGCAACATGTTGAGTTTCTTAGCGCAGGCAGTTTTCAAACACCGCACGTGTGGTTCCCACGTCAATTTCTGATCGAAAAGGAGCCCAAGGATCCGGTACGCAGCAACAACAGGCAAAGCTACATTGCCCAGATAAAGCTCAGGATCTGGATGGAGGGTGCGCTTTCGGCAGAAATGGACAACCGAGGACTTAGCGGTTGAGAATCGAAAGCCATGCTCCAGTGTCCAGCGTTCCACTCTCCGAATAGCTTGTTGTAGCTGTCGTTCAGCGACCGCCACATTTTGCGCACTATAATGTAGGACGAATGCGTCTACATATAGCGACGGTACCACTGCTGGACCAGCAGCAGCGACTATACCGTTTATGGCAATCGCAAATAATGTTACGCTAAGCACCGATCCCTGTGGGACTCCGTTTTCCTGTATATGATATTGCGAATATGTCCCCCCTATTCGGACACGGAACAGGCGAAGGGACAGAAAATTCGCAATAAAAACCGGCAAGTTACCTCGGAATTTCCATTGATGCAGGGCAGAGAGGATGCCGTAACGCCAAGTGGTGTCATAGGCCTTCTCGAGATCAAAGAAAACATGACGATGATGATAATTGTTGTTTTAAGGGGCCTAACATCGAGGTTATCGGCCCCTAATGATCTGGGTGATAGCGAAAATGATAATGATGATGTTGATGATGATAATTGTTGTTTTAAGGGGCCTAACATCTAGGCTATCGGCCCCTGATGGTGTGGGTGATCGTGAAGATGAAAATGAAATTTAAACTTAAAACTAAAACTAACTAATAAGGAAAAGAGGAGAGGATTGGAGAGGAGAGGGGAGGGGAGAGAGGAGAGGGTCCGCCCCAAAGGGAAGGGACAAAAGGGGAAAACGGACCCAGCTCAGGAATCCCTCGGGGTCGCCAACTCCCGAACTCACCAGCCGTGAGCCCCTGAGGGTGTAGCATTATCTAGGGTGCACCAGAAGTGGTGGGGCTACATACACCCTGCCTCCTTAAGGGCCTTGAGCACAAGGCAGGAGGTAAAAGGAAAAGAAAAAGAAGGCTGACCCCTCACAGAAGGAGGGTGTCAGGAAAGATGAGACAAGGGCCAATTAAGGCGGGAAAGGAAGAGACTCCCTAGGCCTCGGATACCCTAATACCGTCGGGGTCGGAAGAGAACAAGAGTTGACCAAGTGAGGTCGACAGGAAAGAAGACGGAGAGGAGCCCGGCACAAGTAAGTGGAAGCAATGCCGGACTCAGCTGGGGCCCCGTGGTCGCCAACCCACGCCCACTAGAAGTGAGCCCCTGGGGGGAAATGATAATGAAATGGAAACCAGAACAAAATTATCGAAGACGGAAAATACGTACAAAAAGGAACTCACATAGAAACAACTCACAATATGGTCCTACAAAAGGGAATTTAGAACGAAAAGTTGCACAAAAGAATAGATTGAAAAAGACCCACAAAACGTAGGCTAGATTCAAAATACGAACAAAATGCAAAGTAGCGCCGAAATACTTACAAAATGCAACTGAAATTCAAAATACTTACAAAATGCAAATGAGATCGAAATTACGTACAAAATGCAATTGAGGTTCAAAATACTTACAAAATGCAATTGAAATTGAAAATACACAATGCAATTCAGATTGAAATATCCCAGTTCCAATCCAAATTATTCACAAAGTGCAATTAAAATTCAAAATACTTACAAAATGCAATTGAAATTGAAAATGCTTACAAAATGTACGGTAGATTCAAACGACTCATGTGGATTGACAATACTTACAAAAAGCAATTTAGATTGAAAATACTTGACAAATGTAATTTAGATTCAAAATACCCACAAAATGCAATTGAGAATCGAAATATGTGCAAAATGCCCACCAAACAAAAAGCAATAATTTAGATTCAAAATTCGTGCGAAATGCGGTTTTGGTTGAAAATACTTACAAAATGCAATTGAAATTCAAAATACTCACTAAAAGACCCGGCAACCTGCATTGAAAGACTTACTAAAAAGCAATTTTGATTGTCAATCTTTACAAAATGCAATTGAGGTTGAAAACAATCGCGAGATGTAATTTAGATCGAAAAAACTTACAAAATGCAACATAGATCAAAAATGCCTTAAAAATCGCTAAAAGGGAATTTAGATACACGGTGATTCGAGTAACAAAAACAGTGCGGGAATCTTAAAGAGAAAAGGAAACGAGGAGAGGAGAGGGGAGAGAGGAGAAGGTCCGCCCCAAAGGGAAGGGACAAAAAGGGGAAAACGGACCCAGCTCAGGAATCCCTCGGGGTCGCCAACGCCCGAACTCACCAGCCGTGAGCCCCTGAGGGTGTAGCATTATCGACGGTGCACCAGAAGTGGTGGGGCTACAAACACCCTGCCTCCTTAAGGGCCTAGAGCACAAGGCAGGAGGTAAAAGGAAGAGAAAAAGAAGGCCGACCCCTCGCAGAAGGAGGGTATCAGAAAAGATGTGACAAGGGCCAATTAAGGCGGGAAAGGAAGAGACTCCCTAGGCCTCGGATACCCTAATACCGTCGGGGTCAGAAGAGAACAAGAGTTGACCAAGGAAGGTCGACAGGAAAGAAGACAGAGAGGAGCCCGGCACAAGTAAGTGGAAGCAATGCCGGACTCAGCTGGGGCCCCGTGGTCGCCAACCCACGCCCACAAGATGTGAGCCCCTGGGGGAGACATGAGATGAAGATTTATTGGGGCGCCAACATTATTGCATCTTTATTCGGTTTTCCAAAATTAAGGATGTGCTGGGAACAAAAGACCAGATACCCACTCATTGCAGACAATATGAGTAGGAATAGGTTCTATAAAATTAGAAGCAATATCAAAGTTGGGGCTTAGGCGGCAGCACGCCGGCCTCTCACCGCTGGGTCCGTGGTTCAAATCCCGGTCACTCCATGTGAGATCTGTGCTGGACAAAACGGAGGCTGACAGGTTTTTCTCCGGGTACTCCGGTTTTCCCTGTCAAAATTTCATTCCAGCAACACCCTCCACCATCATTTCATTTGTCATTCATTTAATCATTGCCCCAGAGGAGTGCGTCAGGCCTTGGCAGCCGGCACAGTCCATATCCTCGCCGCTAGATGGGGGCTTCATTCATTCCATTCCTGACCCGGTCGGAGACTGGAAGCAGGCTGTGGATTTTCATTCATCAAAGTTGTTGACGATCAGGCACCCAGTGAGGAAGTTAAGAGTGCCGATAGATTTTGGAAGGTGCGACCTATGTTGACGCGAATAAGAAATACTTGTTTGCAACATCCTCGTCCTGAGAAGGTGTCTATAGATGAACAAATGATACCGTTTCATGGCCAAGTGAGGATGAAACAATATGTGAAAGGGAAACCCCAACCTGTTGGGTTAAAAAACTGTAATGACAAGTACCAGTGGCCTTCCCTTAGATTTTACCATGCACGAAGGAGGTGGGAAGGAAATTCTGTCGGAAAAGGTTCCTCTCCCTCAGAAAATGGACATTGAAGGAAGGGTTATACTTAAACTCTCAGACTCTCTCCTTCCTGGTTCAACCATTTTTATGGACAGGTATTTTTCATCTGTGACTCTCTTTGATGCATTATTTACCTACAGGTCGATTTTAGCTTGTGGTACAATCATGGTAAACAGGATTCCAAACGAGATTGTGATATGAAACGCGAAGGGAGAGGTTTAAGTGACCAAGTTGTAAGAGCAGATGAAAAGATGGTTATTGTAAAATGGTATGATAATCGCCCCATTCTTTTAATTTCAACAGACTATGGAGTTGCTCCCACAGAAGACTGCAGGCGTTGGTCAAAGAAAGACGGTCAGTACATACATATTTCTCGACCATTCCTAGTCAAAATGTGCAACAACAACATGGGAGGTGTTGATCTCTTGGACAGAATCCTCAGCAGGTATGCAATGAGAAACATGATGATGATGATGATAATTGTTGTTTTAAGGGGCCTAACATCTAGGTTATCGGCCCCTGATGATGATGATGATGATAATTGTTGTTTTAAGGGGTCTAACATCTAGGCTATCGGCCCCTGATGGTTTGGGTGATCGTGAAGATGAAAAATGAAAAGCGAACTTAAAACTAACTACTAACCTACATACTAGAAGAAGAAATGGAAAACTAAAGGAGAATAAGGCAAATAAAAGGACAGAAGGAAAAGAAATGCCCTCAACCCTCGGAGAAGGCGGATTGAGGGACTTGGAAGGAAGGAGAGCCATGAAGGGCAGATAGGAAAGTGAAAGAGGAGAGGGTCCGCCCCAAAGGAAAGGGACAAAAGGGAAAAACGGACCCAGCTGATGGTTTGGGTGATCGTGAAGATGAAAATGAAAAGCGAACTTAAAACTAAAACTAACTACTAACCTACATACTAGAAGAAGAAATGGAAAACTAAAGGAGAATAAGGCAAATAAAGGACAGGAGGAAAAGAAATGCCCTCAACCCTCGAAGAAGGCGGATTGAGGGACTTGGAAGGAAGGAGAGCCATGAAAGGCAGATAGGAAAGTGGAAGAAGAGAGGGTCCGCCCCAAAGGCAAGGGACAAAAAAGGAAAACGGACCCAGCTCAGGAATCCCTCGGGGTCGCCAACTCCCGAACTCACCAGCCGTGAGCCCCTGAGGGTGTAGCATTATCTAGGGTGCACCAAAAGTGGTGGGGCTACATACACCCTGCCTCCTTGAGGGCCTTAAGCAGAAGGCAGGAGATAACATGAAAAGAAAAAGAAGGCTGACCCCTCGCAGAAGGAGGGAATCAGAAAAGATGAGACAAGGGCCAATTAAGGCGGGAAAGGAAGTGACTCCCTAGGCCTCGGATACCCTAATACCGTCGGGGTCGGAAGAGAACAAGAGTTGACCAAGTGTGGTCGACAGGAAAGAAGACAGAGAGGAGCCCGGCACAAGTAAGTGGAAGCAATGCCGGACTCAGCTGGGGGCCTGTGGTCGCCAACCCACGCCCACAAGATGTGAGCCCCTGGGGGAACTTACAAAATGCAACGTAGATGAAAATACCTACAAAAAAAATCGCTAAAGGGAATTTAGATACACGGTGAACCAAGTAACAAAAACAGTGCGGGAATCTTAAAGAGAAAAGGAAATATAATGAAAAGAGGAGAGGGGAGAGAGGAGAGGAGAGGAGAGGGGAGAGGAGAGAGGAGAGGGTCCACCCCAAAAGTAAGGGACAAAAGGGGAAAACGGACCCAGCTCAGGAATCCCTCGGGATCGCCAACTCCCGAACTCACCAGTCGTGAGCCCCTGAGGGTGCTAAGGAAAGACATTCTGACCTATTTCTCATTCAAGCTATGTATTGCAGAGCATCTCATCTACTCTCATGGCACTAGAAGAAGTGTAGAAAGTGAAAGTGAAGATGAAGAAATAGGAGAAGAGGAAAGAAGAAAACGAAAACCAATCCAGCCACTTCAAACATTGGCAAAAAGATCATGAAATGCCATGCATTTACCCGAAATGATGACTCAACAGAAGTCAAGATCAAGGTGTAGAGACACCGGATGTTCTGCACTAACATATGTCAGATGCATAGATTGTAATGTTTTTTTATGTTCCACTTCTCGAAGGAACTGCTTCAAGGATTTCCATACCACATGAGTGAGTCACCTCTTGGATGGGTATGGAAGAGCAACCCTAAAAGTCATTCTTTGATTGTTCAATAGTTGTAACAAGTACAAGGCTAAGAAAGAGCTTATTATAACCTGTAATATCATGCAAATACATTTTCTTGCAATAAATGGTTGTTCTCAATATTGAACCATTGTATCATATGAGGCCTCCCATTCCAAAACTCGCTAACTCCATTTTTTAATAAAAAAATGATTTACCTACTGCATTGGGTAAGTCTTCAACAGGGCTAATTGAAATGAAAATCCACAGCCTGCTTCCAGTCTCCGACCGGGTGAGGAATGGAATGAATGAAGACCCCATCGAGCGGCGAGGATATGAACTGTGCCGGCTGCCGAGACCTGACGCACTCCTCTGGGGCAATGATTAAATGAATGACAGATGAAATGAAATGATAGTGGAGAGTGTTGCTGGAATGAAATTTTGACAGGGAAAACCGGAGTACCCGGAGAAAAACCTGTCTGCCTCCGTTTTGTCCAGCACAGATCTCACATGGAGTGACCGGCATTTGAACCACGGATCCAGCGGTGAGAGGCCGGCGTGCTGCCGCCTAAGCCACGGAGGCTCTCTAACAGGGCTTATTAATAAAGTAAAAATACCGTTCCAAACCTTGTCAAACCCTATTATAATAGAGTTTTGAAATTCAGTAATCATTCCAGAACTCGCTAACTCCATCGCCGATATCGTTCCAAAACTTGCTATATCCAAGCAGCCAATGAATGCTATGCATTGCAGTCACGTGATGTGATCTATGCATCTCTTGGAAAGAGAGTTATTGTTCTGAAGCTGATTATTTTGTGTTCTTATTGCTGTTGCTAACGTGATTAAAACAACATTTAACGAAAAATGAATTGTGACAGAACTGTAACACCATCCCCAGTAGGGCAAGGACGAAAAAGAATGAGTGATCCAAGTAAATGGAAGAAAGCAGTTATGAAAATGACAAGGTATGTATGAGGGTTACTACAATTAGGTTATGCAAATACCAGTTAATTATGCATTATTGCAGCATGATTTAGATTGCGATTCTCTGTTTTATTCATATTGTTAAATTAATTGTTTACAGGCACTCGCCTATGGAACCACCGGCCTACCCAGTATGTAAACATAGGGGTAAAACATTGAAATGCAGAACACTGACGATGAAGGATGTCCAAGTTTTTCACTCAAATTTTTACTATTCACGGAATAAAATAGACCAAGATTCGTTCATTTTGAAGCACCTTACTGTACATACACCAAAGAGACATCGTGGTTCTGGCGAAGGTAATAATAGAGGAATAAGTATTAAGTTTTTTGTGACATTACAGAAAGCAGACAAATTTCGAGTTCAGGTCTGCCTGTCAGCTTTTCTTAATATCCTGTTTGTATCCAAAGATAGGGTCCACAGAATTGCACGCAACTACTCGCAAACTGGACAATTGCCCTTCGAGAAACGTGGGGGAGCACGAATTCAACACAGACATGTGGAGCAAAGGGAACGCATTCGAAGCTTTGTAGAATCTCTCATATGTACAGAAACCCATTACTGCCGGGGAAAGTCCATCGCAAGGCATTATTTACCTGGTGATTTGTCAATCAGTAAACTATACAAAATGTATAATGCTAAAGTACCCTCTAGTTCTCAGCAGGTAAAGAAAACCTTCTTCAGGAACATTATTACTAGAGAGTACAATCTGGGTTTTGGCACCCCAGTTACGGAAGCATGTTCAACGTGCATTTCACTCCAGGAGAGAGTAAATCTTGAGGCAGACATAAACAAGAAAATCGAGTTGTTGATCGAGTTGAGAGTCCATAAATTACGGGCAAAGGCATTTTTTAGGTTTCTAAAAGAAGACCACCAACCAGGGGTAATTCAGTTCCCGTTTGATTGTCAGAAGAATTTGGTGAACCCAAAAGTACCTGATCAAATAGCATACTACAGCAGGCAGTTGTACACTTACAACTGCACTATCGTTCAAGGAACTTCAAAATTGAAGTTGACAGAGGATAAAGTCAGAGTATTAATATGGATGGAACGTGAATATAAGAAAGGTTCGAACGAGATATCATCGGCTCTTTGGCATTGTTTAACTGAATCCGATTTGTCACGTTGTTCTATCATTAGGCTATCTGCAGATGGTTGTGGGGGCAGAACCGTAATTCTGCAATGATCACCATGGCCAGCTATTTCTTATCTCAAGTAGCTCCAGGAAATGTGACACGTATTGAACTTATTTTCCTTGTCCGTGGGCACTCATTTTTATCTTCAGACAGGTTTTTGGTAACACCGAGATAGTTCTAAGAAAGTTACCAGTGATTTACGATCCCACTCAGTATCATGATGTATATCAGAAATTTGGAAAGGTCGTACGGTTAGGTGAAGATTGCGATGTGAAAAACTGGAAAGAATATGCACGCCAAGTTTTGAAATTACCTGCAAGTTGGCATTTCAAGTTTGCGATGATGATGATGATAATTGTTGTTTTAAGGGGCCTAACATCTAGGTTATCGGCCCCTGATGGTTTGGGGATCGTGAAGATGAAAATGAAAGCGAACTTAAAACTAAAACTAACTAATAACCTACATACTAGAAGAAGAAATGGAAAACTAAAGGAGAATAAGGCAAATAAAAGGACAGAAGGAAAAGAAATGCCCTCAACCCTCGGAGAAGGCGGATTGAGGGACTTGGAAGGAAGGAGAGCCATGAAAGGCATATAGGAAAGTGAAAGAGGAGAGGGTCCGCCCCAAAGGTAAGGGACAAAAGGGGAAAACGGACCCAGCTCAGGAATACCTCGGGGTCGCCAACTCCCGAACTCACCAGCCGTGAGCCCCTGAGGGTGTAGCATTATCTAGGGTGCACCAGAAGTTGTGGGGCTACATACACCCTGCCTCCTTAAGGGCCTAGAGCACAAGGCATGAGGTAAAAGGAAGAGAAAAAGAAGGCTGACCCCTCGCAGAAGGAGGGTATCAGAAAAGATGAGACAAGGGCCAATTAAGGCGGGAAAGGAAGAGACTCCCTTGGCCTCGGATACCCTAATACCGTCGGGGTCAGAAGAGAACAAGAGTTGACCAAGTGAGGTCGACAGGAAAGAAGACAGAGATGCAAGAACCTTGTGAAACATCTCAACTCCTGTGAAGATTCTACGCACTAACTGTGTGGGGTGATATTCGAGGTACCAATTGTAAACCTTGGGCTCTGGCTTTGTTTTGGCACGTTTGCACCACTAGTCACGTTGGTATGACTCAAGAAGATTGGTGGGGGTGCGTTAGACTTGAGGGTAGCAGCTTGTGACTGGAAAGACAGTGTGTGAAGGACCTTGCTGACAACTTGACTCACAAGCAATTGCCTCCGGGGAAACTCATAGTGCAGTTTCCTCGGAGGGCTGGAAGACACCAGGTGGTACAATCTTAACTTAATACAAGGGACAACTGAAAGAAACTTTTCTTTAATGAATACAAACTTTGACTGCAAAATATTTTGGTAATGTTATGATGATGATGATAATTGTTGTTTTAAGGGGCCTAACATCTAGGTTATCGGCCCCTGATGGTTTGGGTGATCGTGAAGATGAAAATGAAAAGCGAACTTAAAACTAAAACTAACTACTAACCTACATACTAGAAGAAGAAATGGAAAACTAAAGGAGAATAAGGCAAATAAAGGACAGGAGGAAAAGAAGTGCCCTCAACCCTCGAAGTGTGCGGATTGAGGGACTTGGAAGGAAGGAGAGCCATGAAAGGCATATAGGAAAGTGAAAGAGGAGAGGGTCCGCCCCAAAGGTAAGGGACAATAGGGGAAAACGGACCCAGCTCAGGAATCCCTCGGGGTCGCCAACTCCCGAACTCACCAGCCGTGAGCCCCTGAGGGTGTAGCATTATCTAGGGTGCACCAGAAGTGGTGGGGCTACATACACCCTGCCTCCTTAAGGGCCTAGAGCACAAGGCAGGAGGTAAAAGGAAGAGAAAAAGAAGGCTGACCCCTCGCAGAAGGAGGGTATCAGAAAAGATGAGACAAGGGCCAATTAAGGCGGGAAAGGAAGAGACTCCCTAGGCCTCGGATACCCTAATACCGTCGGGGTCAGAAGAGAACAAGAGTTGACCAAGTGAGGTCGACAGGAAAGAAGACAGAGAGGATCCCGGCACAAGTAAGTGGAAGCAATGCCGGGCTCAGCTGGGGCCCCGTGGTCGCCAACCCACGCCCACTAGATGTGAGCCCCTGGGGGATTTTGGTAATGTGATTTTAAGGCCATGTGTCATATGGACCATATTTTGAGCCAGATACGGACTGACATTTTTATTTTAGTATATTAGTATGTAATATTTTGGAAGGGCTTGTATAATTTGGTCATACTGTTATATGTAGTTTACTGCAGGGTGGGTTATTCATTGTCCTATTTCCTGTTAGCCGGGTGGGAACCTCGTGGATTTAACTGTAGTCAGATAGGCTTCAAAGGACAGTCAGTGCTGGACTCTAAAGCTTGTTGGACGCTTTCGTTCCCTAAGGAACACGTTTGTCGCTTTATGCAATTTGTTTGTGAAATGGCACCGGGCCTGAATTTCATGTTGATATATTTCCTTTTATCTTTGCGGATGATACTACTCTCTGCTCAGTGATTCAATTAATCGTATGATGGGATGAAATTTTGCCAACTGGGCAATGGCTGATTTTATTTTATTTACAGTATTGGCTGAAACTTGATTCTGTATTACCTTTTAAATTTTAGGTTAAGCAGTTACGGGTTTTAATTGTAATTTAATTCTATCATTTCTAGATTTTTATTATACTTTGACAATTGAATGTTGTTTTTTATTTAATGCTAGCAGTCAGTAGGAAGATTATTCCTGTTTTCTTCACCATGTGTGGCAAGATCAAAATTATCGGCCTACTGGGTACGCCTCAGGGTTTCCTCTCAACAGGCTTGTCTTGAATTAGCTTCGTCCCGCCTGATCTCTTATCCTAAATTAAATCAGGGTGTTCTTGAATATCACAAAAATAGGAACATTCACTCCTAGGTTTTAGCTGTGAACTCAGCTAACCTACCGAATCACTTAAATTAGGGCAGTTTCAGTGTGCTCTAAATTATATTTTTGATATGCTAATTTCATTATTATTATTATTTTGGTTTGTACAAAGGGTAAGGGGGGATTGAACTGTTTCAGTGGTAGCGAGAGCATGATTCTGGTCTTCTTGTCACAACATTATGCCAAATGACCTTCCTTATGGCTGCATGTATCTATTTAATAACTTAAATTCAGGAACTAATTTAAACTGGGCCCTCCTCCTTACTAATCTGTTTTCTCCACATAGGTAGGATTGTTTCAAACTCTGTGTAATGATTAATTTGTGTTCTGTTACATGAAATTTATGTACGATGGCTTCCCGCAAAATCATCGTGAAATACTTATCAGATGAAGAGGTAACCTACGAATTGCTGTTACGTAACCTTCAAGTACCCAGGGATGCGGAACTAGCACGTCAGAGTCTAGAGTATGCCGTGAATTTTGCAGCAACCCTTCCAAAGATGTCAACTGCTGAATTCAAACTTGGTGAGTCTAGGCTATGTGACTCAGTAAAAGAAATTAGTAACGTAATTAAGTATTGTTTCAGTGAAGTAGAATGTAGCCCTGTTGATCTCACCAAATTTAAAGCTCGAATTGAATACCTATATCTCCGATGTGTGGATTTGTTGCAATCTGATGAGGAACGTCCCATCGCCGAGTAGAAAGGTTTATTAGAGGCTGAAGTTAATTTAGTGGAATGTGCTCAGACCTTGGACACTGTTAATCGTGTTAGTGGAAGTGGGGATGTATTGAATTCAACTCCTGCATGTAGCCGTAATGTCTCGACAAGTCTAGGCGCCAGTCTGGCTGAAAACGCGACTGGCCAAGTTGGCAATCGTGTCACTGAACCTGCCGCACTCCTTGGCAACGGAACAGCTCGCTTGCCCGACAGCGGTGAGAGGCGAGAGATTTTTCCCATTGTCGGTAACCGTACCTTTAATCATGAAACTGTGACAACAAATTCTGTGCTTGACCAGGCAGCGTTAGGTCCTGATATAGTGATACCAGTTTCAAATACCTTTAATCCTAATGCTGTGATGGCTTCTGTGCCAAATAACACCAGCAACGTAACCTTCAACCTCCCCGGACGTGAAAATTGTACTTGCAGTTGTAATTGTATAACTTGTAACTCCGTCTCTGCTGTTGTCGCCTCGCCTCGTGTAAGGAGACCAGTAATCGAACCCCAGTCTGTCTTAAATTTTCCCTCACCTAGTTGTAATCCTGTTAGTGTCGGTGCTCGAGAAGTAAATTCTAGAGATAATTCCGGGTCTGTTTCATCATTTAAAGTGCCGGCTAACTCAGGTCATCAGGGGCCTGCAGTGACACAAAATTCTGCCTCACAACGGGTTGGGAATTTAAATTCTGTTTATCGAGACTGTCAGGGGAGTGTTTCAAATTCAGGGCGTAACCTCGTTTCTTCATCTTGTTCCGGAAACCGAAATTATGTGCAGGGAAATTCATGTCCCGAAATGCCAGGTCGTAACGTGTCCAATGATGAGCATTCAAATTATTCTGTTTTTTCTAAGGCCAGCTTTGGTTCTGTCAGTCACCCCATTTTGGGCTTAGTTTCAAAGTTATCAGGTAGAAGTATGGACACGGCTGAAGGCGTCGTTGATTTTCTGAGAATATTGGTTGATATTCATGAGTGTGCTATCCAATTAGGTGTCAGCGACCAAGTGGATTTTCAATTAATATCCCCCATGTGTCGGATACGTTGGGAACCTATGTTACTAGTGCCATGTGTGAAGGTTGGAGTGTGAAGAATTTTATGTCCGAGGTGTTGCGAGTATTTGTGCCAATCAGGTCACTCGATACTATGAAGAGACGTTGCCTGTACCGAGCTCAGGGTATTAACGAGCCATTAAATTCATACATTGTGGACATATCCAGGTTCGTGAAAGTCTTTAGAGTAGATATGCCAGAGGCAGAAGTGGTAAGGCTCATTTTGGCCAGTGCTACGCCGGAATTTCGGAATTGACTATGTGTTGGACCTAATCCGAGTACGATTAGAGAACTGCGTGAAGCCGCTATTCAGGCCGAATCCGTGCGTTCAGTTGATATCATAAGATATGCAAATAGCATGCCCCCTCCCTTCATTAACCCTGTTCCGTTAATTCGACCACCTCCTGGGGCCGGTCGTCCTTCCCATAATTCACCTAGGACTACTGTCGACCCAAGTATTATGTGTACTCGAGTTTGAAGGTTGTTTGTGACGTAACCAATAGACATACATAAAATCCAATAACATCATTATTTTCGTCGTTCTATTTTACGTGAGTTCATGTAGGTTTGGAATTTTGAGGTTATATTTTAATATTTTTTATCGCAGTTGGAACACAAAAAGTGCCCGTTTTTAAGCGTGTTTCAACCATGCGTCACATTTAAGAAGTAATATCTCACAAACCCTTCATTGTATCGAATCCAAATTTTAACACAATATACATTGGAATGTTGTATAACTGGTTTATTCATTTCAAATTTTTTCGTGTCCAAGAAACAATGTTGTTATCATTTGTCTAAGGTAACGTTTTCTCGGCTTGGGGTGGTTGGAATATGTAGTTCTTGGTCGCGTTATATTCCTTACACATCAAAAAGTTATGCTGTATGACTTTAAAATACGTAAATTAATTCACTTATTTTATATCGGTTTATATTTTGAACGGGGAAATACGACCTCGCCTCGCTCGGCAGTGATGGGCTCCATCTCAGCAACGCTGTACAGCCTACCCCGGAGTGGCTGGCAGGTGAATCATGCCTTATTTCCACGAACAAATACAAACCGATATAAAATAAGTGAATTAATTTACGTATTTCACAGTCATACAGCATAACTTCTTGATGTATAAGGATTACAACGCGACCAAGAGCTATATTTTCCAACCACCCCGAGCCGAGAAAAGGTTACCTTACAAAAATGATAACAACTTTTTGTTTCTTGGACACACAAAATTTTGAAATTGATAAACCAGTTATACAACATTCCAATGTATATTGTGTTAAAATTTGCATTCGATCTGATGGCGGGGTTTTGAGATAATAATTCTTAAATGTGACGCATGGTTGAAACACGCTTAAAAACGGGCACATGGTGTGTTCCAACTACGATAAAAAATATTAAAATATAAATTAAAAATTCCAAACCTACATGACCTAACGTAAAATAGAACGGCTAAAATGATGATATTATTGGATTTTATGTAGGTCAATTGGTTACTTCACAAACAACCTTCAAACTCGAGTGCACATAATACTTTGGACGACAGTAGTAGTAATCGTCCTGTGACGTGTTTCAACTGTGGGCAGCAGGGCCACATGGCGCGGAACTGTCCGGTGAAAAGGAATTGACTATTCCGAGACAGGCATCCTGAAATCCACCTTGACAAGGATCAGCGATGTGCATTGGAAAATGAGATGACGAGGGATGACGCCAAAGTTATCGGAGCAAATGGTGTCTGTTCTAAAGTTTCTGATGTAGTTCTGCCCTCTCTTATGGTTGAAATTGCAATTAATGACGCATGTGTAATAGCTTTGTTAGACTCAGGAAGTGCTGCTTCATTGGTTAGCGAGAATTGGTATTTGTCTATGAAACTCATCTATAAATTCAGTAACCTGTCGAAGGTAGATGTTAAGTTGGTTTCTGCCAATGGTGCTCAACTGGACGTTCTTGGTGCTGTGATATTTAAGGTTCGAATTCATAAATTTTGTTGGAAATTTTCATTTTGGGTCATTAAGGATCTGTCATGTCCCATCATTTTAGGAGCTAATTTCTTCGCTCATACCGGGTAACTGTTAGATATTCAACATAAGTAATTATGGTTCAGGTTTTGTTCTGAGGTAAAATTTAAATTTCTTTCTACTGCTGTCCCTCGAGCAAGTGTTCATGTTGTCGGCAGTGATGCTGAACCCGCCTTGTCTACCGGGGGTTGAGTCCTTGGACCTAAGTAATTTATCTGAAGCTCAAGCTAAGGAGATTCGAGATCTGTGTGGGTATTTTCCCGAGGTGTTCACTGACGAATTAGGAATGACTAAGATCCTGGAGTATAAAATTAAAGTGACGGATATACCCATCAGGCATCCTCCCTACCGTTTGAGTGCGCCTAAAATGATGGAATTAAAGAAATTAATCGATCAGATGTTACTAGATGGAGTGATTCGACCCTCCACATGAGCATATTCCTCACCTATGTTCTTAGTACCTAATCCTAATGGTGGTTTTCGGCCAGTTGTAGATTATCGTAGGTTTAACAAAATGATTGTTTTAGAATCCATCCCTCTTCCTGATTTACATAGCTGTTTTCCTGGTTCAAAAACCGCCTTATTATAGCCTCATTGACCTGACACAGGCATATTTCCAAATTCCGTTAGCTGAAGAATCCAAGCATCTGACTGCATTCGCCACCGATTGGAATCTCTTCGAGTATTGTCGTTTGCCTTTTGGGCTCTCTACAGGGGGCGCTGTGCTTAGTAGGCTTCTTGATCATGTGTTTTCTGGCATCAAATTTGATTACTTGTATCACTACCTAGACGATGTTGTTGTTTATAGCGAGACGTTCGAAGACCACGTGCGCCATCTTCGGGAAGTATTTGAGAGGTTAAAATCTGCTGGTATAACCGTAAAGTTGTCTAAAGTGTCCCTTACTAAACCTAAAATTGCTTTTCTTGATGATGATGTTTCTGCTGAAGGTGTTTCGGTCGATGACTCCCGGATCCAAGGAATTAGAGATTTTGTCACCCCCCCCCCAAAAAAAAAAATTGAAAGGAGTAGCCCATTTCGTGGGAATGATTGGCTTTTTCCGCAAATTTATACCCAATTTTGCGCAGCGTGCGTTGCCACTTAATCATCTGCGAAGGTCTGATGTGAAATTTGAATGGGGTCCGTCGCAGCAAGCAGCTTTTGATGATTTGAAGGAGGCACTGTGTAGTGCTCCTGTTCTCGCTGTCCCTGATTTCAGTAAGAAGTTTATAATCCAGACCGATGCATCTCTCGGTGCTGTAGCTGCTGTGTTATTACAAGAAAGCGAGTTAGGTAGACGACCTATTGGTTTTGCTTCTCGAACTCTGTCCCCTGCTGATGTAAATTATTCTGTATACGAGCTTGAAGGGCTCGCAGTGATGTCTGGGCTGGATAAATTCCGGATGTATGTCGAACATGTTCCTTTCGAGCTTGAAACCGATAACCAGGCCCTGAGCTGGGTCCTGGCTAGACCTCGAACTACTGGGCGTATCGCTAGGTGGGCGACCCGTATTTCATCCATCCAGTTCACAGTTCGTCATATAAAGGGTTGTGAAAATGTCGTTGCTGACTCCCTCAGCCGTATGTACGAAGAAGTTCCTAATAAATGTAAGAATCTCGTTCCCGAGGAAAATCATGAAAATGTTTGTGCTGTGTCACTTAAGCGTCTGTATGGAGAAATTCCTGACAGGTGTGAAACTCCGCCTTTAGAGGAACCTGTGGTTGTAGGGGCTAATTCAGCTCAACACATGCTAGTAAATTCACCGTTATTGTTTGGGGACATTGCTGACCATCAGAAGGAAGATCCCGTCTTGTGTGACTTAATTGCTCGATTAGTTTCTGGGGAAGAGATAAAGCCTTATATTTTAAAGTCAGGTGTATTGTGTTGTGTAACTAGGCGTGATAGAAAGCCTAAAGTTGTTTTGCCTACTCAGCTGATAAATGGATGATGATGATGATGATGATGATGATAATTGTTGTTTTAAGGGGCCTAACATCTAGGTTATCGGCCCCTGATGGTTTAAGTGATCGTGCTGATAAATGGCATGCTAATGTATTTTCACGAGTCACCCGTTGGAGGTCACCTAGGCATATTCAAAACTCGACAGCAAATAAGGCAGTCTTTTGTTTGGAAGGGTCTCGATAAGGATGTGAGAAAGTTCGTGCTGGGGTGTCATGACTCCAAGGTGAGTAAACCTAACGTGAGCGGTAAGGTTGGTAAATTAACTTCTGAATCTGTATCAAGGCCTATGGAACGCTTGTATGTGGACTTCGTTGGGCCCCTCCCGAGGTCTAAACTAGGTAATCGTTTTGCTTTTGTTTGTGTCGATGGGTTTTCCCCGTTTTTCGTGGATTTTTCCTACTAGAAATTGTGATTCTGCTACTGTCATGAAATGCTTAAGATCTGTTTTCTCTTCCTTTGGTCCTTGTCAATATCTGTTGTCAGATAACGCTAAAGCTTTTGTTTCCCATCAGTTCAGAAAATTTTGTTTTGATTATTCAATTTCCCATGTCATTGCGACCCCTTATTACCCCAACCCTAGTTTGGCAGAGAGAGTTAACCGAAATTTGAGAGCTGCGCTTATCGCATAGCATCGTGATAATCATGCCAGGTGGGATTCTTCATTACAT
Organism: Meconema thalassinum; assembly: GCA_946902985.2. Classification (NCBI taxonomy): domain Eukaryota; kingdom Metazoa; phylum Arthropoda; class Insecta; order Orthoptera; family Tettigoniidae; genus Meconema; species Meconema thalassinum. The sequence goes on along the minus strand of OX336392.1, from coordinate 508,670,266 downwards.
TGGTTAGCGTATGCTTTCAACACTGATGAGCATGAATCCCATGGGAAAACTCCATTCTCACTTATGTGTGCGTTCGTTCCGAATTCCCCTCTAACGAATCTCTGGCCAGTTCATGATCTGCTTCCTGACCAACCCTGCCCTGAACGTGTCAGAGAAATCTGGAAGGAGGCCAAGGCAGCTATCAAAATATCTCATGATAAGCTGGCCAAGCGATATAACGTGGGCCGAAATCAGGGCGGATATGCTGTTGGAGATTTTGTGTATACAAAGAACTTTTGGGCTAAGGCTCCTGGTCGTCAGGTGTCAGGAAAACTACAGCAAAAATTTGTGGGCCCCTATGAAATTCTGTCCTTCCCGTCTGAAGTAACCATGTTATTGGAAGATCTGCCTAGGAAACGTGTCTTTAGAGCTCATATATCAAATTGTAAACCTGCTACTGAACGAGAGACTCGAGGTGTGTAGACAGTGAAATTTTGTTGTTTATTTCTGTGAGTGCGATGGAGTGAAATGTGGTTGGTAGGAGATGACCTAGTTATTCTGCTGAAGTCAAATACCTTATGTCATCATTCATAATCCTCAAGAAAAGCTGTAGTTTGCTCCTGTTAGTTGGGTTTGGTTCGTCGTGTTCATAGCTTATGTGTTTTGAGTAAAATTTTGAGATGATTTAGTGATAAATTGGTAATGTTGGAATTTCAAGTTTGGTTTTAAACGGAAAAATGGTAAGAAGTTCTGGGTGATGCTCATTTTGGTGTACGATTCAGCGGTACTGACGTGTAGGCTTTTGAAACTGTATCAGTGATCTGGAAAATATTCGAATTGCAATCTCTTGTCGGTTGAAAATGTATCTGGTTAGGTTAGTCAGTAGTTAGTCAGTAGCTTGCTACGGTGGGTGAGTGGATAGCGTGTCGGTCTACTAACCCCAAGATTGCAGGTTCGCCCCTGACCGTGGTAAGTGATTTTTGAAAGGCGGCAAAAATACGATACGCATGTCATACGATGTTGGCATGTCAAAGAACCCATTTGAATTCAGTAGGCCGAGTTCATAATGGCAAAATTAATCTCGGGAGTTTCCGCCAGCACAAAGTTCCTCATTTCTCTACTAGAAAGCGCTATTGTGTTCAAGGAGAATAGATATCTAACATCTAACCTCCTTGACTTTCATAGTCAAGGAACTACGAAATTCGACATGCAAGCTACCCTCTGGGTGTCAAATAGCAAAGCTTGCACCAGGCACCCGAGGCCATACGATATTATTATTATAGTCAGTAGGTTACTTGTAATTTGCGGTATATACTGTTAGATTGCTGACTTGCTGGTATTGTCACAAAATTCATGTGATTGTAGTTGGAATCATAGTTCATGTATCCCCGTATACTTGGGTGTGAAAAAGAAAAATTAAGTTCGATTAGCATCAGCTTCGAGCTGGTAGGCTGTAGGATTAGTCAGTTGTTCTATGCATCGAGATAGCGTTGCACTGGAGATGTCGTGCCTGTTCTAGCGAAATTGAGGTATCTATCAGCTGGTGAGCTAACTCTCGTTCTGTGTAAGGTGCATTTTCTTTGGGGACAATAACTGCCCCGTGCATTTTGAAAATTTATCATTTTGTCGCCTCAGTGACCTTGTAATTCTGTGTGTGGAACATGATGCGGTGTGTGGGAGATGTTGAAAGTAGAGAAAATGTGAATTTGGGGGACCGTAACTGCCCCGCGCAATTTGAAAATTTATCATACCGTCACATCTGTGATCCTGTACTTCTGTATTTTGAGCATGCTGTGGCATGTCGAGGACCGCTGAGTAGGAGAATCAGAAGTTTTGAGGATATTAATCACCTTGTGCTTGTAGAAATGTGTCACATGACACCTATGGGTGTTCGTTGTAGTAAAGTTGATGATGATGATGATGATAATTGTTGTTTTAAGGGGCCTAACATCTAGGCTATCGGCCCCTGATGGTTTGGGTGATCGTGAAGATGAGAAATGAAAAGCGAACTTAAAACTAAAACTGACTACTAACCTACATACTAGAAAAAAAAAAAAAAAAAAAAAAATGGAAAACTAAAGGAGAAAAAGGCAAATAAAAGGACAGAAGGAAAAGAAATGCTCTCAACCCTCGGAGAAGGCGGATTGAGGGACTTGGAAGGAAGGAGGGCCATGAAAGGCATATAGGAAAGTGAAAGAGGAGAGGGTCCGCCCCAAAGGTAAGGGACAAAAGGGGAAAACGGACCCAGCTCAGGAATCCCTCGGGGTCGCCAACTCCCGAACTCACCAGCCGTGAGCCCCTGAGGGTGTAGCATTATCTAGGGTGCACCAGACGTGGTAGGGCTACATACACCCTGCCTCCTTAAGGGCCTAGAGCACAAGGCAGGAGGTAAAAGGAAGAGAAAAAGAAGGCTGACCCCTCGCAGAAGGAGGGTATCAGAAAAGATGAGACAAGGGCCAATTAAGGCGGGAAAGGAAGAGACTCCCTAGGCCTCGGATACCCTAATACCGTCGGGGTCGGAAGAGAACAAGAGTTGACCAAGTGAGGTCGACAGGAAAGAAGACAGAGAGGAGCCCGGCACAAGTAAGTGGAAACAATGCCGGACTCAGCTGGGGCCCCGTGGTCGCCAACCCACGCCCACAAGATGTGAGCCCCTGGGGGATGTAGTAAAGTGGATCTGTGTATGGAACCATGAAAGTGGTTTGTTGTCTGTTTGGGTGTAAAATATGTGAAATTGTAAGTAAAATGTATTTTGGTTAAATGGTGGAGCCACGTTCGATTAGGTATGTCTTGAAAATTGGTTGGTACCAACTTGTATTTGTGTCTAATTCTGCTGAGCTATGTGCTTTGGGAGTAGAATTAGAGTGTAGCCTCCGCACCGGGATGGTAGTTGTTGTTGGTTTGACTTTGGTTAGGTTCCGTGCCTAGAAGATGGCATCTTGATTTTGAGAAGATGTTCTTATTTTTGAACATTTGGTGTACCATTTTGTGAGTTCGTTCTTAGGACAGGTGTGATCACCTTAGTGTCCTGAGTTCGGTTGGTCATCCTACAGGAACTCTTGGGGAGTTGTAGAAGACTGTTCTGGTGCGTTGGCGAGTAGCAATTAAGTTATTTGATGAAATTTGGTTAGGTGCTGGTATGTAAATTGCTTGGATCATTGTGTCTATTGTTTTAACGTGGTTTCCCCATTTGGTTCTTGTTCTCGTGGAAGGTAGTTGCTGTTTTCTGTCGTTCGTCGGATGGCCACCGTGGACGGTTAGGGGCAGCGACTGGTGAAATGGGACAGTGACTTTTGGTATTCATTATGTTTTAATATGTGTCACATACCTGAGACGATCCATCTGGTTTGATTATGGTATGTGTGTTTTTTTAAATGTTTTGATGCTTCCTAAATGTGTTCTGTTTTCCTACGGTACTGCGTTAGGCCATCAAAGTAAATGTAAATTCATTTTTGAGTATGTTTAACTGTTTTGGAAGGGTATCTGTGAGTTCCCCCTTGCATTATTTCTATTTGATGGTGTTGCCCATGTTATTTCAGGGAATTTCGGTGTAAAAAAAAACCTGAAATTTTGTAAATATTCTGGTTTCTGTATGTTTTAGTCAAATTTTGGTTGATATAAGTAGATTTGGTTGTTCTTGCTAAGTATTGTAGTGAACTTCTTATTAAGCTTGTTAACGTCAGTCATATCGTGTAGTTGGTTGTCCCTTTCGGTGATTTTCATACTTCAGTGAACTTTCGACTATGCTCTGGAACCCCTGTCTTTGCGCAGGACCTTGTTCATGGCCTCAAGCATCCCGTGTGTGACTTGAAAGACTTAAGTGAACTTCGATGGCACACTAATGCTTCGTGTGATGTTTTTTTTATCCTTCCTGGGATAACTTAAGTTGTTTAGGGCTGGTTGGCTGGCCTGGAATACTCGTTCCCTCTAAGGGAACTGTATTTGAACCATCCGCTGCTGTACTGATGTGTGTTTCAGTGGTCACTATGTGGGACGTGTACTACCAATCTGGGCCCAGATTGGAGGTACCATCTAGGTCCCATGGCATCATTCTACCCGAGGAGATCTACTTCAAGGTCTGCAGGCGGAGATTGGAGTAGCCTCTTCAGCTGCCAAGAGACCAGCTGGACACCGTCACCCTGCTTTTCATCTCCCCTTCGTCTTCCTTTGGAGGAGGAGGCTGTACCGATTTTGTAAATCAGTACATATACATCTTCATCTTCGAGACGCAGTAAGGACTCCAGGAGTGGCCGGACAAACTATCATGGGAGCGTACACCAAGCCTCTTCTGGGAATTCCTTTCGCCCTTGTTCCTGCACCTGACTATGATCTGTTGGTGAAGTGGGTTCGCCAAGCCCTTTTCTGCCAGGAATTCTACCCTTTGTGTGTCCTGCCACTTAAAGTATTATCACTAATGGAAGACATATCAAGTCGAGGGAGACATATCAAGCTTTGTATCTGTGAACATTGGAGATGTGAACACTCCCTGTCTACAACATTCCTTAGGTGATTTGCAAACCCTTGTTCTAAGAAAATACTTTGCAAGAACCTTGTGAAACATCTCAACTCCTGTGAAGATTGATGATGATGATAATTGTTGTTTTAAGGGGCCTAACATCTAGGCTATCGGCCCCTGATGGTTTGGGTGACCGTGAAGATGAAAATGTAAAGCGAACTTAAAACTAAACCTAACTACTAACCTACATACTAGAAGAAGAAATGGTAAACTAAAGGAGAATAAGGCAAATAAAGGACAGGAGGAAAAGAAATGCCCTCAACCCTCGAAGAAGGCGGATTGAGGACTTGGAAGGAATGAGAGCATGAAAGGCAGATAGGAAAGTGAAAGAGGAGAGGGTCCGCCCCAAAGGTAAGGGACATAAGGGGAAAACGGACCCAGCTCGGGAATCCCTCGGGGTCGCCAACTCCCGAACTCACCAGCCGTGAGCCCCTGAGGGTGTAGCATTATCTACGGTACACCAGAAGTGGTGGGGGTACATACCCTGTGAAGATTCTACGCACAAACTGTGTGGGGTGATATTCAAGGTACCAATTGTAAACCTTGGACTCTGGCTTTGTTTCGGCACGTTTGCACCACTAGTCACGTTGGTATGACTCAAGAAGTGTGGTGGGGGTGCGTTAGACTTGAGGGTAGCAGCTTGTGACTGGAAAGACAGTGTGTGAAGGACCTTGCTGACAACTTGACTCACAAGCAATTGCCTCCGGGGAAACTCATAGTGCAGTTTCCTCGGAGGGCTGGAAGACACCAGGTGGTACAATCTTAACTTAATACAAGGGGCAACTGAAAGAAACTTTTCTTTAATGAATACAAACTTTGACTGCAAAATATTTTGGTAATGTGATTTTAAGGCCATGTGCCGTATGGACCATATTTTGAGCCAGATACGGACTGACATTTTTATTTTAGTATATTAGTATGTAATATTTTGGAAGGGCTTGTATAATTTGGTCATACTGTTATATGTAGTTTACTGCAGGGTGGGTTATTCATTGTCCTATTTCCTGTTAGCCGGGTGAGAACCTCGTGGATTTAACTTTAGTCAGATAGGCTTCAAAGGACAGTCAGTGCTGGACTCTAAAGCTTGTTGGACGCTTTCGTTCCCTAAGGAACACGTTTGTCGCTTTATGCAATTTGTTTGTGAAATGGCACCGGGCCTGAATTTCATGTTGATATATTTCCTTTTATCTTTGCGGATGATACTACTCTCTGTTCAGTAATTCAATTAATCGTATGATGGAGAAATGAAATTTTTGCCAACTGGGCAATGACTGATTTTATTTTATTTACAGTATTGGCTGAAACATGATTCTGTATTACCTTTTAAATTTTAGGTTAAGCAGTTAAGGGTGTTAATTGTAATTTAATTGTATCATTTCTAGATTTTTATTATACTTTGACAATTGAATGTTGTTTTTTATTTAATGCTAGCAGTCAGTAGGAAGATAATTCAGGTTTCCTTCACCATGTGTGGCAAGATCAAAATGATCGGCCTACTGGGTACGCCTCAGGGTTTCCTCTCAACAGGCTTGTCTTGAATTAGCTTCGTCCCGCCTGATCCCTTATCCTAAATTAAAACAGGGTGATCTTGAATATCACGAAAATAGGAACATTCACTCCTAGGTTTTCGCTGTGAACTCAGCTAACCTACCGGGTAACATAAATTGGGGCAGTTTCTGTGTGCTCTAAATTATACTTTTGATATGCTAATTTCATGATTATTTTGGTTTGTACAAAGGGTAAGGGGGATTGAACTGTTTCAATAATTGTTGTTTTAAGGGGCCTAACATCTAGGTTATCGGCCCCTAATGATCTGGGTGATAGCGAAAATGAGAATGATATGGAAACCAGAACGAAAATTATGTGAGACAGAAAATACGTACAAAGAGAAACTCAGATGGAAACAACTCACAATATGGTCTTACAAAAGGGAATTTAGAACGAAAAGATTCACAAAAAGAAGCCTAGATTCAAAATACGTACAAAATGCAATGAAGCGTCGAAATACTTACAAAATGCAACTGAAATTCAAAATACATACAAAATGCAAATGAGATCGAAAATACGTACAAAATGCAATTGAGGTTCAAAATACTTACAAAATGCAATTGAAATTGAAAATACACAATGCAATTCAGATTGAAATAGGCCCTATCACAGTGCCAATCCAAATTATTCACAAAGTGCAATTGAAATTCAAAATACTTACAAAATGCAATTGAAATTGAAAATGCTTAAAAAATGCACGGTAGATTCAAACGACTCATGTGGATTGACAAAACTTACAAAATGCAATTTAGATTGAAAATACTTGACAAAATGCAATTTATATTCAAAATTCGTGTGAAATGCGGTTTTGGTTGAAAATACTTACAAAATGAAATTGAAATTCAAAATACTCACTAAAAGGCCCGGCCACCTGCATTGAAAGACTTACTAAAAAGCAATTTAGATTGTCAATCTTTACAAAATGCAATTGAGGTTGAAAACAATGGCGAGATGTAATTTAGATCGATAAAACTTACAAAATGCAACGTAGATTAAAAATCGCTAAAAGGGAACTTAGATAAACGGTGAACCAAGTAACAAAAACAGTGCGGGAATCTTAAAGAGAAAAGGAAATATAAGGAAAAGAGGTTAGTTAGTTAGTTATTGTTGTTTTAAGGGGCGGAACTACGAGGTCATCAGCCCCTCTTAACACAGATTAAAGAATACAAATTTTGAATTAATTTAAAATTTTGAGGTGGACATCTGAATTTAAAAAGACCAAAAATTAATAAAACAAAAAATAAAAGAAATTAAATAAAAAACAAAATCATAAAAATAAACAAAAATTACGGAAAAAACAAAAACATTATCATTCAAAAACGAACAAGTCGTTGAGTCAATGTTCACTGGAATATTTAGATTGCTGGTCCTAACCCACTCTCACTTATGATGATGATGAGAATTGTTGTTTAAGGGGCCTAACATCGAGGTTATCGGCCCCTAATGATCTGGGTGATAGCGAAAATGATAATGAAATGGAAACCAGAACAAAATTATCGAAGACGGAAAATACGTACAAAAAGGAACTCACATGGAAACAACTCACAATATGGTCTTACAAAAGGGAATTTAGAACGAAAAGTTGCACAAAAAGAATAGATTGAAAAAGACCCACAAAACGTAGGCTAGATTCAAAATACGTACAAAATGCAAAGTAGAGCCGAAATACTTACAAAATGCAACTGAAATTCAAAATACTTACAAAATGCAAATGAGATCGAAATTACGTACAAAATGCAATTGAGGTTCAAAATACTTACAAAATGCAATTGAAATTGAAAATACACAATGCAATTCAGATTGAAATATCCCAGTTCCAATCCAAATTAGTCACAAAGTGCAATTGAAATTCAAAATCCTTACAAAATGCAATTGAAATTGAAAATGCTTACAAAATGTACGGTAGATTCAAACGACTCATGTGGATTGACAATACTTACAAAAAACAATTTAGATTGAAAATACTTGACAAATGTAATTTAGATTAAAATACCCACAAAATGCAATTGAGAATCAAAATATGTGCAAAATGCCCACCAAACAAAATGCAATTTAGATTCAAAATTCGTGCGAAATGCGGTTTTGGTTGAAAATACTTACAAAATGCAATTGAAATTCAAAATACTCACTAAAAGGCCCGGAAACCTGCATTGAAAGACTTACTAAAAAGCAATTTAGATTGTCAATCTTTACAAAATGCAATTGAGGTTGAAAACAATCTCGAGATGTAATTTAGATCGAAAAAACTTACAAAATGCAACATAGATCAAAAATGCCTTAAAAATCGCTAAAAGGGAATTTAGATACACGGTGATTCGAGTAACAAAAACAGTGCGGGAATCTTAAAGAGAAAAGGAAATAGAAGGAAAAGAGGAGAGGAGAGGGGAGAGAGGAGAAGGTCCGCCCCAAAGGGAAGGGACAAAAAGGGGAAAACGGACCCAGCTCAGGAAACCATCGGGGTCGCCAACGCCCAAACTCACCAGCCGTGAGCCCCTGAGGGTGTAGCATTATCGACGGTGCACCAGAAGTGGTGGGGCTACATACACCCTGCCTCCGTAAGGGCCTTGAGCACAAGGCAGGAGGTAAAAGGAAAAGAACAAGAAGGCTGACCCCTCACAGAAGGAGGGTATCAGGAAAGATGAGACAAGGGCCAATTAAGGCGGGAAAGTGAAAGACTCCCTAGGCCTCGGATAACCTAATACCGTCGGGGTCGGAAGAGAACAAGAGTTTACCAAGGAAGGTCGACAGGAAAGAAGAAAGAGAGGAGCCCGGCACAAGTAAGTGGAAGCAATGCCGGACTCAGCTGGGGCCCCGTGGTCGCCAACCCACTTCCCACTAGATGTGAGCCCCTGGGGGAACTCTCACTTATAAAGCGGATAACGCGATCAGCAGCCACCGCGGCATCGGCTAATATAAGTTTGAGTGTCGTCTGCAAACCAAGGTTTCTTCGTAAGTCAGCAAGATCCACACACTGGGTGAAAATGTGGGCCACGGTGAATACGGCTCCACAGGTACAAAGAGGAGGGTCTTCCCTTCTCATTAGGTACGAGTGGGTGGATCTTGTATGACCTATCCTTAGCCTACACAAAATGATGGACTCTCTCCGGGCCCGGAAGGAGCTCCGCCACACGCGAGTAGTTCCCTTGATCGCTCTCAGTTTACTGGGCAGTGGTTCAGCTAGCCACTGACTCTCCCAAAAAGCCAGAACTTGTAGGCGTAACTGAGAGCGAATATCTCTAGCGGGTACCTCCATTGGTCGAGGTGGTAGTGATACCGCCTCTTTTGCAGTTTGATCCGCTAACTCATTTCCCGCAATTCCCATGGGGCTTGGAAGCCACAGAAAGGTGATTCGAGTGTCAGCGTGGCACAGCCCGGCTAGTAGGTCGTGTATTCGCTGCACTAGGGGGTGTTGCGGGAAACATGTAGCAATTGACTGCAACGAACTCAAAGAGTCGGTACACACGAGAAAGCGGATTCGTGCATCCTGTAGTGCAAACTGCAGAGCTTCATAGATGGCAACGAGCTCCGCAGTAAACACACTACAGGCCTCAGGCAAAGAGATCTTGGTATTTGCACCATCCACTTTCTCGTCCACCTTCGAACCATCCGTGTATAGAATGCCAGAATCCGGAAATTGGTGAACTATGCTGTGGAACTGCCTCCGGTAAACGGACGCATCCGTGTTCACCTTAGGACCTTGGTGAAGATCTAACCGAATTTCCGGACGCGGGACTTGCCACGGAGGCACCTCGCTAGATGTCCGGATCATACAGGGACCTACAGCCACTCCTATTTCAGTACACGAGCTATCAAGTCTAATACCAAACGGCCCAGTGGCACGAGGCCGGTTGGCGTACCCCTGGTGGTTTTGGGCACCGAAGAGAGCTTGATAGGTCGGGTGTTGCGGCATTTGACGCACATTGGCAGCATATGCTAAAAGCATATGTTGGCGTCTATAATTTAATGGTGGAACACCCGATTCGGCGAGTAGGCTGGGTATCGGGCTGGTCCGGAAGGCACCGGTAGCCAGCCTAACGCCACTATGGTGGATACTGTCCAGCATTTTCAAGGTTGCCGGCCTTGCTGAACCGTATGCCGCAGAACCATAGTCTAGCCGGGACAGGACGAGGGCTTGGTAGAACCGTAGCAGCACCGCACGGTCAGCCCCCCACGTAGTGCCACTAAGAAACCTGAGCATGTTCAGTTTCCTGAGACATGTCATTTTCAATTGCCGTATATGGTGCTGCCACGTTAACTTGCTGTCAAAATGGAGCCCCAGGAAGCGATAAGTGTCAACCAACGGCAACGCAGCATCCCTGAGATGTAGTTCAGGGTGTAAATGTAGCCTTCGTAGCCGACAAAAATGGACGACGGAGGTTTTCGCTGCTGAAAAACGAAAACCCCGGTCTTGAGCCCACCTGTCGACCCGGTTGATGGCTAGCTGCAATTGCCGTTCCATGACTGCCATACTTCCAGAGCTGTAATGCAGAGCTAAATCGTCTACATACAGCGATGGAACTACCGCGGACCCGGCGGCGGCAACAATGCCATCAATGGCAATCGCGAACAAGGTGACACTCAGCACTGAACCCTGAGGAACTCCATTTTCTCGGGTATAGTATTGCGATAATGTCCTACCGACCATTACACGGAAGAGTCGGACGGACATGAAATTCGCAATGAAAGTCGGTAGATTACCACGGAGTCCCCACTTGTGAAGGGTGGAAAGGATCCCGTAGCGCCATGTGGTGTCGTAGGCTTTCTCGAGGTCAAAGAAAACCGTGACTAGGTGCTGCTTTCGGAAAAAAGCCTCCTGTATGGCGCTCTCAAGTCGCACCAGATGGTTAGTGGTGGACCTATGAGATCGAAATCCACATTGGTACTCAGACAGGAGACCTTTATCCTCCAAGAACCACACCAGTCGACGGTTCACCATATTTTCGAGCAGCTTACATAGGCCATTTGTCAAACAAATGGGCCTATAGCTGCTTACAAACTTGGGATCCTTTCCAGCCTTAGGAATCGGTATCACGATCCCCTCTCGCCATTGAGATGGAAACTCCCCTTCAATCCATATACGATTGAAGAGGATTAACAGTTTTTTATACTGGATTCCCACAGATGTTTTAACATTTGATTATGTATGTTATCCGGTCCAGGAGCCGTATCCCTGCACAGTGCAAGCGCACTGCGCAGTTCCCATTCAGAGAATGGTACATTGTAGGACTCCGAAGCAGCAGTTGCAAAGGACAAGGGGTGAGTCTCTGCCTCCCGCTTCAGAGTCAGAAATGTAGGATCGTAACTCCCGGAGCAGGATATATCGGAGAAGTGCGAGCCAATGCTGTTGGCAATGGCGAGATGGTCCGTGATGATGTCTCCATTGATGGACACTCCGGGTATCGACAGTGATGTCGGGAATCCGGAGATCCGACGAAGCTTAGTCCACACTTGAGATGAAGGAGTATGCGCAGTCATGGACGACACATACTTTTCCCACGTCGTTTTCTTACTCTCCCGAATCAGATATCGGGCTCTAGCACGCATCCTTCTGAAGGTGATAAGGTTGGCCATAGTGTTTTGCCTCCGATAGCATTTGAAAGCACGTCGACGATCTTTAATGGCTGCTGCAATCTCGGCTGTCCACCAAGGGACAAGCTTCCGGCGTGAGTTGCCGGACGAGGAAGGTATTGTTTCCTCAGCAGCAGCCAAAATACCATTCGTTATGTGAATGGTATGATCGTCGACACTCTCAAAGGTATCTTCGGCAAACACCGCACGTGCCGTGAAAGTTGGCCAATCAGCCCGACGGAGAAGCCATCGACTTGGTAACTCGATGGCTCTCTGGTTCGGAAGAGTAACGATAATTGGAAAATGGTCACTATTACAAAGGTCATCGTGTACACCCCACTGTAGCAGGGGAACCAGCGCACGACTGCACAGGGTAATATCGATACTTGAATAAGTACCGTGTGCAATAGAGAAGTGCGTAGGTTCCCCTGTGTTCAACAGACACAGGTCCAGCCGCCTGATCAGCCTCTCAAAATCTCTCCCTTTACCGCTAGTGGTAGCGGAGCCCCAGATGGTGTTGTGGGCATTAACATCTCCCAGAAGGAGGAAAGGAGGGGGGAGCTGAGAGACTAGATCCACCAGCTGGTCGTAATCCGGCTGAGAATCAGGCGGGATGTACACGTCACATACTGTTGCCATTACTGGCAACGAAGTACGAACTGCAACTGCCTCTAGCTGAGTACGCAACGGCACGTCTTCACTAAAGAGGCTAGAGTGGACGAGAGTGCAGACGCCACCAGCGGCCACAGCTCCGTCCACCCGGTCTCTAGAGAAGAGTTTGAAGTGACGCATTGTTGTCTCATGTCCAGGACGAAACCTGGATTCCTGAAGACAGACAATGTTTGCCGTAAACTGAGAAATCAATTGGCGTACTTCAGCGAGATGTCGAAAATAGCTATTACAGTTCCATTGTAATAGTGCCATGGTGTGGACTTAAGTAGAAGTGGGTCTTCTACTTATGCTTGACCGTTTGCCACCCTTCCCCATCTCTAGTTGGTGATGATGGGGCAGGAGAGCACACCTCAATCTCCACATCTCCGTCCGAAGACGAAGAAAATGGAGCGGGCGCTCTCTTGGGTTGCGCGCGGTCGTCGTCGGACCTCACGAGTCTCGCTCTTGGGGAAGAGTGAGAGCGGTGTCGAGGGACTTTCTCCCGGTCCGAAGACTGGGTGTCTGTCCCCGACACGCCCCGAAGAGATTTCTTCTTGGATCGGCGCCGACGTGTGTTTGGGGAAGTAGATGGTCCCTTCCCCACAGACGCCGGGTCCTTATAAAACAAGGTCGCTCCTGCTGGCACCGCTCCACTGGTAGTGGTGGGAGCGGAATGGCCAGCAGATACGTGAGCAGCTCTGCCTTTAGGAGAGGAAGAGAAACGGCGCTGAACCGCTCCCCTCTCCTCCGCCGATCTATTTTCTTTTCTATAGGGGAGTTCCTCCATACGGACGGGCTTGGCTTCTGCAGGCTTCGCTCCCTTGGTGGTAGTGGGAGCGCAAAGGCCAGCAGAGACAGTAGCCACCCCGTCAGCAGGAGGGCGAGAGAGACGGCGACGAACCGTCTCCCTCTTCTCCCCTATATTTTTCGTATTAGGTGGGCTGGAAGAAGGACCAGCCCCGGTCGGCAAAGTCTTCTTTCCCCCTTTAACTGGGGAAGACTTATTCGCCGACCGTTTCGGAGAAGAAGATGACTTCTTCTCCGATTGCGCCGGTTTAGGTGGTATAACAGGCGCCTTCTTTTGCTGGGCCGAAGAAGGTTGTTGTACCTCCTTCGGGCTGACATTTTTCGCTGGTACAGCGAGGGGTGATTTTAATACTGCTGAAAATACGGGCGTCGAGGGTACAACACTCGGTAAAGATGCGGCAGGGGTGAATGAGGGCGTCGTTGCAGCTGCAAACGATACCCGAAATTCGGGGGCATTCATATCACGGTACCTCTTGCGAGCGTCGTGATATGAAAGCCTATCAAGAGTTCTTATTTCTTGAAATTTTGCTTCCTTACAGAACTCAGGGCACTGCTTCGATCGTGGAGAGTGGCTTCCTTGGCAGTTAGGACAAATCGGGGGAGGCATACACCTCTCACCCTCATGTGTCCCCTTGCCACACTCTCTACACACGGCCTTGGCAGTGCACCTGGCGGAAACATGCCCGAATTTGATGATGATGATGATAATTGTTGTTTTAAGGGGCCTAACATCTAGGTTATCGGCCCCTGATGGTTTGGGTGATCGTGAAGATGAAAATGAAAAGCGAACTTAAAACTAAAACTAACTACTAACCTACATACTAGAAGAAGAAATGGAAAACTATAGGAGAATAAGGCAAATAAGAGGACAGAAGGAAAAGAAATGCCCTCAACCCTCGGAGAAGGCGGATTGAGGGACTTGGAAGGAAGGAGAGCCACGAAAGGCAGATAGGAAAGTGAAAGAGGGGAGGGTCCGCCCCAAAGGTAAGGGACAAAAGGGGAAAACGGACCCAGCTCAGGAATCCCTCGGGGTCGCCAACTCCCGAACTCACCAGCCGTGAGCCCCTGAGGGTGTAGCATTATCTAGGGTGCACCAGAAGTGGTGGGGCTACATACACCCTGCCTCCTTAAGGGCCTAGAGCACAAGGCAGGAGGTAAAAGGAAGAGAAAAAGAAGGCTGACCCCTCGCAGAAGGAGGGTATCAGAAAAGATGAGACAAGGGCCAATTAAGGCGGGAAAGGAAGAGACTCCCTAGGCCTCGGATACCCTAATACCGTCGGGGTCAGAAGAGAACAAGAGTTGACCAAGTGAGGTCGACAGGAAAGAAGACAGAGAGGAGCCCGGCACAAGTAAGTGGAAGCAATGCCGGACTCAGCTGGGGCCCCGTGGTCGCCAACCCACGCCCACAAGATGTGAGCCCCTGGGGGATTGCCCGAATTTCTGGCATTGATAGCAGCGCATAGGTGGAGGGATGTACGGTCGAACATCGCAGTGGTACGATGTGTCCTTCACCTGCTAAGGTACAACATCACCCTCAAAATGGAGAATAAAAGCGCCGTTATCGACGCTGTTCTCTCCAATCTTTCGGGTGATGCGCCTAATCTTGGTGGCGCCTCTCTTCCCCAGATCCCGCAACAATTCCGCATCGCTATTTAAAATGAGGTCACGATGGAAAATAACCCCTCGGACCTCATTCAGCGTTCCGTGTTTTGAGACCTTAACGGGAATTTCGCCGAAATGCGTGCATTCCAGCAACGCTTCGGTTTGCTTCCGATCAACGGTGTGCAGCAACAGCTGACCTTTCCGGAGCTTGGAAATCCCGCTTAGGTCCCCGAATTTCCCCTCGATTTCCTCAGAAAAAATTATTGATTTTACTAGTTTAAAATCACCCCCGTCAGTCCTCGTAGCTACCAGGTAGCGAGGAGACTTATCAGCGGGGATTCTTCTATTAAAGGCTTCATCCCAAGGCGTATACACCTTGGGATTAGCGCGACACTCAAGAGACGGCTTTTTAAGGGTGCCACCCTGTACAGGTGTCCGTGATCGCTTACTTGGCATCCCGGACGAAATCCTCCCCGAATACTGCCCACTCCGAACGGGGGCTATCACTGTGGGCGCCACCCAGCCAAGGCAATACCTACCTGGCATAGCAGATATTGCCCGGGGTCCCAGTGCCTCGAACAGGCACTTCCCCCTCGGCATGCACAGGATTTATTCAGCTGCAGTATTCAGCCATGCAGGGACCTTCGTTGTAAGGCGGATGGGGCATACCGTCTAGGCTTTCTGGCCAGATGGCCAAGCTGGTGGCCCTTCCCCTAACAGCACGCATGTTTATTTCTATTGGTCAAACCAGAGCTGGGACCAGAAAACCAAAATTGACCTTTATAAGGCCCCCTCTAAGTCGCCTTTTACGACAGGCAGGGGATACCGTGGATGAATTCTGCCCTCCCCATCCACAGGGGGTCTGAACAAATCAAAACTGGCAAGTTATTCGGCCATGTCGGCCCTATTAGTCGCCTTCTACGGCAGGCAGGGCATACCGTGTGTGTATTGTAACCCGCACCCACACGGGGGAAGGAAAAGAGGAGAGGAGAGGGGAGAGAGGAGAGGGTCCGCCCAAAGGTAAGGGACGAAAGGGGAAAACGGACCCAGCTCAGGAATCCCTCGGGGTCGCCAACTCCCGAACTCACTAGACGTGAGCCCCTGAGGGTGTAGCATTATCTAGGGTGCACCAGAAGTGGTGGGGCTACATACACCCTGCCCCCTTAAGGGCCTAGGGCACAAGGCAGGAGGTAAAAGGAAAAGAAAAAGAAGGCTGAACCCTCACAGAAGGAGGGTATCAGGAAAGATGAGACAAGGGCCAATTAAGGCGGGAAAGTGAAAGACTCCCTAGGACTCGGATAACCTAATACCGTCGGGGTCGGAAGATGATGATGATAATTGTTGTTTTAAGGGGCCTAACATCGAGGTTATCGGCCCCTAATGATCTGGGTGATAGCGAAAATGATAATGAAATGGAAACCAGAACAAAATTATCGAAGACGGAAAATACGTACAAAAAGGAACTCACATGGAAACAACTCACAATATGGTCCTACAAAAGGGAATTTAGAACGAAAAGTTGCACAAAAAGAATAGATTGAAGAAGACCCACAAAACGTAGGCTAGATTCAAAATACGTACAAAATGCAAAGTAGCGCCGAAATACTTACAAAATGCAACTGAAATTCAAAATACATACAAAATGCAAATGAGATCGAAAGTACGTACAAAATGCAATTGAGGTTCAAAATACTTACAAAATGCAATTGAAATTGAAAATACACAATGCAATTCAGATTGAAATATCCCAGTTCCAATCCAAATTATTCACAAAGTGCAATTGAAATTCAAAATACTTACAAAATGCAATTGAAATTGAAAATGCTTACAAAATGTACGGTAGATTCAAACGACTCATGTGGATTGACAATACTTACAAAAAGCAATTTAGATTGAAAATACTTGACAAATGTAATTTAGATTCAAAATACCCACAAAATGCAATTGAGAATCAAAATATGTGCAAAATGCCCACCAAACAAAATGCAATTTAGATTCAAAATTCGTGCGAAATGCGGTTTTGGTTGAAAATACTTACAAAATGCAATTGAAATTCAAAATACTCACTAAAATGCCCTGACGCCTGCATTGAAAGAAGTACTAAAAAGCAATTTAGATTGTCAATCTTTACAAAATGCAATTGAGGTTGAAAACAATCGCGAGATGTAATTTAGATCGAAGAGACTTACAAAATGCAACATAGATCAAAAATGCCTTAAAAAAATGGTACAAGGGAATTTAGATACACGGTGATTCGAGTAACAAAAACAGTGCGGGAATCTTAAAGAGAAAAGGAAATAGAAGGAAAAGAGGAGAGGAGAGGGGAGAGAGGAGAAGGTCCGCCCCAAAGGGAAGGGACAAAAAGGGGAAAACGGACCCAGCTCAGGAATCCCTCGGGGTCGCCAACGCCCGAACTCACCAGCCGTGAGCCCCTGAGGGTGTAGCATTATCGACGGTGCACCAGAAGTGGTGGGGCTACATACACCCTGCCTCCTTAAGGGCCTTGAGCACAAGGCAGGAGGTAAAAGGAAAAGAAAAAGAAGGCTGACCCCTCGCAGAAGGAGGGAATCAGAAAAGATGAGACAAGGGCCAATGAAGGCGGGAAAGGAAGAGACTCCCTAGGCCTCGGATACCCTAATACCGTCGGGGTCGGAAGAGAACAAGAGGTGACCAAGGGAGGTCGACAGGAAAGAAGACGGAGAGGAGCCCGGCACAAGTAAGTTGAAGCAATGCCGGACTCAGCTGGGTTCCCGTGGCCGCCAACCCACGCCCCACTAGATGTGAGCCCCTGGTGGACGTGATAGTGGGATCTCGAGAAGAAAAGAAGATGGTATGACGTGCACACATTCTGTTGTTGTTAAGTAGGTGAGTTTTGGTAGGCTGAAGAAAGCCAATATGTGATCGCAGCAGTTTGTTTTTATTGGGTGTGACTTCTATTTCACAGTGGGGTCTTGTGTTATCGTTCCAGAGTTTTTCCGGCGCGGAAACTTAAGGTGCTAGGTCTCAGTCCCGGCCGACGTTTGTGTGTGTGTTATTTTTATTGCAGCGGTTCAGTGTACACGAGTATTTTCATACGCATGAGGGACGCAAATTGCGAGATCCTACTGTCATATGAATGCTAACCATTTCATGAGAATATTTTGTGTTAGGGTTGTTTTATTCAGAAGAGGTTTATTATGCCACGTTTTCTACTGTTTTGTTTTGCGAGCCGCACCAGTGAGTGAGGCAAGTTTCAGTGAATAACAGGGCGCAGCCCAAGTGTGATTTATGACCCCCTCCCTCGCCGGTACCCCACCGCGGAGCCAGGTCGAGAATATGTAGGCCGCGTTTCCCCCAAGATTTTTAAGGGCCCGTTCTTACAATCTTCAGTAAAGTGACAGAGTTACTCTAACAGACAGTTCGCTTTACGGTCGGAGTAAAGTCCCGGTAAACATTCGATAGTAGGTAAGCAGGGGGGGGGGGTTCTGACTCAAATACCGTTATTTATGCAAATTAGGGGGGCGTGGCAAGGTCAATGACCTTGAGGTAGGTCATGATCAATGACCTTGGGGAAGGTCATTGACCCCCAAGGTCGCCGGGACCCGGAAGGTAAACAAACCTTGGAGGGTCCAGGAACCGGTTTGAGGGGGTGTGGGTGGAGGGGGAGGAGTGGGGGCGGGAAGATGATGATGATGATAATTGTTGTTTTAAGGGGCCTAACATCTAGGCTATCGGCCCCTGATGGTTTGGGTGATAGTGAAGATGAAAATGAAATGTAAACTTAAAAATTAAACTAACTACCAACCTACATACTAGAAGAAGAAATGGAAAACTAAAGGAGAATAAGGCAAATAAAGGACAGGAGGAAAAGAAATGCCCTCAACCCTCGAAGAATGCGGATTGAGGGACTTGGAAGGAAGGAGAGCCATGAAAGGCAGATAGGAAAGTGAAAGAGGAGAGGGTTCGCCCCGAAGGTAAGGGACAAAAGGGGAAAACGGACCCAGCTCAGGAATCCCTCGGGGTCGCCAACTCCCGAACTCACCAGCCGTGAGCCCCTGAGGGTGTAGCATTATCTAGGGTGCACCAGAAGTGGTGGGGCTACATACACCCTGCCTCCTTAAGGTTGATGATGATGATGATAATTGTTGTTTTAAGGGGCCTAACATCTAGGTTATCGGCCCCTAATGATCTGGGTGATAGCGAAGATGATAATGAAACGGAAACCAGAACGAAAATTAAGTGAGACGGAAAATACTTACAAAAAGGAACTCGGATTGAAACGACTCACAAAATGTTCTTACAAAAGGGAATTTAGAACGAAAAGATTCACAAAAGGAATAGATTGAAAAATACCCACAAAATGAAGGCTAGGTTCAAAATACGTACAAAATGCAATGTAGCGTCGAAATACTTACAAAATGCAACTGAAATTCAAAATACTTACAAAATGCAAATGAGATCGAAAATACGTACAAAATGCAATTGAGGTTCAAAATACTTACAAAATGCAATTGAAATTGAAAATACACAATGCAATTCAGATTGAAATAGGCCTTATCCCAGTTCCAATCCAAATTATTCACAAAGTGCAATCGAAATTCAAATTACTTACAAAATGCAATTGAAATTGAAAATGCTTACAAAATGTACGGTGATTCCAACGACTCATGTGGATTGACAATACTTACAAAAAGCAATTTAGATTGAAAATACTTGACAAAATGTAATTTAGATTCAAAATACCCACAAAATGCAATTGAGAATCAAAATATGTGCAAAATGCCCCCAAACAAAATGCAATTTAGATTCAAAATTCGTGCGAAATGCGGTTTTGGTTGAAAATACTTACAAAATGCAATTGAAATTCAAAATACTCACTAAAAGGCCCCGCAACCTGCATTGAAAGACTTACTAAAAAGCAATTTAGATTGTCAATCTTTACAAAATGCAATTGAGGTTGAAAACAATCGCGAGATGTAATTTAGATCGAAAAAACTTACAAAATGCAACATAGATCAAAAATGCCTTAAAAATCGATAAAAGGGAATTTAGATACACGGTGATTCGAGTAACAAAAACAGTGCGGGAATCTTAAAGAGAAAAGGAAATAGAAGGAAAAGAGGAGAGGGGAGGGGAGAGAGGAGAAGGTCCGCCCCAAAGGGAAGGGACAAAAGGGGAAAACGGACCCAGCTCAGGATCCCTCGGGGTCGCCAACGCCCGAACTCACCAGCCGTGAGCCCCTGAGGGTGTAGCATTATCGACGGTGCACCAGAAGTGGTGGGGCTACATACACCCTGCCTCCTTAAGGGCCTTGAGCACAAGGCAGGAGGTAAAAGGAAAAGAACAAGAAGGCTGACCCCTCACAGAAGGAGGGTATCAGGAAAGATGAGACAAGGGCCAATTAAGGCGGGAAAGGAAGAGACTCCCTAGGCCTCGGATACCCTAATACCGTCGGGGTCGGAAGAGAACAAGAGTTGACCAAGGAAGGTCGACAGAAAAGAAGAAAGAGAGGAGCCCGGCACAAGTAAGTGGAAGCAATGCCGGACTCAGCTGGGGCCCCGTGGTCGCCAACCCACAACCCACTAGATGTGAGCCCCTGGGGGCCTCCTTAAGGGCCTTGAGCACAAGGCAGGAGGTAAAAGGAAGAGAAAAAGAAGGCTGACCCCTCGCAGAAGGAGGGTGTCAGGAAAGATGAGACAAGGGCCAATTAAGGCGGGAAAGGAAGAGACTCCCTAGGCCTCGGATACCCTAATACCGTCGGGGTCGGAAGAGAACAAGAGTTGACCAAGGGAGGTCGACAGGAAAGAAGACTGAGAGGAGCCCGGCACAAGTAAGTGGAAGAAATGCCGGACTCAGCTGGGGCCCCGTGGTCGCCAATCCACGCCCACTAGAAGTGAGCCCCTGGGGGGGGGAGGGGGAGGGGGTGGTGGCGAGGGGGGGATGAGAGGGAAGGATGGAAGAGGCTCTGCACGAGACCCTCCTCGACCCAGTCTCTCTGTTGGACTGAGCGCCTTCTCTGTTATTATCTCGTGCTATATAGCTTTGCTTTATGCCCGATGAGATCCGAGTGTTGCCGAAGGTTTCCGAATCCTTGGTTGTGAATGAATTGTCAGAGAATTGAACGGTCAACTGGTGTGTGTGTGACGTCACAGCAGATTACGGGATGTGAGGTAGGTCATGGACGGGAGTGTTTTGAATGGAAAACATGAATGGCGGTGGATGGTGGTGGTTGTTGAACCCTGACGTGGTAGGTTGGTTAGGTGTGAATGGGTCTGAGAGACAAACAAGATGGGGTTGCAAGCGCTCAATGGTAAACAAACATCAATGGTATCTGGAGTAGTGAATGGGATTGAGAGAGAGGGGGAATGGACTGGTTGTTGAATGTGCACAATGGTAAACAAACATCTATGAATCTGGAGTAGTATTTCCTGTAAATGGTAGGGTGGGGGAGGATACCTTTTTTTTTTTTTAATTGTTGTTTTAAGGGGCCTAACATCGAGGTTATCGGCCCCTAATGATCTGGGTGATAGCGAAAATGATAATGAAATGGAAACCAGAACAAAATTATCGAAGACTGAATATACGTACAAAAAGGAACTCGCATGGAAACAACTCACAATATGGTCCTACAAAAGGGATTTTAGAACGAAAAGTTGCACAAAAAGAATAGATTGAAAAAGACCCACAAAACGTAGGTTAGATTCAAAATACGTACAAAATGCAAAGTAGCGCCGAAATACTTACAAAATGCAACTGAAATTCAAAATACTTACAAAATGCAAATGAGATCGAAAATACGTACAAAATGCAATTGAGGATCAAAATACTTACAAAATGCAATTGAAATTGAAAATACACAATGCAATTCAGATTGAAATATCCCAGTTCCAATCCAAATTATTCACAAAGTGCAATTGAAATTCAAAATACTTACAAAATGCAATTGAAATTGAAAATGCTTACAAAATGTACGGTAGATTCAAACGACTCATGTGGATTGACAATACTTACAAAAAGCAATTTAGATTGAAAATACTTGACAAATGTAATTTAGATTCAAAATACCCACAAAATGCAATTGAGAATCAAAATATGTGCAAAATGCCCACCAAACAAAATGCAATTTAGATTCAAAATTCGTGCGAAATGCGGTTTTGGTTGAAAATACTTACAAAATGCAATTGAAATTCAAAATACTCACTAAAATGCCCTGACGCCTGCATTGAAAGACTTACTAAAAAGCAATTTAGATTGTCAATCTTTACAAAATGCAATTGAGGTTGAAAACAATCGCGAGATGTAATTTAGATCGAAGAGACTTACAAAATGCAACATAGATCAAAAATGCCTTAAAAAAAATGGTAAAAGGGAATTTAGATACACGGTGATTCGAGTAACAAAAACAGTGCGGGAATCTTAAAGAGAAAAGGAAATAGAAGGAAAAGAGGAGAGGAGAGGGGAGAGAGGAGAAGGTCCGCCCCAAAGGGAAGGGACAAAAAGGGGAAAACGGACCCAGCTCAGGAATCCCTCGGGGTCGCCAACGCCCGAACTCACCAGCCGTGAGCCCCTGAGGGTGTAGCATTATCGACGGTGCACCAGAAGTGGTGGGGCTACATACACCCTGCCTCCTTAAGGGCCTTGAGCACAAGGCAGGAGGTAAAAGGAAAAGAAAAAGAAGGCTGACCCCTCGCAGAAGGAGGGAATCAGAAAAGATGAGACAAGGGCCAATGAAGGCGGGAAAGGAAGAGACTCCCTAGGCCTCGGATACCCTAATACCGTCGGGGTCGGAAGAGAACAAGAGTTGACCAAGGGAGGTCGACAGGAAAGAAGAAAGAGAGGAGCCGGCACAAGTAAGTGGAAGCAATGCCGGACTCAGCTGGGGCCCCGTGGTCGCCAACCCACAACCCACTAGATGTGAGCCCCTGGGGGGGGGGGAGGAGGATACAAAACGCATGGCATGTTGGGTCGGCCAGCTCGACATGAAATAAAAACAAGGCGTACACCAGATCTGATTTATTAATCTATGAATTATATGTGGCATTAAAACCTAGCCACTTAACAAAAAGTTTATTGCCACGTTTTTGTACAATTTTTTCAACAAGATAATGCTTGGGATATTGTGTCCTTTGCAGTTCCTCCATGTAGAATCCTCCTTGGATTGGCTGCTTGTTGAGGTCATCAAGTAAATAAACAACTGGATTAGAAAGTTTTACCTTGCGAATACGAAATATTTCTGTGCTCCAGTTTGGTGTGTATTCTTTGGCGAAGATAGTTTTATGTTTACTGATGCGCACATAATCACTAATACGTAATCGATGACGTCGCGGATCTACTGGCTTGATTTAGTGATGAATGCGATCCAATTGCGCAATGTTCTTGGTTACAAGGCGTGGTTTCATTCTGATGGTTCTATGTTTAGTGTTGTTGTAACGTGTCACCAGGTCACCTACAAGTTCAAGCCAGCGATAGGATCCTCTTGCTGTAAATTGTTCCCACATGCGCGTCTTGAGTGTGCGGTTGAATCGTTCTACAACACTTGCCTTTAGATTGCTAAAAGTGGAATAATGATGGATGTCAAGTAATTTGAGATAAGCGGAAAAAGTCTTGTTGAAAAATTCTTTGCCTTGATCTGTTTGAAGCAAACGAGGTTGTCGTCTTGACCGCTGAATGATGGTCTTGAATGCAGCGGTGACCAGTTGTGCAGATTTATTCCGAACAGGTTCAACAAAGGCCATTTTGGAATAAATGTCGATGACAGTGAGCAGATAGTTGACCCCGTTGTTAGCTTTGGCATAGGGAATCATTTCCACCAGATCAGCTTGCCAAAGATCATCAACACCCCGTGTGATGACATGACGACGATGGTAGAGACGACGAGCTGGTTTATGCAACTCGCGAGCAATGGCTGCCTTAACAGGCGAGGGTGTATGAACACGTTGACTCATTACACAATAATGCCAGCATAGCGAAGCTCCTCTTCTATTTCTAAAGCTTCCGCCTCGTGTCCGGTATGACCTGCCTGTTCCGATGCACGCAACAGTTGCAGACGTTTAACTAACTTATTTGGATTGTTCCAATAGGTGAAATCAATGATTGGTTTCAAAGTATTAAACGCGATACCGGACGCTGAATTTACACGGCGAACACTTGTATAGGTGGGAAACAATTTTGATATGATAGTTCTATATTTGAAACCCTTATTAGCATTTATTGCTTCAGAACGTTTATAATTACGCCTAAAACCATTTGTAGCCATCAAGATGTCTTTATACTTTTCAAGATCATCTTTAACATAGTTCTCGGTAGAAGGTGTACGTGAAAATAAAAGTTCTAAAAGACCTGGCGTCAATTTGTAACGAACTGTTTAAACAATCAAAACATTGTCACTTATCTTGATTGGTGAATCGCCAATTTGAAATCTATTGTTTTCATAGCGAACACCATAGGTAGTATCAGTTTTCTTAGTAAAAAGATCTTCAAGAAAGGGGGTAACCAACGCACCATAATTTTGTAGTAAAATGGATTTTAGCCGCATATATTGTTCGGGAGTATTCAATATTTCTTTAAGAGTAGGCTGCTTTTCTTTGGCTCTAGTGGGTGTTTCAGCAATTATTGATGTTTTCAAAAACTGGGGCAGCGGTGATGCTTTGGAGCCAGAAGACGGAAGCAATGGAGAAAAAACATCCTCAGGTTCTTCATCATTTTCTTCCTCCTCCTCCTCAATTGTTTGTGTTTCCTTTGAGCGTGTACTAGGCTTTGATGTTCCTTTCAACACAGCTTCCAGAGGTGATTTCAAATGTCTTTCGACAAACAGTTCACTGTCGGCATGTGCACGTTTTAGATAGCGAAACTTTTGTCGAATGCTATTTCGCGCACGGATTATGTGCTTTTTTAATTGACTCCCTGTTGTCGCCATGACATCTGAACAAATGATGTTCAGAAAAGCAATGCAGCTACTTAAATACGAATGAAATGATCAAATCCCATGCGGTAGCGTCCATTGTTGATGTTGCTCTGCTTATCAATAACAAGACAACTGTGGTGATGAGCGTTCCAACACATGGCACACAACTGTGTAAAGGTTTGAAAGGTCATGTCTGGGTTCACGTGATCATCGTAGACGTGATGCATGTTGCGCTCATCCTGACGGAAGAGAACAATCACGTTGGCATTGTCACGAATTAACTGTTTTGGTATTCGCGAATAGGTTTGAGCGAGATAAAAACAATCAATATATTTATGACGTCCCATGCTAAAGTAAGCCTGAATAATGCCGTGTCGTTCTGTGGCCACATCGTCAAAAATCATAAGCGAATGGGGGCGAACATTGTCTGGAGATGATGACGATGATAATTGCTGTTTTAAGGGGCCTAACATCTAGGTTATCGGCCCCTGATGGTTTGGGTGATCGTGAAGATGAAAAAGAAAAGCGAAATTAAAAACTAAAACTAAAACTAACTACTAACTTATATACTAGAAAAAGAAATGGAAAAATAAAGGAGAATAAGGCAAATAAAGGACAGGAGGAAAAGAAATGCCCTCAACCCTCGAAGAAGGCGGATCGAGGGACTTGGAAGGAAGGAGCGCCATGAAAGGCTGATATGAAAGTGAAAGAGGAGAGGGTCCGCCCCAAAGGGAAGGGACAAAAGGGGAAAACGAACCCCGCTCAGGAATCCCTCGGGGTCGCCAACTCCCGAACTCACCAGCCGTGAGCCCCTGAGGGTGTAGCATTATCTAGGGTGCACCAGAAGTGGTGGGGCTACATACACCCTGCCTCCTTAAGGGCCTTGAGCACAAGGCAGGAGCTAAAAGGAAAACAAAAAGAAAGCTGACCCCCCAAAGAAGGAGGGTATCAGAAACGATGAGACAAGGGCCAATTAATGATGATGATAATTGTTGTTTTAAGGGGCCTAACATCTAGGTTATCGGCCCCTGATGGTTTGGGTGATCGTGAAGATGAAAAATGAAAAGCGAACTTAAAACTAAAACTAACTAATAACCTACATACTAGAAGAAGAAATGGAAAACTAAAGGAGAATAAGGCAAATAAAAGGACAGAAGGAATAGAAATGCCCTCAACCCTCGGAGAAGGCGGATTGAGGGACTTGGAAGGAAGGATGATGATGATGATGATAATTGTTGTTTTAAGGGGCCTAACATCTAGGTTATCGGCCCCTGATGGTTTGGGTGATCGTAAAGATGAAAATGAAAAGCGAACTTAAAACTAAAACTACCTAATAACCTACAGACTAGAAGAAGAAATGGAAAACTAAAGGAGAATAAGGCAAATAAAGGACAGGAGGAAAAGAAATGCCCTCAACCCTCGAAGAATGCGGATTGAGGGACTTGGAAGGAAGGAGAGCCATGAAAGGCAGATAGGAAAGTGAAAGAGGAGAGGGTCCGCCCCGAAGGTAAGGGACAAAAGGGGAAAACGGACCCAGCTCAGGAATCCCTCGGGGTCGCCAACTCCCGAACTCACCAGCCGTGAGCCCCTGAGGGTGTAGCATTATCTAGGGTGCACCAGAAGTGGTGGGGCTACATACACCCTGCCTCCTTGAGGGCCTTGAGCAGAAGGCAGGATGTAAAAGGAAAAGAAAAAGAAGGCTGACCCCTCGCAGAAGGAGGGTGTCAGGAAAGATGAGACAAGGGCCAATTAAGGCGGGAAAGGAAAAGACTCCCTAGGCCTCGGATACCCTAATACCGTCGGGGTCGGAAGAGAACAAGAGTTGACCAAGGGAGGTCAACAGGAAAGAAGAAAGAGAGGAGCCCGGCACAAGTAAGTGGAAGCAATGCCGGACTCAGCTGCGGCCCCGTGGTCGCCAACCCACGCCCACTAGATGTGAGCCCCTGGGGGGAGAAAGTGAAAGAGGAGAGGGTCCGCCCAAAGGTAAGGGACAAAAGGGGAAAACGGACCCAGCTCAGGAATCCCTCGGGGTCGCCAACTCCCGAACTCACCAGCCGTGAGCCCCTGAGGGTGTAGCATTATCTAGGGTGCACCAGAAGTGGTGGGGCTACATACACCCTGCCTCCTTAAGGGCCTAGAGCACAAGGCAGGAGGTAAAAGGAAGAGAAAAAGAAGGCTGACCCCTCGCAGAAGGAGGGTATCAGAAAAGATGAGACAAGGGCCAATTAAGGCGGGAAAGGAAGAGACTCCCTAGGCCTCGGATACCCTAATACCGTCGGGGTCGGAAGAGAACAAGAGTTGACCAAGTGAGGTCGACAGGAAAGAAGAAAGATAGGAGCCCGGCACAAGTAAGTGGAAGCAATGCCGGACTGAGCTGGGGCCCCGTGGTCGCCAACCCACGCCCACAAGATGTGAGCCCCTGGGGGGAAGGGCCAATTATGGCGGGAAAGGAAGAGACTCCCTAGGCCTCGGATACCCTAATACCGTCGGGGTCAGAAGAGAACAAGAGTTGACCAAGTGAGGTCGACAGGAAAGAAGACAGAGAGGAGCCCGGCACAAGTAATTGTCTGGAGAAATGACATCTTCGTGCGCTGCGAATGTGAAGTAGCCCATGTTGCGCAGACCTGACATGACCTGTTCCAAGAACACATACAGCGGTTGATACAGCGATTTGGCAAAAATATAGATATTTTGAAAGCTCACTCCGTTTAAGGAGGTGATGAGGGTAAGCAGAAGATTGGTTTTTCCACATCCCGACGGGCCGGCGATGAGACAGCGAATGGAGGATGGGAAGAGTGATCCATGACGTTGTTGAGAAGAGGTGTGAAACCAAGTCTCCCACCGGAAGTGAATGTTGTTGCTTAATAATCTGCATATCAACTAAATGTGAAAGGGGAAGAGCTGGTCTCTATATACATGAGGCAAACGGGTGTTTCAGTTCCAGTGCAACCATGGACGCCTTTGGAAGAACTCTTAAAACAAATGAACGATTTGCTTTGACAAACGATCCAAAACATGATACAGATCCGGCGACTAAACGATATGTCGATGCTAATGTATTGCCACGCACAACAGATGGCAATTACAACTTTAATGGAAAGCGATTAACCAATATAACAGAACCCGTATTACCCTCGGACGCATGTTCAAAAAAGTATGTAGATTATTTCCGCTTACGACGTATCAAAGGAGACTATGAGGCTCAGAATAAACGTATTACGGGCGTTGCAGATCCTGTGAACGATCACGATGTGTGCACCAAAGCCTATGTGTTAACCAATGCTGTGGTGTTAACAGAAGCAAAGGACTATGACGTACACCAACGTCGAATCACTCAGCTGGCTCTTCCAACAAACAACACGGACGCTGCTAGAAAGGACTATGTAGATAACAAGGTGAAACAGGTGCTCAGTATTGTGCCCACCCTAACTGTAAAGGGCTATACAGCAAATAATGCACGCCTTGTACATGTGGCCGATCCTGAAGATGATCAAGATGTTTGTACAAAACGGTTTTTAAACTCTGAAATGGAAAAGGTGTGGGATATTAAGGAGAACGCTCTAGAGATGAAGCGAAGACGAATAGCCGAAGTTGCTGATCCTGTGCAACCTCACGACGTGACGACCAAACGATTTTTGGAACAACGGTTATCGCTTTTTATTAAATCAATACCCTCTATATTTCTGCTTCACATTGTAAACCAACAACCGGTAAAAGATCCCAATAACCTCGCCTACATACTACGTTCGGGGTATGACAATTACCGTTTAATGTATGATGGTGCCATTCGTGTAATTGAGTATGCACCAGATTTGAAACATTTAGAGGTACGATTAAACGGTAGTGTTCAACCACTTATTGATCAACCGGTGAAAGCCGGAGACAAATTATTCTTACACTTGAAACTCTCGTCTGAAGAAAAAGAGGCGGGGAAAACGATGAACGATTTTCCTCTGTATATAGAACTTGAATATACAGCCAACATTGAATAAATAATTACAGGTTCCCTTCCTGAGGAGCGTTAGTTGTGTTCTATACTTTGTGGTGTGAGGTTGTCTTGATCTTTGGTCGCGATGGTGAAACAGAGATATGTGGTGAAGAAGAGGAAGAAGTTGTCAAGAAAGGGAGGTTTTAAAGCTATTCTTCATGCGGCACGTCAAGCTTCGCGCGGAGAAACAAATAGTGAGTTGGCTATTAAGAAAGCACTCCGAGCAGCACGATTGCATGCGAATCCCAAAAGTAAACTACGTTTTAGAAAACGTGCCCGAGTTATTCCTGTGCCGAAACGTGGTGGATTTTTACCTGCACTGTTTGCTGGACTAGCAGCCCTGGGTTCACTTCTTGGAGGAGCAAGTGCGGTAGCACGAACGGTGAAAGCTGTTGAGGAGGCGAAGCAACAGTTGAAGGAATGTGAAAGGCATAATAAAACTATGGAGGCCATAGCACTGCGCGGCAAAGGTGTGAACATGAAGCTAGCACCCTACAAGAAAGGACTCGGCATTTACATGTCGCCAAAAAACCGTTAATCGATGCACTGCCACGACGAGCCACGACGCATGAGGAAGTTATA
The DNA here is from genome assembly GCA_946902985.2 of Meconema thalassinum. Taxonomy (NCBI): domain Eukaryota; kingdom Metazoa; phylum Arthropoda; class Insecta; order Orthoptera; family Tettigoniidae; genus Meconema; species Meconema thalassinum. The sequence continues at coordinate 508,641,142 of OX336392.1, read as the reverse complement.
AGATATGCAAAACAGCTTAAGATCTCCCACTTTCGAGGCGTGTTTATGCGCAACCAACTACCGTCTCGACCACGGAGCCATGAAAGTGCAGTTGTCAATTTGGATGACAGTCATGGACCGGGAACGCATTATGTGGCCTACATAAAGCATGGGCGAACCGTGTGGTACTTAGACAGTTTTGGAAATCTTCCTCCTCCGACAGAGCTTGTTCGCTATTTTGGAAGCAGTGCAACAATACACTACAATGTGAAACAAGTGCAAAATTTTAACACGCAACAGTGCGGTCGTCTATGTTTGACTTTTCTATATAAGACCGAGCACGGCGGGTGACTTGTTCATTATGACAACAGAAAGTAGAAAGTTTACAGTGCACGGACAAGGTGCGGAAGTAACTGTTGACTTTTATCCTCCTATTGAATTGGGACGACGACCCTACGTGCTGAGACTTGTTTCGTTTGAAGGCTATTGGCAACTCCAGCTATCTGATATGACATCTAGCGGTAAAAATGAGAAACTTACCAAGTAGGGTACATTTGTCACGTGGTGACTGTTTGTATATGGTTTCTTGTATTGGTAAACAGATCGTGGTAAATTGTTCGTGTCTTTATACATAAGTAATAAGTTTTACTCGTTGATAGAGTGAAAAATGAGTAAAAGCAAAGTGTATTGCTCAGTTTACGGCTGTAAGTCGATGTATAAGAGGGCTGCGGATATACGTTTTCATCACTTTCCAAAAGATGCATATAGCAATAGTCGAAATGTGATGATACCTAATAATACCTTTCCACCCCGGGAAGGATCTAACACTTGTCGAGGTAGACAGACAGAAGACCTGCGACGTAAAGCCAGCGAAGGTTATTCAGTTTAAAAACAGCTGTTACGATGGGCGCGCTGGTAAGATTGAAGTTACTTGAATAATTAATTAAATAATTAATTATTGGCTGCTTGGTAGGGAGAAGGGATGAGTTTAGCTTGTATTAAAACTCGTGGGGCGACAGGAATTGCTTGATTTGGATGGTTAAAAGGTGGGTTTTGTGTTGAATATTTGAATGGTAGCGGAATCACTCATTCTACAGTGCCCACGGGGAGGCAAATTAGGCCTATATGACTCGTAGTGGAATAGCTCGAATATCGAAGAACTTAGCGATTACGAGGTGTAGGCTTGGCGGAAAGGCTGGCGGATCATCAGTTTGACATCAATTCACGATATAAGTCGGAGCTTGGAACAGTGGCGTCTGTTTTGCGTGGATGCTAGTCTCGGAATGATAAAAGTAGCACAGCTTCGGTGTGTTATTTATTCGTTTATGTACCGTATTTCTCTATTTGAATGTCCTCGGCGTTGACTCAGGATCGACATTTACATTATATTGCGCATAATAGTACCGAAATAATGTCCGAAGTGTAGCCCTGTGTAAATTTGAATCAGCTGATCTACATCAACCAAAAAAACTGATGCTTGATAATATGCAAATGACACCAAAAAATCCAGTGGAACACACAAATTAGACCACGTGTATCGCACAGTTATACATATATACAATTAAAAATAACACTGTCATTACTTTAGAGACCACATTTACTGATTATAACCGAAAAATAAAAAGTGTTCCATATCAAACGCGTGTTATTGAGTATTTTAAACCCTACTTATCCAGACCGACCGCAGCGCCCCAAGTGTTAGTTTGAGTTGCCAATAATAGAATCTGCAACATAATTGAATCGTTTATTTCAGAAAGGGGTCAAGTGACAAAATATGACGAAATGAGTTATTTGTAGGAACACGTTCGGCAGGGGTAGACGCATGTTTTAGTGCAGAAAAGAGTCAAGTTCCGCCTGTTATTACAGTAAGACATGATGTTAAAAACTGCGTTTAGTGCAGAAAGGTGTCAAGGGACGCTGCTTGACTCGTTTCTGTTCTAAGCTGTTGGTAAATTTTGTGGCGCACCTAGGAGGTTGGCCCTGCTTCTTACAGAGCCATATGTATCACGTTCTTCTTCTTTTCAGCTGAGCTGTGCTGTGTTTTAAGTGTGTCAATAGCATTAATTTGAACAATGTCGGACAGCTCGGACGATGAGCCTGTTATAATAAGAAAACGGGGTGTGAGAAAGGAGGAAACATACAAACGAAATACTATTCGTGAAGCAAGAGTGAAAGGCGCAGTTTATGTTTCTTACTCTGGTGTTCAAGTACCCCCGAAGAAAAATGATGATGATGATGATGATAATTGTTGTTTTAAGGGGCCTAACATCTAGGTTATCGGCCCCTGATGGTTTGGGTGATCGTGAAGATGAAAATGAAAAGCGAACTTAAAACTAAAACTAACTAATAACCTACATACTAGAAGAAGAAATGGAAAACTAAAGGAGAATAAGGCAAATAAAAGGACAGAAGGAAAAGAAATGCCCTCAACCCTCGGAGAAGGCGGATTGAGGGACTTGGAAGGAAGGAGAGCCATGAAAGGCATATAGGAATGTGAAAGAGGAGAGGGTCCACCCCAAAGGTAAGGGACAAAAGGGGAAAACGGACCCAGCTCAGGAATCCCTCGGGGTCGCCAACGCCCGAACTCACCAGCCGTGAGCCCCTGAGGGTGTAGCATTATCGACGGTGCACCAGAAGTGGTGGGGCTACATACACCCTGCCTCCTTAAGGGCCTTGAGCACAAGGCAGGAGGTAAAAGGAAAAGAAAAAGAAGGCTGACCCCTCGCAGAAGGAGGGAATCAGAAAAGATGAGACAAGGGCCAATGAAGGCGGGAAAGGAAGAGACTCCCTAGGCCTCGGATACCCTAATACCGTCGGGGTCGGAAGAGAACAAGAGTTGACCAAGGGAGGTCGACAGGAAAGAAGAAAGAGAGGAGCCGGCACTAGTAAGTGGAAGCAATGCCGGACTCAGCTGGGGCCCCGTGGTCGCCAACCCACAACCCACTAGATGTGAGCCCCTGGGGGTCCCGAAGAAAAAGCCTGAGAACCTCCCATGTAAGTGTTCAGCCAAATGTTCTATAAATATTCATGAGAATGTAATAGATGATAATTGGAATTATTTTCACAATCTTGAGAACAAAAATTCACAAGATGCCTACATTCAAACATTGGTTGAGGTTAGATAGATAGATATTTTATTCAATTAATTCCAAAGAGCCATAGGCTCGTACAGAGGAATTGTACAGTAATATGTGTGTTTACACACCAAGGAAGAAAATTCTGAAGGTAACACAAATTGATGAATAAGGACATAGGCCTATTATAAGGTTGATACCATATCTAAGATTGTTTAGACCAAGGTCCCTTAAAATGATAAGCACTTAGGATTTTTAATCTTATACATAACTTAACTTATTTGATGTATTAAGATGCATCGAATTTTTCCCACAATACTTCCATAGTTTTCCTCTTAAATACCGACAAAGTTGGTGCACTTTTTACTTCATCAGGAAGTTTATTATATGACTGTGATGCAGAGAACTTGAAACTATTTCTACCATATTTAGAAGAGTGAATGATATATAAGGCTACGTCCTTCGCATGCCTACTTCCATAAGAATGATTGTCTGAGTTCAAGATGTAGGGAGAGCTATAGAGTATTGTGTTGTGTTTAATCTTGTATATTAGCATAGCTGCTCGGAGTTCTGCACTTATGCTGAGGGGTAGAATTTTACTTTTGATGTACAGATCTTTTACTGGAGTGCAGTAAGGAAGGTTAAATATGTTTCTAATAGCCCTATTCTGAATAGTCATTAAATCATTCAGTGTGGATTTCCTGCAGTGAGCCCAAATAACATTTAAATATTGGAGCTTGCTATGTACAAGTGAATAGTAGATTTGTTTTACAAGGTTTAGGGGAATAAGATACCGAAGTTTCCTTAGGATCCCCACTACAGGTGAGAGTTTCTTAGCAATTCGTTCAACGTGTTCAATCCAGGTCAGGTGTTTGTCGATGATTAGACCTAAATACTTTGCCTGATTAACCTCTTTTATTTCAATATTATTTATATATATTTTGTCATGTGTGATTTCTTTCATGCTTTGTTTTGAAATTACCATGTAATTGGTCTTCTGTAGGTTCATTGTTAATTTATTGGCCTGGAACCATTGTGAGAGAGTATTTATATCTTGTTGCACATTTTGTATGATTTCAATTATGTCTTTCCCAGTGGAGAAGATATTTGTATCATCTGCATACAATTTGATATGCCCTCTCAAATTACATTCCACAATATCATTTATATACATTAAGAATAATGTAGGTCCAAGTATAGATCCTTGTGGAACGCCATTAGTTATATATTTTCCTGAACTTATGCATTTATTCAAAGCTACATGCTGCTTTCTTCCAAGAAGGTAGCTTTGGAACCATTTTAGAGCTATACCTCGGACACCAGCATTTTCTAATTTTGACAACAGTATTTTATGATCTACTGTATCAAAGGCTTTTGTGAGATCAATAAATAACCCAACTGCCATATTATTTTTGTCAATAGTTTCTTGTAGCATTGTTATTAGGTCAATAGTTGCTGCCTCAGTACTAGATTTTTCCCGGAATCCATATTGCATATTATGAAAGAATGTATTCTTGTTCAGAAATGAAAGCAATCTTGTTTTTACCACTTCTTCCAGAATTTTTGAAACTACCGATAAAATAGAAACAGGTCTATAATTATTTGGATTTCTTTTGTCACCACCCTTAAATATAGGAACTACTTTGGCCACTTTTAAGTCATCTGGTATCATGCCAGTAACTAAGGACTCATTAATCATTTCAACCAAGATTTTAATAAATGATTGCATATTGTTTTTAATGAAATTTGTCTTGATCCTATCTAAGCCACAGCTTTTTATTCTTTAAATTTGTGATGATGGACTTGACCTCTGCTTCATCTGTTGGATATAAGTAGAGGGAATTTGACTGCTTGTGGTCCTTACTGAGGATTTCCTTCTGTTCAGGAATAGCTTTTGCTAGACTTCCAGCAATGTTTGTGAAGAACAAGTTGAATGATTCGCATAGCTCTTGATTGTCTGTGATAATTTTGTTGTTTATTTCAAGTGAAGTGCATGTCTTTTAAGGAGGTTAAACGTAGAAAGAAAGTAGGCGTAGGCTTACATAACCCAAAGCATGAAAGTGATAACGATCAAACTTTTAAAAGAAACCACACTTATGTATATAATATAAAGATGAATGGTGTTCTACATAATGTTTGTAAGAATGTTTTTATGAAGATACTTGGCATTTCACGTAAAAGGCTGGTAAGGATTTGCTGGTTATTACTTACAAATACAACTCCTAAAGACAAGAGAGGTCAGAACAGGAGTGGCAATGCAGTTCCTGGGAGTGTTTGTGTGCGAATTCATGATCAAATTTCAAAATACGAAGTTAAAGTGACCCACTATGGTGGTAAAGAAAAAAAGTATTTGGATGCTCGTCTTAGTATCACAAAAATGCATGAAATGTTCATCGATGAAAATCCTGACTTGAAAGATGTTGTTAAATACAATTTTTATTACAGATATTTCTTGGAAAACTTTGGTTACTCTTTCGGTCAACCACAGGTTGATGTACGCAGTATGTGCGAAAGTCTTAAAGCTAAACTTAGAGATCCTTGTTTAAATGACAATGCCAAGCGGGCTGCAGTAGCAGAACTTATGATACACAGAAGAAGGGCAAGCAAGTATTACAGTACTATGAAAGAAATGTCAAAAAATGTGGATGAAGATACTGCTGCTCTGTGCTTTGACTTCATGCAAAACCTGCCGCTCCCGAATATTCCGGTCCAAGAAATATTTTACATGCGACAGCTGTGGGTAAACATGTTTTGTATACACGATTTGAAAAGCAACAAGTCAAAACTGTATGTTTACCACGAGGGAGAGGGCAACAAATCTCCAGATGAAGTGTGTAGTTTCTTGTTGAACTATATAAATACCGAAGTGCCTAACACAGTTAAAAATCTCATCCTGTTCAGTGATGGACCATCAGGTCAAAACAAAAACCATAACGTTGTGAGGTTTTTGATGAACCTATGCGACAGAGGGAGATTTGACACCATTACCCACAACTTCCCAGTGCGAGGTCATTCATTCTCGCCTTGTGATAGAGACTTTGGAGCTATCAAGCGCATTGTCAAGAAAATTGATCGCATTTATATTCCGGAGGAGTATATTAAGATGATACTGAGAGCCAGTAAAAGCAATCGTTTTACAAAGAAATGTTTAAAATTTCTCAATACATGCAGTTCTGTTATAATAAAAATACTCGTGGAAAAGTGGTGGTTCTGCCATTCATTAACACTGCTATTCATTCAACATTCACTCTGCTGAAAATAGCTTCTCCCCCCAACTTGCCGACTGAGATGGCGTATCCCTCAGGGAAGGTAAGTGTTTTTACAACAATACAGGCCTTAAGAAAACCTAAAAACATAATACTTCAACCAGCAATTCTTTTACCCTATCTCTAGTTTTGGCCTAGGACCTACAAATAGCTTCTGTTTCAGGTTCCCATCAATGTGAAGAAGATAAAAGACCTCACTAACCTCAAACCTTATCTTGTTGGGTATGATGAGTTCCACGACGATATATTGCAATGGCCTTCTACGGATGCAGAATGTGCTGTGGAGATAGACGACGAATAAATCAGTGCACTACCAACCTGATAATGTATAGCTTTGAACTTTGAGACTGATCAGGTTAAAAGAAAGTACCAGTACCTTTTCAACAGGTTTTGCTTGTTACAATAATGGTTTTCTTGCATTAATAATGTTATCTAATACACATATAAATAAACTGCTTTGCATACAATTAGTTTTCATTACAAAATCGCACAACATTTCTCAGTTGTGCTAAAAAAATATCCTTGTTCCACTTCTTTATTGCAGAAAGGTGTCAAGTACAAAGTTTTTAAGTTCTGTTTTTACAAAATATAAAAAAATTAAAAAAATATAATTTATGTTATTACGTTTAAAATACATGTACAAATTTGTGGTAAGTGTTTAAGATCCATGAAAAATTATTTGAATGAGATATGAAGTTTTCTTTGATTTTCTCAAAAAGGCATATTTGTCACTTGACCCCTTTCTGAAATAAACGATTCAATTGAAGACGTCAATGATAAGTTCTACTACGATGACTATGTGTTAACTCTACCGTCTGGCAGCTACACCGTAGATGATATTCACGATCACATCTACACAACTCTCACCAAGGAATTTAGTCTAAAAGCATTTCTGGACGGGACACGCAAGTTTGAACTCATAGCCAACAACGTGACACATCGCTGCAGTATTCTTTCTTCTTTTAGGATTGATTTTAAATCTCAACCAGATTCGATTGGGTCATTGTTAGGCTATTCACCACAAGTGTTAGTACCAAACGTGATACACAAGTCTGACCAACCGGTGAAAATAATTGAAGATCATCACATATCTGTCACGTGTAATATTATTACAGACGTCTACACCAATCAAGATCCCTCGCATTCGCTTTATGATTTTATTGTTACTTCACCTGGTGGTTATATCATCCGCGAAAACCCGTCGGTGGTGCTCTATCATCCTGTGAGTGTGACCAACATCAGGAATATTACCTTAAGACTGGTGAATAGAAACCAACGTCTCATCCGGTTGGACCCTCATACACCTGTGACCTACAAACTGTATCTGAAGCCAGCATGAAACAAGTGTATAAAGCGGCAACGCTGTCAAGAGCAGGTGTTAGTTGTGCTCAACACGTGTACAGGTTAACACGTGTCAACAAGCAGATCCTACAACAACTTGGTTACACCTTACGTCATGAATTCGATTCTAGACGTGACAAACCCTGTCGAAGTACAGGAGGGTATTGTAAGAATTGAACACCATTCCTACCAACCGTATACTCAGGGACTAAATAATAATGATGAGATTCGAATTACTATTAACCAACAAGATATCTACACGCTTCCACATGAAAGTTACATCCAGATTGAAGGGCAACTCACCAAATTGGATGGTACCATTCCAACAACGTCAAAGTTGGCCAACAATGCTTTGGCCTTTTTGTTTTCTGAGGTTCGCTACGTGATCAACGGTATGAGTGGATACTACTCGAAATGTTGGCATAACAAGTGTCATGAAACTTTATCCCTCGTACGGAAGCGAAGAGAGTAAAGCTTTTTGTATGGCTGGTTGGTGTCCCAACTCAACCAACGACTGGATGATGGTACATTTACTGGACATTTACCTCTAAAATTAATACTAGGCTTTGCAGAGGATCATAAGCGCATTGTTGTGAACGCAAGACAGGATCTGATTCTTGTACGAGACAGGAGTGATTATAATGCGCTAAAGGGAGCTGATACAGCGCCAATAGATACAAAAATTCTACTGCAACGAATTCTATGGAAAGTACCGCACGTTACTCTATCAGATCAGAAAAAATTGAGTCTGCTCAAGATTGTGGAGAAGGATACAGCTTTACCCATTCAATTTAGAAGCTGGGAGCTGCATGAATACCCGGTATTACCACTCTCCGATACACATACTTGGTCTATAAAACCTCACGGTATACAGAGCGGCCACTCTACGTCCTGGTTGGATTTCAAACAGATCGCAAATATCAACAGAATAAAGATGCATCAAAATTTGACCACATCCAATTACGAAATATACGACTCTTTTTGAACGGAGTTACCTTTCCCTATGAGGGAATGGATTTAAACTTTAACAAGAACAAATATGGTAAGCTCTATGACATGTTTGTTAATTTTCAGTCATCCTATTATCAGAAAGAGGCATGTCCGCTATTATCACCACAAGACTTCAAGTCCAAGGCGCCTCTGGTGGTGATGGACTGTTCGTATTTGGAGGAGTCGATGAAGGAAACAACTATTGATATCAGACTAGAATTTGAAACATCTACAGTTATTCCAGAAAAAACAACAGCCTATTGCCTTATTGTTCACGAGGCGCAAGTGTTTTATCAACCGCTGTCCAATATGGTGACCAGAGTATAAATAGCATGTCTTCCTGTATTGCCCTTCACAGTCATGGAAAGCTACGATGAAGTCACAACCCCCTCTGCGAGGTGGGTCTGCAAATGTGAGAGTGATTCACCAGGTTCAGATGAAGATTCAAGGTTTACCATTTATCGCGCCCTAGTGAGTGAAGCTATAACTGCCTATCACAAGAATCATACTGTGCTTAGAATGCCGCCGCATCTGGTTCACTATTTACCAGATGGATTCATGTCTACGTTTGGTATCCATGACAGGGGGTACAACAACAAGCCCATCACCAATCAAACAAATAATGTGGACGATGGCGTTGCCAAAGCTTCATCTTGTCATGTTGGAGAGCGGGTAGATTGCATGGACTGCAAATGCGATCGATGCTCAACAAGTCGAGACGCTGATGCAGCATTTGAGATTTATCGCACCCTGGTGAGTTTAGCAATACGCGCCTACCATAAAGCACAATTTCTTCGTGAAATGCCGCAGCATCTGATTGCCTATTTACCAGCTGGATTTCTGACCGCGTACGGTGCACACGACATTGACCTTAATTGGGATAAGTTACCATTACACCTCCGTATGTCGGCGGATGTTGCAGCCTGCCGTCCCTGTCGTAGACACTTTATGCATCGAGGAGATTCTCACTGTGATTGGGATGGTCCAAATCCTATGATAAAAAATTGTAAGCGATGTACTGATAACTTTATGAATAAAATTGTGTAATTGATTCTTTGTGTGTATATTATTTTCCCGCTCCTATCCAATCAGTTAGTTGTTAAGAAGCAGCGGTAGTGGAAGGTGTGATATCCGTCGCCATGCCAAAAGCATTGATTGTCGACGTGCAGGGTTTCAAGGTGAACGGAAACAAGTTTGTATTTAAAGAAGTAGGAATTATTGACTGCACAACTATGTGGGCACCAAGAGTAACCAGTTTTGTCTTTGAACCACCGTTTCCATTGCATTTGCAGTCAGACGAGGACAGAAGACAAACAGAGTGGTTGCAACGCAATTTGGGACTAGTCTGGAAAGAAGGCGACATTCCTCACCATCATCTATCACTTGTTCTGAAAGCTCACTTGTTTGGTGCTGACCTTGTCTTTGTAAAGGGAAGTGAAAAAAAGGAATGGTTGCGTCAGTATGTTAATTCAACATGTCAACTTGTTGACCTTCATGATCTGGGATGTCCTGCACTGTACAACCTGTCCGTGCCTGATGAACCTCTACAAAATAAAACACTTCAAAATGTTTGGAAGCTTTTTGATTGGCTAGCTCGCAGAGCATGTCAAAACTTGCATGTTGAGTGCAAAGCGTTGTAACGTCAGCTTCAGTGTGAGACATACCAGTGATCAGTGTGGACGTGTAGTAATATGGCTGCAATTGAAGGTTTGGACTCCAACCCCACAGAGCGAGCTATTGTCAAGTTTTTTGCCTGTAAAAAAAAGCTTGACAGTTTCACAGATGAGGAATTGAACGCTTTGCCCAAGGCGTTCCTTTTTTATGTTGCTTCAAACGCGGTGAAAAATATTTGGCACAGTGTACCTAGTGAATGGGGCAGAGATCCTGGTTTGCGTGAACTACAACCATACACTGACTTCAGTCATCACCAGCAAGTGTCTATTACTAAAATGCCATCCATTAGACAGTGTGGAACGTGTCAGCTCATCAAATTGTACCACGGCATACAAATATACCGTCCTGTAAAGACTTTGCTTCATCATTCCATGGTTGCGATGAAGAAGAGGAAGAAGAGACAGCAGCGGCAGTATCGCCAGCACCAAAAAGTAAGACAACGATTGAAAAAGATATTTCAGATCTTTGCTGGTCATGGTCTAGTTAACAAGGCCATTGATGTACTTCCCATTGAACTGCATATTCCCGGCTATCAATTTTGTGGACCTTGGACTAAACTAAATCAACGTCTAGCACAAGGGAATTCTGGAATCAACAAACTGGATGCTGCGTGTAGAGATCATGACATTGCTTACAGCGACAAGAATGCAGAAGTACGTCGGGTTGCAGACCGCATTCTTCTAAGAAAGGCTGTGCAGCGCGTGACATCATCTACTGCTTCCATTGGTGAAAAGATTGTAGCCTTGATCGTGGCAGGAGCTATGAAGTCAAAGCTAATGATTGGTGGTGGTTGTGGATTAGCGAGGAAAAGGACAAAGAAATAACCATGAATCAAATATTGTTAAGTATTTATTTGAGAGTCAGTCCTCCAGATTACAGCATTCACAAAATATGTTTTGGTTTCTTCTTGTAAAAACATACAATTGTAATAAAAAAAAGAATTGAAAAATGAAAGTGTGTTCTTATTTACTAGGTGTGGAAAAGTCCAAAAGGCAAGCTATTTACACCATCCCACAGCCGTTTATTGTCATATGTAGACAGCGATGTTTTATTTTGATTTACTGTAAATATATTATGGTTCTTTGAAAGAATGCGTGTTTGCTGGTACAAGCGAGAGGTGTTTGTGTAGAGTACACATCGATATTCCTCAACATTGAGGAATTGTGATGATGATGATGATGATAATTGTTGTTTTAAGGGGCCTAACATCTAGGTTATCGGCCCCTGATGGTTTGGGTGATCGTGAAGATGAAAAATGAAAAGCGAACTTAAAACTAACTAATAACCCACACACTAGAAGAAGAAATGGAAAACTAATGGAGAATAAGGCAAATAGAAGGACAGAAGGAAAAGAAATGCCCTCAACCCTCGGAGAAGGCGGATTGAGGGACTTGGAAGGAAGGAGAGCCATGAAAGGCATATAGGAAAGTGAAAGAGGAGAGGGTCCGCCCCAAAGGTAAGGGACAAGAGGGGAAAACGGACCCAGCTCAGGAATCCCCCGGGGTCGCCAACTCCCGAACTCACCAGCCGTGAGCCCCTGAGGGTGTAGCATTATCTAGGGTGCACCAGAAGTGGTGGGGCTACATACACCCTGCCTCCTTAAGGGCCTAGAGCACAAGGCAGGAGGTAAAAGGAAGAGAAAAAGAAGGCTGACCCCTCGCAGAAGGAGGGTATCAGAAAAGATGAGACAAGGGCCAATTAAGGCGGGAAAGGAAGAGACTCCCTAGGCCTCGGATACCCTAATACCGTCGGGGTCGGAAGAGAACAAGAGTTGACCAAGTGAGGTCGACAGGAAAGAAGACGGAGAGGAGCCCGGCACAAGTAAGTGGAAGCAATGCCGGACTCAGCTGGGGCCCCGTGGTCGCCAACCCACGCCCACAAGATGTGAGCCCCTGGGGTATTGAGGAATTGTGTGACGCTACGAAGAACACCCTTCGCTTTGCATTGACCTTTATTCTTTTGTGTTGAAAATGCGTACATTTTCGGCGCCAAAGCGACAAATTCCGTCATAACATCACCAGCACACTCATCCTTAAATAGACCAATGTGTTTTTATTCATGGGAATTATGCCAAACATATTGTTAACCTCATAGTTTGAGGTATCAAAGTAACTTGGATGTTCTCTCATCACAGAGTAAATATCCGTCTTATTGGTTTGATAAATAAGACTGTCTGTATCCATATGCAGTAATTTTACATCTCCAAACTTTTGTTTGGCAAACTCATAATGAAATTGATACATTACAAATTTTGAATAGTCAAGTATTACCATTCCTAAGTAAATTGGTTTGTTATACATGATTTCTGTCTTTGACAATTCAATGGTTACTAAATCAGTTTCAATAACTCGTACTGAATGGAAATTGGGCATAGCAATATATTTTCGTGCGCCATATCGACCATCCCAGTGGTTTACCAAATGAATAGTTCTATGCTTTCTAATATTTTCCATAGATTTACCGTAGCATGCATTGTTCATTAATTTATAAAAAATTAACTCGAATGTAGTCTTGGCGTGCTGCCGATAATGAGTATTTAATTGCATGTACGGTTGTAACCATGGTTTCTGGTCAAAACAAATAATGCGGTGAATGGTTTGTAGCTTCAAACCGTGTTTCAAACATTGCATTAAATTTTCGATGTGTATGACGTAGCGATTTTGCGGATTTAACGTTGCCAGCAACTTTTTATTGTTGGAACGTGAACTAGGAGGTTGTAGTTTTTCAACACAAAATGGTAGATCAGAATGATCATTGTGTATCTCGCGGGGATATAATGTCAACTTCTAGGACATAGCCACGTGTGTTATTGCTCAACGCGTCCTGTAAATTAAAATTTGAAACTTCATCTGAAGTCAGCCATCGAAAATATTGTATGTGTCCATATATGGATTATTTGCTTTGGCATGCTTTTGCACAAGCGATACAAGCCCGCCACGTATCCCGCGTTCAAAAAAGAGCAACATGTCGATGTCTGTTAATAGTTCCAGTTCTATTTCAGTCACCTTCAACATACAGTCCCAACTGTATCCGGCAAGGGTGTAGATTTCAAGACACAGTTTGCGAAAGTGTTCAAACACGTCTGTCAAAAGTAGTTATCAATTTTGAGGTATAAATCAGCATACTCGCCCAAGGTTGATAGCTTGAACACGTCCCATACTTTTTGGGCGTGTAAATAGTCTTCTTCAGAAATATGATTTTTTGTTAAGTCATTGTAAAATTTATCCTTTGAAGGGAGTGCAGTTTCCTGCAAACATGCCCAATTGTTTACATAATTATAGGGAAACACGCCTTTTCGAATGCATAATTCAAATTGTTCGTCACCAGTAAAGTTTTGACGTACAGAATGCAAATTGTTTGGGTGAAGCCCTTGAACCAGCGCATCCAATGATGATGCGAGGAATCTATACGAATCTAAAAATCGTATACTAATTCCATTTCGCCATTTTGTAAACGAAATAAAATTTTCATGATTTTGTGGAATTAAAGTGAACTTATGGTTTTCAAGGTTAACAAATTCCTTAATAATTAGATGACTGTCATACCGAGACATGTTGTGTAAGAAACAAGAAATATAGCGTGCTCTTTTATAGGCCAAATTGCATGCACTATGAGCCGCTGCTCTAAATTTGCCAGTGTACCGATTATGATCTCTCACCGGCGTGTCACAAGGTGCTATTGGTTTTTGACAAATGTGGCAAGTGGTTGCTGTTGCAAAAGCCACCTCGTCTGCATCCAACATTTGAAGCGGAATTGGGTTTTCCAGGATATTGTACACCGAATCTGCCAAGGCGTCCAATTCATTTAAAAACCAAGCAGCAGCATTTGCATCGCGATAAGATTTGAAGTAAGAAAGCGAAGGGTCATATGAGCAAATCACGTTTAGAGCACAACTGAATGGCACATGTTGCTGTACTTGTTGAGTGTACGGGCGTGCTGGATCCGGGTTACATGTGTCAATGGGTGTGGTTAAACATTCAAAATCTGCATATACTGTAAATGGAAGCGGTTCTTGACGAGACACATTTTGAAATTTCATACTGGCTTTATCCTTTTCTGGGAATGTAATTTTTACAGCTGGTTGTGTAATGCAATCAATAGTATGGGCTGTCAACTTTTGATTGCTAGTAAAATATTGCAAACAGCGATCACATATATATATACCCTATTTTTACTCTTTGTAACTTGTGAACGAACTAGTCTGGAAAGATCTTTGATATAACAATAATGGTTGCACAATTCCCCTTCAATGTACAATAAATTAAAATGCTTTTCTTTTTTTTCCTTTGCCGCATAGAGTGGCCCAATAACTTTGTCCCCTTCAACTCCGTATACATTAATGGAGTAAAGCAGATTTTTAGATTCAAAACGAGAAATGGCGTTGAGGTCCATTGGGAATTCTATGTCTGCTAAATTTAGACTGATCATTAATTCCATAAATTTCTGGTGATATTTGCCCATTCTGTGAACATTTTTACTTGCAGAACATAACCCAGCAGCCAGGGACCAAATAAAGCAGAAAACATCATTATTATCCACATTGATAACTGCGTGACGGTTTTCCAACTGTTTAGGCAAATTAACATGAGATGACCCACTATTTATGGGATCAAAGGTGCATACATTAATTTTAAGATGATTGATAGCTTCCAGCGATTTGCCGCTTTCTAATTCTTGAAACTCAGCAAAGCGTGTTGTGAGTTTATCAACAATGTTTTTACTATACCAACTGTGTATATCAGTGCGGTATAATTTAGTCATGTGTGTGTGTAAATAGATTGGCTGTATGATTTCCTCACCTTGTTTCAAAATAGCAAAGTCACATAATAATTCAGCGTTAACCTTTAACGCTACATGTTCTCTTAAACAGTCTTGTATTTTGTTTTGAAAAATGTTGTAACTAGTGTTTAAATATTCATTGAGATCCAAAATGCTTGCATCATTATTGACTTTAGTGCTACAGATATTGTTATGGAAACAACTGTCCACATCTTGCCAACTTTGTTCCGGTGGCGACATGATGTCCCTTAGTACTTAACAATTACAAATACTGAACGGTTTGCAGAGAGAGAGAGAACCAAAGTTTATTTTCCCTGCAAATTCCGTTTTTACATAAACTAATTTTAAATTTTATTTTTTTCTTCTATGAATTCCACCAGACATCTTTTATTTTCCAGACCCAAATATTTTAAATAGATGGTCCCTTTGTTGAGGTCAGATACATCTTCCTCGCTGAGTTCCTTGAATCTCGACGGTAGAAATACAGCAACGTCCTCCAGTTCGCAAACAATACGTTCGCCAAATTTGGTCTTGACTCGACGAACAGCAGTTACCAAATAAGACTCATTTACCTGCAGATCCTGTAGTCGTTTAGTCTCTGGTCCAGCATCTTTCCCTATGGAATTCGCATTTTTTATTGCCGACATTCTGAAATCGAATTTTATATCTATAATAGTGTTTTAGTATACCTAAGCCATTAGCAAATATGTATATACACACACACACACACAAGTTATCAAAACCCTTCTACACACCCATTATCGCTAGCCACTAATTTAATTGTCAACAGCTTGCGTTCACCATTTTCCTACTTCTCCTCAATCCATTACAAGAACACAGTTTATCAAACAAGTTATACACCCTGGTGCATGGGGGCTACATGGTCAGGAGCTGATTATTTAAATGTCCTTAACTAAATAGGGTACATGACCTGGAGGTGATGATCGAAATGTCCTTTCACTCAGCTATACATAGCAGTTAACATTCTCAACTGTTACTGTGGAGGTCTGGTTTGTTCTGTAAAAAAAATTAATTCTGGTCTTAAGGTTGGAATGGGGTTTGCTCTCTGTTCCCGGGCAAAGCAGGGGCGGGTTGCCAATATAAATATTCACGAGTGAAGCCGAGGCGGGGTGCTTGTATAATATAACTGTTCCCGGGTGAAGCCGGAGAAGGTTGCTAGAATAATATAACTGTTCACGGACGAAGCCAGGGGCAGATTGGTTGTATAATTTAACTGTTCCCCGGGCGAAGCTTGGAGGGGGGCGGGTTTTTAGTATAACATGTAACTGTCCCCGGGCGAAGCCGGGGCGGATTGCTTGTATAATTTAACTGTTCCCGGACAAAGCCGGGGTGGATTGCTTGTATAATTTAACTGTCTCCCGGGCGAAGCCGGAGCGGGTTTCTAGTATAATATATGACTGTACTTGGGTGAAGCCGGGGCAGATTGCTTGTATAATTTAACTGTTCCCGGGCAAAGCCGGTGAAAACTGCTTGTATAATTTAACTGTCCCCCGGGCGAAGCCGGTTTCTAGTATAATATGTAACTGTTCCCGGGTGAAGCCGGGGTGAATTTCTTGTATAATTTAACTGTTCCCGGGCGAAGCCGGAGCGGGTTTCTAGTATAATATATGACTGTTCCCGGGTGAAGCCTTGGCAGATTGCCTGTATAATTTAACTGTTCCCGGGCGAAGCCAGGGCGGATTGCTTGTATAATTTAACTGTCCCCCGGGTGAAGCCGGAGCGGGTTTCTAGTATATTATATAACTGTTCCCGGGTGAAGCCGAACAGATTGCTTGTATAATTTAACTGTTCCCGGACGAAGCCGGAGCGGGTTTTTAGTATAATATATAACTGTTCACGGGCGAAGCCGGTGAAGATTACTTATATAATTTAACTGTCCCCCGGGCGAAGCCGGAGCGGGTTTCTAGTATAATATATAACTGTTCCCGGACAAAGCCAGGGCAGATTGCTTGTATAATTTAACTGCCCCACGGGCGAAGCTGGATCGTGTTTCTAGTATAATATATATCTGTTCACGGGTGAAGTCGGAGCAGATTGCTTGTATAATTTAACTGTTCCCGGGCAAAGCTGGAGGGGGTTTCTAGAATAATATATAACTGTTCCCGGGCGAAGCCGGAGCGGGTTTCTAGTATAAAATATAACTGTTCCCGGGCGAAGCTTGAGCAGGTTTCTAGTATAATATATAACTGTTTCCCAGGCGAAGCCGGAGCAGATTGCTTGTATAATTGAACTGTCCCCCGGGCGAAGCCGGAGCGGGTTTCAGGTATAATATATAACTGTTCTCGGGTGAAGCCGGAGCAGATTGCTTCTATAATTTAACTGTTCCCGGGAGAAGCCAGAGCGGGTTTCTAGAATAATATATAACTGTTCCCGGGCGAAGCCGGAGCGGGTTTCTAGTATAATCTACAACTGTTCCCGGGCGAAGCTGGGGCAGATTGCTTGTATAATTTAACTGTTCTCGGGTGAAGCAGAGGCGGATATTTTTTGTATAATTTAACTGTCCCCCGGGCGAAGCCGGAGCGGGTTTCTAGTATAATATATATATATCTGATCCCGGGTGAAGCCGCGGTGGAGTGCTTGTATAATTTAACTGTCCCCCGGGCGAAGCCGGAGCGGGTTTCTAGTATAATATATAACTGTTCCCGGGCGAAGCAGGGGCGGATTGCTTGTATAATTTAACTGTGCCCGGGCAAAGCCGGGGCATATTGCTTGTATAATTTAACTGTTCTCGAGCGAAGCCGGTGCAGGCTTCTGGTATAATATAACTGTTCCCGGGCGAAGCCGGGTCGGGTTTCTGGTATATAACTGTTCCCGGGCGAAGCCGGGTCGGGTTGTTTGTATATTATATCTGTTCCCAGGCGAAGCCGGGGCAGGTTGCTTAAATAATTTACCTGTTCAATACACCCCAGTGCATGGGGGCTACATGGTCGGGAGGTGATGATTTAAATGTCCTTAACTAAATAGGTTACTTGACCTGGAGCTGATGTTCTAAGTATAGACGTGCATGCATGTCTAGGTGCTAATGATAAATATATCCTTCACCTCTGCAATACATAAGAGTTCACCATCTCTTCCGTGTCTGTGTCTAGCACAGTATTTATCCGCGGGCTATGCAGTGAAATCTGCAACATTTAATTGGATAATAACAGTAATTATATAATTGAGCTGAATTCATTTAATGTATTCCAGGCAGCTAATGGTTTATGTTGCATGTCACGTTAAAACCAATCTTATTACATGCAATGAATTCTGCTTGTTTCATCCTTGAAGTAATTATTGCTTGTCTGATTCATACTGTCTAACTTTTAAAGCAGCTTTGTCAATAGGCCATTATACTATTAAAATTCTAACATCTTCATGTGGATTTAAACCTACAATCTCAGCATTTACAAATACTGTAATGTGCAGTACAATCACTTATTTTGTAAACCATCAGGCTGAGTTAGTCTCCCAGTAGCACATAGTCAAATATATCCACTAGGATATACTTTAAAGTTATATACTTAAGTATGTTGAATATTACCTAATAGACAAGGATCCAATTGCAATCTGGTGTGAACGCTGTAAGCTCGCAGTTAACTCTACTTTCATTTCAATTCTGCCCCACTATTTATACCCCTACAAATACAGGAAACGCCCCTGGATTACCGTCCTTTCACACAAAAATGACCTCCACGCGGCATTACCCTGCATGAATACAGGAATCGTTACTGACCTCCCTTTCACCAGAATTAGCTCAACACTGCATAACCCTGCACAAATACCTTAAACACGCGTAATTTAACCTCCTTTCACCAGAAAACACAGTATAAAAAGAGGTTGTTCCTTTTCAAAACATATCATTCGCTGCAATGTCTGCCAAAGAGACCACGGAAACTATGGGGCTGGATGAAGAAGACAACGATGAGGATTCGACTCTTGATGTGTTAATGCAAGTATTATTTATTTACTTTATTTACTAAAGCCTTATGCAGCAGCACGCCAGTCTCTCGCCGCTGGGTGCGTGGTTCAATTCCAGTCACTTTATGTTAGATCTGTGCTGGGCAAACCAAAAGCAGACAGGTTTTTCTCTGGGAACACCAGTTTTCCCTGTCAAAATTTTCTTCCGGCAACACCCTCCACTATCATTTCATTTCATCTATCATTCATTTAATCATTGACTCGCAAAAGTGAGACAGGCTTTGGCAGCCAACACAGGTCTTATTCTCGCCACTAGATGGGGCTTAATTCATTCCATTCCTGATCTGGTCAAATACTGGAAGCAAGCGGTGTTATTTCTTCTTCAAAATGATTAGAAATACTGAGCGTAGTTACCGCCTTTTGTAGCCCTTGTTTACTTGGGTGTGAGTAGAATTTGTCTGATAACCTGTGTTATTGCGATGAATGTATTAATCAAAAAAAGGATTGGGAAGGAAGTCAGATTTTTTTTAAGTGTATTAAAAATCCTTCAGTATGCCTTCCTTTGGAGGGGGAGTAAGGCCAGTGGTTCCATGTTCTCACTTTATGACATGTAAAAGTTCCGTCCACAGACTAAACTTGTGTGAAGCTAAATTGACAGGTTAGATTTTGTCAAAACAAGTTCCAACATTCACCACTAGATGGCATTATTATCTAGTAGCAAAAAGTTGGAACTTGTAGCTCACCCTAAAGGCGTTCGCTGGAAGCAGCTACATACTCAAGTGAGTCACACATGTTCTTGGACACTTCCAGCACTGAAACCCATACTCAAGTTCCAACATTCACCACTAGGTATCATTAATATCTAGTAGCAAAATTTTGGAACTACTTAAAATTGAACAGAACTTGTAACTCACCCTAAAGGGCGTCCACTGGAAGCTGCTGCAGACTTAGGTGAGCTGTACTTGCTCTCACACACTCCCAGCAATTCACAATACAATATTTAGATAAACAAGCGTTATAAAACAATTATGTTGTACTCTTTATTGTATACATTTTTTATAGCTTTGGAAATGATCCAGTTTTGGTGTTTTTTTTTGCTGCTTTAATGACAGCGATGGAAGGGCGTGGGAGAGGTGAAGAAGAAAAAGAAGATGATGAATAGGAAGAAGAAGCTGATGATAAAAGACAAAATAGTTGTAGTAACAGTTCACAACATAAAACATAATTTTACTTTTTTTGCTTCTGGTTTTATTTGTTTTTACATTCAACCTACCAAGCAAGCCAGAGTTCAACACCCACCATCCATCTCCATTCATGATTCTAACACGTTTACCTCATCATTTGTCCCCCACCCTCTCAATCACCGTAAGGTCATTCCCAGACATGACCTACCATACGAGGGGGAGTAAGGCCAGTGGTTCCATGTTCTCACTTTATGACATGTAAAAGTTCCGTCCACAGACTAAACTTGTGTGAAGCTAAATTGACAGGTTAGATTTTGTCAAAACAAGTTCCAACATTCACCACTAGATGGCATTATTATCTAGTAGCAAAAAGTTGGAACTTGTAGCTCACCCTAAAGGCGTTCGCTGGAAGCAGCTACATACTCAAGTGAGTCACACATGTTCTTGGACACTTCCAGCACTGAAACCCATACTCAAGTTCCAACATTCACCACTAGGTATCATTAATATCTAGTAGCAAAATTTTGGAACTACTTAAAATTGAACAGAACTTGTAGCTCACCCTAAGGGCGTCCACTGGAAGCTGCTGCAGACTTAGGTGAGCTGTACTTGCTCTCACACACTCCCAGCAATTCACAATACAATATTTAGATAAACAAGCGTTATAAAACAATTTTGTTGTACTCTTTATGTTATACATTTTATTATAGCTTTGGAAATGATCCAGTTTTGGTGGGGTTTTTTCCTGCTTTAATGACAGCGATGGAAGGGCGTGGGAGAGGTGAAGAAGAAGAAGAATATGAAGAAGAGAAAGATGAAGAGGAAGAAGAAGCTGGTGATAAAAGACAAAATAGTTGTAGTAACAGTTCACAACATAAAACATAATTTTACTTTTTTTGCTTCTGGTTTTATATGTTTTTACATTCAACCTACCAAGCAAGCCAGAGTTCAACACCCACCATCCATCTCCATTCATGATTCTAACACGTTTACCTCATCATTTGTCCCCCACCCTCTCAATCACCGTAAGGTCATTCCCAGACATGACCTACCATACGAGGGGGACTAAGGCCAGTGGTTCCATGTTCTCACTTTATGACATGTAAAAGTTCCGTCCACAGACTAAACTTGTGTGAAGCTAAATTGACAGGTTAGATTTTGTCAAAACAAGTTCCAACATTCACCACTAGATGGCATTATTATCTAGTAGCAAAAAGTTGGAACTTGTAGCTCACCCTAAAGGCGTTCGCTGGAAGCAGCTACATACTCAAGTGAGTCACACATGTTCTTGGACACTTCCAGCACTGAAACCCATACTCAAGTTCCAACATTCACCGCTAGGTATCATTAATATCTAGTAGCAAAATTTTGGAACTACTTAAAATTGAACAGAACTTGTAACTCACCCTAAGGGCGTCCACTGGAAGCTGCTGCAGACTTAGGTGAGCTGTACTTGCTCTCACACACTCCCAGCAATTCACAATACAATATTTAGATAAACAAGCGTTATAAAACAATTATGTTGTACTCTTTATTGTATACATTTTTTATAGCTTTGGAAATGATCCAGTTTTGGTGTTTTTTTTGCTGCTTTAATGACAGCGATGGAAGGGCGTGGGAGAGGTGAAGAAGAAAAAGAAGATGAAGAAGAGGAAGATGAAGCTGGTGATAAAAGACAAAATAGTTGTAGTAACAGTTCACAACATAAAACATAATTTTACTTTTTTTGCTTCTGGCTTTATTTGTTTTTACATTCAACCTACCAAGCAAGCCAGAGTTCAACACCCACCATCCATCTCCAATCATGATTCTAACACGTTTACCTCATCATTTGTCCCCCACCCTCTCAATCACCGTAAGGTCATTCCCAGACATGACCTACCATACGAGGGGGAGTAAGGCCAGTGGTTCCATGTTCTCACATTATGACATGTAAAAGTTCCGTCCACAGACTAAACTTGTGTGCAGCTAAATTGACAGGTTAGATTTTGTCAAAACAAGTTCCAACATTCACCACTAGATGGCATTATTATCTAGTAGCAAAAAGTTGGAACTTGTAGCTCACCCTAAAGGCGTTCGCTGGAAGCAGCTACATACTCAAGTGAGTCACACATGTTCTTGGACACTTCCAGCACTGAAACCCATACTCAAGTTCCAGCATTCACCACTAGGTATCATTAATATCTAGTAGCAAAATTTTGGAACTACTTAAAATTGAACAGAACTTGTAGCTCACCCTAAGGGCGTCCACTGGAAGTTGCTGCAGACTTAGGTGAGCTGTACTTGCTCTCACACACTCCCACCAATTCACAATACAATATTTAGATAAACAAGCGTTATAAAACAATTTTGTTGTACTCTTTATTGTATACATTTTATTTATAGCTTTGGAAATGATCCAGTTTTGGTGGGTTTTTTTGCTGCTTTAATGACAGCGATGGAAGGGCGTGGGAGAGGTGAAGAAGAAGAAGAAGAAGAAGAAGTTGATGAAGAGGAAGAAGAAGCTGGTGATAAAAGACAAAATAGTTGTAGTAACAGTTCACAACATAAAACATAATTTTACTTTTTTTGCTTCTGGTTTTATTTGTTTTTACATTCAACCTACCAAGCAAGCCAGAGTTCAACTCCCACCATCCATCTCCATTCATGATTCTAACACGTTTACCTCATCATTTGTCCCCCACCCTCTCAATCACCGTAAGGTCATACCCAGACATGACCTACCATACGAGGGGGAGTAAGGTCAGTGGTTCCATGTTCTCACTTTATGACATGTAAAAGTTCCGTCCACAGACTAAACTTGTGTGAAGCTAAATTGACAGGTTAGATTTTGTCAAAACAAGTTCCAACATTCACCACTAGATGGCATTATTATCTAGTAGCAAAAAGTTGGAACTTGTAGCTCACCCTAAAGGCGTTCGCTGGAAGCAGCTACATACTCAAGTGAGTCACACATGTTCTTGGACACTTCCAGCACTGAAACCCATACTCAAGTTCCAACATTCACCACTAGGTATCATTAATATCTAGTAGCAACATTTTGGAACTACTTAAAATTGAACAGAACATGTAGCTCACCCTAAGGGCGTCCACTGGAAGCTGCTGCAGACTTAGGTGAGCTGTACTTGCTCTCACACACTCCCAGCAATTCACAATACAATATTTAGATAAACAAGAGTTATAAAACAATTTTGTTGTACTCTTTATTGTATACATTTTTTTATAGCTTTGGAAATGATCCAGTTTTGGTGGGGTTTTTTGCTGCTTTAATGACAGCGATGGAAGGGCGTGGGAGAGGTGAAGAAGAAGATGATGATGATGATGATGATGATAATTGTTGTTTTAAGGGGCCTAACATCTAGGTTATCGGCCCCTGATGGTTTGGTTGATCGTGAAGATGATGATGATGATGATGATAATTGTTGTTTTAAGGGGCCTAACATCTAGGTTATCGGCCCCTGATGGTTTGGGTGATCGTGAAGATGAAAATGAAAAGCGAACTTAAAACTAAAACTAACTACTAACCTACATACTAGAAGAAGAAATGGAAAAATAAAGGAGAATAAGGCAAATAAAGGACAGGAGGAAAATAAATGCCCTCAACCCACGAAGAAGGCGGATTGAGGGACTTGGAAGGAAGGAGAGCCATGAAAGGCAGACAGGAAAGTGAAAGAGGAGAGGGTCCGCCCCAAAGGTAAGGGACAAAAGGGGAAAACGGACCCAGCTCAGGAATCCCTCGGGGTCGCCAACTCCCGAACTCACCAGCCGTGAGCCCCTGAGGGTGTAGCATTATCTAGGGTGCACCAGAAGTGGTGGGGCTACATACACCCTGCCTCCTTAAGGGCCTAGAACACAAGGCAGGAGGTAAAAGGAAGAGAAAAAGAAGGCTGACCCCTCGCAGAAGGAGGGTATCAGAAAAGATGAGACAAGGGCCAATTAAGGCGGGAAAGGAAGAGACTCCCTAGGCCTCGGATACCCTAATACCGTCGGGGTCAGAAGAGAACAAGAGTTGACCAAGTGAGGTCGACAGGAAAGAAGACAGAGAGGATCCCGGCACAAGTAAGTGGAAGCAATGCCGGACTCAGCTGGGGCCCCGTGGTCGCCAACCCACGCCCACAAGATGTGAGCCCCTGGGGGGTGAAGAAGAAGAAGAAGATGATGAAGAGGAAGATGAAGCTGGTGATAAAAGACAAAATAGTTGTAGTAACAGTTCACAACATAAAACATAATTTTACTTTTTTTTGCTTCTGGTTTTATTTGTTTTTACATTCAACCTACCAAGCAAGCCAAAGTTCAACACCCACCATCCATCTCCAATCATGATTCTAACACGTTTACCTCATCATTTGTCCCCCACCCTCTCAATCACCGTAAGGTCATTCCCAGACATGACCTACCATACGAGGGGGAGTAAGGCCAGTGGTTCCATGTTCTCACTTTATGACATGTAAAAGTTCCGTCCACAGACTAAACTTGTGTGAAGCTAAATTGACAGGTTAGATTTTGTCAAAACAAGTTCCAACATTCACCACTAGATGGCATTATTATCTAGTAGCAAAAAGTTGGAACTTGTAGCTCACCCTAAAGGCGTTCGCTGGAAGCAGCTACATACTCAAGTGAGTCACACATGTTCTTGGACACTTCCAGCACTGAAACCCATACTCAAGTTCCAACATTCACCACTAGGTATCATTAATATCTAGTAGCAAAATTTTGGAACTACTTAAAATTGAACAGAACTTGTAGCTCACCCTAAGGGCGTCCACTGGAAGCTGCTGCAGACTTAGGTGAGCTGTACTTGCTCTCACACACTCCCAGCAATTCACAATACAATATTTAGATAAACAAGCGTTATAAAACAATTTTGTTGTACTCTTTATTGTATACATTTTATTATAGCTTTGGAAATGATCCAGTTTGGTGGGGTTTTTTGCTGCTTTAATGACAGCGATGGAAGGGCGTGGGAGAGGTGAAGAAGAAGAAGAAGATGATGAAGAGGAAGAAGAAGCTGGTGATAAAAGACAAAATAGTTGTAGTAACAGTTCACAACATAAAACATAATTTTACTTTTTTTGCTTCTGGTTTTATTTGTTTTTACATTCAACCTACCAAGCAAGCCAGAGTTCAACACCCACCATCCATCTCCATTCATGATTCTAACACGTTTACCTCATCATTTGTCCCCCACCCTCTCAATCACCGTAAGGTCATTCCCAGAAATGACCTACCATACGAGGGGGAGTAAGGCCAGTGGTTCCATGTTCTCACTTTATGACATGTAAAAGTTCCGTCCACAGACTAAACTTGTGTGAAGCTAAATTGACAGGTTAGATTTTGTCAAAACAAGTTCCAACATTCACCACTAGATGGCATTATTATCTAGTAGCAAAAAGTTGGAACTTGTAGCTCACCCTAAAGGCGTTCGCTGGAAGCAGCTACATACTCAAGTGAGTCACACATGTTCTTGGACACTTCCAGCACTGAAACCCATACTCAAGTTCCAACATTCACCACTAGGTATCATTAATATCTAGTAGCAAAATTTTTGGAACTACTTAAAATTGAACAGAACTTGTAGCTCACCCTAAGGGCGTCCACTGGAAGCTGCTGCAGACTTAGGTGAGCTGTACTTGCTCTCACACACTCCCAGCAATTCACAATACAATATTTAGATAAACAAGCGTTATAAAACAATTTTGTTGTACTCTTTATTGTATACATTTTTTTTTATAGCTTTGGAAATGATCCAGTTTTGGTGGGGTTTTTTGCTGCTTTAATGACAGCGATGGAAGGGCGTGGGAGAGGTGAAGAAGAAGAAGAAGATGATGAAGAGGAAGATGAAGCTGGTGATAAAAGACAAAACAGTTGTAGTAACAGTTCACAACATAAAACATAATTTTACTTTTTTTGCTTCTGGTTTTATTTGTTTTTACATTCAACCTACCAAGCAAGCCAGAGTTCAACACCCACCATCCATCTCCATTCATGATTCTAACACGTTTACCTCATCATTTGTCCCCCACCCTCTCAATCACCGTAAGGTCATTCCCAGACATGACCTACCATACGAGGGGGAGTAAGGCCAGTGGTTCCATGTTCTCACTTTATGACATGTAAAAGTTCCGTCCACAGACTAAACTTGTGTGAAGCTAAATTGACAGGTTAGATTTTGTCAAAACAAGTTCCAACATTCACCACTAGATGGCATTATTATCTAGTAGCAAAAAGTTGGAACTTGTAGCTCACCCTAAAGGCGTTCGCTGGAAGCAGCTACATACTCAAGTGAGTCACACATGTTCTTGGACACTTCCAGCACTGAAACCCATACTCAAGTTCCAACATTCACCACTAGGTATCATTAATATCTAGTAGCAAAATTTTGGAACTACTTAAAATTGAACAGAACTTGTAGCTCACCCTAAGGGCGTCCACTGGAAGCTGCTGCAGACTTAAGTGAGCTGTACTTGCTCTCACACACTCCCAGCAATTCACAATACAATATTTAGATAAACAAGCGTTATAAAACAATTTTGTTGTACTCTTTATTGTATACATTTTTTTATAGCTTTGGAAATGATCCAGTTTTGGTGGGGTTTTTAGCTGCTTTAATGACAGCGTTGGAAGGGCGTGGGAGAGGTGAAGAAGAAGAAGAAGATGATGAAGAGGAAGATGAAGCTGGTGATAAAAGACAAAATAGTTGTAGTAACAGTTCACAACATAAAACATAATTTTACTTTTTTTGCTTCTGGTTTTATTTGTTTTTACATTCAACCTACCAAGCAAGCCAGAGTTCAACACCCACCATCCATCTCCATTCATGATTCTAACACGTTTACCTCATCATTTGTCCCCCACCCTCTCAATCACCGTAAGGTCATTCCCAGACATGACCTACCATACGAGGGGGAGTAAGGCCAGTGGTTCCATGTTCTCACTTTATGACATGTAAAAGTTCCGTCCACAGACTAAACTTGTGTGAAGCTAAATTGACAGGTTAGATTTTGTCAAAACAAGTTCCAACATTCACCACTAGATGGCATTATTATCTAGTAGCAAAAAGTTGGAACTTGTAGCTCACCCTAAAGGCGTTCGCTGGAAGCAGCTACATACTCAAGTGAGTCACACATGTTCTTGGACACTTCCAGCACTGAAACCCATACTCAAGTTCCAACATTCACCACTAGGTATCATTAATATCTAGTAGCAAAATTTAGGAACTACTTAAAATTGAACAGAACTTGTAGCTCACCCTAAGGGCGTCCACTGGAAGCTGCTGCAGACTTAGGTGAGCTGTACTTGCTCTCACACACTCCCAGCAATTCACAATACAATATTTAGATAAACAAGCGTTATAAAACAATTTTGTTGTACTCTTTATTGTATACATTTTTTTATAGCTTTGGAAATGATCCAGTTTTGGTGGGGTTTTTTGCTGCTTTAATGACAGCGATGGAAGGGCGTGGGAGAGGTGAAGAAGAAGAAGAAGATGATGAAGAGGAAGATGATGATGATGATGATGATGATAATTGTTGTTTTAAGGGGCCTAACATCTAGGTTATCGGCCCCTGATGGTGTGGGTGATCGTGAAGATGAAAAATGAAATTTAAACTTAAAACTAAAACTAACTAATAAGGAAAAGAGGAGAGGATTGGAGAGGAGAGGAGAGGAGAGGGGAGAGAGGAGAGGGTCCGCCCCAAAGGGAAGGGACAAAATGGGAAAACGGACCCAGCTCAGGAATCCCTCGGGGTCGCCAACTCCCGAACTCACCAGCCGTGAGCCCCTGAGGGTGTAGCATGATCTAGGGTGCACCAGAAGTGGTGGGGCTACACACACCCTGCCTCCTTAAGGGCCTAGAGCACAAGGCAGGAGGTAAAAGGAAGAGAAAAAGAAGGCTGACCCCTCGCAGAAGGAGGGTATCAGAAAAGATGAGACAAGGGCCAATTAAGGCGGGAAAGGAAGAGACTCCCTAGGCCTCGGATACCCTAATACCGTCGGGGTCAGAAGAGAACAAGAGTTGACCAAGTGAGGTCGACAGGAAAGAAGACAGAGAGGAGCCCGGCACAAGTAAGTGGAAGCAATGCCGGACTCAGCTGGGGCCCCGTGGTCGCCAACCCACGCCCACAAGATGTGAGCCCCTGGGGGAAGAGGAAGATGAAGAGGAAGAAGAAGCTGGTGATAAAAGACAAAATAATTGTAGTAACAGTTCACAACATAAAACATAATTTTACTTTTTTTGCTTCTGGTTTTATTTGTTTTTACATTCAACCTACCAAGCAAGCCAGAGTTCAACACCCACCATCCATCTCCATTCATGATTCTAACACGTTTACCTCATCATTTGTCCCCCACCCTCTACATCACCGTAAGGTCATTCCCAGACATGACCTACCATACAACCCGTTGTCAATCTCAGGATTAGTCATCCCATGTGACGTCACACACAGGTTAACCGTTCAAATCTGTTTATTCATTCACACACCCACCTATGTTCATTAAACATCCACCCACGCATCGATGTTTGTTTACCATTGAGCGCTTTCAACCCCATCTTGTTTGTCTCTCAGACCCATTCACAACAAGTCTGGCGAGTGTAGATTCGTGCTCAAATTGTGCAAAGTGAAAAGAATAGGAAAATTATATGCGTGAAAGTCTGACGAGTGTAGATTTGTGTACAAGTGAAATATGTATAGGAGGCTGGTAGGCCTAGGTCGAATATGGCCGTAAGTGTTTGCTGCTCTAAGAGCCTAAATTCAGTGGCAAGGTACTGTACAAAATTTATCACGAGTGTATTGAAGGGTATTTCTCATGTTGTATATTATGTGTATAGATGTATAGTACAGCCAATAGCATGTTTCTTTTAAAATTCATGTGTGTGTTAATTCCTGTTTTGCATGAACCTGGTAACATCAGCGATCGCATGCCAAATGCCTTACGCCTCGGATAAGGAGTTTCATAGTCGGGGCAACAGTTATGTATTTTATTCTATTTTATTCAGGAAGACCCATATGATCAACCTTGGCGCCCATTCAAAGTCGGGAAGTTATGTTAAAATCACTTGTGGCCTGTATTTAAAGGCAGTAAATTCTGTAGGTTTGTGGTAATGGGGGTATTCAATTGAAAATCAACTCCAGCGGGGAGGTGAGAGTGTTTCGATGATGATGATGATAATTGTTGTTTTAAGGGGCCTAACATCTAGGTTATCGGCCCCTGATGGTTTGGGTGATCGTGAAGATGAAAATGAAAAGCGAACTTAAAACTAAAACTAACTAATAACCTACATACTAGAAGAAGAAATGGAAAACTAAAGGAGAATAAGGCAAATAAAAGGACAGGAGGAAAAGAAATGCCCTCAACCCTCGAAGAAGGCGGATTGAGGGACTTGGAAGGAAGGAGAGCCACGAAAGGCAGATAGGAAAGTGAACGAGGAGAGGGTCCGCCCCAAAGGTAAGGGACAAAAGGGGAAAACGGACCCAGCTCAGGAATCCCTCGGGGTCGCTAACTCCCGAACTCACCAGCCGTGAGCCCCTGAGGGTGTAGAATTATCTAGGGTGCACCAGAAGTGGTGGGGCTACATACACCCGGCCTCCTTAAGGGCCTTGAGCAGAAGGCAGGAGGTAAAAGGAAGAGAAAAAGAAGGCTGACACCTCGCAGAAGGAGGGTATCAGAAAAGATGAGACAAGGGCCAATTAAGGCGGGAAAGGAAGAGACTCCCTAGGCCTCGGATACCCTAATACCGTCGGGGTAGGAAGAGAACAAGAGTTGACCAAGTGAGGTCGACAGGAAAGAAGACAGAGAGGAGCCCGTCACAAGTAAGTGGAAGCAATGCCGGACTCAGCTGGGGCCCCGTGGTCGCCAACCCGAGAGTGTTTCAATAGCCCCACTATCCTGAGGTGGCTAGCTTTTATTTATATTACAATCCATGACAAATGGTCCGAACAAACTATTTCGCAGGCTGTTGGCAGCATAATGCGGGAAAATATTGGAATCCGAAGAGCTGCAGATATCTTCAAGGTACCCTATACAACCCTTCGGAATCGGGTCCGGAAAGCACTGGTTGCGCAGGCGTTACAAACAGCTGAGGGCAGTATTTATAAATCGGCGGGACGTCCATGTGCTTTCAGTGCTGACGAAGTGAAGGAACTTTGTGACAGGTTGATAATAATAATATCGTTTGACCTCGGGTGCCGGGTGAAGCTTTGTTATTTGATGATGATGATGATGATAATTGTTGTTTTAAGGGGCCTAACATCGAGGTTATCGGCCCCTAATGATCTGGGTGATAGCGAAAATGATAATGAAATGGAAACCAGAACAAAATTATCGAAGACTGAAAATACGTAAAAAAAGGAACTCACATGGAAACAACTCACAATATGGTCCTACAAAAGGGAATTTAGAACGAAAAGTTGCACAAAAAGAATAGATTGAAAAAGACCCACAAAACGTAGGCTAGATTCAAAATACGTACAAAATGCAAAGTAGCGCCGAAATACTTACAAAATGCAACTGAAATTCAAAATACTTACAAAATGCAAATGAGATCGAAATTACGTACAAAATGCAATTGAGGTTCAAAATACTTACAAAATGCAATTGAAATTGAAAATACACAATGCAATTCAGATTGAAATATCCCAGTTCCAATCCAAATTATTCACAAAGTGCAATTGAAATTCAAAATACTTACAAAATGCAATTGAAATTGAAAATGCTTACAAAATGTACGGTAGATTCAAACGACTCATGTGGATTGACAATACTTACAAAAAGCAATTTAGATTGAAAATACGGTACTTGACAAATGTAATTTAGATTCAAAATACCCACAAAATGCAATTGAGAATCAAAATATGTGCAAAATGTCCACCAAACAAAATGCAATTTAGATTCAAAATTCGTGCGAAATGCGGTTTTGGTTGAAAATACTTACAAAATGCAATTGAAATTCAAAATACTCACTAAAATGCCCTGACGCCTGCATTGAAAGACTTACTAAAAAGCAATTTAGATTGTCAATCTTTACAAAATGCAATTGAGGTTGAAAACAATCGCGAGATGTAATTTAGATCGAAGAGACTTACAAAATGCAACATAGATCAAAAATGCCTTTAAAAAAATGGTAAAAGGGAATTTAGATACACGGTGATTCGAGTAACAAAAAAAGTGCGGGAATCTTAAAGAGAAAAGGAAATAGAAGGAAAAGAGGAGAGGGGAGAGAGGAGAAGGTCCGCCCCCAAAGGGAAGGGACAAAAAGGGGAAAACGGACCCAGCTCAGGAATCCCTCGGGGTCGCCAACGCCCGAACTCACCAGCCGTGAGCCCCTGAGGGTGTAGCATTATCGACGGTGCACCAGAAGTGGTGGGGCTACATACACCCTGCCTCCTTAAGGGCCTTGAGCACAAGGCAGGAGGTAAAAGGAAAAGAAAAAGAAGGCTGACCCCTCGCAGAAGGAGGGAATCAGAAAAGATGAGACAAGGGCCAATGAAGGCGGGAAAGGAAGAGACTCCCTAGGCCTCGGATACCCTAATACCGTCGGGGTCGGAAGAGAACAAGAGTTGACCAAGGGAGGTCGACAGGAAAGAAGAAAGAGAGGAGCCGGCACAAGTAAGTGGAAGCAATGCCGGACTCAGCTGGGGCCCCGTGGTCGCCAACCCACAACCCACTAGATGTGAGCCCCTGGGGGCTTTGTTATTTGACACCCAGAGGGTGGCTTGCATGTCGAATTTCGTTGCTCCTTGAACACTATAGCGCTTTCTAGTAGAGAAATGAGGAACTTTGTGTTGACAAAAATTCCCGAGATTAATTTTGCCTTTATGAACACGGCCTACTGAATTCAAATGGGTTCATCGACATGCCAACATCGTATGACATGCGTGTCGTTATTTTCTTCGCCTTTCCAAAAGCACTTACCACGGCTAGGAGCGAACCTACAAGCTTGGGGTCAGTAGACAGACACGTTAACCGCTCACCCACCGTGGCGAGCTGACAGGTTGATAAGTCTAGCAGATACAGTGGATGATCATATTATTAGGGCCACTAGGTAAAAATTGGAGAATGAATGTTTGGATCTTTATTCTTGTATAAGTATTAAACTCATTGTTTCTTTTTATTGTTGGATATTATTAAGTACCGTACACATTCCTGTAGTTGTATTAAACAATCAGTCCTATATTGAGAAGCATAATAATGAAAACTCTGGCCATTAACTGAGAAAGGCGCCAATTATGTTACAGCTCCTTGCTGACTGTTGTTGGAGTGACACGTGTATTTATCGTAGATTTGTTCCATTGCAACTTTTGTGTGAATTTTACGTTGCATACGATACAGTCAAGTGACAAAGGCTATATACAGATATTATAGTTCGGTACATACTTTAAAATACTGGCATTTAGAAAACAAACATGGGGAAAGCTAGAGAAAATTTCGGAAATAAAAACACTTTTATTGAATACTGGTCATTTCCACATTACTGACACCAGACATGATGAAGAAGCGATTACTTTGGGCAAAGGAACATCGGGATTGGACTGCTGATGATTTGAAAAGGGTAAGCTGTTCGCCAGTCATGTGATTAATTTTTTTCCTGCCTGTTAAACTCAATCGTACCTCTCGTAAACATGTTATACTGTACAAAGGTACGTAGGGGAAGGTGTTGTACCTTGGGCCATCTCCACTTTTAGTGTAATTCTGCTATCTGGTGGGATATAAATGAATTACTGTCATGGAGTAAACTATTATGTATACTTCTTGACCACCATATCATTGAAGCTCTTTGAAAAGTGAAGTACACATATTAATCTGAGAAGTAAAATTCCATCGTGTGAAAGTATTTTTTCTGGTGCCTCTTATTTATTCTGCTGAGAGCACAAAACAAGACGTGTTCAGAAGACTGTTATCAAGGTAAGGAGGGTATTTCTCATAATTTTAATGATCTGTGTGACGTTCCTCCAAATTATAACCTCCAAGTTTGGGGTTTCGTTTCGTAATGTAGTGCTGGTTGTTGTACCTTGGGCCACATCTCATGTTGTACCTTGGTCCATGGCCCAAGGTACAACATGATGTTTTTAATATTTTTGGTTTGACGTTTGAATTTATATTTTACGGTATTTAAGAATCCTACTGAATTATTGTATTATTTCTAGGAATATGCCAAGAAGCAAAACAGGAAAAACCAGAGAGAAAGTGGACAGTGATGCACTTTCTAAAGCCGTGAAGGATGTTTTATCCAATAAAACTAAGGTGAGATCTGCGGCCAAGAGGTATGGGATTTCAAGAACTACATTGGCCAGACGTTTGTTAATTGTGAAAGGTACCGGTAGTGAAGATGAAGAAATTGTATATGAACCTAGGAACGATGTGAAAAGAGTGTTTTCAGAACAACAAGAATCGGAACTGGTTGAATATTTCAAACAGGCAGCAAGAATGAATTACGGACTAACAAAAGCGAAAGCCATGGAACTTGCTTACGAATACGCTGTGGCCAATGCTGTAAAAATTCCAAATACATGGGAAGAAAACAAGTCAGCAGGGTTGATGTGGTTCAGAGGTTTGCGAAAGCGTTTCCCTTCCCTTTCATTAAGAAAACCTGAAGCGACAAGCCTCTCACGGGCTACAAGTTTCAATCGCACTAATGTTTCAGCATTTTATAAAAACTTGAAAACTGTTATGTCTAGGACTCACTTTCCACCAAACAAAATATACAATCTTGATGAAACTGGAAATTCAACTGTCCATATTCCACCAAAAGTTATTTGTGAAAAAGGCACCAAGCAGATTGGAAGCATGACTTCTGGAGAGAGGGGAGTGAATATTACGATGATAGTAGCTGTTAATGCGATAGGAAATCATGTTCCACCTATGCTAATTTTTCCACGTGTGCACTTTAAGGACCACATGTTATTCGGTGCTCCAGCTGGAACAATCGGACGAGCAAATCCATCAGGTTGGTCAAATGAGGAGCTTTTTGTAGATTTTTTAAATCATTTCATAGCATGTGAGAAACCAACTGTAGCAGAACCAGTTTTGCTGATCATGGACAACCACGAGACTCATATTTCTTTGAGGGCAATTGATATTTGCAAGAATAGTGGGGTTGTTTTGTTAACTTTGCCTCCGCACACGTCGCATAAACTGCAGCCACTTGACCGCACAGTGTTTGGGCCATATAAAACGTTCTATAACAGTGCTATGAATGAGTGGATGTTGACTAATCCAGGAAAACCAGCATCAATATACGATATCTCAGGCATTGTAGGAAAGGCATTTACCAGAGCGTTCACCAAAGAAAATATTGAAAAGGGATTTAAGGCTACTGGAATTTATCCAGTTGATGAGAATATTTTCGGTGACTTTGAATTCATGCCTGCAAATGTTACCGACAGACCTTATGATTCTGGTGAACGAGAGGAAAATGAAGAAAATGGGAATACTGCTGTCTCTGAGCAGGGAGCAGAGGTGACATCAGGAGGGAATCATAAATCCCCAGAAATGCTGCGTCCATTTCCCAAAGCTGGACCACGAAAACAAACTGGAAGACGTAGACCTGGGAAGACTAGAATATTAACGGATACACCAGAGAGAAATGAAATAAAAGACAAGAAATCAAAAAAGAAGAAGAAGAATGAAGCAATAGTCAAACGTCGCCTGGATTTTCAAGACTCCACCTCAGAAGAAGAAACTTTCGAAGTAATTTTACAAGATTCAAGTGATGATGATCTGGAAACATTGAGAGAAAAGTACCTCGATGAAGAAAAGGACAATGATAATTTTGAAGAAGGAACAGAATTGAAAGAAGGCGATTATGCTGT
The DNA here is from genome assembly GCA_946902985.2 of Meconema thalassinum. Lineage (NCBI taxonomy): Eukaryota > Metazoa > Arthropoda > Insecta > Orthoptera > Tettigoniidae > Meconema > Meconema thalassinum. Next base: position 508,606,127 of record OX336392.1, on the reverse strand, counting down.
GACCTGCGTTGCTGGAAAGAAGAACATTTCATACTATGTCTCAAAAATCTCAAACGTTTATGGTGATGAGTATGAAGTTCAGTACCTAAAGAGAATTGGAAAAACCAATAAATTCACTTTGCCAGAACCAGAAACTTTCACTCTGTCTATGGCAGATGTTGTGTTGAAGCTCCCTAAACCGTGCACTATTGGAACATCCCAGAGGCAAAGTTCATGGTTGTATTTTCCTGTCGATTTCACTACCATGTATGATGTAAAGTAGGACTATGCATAATGTATTCAACTAAATACTAATAAAATGTTACCTACAGTGTTTATTTGACAAAACTTGGCATATTTTAGTTTTATTTCAAAATAAACTTTAATGGCCCAAGGTACAACCCCTAGTTGTACCTCGGGCCACATTGCAACCTCTGTTTTGAAGGGCTGTATCAAATTTCAAATGTATCATAAACCAGTTTTTGAAACAGCTACTTCTGCAGAAAGAGGCAGATGTCAATTTCTGATCTTGAGCAGGTCGAAACATTGAAATAATTAAGCTGTAGAAAATAAATATTAAAATTTGGCCCAAGGTACAACACCTTCCCCTACATGTTTTTTCAGGTTTGCTTTTCGGATGAGTCATCAATACACATCTTAGATGACAAATCTGTATTTGTGAGGAGGCGCAAGGGTGAGAAATACAATAGTGACTGCATTGTCAGGACCGTTAAGCACCCGTTAAGTGTCATGGTGTGGTCCGTCATCAGTAGTAACGGAACTGGCCGCCTGTATATTGTCGAAGGAATGATGAATCAACACCTGTGCATCGAGGTTCTGGAGAAACGGCTGTTCCACAAGATCGTGAATGGTTCTCAGATGGCAAATTTTTATTTATGCATGACTCTGCACCTTGCCACAAAGCTAAATCAGTGACAAAGTTCCTTCTGGACTGGCCTGGGAATTCTCCCGACATCAACCCGATCGAGAACCTTTGGGAGCTAAAGAGAAAAATTTCTGCTCAGAATGTCACGAACAAAATTCAATTGCTCGAAAGACTCGTCAATGTGTGGCATCATGATGATGAAATTAAAAATTAAAAATAACTGCCTCAGGTGCATTTGCATGATGATGATAATTGTTGTTTTAAGGGGCCTAACATCTAGGTTATCGGCCCCTGATGGTTTGGGTGATCGTGAAAATGACAGTATGCCAGGTAGAGTCCAGGCTGTAATCGATGCAAAGGGAGGTGTTACAAGATATTAGATTTCCCTACGTTTTTCATGATTTTCATTAATGTTTCAAATGTAAATTAGTGTAATATGTATGTCAACGTGCATTTTAGATAAATAAAGTATATATACAAGTGACATTTTGTTTTGTAATTCTTATTAAATTCGAAAAATACAACTTTTACCTAGTGGCCCTAATAATATGATCACCCACTGTAGAGGTTTTGGTCTCACTCAGGTGCAAGTGTGAAGTGCGGCCTACATGTATGCGGAGAGGAAGGGCATCAATGTCCCTTGGAGTGGTAACATTAAAAAAATGGCCGTAAAAGATTGGTTCGCACAATTCATGAAACGAAATACGCAAATATCTCTGAGGAAAACCGAGGGCCTATCTAAAGCAAAAGCTGCCGCAATGAATGAAAAGGATGTTGAAACTTTTTACAACTTTTACGCTGTATTTGGGTGATGAATTGGGATTCCTTGAAAGTCCGGAAAACATACATAGGTACAACGTCGACGAGACAGGATTTCCAATGAACAACCTCCTAAAATAGTATGTGAAAAGGGAAAACGTGAAGTAATCTAACTCACCAGCGTTGAAAATGTTACAGTCGTTGGTTGCTTTAGTGCAAGTGGAGTGTACAATCCGCCATTAGTGATCTTCAAGGGTGTTCGATTCCGGATATACAGTATAAATGAGGACCTATTCCAGAAATGGCTCGAGCATTTTCAAAAACACAGATCTCCTGGAAAATGTCTGCTAATTCTAGACGGTCATGCGTCTCACTGCTCTATGAAATGTTTAATTTTTTGTTCAGAAAATGGAATCGAACTTCTGTTAGCCTCCACACACACCCATGTCCTTAAGCCCCTAGATCACACCCTATTCAAACCACTGAAAACATTTCATCACCAAGAAACCGGGTGAGTTAGCCGTGGTGGTTACGGCATGACTGATGGCAGTCGCTCACATCCGGGAGGCGAGGAGGTTCGAATCCCCCCGCCGGCAGCCTTGAAGATGGTCTTCTGTGGTTTCCCATCTTCCTTCCAGGCAAATGCCGGGGTTGGTCCCTAACTATAGGCCACAGCCGCTACCTTCCAACTCCTCGTCCTTACATTCCAACTTCCCTCCATCCCTCCCCAACGGTACTTGTAGCTCACCCATTGGGTGTCCGTCTCGAAGCAGCTACAAAACTGGCCAGCCGAACATGTCCTCGGACACTCCCGGCACTAAAAGCCATACGCTAAACAAAAAAAAAAAATCACCAAGAAGCGACTGCATTTTTTCACAACCATCCAAACGCATCAATAATTAAGACAGATTTTGGACAGCTGTTCACAGCAGCATGGAACAAAGCTGCGTCACATGGAAATGCTACAAAGGGGTTTCAGTGCACCGGTATATATCCGTACAATCCCAATATCATTCCATCATACAAGTCTTTGCCATCAGCAGTCTTTCGAGCCGAATCTTCTTGATGATGATAATTGTTGTTTTAAAGGGGCCCAACATCTAGGTTATCGGCCCCTAACGAGCTGGGTGATAGCGAATATGATAATGTAATACAAACCAGAACAAAATTATCTGAGACGGAATATACGTACAAAACGGAACTCAGATGGAAACAACTCACAATATGGTCTTACAAAAGGGAATTTAGAAAGAAAAGATGCACAAAAAGAATAGATTGAAAAAGACCCACAAAAAGTAGGCTAGATTCAAAATACGTACAAAATGCAATGTAGCGTCGAAATACTTACAAAATGCAACTGAAATTCAAAATACTTACAAAATGCAAATGAGATCGAAAATACGTACAAAATGCAATGGAGGTTCAAAATACTTACAAAATGCAATTGAAATTGAAAATACACAATGCAATTCAGATTGAAATATCCCAATTCCAATCCAAATTATTCACAAAGTGCAATTGAAATTGAAAATGCTTACAAAATGTACGGTAGATTCAAAGGACTCATGTGGATTGACAATACTTACAAAAAGCAATTTAGATTGAGAATACTTGACAAAATGTAATTTAGATTCAAAATTCATGCGAAATGCGGTTTTGGTTGAAAATACTTACAAAATGCAATTGAAATACAAAATACTCACTAAAAGGCCCGTCTACCTACATTGAAAGACTTACTAAAAAGCAATTTAGATTGTGAATCTTTACAAAATGCAATTGAGGTTGAAGACAATCGCCAGATGTAATTTAGATCGAAAAACATACAAAAAGCAACGTAGATTAAAAATGCCTTTAAAAAATCGCTAGAAGGGAATTTAAATACACGATGGATGATGATGATAATTGTTGTTTTAAGGGGCCTAACATCTAGGTTATCGGCCCCAGATGGTTTGGGTGATCGTGAAAAAAAAACAAAAAAAAAACAAACAGTGAACTTAAAACTAAAACTAACTACTAACCTACATACTAGAAGAAGAAATAGAAAACTAAAGGAGAATAAGGCAAATAAAGGACAGTAGGAAAAGAAATGCCCTCAACCCTCGAAGAAGGCGGATTGAGGGACTTGGAAGGAAGGAGAGCCATGAAAGGCAGATAGGAAAGTGAAAGAGGAGAGGGTCCGCTTCAAAGGTAAGGGACAAAAGCGGAAAACGGACCCAGCTCAGGAATCCCTCGGGGTCGCCAACTCCCGAACTCACCAGCCGTAAGCCCCTGAGGGTGTAGCATTATCTAGGGTGCACCAAAAGTGGTAGGGCTACATACACCCGGCCTCCTTGAGGGCCTTAAGCAGAAGGCAGGAGATAACATGAAAAGAAAAAGAAGGCTGCCCCCTCGCAGAAGGAGGGAATCAGAAAAGATGAGACAAGGGCCAATTAAGGCGGGAAAGGAAGAGACTCCCTAGGCCTCGGATACCCTAATACCGTCGGGGTCGGATGAGAACAAGAGTTGACCAAGTGAGGTCGACAGGAAAGAAGACAGAGAGGAGCCCGGCACAAGTAAGTGGAAGCAATGCCGGACTCAGCTGGGGCCCCGTGGTCGCCAACCCACGCCCACAAGATGTGAGCCCCTGGGGGATTAAATACACGGTGAACCAAGTAACAAAAACAGTGCGGGAATCTTAAAGAGAAAAGTAAATATAAAGAAAAGAGGAGAGGAGAGGAGGGGGGAGAGAGGAGAAGGTCCGCCCCAAAGGTAAGGGACAAAAGGGGAAAACAGACCCAGCTCAGGAATCCCTCGGGGTCGCCAACTCGCGAACTCACCAGCCGTGAGCCCCTGAGGGTGTAGCATTATCTAGGGTGCACCAGAAGTGGTGGGGCTACATACACCCTGCCTCCTTAAGGGCCTAGAGCACAAGGCCGGAGGTAAAAGGAAGAGAAAAAGAAGGCTGACCCCTCGCAGAAGGAGGGTATCAGAAAAGATGAGACAAGGGCCAATTAAGGCGGGAAAGGAAGAGACTCCCTAGGCCTCGGATACCCTAATACCGTCGGGGTCAGAAGAGAACCAGAGTTGACCAAGTGAGGTCGACAGGAAAGAAGACAGAGAGGAGCCCGGCACAAGTAAGTGGAAGCATTGCCGGACTCAGCTGGGGCCGGAATATCGATAGGCCATGTAACTTTGTGAGGAATGATAGAGGAAATTTTGTAAATAGGGATAGGGGTGACCAAGGGAATTTTCGGAATAGGGGGCGCGGAGAACAGAGGCAGGCAGAAAATCGGGGACCTGGGGATCAAAGGCAGTTAGATAATAGGGGGCGTGAAGAAGAGAGACAGCCAGCTCAGCCGAGTAATTTAAACGGGAACAGGGCTCTTTAAGACGGTCAGATAGAGGGTCCCATCCCAGTATTCCAGTTCATGTGTTGAAGAAGATTGAATACGACCTTGATGTTAGAAAGGAATTGTTAGGTGACCAGGTTGAGGTTATGCAGGAGAGATGTGAGCCTACGTTGATCAGTCCTGTGATTAAGGTGAAGATATGGGGTCAAGTCGTCGATGCCTTATTGGACTCAGGGAGCATGTGTTCTTGCATTAAGGCAGGCTTTTATGATGAGGTTAAGAGTAAAGGAGAAGCCATAGAGGAGATTCCTGTGTCCAATAAATTTATATTGTCTGCTGTTGGGACTAAGTCACAGAGAGTGCGTAGACAGGTTGTCGCACCTATGTACATTGATGAGAAATGTGGTCGTCAGAGTTTTCTAGTGGTCGCAAATTTAGTGTATCCTGTCATATTGGGTGCGGATTGGCTAAGCAGTCAGATGTGTAAGCTTGATTACGGCGAATCTAAGGTGAGATTCAAGTGGGGTGAGAATTTTGATACGATTAGTCTGAGTTATCAGGTGGACTCGGGAACTTTTGTGAGTATATCAGTGTGTGTCCAGGTTTTAAATGAAGGGTAAGAAGTCAGTAAGGGTAGTAACGACATGGTATCAGAGGATATTCAAAATTGTAGTATGGTAGTGGAAGAGGAGCGTGAAGGCGAATTTTCAAGTGTTGTGGAAGATACCATGTTGGAGGTAGAGCAGAAGGCTCAGTTGTTAGAGGTCTTGAGAGAGCACAGTGAGGTGTTCTCTGACAAACCTGGTAGGACACATGTGTACGAGCATAGTTTCGAGATCACCGATAGGTCTATTTTTAATGGTGTTAGATACCCGATACCACACGCCCATGTCAAAGCAGTAGATGATGTCATTTCGCAGATGCTAGACGATGAGGTGATCGAGTTCAGTAGGAGCCAGTATGTCAATCCGTTGGTAGTAGTGATTAAGAAGGATGGGTCAGTTAGGCTATGTTTGGATGCAAGACAAGCTAATAAACGCATTGCGCCGGATCATAAGCGACCGGAAACTACTGAGGATTTAGTTCAGAGATTTGGGGGTAAAGAATGGCTGTCCACATTAGATTTGAGTGCTAGTTTTTGGCAGGTACCTATACGGAAGGAGGATAGGCAATTCACGGCTTTTTGTTACAAAAACCAGCTGTTACAATTTACACGGATTCCTTTTGGTATGAAAACATCGTCAGCTGGGCTCATTCGCGCACTTAACATCGCTCTGGGACAAGACACAGGTGATTTCACAGCCAGTTACATCGATGACTTGGTAAGTAAATTTTTTCATTTGTATGAAGGAACGTATGAAATTGCACGGAAATTAGGGGCATGTGCGTACGATCTCCTTACAAAGGTCGGAAGGGTGCTAGGGATTTACAATATTTCCAAACTGAGGATGTACATATCCTAGTAGCCCTGTTGGTTGTGTATATATTTGTGGAAGGAAGGAGTTAGGATTTTGGAAGGGAAGTCATGCCTAAAAGAATTGCTTTTTATTCTATGGTATAGGACCAAATGAATTCTGTAACCTATATTTTATGAGTCCCCCATGACAGTTTTAATGTAGGCTCGTAGGTTTGTTATTTCTTTATATCATGTTATCGTGTTGCCAACGTGTTCAATTGCATTGGACACGTCTGCAGTAGACGCAGTGTCATTATTATTATTATTACTATTATCATATACGTATACTTTTTATTATTAATTATTCAATGTATTTTAGCTCACTTCTGACGAGATTCTGGAGCTTGCTTTGATTCTATGTTGTAAAGAATATAGTATATTTCATTTGTACAGTTTTGGTATATTTGAGTACGGAGAATGGTGGGGGACGTAATTGCCTGTCACTTGTTGGTGAAATGTGTGCCTGCTGCTGGTCATGAGGAAACTGCCGAGCAAGGGGTGAGCTATAAGAGGCTTGGACGGACAATAAGGATTCTGAGATGATGATGATGATGATGATAATTGTTGTTTTAAGGGGCCTAACATCTAGGTTATCGGCCCCTGATGGTTTGGGTGATCGTGAAGATGAAAAAGAAAAGCGAACTTAAAACTAAAACTAACTACTAACCTTCATACTAGAAGAAGAAATGGAAAACTAAAGGAGAATAAGACAAATAAAAGGACAGAAGGAAAAGAAATGCCCTCAACCCTCGGAGAAGGCGGATTGAGGGACTTGGAAGGAAGGAGAGCCATGAAAGGCATATAGGTAAGTGAAAGAGGAGAGGGTCCGCCCCAAAGGTAAGGGACAAAAGGGGAAAACGGACCCAGCTCAGGAATCCCTCGGGGTCGCCAACTCCCGAACTCACCAGCCGTGAGCCCCTGAGGGTGTAGCATTATCTAGGGTGCACCAGAAGTGGTGGGGCTACATACACCCTGCCTCCTTAAGGGCCTAGAGCACAAGGCAGGAGGTAAAAGGAAGAGAAAAAGTAGGCTGACCCCTCGCAGAAGGAGGGTATCAGAAAAGATGAGACAAGGGCCAATTAAGGCGGGAAAGGAAGAGACTCCCTAGGCCTCGGATACCCTAATACCGTCGGGGTCAGAAGAGAACAAGAGTTGACCAAGTGAGGTCGACAGGAAAGAAGACAGAGAGGAGCCCGGCACAAGTAAGTGGAAGCAATGCCGGACTCAGCTTGGGCCCCGTGGTCGCCAACCCACGCCCACAAGATGTGAGCCCCTGGGGGAGGATTCTGAGAAGGGACTCCCTGGGATGAGGTGTGGCATGAGGACGGGCTGTGGCATTCAGACTGAGTGCACTGCTGAAGAAGAATTGTCTCGCTAAACATGGAGTTTACTGGTTGATAGTGTGTCTCTTGAGCTGAGTGCTTCGTGTTTCGACGGAGGGTGATTGGGTTCTGGCTGTTATGCCACAAGCACAGTAGGGCTGATAACCTATGCAAATAATTGTGCAACGTTGAAGAGAACCGTCAAATGTGAAGGCGTGGCTGACCAGCTTCAAAGTGGTGTAGATAGTCCAGTGAATAGAGCAAAAAATGGGGGGTTACCTTACAAACGGTCCGGTAGTTCTAAATTTTTTATATGTTGTCTAGGATGGTTAGTAGGTGTTTAAAATGGAAAATGCACAATTTTCCCCACTCCGCGCCCGCCGCCATATTGGAAAAATCGCCAATAATCTGTCTTTTCTTGAGATTCTCGCCTCTATCTCCGTTTCGGTGCGTTTTAGCGAAAAAAGAGTTCTAGTCAATGTTGTAGACAATCAAATTTCCTATAATTTACGTTTAATATTTTATTTCTAGGACTTATGGTTACGGAAATATTTACTTTGTTAAACAATAAAAAAAATCACATTTTTCGGATATTTTGTCAAAATTCTAACTTTGGAACGCTGAAATTCAGTTATGGCCTTGAGAGTGTGGTAAAACCAGGTACTTGGGATGATTTAGGGTACCGGTATGTCAGTTTTAACCCGGTAAGTGGTGGTACCTAGGGGGAGGATTAATCGGAAGGGGCATGACTGAGAGCACTCTGAAGTGGACACTTGGGATGACCTGCCTGCAAAATATTGCTCATGAAATCGAGAAGTACAGCAACGTAACATCAACGTCCTCTGAGCAGCACGTGGAAATGAGGCCTACTAGAATGAGTCGTGACACTCATGATGTGGGGATTCTATTTGATTGGCTTTTCAAACACCCACCCTTCCCCGAAACTGATCTAATCATCAACATTAACTCTGGCGCAGTGGGAAGTGACCAGGTTAATTGTCAGCAAGCCCAAGTGTTAGGAGGTGCAGGGGTTGCAAAAATAGTAGGAAACACATTCGGAAAGGCGTCTTTTAAGGAAAAGGACAAAGTGATCACACTGATGTTCGATAAAAACTCAATGAATGTGGGAGACAAGAAGTTATCTGTTCACCCACTCACACTGTTTAACTGCATGTGTATAGCGAAAAAATCAGATCTGCAGAACTACCTATCGTATGAACTGGCACCATTCCCTATGTCTTTGTTTAATGAGGACGGTATGCGTAAAGGGACGAAATCATTATTATACACAGCTTCCTCGCCACATCCACAAGACTTTCAACTACCTCAACGTTCCATGGTCGTTATTGATGGATGGTACCTTCTGCACAAAGTTGTATGGAACAACAGCTTGACCTTAGGAGGAATTTGCCAGGGTTACGTCAAGTACGTTCTACGTCATTATGGCACCGATGTGATGGTGATTTTTGATGGCTACATTACAGATCCTTCTCATCAAGGGACCAAGACTGCAGAACGAGCAAGAAGGTACAAGGCAAACTCATCACCAGACGTGGTGTTTAACAAAGCAACTGTTAACACCACACCTCAGGATAAGTCCATGGCCAATGAGGGGTACAAGGACCGGTTTGTGAAGCTGCTCTCCAGTGAATTGCAAGCGTCAAACATATCTACATACCAAGCTTCCGAAGATGCTGAGAGGTTGATAGTTGCCACAGCTAAACACTTCTCCCCCACGTACGACGCCAGTATCATTGTCGGGGAAGACATTGGCCTACTTGTACTGCTGACTGGCACAACACCTGCGGTAAATAATGTTTACCTAAAAAAAAAACAGCGAGGGGAAAACATCCAGAAGCAATCTACTCCGCCTCCTTGTCGTGACTGTGAACCTCCATGATTCAGAACCCAGGACTGCGGTTCGAAGGAACATTATACATAAGGGCAATAGAGTTATTATTATTATTACTAAGTTGGATGTGAGCAATTGTAAGCCAGAGATGTATTTCTGGAGGAGATAGGATTGCTGGAGCCAGGATGTGTGCAAGAGGTCTGTAAATATTGATAGTACAACAGTACGTTGGTCGAGCACTTTGTATTGTAGAGAGAGTGATTCATTGTCACAAGTCAGGCCAGAAGTTGAACCTTGGATGTCACGTAGACACAAGTATGGGCAGTCGCCGCTACCTTAGGGAGCAGCACTTGCCAGGCACTGGAGGGTGGGATGGACCAGGCCTCAGTGGAAGGGAGAGATGGATTCTGGGTCATCTCTAGTTGAATATAAGGGTATCCAAAATGGCGAGCGACAGAGTTATTACAGAGTAACCGAGTTGTCAAGCAGCAGAGAGCAGAGTAGTGGAGCGGCAGAGTAACAGTAGCTCTCACGCCTTAGTTCTTGCCAGAGTAACGTCGTAACGCGCGCGAGCAGAATTCAGCCTCGCGGAGACACACTAGATGTCAAGTATCAGTAAGACTTAGTAGCGCTATTACAGACCTGCGTGCACCTCCAGCAGTAACTTCACATAATTTGTATATAGTGTATATATACTTCGACTGCCAAGGGCTCAATAAATCGGCAGTAGTCCAAGGGAATTTCATCTTTTATTCCGGTAGTTCCGGGACCAGTCTTCGAACCTCAAAGTTCCCTTATCTAGAAAACCGCTCGGCTAGTAGGGAAATCGTCGGAGGAGCTGTCAACCTGCCAGACCGTCTCACAGGCCAGGTAGGTCACGACAGACCTAACGTTTTGGTGCCAGATGTGGGGTCCCGAGTTCGACGCACTGAACAGAGCAACTACGGAATAAAGAGAGAGATCGCGACATCGCAGAAGATTGTCCGATAAAGACCGCGACAACGCAGAAGATTGTCCGTCCGCGCATCCGCGTAAATCGTACCGAGTGCCGCGCAACGCAGAAGAGAGAAGAAGAAGCCTACTAAGCAGAAGGAGCCGTGCAGTAGCTAGCCGTGCCACCAGCAGAAGGGAGAACCGATCAGCCGCAGTATCCAGTTAGCAGAGACAACAAAGAAGAAGAAGTAGCCGCCAGGTAAGCTAACCTTATTACAATGGCAAGACAGACAAGTGCAGCTACCGGTGTCCAGGTAGAGGAGAGGCTAGCAGACATAGATATGGTGAGTACAAGTGGGCCTTTTGTATCAGTAACCGAAGGACATCGCCTGATAGGTCGGGAGTTCGATGGAACACAGCCCGACAGATTACGTGAGTTTGTGGCCAATGTAGACGCTGCTGTTCGCATGGTAAAAGACGATGATCAAGAGCTGTTCTTTAAGTATATCCTGACCAAAATCACGGGCAAGGCCCGAGACAAGTTGTTAGTCAGAAGAGATATAAATCACTGGGAGGCTGCCAAACAGGCATTACAAGAATACTACGGATTTCAGGGCACATTAGACTTGTATATTTGCCAGATGTTTCAAACAGCGCAGGATCCGAGGGAATCAGTGGCGATATGGGCACACAAAGTAGAGACTCTATCAGCTGCGTTCAGGGAAGCAGTCCTCGATGGAGAAAGCTGGGAGGACAGGGAAGCTCAGTTAAGAATCACAAGAAAAATATGCGTAGCTAGCTTCATACAGGGGTTAAGTAACCCGCGAATCCAAGCTAGAGTCCAGGGCCACGGGGCCATTACTTTCGAGAAAGCTGTAGCCACTGCGAGGCAAGAAGAGGCGGTAATTCTGTCAAAGAAGGCACGAGAAGGGTTACATACGAAACATAGCTCAGGGGTAAGAGCAGGTAAACCCGATCAGGAAAGGAAGGCACCACTAAGGTGGCATACTAAGCCAACACAAGCGAGTGTTAGGGGGGTCTGTTACAACTGTAACAGGGAAGGCCACATCGCACGGGAGTGCAAGGAGGCACGAACCCGAGGTGCACGCACCGCGTTAGGTAGTACACCTAATGTACAGACAGGGGGCACACCAAGTAAGATCATATGTAGATATTGCAAAAAACCGGGACACATAGAGCGCGATTGCCGAAAGAAGCAAAGAGATAAGGAAGCCGTGGCGCCGGAAGCCGTGCGCATAATTAGAGAGAAACCTCACACGGAAGCGGACAGGAGTAAAACCTGTTACCGTTGTGGGAAGAAAGGGCACGTACAAAACAACTGCCGACAGACAGCCCGGGTACCACAAGTAGAAGCGGACCGGCGAAAGTGTTATAAATGTGGCCAGCAGGGTCACATAAAACGAAATTGTCCGGAGGCCAAGAAAGGCCCGGGCCAGAGTAGGCGCACGGGAGGCAAGGCCATGAAAGGCCGACGACAGTGCGATATTTGTGACCGGTGGTCACATGGAACCAAAGACTGTTGGTTCAAGAGTGGGAAAGGTAGTAAGAGAAATATCACTCAGACAGGGGCGACAAACTGGAACGGGTCCATAACACAGGGACAGCTATGGAATCCCGTAATTTAAGGAGTCCCGAGGCACGTGACATGGAGGGCACTATATTAATGCATTGTGGGGGGCCTCTGAGGTTTTTAATTGACACTGGTTCCGATGTCAGCCTAGTGAAGAGGCAATCAGTGCCTAAAACAGTTACAATCAGTAGAGGCACCACGATCGAATTAATGGGTGTAAGCGAGGGAACGATTTACACCCAAGGGACCGTTCAGTTTGTTATTGGAGGTACTAAACACACAGTGCATGTGGTGGGCAGTGATTTCCAACTAAGCCAGGATGATATAATAGGGAGAGACATCCTAGCTGACAGCGTGATCGACTACCGGGAGGGTCATGTTACGATCCACGGTAAAAGATACCCGCTGGGAGCGAGGGAGGCGAAGATAATCAGCCTCGAGCCTCGAACTCAGAAGGTAGTAGTTATTGAAGTCGATAAGAATCTACCAGTGGGAATTATTGAGAGGGCCGAGGTGGCACCAGGGGTTTACCTCGCAGAGTGTCTAACTAGGTCAGAGCACAACGAGGCAGTAGTCAGCCTGATGAACACTACTGAGGAAGAAGTGACTCTGTACAGCCCTCGAGTGCGAATGCAGGAGGTGGATGACACCTGCCTGGCAGAAGTACGCAAGGTACAGCAAGGCAGTAAGGCGGTAACCGGAGAAGCGGCTACTCGGAAGCCCAGATCACGCCGAGTGATAGACTGCTTGCGAGTAGACCATCTCACGCAGGTAGATAAGGAAGGTATATACGCCATCTGTGCGGAATACAATGACATCTTCCACCTTGAGGGAGATAAGCTCACATGCACGGAAGTTATACGTCACGAGATCCCAACGCCCCGGGATCAACCCCCGATTAATGTGCGGCCGTATAGGCTGCCGGAGGCACAAAAGGGAGAGATACAAGCGCAGATAGATAAGATGCTAGGTGATGAAATTATTGTACCTAGTACATCCCCTTGGAATGCACCATTATTGTTAGTACCAAAGAAAATGGATGCGTCAGGTAAGCAAAAGTGGAGAGTTGTGATTGACTTCCGAAAATTGAACGAAGTAACGATAGGGGTTAGTTATCCCCTCCCACTCATCTCAGAGCTATTAGATGCTCTAGGTAAGGCCAGGTATTTCAGTACACTTGACCTCTGTAGCGGTTATTATCAGGTGTTATTAAAACCTGAAGACAGGCCCAAGACAGCTTTTTCAGCATTGGGGCGCAAGTACGAATTTGCAAAAATGCCCATGGGGTTGGAAGATGCGCCAGCCACATTCACAAGGCTGATGAATACAGTGCTTACCGGATTGACAGGTATTCAGTGTCTGTGCTATCTAGATGATATAATAGTGTATGGTAGCTCAATAGAGGAGCACAATGCTAAGTTAAGGGATGTTTTTCGTTGAAGCTCCAGCCAGATAAGTGTGAGTTCCTGAGGACTGAAGTGACGTTCTTAGGGCATGTAATTACTGAAGAGGGAGTCTTACCAGACTCACGAAAGGTGCAGGCCGTGAAGGATTTTCCGAGGCCTACCACGAGCCGCCAGATTAAACAATTCTGCGGACTCAGTGGGTATTATAGGAAATTTATACCCAATTATAGTAAGATCGCGAAGCCACTATATGAATTAGTGAAGAAGGAAGTTCCCTTCGTGTGGGGAGATGCACAGGAACAAGCGTTCGAAACGCTAAAGCAAAAACTCATTGAAGAGCCTATATTACAGTATCCAGATTTTGAAAAGCCATTCGTTCTTACCACAGATGCTAGCAACGAAGCAGTGGGGGCCGTATTGTCACAAGGGCCCGTGGGTAAAGATCTTCCCGTAGCATACGCAAGCAGGACGCTTAATAAGGCAGAAAGAAATTATAGTGTCACAGAAAAAGAATTATTAGGCATTGTTTGGAGTGTAAAGTATTTCAGGCCGTATTTGTTCGGACGGCATTTCACAGTGGTGACAGATCACAAGCCGCTGAAGTGGGTATTCAATGTCCAGGACCCGTCGTCACGCCTGCTCAAGTTCCGATTGAAATTGGCAGAGTATGATTTTGAAATCATTTATAAGCAGGGCAAGCAGAACTGCAATGCTGATGCCCTTAGCAGGAATCCCACTGATGCACAGTGTCAAGCGCGAGTGATCAAATCGGCTGGGCACGAGTTACGGCAGGGGGCGGCCGTGGCCACTCATATGGAAACTCGTAGGAGGGTAGCAACGACTTCAAAACCCGAGGACGCTACGGTAGAGGGAATTGAAGCAGACGGTAGTGAGGTCTCCGAGGACGCTAACGCAGAGGAGTCCACGCCCGAAGACAGCTTACCCGAGGTAACCGAGTTGCAGGAGGCTGAGAAATTGGCCATCCTGAAGGAGTGTCATGATTCCTTGGTTGGAGGACACCAGGGAATAGCCCGCACGTACGCCAGGGTACGTGAACGATTACAGTGGAAGGGAATGAAAAGCGACATTGAGCGTTATATACGCTCGTGTCCTTCATGCCAAAAGAATAAGGGGACTAGACCAGACGTCAGAGCGCCAATGGTAATTACGGACACCCCTAGCACGGTCTTTGAGAAGGTATCTCTGGATGTGGTGGGTCCACTTCCGGTGACAGAGCTTGGCAATAAGTATATTTTGACATGCCAGGACCAACTGTCGAAGTACTTGGTAGCTAGTGCCATGCCGAATCAGGAGGCTGAAACAGTGGCACGGACGCTCATTAATAATGTTATAAGCATTTACGGGATACCGGGGCAGATTCTCACTGACCAGGGTAGTAACTTCATGAGCGAAGTTTTCAAGGCACTTTGCAAGAAATTGCGAATTAAGAAAACAAACACAAGCGCTTTCAGACCACAATCCAACGGTAGCGTAGAGAGATCCCACAAGGTACTAGCAGAGTACCTGAGGCATTATGTTTGCTCAGGCGGACAGAATGACTGGGACAAGTATCTGCCCACAGCGAGCTTTGTATATAATACCACCAAGAGTACTAGCACAGGGTTCACACCCTACGAGCTTATTTTTGGAAGGAAGGCGAATATACCAGGTGTATTGCAAAAGCCACCTGAGGTGGATTATAATGAACATCAGAACGTGGTAGAGGAGCTGACGTCACAGCTCAGGAGGAATCATGAAGCCGCTAGGAGGACGCTAGTTGAGCGTAAGGAACTGGAAAAGGCTAATTACGATAAAAAGCAGAACGAAGTCACATTTCGAATTGGTGACAAGGTACTCTTCCGTAATGATGCATTGCGAAGAGGACGATCTAAAAAGCTGAGTTCGCCATTTGTAGGACCTTATGAGGTAGTGGACATTTCAGGGGTAAATTGTACCCTACTGCTTAATAAGAAAAGCAGAAGAGTTAAGGTGCATAAGAATCGGTTGAAAATGTACTTGTAAAAGGACTCCAACGGGTTTAGAACCCGGGTGGGTGCAGAAGCAGCACAGAACGGATTAAGGAGTAAGGACGTATATATACGGTTAGTAGACTACAATGACAGCTAAGGGTTAACACAGCTGTGAGAGATTGTGTGCGAATGGAGTCAGTATAGTTTATCAGTAGGCACACAATAATATTTGAACAGTGGACAACAGAGGCGAGCGGCCTAGATAACGCACCGGGAGACATGAGTTACGTAAGGCGAAATACAGGGATGTCCATAGTGGCCCCGGAGCGGCCATCCTGAGGAAGTAAAACCCCCGTGTGGGTGGCGGGAACCATTGGAACGTTTAGACACGTGATCATTGGTGTTAGAATACCCCCAACAGTGAGCCTGCTGTGTCGTAAGAGGCGACAGAAAAGAGGCGTTGCCTGATGACCTCGATGACCTACTGGTCAGACAGGCGCGAATCCCGGTGAGTAGCTCTGTGTAATTGAGCCATATGTTATTAATGGCAGCCCCAAGTATGCGAAGGCCTGCCTTTGATAATATATGGAAGCCAATCAATGGCATAAGGGTGAATAAGAGACACCTGAGTTAACGGTACAAATTATTTAGGGACACATACGTGTGTATAGCAAGTAGAGAAGAAGTGCTCTAAGAGGCACATTTTAAGAAAGCGAAAAGTAAGAACCTCAAATTTCGGCCACGACGAAGTTACACACCCCTTCGTCTCAATGGCAACTAGGAAGATAGCGACAGCTGCTGGTAGGGTTCTTTAATACCCCGCCAAGCTACGGAAAACAAAATTGGGCCGTATTAGAAATTCTAAACAGTCAGACGAACAGAGGTTCGACGGGTGGCACTGAGGTGCTCGTAAGTAAAGGGTTCCACGATGGCGAGCGTGTAGCCTATATGTGACTCGTCACCCTAGGGTAGTCGCGGATACGCACCCGTTAGGACAGGGGTAGGGAAAACCGGAAATTAGCTTAGATGAAATGAAACAGAAACCGAGCCATGAAAGGCACATTTGAGAGCATTCAGTAGAATGCAAACGGCGATAGTGTAGCCACAGTCCCGAGACGATTGTGAAGCCGAGTTTCTGAGCAGCAGAACTCGAGGGTAGTAGAAAGTGAATGTCAGCTTGTGGCACAGCTGACATGGTAGAGCCACATCTCCGAGGTGAGATGTGAAGCCGAGTCTCTATGTAACAGAACTCGAAGTTAAGGGAGCAAGTTTTTGAACTTAGTGTATGACACTGCTGATAGTTGTGTAGCCGCATGCCTAAGCCAGGATGCGAAGCAAAGTCTTTTGAGACTTAGACTTTGTAGTAGATAAAAATTTTGATGAAATGTCAGTAAGGTAGGTTCAATAGCCAAACCGTTATTTGGGACATTAAGTCAGGATGATGCAGATAAGTATGAGTCACAAATAAGTGAGTTAGAGAGAGAGCAACTCTCGATGATTAAGGTCACTAAAGAACAGATGTTAGTGGTTAAGTCCACGTTACAAACAATGAACAGCACCATCTACGATGTAACTGCAAACGAGCAGAGGTTGATTCAAGGTTTAAATGAAATCAGGACATATTTGTCCAATAGTACGCTTCGGATTACAGAAGCATTTGAGCAAGCAGAGTCAGAGATCTCATTAAACAGGCATTTAATCGAGATAGAAGGCTTACTTGTACAGCTGTATGAGCAGTACAGTGTGGTACTGTCAGGCATCATGAATGCACAGGTAGGAGTCATCCAGGTACAGATAATATCACCGGATGACATCATAGAAAGTTATAAGAAAGCCCAGGAGGATTTTCCAAAAGGGTTATCCTTGCCATTTGAATTAAGGTCAGCTTACGGTTACCTAGTCTACAAGGTGGCCACAGTGGAAGTGTTTACAAGTGAAAACTATCTTGTGTATGTTATAAGAACACCCCTTACAGACAGAGTGATTTATAGTGTGTATCATATGATCCCATTCTCCACCTACATGAAGAGTAATCCCCACCATTTTGTGTACATTCAAGAGGCCAAGGACTATATATTGATGGACAAAGAAAAGCAGACATTTGCGCAATTAGATAGGGAACAGGTGAGGCAGTGTAAGGTAGTGACTGCCACGTGGAGGTTGTGTCATGCTCAGTTCCCTGTTAATATGGTTCACTCGCAAGACAGTTGCGCAGTGAAGATACTCAGTGGAGTTAGTCAGGTACCGGAGAATTGTGATAAGAGAGTACTACCAGTACAACGATTGCTGTGGATACCTATAAGGGAAAACATGTATATTTATGTGTCTCCAGGTGAGACAAGGGTCACCTGCATGTGTAAGGACACTACAAGTGATCTGGGATTAACTGGCACAGGTATTGTTGTGTTAAGTCCAGGGTGTACGTTGTACAGCCCTCATAGTAAGGTACAAGGGGTAGGTAAAATAAACACTACTCGAGGTAAGGACTTAGTGCCAGATTTGATACTTAATTATGACTGCTGCGAGCAGATTGGTAGCGAGATTAAGTTAGAGCAGGTACCGGAGGTTAACAAACTGCCACTGAATAATTTGTTAAATCATATGAATGATTTAAAGTGGGCCACACACAAAACAGAAGAGGTGGAGGACTTGGTAAGAAAACAAGAAGAAGACATACAAAGTCAGATGATGTATAAACATTTCAATATACATAAGTATATTGTACTAACTATAGCAGGTACAATTGGGATAATTTTATGGTGCTATTGTTGCAATTGTTGTTGTGATTGCCCTAAATTAGGGTTTCCAGCCAAAAAATGGTTTGATGATGCAAGGTCACATTGCCCAAATATTTGCATAAGGCAAACAGTAATTACGAGGGAAGGTAAGGCTAAGACTTCAGATGAGGATATTACGATATTCCAACGTCCCAGGCAACTTCGGGGACGCCCGGAGATGTCTGAGGAAATCCTGGAATTAGACTCTAGGCCTGCTGAAGGACGCTTCAGTACGTCTACTAGGGCTATTGTAGATTCAGATATGAGTGCGAGTCAGATCGCATTACAGCCTTCACCCTCAACGCAAAGTCGCAGATCATTACGACTCGACAGTAACCGAGTGTAATATTGGGACAGAAATGAATGCAAGGAAGATTGCACCCATTTCTTCCCTGGGGAGGGAGGTGTCGTGACTGTGAACCTCCATGATTCAGAACCCAGGACTGCGGTTCGAAGGAACATTATACATAAGGGCAATAGAGTTATTATTATTATTATTACTAAGTTGGATGTGAGCAATTGTAAGCCAGAGATGTATTTCTGGAGGAGATAGGATTGCTGGAGCCAGGATGTGTGCAAGAGGTCTGTAAATATTGATAGTACAACAGTACGTTGGTCGAGCACTTTGTATTGTAGAGAGAGTGATTCATTGTCACAAGTCAGGCCAGAAGTTGAACCTTGGATGTCACGTAGACACAAGTATGGGCAGTCGCCGCTACCTTAGGGAGCAGCACTTGCCAGGCACTGGAGGGTGGGATGGACCAGGCCTCAGTGGAAGGGAGAGATGGATTCTGGGTCATCTCTAGTTGAATATAAGGGTATCCAAAATGGCGAGCGACAGAGTTATTACAGAGTAACCGAGTTGTCAAGCAGCAGAGAGCAGAGTAGTGGAGCGGCAGAGTAACAGTAGCTCTCACGCCTTAGTTCTTGCCAGAGTAACGTCGTAACGCGCGCGAGCAGAATTCAGCCTCGCGGAGACACACTAGATGTCAAGTATCAGTAAGACTTAGTAGCGCTATTACAGACCTGCGTGCACCTCCAGCAGTAACTTCACATAATTTGTATATAGTGTATATATACTTCGACTGCCAAGGGCTCAATAAATCGGCAGTAGTCCAAGGGAATTTCATCTTTTATTCCAGTAGTTCCGGGACCAGTCTTCGAACCTCAAAGTTCCCTTATCTAGAAAACCGCTCGGCTAGTAGGGAAATCGTCGGAGGAGCTGTCAACCTGCCAGACCGTCTCACAGGCCAGGTAGGTCACGACATCCTCCTACAAGTACAACTCCAAAAGCTGTATCTTGCTCCTGCACGCAATATCGGGCTGTGACACCAGTTCAAACATTGTTGGGTTGGGAAAGTATAAATTCTGCCAACTTATAACGAAAGACCCATCATTGCTGGAGCAGGCTAAGAGGTTCGAGGACCCTGCTGCCAGTCCCCAAGAAATTTCAGCAGCAGGGGAGAAAATCTTGATATCCCTGTATGGTGGCAGTGGAGGACAGTCGTTGAACTCCCTTCGCTATAGCAAATTGAGGACTAATGCCATTAAACTCAACCTGGCTAAACTACCTCCAACTACTGACGCAGCACATTTCCACTTCCTGAGGACATATCACCAGGTCATGCCGTGGATGGGGATTGACAAGGACCCTATCGATTTGGGCTGGCGTAGAAAAGCAGGAAGACTGGAGACCATCAGGATGAGTAGAGACGCTGCTCCCCCAAACCTGCTTAACACCATCTCATGCAGATGCACAACTGGCTGTATGGGGGCGTGTGGCTGTAGAAAGGCGGGCCTAAGTTGTTCCGCCCTTTGCAAAGTATGTAGTAGAGAAGAATGAAATAACAGGGAGGAAGTCACCATCGACGACGAAGACGACGCCGATCTACTAACTTCACTATTTGAGGAGGACAATGAAGACTCCGACTTCATTCACTCACGCCCTACAAAACGAGCGAAGCTCCAGTAAATCAGTTTTCTTTTATGTTCTTAGTTTATACACTGTTGATTTTTGTAAGATTATTGCTGTATTTTGATCTTATTTTGTTTAAATAAATGAATCTTTAAAAATGTACTTGCTGTGTTGGTGGATTGTTTGGAATTGATCATCTCCTCTCACCAGTGGATATACATGTAAGAAGCTCAAGTATGGTTGGTATTAACTAAAAATTCAAGCCATAGCTGGAAAATAGTTTGTGCATTTTCTTTAGATTAAATGAGGAGTCACAAAGGAGAAAAAATCAGTATACCCATTGTTTTAATTTTTATACTTACCCCCACTTCATATGGTTGGCCAAAGAATTACATGCATTTTGTAGGTAATTAAATTCTCTACAAATTATATTGTGATACTTGTTTTTCTAGAATAGGACATAACTGAATAACAGCGTTCTAAAGTTAGAATTTTGGCAAAATATCCTAAAATGTGATTTTTTATTGTTTAAAAAGTAAATATTTCCGTAACCATAAGTCCTAGAAACAAAATATTGAACGTAATTGTAGGAAATTTAATTGTCTACAACATTGACAAGAACTTTATTTTCACTAAAACGCACCGAAACGGAGATATAGGCAAAAATATCAAGAAAGTGCCGATTTTTTTTGCGATTTTTCCAATATGGCGGCGGGCGCGGATGGGGAGAAATTGTGCATTTTACATTTTAAACGCCTACTAGCCGCCCTAGACAACATATAAAAAAATTAGAACTACCGGACCGTTTGTAAGGTAACAGACCTCTATTCACTGGATTAAGAGGTGAAATGGACATATTGGGCAGACGACGGCATTACCGGTAATGTGAAAAACAAATAATAAATCTTTACAGGCCTAAATATTATTATTATATTATATATTTTAATTGCTTTTCTTGTGTGTCACTTTTTTATTATATTTATCCATTTCTTGCATGCAGCTTCAGAATATAAAGTAAATTTAAATTGAATAGTTTCTTTTTAGTTAGATGCATGTAAACCTTCCTTCGCCTTTATTAATTTATAGGAGGTTTTGGTAAGGCCTATGTACGAGCCAGTCCTATCAGAATATCTGCACACGCCCGGAGATAAGAAGAGTTTCAAAAAGGTGGATTTGTTCAATTACAGTAATAATTATGTCGTTTGCTTAAATTTTAAAGAAAGGCCATTTATGAGGCAGAATATTCATTTTTATTTAATTTTTGTATCTTCAAAGTTACAAATGGCTTCTCTGGGTGAAGCCATCTTGTGGCAAGAATTGATAGATTACAAATGGCGCCCAACTATGGAGTGTGAATAAGGCTGGCTGGTGCATAGTATGGCAGTACGCACAGGTAATTTGTGAAATCTGATCGGGTATTTTAGGAAGGGTATATATTTTCAGTGATTTTGGAGGGTATGCTAAGTAATAAGAGTGAGCCTGATTTATTAAAGTTGAGATCTAGAAGTGCTCATCGAAGCACTCTTGGTCATTCTAGAAGAGGCAGGAGTCAGTCAAACAGGCAGACCAATAAGCGGTCAGATTCCACACATTCGAGAGTAGTTCTTAGTAAAATGGCAGATAAGGATGTGATTTCTGGTACGTTGGAGGGACGTGAGGGGGCCGAGAAAGATGATGTTGCAACTAGCAAGGAGTTAGGAATGGGAGAGAATAGTGAGGAGGAAAATGTAGGGCTGGGGGAAAACTCACAGATGATCGAGTTAATGGGGCAGATGTCTAAATTCAGCAGTAAACTAAGTGATTTAAGTAATAAAATGGATACTCAGAGTAGTGATTTAAGTACTCAAATTAATAATCAAAGCAGTGAATTTAGTACTAAGATAAGACATTCAAAGTACGGATTTAGAGAGCAAAATTAATAAAGATTGTAGAAAGTATGAGTAAAGGCTATAAGGAAATTCGTCAGGAAATTGCCAGTAGAATTGAGATGGTAGATAAAAGATTCGAGCAAGTTGAGGAGAAGATGAGCTTACAGAGGCAGGGCATTATGGATACTGTTGATAAGCAGATAGGCGAGGTGAGTAATGAGGTAGCCATTTTCAAGAAAGAAGTTAGTGAGAGGTTGATAGTTGTAGAGGAAGAGATGAAGGATATAACTGAGATTAGAAATAAGCAGGTGTTTTTGGAACAGGAGCTAGCGGTGTCTTCAGCCAGAGTAACGATGGTAGATAAGAGTGTAAAAAAAGAGATTAGTGAACTGAAATCCTTTAATGAGAGCGAAAATTTGAAATTAAGAAGAGAGCTGAATCAGGCCAAGTCAAATAAGGAAAATTGTAATCACTCTGTAGGACCCAGTAACTTCTATAGGGAATCTGACTTACCTAAATTTAGTGGAAGGCAGTTTAACCCCATGGAGTTTGTTAAAGTTATTCAGAAGAGGTTTTCGAAAGGGTTAGAAGATGGGACTTTAGACTGGGATATTGTTGAGGAAGTCATATCATTAGCAGTTGTGGGGGAGGCTAAATCTTGGTATCAAGTTTTTAGGGGAGGTTTTCAGGGGTTAGCAGATTTTAGGCAGAAGTTTGAGGGAAAGTTCTGGAACGAACAGACTAAAGGAAGAGAAAGAGACAAGATTTCTTTTGGGAGGTATCAGTCGAATCAGGGGGTGAGCATGACGGAGTATTTCCTCACACATGTCCTTATCAGTCAGAATTTAGACACTAGTTCTTCTGAAGGTGATATTGTTAGGCGTATGGCCCGTCATTTTTCTGATGAGGTGAAGATGGCCGTAGTCATGCAGGATATAAATACGATTAAGGACATGGAACGTGTGTTAGAAAGGTTTGATACTTTGGGTAGAATGGGAGGCAAAAGGCAAGAACAGGGAAGGGAAGGAAATTACGATCAGGGGTATCAGGAGGAAGGGAATAGGCATTATGAGCGTAGGAATATTGATATGATGATAATGATAATTGTTGTTTTAAGGGGCCTAACATCTAGGTTATCGGCCCCTGATGGTTTGGGTGATCGTGAAGATGAAAATGAAAAGCGAACTTAAAACTAAAACTAACCTATATACTAGAAGAAGAAATGGAAAACCAAAGGAGAATAAGGCAAATAAAAGGACAGAAGGAAAAGAAATGCCCTCAACCCTCGGAGAAGGCGGATTGAGGGACCTGGAAGGAAGGAGAGCCATGAAAGGCGAGGGGCCGCCCCAAAGGTAAGGGACAAAAGGGGAATACGGACCCAGCTCAGGAATCCCTCGGGGTCGCCAACTCCCGAACTCACCAGCCGTGAGCCCCTGAGGGTGTAGCATTATCTAGGGTGCACCAGAAGTGGTGGGGCTACATACACCCTGCCTCCTTAAGGGCCTATAGCACAAGGCAGAAGGTAAAAGGAAGAGAAAAAGAAGGCTGACCTCTCGCAGAAGGAGGGTATCAGAAAAGATGAGACAAGGGCCAATTAAGGCGGGAAAGGAAGAAACTCCCTAGGCCTCGGATACCCTAATACCGTCGGGGTCAGAAGAGAACAAGAGTTGACCAAGTGAGGTCGACAGGAAAGAAGACAGAGAGGAGCCCGGCACAAGTAAGTGGAAGCAATGCCGGACTCAGCTGGGGCCGGAATATCGATAGGCCATGTAACTTTGTGAGGAATGATAGAGGAAATTTTGTAAATAGGGATAGGGGTGACCAAGGGAATTTTCGGAATAGGGGGCGCGGAGAACAGAGGCAGGCAGAAAATCGGGGACCTGGGGATCAAAGGCAGTTAGATAATAGGGGTCGTGAAGAAGAGAGACAGCCAGCTCAGCCGAGTAATTTAAACGGGAACAGGGCTCATTAAGACGGTCAGATAGAGGGTCCCATCCCAGTATTCCAGTTCATGTGTTGAAGAAGATTGAATACGACCTTGATGTTAGAAAGGAATTGTTAGATGACCAGGTTGAGGTTATGCAGGAGAGATGTGAGCCTACGTTGATCAGTCCTGTGATTAAGGTGAAGATATAGGGTCAAGTCGTTGATGCCTTATTGGACTCAGGGAGCATGTGTTCTTGCATTAAGGCAGGCTTTTGTGATGAGGTTAAGAGTAAAGGAGAAGCCATAGAGGAGATTCCTGTGTCCAATATATTTATATTGTCTGCTGTTGGGACTAAGTCACAGAGAGTGCGTAGACAGGTTGTCGCACCTATGTACATTGATGAGAAATGTGGTCGTCAGAGTTTTCTAGTGGTCGCAAATTTAGTGTATCCTGTCATATTGGGTGCGGATTGGCTAAGCAGTCAGATGTGTAAGCTTGATTACGGCGAATCTAAGGTGAGATTCAAGTGGGGTGAGAATTTTGATACGATTAGTCTGAGTTATCAGGTGGACTCGGGAACTTTTGTGAGTATATCAGTGTATGTCCAGGTTTTAAATGAAGGGGAAGAAGTCAGTGAGGGTAGTAGCGACATGGTATCAGAGGATATTCAAAGTTGTAGTATGGTAGTGGAAGAGGAGCGTGAAGGCGAATTTTCAAGTGTTGTGGAAGATACCATGTTGGAGGTATAGCAGAAGGCCCAGTTGTTAGAGGTCTTGAGAGAGCACAGTGAGGTGTTCTCTGACAAACCTGGTAGGACACATGTGTACGAGCATAGTTTCGAGATCACCGATAGGTCTAGTTTTAATGGTGTTAGATACCCGATACCACACGCCCATGTCAAAGCAGTAGATGATGTCATTTCGCAGATGCTAGACGATGAGGTGATCGAATTCAGTAGGAGCCAGTATGTCAATCCTTTGGTAGTAGTGATTAAGAAGGATGGGTCAGTTAGGCTATGTTTGGATGCAAGACAAGCTAATAAACGCATTGCGCCGGATCATCAGCGACCGGAAACTACTGAGGATTTAGTTCAGAGATTTGGGGGTAAAGAATGGCTGTCCACATTAGATTTGAGTGCTAGTTTTTGGCAGGTACCTATACGGAAGGAGGATAGGCAATTCACGGCTTTTTGTTACAAAAACCAGCTGTTACAATTTACACGGATTCCTTTTGGTATGAAAACATCGTCAGCTGGGCTCATTCGCGCACTTAACATCGCTCTGGGACAAGACACAGGTGATTTCACAGCCAGTTACATCGATGACTTGGTAAGTAAATTTTTTCATTTGTATGAAGGAACGTATGAAATTGCACGGAAATTAGGGGTCTGTGCGTACGAGCTCCTTACAAAGGTCGGAAGGGTGCTAGGGATACAATATTTCCAATCTGAGGATGTACATATCCTAGTAGCCCTGTTGGTTGTGTATATATTTGTGGAAGGAAGGAGTTAGGATTTTGGAAGGGAAGTCATGCCTAAAAGGATTGCTTTTTATTCTATGGTATAGGACCAAATGAATGAAAAGCAAGGGGGCGTTCTGTAACCTATATTTTATGAGTCCCCCATGACAGTTTTAATGTAGGCTCGTAGGTTTGTTATTTCTTTATATCATGTTATCGTGCTGGCAACGTGTTCAATTGCATTGGACACGTCTGCAGTAGACGCAGTGTCATTATTATTATTATTATTACTATTATCATATACGTATACTTTTTATTATTAATTATTCAATGTATTTTAGGTCACTTCTGACGAGATTCAGGAGCTTGCTTTGATTCTATGTTGTAAAGAATATAGTATATTTCATTTGTACAGTTTTGGTATATTTGAGTACGGAGAATGCTGGGGGACGTAATTGACTGTCACTTGTTGGTGAAATGTGTGCCTGCTGCTGGTCATGAGGAAACTGCCGAGCAAGGGGTGTGCTATAAGAGGCTTGGACAGACAATAAGGATTCTGAGAAGGGACTCCCTGGGATGAGGTGTAGCATGAGGACGGGCTGTGGCATTCAGACTGAGTGCACTGCTGAAGAAGAATTGTCTCGCTAGACATTGAGTTTACAGGTTGATAGTGTGTCTCTCTTGAGCTGAGTGCTTCGTGTTTCGACGGGGGGTGATTGGGTTCTGGCTGTTATGCCACAATCACAGTAGGGCTGATAACCTATGCAAATAATTGTGCAACGTTGAAGAGAACCGTCAAATGTGAAGGCGTGGCTGACCAGCTTCAAAGTGGTGTAGAGGTGAAATGGACATATTGGGCAGACGACGGCATTACCGGTAATGTGAAAAAACAAATAATAAATCTTTACAGGCCTAAATATTATTATTATTATATTATATATTTTAATTGCTTTTCTTGTGTGTCACCTTTTTTTTTATTATATTTATCCATTTCTTGCATGCAGCTTCAGAATATAAAGTAAATTTAAATTGGATAGTTTCTTTTTAGTTAGATGCATGTAAACCTACCTTCGTCTTTATTAATTTATAGGAGGTTTTGGTAAGGCCTATGTACGAGCCAGTCCTTTCAGAATATCTGCACACGCCCGGGGATAAGAAGAGTTTCAGAAAGGTGGATTTGTTCAATTACAGTAATAATTATGTCGTTTGCTTAAATTTTAAAGAAAGGCCATTTATGAGGCAGAATATTCATTTTTATTTAATTTTTGTATCGTCAAAAGTTACAAATGGCTTCTCTGGGTGAAGCCATCTTGTGGCAAGAATTGATAGATTACAGTACATAAGGGAATTCCGAACGAAAATACTCACAAAAGGAATAGATTGAAAAAAAAACACGCACAAAACGTAGGTTAAGTCCAAAATACGTACAAAATGCAACGTACAGTCGAAATACTTACAAAATGCAAGTGAAATCAAAATACTTACAAAATGCAAATCAGATTGAAAATACGCACAAAATGTAATTTAGATTCAAAATACCCACAAAATGCAATTGAGAATTAACAACATGAACAAAGCGGGGTAGGTTGAAAATACAAAATGCAATTGAAATTCAAAATACTCACAAAAAGACCCCCCCCCCCCCTATATTGAAAGACTTACTAAAAATCAATTTTGATTGGCAATCCTTACAAAATGCAAGTGAGGTTGAAAAACACTCACAAAATGCAATTTAGATCGAAAAAACTTACAAAATGCAACGTAGATTAAGAATACCCACAAAAAGGTGCGGGAATCTTAAAAAGAAAAGGAAATATAATGAAAATAGGAGAGGAGAGGGGAGGGGAGGGGAGAGAGGAGAGGGTCCGCCCCAAAGGTAAGGGACAAAAGGGGAAAACGGACCCAGCTCAGAAATCCCTCGTGGTCGCCAACTCCCAAACTCACCAGCCGTGAGCCCCTGAGGGTGTAGCATTATCTAGGGTGCACCAGAAGTGGTGGGGCTACATACACCCGGCCTCCTTAAGGGCCTTGAGCACAAGGCAGGAGGTGAAAGGAAAAGAACAAGAAGGCTGACCCCTCGCAGACGGAGGGTATCAGAAAAGATGAGACAAGGGCCAATTAAGGCGGGAAAGGAAGAGACTCCCTAGGCCTCGGATACCCTAATACCGTCGGGGTCAGAAAAGAACAGGAGTTGACCAAGGGAGGTCGACAGGAAAGAAGACGGAGAGGAGACCGGCACGAAGTAAGTGGAAGCAATGCCGGACTCAGCTGCGGTCCCGTGGTCGCCAACCAACGTCCCACTAGGGAGTCTTTCAATTTCCGGCCTTAATTGGCCCTTGTCTCATCTTTCCTGATCCCTCATCCTTCGAGGGGTCAGACCCTGGGGGGCAAATACTGTATGCTAATGTAGAGTGTGATAGTTAATCTCTCTCAACACGAAGAATCAATACACACACCTTGACACAATACACACACAACAGCAAACTATAAATGATAAGAAAAAATTGAATGTGTTTTATTTCTGCTTTATTTGTAGTGATCGTAGTTGCCCCTCCCTACCCTATGGGAATAACGCAGTACAGTATTAAATAATTTGAGCGTGATATCAGTAACTTAGTGTCTCATTGTATGGTCCAGCTCGGAACTGCTACCCACAAGGCATGCTCCCATATCTCAATAAATGCATTTTTGTGTGTGTGATATGGCATCAGTAGAAGAGATAAGAGCGGAGGTAGAACAAGCGATGATGAGGGCAGAGGCCGCTACAAATGAACAATTAAAACAATATAGAAGCAAGACAGGCAGAACAGTTAGAACAATAGAAGCGAGCCAGGCGGAACAAACAATACAGGCTGCTGTAGCTGAACAATTAAAACAATTAGAAGCAAGACAGGCATTGCAAGCACAGGCCCCGAATAACGAACATGATAATTGTTGTTTTAAGGGGTCAAACATCTAGCTTATCGGCCCCTTATAGTTTGTGTGATAGTGAAAGCTGGGAATGTATTGAAAATTATAACTAATACTAACTACAGACTTACATACTAGAAGAAGAAATGGTTAACAAATATAGAATAAGGCAAATAAAGGACACAAGGAAAAGAAATGCCTCAATCCTTTAAGAATGAGGAGTGAGAAAAATGGAAGGAGAGCCATGAAAGCCAGATAGGAAAGGGACAGAGAAGATAATAATGTTATTGGTTTTACGTCCCTTTTAACTACACTGGCTTTTAGAGACGCCGCACAGTGGTCCGGATTTGAAAAAAGCGGACAAAAATATTTTCCGCTAAATGAAATGAAATACTTTTGTATAAAACTTTAAATTAGATGTTACTATTAGGTAAATTTGTCGTAGAGCATAAAATTACTTACTTATTCATCCTCTGATCTGGATGAGTCGAATTCTTCTTCTTCTCCTTCCTGCTCCGTCTCGTCCTCGGGTATAGACAATAAACTACACACCTCCTGAGGCAACTGTCTACATTTCTTCTTCGGTAGACTTCCCGTGCTTGAAATTACTGGATCAGAGCTTAGCAATAGTCTATGGAGCAAGTCAAAATTTTTGGGAATTCTTGAGGATTTTCTGGTATGGTCTTCCCTTTTTTTTCTTACGTCTTGGTTTCTAGACTCTAAGACCTCTTCTGAAAGTTCTCCAATCGGCAAAATAGCTTCTTCTATAATGAAAGATCCAAGGATAAGTATTTTATGCAGTGTTAGAGGCATGTAACACCACGGATATAGCCGTACATATAAGCTTGCTGTTTCGCTGCAGTAGGAATTGAACTCTGAACTATTAATTTCATGACCAGAGGAAATTGCTTTTAAAATTATTCCAAAACAAGTTATTAACTTACAGTCTGCCGCTGTTATTTCGGATGCTACTTGAAGTTGATCAAGAAACCTTCGGGCAGTGTTGCCATCATTGGTTGTTCCATATCCAGGCTTCGGAATATCAACTAGAAGACCTAATCTCGTTCTGAATCAGTCTTGCACAATTTTTTCTTTCTTTCGAATAAGTCTCGATTACCATTTTCACGCTCACTTTCCACTTTTTAAAACCCAGGCGGTACGAAATATGCAGGAGACTTTCAAAAAATCGAAAGTGGGCGTGCGGAACTGAAATTCCAAACTCAAGTTGTAAATTGTCGACGAGCTTTTGTGCCACTTATGTCAATTTTTCATTTCTGAAATTTTCGCACCATTCGTTTGCCCCTTGTTGGTGTAGTCGTGGTAGCTTATTTTTAGCTTGGCTGATGAATCGTCTCCCTCGGCCCTTAAATTCATAACGGTCGCATAGGCAAGCTCTGATGAAGTGGCACTCTCCCTTAGGTCTTTAATTTTCCTTATTTTGCTTCTCTCCGTTAGCTCTTGAAATTCTTTTCGAGGACGACCTCGATCTACTGATTTTGCGGAGCCAGGAATGCTCGGAATTGATATCACAATTTCTGTTTTCAACCCGTCTGAATATTTCTTCAAAAAAGCATGTTCTAAGAAGTTACACTTTCTCCACCGGTCAACATACGGCAAAAAGAAAAGGTTCTTATATTATTATACACTGTTTTCTCTACACTGTCGTCAACATTTAATTGGAATTTGTTAAGGAGATATGTTACCACAAACTTTCCTTGACGCGTGCGAGACTGATTTTTGTTCTCTCGAATCTTGTTAATAAGATCACTACGACTAAGAACGAAAATTCATTTTTCACTCTTCACAACACACACAACTACTACTAATCAATTACTTCTCGCGATTGAAGATTATTTTGGTTTCATGGCCTCGAGATATCCCTTGCGTAGCATAAACAAATGTCTCAACAGGCCCTTATCTCGCGCGAGTGTTTATCCTCAGAGTGCGCAGTGATGGTCTCTCCCTTCTCAATCACGCATCTGGCGGGTTCTGGCGATGAAACCTTTAAGGATATATTCTCCAGTCTTCATTTTAAAACTTGCATAAGTTTCATGGTATACATATGTATACTTTTTTTGTAGGTCAAGCAAAATTTATTTTTCTTGAAGAAAATAATGCACTATAAAAATAAGTATAACAGTCCTTATAAGTGATCTGAAATCGGAAATCATGCTATAGACAAATATATCAGATCACAAACTACATACAGATACAGTATTATAGACCCCGAGTTTCGTTTTGAAGTTAGAATGATATTTCAAAGTTTACTTAACGGAGTGAGGAATTCAGAAACGAAGAGTTGTATCACCTTTGTAGTATTATATCTGAGAAACACAGAAGCAATTTCCAAAGAAAAAGTGAAATTGATGTACACTGATTAACATACTTCACTTGGGTGGTGGTTTGGCCTTTCTAATGTAAAGTTGAAAAATCTATTTTTGTCCGCTTTTTTACGGATCCGGACCACTGTGCGCCGGGGTGCCAGAATTTTGCCCCGAAGGGGATCTTTAACGTGCCAGTAAATCTACGGACACGGCTCCCTCGCATTTGCGCACCCTCAAATGCCAGCTGACTGCGCCAGGATACGAACCTGCAACCTTGGGCAAAGGACAGAGAAGAGGGTTCGCCTCGGAGGCAATGGAAAAAGGGGAATAAACGGACCCAGCTCAGAAATTCCTCGGGGTCGCCAACTCCCGAACTCACCAGCTGTGATCCCTTGAGAGTGTAGCACTATCGAGGGTGCACCCAAAGTGATGGGGCACCCTGCCTCCTTAAGGGCATTGAGCAAAAGGCAGGAGATGTCATGAAGAGAACAGAAGAGGTCTGACCCCTCGAAGGATGAGGGATCAGGAAAGATGAGACAAGGGCCAAATAAGGCCGGAAATTGAAAGACTCCCTAGGCATCGGATACCCTAATACCGTCGGGGTCGGAAAAGAGCAAGAGTTAACCAAGGAAGGTCGACATGAAAGATGACAGAGAGGAGCCCGGCACAAGTAAGTGGAAGCAATGCTGGGGTCCCGTGGTCGCCAACCCAAGTCCCACTCCTGGGGGAATACGGAATAGTTAAAGCAGTTAGAACAAGCATTCCAGACACAGACAAGTAACACTGAACAGTTAAATAAGCTGCAGAATGATGACACCGAAGAGATGACACATATCAGGGCTATAAAAAAAGTCAATCGAAATTGGAAAGTGAAATCGAATAGTTAAAGCAATTAGAACAAGTACTGGCCGCTAAGTCGGAACAGCTGGAAGTAGCTTGCACATTAAAACTGGGAAGATAGCGCAATCACAGACGACACTTCAAGAGATACGAGGGCAATTCAGAAACTAACCTCCGATTGGTCACAGTGCGGGTAGTGGGGGGAGTAGCGCGCCATCTGTGCATTCACGCGCTCAGCAGGTCAGTCGGCAGCAAGCCGTAGTCGAGTGAACATCGTACCTGCGCTAGTTTAGTTTTTGTGGCAGTTTGAAATGTGTGCTGCAATAGAAAATCCCGCCAAATGTGAAGTGCGTGCTGTTATACGGTTTTTTACAGCCAAAGGGTACTCTGCAGCAGCTATTCATCGTGAGCTTTGTGCCGTGTACGGACCAAAAGTTATGAGTGAAGGAGTTGTCCGTGAATGGGTACGTTTATTTAAAAGTGGACGAGAAAACGTTCATGATGAAGAGAGAAGTGGTAGGCCATCCTTGGTGACTGACGAACTCGTTCAGACAGTTGATGCAAAAGTTCGTGAATATCGACGTTTCACAATGGCGGAGTTGTCTACTAATTTTCCACAGATTTCTAAGACTCTTTTGTACGAGATAGTGACAGCAAGATTGGGTTACCGTAAGTTCTGTGCACGATGGGTGCCCAAAATTCTTACCGACCACCACAAAACTCAAAGAATGGCCTCTGCATTAGACTTTCTGTCACGTTATGCGGACGAAGGAGAACCATTGTTAAACAGAATCGTGACCGGGGACGAAACCTGGATTAAGTACGTGAACCCTGAGACAAAAGAACAATCAAAGATGTGGGCACATTCAGATTCGCCTACCAAACCAAAAAAAGCCCGGCAAGATTTTTCTGCCAGAAAACTGATGGCAACGGTGTTTTGGGATGCCAAAGGGGTGTTG
This sequence comes from Meconema thalassinum, assembly GCA_946902985.2. Lineage (NCBI taxonomy): Eukaryota > Metazoa > Arthropoda > Insecta > Orthoptera > Tettigoniidae > Meconema > Meconema thalassinum. The sequence goes on along the minus strand of OX336392.1, from coordinate 508,573,666 downwards.
TTGGTTGAATTCATGGAACGTGGTACGACCATTAATCAAGACGTGTACTGTGAAACACTAAAAACATTACGACGGGCTATACAGAACAAACGCCGTGGTATGCTGACTTCCGGTATCGTTTTTTTGCACGATAACGCCCGTCCGCACTCTGCTCGCAGAACAACAGCCCTTCTTGAGTCCTTCAAGTGGGACGTTTTCAACCATCCACCTTCAGCCCAGATCTGGCGCCAAGCGATTATCACCTCTTCATGCATATGAAGAAATGGCTCGGGTCCCAGCGGTTTGATGACGACGAAGAGCTCAAAGATGCGGTCACAGGCTGGCTCAAGGCACAAGCGGGTGATTTTTATGCAGAAGGAATTTCAAAGCTTGTGAAGAGATACGATAAGTGCCTCAATCGTTATGGAGACTATGTCGAAAAATAGTGCAAAGATGTAGTTGTAAGATGTATATATTAAAATATTTTTACTTAACTTGGTGTATTTTTTTTCAATCAACCGGAGGTTAGTTTCTGAATTGCCCTCGTATTTGATAAATTTGAGGAAGAAAACAAGGGCACGCAGGATCGGATGGTATCCCTAGACAATAGTATGTCAGAATAAGTAAAGAATATGGGGAGGATGGAACATAAGACTACAGAGCGATGGAGTATTCTGGAACTAGAGCAAGAGGCAGTTAAGGAGAACATTCGCGACAGCAACGTACTAATAAGCGAGCGTTTTGAAAAGTCAGAGGCTAGTCCGGAAGTAAATAAGACGAAGGCAAAGGAGCGACACATACGCCTGCTTGGGGGCAGGCGAAGAGCGAGAGTAAAGAAGACCGCTCGTTTATTTTGCAGAGGCTAGAAGAGAACCAGAGTAAAACCCTAGAAATTGAAAAGGAAATGACATTCATATTTAATGAACATCAGCGCAAAATTAATAAGAACGAGATGAAAACATCGGAACAAGAAGATTTACTACTAGGAATGCAGACGGCAGGGAGGGCTGGACGTGAGCCAGATAATCTAGGTACAGGCGCAGTGGGTCAGACAGGTGAACAACCTACATGTAGTTAAAGCGGCGAAGTGTTTCGTGTTCTACCGGGGCATGCATCAACCCCGCATGCAAATGTTATCGCAAATCGGGTGATAGGTATGCAGGACGAGCGATATTTTAAATACGTAGACGGGGGCGGTATTACTCCGAAAGCTTCTCTAAAAGATCTGGACCATTATTTCAAAGATAACAATATTACGCCGACTCGACAATTAAGCATGCTGGAGAAAGTTTTGACAGGGAATTCACTCACCTGGTTTCAAAGTTGTAGATACACCTTTGATAACATGGAGGGCTTCAAGGAAGCATTGCTCCGTAAATATTGGGAGCAGTCGGTACCGTAAGATGGGTATACTTTGACCAAATTTTCAGGAAAAGTTTGACCGGATCTAGTGGGAGAATCGTCAAGCTTACAAAAATAGCACTGACTGGGTTTAGTTCCATATCTTATGAAATGTATCTCTGTAAGTCCCTTCTCCCAGACAAAGAGATTAGTGGTTTACTCGCCATTTTTATGTTTCGTGTTACTCCGCTGCTAAAACAACGTGTGACTAAATCCAGTTGCATCGCGCAGATCATTTGTCAGAAGAGTGCTTGAATAAAGCAGGTATGTTGTCCAATTATCTCTAATGATTATCCCACCTAGTCAATGTAAGCCAGGGTCTAAACATTTACAATAATATTTCAGGTTTTATCAACCGTAATGGCGTATTGTATTATATTTCAGGCATTCACTCCACAGATCCAAGTGTTCAAAAGGCAGCAATGGCAGATGTAGAATCAAGGAAATTGTCGATTACCAAGGCAGCTGCCCATTACAAAATAGCAAAAGGCACTCTCATGAATAGACTTCACAACAAACATTCACTAGCAGTGAGCAAGCCCACTGCATTTAGCAAGGAAGAGGAGGATGCATTTGCAGACCATATCATTGTTTTAGGGGAGAGGGGATTCCCTGCGATACTCGGGACATTTGTTGTTTAGCTGAAGGATATTTAGATGCATGTGGAAGGAAAGTAGCAGTATTCGGTAAGAATAATTTACCACGTACTGATTGGGTGCGTTCCTTCATTGAAAGACAAACTACGTCTAAACTACAGACGTTGCCAGAACATTCAACTAGCTAAAGTCAGCCTTACACCTAAAGCTGTCAAAGATTATTTTGAACATTTGAAAGTTTCTGTGCAAGACAATAGTACGAACTCAATGGTGCCACCCGAGTTTATTCAATTATGATGAGACTAATCTGCGATGATTATAAGGGTTGTTTTAAAGGGCCTAACATCTAGGTTATCAGCCCCAGTTGGTTTGGGTGATCGTGAAGATGAAAATAAAATGTAAACTATAACTAACTTATATACTAGATGAAGAAATGGAAAACAAAAGGAGAATAACGCAAATAAAGGACAGGAGAAAAGAAATGCCCTCAACCCTCGAAGAATGCGGATTGAGGGACTTGGAAGGAAGGAGAGCCATGAAAGGCAGATAGGAAAGTGAAAGAGGAGAGGGTCCACCCCCCGAGGTAATGGATAAAAGGGGGAAAACCGGACCCACCTGAGAAATCGTTCGGTTGCCAACTCCCGAACTCACCAGCCGTGAGCCCCTGAGGGTGTAGCAATATTTAAGGTGCAACAGAAGTGGTGGGGCTACATACACCCAGCCTCCTTGAGGGCCTTGAACAGAAGGCAGGAGATAACATGAAAAGGAAAAGAAGGCTGACCCCTCGCAGAAGGAGGGTATCAGAAAAGATGAGTCAGGGCCAATTTAGGCGGGAAAGGAAGAGACTCCCTAGGCCACGGTAAGGAAAACATGGATGGAAAGAGGACCACCTGGAACACGCTATAACCACAGTCGTTCAGGTTGGCTCGATTCCAATATTTTTACAGATCGGTTTACACAGTTTTGTCCATACCACTTGTGAAGGAACTCAATGGAGGTAGTTCTGATTGGAGATAATTTGTCTAGCCATTTTACTCCAGAAGTAATTAGATTGTCAATACAAAATAACGTAGTATTTCTCTGCATCTCTAAGAATTCTACACATATTTGTCAACCACTGGACGTTGCCTTTCATGGACCTTTCAAGAAGTCATCATCATCATTTCCCCTTATCCAGCTGACACTGGGTGGGGGCAAATATGGTTCCTCTCCACTTCATTCTGTCGTTCCACCATTCCTCTTCCGACACGGTGTTCCGTTTTCTAATGCTATTCTTCACTGAGTCCATCCAACCCATTCTTGGTCTTCCTCGTCCTCTCCCCCCTATCATCCGTCGTTCCAGTGCTCGTCTAGGTAGCCTTACTTCATTCAACCGTTTGAAATGTCCAAACCATCTCAATCTGTTTTGCTCCAGTTTGTCATTTAGTTTCTGTACTCCCAGTTCTTTCCGTATATCTTCATTTCTCACTCTGTCTCTCCTTGTTTTCTGGACCATACTTCTCAGGAATCTCATCTCAGCTGCCTATACTCTGCTCTCATCCCTCTGTCATTGTCCAAGTTCCTGCTGCATATGCCATTATAGGAACATAATATGCTTTCTACATAACTTCTTTAGCCTTAATTGGTATATCCTTGTTCCATACTAGTCCCCGTACCTGTAGATAGAAAGCACTCCCGAGTTGTATTCTTCTGCAAATTTCCAAATCTAGTCGTCCGTCTTCAGTCAGTTCACTTCCCAAGTATTTGAATTGTTTCACCACTTCCAATTCCTTATCTCCTACTTTGATTACTTCTTTTCCTTCTTTCTTACCTCTACTCATCATCACTGTTTTACTCTTCTCCACATTTACCTTCAATGCCCATTGCTCAATCTTTTCATTTATTACGTCTAACTGTTCTTGTACATCCTTCTCATCCTCACCCCAGATCACAACATCGTCTGCAAACAACATTACCTTCATCTTTGCCCTACTCTAGTATTTCCTACTCAAATGTCAACCTCACCTGCTCGTGGTGCACCCTGCTATAGACTGACGAGGCTCTGACGACCGAGTGACTCCCGGGATAAGGAGTTCCCCTCCAATATATCAACGGCTTCCTTGGAAGGTGGATGAGTATGTGGAGGTTAGGGCACTCTCATGCCCTTGAGGTGGGAAACTACCTCTAAAGGCGGATGAACCAAAATGGTCAACGGCATAGAATAAGTCCTCAACGGCGGACCAGGCGTACGGGCGACTAGTACAGTCCCAACGGCTGGGAAGGCGGATGAAGGCTGCAGCAGGTTCGGAACCTCTAGTCGTCGTAGTTACTATGCCACTAGTTAAAGGCTCTGTATCTGTCAAGGATCGTGTGATTGTTGATGTGCAGCAGCATTCCCACGTAAAAAAATATCACGCACAGGCGTCTTCTGAAGGAAATAACATCTCTTCTTGCACGACTGCAAGCCCTGCGGCGATCGGGGAGTTGTGACGGGAGCAGGATTGTGTTATCTGGGAGCTTCTAGTGACAAACCGGCACGTAGGCGGCGGATGTGTGATCTTCGCTTTGCTCGAGGATGGGCTGTGGAGCAATTCGTATGCTGTATTCGTGACTAAGCAGGCCTATTTAGGATCCGCTCTGCTTACCCCGAATGGGGAGGGAGCTATAAAAGGTGCTCTAAACATAGCCAGCCTAAATACTACCTGACTGGATAGCCACGTCCACAGGGTACACCATATGCGGTCGAAAGAAAATAAATATGAATTTTGCCACCTGGAACATCCGCACTCTAATGGACACTAACACAGAAAACCGACCACAAAGACGAACAGCAATTGTTGCTCGTGAACTGAGGATGTTTAGCATTGATATTGCTGCACTCAGTGAAACGAGACTCGCAAATGAAGGACAATTGAAGGAACATGGAGGAGGCTACACCTTCTTTTGGAAGGGGAAAGAGGCTAATGAACCACGTATTCATGGAGTTGGTTTTGCCATTAAGAATGAACTCATTGATCATCTTGATGAGCTTCCATTTGGTGTAAATGAAAGGCTTATGACCCTACGCCTCAAGCTCAGTAATTATCAAAGAGCAACTATAATAAGCGCATATGCTCCAACTCTCACCTCTGAAGAGGACCAAAAGGAAGAATTCTACTCCCAACTCGATGAGCTTCTGAAAAATATACCACAGTCTGATTAAGATCATTCTCCTCGGGGATTTCAATGCCCGTGTTGGTAGGGACTCAACACTGTGGACAGGTGTAATTGGGAAGGAAGGTGTTGGTAACAGCAATCATAATGGGACTCTTCTCCTAACTAAATGTTCTGAATATAACCTTGTCATTACAAATACACTCTTCCGACAGAAGGACAAATTTAAGACATCATGGCAACATCCAAGATCAAAACATTGGCACCTAATTGATTATGTGATAGTGCGTGCCCGAGATCAGCGTGATGTACTCATCACAAGAGCTCTGACAAGTGCTGATGACTGATCAGACAGACAGATCCGATCTGTTATGGCTCTGCGAATTCCCCAGAAATGTAGAAAGCAGGGAAAGCTCGTAAGACGTAAGATCAATACCGAACTTCTTAAAGATGATAATGTTAAATCAAAGTTACATAAACTACTTGGTGAAAGGCTGACTGATGATTATCCAGAAAATATAGAAGAACACTGGCAAATGTTCAAGTCAGCAGTACTCTCAGCCGGCGAAGAGTCAGCTGGATTTGCTAAGAAAAAGCATCAAGACTGGTTTGATGAGAATGACCAAGAAATTCAATTTCTTATAGATGAGAAGAGGAAAGCGCTCAATGCATGGAAAAATAACCGTAAATCTGCATCCAAAAAACAACTTTATCAAGATGCCAAGGCTGAAGTCCAAAAGAGAACTCGAGCCATGAAAAACCTTTGGTGGGTATCTAAATCACATGAAATGGAGTATCTAGCTGAGACCAACAAAACACATGCTTTCTTCAGTGCAACAAAAGTAGTCTATGGACCATCCCGTCACACCGTAAATCCTCTAAAATCAAAAGATGATACTGAACTTCTCCGAGACACTTGTTCAATCAACTCCCGCTGGAGGGAACATTTTGACGAACTACTGAACAGGGATACCCACGTCAAAGATAACATTTTAAGCAAAATTCCTCAGAGACCAGTACAAACTCAGCTTGATGAAGGTCCCTCCCTACTAGAAGTTGAAATTGCTATTAATCAACTCAAGAATAATAAGGCAGCAGGCATAGATGGGATTCCAGCTGAACTATTTAAAGATGGGGGCACTGTACTAGTTCACCACACTCACAAGCTCGTTGACAAGATATGGAAAACAGAAACGATCCCAGATGATCTCAGGGATGCCTTGATAGTAGTAATCTTTAAAAAGGGTGACAGAGCTCAATGTGGCAACTATCGTGGAATATCCCTGCTTTCTGTAGCTGGAAAAATTCTTGCCAGAATCCTGTCCAATCGTCTTAAACCTTTGGCTGAAGAATCACTACCTGAAACCCAATGTGGATTTAGACCCAATCGAGGAACAACTGATGTGATCTTCTGTGCTAGACAGATGCAAGAAAAATGTAGGGAACAAGATCGCCCTCTTTATATGGTCTTCATTGATATCGTCAAGGCTTTCGATTCAGTCAATAGAGAAGCTCTTTGGAAAATCCTAGCTCGAATTGGATGTCCTCCAAAATTCATTCCGATCATTAGAATACTCCATGATAATATGAAGAGCTCAGTTCTTAACAGCAATGGGCCTGGAGAACCCTTTAAGATCACAACAGGTGTCAAGCAAGGATGTGTGATCGCCCCAACATTATTCTCAAATTTTGTTGGCGCTATGCTTCACCTGATCAAAGAAAAAGTTCCGCATGGTGTAGATATTGAATACAGGACTGACGGAGGATTATTTAATCTTAGCAGACTGCGAGCAAAGACAAAGGTATCGACAGGTTCCGTTCTCGAACTCCAATATGCTGACGACAATGTTATATTGGCAAACTCGCTAGACAATCTTGAGGCTGCTCTGAATGCTTTTAATGACGCGTATAAGTGCATAGGTCTGGAAATAAACACCAGTAAAACGCAAATTATCCATCAACCTGCTACGTCCAACTGTAATGCTGCTGGTTTTCCCATTATGATCAACGGGGACAACTTAAAATACATTGAACACTTCCCTCACCTGGGCAGTCATCTCTCAGCAAATGCTAGCATTGATGCTGAAATCCAATATCGCCTTAAATGTGCCAGTGCAGCGTTTGGGCGTCTACGAAAAAGGGTGTTTGACAACCATGACATCAGTACTCCAACCAAATTGCATGTGTACCAAGCTGTTGTAATACCTTCTCTGCTCTATGGTTGCGAAACCTGGACTACCTACAGAAGGCACTTAAAGTGTTTGGAAAAGTACCATCAGCGTTGCATCAGGAGAATTCTTGGAGTTAAGTGGCAGGACCGACGCACCAACATCAGTGTCCTGGAGGAAGCGAATACTACCAGCATTGAGGCTATGATGTTAAAGCATCAGTTTCGATGGGCAGGACATGTTGTTCGCATGCCTGAACGTCGTCTTCCAAAACAAATCATGTACTGCCAGTTGCGGATTGGACAGAAAAGCAAGGAGGGCAACGGAAACGCTTCAAAGACGTCCTAAAATACAATTTAAACAAATGTCAAATCAACACGGATAAATGGGAGACTACAGCATCAAATCGTCAGGTATGGCGTCGCTTCGTCCACCAAGGTCCACTATGTTTCGAACAACATCGACGAAGCCGTGAGACTGAGAAGTACAATGCGAGGAAAGAGCGCGAGGTTTATAGGAAGATCAACCCACAAGAGCCAGTGGTTGCTCCGAACAACGTGTGTCGCTACTGTGGGCGAGTTTGTGTTTCCAGGATTGGACTATATAGTCATCTAAGAACTCACCTTTAGAAGACAATCTTACTCGAGAACGAGTGATAGCCTATTATTATTATTACTCTAGTCTTTCATTGCTGCCTTCATGATGTCATCCATCACCATTAAGAACAATAAGGGTGACAACACACTTCCTTGCTTTAGTCCAGTGTCAATTTTAAACCATTCCGATGTCCCGACTCTAGTCTTCACACTACTGTTGCAATCCATGCACATTCCTTTTATCATGTCTCTCAGTTCCTTGCTTATCCCCCTATTTATTAAGCTTTCCCAAACTTTTGTTCTAGGGATGCTATCATAGGGCTCTTCTAGATCAATCCTTCCCATATTCCCAACTCTTTTCAATGTTCTGTCTCAGAATGAAAATGTGTTCCACTGGTGACCTGCCCCCTCTAAATCCAAACTGCTCCTCCTCTATTTGGCTTTCTACCTTTACTGTACTGTAATTTTTCTGGGATTCTTTCCATTACTTTGGCAACATGCGAGATGATGGTGATTCCTCGGTAGTTACCACACACCTTCCTGTCTCCTTTCTCAAGAAGTATTGGAGAAATATCTCAGATGAATGGAAGGAAGGATTGGGCAAGAAATCCCAAATACTCTCAAAAGATGCCTTTCCATTTTGCTGGAAACACTACAATATAATAATGTTATTGGTTTTACGTCCCTTTTAAATACTCTGGCTTTTAGAGAGGAGGAGACACTACATGAAAGGTCCAAATAATGTCAGTGGAAATCTCAGTGGATTTCGTAAGTGTGGTATGTATCCACTTAATGCTGACATAGTTTGTAGTCGCTTGCCTTCTGAACTTCCAAACGATCCAAATGCAATATCTGCGAAGGTGTCAGACACTGTTGTCAAAATGCTAAGCGATATGCGATACTAAACCAAAGAAAATACCGGTACCAGTACGCCTCGAAGACTGAGAACCAAAGTTAATGTAACCCCAGGAATGAGTCTGTGTATGGAAGACATTGAAAACTGTGAAGGAGAGACATCCTACAACAGAGAGTTCAGCAACACTGGCAATGAAAGTCCTTCATTCTTTGGGATCGTCACAGATCATCCTCCTTACCTGGATGGTGACACAAATGAAGGATCGTCCAACAACGAAAATAATGAGCCTGCTGCTAAGGATTCTTCATGTCATGCGAAGGTTGAAGATTTTGTGAAAGTCAAGATCCCGACAGTGCACAAATCGGAGAAATACTTCATTGGACAAAACACTTAAGTTTGCATCAATGAGTCAGGATATGTTGTCAAATTTCTAAAGAGGCAGAAATGCAAATTTGTGTGGCCAGATCATGTTGATGAAAGCGAAGTCACTAGAGAACAAATTATTTAAATCCTCACCAGACCTGTTGAACTGAAACGAGGCTTTAAATTTCTTCAGCATGAAGTAGTGTGTTTCAATATTCACTAATATGTGTGCTAATAAACAGTAATAATAGCAGTGCATTTATTTGAAATGCCACAAGAATATACTCGATGGCGTTTATATCTGAATCAAGTCTAATTTTTACCCTTAAGTTTGACATTAATTTCTTTGAAAACAACTTGTTGGTGCTCATATTCACCAATAAATGAACTGTAATATCACCACATGGATTTCCTTCAAGTAAAAAAACCTGTGATGGAGTTTACTATGACTGGCAACGATTACTTAAAAAAAAAACACTCTGTGGTCAAAGTAACCCTATTTGCATGGTAACTTTCACCGGTTACTAAAAGGCTGTTTTCTCATGCATAGTGCACCATTAATACACAGTCACCACAGATTGTTTACAGGAAGTATCAGCCCTTAAATTGGTGTACTTTATTTCGCCAGGAAACATTCAGAAGTAAATGAAATTTGAATAAAAAATTCGGTCAAAGTATACCCATCCTTACAGCAAAGCCTAAGGATGGAGCTTTATAGTAAGAAATACAGTTCTTCGATGCCCACCAGAGTTGCAGACTATTTTACCTCACAAATGCTTCGTATAAAAGGTTTAGACGTACCGCCATGCGAATTAGAAATGATTACCACCATTGGAAACCAGTTGCCAGTTCAGATACATCCATTTTTAATAGCAGCGAATGTCACAACGGCTAGAAGCAGAGGAGGTGTTGCGGCATTTAGACGAGACGACGGTACATCCACCCAGGCGTAATCAGCAGTCGAACATGTCAATACGGCGGAAATTAGCAGGACCTTCAAACACGGGGAACCAAGCAACGATCACCGGAGCCGAGCCCGGAAGAAATGAGAATGACGCCTGAATATAGCAAGGAAGATATGAACCCAGGACATGGAGGCCATATAATATGGGTTGGCGGCCGTATCAACGAGGCTAAGACGGGTGGAGAAATGACACAAGGAATGAAGAACCTTATCAACAGGGGCGGAACGAACCTAGAAATAAAAGAAATTGGCAAGAAAAGCGGTGTTAGGGACCTACGCCTACCCGGTGTAGGTATAACCAATAAAACAAATTGAATGAAACGCTCAAGACTTCTCATAAGAAAACTTTATATTCTAGTAACCGCCATTACAACATTTTCACTGCCTTGTGTATCAAAGCTCTCAACAACAAGAAACACAAAAGTCAAGGAGTAAAGAGTAATCGTCCGTGACATCCTCCCACCTTTGATGCAAATCAAACACAATGTTCATAAACAGAGACGGGAAGGCATTTTAACTCTTCTTCCACTCCTGGTGAAGTTGCGACTTCTGAGACTTACTGCCTCCGGAACTGCACCACTAAGTAAGGGCACCTCCTCACTCCCACCTCCAGCCTCCAAAGGATATAGGTGTCTCGTAGGTCGGAGGAGTTCTCCTGAGGATGTCTTTACCCTAACTACTGGGGTCACTTTGTCTTTACCTGGAAGTGTAGCTGTCACTCTCCCTAGGGGCCAGTCTATCCTCCTCTTGTCATCACTACCAATGATGACTACATCTCCTACCTTCCACTGATGGTCAGACTCCTTGCCCGATGAACTGCATAGAAGGCTACCCAGATACTCCAGTCGGAATCTCCTCCTCAGCTCACCCCTTAGCTGTTGAAGATATTGAAACCTTTTGGTGAGATTAATTTGATCTAGCATGTCTAAATCAGGAATGCCAACCACGGGAATGTCCTGAAGAAACATTGATGGAGTCAGAGGTACCAATTCATCAGTCTTCTGAAATGTAGGTAAGGGGCCTCGAGTTGATTACCGATTCACTATCAGCAATCACAGTCAATAGTTCTTCATATGTCAAGATAGCTTTGCCTAAAACACGCCTTAATAATTTCTTGACCATTTGCACAATACGTTCCCAGAATCCACCCCACCAAGGGGTTGAAGGAGGACTAAATTTCCACTCGATTCTATCAACTGCTACTTCCGCACACAATTTTTTCCAGTCAATGAAGCCAAACAAATCGTTGGTGCCAACAAAGTTTGTCCCGTTGTCACTATAAATCACACGAGGCCTTCCTCGTCGGGCTATGAAACGCCTAAGAGCTAACAGAAACCCTGCAGTGGACAAAGTCATGACTAATTCAAAATGGACCGCTCTCACTACGGCACATGTAAAAATCACAATCCAAGCCTTGTCCTTGCATTTTAAGTATAGTGGTCCAGCAAGGTCCACTCCCACTACCTCAAATACACCTGCATCTCTCACTCGGGGAAGGGCTGGCGTCTCTGGAATTGTCTTTTCCATTTCGAATCTCCTGCACTGGGTACACTTCCTGATGACTTTGCGAATGGTTCGTCTTCCCTTTGGTATCCAGTAGTGCTCCCTGAGTATAGCAAGTAAAATCTGAACACCAGCATGAGAGGCTCTCAAATGATGATCTCTGATTATCATCTCAGTCAAAGGGTGCCTTTATGGCAATAACACCGGCGCACGGAAATCATATTCATCCTTTCTGTTGGTAATTTTTGTCTTAATCCTGAAGAGACCCATCTGGTCTTTAAAAAAGCAGAATGTTTTCTGGTTGTCCCTTTCGGTAAACTTCTCTTCCTGAACTAATTTCAGCAGTCGTTTCTCTGCCATTGAAATTTCGAGACAATCTAATTCTGAAGCAACATTTTTCACTACGTCCTTCCTGGCATTTTTGACGAACCGTAACATCCAGGCCACCATTCTAACGATTCGTGAGTACTTTGAAAAATAAATCAAATACCAGTGTTTTTCCTGGGAGACAAGCATAGTATTGGTAACATGGCATTTCTTCTTTCTTCATCGACCTCCTCTTCATTAACTTTTACAATACGCGTTGGCCAGCTGTTTTCTTCCAACTTTAACCAAGCGGGTCCCTCTGACCAACGAGAAGAAATCAGCTGCAACGTAGAGCAACCTCTCGAAGGTAGATCGGCTGGGTTGTCCGTCCCTGGTAGATGAAACCAACGCTTTGGGTTAGTTAATGTTCTAATTTCTTTAACTCGGTTAGTGACGAACACTCCCCAAGCTTCCTCTCTTCGTATCCAACATAAAACAGAAGACGAGTCACTCCAATAGTACTCCGGGACGTTCGTTAGATTCAAGCCTTCCTTTACTGTAAAGGCAAGACGTGAGTCTATAGTGCAAGCTAATAGCTCCAGTCTCGGTATGGTCACCTTCTTGAGTGGTGCTACCCTGGATTTTGCTGCGACCAGTTGCACTTCAAATTCTTTCCCATTGAATGATCTCAAGAAAATAACAACCGCATAAGCCACTTGACTAGCATCACAAAATACATGCAAACTCCAAGAGGATCTGTCCTCACAATTAGAAAATCTTCTAGACACTTTAATCTCAGCAATAGAGGACAGTTCATGTAACCATTTATTGAATTTGCTTTGGGCGTCTTCACTCAGTGGACTATCCCAACTTATTTTCTCTCTCCAACTTTCCTGAAGCAAAACCTTTGGCACAATGGAAACCGGACAAGTAAATCCAATTGGATCAAAGATACTTTGAGCTACCGACAAAACTGTCCTCCTTGTGAGAACATCAGATTCATTTAATTTTGCTACTTTACAAGCCAAAGTATCAGCTACTGGGTCCCAACACAAACCCAAAACGGGTGTCACTTCGGGAACCTCATCCTCCAGACTCAATCTGGTGTGCTCCCATCCTGAGAGGTCAAATTTTCCTTGCGACAGTAACTCTCTAGACTCATCCACAAATTGTTTGAATTCTTCCTCTGCGTTCAAGGAAGTGACGCAATTGTCTACATATAGTGAGGTTCTTAGTTTATCTGCTGTATCAGTGAAGCATGTACTGTTTTTCAGATGATTGTCTAATACGGCTCCAAGTAGAAATGGACTACAGTTCACTCCGAAAACGACCCGTTTGTGGCGGTATATTTTAAGAGTCCCCTCAGTGAAGTTCTCCCACCATACGAATTTCAGAAAGTTTCGATCATTCTCAGAGACTGAAATTTGAAGAAACGCCTTCTTAATGTCTGCGATCACACCTATCCTGTTTAAACGGAACCGGTTCAAAATAGAAGGAATTACTTCCAACAAATTAGGACCCTTTTCCAGACAGTCAATGAGTGAATGTCCTCCTTTCGATTTACATGAAGCATCAAACACCGGCCTCACCGCTGTACTCGATCCTTCCTTGAAAACTCCTCGGTGTGGTAAATAATACCCAACATCCTGAGAGCCCTCCTGACCAACTTCTTCGATTATCCCTTCCTGTTCCCAGTCCTGAAGCACATGCTGGTACTTTTCAAATTTGTCTTCCTTGATCAAACGGTGTGTTACAGAAACCAGTCTTTTTAACGCAACTTCCTTGTTGCCTGACAATAACTGCTGATCTTCCTTCCACGGAAGTGCGACTTCATATCTTCCTTCCTCATTGATCTTAACGTTTTCTTGGAAATGTTTCAATGTTGCAATTTCAATTTCCTTCTTCGATAGTGTTTCAGCAGGATCACCAATTCCAATGGTTTCCAGGTTCCACAGTTCACCCAAAGAAGCAGTTCTCACAAACAGAGAGTTCACCATTGACACTGTGCTATCGTTTTCAGTTGTCTTCCAAAGCTGACCCATCACTGTCCAACCAATGTAGTCCTAACAGCAACCAATCCAGACTTCAACTTGATTGTGTCCCCAGTCAATAAACTACCCACAGTGTCTGCGCCGATGAGTAGTCCTATCACCGATGGCTCTGGGCCAAAATCAGAGAGCCAGATTTTCTTTTCTCTGATCTCATCCATCCAAGGGCCCCGGTTTAACCGTGGGATTACACCACAAATTTCCTTTTATCCCAACACCTTTATTTTTCGAGAAATTGAATGATGTAGGTCGTCTATATCTATCTCATATAGGTTATGATCATTGGCACTGATTGAAGCACCCCCAAAAAGCCTGTGTTCAATTTTTTCAGTCTTTGATGGAATATACCCCATTTCCACAGCAATCTTCTCTAACAGATAGGATCTCTGCGAGCCTGTATCTAACAACGCCCGTACAGTTTTTTCTCTCCCTTGATGAACCAACCTAACTACAAGAGTTTGCAGCAGTACTTCCGAAACATCACTAGTTTGTGTATTAAGGGTTGTAGTTGGGACACCAGGCAATTTTGAGCCCCTTTCCTGGTGCTTCTCCTCACCTTTATAATTCCCCCTATTTACATCTAATTTTGGGCACATAATAGCTTCATGTTTACTACTGCACACAAGACACTTCAGTTTCGTAATACAATTTGCAGCCCTATGTCCAACCTTCAGACACAAAAAACAAGCCTTGTTTTCAGACAGTCTTTTACGTTTGTCCCCTAAGTTCATTTCTTGAGCAAGATAATACCCCTTACTGTAATGTATTTTTTTTTACAGAAGACACACGTTAAACTGTTTACTTCACCTTTACCAGCAAAGAGAACGCTAGCAGTTGCTAAACTACTCTCTTTCCATTCTTTAACTTTAGCACTCCTTGATTCACTAGAAACTCCAAAACCAGCTTGAGCAAATGTAATCCTCTCTTCACTTTCTACTTCACCCTTAAGAAAACCAAGTAATGCAGTCAGTTTGTCGGCATGTCCATTGTCTTGATCCCTCATAGCCGTTGACGAACTCCTCATCCAGACACGTAACACTTCCTCAGGCAAGCAGGATTCTACTAGAGGGAAAAGCATTGACCCGTACTTATCTCGGGTAACACCTATAGACTCCAAAGCTCTCAGTTGTGCTTCCAACTTGTCATATAGACTAGCAAGTTGAGTCTTCTTCCTTGTTTGAGAAACATTTTTCACTACAAGACTTATGAGTTCCCTTACATAGAACTCAGTCAATAAATCCTCCCTTCCAAATCTACCCTGAAGAGATTACACTGCTTTAGGGTAATTTTCAGCAGTAGGGGGGAAACTGGCAACTAATTCTCTAGCGCGACTATCAACTTTCGTGGATTGGATCAAGTATTGGAATTTGTCTTCGTCCTCAATTTCAGAGTCCTCATGAATGCGCCGAAATTGTCCCCAAAATTCCAACCAATTTTTAATCTCCCCATCGAATTTCATGAGTTCTATTTTAGGTAGTTTTAACTGCCTTTTGGTTTTATTCCTGATAGGACCAATCTTGCTGACACCACTGCCAATACATTGGAATTAGCCTGCAACCGTAGAGCATACTTCTGTCTTGCATCACCCAAACTGTCTCAAAAACTGTCGACATATTCGTACTCACGGTCATACTCGTCCCCTTCCTTTTCCAGCAACATACTTAAAACTTTCTCGTCCAACGGTGCCAGCTCCGTTCCTAACCTCTCCAATTTGGTTAGCAAGGACTGTAAGGTGTCGTCGTCCACGCCGTCTTGAATTTCTTGATTTAAGTTTTGCAAAAGCGCATTGTACGTCTTCGTAAAAGTCGCTCTTACCGGCTTCCGCGCTTTCATTAACTTCTCCATTTCCAATACGAACACAGAACAGGAACACGCGGTCTTTACATCAACACAATCTTCAAGTTGTTTGAATTAATACGCCATCCTGGCAAGGTCGCCAATATTTTGTTAGGGACCTACGCCTACCCGGTGTAGGTATAACCAATAAAACTCATTGAATGAAACGCTCAAGACTTCTCATAAGAAAACTTTATATTCTAGTAACCGCCATTACAACATTTTCACTGCCTTGTGTATCAAAGCTCTTAACAACAAGAAACACAAAAGTCAAGGAGTAAAGAGTAATCGTCCGTGACAGGCGGGGTGCAAACTAGGGACATCTGAGAGATAGCAGGAGTGGCAAAGCCGGCATGCAGATACTTCGGAGCTCCACAGGTCACAGGGAAACGAAAAGGAGAGATCGCAGAAAGCGATGGAAGAGCGTTAGAAGCCAGACATACACATAATTGGGGCAGAAAACGAGTTAGTTCAGAGGGAGAGGGAAGAACGGGCTCCGTTTCAACAGAACGGAGGCACCTGTAAAAATAAATCCAAATTATTAGAAAAGGAGATAGCCTCAAAACGCCACTGCGCGAGGAAATAAACAACTGGATAGTAGCACACGTGGAGGAGTGGGTAGCATCACCTGATGATTTCATTCACAATGGAGGACAGCCACCTCAAAACCAAATTACGAAATTCCCAATCACCATAGCAAGAGTATGAGGATTGAAGGTCAGATGGTGGACACAGGTTCACAGGCGTGGCTAGGATCTGAAGCCATAATTAAAGAGCTCAATGAACAACAGAAAGTACCCAGGATACCGGTACCGCAGATTAAAATTCAAGGTGTGATTCCTGAAAGAACAGCCATTTGCAAATATCAGGCACATTTGGACTTTGAGATATTGGACTAATCATTTTCGCAAACATTTACAGTCATGGCCAAGATAAACTATGATTATGATAATTGTTGTTTTAAGGGGCCTAACTTCTAGGTTATCGGCCCCTAATGGTTTGGGTGAACGTGAAGATGATGAAATGAAAAGTAAACTATAACTAACTTATATACTAGAAAAAGAAATGGAAAACAAAAGAAGAATAAGGCAATTAAAGGACAGGAGGAAGCGAAATGCCCTCAACCCTCGAAGAATGCGGATTGAGGGACGTGGAAGGAAGATGATGATAATTGTTGTTTTAAGGGGCCTAACATCTAGGCTATCGGCCCCTGATGGTTTGGGTGATCGTGAAGATGAACATGAAATGCAAACTTAAAACTAAAACTAACTACCAACCTACATACTAGAAGAAGAAATGGAAAACTAAAGGAGAACAAGGCAAATAAAGGACAGGAGGAAAAGAAATGCCCTCAACCCTCGAAGAATGCGGATTGAGGGACTTGGAAGGAAGGAGAGCCATGAAAGGCAGATAGGAAAGTGAAAGAGGAGAGGGTCCGCCCCAAAGGTAAGGGACAAAAGGGGAAAACGGACCCAGCTCAGGAATCCCTCGGGGTCGCCAACTCCCGAACCCACCAGCCGTGAGCTCCTGAGGGTGTAGCATTATCTAGGGTGCACCAGAAGTGGTGGGGCTACATACACCCTGCCTCCTTAAGGGCCTAGAGCACAAGGCAGGAGGTAAAAGGAAAAGAAAAAGAAGGCTGACCCCTCGCAGAAGGAGGGTATCAGAAAAGATAAGACAAGGGCCAATTAAGGCGGGAAAGGAAGAGACTCCCTAGGCCTCGGATACCCTAATACCGTCGGGGTCAGAAGAGAACAAGAGTTGACCACGTGAGGTCGACAGGAAAGAAGACAGAGAGGAGCCCGGCACAAGTGGAAACAATGCCGGACTCAGCTGGGGCCCCGTGGTCGCCAACCCACGCCCACAAGATGTGAGCCCCTGGGGGGGTGGAAGGAAGGAGAGCCCTAAAAGGCAGATAGGAAAGTAAAAGAGGAGAGGCAATGGATAAAAGGGGGGGGGGGAAACAGAACCCAGCTCAGGAATCCCTCGGGGTCGCCAACTCCTGAACTCACCTTCAGTGAGCCCCCGAGGGTGTAGCAACATCTAGGGTGCACCAAAAGTGAAGGGGGCTACATACACCAGGCCTCCTGGAGGGCCTTGAGCAGAAGGCAGGAGATAACAGGAAAAGAAAAGGAAGGTTGACCCCTCGCAGAAGGAGGGTATCAGGAAAGATGAGACAAGGGCCAATTAAGGCCGAAAAGGAAGAGACTCCCTAGGCCTCGGATACCCTAATACCGTCGGGGTCGGAAGAGAACAAGAGTTGACCAAGTGAGGTCGACAGGAAAGAAAAGACAGAGGAGCCCGGCACAAGTGGAAGCAATGCCGAACTCAGCTGGGGCCCCGTGGTCGCCAACGCACGTCCCACTAGATGTGAGTCCCTGGGGGGAATATGAACTATAACATCATATTGTCTACTGCTTTGTAATTTAAGTTTGCCTGTCAAATAAAATGATGAAGCTCAAAAAGTGCTTACCTTGATGTATTCCTTGAGGCAGTTGATCAGAGCAGTGCAGATTTCCATAACTATGTGACCTTTAGACTGAGGAGATGATTATGATAATTGTTTTTTTAAGGGGCCTAACATCCAGGTTATCGGCCTCTACTAGTTTGGGTGACAGTGAAAGTTGAGATGAGAATGAAAACTATAACACTAACTACAGACTTACATACTAGAAGAAGATTGGTAAACAAATATAGGACAGGAAGAAAAGAAACGCCCTCAACCCTCGAAGAATGAGGATTGAAGGACTTGGAAGAAAGGAGAGCCATGAAAGGCAGATAGGAAAGGCCAAAGAGGAGAGGGTCCGCACACGAGGCAAAGGAGAAATGGGGAAATCCCGGACCCAGCACAAGAATCCCTCGGGGTCGCCAACTGCAAACTCGCCAGCCGTGAGCCCTATAGAGGGTGCACTAGGAGTGGTGGGGCTACAAACTCACCATGCCTCCTTAAGGGCCTTGAGCAGAAGGCAGGAGATATGAAGAGAACAGAAGAGGTCTGACCCCTCGAAGAATGAGGAAAGATGATAATTGTTGTTCTAAGGGGCCTAACATCTCGGTTATCGGCCCCTAATGGTTTGGGTGATAGTGAAAGATGAGATGAAAACTATAATACTAACTTCAGACTTATATACTAGAAGAAGAAATGGTAAACAAATAAAGGATAAGGCAAATAAAGGACAGGACGAAAAGAAATGCCCTCAACCCTCGAAGAATGAGAATTGAGGGACTTGGAAGAAAGGAGAGCCATGAAAGGCAGATAGGAAAGGGGAAGAGGAGAGGGCCCGTCCCAAAGTCAGTGGAAAAAGGGAAAAAACGGACCCAGCTCAGAATCCTTCAGGATCGCCAACTCTCGAACTCGCCTGCCACGAGCCCTTGAGGGTGTAGTAATATCCAGGGTGCACCAGAAGTGATGGGGCTACATACACCCTGCCTCCTTGAGCAGAAGGCAGGAGATAACATAAGAAAAAGAGTATTATGATACTTGTTGCTTTAAGGGGCCTAACATCTAGGTTATCGGCCCCTAATGGTTTGGGTGATAGTGAAAAATGAAAGATGATCAAATGAAACCTACAACTAAAACTAACTGCTGACTTACAAACTAGAAGAGGAAATGGGAAACAAAAAGGAGAAGACAGTAAATATAAGACGGGAGGAAAGGAAATGCCCTCAACCCTCAAAGTATGAGATTTGAAGGACTTGGAAAAAAGGAGAGCTAAGAAAGGCAGATAGGAAAGGTAAAGAGGAGAGGGTCTGCTCCAAAGGCAATGGAAGGAAAAAAAAAAACGGACCCAGCTGAAGGAGTCCTTGAGGGTGTAGCACAATCCAGGGTGCACCGTAAATGGTGGGGCTACACACACCCTGCCTCCTTGAGGCCCTATTGCAGAAGGCAGGAAATACAATGAAAAGAAAACAAGAGGTCTGACCCCTCGAAGAATGGGGGATCAGGAGAGATGAGACAAGGGCCAATTAAGGCGGGAAAGTGAAAGACTCCCTAGGCCTCGGATACCCTAATACCGTCGGGGTCGGAAAAGAACAAGAGTTGACCATGGGTGGTCGATAGGAAAGATGACAGAGAGGAGCCCGGCACAAGTAAGTGGAAGCAATGCCGAACTCAGCTGGGGTCCCGTGGTCGCGAACCCACGTCCCACTAGCCGTGGGCCCCTGGGGGAGAACGTGTCAACATCCCGACATCTTGCTGGCAGTTTCTTGCTCCTTGTTATGTGCTTCAGTCGGGCTCCAGGGTGAGCGGAGCTCTCTCTCATCGACGTGTCGGCAGCCTATGCCTGGGTTTGCCGTACACTGTGTACGTGTCCAACATCTGGCGGGTGTGCGACCGATGACTGCTAGTGGTACTGAAGATTTTCAAAAATGCTCGGCGGATTACCTGTGGAACTTTCGATATCTTTACTATGGGCAGGATCTGGTCGTCTCCTCTAACCTCCCGTACGTCCGTTTTCTTTCTTGGGGGGCGGGGGCGAGGACTGTGCCGCTCGTTGGCGCCACAGTAACCCTTATGCCATCAGCTGCATGCATCACACATGGGGATCGTTGATGATAATTGTCATTTTAAGGGTCCTAACATTTAGGTTATCGGCCCCTAATGGTTTGAGCGAGAGTGAAGACGAAAATAAAATGCAAACTATAACTAAAAACTAACTACTAACTTATATACTAGAAGAAAATATGGAAAACAAAAGGAGAATAAGGCAAATAAAGGACAGGAGGAAAAGAAATGCCCTCAACCCTTGAAGAATGCGGATTGAGGGACTTGGAAGGAGAGCCATGAAAGGCAGATAGGAAAGTGAAAGAGAAGAGGGTCCTCCCCAAAGGTAATGGACAAAAGGGGGAAACCGGTCCCAGCTCAGGAATCCCTCGGGGTCGCCATCCCCCGAACTCACCAGCAGTGAGGCCCTGAGGGTGTAGCAATATCCAGGGTGCATCAGAAATGGTGGGGCTACATACACCCTGCCTCCTTGAGCAGAAGGCAGAAGATAACATTAAAAGAAAAAGAAGGCTGATCCCTCGCAGAAGGAGGGTATCAGAAAAGATGAGACAAGGGCCAATTAAGGCGGGAAAGGAAGAGACTCCCTAGGCCTCGGATACCCTAATACCGTCGGGGTCGGAAGAGAACAAGAGTTGACCAAGTGAGATCGACAGAGAGGAGCCCGGCACAAGTAAGTGGAAGCAATGCCGGACTAAGCTGGGGTCCCGTGGTCGGCAACGCACGTTCCATTAGATGTGAGCCCCTGGAGGCGAGTAATAAAGAGAAACCTCACAAAGCACAGCAGCTTATCAAAAGTAGAAATAGAAGAATTTATAACCATCCTTACGTTCACGCTGAGCAACAATTGCTTCAAGTTTAACCAAAAAATTTACAGACAAATGAAGGTTTTGTCATGGACTCCCCAGTACCAGGCATCATAGCAGTCATCTATTTAGTTCATTTGGAGCTCTCGAAAATCATCAACGGTATTCAGGGCATAGTTTTCTGGGGAAGGTATGTCGATGACGCATTTGTGGCAGTCAACAATAGTGAACAAAACATAGATTCCATTTTTGAAAATTTGAATAGCATCGATGAGTGTTAAATTCACATATGAATCAGCCCTTAACAATAGCATCAACTACTTAGATGTAACAGTCACCAGCAAAGATGGCAGGCTACAATACCAAATATATAGAAAACCTATGCAAACCAGTATGTCTATTAGGAACAACTCCAATCATCCAGGTTGCCACAAAGACAGCTTCATAAACAGAGCATTAAATTTACCCTTAACACAACAAAGAAATCAAAACAATTGATCTGATTGCAAGGATAAACAGATATAAGCACAGTTACGTCAATAACAAAACAAAAAACTACCAATAAATTAAGCAAAGAACAGAACAAAAAATCCATGTACTCCACATTCACATATGATGATAATCACACATACAGCATAACCAAAACATTTAAAAATCCCGACTAAAAATAGCCTTAAGACCAATAACTCCAACTACAACAAACTGTTCAACTCTAGTAGCATCAATACTGTTAACAAATTCAACAGATCAGAAATATACAAACTACAGTGGAATGAATGCAATTCCAATTACACAGGGCAAACTGGCAGGAACTTCCGGGTCAGATTTTCTGAACACATTAACGCAACTAAACACGGGAAATTCTCGGTTATGTCAACACACATACCGAAACAGGTCATAATTACGCTGACATTAACAATGATTTAATTATTTTTCACTGCACCAACCAAGGCACGTTAATGAATGCACTGGAAAACATTGCAATAAATACAGCCCAGAAAACCCCAGGATTAAGAAACCTCAAAGAAATTAACTTTGAAACCAACATCTTTTTCGATAGACTAACAGACCACATTCTAAAAACAAGAAAACAACCACCATAATTCAAACAGAACCATAACGCTTCTTACTTTTCAATATACATTTCCTTAACACCCATACATTTTTTCCATTTTTCTTTGCAGTCTTTCCAAATATTTTTCTCATCAACACCCACATGACACGTTCCCCCTTCCCCTCAACATGCCCCATGCCTAGCTAACCCGCGACCCACTCCAACACCAATCAATCCCACTTCCTTCCTCTTCCCCCTCTATTGAAACCAGTTAGCAGTGCTTCTTTCCACGCACAGTACAGCCGCCCACCAACACACCGCACATCACAACTTGAAACTTAAGTCCTTTCCACAAAAATGTTCCCACGATTTTCTTTGCCTCTAAATATTAGTTTTTTCAACTTTTATTTCGGTGTTTAAAACAACCCTTTTTCTTTTTTGAACAGCACATCCGCTTTCATGCTGCACGACATCTAGATTTGGAGTTCCACATAAAGAAGACCCCTGGCCTTGCTGATAATTCGTAAGTTTCACAGATGTATCTAATGTTTCTGCATTTAAGAGTTCAATACTTCGTATTTTACAGAACACCTTTCATGATTGATCCAAGACACTCCAGAAAATATAACACACTTTCCGAGAATAGATTTCTGCAACTAATATTTTTCTTCAAGGTCTTTCCAGGCCCCTCCGTAAAAAAAATTCTATGCAGTATTGGCACATATGAATCAAGCGGACAAAGCCAATTTATAAGGAACCCTAGGTGCTATAAACACTCATCCAAGTGAACAAATATAAGATGTTCCAACTCATCGATAACTGATAGTTTAGTTCGAGGACATTAACTATAGGCATAGGCATAAAGAAACATTTTTCCTAATGCTTTTAATATGTTTACTTTTTAGACTATATTTTAGCCCGGTTTGATGTACGCTTGTTGTTCGAGTGTTTCATTCTCACTTTGTCATCTATTTTCATTCACATGTCAATTCATGCATTTTTTTAAAACTATTTATTGGTTTCTATGTCTATTAATTTCATTGGCTGCGCAGAGACACAGGCCGATGAAGGAGCAGAAATCTTTGTCGATTTCCAATGCTTCGAAACATGTACTGTTTAATGAGTAAATTAACTCACACCAACTAAGTATTGACTAGACCAGTGGTTCCCAACCTTTGTCAGCTGACCCTTTTCAGATATGGGAGTTCATCGCCCCCCTAACCCCCCTTCTGTCCTCTCCACGCATCGCTTCTATAACCTCTTCGATTGACGCGGAGGATATAGACCTAACCTAATAACACTACATAATGGAACAGGCCTATCTGTTACATAGTAACTTCATTTTAGCTCAACACAAAGAACACACTTTTACAACAAATCCTTAAATTAGTCAACAAATGTTAGTGAAAGGGTTGACACTGTTTTCTCTTGGTAAGATTCGGTATGATGGTTATCCTGGACCATCCTCCCGACGAGAAATCAGGAAAGTAGAAGTTGAATTCTTGTGCCAGGGAATCCAAATGTGACTGAATTTTCACCTAAGTTTATTACGATCACGTTCATTTTCCGGCAAAATTTCATTAAGGCGGTGAATGGATGAGAAGTTGTTCAACTGAAGCCGGCGTTTCCATAACTGTATGCTTTCCAGGAATGCATAATATTGGATTTTTTGCCTTGGAGCTTTAAGTTCAAACTGTTCAAAGCTTCAAAGAAATCACAAAGTTATGCCAACGATACGATAAAATTGGCATGATTTTGCTCCTTACAACACAGCAAATTCCTTATTTCACCTCCAACCTCGCGTCTTTGCAGAGGTTTGTGCCGACAGTTGGCAATTACCAGTGCTTTTGAACGCTACACTTGGTGCGACAATCGCTTGGAGAGATTCGAAAAATGTTTATTTTACAAAATTGTAATATTCGAGTTAAAAAACTTAATTCGGAAATCACTTCACGCCCCCTTGATAAAGCCCCACGCCCCCCAGGTTGGGAACCCTTGGACTCGACTGAAAGTGTGTTAATTGATTACAATCTATAACTTAACTGCCAATACGGACCAATCGTGAATAGTAATATTCCTAAATACAATCTGGTTCTGGAGGAAACCACTAACATTTTTCCAAGAAGGCATTGACAGACTTGTCCCACAGTGGCATAAATTTACTAACAGTAAGTTATGGTGAGTAGTTTTGAAATAACACAGTGTACTTACTTTCTTTCCATCTGTCTCATTTTCATTTGACATTTGGCATGAGAGTACATGATAAATAGAAGCCTGACCCCACGAAGAACGAGGGTATCAGGAAATTTGAGACAAGGGTCAATTAAGACAGGAAAATCAAAGATACCCTAGGCCTCGTATACCCCAATACCATTGGGGTTGGAAGAAAACAAGAGTTGACCAAGGGAGGTCAACAGGAATGACATCATGCAGGAACCTGCCACAAGTTAAGTGGAAGCAATGCCAGACTCTGCTGGTGTTGCGAAGCCATGTCGCACTAGTCGTGAACCTCCGAGGGGCCACCACTTTGGTAGACTTTACCAAGAATGGGAGGACATAAAAATCAAAAGTATAGAAAAGAAAGGGAACAGGCACTGGAATTACCTTCCATGACGATTATCACAAATCGAGAAGATTTTAATGGTTTAGAACTTTGCTCACAGACTGCAGATTGTCAAGGGTTGAAGACCAAGCCGTTTTGGGAACATTTCTAGAATCGTCGTCGGCCAATACTCATATACGAGTATATGATTCTTTCCTGCATTACTAATTTAATTTCTAGAATAAAACTGAACATGAATACATCATACACAACGACATAATAAAGCAAAGTTTTAATATGGTACAAACAACATAATAGAGCAAAGTTTTAATATGGTACAAAAATTATATTACAATACAGTTTTGTGCTATGAACAGGACAAGGGGATGGTGTTACAGCGACTAAGCAACTTGCTGAACCAGCGGTTGTAGTCAAGTCTGAGAAGCAGCTGAGAGAGGTGAGTTCCGCATGGCTGAGACCGCAGGCTGGACAGCAGCTGTAGAAGGAACTTCAGCTGAGTCATGAACTCCAAATTCATCCGCTTCAGTTCGCTCTCCTGCTCCTTGCCCAGCGGGAACTGCCATGACGTCACCTGCGCGCAGAATGACTCACAAAGGCAAATGAACGAAAGCAAACTTCGGTGCACAGGATTTGCCTTAAAGCCGTTGGTTTTGTCCGATGGAATGAGTAGCACCTTCTGATGGTCAGGTTTATTCTGGAATAGAGAAAGATATAATATTTATTTCAGAGCTTTCGCCATTATAACTTTCAAATCCTGGCCAATTTCCTGAAAAAACCTGTGAATATCTGCAAATTTACAAAGTTAAAAAATACACCAATACGAACCGAATACCAATGAAAAATAGTCACAGATTTGTGTGTTTCCAAAATGTTGAGGGACTCGAAGATGTAGTCATGAAAGGCAGATAGAAAAGGAAAGAGGAGAGGGTGCACCTCATAGTTATGAGAAAGGGAACCAGCTCAGGATTCCCTCAGGGTTCAGTGTTATAAAATAATGTTTCAGTACATGGTTTCTTTAATAAAAAACATTCATTTTTACGTTTCTTGTCTAAATATCATGGAATTTTGGGGAAATGGAATAATTTCGCATCATAATAAAACGCTGTGAGTAGCAGTCTTGTTGATTCTTTAGGGGCTTTGCGAAATCTTGGTCATGCAGCCCTGTGCACTTGGGTGTGTAAAATTTGTCTGATAACCTGTGTCTCTGTGATGTCTGTACTAGTGTATGTATTTGTAATTGAGGTAGGATTTTGGTAGGAAGCGGTCATGGCCTCAAGTTATTCCTACCACCCTGGCATTTGTATGGAGTAGAACTGGGAAACCACAGAAAACCACTTCCAACATGGCTAACGTAGGAATCTAACCTGCCTCTTCTCAGCATTGCCTCACGAGGATGAGTGTACCTCGTTCCAGCCTCCAGACCAGAATTAAATGTCGTGGCAGAGTAGGGAATCTAACCCAGGCCTCCGCGGTGACAACGAAGAAGGCTAGCATGAGGCGGACCGAGTAGCAGTCTTACCATGGTAAAACTTGAATTCAAAACTTCGTGACATTTCAAATTCTAAACATTGGTTCCATTGGATATTATAAAATAGCACTAGTCATCAACGTCCAAAGGCAATGGATATTATAAAATAGCACTAGTCATCAACGTCCAAAGGCAATGCCTAGTCCCCGCTAACATTGTCATCTGTCTTTAGCACCTCATTTCAATTCATAGTAGGAACTATTCTCAGACAGAACATCGAAAAGAGTTTGGAATATGGGAAGGATATGGTAATGACTTTTATTGATCTAGAAAAGGCCTATGATAGCATCCCTAGAACAAAAGTTTGGGAAAGCTTAACAAATAGGTGGATAGGCAAGGAACTGACATGATAAATGGAATGTGCATGGATTGCTACAATAGTGTGAAGACTAGAGTCGGGACATCGGAATGGTTTAAATGACACTGGACTAAAGGAAGGAAGTGCGTTGTCACCCTTATTGTTCCTAATGGTGATGGATGACATCATGAAAGGAAGGAAGGAAGGAAGAAAGCTTATAGTTTAACGCGACCGTTAATCTGTAGATCATGAGCCACGGGACCTCCGTTTTACGTGGAATCCGAACCACAGGACATGGCATTTCACTTCGAAAATCTCACATGCATTGACCGGGAATCGAACCCGGACCGCCTTGGTGAGAGGCATACAGCATGACATCATGAAGGCAGCAATGAAATACTATAGTAGGGCAAAGATGAAGGTAATGTAGTTTGCAGACGATGTTGTGATCTGGGGCGAGGATGAGATGGAGGTACAAGAACAGTTAGACCTAATAAATGAAAAGATTGAGCAATGGGCATTGAAGATAAATGTGGAGAAGAGTAAAACAGTGGTGATGAGTAGAGGTAAGAAAGAAGGAAAAGGAGTATTCAAAGTCGGAGATAAGGAATTGGAAGTGGTGAAACACTTCAAATACTTGGGAAGTGAACTGACTGAAGATGGAAGACTAGATTTGGAAATTAGCAGAAGAATACAACTCGGGAGTGCTTTCTACCAACAGGTACGGGGACTAGTATGGAACAAGGATATACCAATTAAGGCTAAAGAAGTTATATACAAAGCATATGTTCCTATAATGACGTATGCAGCAGAAACTTGGACAATGACTAAGAGGGATGAGAGCAGAATACAGGCAGCGGAGATGAGATTCCTGAAAAGTATAGTCCAGAAAACGAGCTGAGACAGAGTGAGAAATGAAGATATACGGAAGACGAGGAAGACCAAGAATGCGTTGGATGGACTCGGTGAAGTATAGCATTAGAAAACAGAACCAGGATTGGAACACCGTGTCTGAAGAGGAATGGTGGAACGCCAGAACAAAGTGGAGAGGAACCATATTTGCCCCCACCCAGTGTCAGCTGGAAAAGGGGAAATGAAGAAGAGAGTAGGAACCATAATGGAGAGTTAGTGCGAAGTCTTGAAGGAAATATTTTCAAGGTCGTCCACTGCCTTTCTTCCCTGTGATTTTTCCTTCCAGGAGATTAGTTAGGAAAGTGATATATCGCAAAATGTGGCCAGTGAATTTAGCTTTTCTTTTATGGATCGTTCGTCTCAGTTCTCTCTTCCCTTGAATTTCTTGCAGGATGCTGATGTTAGTCCTCTTTTCAATCCATTTAACCCGTAACATTCTCCGCCAGACCCGTATCTCAAAAGCTTCAAATCTCTTCCAATCCTGACCTCGGATCGTCCAAGATTCACATCCATACAGAAGCACACTCCATGCAAAGGACATGACAAATTTCTTTTTAATTGCAACATACAAATTTGCATTAATCAAAACATTTTTCTTATTATTGAACACCTGTTTTGCAAGCACTATTCGCCTTCTAATCTCTTTACTACACCTGTTGTCATTGGTGATTAGACTTCCCAAATAAGAGAAACAGGCGACTTATTCCGCTATCTTGTTAGTAAGCTTAATGTTTGTTTGAATACTTTCCGGATGTTTACTCACAACTAATACCTTGATCTTATTATCTTGTTTATAAAACTGTAACGTATACCCGAAATTCGTAATTCGAAAGAAAAATGTGCCCTTTTGTGATATTCACTCAATTGACCCCTATAATAAGTTATATCCAGTAGCCTACGGACTTCTGATGTCTATAAGGCGAATTAAAGTTTTAAAAACGGCTGGAGGTTAGCTCGATGTGGCTCCGTGGTGTTGGGGGTAGCGCGGCTGGCTGGCACTCGGAGGTCCCGGGTTTGATTCCTGGCTCTGTCAGGGATTTTAGAAACTGATGTGAGGGCTGGAACGGGGTGCACTCAGCCTCGTGAGGACAATTGAGTAGCTGTCTGATAGTGATCAGGGTGTCGAGCGATGACCTTTCTTCAAATTCCCTTATAATTCCCGTATGAAAATCCACCAAATTCCCGTTTATTTTAGAACCCTCTAAGACTTGAGTTCGCATACCGAATGGCTGAAAAATGACTCTTAAGCGCGAATCAAGATTTTCTGGCGTAAGTGTAACTGCATTCTTGGAGACACTTCCGCAGCCCACGGGTGATGGCGAGATTTAGGCCTAATCCGTAGCTTGAGCAAAGCGCGCGCGCGAGAGTGAACTCTCACGCAGATGGGATGATACGAACACAATAAAATACAGTTTACCTGAAAAGAGCTTTTATAAATGACTGTTTTACTGAGGAAGGTTGAGAGAGGAGTGTCACATAATAAATATTTACTGGAAGTGACTGAATTGTATGGTACCGCAACCGTATAGAGCTTCCACGAGTTAAAATGGCACCGAAGCTTATGCATAGCGAACTTCCGGTCCGCGAATCTCCATTTGATTTCATTGGCAGTGAATCGTTCGTCACCACCATCATTGTCTTCCGTCAGAGCTTGATGAATTGCCAAGGTTAATCATTCCATCCACCGCGATATCCAGACCGCCTTCAGTATTTCTTTCTGTACATGCTGTACGGGATGTGTCCAGTCCTCGGATCGAACTTCGGCGAAGTAAAAGTAACGAAACAATGACAATGAAAGGAAATCCGACACAGACAGTGGTTAACAAGCGACTGAAACGATGCCTGCCCAAACGAGAAGAATTCTGTCACTTGGGTGGTGTATTTTGTAGCCACATGTTGGTGACGGGTGTTCGATAGTAAAATGTCGAGAGCTGTGAATATTGTTTGTAGTTTTTGAAATTTATGCATATGTGACGCATTTGCATTGAGTGTTTGAATGGACTTCCAAACAATTTGGTATGTGCATCTCCCATGCGAAAGAAGACAATGGAAAGGCTAAAAACAGTAAAATTCCACACGCAACACACCGCGAATACTTTTTAATTTAGATTTATTTTATCAAAGTAAATAGAAAATAATGCAAAACGAAATTAAATAAGTCACTTTGACAAATACAAGATTGTTACTAGGAACTTCAGTTATACACAGCACAAAATTAAGTTCTTTTGACAGTACTTTTTTTTTTCCAATTCCTGGAGATCTTTTGTGGCTTTTCTTTCGACTGCCACCTTAGCCGTCGCTTCGCACCTGTTTTGCTTCCTTCAACACGGCGTAGGAGTTTCGTGCAGTATGGACTCTTTCTCACGGTTATCTTTTCTACTCCGCCAGCTGCCATCACAGCGTTGAACAGTATGCATACCAATCAGACTTGCTTCTTTGTGATTGACGATCATGTACTTCTTGTTCAGGGAGAAACCTCTGCCTAGAGCTGCATTGTTGTGATACAAAGTCAGTATCATTTTAACGAAGCTTGTGAGATCATTTTTGGCAAGAACTGAGGAAGGTGCTGAAGCCACTAATTAATTCAGACCACAACACGTCGAGCCGTGGCTCTTATCCGTCGAACTGCTTCAAACGTGCAGTGAGGGAGGGCAGTCTCAGAAGTGTGGAGTAGCTGCTCTTGATGCGGTCAGCCATTGCGCCAGAAAGCAAATTCTTCTGATTACAAAGAATTTCCAGGGCAATGACGATCCTAACTTCTTCCAACTTTGGAGTCTCAGCGACCCCTATAGGGTCTAGGCAGGAAATAGCACGGGTCATCTTGTGAGCAAGAGTTGATCTCTCTTTGATTTTTTCAGCCATAGGATACAAATGTACAATTCTCGTCAGTTGGTGCGAAATTGCAGCACATCCGCGTCTAACATTGCGTATTGGTAGGGATAGGAAAAATTCGCGATCGCGAATTTCGCGAATTTTTAAAAGAAGTCATACACAGGTGATAATGTGTTATAATAACCCTAAAAATGGCAAAAATAAATGTTTTTGAGCTCGCGAATTTTCGCGAATTTCGCATAAAACACGAATTTTCGTGAATTTCGCATGAAAACGCGAATTTTAGCTTTTTTCGTTCTTTTTCCTTTATAGTGCTCTTCCGATAATTCGCGGCAATTAATGCACAAATTTCCGCGATTTTTTGAAAGCCACGAATTATCTGCAATAAAGTTTTTAAGCCAGGCAAAAAGAAAACTATTGGTTAAAATATTGAAATGTATTTTAAGAACACCCAGAAAAAAATAATTATAATACTTTATGTTCGACCCTGACTATTATGTGTCAGAAAACGGTACTATAATGAGGCTCATTATAACACTATTTTGCATTATGAAACAGTTTCTCCCACCAATCAGAGCTCAAGAAACAGTTGTTTGACCAATTAGATAATTAGATGCACTGAGTTCCACGGCCTTCTAATTTAAATGTCGCTGCCTGGCCTAGTGTCATAGTAGGGTAATCGAGGAGGCCATGGTCAAATACAAGGCATTCTCTGCGTCTCATGCGCTCTGTTCAGTACATAAAACTGGTGAAATCTCTACAGACATTTATGAATATTTATGTTCGAACATGAAATAGTTATAATAATTATCGTCGAACATAAACAGTCGTATGCAACTCGCCTATAATGGTAATTAAGACATTCGTATGGAAATTATAAGACTCGCATACGCTCGTTTTATAAACTTACTCGTGTCCTAATTATTGCCATTATAGGCTCGTTGCATAATGTACTATTACAACATAGTATTGTAAGACACACTACGAAGATTAGGCCTACACCAATATTAAAAACTAAGAGAAATGACTGGAATCACTTTTTGTTTCTTAGATAGTTTATTTTTTCTTAGGCCTACACCAATATTAAAAACTAAGAGAATTGACTGGAATCACTTTTTGTTTCTTAGATAGTTTATTTTTTCTAGTTTTAGGTTGTACAATTCTGAAGAAAACAATATATGAGAACGAAAATTCATCTCGATATTCTATATAAGAGATAAGTGTGACTATAGACACACTAGCTTGACTATGGGAACTTTCGGGATTTCCGCTGCATCACTCCTACACTCGATATGTACTGATCTCAATTTACCTCACCGACAGTCAAATTCCGTACAATATCCTCATCGCTTTCATGTCTGAAACCATGATCGTCTTTATCGAAGTCTAACTACTGAATGTCACTTTCTTCTGCATCTTGGCATTCATCCAGGTTTTGCCCTAATGTCATCGTAGTGAGACCACCTTGCCGATTTAAAATATCGTCATCACAGAAGCTGACAAAGGCTTGTTTTTGTGCGAGTGTAGTAGCGGTAATTTTCTCTCATGACTTGACTGCATGGAGAGCATCCAACAAACACGGAATGATTGGAAACTTAATGGTAGATAGCGGACCTCGCTTTCTGCATACAGCGATCTTTATCAATCTCATCCTGGTAAGTTACTAACTTATTGAGGTTTTATGGACCAGAACAGCAAGGTCACCTGCCCCTTCATCCTAGTAACTACTCGACGCGTGGCGTCATATAGTGCGCCTTTCAGACATGAATATCTAGATGGCAAGTATCCATATCCAAATGTGCCACTGTTTCCTGAACCAGTTTTAACCAGGTGGTCTTCTTGGTTTCATTCTGTAGTGTGCCTGTCAGAGTACTTGAAAGATATCGTGCAATTTATGAATGAAGTGGTAGGGACTGATAACTCTGGTGTTGATTTCCTGAACAATGTTTCACATGACGAAATACTTGAGATTCAAAGAATTTGGCACAGACATCACTAAACTCATCCCAGTCTTATCAGACTGTTCACCTTCTAGATGGAGATCTATGGAGAATTCAGCAAGCCCTTAAACTTGCTGTTTCTGGAAATTACGGCACCAACATTAAGCAGCTGTTGGAGGGTTGTGGAAATGAGTTAAAAGGAGAGAAAATACATCCAGTTTTAGTAAAAGCTGGGTCCCATGCTCTTAGAATATTAATCAGCCTGAGATACGTTGACCCTGGCAACAAGATTTACAAATGTGTGCGTTTGATCCAGCAGAAATAGTGCCAATGAACATCAATGAGGACCTTGCAAAGAAAATTAAGAAGTTGTCATTCTGTGGAACACTGGAAAAAAGTGAGGTCATTAGAGGATACAACGAACTGCAAACTTTAATCAAGAGGAAGATGCACGACAGGACCAAGACAGATATTGTTCGAGTTTTGCAAGGAATGACATTTGTATTTCCAAAGTTCTCAGAATCTGTGCTGAAAACCATTTTGATACCCTGTTCAAACGCTAACTGTGAACTTGTTTTTCAGCTTACACTAGCACGTTAAGTGATACATGTTACCGTTTGTCAGAAGAGAATTTGGATCACTGAAGTATACTTTGAAGGATGACTGAAATTCGTTATGTTATCCATGATATTTAAAAAATACCGCCTAAAATTTAACATTTTGAAAGTACCGAAAAGTGCACTTGAAAACACCGAATTTGCCACTTTAAAATACCGCTTTCTTCACTCTGAAATCACCGAAAAATTCCTATCCCTACGTATTGGTGACTGTTATGGCACGCTAATCGCTAATTCTAACGTGTCTCAAGGGGGCGCCTCATTCCCTAATCGGCTCGTATCGGACAAGTTCGGATGAACTCGTTGCTCGCTCTTCCTGTTAGTATCGCTTCGGGAAAGTTCCTGGACAATGACGACTGTTGTGGCGCGCTAAATCGAATGTGTTTCTACCTCAAGGTTATTACGGTCATTTATATGACGGCGTCAGAAATGAATGCGAGATATATGCGAGTACTTTTTTCCCCCTGAAATTTCAAATTAAAAGATGGGGTGCAAGATATACGCGAGCAAATATGGTATTCCCTTTTTCCAGTCTTCAGGAACATTCTTCCCTCTCCACACACTCCTGAGAGGTCTGTATGTCTACTGCAGTCCCACTGGTCCTGCCGCCTTGATCATTTCTACTGCCACTTCGTCGATTCCACAGCTTTCCCCATCTTCATCTTCCTAACTGCCCATTCCACTTCTGCCATAGTAATGTCTGGTTCTTCTTTTATTTTTTCCTCCACAGTTTTGACTGTTACCGTAACTTCTCCGCATGCCTGACGTCTCACCTTCAACAGCTCGCTGAAATATTCTTTCCATCTGTCCCTTATCTCTTCTGGTTTTGTCAATATATCACCTTCTTTGTTTTTCACGAACCTAGTGTTCACCTTTTCATTCCTTCTACTTTTTATAATTCCAAATAGCATTTTTTCCCCCCACAATTTAAATCCTCCCTTATTTCCTGGGTGAATTCTTCCCAGCTTTTCTTCTTTTCCTCTGCAATTACTTTCTTGCAATCTCTGTTTGCTTCTATATACTTTGCTCTACTATCTTCAGTCTTTTTTGTTTTCCATTCCTTTCAAGTTTTCTTCTTCTCTCTTACCCTTTCTTTCACTCTATCATTCCACAATTTTGTCGCCTTTTCCCAAACCTCTCCTGATGTTCTACCACATGTTTTCTCTGCACTGTTTACAAATGCACTCTTAAACTTTTCCCATTCTTGTTCCGCATGGGTAATATCCATCCTTGGTATCTGTTCTTGCAATTCTTTTTAAATTCTTCTGCAACCTTTTCCTTTAGTCTCCAGACCTTAATCTTTCTTTCCTTTTTTTCTGGTAATCTCATGACCTTTCCTACTTTTAGTTTTGCTACCACTGCCCTATAGTCTCCTCCAAAGGCATCCTCTGGTATGGCTGTGACATCCATTAGCTCCTTCCGATGTCCTTTTTCGACTAATACATAGTCTATCAGAGTTTTCGTTCATCTATCTCCCCATCCATAACTTGTTATCTTTTGACTATTTTTCTTTCTAAACCACGTATTCCCTATAATTAATTGGCTCCGCTGACAGAAGTCCATTAAGAAATCCTCTTCTGGATTCTTACTGCCATAACCATATGGTCCCTAAATCTCTCCTCTTCCCACTTGATAGGGGCCGATAACCTAGATGTTAGGCCCCTTAAAACAACAATTATCATCATCATTATTATCTTCCCACTTGTGCACCCAAATCACCCATTACCATTATTTCCTTATCCTCTATATTGTTTTCTACATCTTCTAGGAATTCTTCTAAATTCTCTTCTTTATTCCCAATTTGTGGAGCATATACTTGGAACAGATCTTTTGTCCCTGTCTGGAACTGTATCCTTCCTATGATCATCCTGTCACTTATCTTCTTCACCTCCTCCACATACTCTAGGACATTCTTTCTTATAATCATTCCTACTCCATTTCTTGCCTCCTGTCCTCCACTATAAAACAGCCTGTATCCTTCCTTTAGTTTCCTTTCCATTTCGTTTCACTGAGACCGAGGATGGCTATAGCCTTCTCCATCATGAAGTCCACTAGCTCCTCAGTTTTGTCCGTCAGGGTTAAGATGTTGACTGTCCCTATTCGAATATATTGTGATGCTGGTCGCCCATTTCTCACAGCTCCCCCAGCATCTTAAGAACTGAGCGTCCACAGCTACCATCACTCAGAGCACTAGCTAAGATTCATAAGGACACTTGCCAGATTAGACCCATAGTAAATTGTTCAGGTGCTTCAAGTTACAAATAAAGAGTTGGTGAAAATTCTGAGGAATAGGCTAATTATCAAGAATGATATTTCAGTAGAAAGTACAACCGTACTAGTCAATAAACTAGGAGTCCATGAAAATTACACCAAACATGAGAATGGTTTAATTCGATATTACGAATATGTATACAAAGAAGCTATATGGATAATAGAAAACTACTTCAAAGAGAATAATTCAAAAAAAAAGAAATGGAAGTAATAGCTGAATTGCTCAAAATGGAACTCAATCAGAATGTGTTCCAATTTCAAGGTAAAATATATGAGCAAAAAACAGGTCTAGCAATGGGATCACCCTTCAGCGGTTTAGTAGCCAACTTATTTATTAATGGTCTAGAGAACAAATTCCTCAACGGAAACACATCTCAGGGCGTTATACACTAAAGTACATATGTCATAACATTATTATAATTTACTACAGCAATTTTTCCCATTTTTGCAATCAGAACATTTAAAGGAAACTACAACTAAAATACTCTTATGACCTTATATACCACCCAGGTAACCGGGAAAAACAGCTAGTATATAAAGTGTGATTCTTATTATTATTTTTTAGGTAAGTGTTTTCAAGTATGAGTAAAAAAAACTAATTAAGGGACAATTTTATAATTGCCCATCAGACATGAATGTACTGTAGTGACGTGAAGAAAAAATTGGTAGTTTGAAACATCCAGCCTATTCCATTACAGTACAATTGGAGGCGTACCATAAGAGAAGAGCGAGCCCTCCATATGCACATGTGGCGGGCTCGTCCTTCTCTTATGGAACACCTCAATTGTGAATGTTACAGATTTTAATTTACTGACAATGCTGATCAATTTAAACATTCTTTATGAATTAAAAAATTAACTTAAAGTCAATAAGGAACCAAAGAATGGAAGACCAGGATTTGAATCATGCCTACTGTCCCCGCGCCAGCTCTGAGGATGTGGGGTATGAGGTAAGGGGGAGGTAAGGGGAGCGGGAACAATGAGTGAGTGAGGGAATTCCGGACCATGCTTATGCATATACTACCTCAGTGGAAACATAGACTTGACTGTGTGGTTCTCATAGTGCTATGTCGGTGTGAAAGAAAAATAAAGTTGTGCATTCTGAGGGTCGTGGTATCATAAGTAACATTATTGTAAAATGTGATGAAGAGGCTGAAAACAATCGTTTTGCTTTCACAGTAAACCAGGCGACACGAAGAGCTGCTCACTATGCTGGAATGTCCGAATCTTTTATTAAAAAGATACGTAAAGAAACGAGTGAATTGGCTGAAAGTGGCGAGGGTAGTGTGCTGTCCACTCCGGGTAAGAGACTAAATACTAGGCCATCACACATTGAGGTGAACATTGATGATTTTGATAAATGTGCAATTCGTCGTGCTATTCAAGCGTTTTATGTGGAAGAAAAACATGTTCCTACCATTCCAAAACTCCTGCCTGTGACACAAGGCAAAATATCTTTCCCTTGGTCACACACTTCATTACAAAAAGTAGTAAAACAAATCGGTTTCCGGTGGGAAAAATCACAAAATCGGAGGAAGATTTTAATTGAAAGACATCATATCGTTGCGGCACGACTATCTAGTGAAAATAAAACAACTCAGGCAAAGTGGGCAACAGATAATTTATCTTGACGAAACTTGGATAGATAGTAATTTAACTTTTGGAAAGTGCTGGCAAAGTGAGGAAGTATTTGGTACAAGATAAAGTGAATTCAGGTAATAGTTTAATAGGGGTTCACGCTGGGGGTATAAACAGATTCATAGAAAATGCTCTCATCTATAAAGCTGGTACGGCAAGCGGGGATTATCACGGGCAGATGAACAGTGTGAATTTCATTAAGTGGGCCACCGAGAAGCTTGCACCCAATCTACCACCTTCATCTGTAGTTGTGTTAGATAACGCACCCTATCACTGCACACAGATAGAAAAACCACCCACAAAGTACTCAGTGAAATCAGATATGATATCGTAGTTACGCAACAAAGGACTTACTTGCGACGAGTCTATGAGGAAAAAGGCACTATATAAATTAGTATAATAATACCGTAATATCGTACGGCCTCGGGTGCCAGGTGCAAGCTTTGTTATTCGACACACAAAGGGTAGCTTGCGTGTCAAATTTCGTTGTTCCTTGAAGCAGTATGAAAGTCAAGGAGGTTAGATATCTAAGCTCCTTGAACACTATAGCGCTTTCTAGTAGAGAAATGAGGAACTTAAATTAGAAGAAGTAGTTAAACCAAAAGAGAAATGGTTTAAAATTGACTAATTTGCAATCCTTGGGACATACCGTGGTCCGCCTTCCCCCTTACATGTGTGATCTGAATGCCATTGAACTAGCTTGGAATAAGGTGAAACGTGTGGTGCGCGAAGGAAATGTTACCGGGGATTTATCCCTTCAGAAACTAAGAGATATTACTCTTAACGCAATAACATCTGCAACCAATACTGACTGGGAAGGGTACTGTAGGAGTATTCAGAAAGTAGAGGATGAATACTGGGAGAAGGACTGCATTGTCGCTGATGTCATTGATAGCATAGTGATACACCTGGATGTTGACAGTGATGATAGTGATTCCTCCAGTGGATGTGAGGAGTCGAGTTCCGAAAGTGAGGCAGAAGAAGAAGACCAGGATTCTCCATTAGCAACACCGCTACTCTAACGTGAGTAGGCTACATGTTTTTGCATAGTGGAGTACAGTGCTACGTCATCACTGGCTTACTCACTCCACATTCCTGCCAGGTTCTCCGAATTGGCACGGGGACAGTAATGTTACTACCACTTACAGAGAAAAGGCTAAACAACTTTGCCCATACTCAGTGCGCTCTATGCTCCTGAAAACAATTCCCCAGGGTCTGGATTTTGCACCATGCGTTTTCCACGAGTCAAGTAAGCTGAGAAAATATTTACATAAAAATAAACAAATTTAAACAGCAATTCTCTGATGGCTCCAGAACCAGATGTCTATCATAAGGGAATTGGTACATTGGTAGAATGTTGTTTGCAGACTAGGTGACTATGTTAAAAAATAGTATGGCACATCTGTGTCACTCTGCATTGTTCTACAACACTATATAAAAAATTAATCAGTCAATCGTCTATAACTTAATTTTTGAATGTTCCTCATAATATGGGCTCTGGGCTCTTTTGCAGAAACTGTCTTTTTTTTTTTTTTACTTATATTAAGTTGTATTATGTAACAGTACATACCAGTCCCATTAAGATGAAGGTCTGACTCAGAATATTTGTAAGGAACACTGTATGAGCTTGTTGAACTTTCTGAAAATCCTTGGTAGCTAGAATGGAAGTCTTCAATTGCATGTACTGACTTTCCAAGACATCAACTTGAAGATAATACTGCAGGTTATTGATTAGAAACACCAAATTGTTGCGAAGTTGCCATACTGCTGAGCCACGATTCGTTTGCCTGTAATGACAAACATAAACACAGCTACAAATACACAAGTGATAATCACAAACGAATAATCTAACAATTGACAATTCAGAAGTTCTATAATTCAAATGTCATACAGAATTGGTAAGCAGGGTGTCTCCGTTTCTACTGTAAGTATGATGAGGTAAACATTAACTACTATTTAGCTACCAATCAGTTCAAGATGTCTTCGAGGTCTACAAGCATAAAAACACACAACTCAGTGCCCCGGATTTCATTTCTATTTTTGCCATGGAGAATGTTAGCCCTTGTTTGAGGTGATGCAGTTAGTGTTGTTGATGATGATTATTGTCATTTCAGAGGCTTTGGCAACTTATTATGGAAATGTATTTTCTTAATTTAATGAATGCTAGATTAAATTTTAATTACATACTGAACCCAAATACAAGTACTCTGTGCCCATCATTATCCGCAGATGGTCAAGATTAAGAAAAAAAGGAAGCTTTTAGTTTATCGTGACCGTTAATCATGCTATCATGGGCCACGGGACCTCCTTTTTACGTGAAATCTGAACCACAGAACATGGCATTTCACTTCGAAAATCTCACATGCATTGACCGGGAATTGAACCCGGTCCACCTTGGTGAGAGGCCAACAGCTTGACCTCTGCGCTACCATGGTAAAGTTTGCAGACGTCAATGGTCCCCAGCTAGAAAAACTGATTCACTTTGCTGACAGGTTGTACATAACAATACCTAAAATAAAATATAATATAATAAAAGACAAACTGCTCTAGTATGGATGTTACAACTAGTTCAGAGTAATATTCTTGGAATCTCAAGGTGTGACAGGTGTAGGTTAATGGATTGGGTGCCTATAACTACTTCCATGTCAGAAGGTTTCTATCAAAACTGGCAAGCAATCTAAATAGGGTCTGCAAATGTATTAATCTAGAACATACGAGGCACGTCCAGAAAGTAAGTGCCGTTTGGTAATAAAATTAAATTGTGTACAGATACAGAAAAATTATTTATTGCACAACATTCTACACCCCTTAAACTACTTTTCCACATAACTGCCGAACTTTTCATTTGTCATAGCAAGGCACAAGTTTTTGGATACCTTCTTCATAGAAGTTTGCCGCCTGTGTCTTCAACCAGTTGGAAACATCTTCTTTCAGCTCGTCGTCATTGCTGAAGTGTGACCGCCAAGGAAAGACTTGAGACACCTTTTGACAGCAACCCTCGGCGCTTATTCTGTATTGCGCGGCGCAATTTCCTAAGTGTCTCGCAGCAAGCATCTGCGTCGATTGTTTGACCACGCGGTAAGAAATCGATGAGTAAGATGCCTTTCCAGTCCCAGAACACTGTGCACATCATTTGCCGAGGTGTCAAGATTTGTTTCGGCTTAACCTTTGCTGGGGATGAAGTGTGCCTCCATTCCATTGATTGCCGCTTACTTTCAGGGGTGTTGTAAGAAACCCAAGTTTCATCTCCTGTGACTATCTGTGTCAGAAATTCTTTCTTCTCCTTGATACAGAGCGTCTACCGCGCATATGCAAAACTGCGCTGCAGCGGAACATACAACTAGTTGAAGACACAGGCGGCACACGTCTATGAAGAAGGTATACAAAAACTCGTGCCACGCTACGACAAATGCCTGCAACATTTCAGCAGTTAGGTGGAAAAGTAGTTTAAGGGTTGTAGAATTTTGTGCAGTAAATAATTTTCCTGCATCTGTACACAATTTAATGTTATTACCAAACGGAACTTACTTTCTGGACATACTTCGTATTTACAGTTTAAAATAAAAATTCCTCCTAACCTAATTTCAATAAATTAAAATAATAATAATAAATTAATCTTCTCAAAATAAAATAAAATCAAATCTAACTTTTGGTCTATGACCTTGCTTGTTCACATAACTAACTTCTCTTGCTTCTTAAGGAGTTTCAAAATTAAAATGTTCCTTCTTATACGACTTTCTTGTCTTCATAAATATTAAAAATAATAATACTGAACTTTCAAACTTCTAGTTCGAATCCTTCCTATTCCTTCTTCACAATAAAATATGTGAATCTACACAGATTACTCTTTATTCAACCTTGACTACTACATTTATATTACAACTTCTATGCTCTATCTTTATCAGAAATTCTATGTTCTATCCATCTTACTGTTCTATAATATTCAATATTTACAAACTCCATCCTTTCCTCTTTTCACGACAGGCATGAACGCGAAAATCCTTTTGTTCCTCAGTGAGAAGTCTGGGCACAAACTTTGCTGCCATTCTTCACATTCCCAAATCAACGTTCATAATACACTGATTTGAGCTCTAGGACAATGCGGATAAATATGATAGTTCATCAATTAACCTATGTCAATTTTCATTGATGAGATTGCAGATTTTGTCAATGTCCTTGGTTCGAGCAGTTGAACTACCAGAATGGGGTTGATCTTCAATGGCTTTACAAATCGAGGAAATCATTCGTACACTTGAGTTTTACTTAGAGCATGTTCTTTGTAAGCTGTTTGCATCATCTCAACAGTTTCCGCTGCGATCTTGCCAATTATAGAAAAAAACTTCACAGCCGCATGTTGTTCGTGAGAATCAGAATTGCCGTGAGTGCACTACAAACACACAGAACTGCCACAGAAATCACTAATCATCCTCGGATGACACTGCCTGGCAGACTGACTCAGGAGAGGTTCTTGAACGGCCATTTAGCGGTCCAACTGGGCATTACAAGGAGAACTGCGTATGTTTAGGAGTTCTCCTGATCACATACACAATTTTCCTAACAGTGGTGGCCAAACGGTAGGATATCTTACAGGGGCGTCTTCACCCTCGTTTACGGTCGGCGGCAAACTTCTATGAAGAAGGTGTCCAAAAACTTGTGCCACGCTATGACAAATGCCTGCAAAAGTTCGGCAGTTATGTGGAAGAGTAGTTTCAGAGGTGTAGAATGTTGTGCAATAAATATTTTTTCTGTATCTGTACACAATTTAATTTTATTACCAAACGGAACTTACTTTCTGGACGTGCCTCGTATTACACTCAAAGAATTAGAACAGGTCTTGAGGAAACTTCAAAATGGGAAAACATGACGATGATGATGATAATTGTTGTTTTAAGGGGCCTAACATCTAGGTTATCGGCCCCTAATGGTTTGGATGATAGTGAAAGATGAGATGAGATTGAAAACTAGGCCTATAACTAATACTAACTACAAACTTACATTTAGGAATATTACATACAGTACTAGAAGAAGAAATGGTAAGCAAGTGAAGAATAAGGCAAATAAAGGACAGGAAGGAAAGAAATGCCCTCCACCCTCGAAGAATGAGGATTGAGGGACTTGGAAGGAAGGAGAGCCATGAAAGGCAGATAGGAAAGGGAAAGAGGAGAGGGCCCACCCTAAGGTCAGAGGAAAAGGGGGACAAAACGGACCCAGCTCAGGAATCCCTCGGGGTTGCCAACTCCCAAACTCACCAGCCGTGAGCCCTTGAGGGTGTAGCACTATCCAGGGTGCACCATAAATGGTGGGGCTACATACACCCCGCCTCCTTGAGGGCCTTGTGATGAAGGCAGGAGAGAACATGAAAAGAAAAAGAAGGCTGACTCCTTGAAGAATGAGGGATCAGGAAAGATGAGACAAGGGCCAATTAAGGCGGGAAAGGTAGAGACTCCCTAGGCCTCGGGTACCCTAATACCGTCGGGATTGGAAGAGAACAAGAGTTGACTAAGTGAGGTCGACAGGAAAGAAGATGGAGAGGAGCCCGGCACAAGTAAGTGGGAGCAATGCCGGATTGAGCTGGGGTCCCCTGGTCACCAACCCATGCCCCACAAGAGGTGAGCCCCTGGGAGGAATGGGAAAACACCTGGAGAAGATTCAATAAATGTAGAAATGTTCAAATATTCAGGCGATGCCTTCGAGAAAAGATTTCTCAGATTATTGAATTTAATCTAAAAGGAAGATTGTAGTTTAACGTGACCGTCAATCTCGAGATCATAAGCCACGGGACCTCCTTTTTACGTGGAATCCGAACCACAGGACGTGGCTTTTCACTTTTGAAAATCTCACATGCATTGACCGGGAATCGAATTTAATCTGGATGGGTAACAGGCCTCCAGTAGATTGGCAGAAGGCAATAGTTGTTCCTCATCATAAGATTTGGAAAATTATAGAGGAATAAGTATACTTAACTCTGGATACAAAATTTTTGCAACCATTGTTACAGAAAAATTACTGAAGCATTACTCTGAGGTAAAAGGGATTGAACAACATGGGTTTAGAAAAGGTCGCTCATGTGCAGATGCCTACTTCACCTTAAAAATTTTGATCGAAAAACGCAGGAAGTTCAATTTAGAAACACACATAACATTTGTTGATTTTAACCCTTTTGATGCCAAGCTATTAATGGGTGGATATGCTAAGATTGCCAAGCCAAGTTTACTGAAATTACAAGGGTTTGATAAAAATTATCTCTATTCATAATGTTGAATTTTGGGCTTATTATGAATAGTAATACGGGCCGTGAAAGTCTAAATGACAAAAATTATCTCCTTCCAATAATTACCAAGATAGAACGTTGAATTATTTTTCTGTAGCAGGCAAACATATTTGTAACTGAATGATTGCTAATTAATTGATATTTCACTTTATTTGTTCATTAAAAAAATACTTAAAAAATATATTTAAAAAAAATCGAAATTTTAATAAAATGTTGACAGCCTCCACAATCTAAATACTGTACTATATTTTGTTATATACATACTTATGGAATGATACATAAATGTTCCAAAATTCGGAGTAGTTTTTGATCAATTTCTACAAAAACATGCACAATGTTATTTTATTTGCTACATTTGTGGCCAGGGAACACTCCCTATGAACTGCTTTTTCACACTTTACACACACTGTTCTTGTTCTTCTTCTATTATCTATTTCTATTATCCACTAAGTGAAAGAATTTCAAAATCAACTGAAAGCGATTTCTTGGAAACATATGATACCATGGCAAATATTGTGACGGTGTTGTAAACCAGTATGAGGCTATTGTGGGTAGTCTGTTTAGACCCATGTTGAGCAGGCAGGCAATGAATGCTTTCATTTCGGTTACTGTTACAGTTTTCCATTTACAGGCTCTTGAAAAAGGGGAAAGGTTACCATGGCTTTGGAGAAAAGTTTGGGCATACCTGTTGGTTTATAGTTTTAACAGGAATGTCGTGAAAAACATATAAGTAAGCCAACGAAGCTGAGGTAGGGAGCGGTGCATGTTTTGGTCCTTGTACTTCTTGATAAGAGAATGAGGCATTAGGTGGACTGTCAGTGTCACTTGTAACCTCATACCAATCACTGGTTGAGGTGTCACTTGATTTATCATCGGAATCTGAACCTGGTGAATCACTGACGATATTGTCAGGCGTAAATCCTACCTGTGGCAGAGGTATTCCTGTGTCCCGGCCTTGGCGTTGCAATCGCGCGGGCTGCGGACTCTGTGAGATAAAATTGTCACTGTCGTCATCATCAGTCGAATATTCACTCTCACACACTTCACTCAGAGTTAACCGCTTCACTGCTGCGGTCGAGTATACTCGATCTGCCTCAAGCGGTCCGTCAGTGCTGCGATCGAGTATACTCGATCAGAACTTTGTGCCATCAGTGCTGCGATCGAGTATACTCGATATGCTTTGTAAATGTCGTGTATTCTTACGCCATCTGTTAGCTACATTTTCAACCACTTAGTTCCTTAAATACACACTTGTAACGTTGCGGGAAAAATGTTTTTCTTTCGTCACACAGTTATAAACATCGTGTATGAGTAATGGCTGCATCTAGCCCGCGCATTATGCGTCCCGAGCAAATTCTTACGCTTTTAGAGGAGAGTGAGTCTGATGTGGATTTAGATAGTGTCGGAAGTGACGATGGGGATATTAGGGAACTGTTTGGAAGTGACAGTGATAGTGATAATGTTGAAGATATTCCGATAGAGAGGGAAGAAATGAACCTGACCTAGGCCTACCCACGTGGTCCGAGGACGAGTT
This sequence comes from Meconema thalassinum, assembly GCA_946902985.2. Taxonomy (NCBI): domain Eukaryota; kingdom Metazoa; phylum Arthropoda; class Insecta; order Orthoptera; family Tettigoniidae; genus Meconema; species Meconema thalassinum. Next base: position 508,529,154 of record OX336392.1, on the reverse strand, counting down.
CGCACCAAACGTGCATGCATTCCAAGTGCCAAACCCAGGTATGTCAAATACTAATTTGACTCCTGAATCCCAGGAAATAGATTATTTCGAGTTATTTGTCAATGAAGAGGTGTTGACAAAGGTAGCGGACGAAACAAACAAGTTTCATAAACTGACTGTTGACGCTAAACCACCCAGTCAACATTCCAGGCTCAGGAAATGGCTTGATACCAATTATTAGAATGTTTAGAAGCGTAAACTATCTTTGCACGTATTTAGTGTTGAATTATTAGTATAGATAAATTGTATAGCCTATATAGTTGAAGGCAGGCTTTTATTTTATTTTTTTTTCACGAAAGTTTAGGTATAGGATAATGTATGTGTTAGAATTATTTTAGATATTTCTGTTTGAGGTAATATTGGATTCGGGTGTTTATTTAGTGATATCGTGTGTTTAATTTAATGTTTCTGTTGGGAAGTGTGTGTGTATGGGATGTATACAGTGCGTGCATTTAGTGAGCATAGTCTACGGTGTAAATTACAATTTTTTTTTCTACTGGACAAAATTTCACCAACTCATGTGGAATCGAACCCTGGACCCCAAACATCAACCGTGGCCAATACTTTATGAACACACTGGTGAGTAAATTACTTTAAATTATTTTCAGTTACCACTTGTATTTTATGTTCAAATTGGTGAAATTCTGTGTGAAAGTGGTTGCCTAAAAGAATCCAGCACAGAGGGTGCGCTAACACTGTAAAAATTCAGCAGCGAAAAGGTTAATACATTAGTTATTTCCTCTTCGTTCAAAGAACTAGCCATATTTATCACCAAGTAACTTAATTAGCTCCAAGCAAGAACATAAACAATCACGACTTCAAAAGATAAGACACGCGGCAAGCCAGCTGATTACAGCTTGCTCTAAGAGTGCTTATTATTAATCCAATTGTTCACGGAACTTAAACACATCGATATATACAGAGTGAGAATGATTCCCGCGTTGTAACGGTTACAACAGCAAAATCGCTGCGTTGCTGGAAACATCGCTAAAATGTTTAGAAAAACGGGGCAGATATATCGGCCCGTGGCACTTTTAGCAGACTCTCCCTGCGGCGATATATCGGCCCGCTGGCACTATAAGGGTTAAGAAAGCCTTTGATTTTGTTGACAGAAACAGACTTATTGATATATTGGCCAGGGATTGTGTCCCCCAACAGTTAATTGATAACATTTACAACATGTATGGTGGTACTCTCATAGCAGTAAGGTTAAGTAATCATAACACCGAGTGGAAGCCAGTCAGCAGAGGGGTAAGACAAGGCTGTGGACTCTCTCCATTCATCATCATCTTGCACAGTTTCGCCACTCACCGGGTCTGTTTGGAACACAAGCCTCTCCAACGTCTTCTGTCTTCCCACCATCTCTCAGCCTCCACCCTTGTTCAGTCTTCTCCTCTCTTCTTCACGCTTTCTTCCACCTGTTTCTCGGTCTCTTTCTTCCCACTTCGTCTCTTGTATCCTCCTGGGTATCCTCTTCTCCTCCATTCGTTTTACATGTCCATACCATCTGAGTCTAGATTTCTCCATACCATCCTGTAATGGTTCCTCCTTCATTAATTCTCTGGCCCTCTCATTTCTTATTCTGTCCATCTTTGTACCTCCAATACTGCTTCTCAAGAACCTCATCTCACTGGCCTGTATTCTGCTCTTCTCCTTTCCTTTCATAACCCAGGTCTCCGAGGCATACCGTATACACCCGAATACCCCCCGCACATTTTTATTCAAAATCGGACGTGAAAAATCGGGGTGCAGGTAATAATTGAGTCATACAAATTTTAAAGATTTAAATTGCCCACCACGTGCGATATAGGGTGTTGCGAGTATCCACTAGATGGTGTGAGTGCTTGTTCGGGTATACTGTATTTACTCGCAATACTCGCCGTGTTATTTATTTTTTGAATTTTCGGCTTCAAAGATTTTCCTTGATATAGATTAGGATGGCGTGGTATAAAGGCACACAAAGGAGCATCCAGCGTCTTTAAATCAAAACACAAAATAGTTATTTTAACCTATACTTTATTTACGAAATAAGTGATAATAGCCCATTTAAATAGCCACTCTCTTGGATCATCACAGCTGACTGGTCACAGTGCTTCAGCGAGCGAGCGCCGAGTTCAAGGTTACGCAGTGTTGCATGTTACGCGGCACTATTTCGTGATTTACAGCGTGACCATTGTCTCTCGAACCCACTCCAGAACTTTTATGTCCACATTTTCGTACTTTCGTAAGCGGGTGGTGGGGGGAGCCATTGTCGAGGTACACAGGTGTTGCAGGAAGAAGCGTGGGTTTTACAGTTTCGTGAGTTGCGTGATACGGTAGCATAGCATCGGTAACGTAAAGCAAATGATGGAAATAGCTAACATGAAATCTCGTCATAGGTCGTACACTGCAAAAGAAAAACTGAGAATCATCGCAGAAGTAGAAGAAATTGGAAATCGTGCTGCGGGAAGAAAGTATGATGTCGATGAAAGCTGCATACGTGACTGGAGGAAAAATAAAACTCGTCTGGAGCAGACTAGCTGCAATCCCCGGGCATTTCGTGGACAAAAAGCTAAGTTTCCGGAAATTGAAGAGCGTCTTTGTGCCTATATAAGCGAAAAGAGACAGTTTGGTTATGCAGTTACAAGTGAAATGTGCCAGCTTAAAGCTTTAGCAATATCGAAGCAACTTGGAGTTGGCGGTTTTAAGGCTAGCCGTGGATGGCTCCAGCGAGCTTTTGCTAGAAATGGTCTCGGCTTTCGGAGGAAAACGAGTATAGCACAACGACTTCCTGCTGATTACACCAAAAAATTGGTTACTTTTCAAAGATATGTGATGGTTTGCGCTGGAAGAATTCCTATTTACTATCACAAATTGGAAACGCGGACCAAACACCCGTTTATTTCGAAATGCCAATTGACTACACAGTCAACAAGAAAGGTGAATCCAACGTTGTAGTGAGAACTGGTGGCTGTGAAAAACAGAGGTGCACAGTTATGCTTTCAATAACTGCCGATGGTAGAAAGCTGCCCCCCTATATCATCTTTAAACGCAAGACAGTCCCGAAAATCACTGTGAATGGCATAATTGTGACGGCAAATCTGAACGGGTGGATGGATAGCGGCCTCATAGTGGATTGGATTAAGCGAGTGTGGCAACGTCGCCCTGACGCATTACAGAACGTGAAAAATATGCTAGTCTTAGACAGCTTCCGCGGACACACAACGGACGACCTGAAAAATCTTCTGAGTGGGGGGAAAATGGACTTGGTGATAATTCCTGGAGGTCTAACATCTGTTCTCCAGCCATTGGATGTATGTGTCAATCGGCCTTTTAAAGTGGCTATGAAACATCGGTATACGCGATGGATGGCAGAGGAAAAGGACGAACTTACACCTAGTGGCAAAATAAGGAGTCCTGATGTGAAACTTATTTGTGAGTGGGTGAAAGGTGCCTGGGACTCCATTCCGCTACCGCTGGTGGAGAAAAGTTTCAAGAAATGTGGCATTTTGAATTCCCTCGACGGAACTGAACACGAGATGCTATGGGAAGATGGCGATGATGATGATGATGATGACCAACTCCTCTTCAGCCAGCAATACTGAAAGTGACGACGGTGATGAATAGAGGTAAGGGTGCATAAAATTAACTCATCAGTGCATATTCTTTTTTCTGCCCGCATTCCTGCTGAATATAATAAGATTCTTCCGGTAACTCACCCAGCAATGTTTTTCTAATGCAGGTGCTGGACGCCTCTCCATGACATTCTGACGTGCTGCTTCCAGCTAAAATTTATACACCATTGCTTTCATCTTTCCTTCCCCAATTACTTGTGCCACTCGGGTCATTATGTCATCCATCACCACAATGAAAAGTAACGGTGACAGTGCACTTCCTTGTTTCAGGCCGTTTCTCTGTTCCAACCAGTCCGATCTCTCTCCTCCCACTTTCACACAGCTCACGCTTCCCTTGTACATCTCCTTTATCCTCCTTATAGTCCATTTTTCTACTCCTCTATCCTCCAGGGACTTCCATACTTTGTTTCTGCATACACTGTCATATGCTTTCTCAATGTCAAGGAAGGCCATCAGTAGATCTGTTCCATACTCATAGTGCTGTTCTTGTAACTGCCTTACAGCAAAAATCAAATCCACTGTGGACCTTCCTGCTCTGAAGCCATGTTGTTCTTCCCTCATCCCTCCTATCCTTGTCCTAATTCTCCTTTCCAAAACATTCTCAAACATCTTTGCACAATGACTGATCAGTGTTATTCCCCGATAGTTTCTGCATTCTGTTCTAGTACCTTTCTTGAAGATCTGGACAATTATTCCCTTTTTCCAGTCCTCTGGGGTCTTCCTTTCCATCCATGCTGTCTTCATCACTCGGTACAGCCATTGTATCCCCACCTCTCCTGCTGGTCTCACCATCTCCACACTCAACTCATCCACACTCGGTGCCTTCCCTCCTTTCATCTTCCTCAATGCATCTTCCACTTCTTTCCATGTTAAGTCCTTTTCTCTTTGCAGTCCATCTTCCTCTTCCCCGATTTCTTCCTCCTCGGCGTGGTTTCCATTTGGGCTCAGAAGTTCTTCAAAATATTCTTTCCACATTTTCTTCAGTTCTTCCCTATTTTCTATCTCTTGTCCCCTCATGTTCACCGTTCTAACATAATCCGTAGGATCCTTCCGCCTCTTATTTTTTACCATCCCATACAGGACCTTTCTTGTACCTTCACTATTCTCCATCATCTTTGTCCACTCTTCCATCCACTTTCTTCTCTCCTCAGCCACTTCTCTCTTTGCCTCCTTCTTTCTTTCCTTCCTGGTACTCTTCCCTTGTCTCTACCGTCCTATTTTGATACCACCTCCTCAAGGCTCTATTCTTTTACCTTACTATATCTTTTGTCTTCTCATTCCACCATGGTGTTTCCTTCCACCTCTTCTTACTACATGTCCTCCCACATACTGCTTCTGCTGCACCTCCTAGTGTCTTCTTAAATCCAGCCCATTCCTCTTCCACCCCTCTTTCTTCATCTGTTGAAATTCCTTCCTTTACCATTTTGAGGTACTCGACCCTTCTATCTCCTTCTTTCAGTTTCCATATCCTTATATGTCTTTCCTGGTTCTCAGTCCCTTTCTTCTCCTTAGTCCCTCTCAGGTTCATTACCAGCAATCGATGGTCGCTATCCAAGTTCTCCGATGGTATAACCTTGATGTCCGTGATGTTCTTATTTAATTCTCTCTCATACAGTATATAGTCGACCACCGACTTCCTGGTCAAGTCATCAATGTACCAAGTGATCGTGTGGCTCTCTCTTTTATTGAACCAGGAGTTCTTAACAAGCAGGCTGTTCCTTTGATAGAAGTCCAACAGTCTCTTTCCTTCCTCATTTCTTCTGCCCCAACCCTCTGGTCCAAACACACTCTCATATCCTTGTCTTTCTCTTCCTACATGGGCATTCAGATCCCCCATAACAATCATATTCCTTCCTCCCAGCTGCTTCTGCAATTCCTCTTCAAGCTCCTCCTTCTCTTCAGAGGCGCAGCCTACTTGTGGAGCATACACTTGCACTATTTCTACGGTCTCTCCCCTCAGTGCTACTTTCACTTTCATCATCCTACCACTTAATCTCTTCACTTCTATTGCTGTTCATAATCTACATGAATGCAATAATAAAGGAATGGAGGTGTGAATGACATGGTTCAATACCAATCAGTAGGAATCTAAAAAATGTTGACGCTATACTATTTGCTGATGATGTTGCATTGGCAGCAGCATCCGAAGATGATCTGCAGTGGTCAGTATTCAACCTCCAGAAAATGGCATCTAAATTCAGCATGTGCATTTCTACTGAAGTGACTAAATTAATGACCTATAAGGGTAAGGACCCTATCCCCAGTAAAATTTGTTTGGACGGTAAACTTTAGAGAGTTAACGAATTCAAGTGTATAGGATATCATTTATCTTTTCAAGAAGAACGAGACATTAACTGCAAAAATAACAAATTATACCAGAACAACAGGAATTATCAATCACGTCATGAAGTCATCTCGTCCATAGGTGTACACGATTACGTTTGTATAATACATTAGACAGACCAACCCTATGCTATGGCAGTGAGGCATGGACAATAAGATCTCAGGACTTCTCCAGACTCACAGCACGCGAAATGACATTCATGAGTCAAACAGCAGTCTATAATAAATGGGATCATAAGAGAAATGAGGATGTGCTGAAGGAACTAAAAGTGAAACCAATAACTACATACATTTGTGAATACCAAGAGAACTGGAAACATCATGTCCAAAGGATGGAATCTGGAAGATTACCCAAAGAGGTCCTTCGCTACCAGCCACGGGGAAATAGATCGATAGGACGTCCGATGAAGAGATGGAGGGAAAGTGCAAGACCGTAACGGGACACCAGGCCCAATACTTGGAAGGAAGATGATGATTAATTAAAGTTTTCAGGTCACCGATTTAAGTATGCGTGAGAAAACATGTGACATTGTGGTACATTAATAATTGCTGTGGTCGCCATGATTTTGAACGCAAATATGCAAACTGGCATGCATTGCACATACGTGGCATTTATCATTTTATGGGATGAAGTTCCATGTCTGTTGCACTTGGCCAGTCAAATCGCCAATGGTGATGCTGGTACTGGATACGCTCGTCTTGCCATGATGTCTCATTTGTGCTGAGGGTCTGGTGATTTTTAGGCCTAGGCAATTGGTCGACACTCTGTAGAGCACGTTGGGTGACAGCAGCGATACAAGGACGAGCTTTATCCTGTTGGAAAACACCCCCTTGAATACTGTAAATGAATGGCAGCACAACTGGTTCAATCACCAGCCTAACGTGCAAATGTGTTGTCAAGTTCTTGACGAGTGTGGTCCTGCTGTCATAGGAAATCACTCCACAGAACATAACTCAACAGAACTCCACACCGCTCTCCAATGAGCTCTAGTTTGACACCACTGAAGTAGCAGATGGTAGTGATTAGGAATTAGTGGCATGAATGCTACAGTCCCTCAAGTAATTATTTGTTCCAGTTCGCTGAGTCACTCTGATACCAACTGAAGCTCTAATGGCTGCAGTGGATTCAGTACGATCCACCACAGCCATGTGGGGAATATGGTGGTCTCACACTCCATAGTGGCCCGTGTGATGCTGGACCGCCGTCTTCTGCACGGTGCATACCCTTGATTATTGTTGCCAACACCGATGCACTGTGGATACATCCCTGCAAAGTCTTTCTGCAATATCGTGGAAAGAACATCCACCTTATTACATGGACATGTTCAAGCTCAGTAGGCTCCTGATACTGCATTCTTTGTCTCCTTTAAGGCATGTTTGACTCACCTACCTCCCAACGTTAACACAGGATGTTTAACGCTCACAGGGTGTACAACATATATACTGCTCAAAAAAATTAAAGCACCACTTTTTTCAAAGGCCACCAAATTTTGAAAAGTTGACCTACAAGCTCGAAATCTCAGTATGACGTTTGTCCTGACGCCTACCAAGCATATGCTTCAGCACAACTCCCCAACTTGAGTAGTTTCGGGGTAGCACCCTGAAAACCAGCCCATTTTCGAAAACCGCAAATTGAAGTTTGCGAAAAACGCTGCAGGACTTGTCGCAGGTTGCCAAAACAGTCGAAAATGAATGAGTCTTGCTCTTAAAGGTTCCACAAACACGTTGAAATCGTTACATTTGACGTTTGGGCATTTTCAACCCCCTTCATCATCCCCTAAACATGGACTACCATTGGGGGCGTCTGAGAAGGTACCGGGTGTGTTTAACCACCTGAAAACCTGTACACCGTCCTCAGTTGCTGATTGCAGTAAGTTCTTAAGGCCTCCGGCAATGTCCACACCCCCTAACACCCTCAACTGGCATGGGACCAAACCACCCCTTCTCGATTCACCCCTAAGGAAGGTTTTAATCGAGATGTTTATCAGTGCTGCTAATGGGGGGGTCTTCCCCTAACGTTTCAAAAAAGGAACTGTGCCTTGTCACCACCCCTTCCTCTGCAACCCCCGTTTGTATGATTTTTCGAATCAGGCCCTTTTTAAGGGCTGAAACGACGTCTTAATCGCTGAAAGGGCTGTAAAGGTCCTTAGAAGTAGTGGTGACACGAAATCAACCCCTTCCGATCGATGATTGACATTCCGTCCCCCAAATTCGAAATTTTTGCACCCCCAACCCTCCCTGTCTGGACGCGTAATGCGTCATGGCAGAGTTTTCAGAGTAGGATGAAAATGAAGCTTATGGCCTGCAATGGAGCCCAAAACAGCAGGCTGGATAGAAATTCATCGGTAGGTTGGGAAACGGGACCAAAATTTTTCAAAAAAGTGTACAGCCTACAGTAAGTACGCCCATGCATAGGCAACCCACATCACGTCCGTGCGTGTGGGTCGCCTATGATCGGCAATAGGTTACAAAGTTTGGCAATGGGAGAAAAATGACGTGATGTGGGTTGCCTATGCATTGGTGTACTTACTAGAGGCTGTTAACTTTTTTGAAAACTTTTTGGTCCCGTTTCCCACCCTACCGATGAATTACCATCCAACCTGCTGTTTTGGGCTCCATTTCAGGCTATAAGCTTCATTTTGATCCAACTCTGAAAACTCTGCCATGACGCGTTACGCGTCCAGTCAGGGAGGGTTGAGGGTGCAAAAATGTCTACTTTGGGGGATGGAATGTCAATCAAACATCGGAAGGGGTTGATTTCGTGTCACCACTACTTCTAAGGACCTTTACAGCCCTTTCAGCGATTAAGACCTCATTTCAGCCCTTAAAAAGGCCTGATTCGAAAAATCATACAAAAGGGGGTAGCAAGGGAAGGGGTGGCGAGACAGGCGCAGGTCCTCTTTTGAAACGTTAAGGGAAGACCCCCCCATTAGCAGCACTGATAAAAATCTCGATTTAAACCTTCCTTAGGGGTGAATCAAGACGGGGTGGTTTGGTCCCTTGCCAGTTGAGGGCGTTAGGAGGAGTGAACATTGCCGGAGGCCTTAAGAACTTACTGCAATCAGCAACTGAGGACGGTGTGCAGGTTTTCAGGTGGTTAAACACATCCGGTACCTTCTAAGGCGCCCCCAATGGTAGTCCATGTTTAGGGGATGATGAAGGGGGTTGAAAATGCCCAAACGTCAAATGTAATGATTTCAACGTGTTCGTGGAACCTTAAGAGCAAGACTCATTCATTTTCGACTGCTTTGGCAACCTGCGACAAGTCCTATAGAGTTTTTCGCAAACTTCAATTTACGGTTTTCAAAAATGGGCTGGTTTTGGGGGCGCTATCCCGAAACTACACAAGTTGGGGAGTTGTGCTGAAGCATGTGCTTGGTAGGCGTCGGGGCAAACGTCATACTGAGATTTCGACCTTGTGCAGTCAACTTTCCAAATTTGGTGGCCTTTGAAAAAAGTGGTGCTTTAATTTTTTTGAGCAGTATATTTAAAGTAAACATGCTTCGCAAGTTTATGGTGGTGCTAGCAGCAACACTCTTCGTCCACTCGCGCACAAATTTGAATAGGCGCCATCTTTCAAACAAACTAACAAGCTTTCCGTATTTACGGTAGTTTATCTACCACAACTCCTCCTTGGATTGGCGTCTAAAAGCCACAATTGTTAAAAGGGACGTAAAACCAATAACATCATTATTATTTATCCTCCGTGGTGTTTAGATTCCATTTTCTGCCAGTGTACATGCACACATATTAATGTCAGCTTATGTAAGTACTCACGCTGAGAACTTCTCTGTGATCTGGTTGCTCCACACCATGTTCAGTTCGAACTGAACTTTAGTTACTCGCAATAAGAAACCAAACAGGTGGTTGTAGTTGGTTATAACATCTGGGGTGAACAGCAGGTGAAGAGGCCAGCTCACTTTGTAGTTCAGACTGAGCAACTGCCACCCTATCAATGGAGCTGTAAGAAAGAAAACTGTTGCTTGATGATGAAGAGGAAGAAGAAATAATAATTTAAAAAAAAAACTGACCCAACTCGGAAATACATCTGGACCACTAATTTCCAAACTCACGAGCTGTGAAACCCTGAAATTTAAAAGAGGTCTATATTATGACCAGCCTTTTTAGTTGTCTCTAACAACAGGCAGGATATATACTACCCACAGGACAAGGAATGAGGATGTAAGATCCCATGACAAGTGAGTGGAAACAATACTCGACGAACAAGAAAACATTCTCTTGGTGCAGATAAAGAAGAGAATTTTTTGATACTGTCATATTCAAATTTGCACAAGTGGCCAAATTTAGCATTGAAGTCTAGCACAGCACTAACATAAATTCTTTGCCACAACATGTTACTTTCATGCAGGAAGTCAGGAATGCTGAAGGATACACAATATTCTGTGAAGAATTTGTACAGGGTTGCCCTCAACACAGCTGCTCATTTTATAAGCTCGCACGTGGAAACAAGTATGTTGAGAACTTTTTAAGAAAAAGATAAATAGTGATTAATGGACAATAAAAAATACTTAGGATACAGTCGAACTTCAGCTAATGTTTTTCAAAGGGAACACCAGACATGTATTAGGTAAAGCATTGTTTTACTGGAATACTTGCTACCGTATTTCTTCGCATAGTCGTCGCACATTTTTAGCCTAAAGCTTGTGGAAAAAAGCAGGGTCGACGTTTATGCGAAGCATATTTAAGTTCAAAGAAGGAAACCACAATTTTTAAATATATACTGTATCATTATTTACTGCACGCTTGTGCGCTCTCTTATTATTATTTGCTTATTATGTAACCTGGGGACTGCGTGGCGCAGTCGGTAGAGTCACTTAGCTTCTAACTGAAAGAGAGTGGGTTCGATCCCCACCCAGGTAGTGGATTTTAGAAACAAAACTACCACTTTCGGAAACGCAAATAGCCCTGGGGTTCACTCTGCCTACACCAGAAATTAGTACCAGGGTCATTCCTGGGAGCAAAGACGGCCGGGCGGGGAGCTGACAACTCCAACTTATCTAGTGCCGATGTAACAAAAAGTGGAAGCTTCTACCTCCCACTACTCCCAGGGCCTCCATGGCCTGTACGGAATTGGCTTTCCTTTTTTTTTTTAATTATGTAACCACACGTATTTCAATTTCGTCAAGATCATCGTACAATTCTTGTATTTTCTAATTTTGGACACAAATGCGTGTACACCATTACCCATGCCCGTATAACGCAATCACACAAGAGTTCAACTGACGACCTCTTATTTTCCCTGCTGGCGTCAAGTCGTTGCCCCACTCCCGCCATCCAATCGGCGTACAATTTACGAATGTTGTCCTTGAAGAGCTTATTGACGGAAACATCTAAGGGCTGTAGACAATGTGTGAGTCCACCCAGAATTACAACGAGATCGGTTTTCATTTCTTGAAGACGTTTCTTCGCGTCTTCCACCAAGTGTCCGCGGAAACTGTCCCACACTAGCATTGCCGGGCGTTGAAGCAATGCCCCTGGCTTTGCTCCCCACACTGTACAGACCCAGTCCTGATAAGAGCTGTATCCATCCTTCTCTTGAACACGAACATGAATGCCTTTGGGAAACTTCGCTTTAGGCATTGGTTTGTCTTTTGAAAATAACATACGGTGGCAATTTTCTTCCGTCCGCGGTTATTGATAGCATGACTGTGCAACACTGTTTTTCACACCCAGTTGTACGCACAAGGACGCTGGTGGTTTCTAGCGCAGCTTTCTGTTCACACCAGTATCGAACATTAAAATCAGTCGCACGGAATTTTCAACCGGCAGCTCTAATACCACGTTCTTCTGCGTATTTTATCACTTTAGAGTTTAAACCCAGCAGTATAACTTCCACGTTTCTCCATAACATAAAGATCGACGTACACAAGGAAACAATCAAAACTTAACTGAAACATAACACTGGAACATGAAGACAGTACAGGTACTGATGTCGACAATGCAACAGATGGACAACAAATACCGTGAAATAAAGAAAACCTCTGCCGCCAAAACGAATAACAACATTGAGTATTGATGACTGTTGAGGCGCACTAATTCGAACGTGTCTCAAGGCGGCGTCTCGTTCCCTATTCGGCTCATATCGGACAAGTGCTTGCCACGGTGGGTGACTAGTCAATGTGTCGGTCTACTAACCCCAAGCTTGTAGGTTCGCTCCTGGCCGTGGTAAGTGATTTTTGAAAGGCAGAAAAAATTGTGACACCATGTCATACGATGTTGGCATGTCAAAGAACCCATGTGAATTCAGTAGCTCATGTCCATAATGGCAAAGTTAATCTCAGGAGCCTCCGCCAACACAAAGTTCCGCATTTCTCTACTAGAAAGCGCTATAGTGTTCAAGAAGCTTAGATATCTAACCTCCTTGACTTTCATAGTGCTTCATGGAACAACGAAATTCGACATCCAAGCTACCCTTTTGGTGTCAAATAACAAAGCTTGCACCCGGCACCCGACGCCATACAATAAATTATTACTATCGGGCAAGTTCGGATCAACTCGTTGATGCTCGCTCTTTCTGTTTGTATCACTTCGGGTAAGTTCCTGACAATGACGACGGTTGTGGCGCACTAAATCGAACGTGTTTCTACCTCAAGGTTATTACGGTCATTTATATGACAGCGTCAGAAATGAATGCGAGATATATGCGAGTAGTTTTTCTCCCTGAAATTTCAAATTAAACAAGAAGTTCCGTGACGAACTAAAGAGCCTACTTTTCTTAATATTTAAGATTCATGCCAATGATTAATCTATATGGATCTATCTAGAGTAATGACGAAATTAAGTTGGCAATATCGAAATATTTATTTAGTTCGAAATATGCCTGGTATAATGTAGCCTAATAGAGCACTACAGTTGGCAGCCCTGGTGACTGAATATATTCTTAGTTCCATCTCTTAAGGTACAGAATACAACATTTGGTTTGAAGTCCTATGGACGTTACATGCAGTTAGACATTGGATCTATCAGCACGCGTAAAAGCATGTTGGCAACAATGTCATGCGTGTGCTGGTCAGAAATAATCTGAAATATTATGATATCTTGTGCCAATTTTGGATGAAATCCATTTGTTAGTATAGAAGTTACATGTATTTTAAAATTGGACCTATCAGCAGGCATATAATCATGTTGGCAGCACTGACTTATATTAGTTACCCCAAATTAATCTAGAATGTCAGGTGCTATACGTGTGCAAAGTATAGAGCTGTTGGCTTGCATTCTTTCTGATATATTGATATTAGGGTAAAAAATATAGACAACATTTATTAACAGTTGGCAGCCCTGATTTCTCTTAAGAATGCTTAGTCATATCTATTATGTTACACATAGCACATACGAAATTTGGTTGAAATCCAACTGATAGTATAGAAGTTACATGTATTTAAAAATTGGTCCTATCAGCAGGCTTAGAATCATGTTGGTAGAACTGACGTATATAAGTTACTCCAATTTAATCCAAAATGTCAGGTACGTGTGCATAGTTTAAAGTTGTCGGCTTGCATACTTTCTGATATACAGTAAAACTCTGTTAAGAAGTTTTTCAAGGGACCATTAAAAAAACTTCTTAACAGGGAAACTTCTTAAAAGGGTAGCGGCCTGAAATGCATGTGAAACGCACACATTTTTGGTGTTTATGAAGGATCCCACGATATACCGTACATAGTCCTATGGGATGGAAAAACTAAATGAGAGAATTGAGAAGAATAAACTAAGGTGGTTTGGACATGTAAAGAGGATGGAGGAAAATAGAATACCAAACAGATGCTGGAGGTGAAGTGCAAGGGTAAGAGAGCAAGACGAAGACCTAGAACAAGGTGGATTGATTCAGTGAAGAACAGCGTAAGAAAAAGAAATCTGGACTGGGACAAGATTGTGGAAGAAGAATGGTGGAAGGAAAGAGGAAAGTGGAGAAGTGCCATAAATACCCCGACCCGGCAGGAGCTGGATAAGGGGAAATGATGATGATGATGATGATGTGTCCTACATAAAAGCCAGAAAAAGAGATTAAAATCTGGCTATCACACCAGAGATAAAGAGAAATTAATTGACATAACCCTCACAATTCACATTAAATGAGGCCACTGTTTGGGATGAGCAGGGCAGTGGTCCATAAACACCACAATCTTCCTGTTTTGGCTCCCCATTTTGGCATCTAGTGCTTGAATGTACTCTTCAAATAGGGAGCTTGTCATCCATGCTGATTTATTGCTTCTGTAAGTACATGGCAAAGTTCTGACGTTTTTTTCTTATGATCAGTAGTGGCAGCTTTTCCGTCCCATCCATATTCGCACTAACTAGCACCGTAGCTTGCACTTTACTTAATTTGCCTCCTAGGCAAGATTCTCCTTTCAAAACCAAAGATTTATCCGGAACAACCTGATAAAAAAAAGTCAGAATTCGTCAACATTAAAAACGTCACAATGTTTGTAATTACTGATTTTTGCCGGCAGCAGTGTTTCCTTCCACGCTTCCGTTTCCTCTGTACTTACACTCGCAGCTTCGCCACTAATAGTCTTGTAAACTATGCCAGCCCGATTTTTAAAGCGATCCAGCCGCCCATTCGACGCAGTAAAAGGCACTTGTAATCGACACGCGATAATCCCGCTCAAAGGAATGTTTAATCTTCGCTGCTGTTTAAACCACACGAGCAGAGCTTGTTCTACGTCTTCGTATTTCCCGCTTTTAATCTTCTTGCAGCGTGCCGAAGTATTCCCGGCAGAAGCCAAGATCCTTTCTTTCGTTGCTATGATGCCGTTCAAAGTAACGTATTTCCTCGCATAATCGTCGCCACCGCGTAATCGTCGCACCCCACTTTTCAAACACTAAAATAGGTTTATAAAATTTCATCGCATAATCGTCGCATAGCATGTTCGTATTTGTGCGCCAGTCAGTTGCACATGTGCCGCGACTTTGTCAGACGAAAAATATCTCTTCTTTATGCTTGCGGGCAATGAACTGTGACGCGAGCGGCAAGCTTCGTCACTTAGCACATTCCGCGAGCGTATAATCTGGCTTGATCTTGTCAGGAGAAAGTAATCTTGTCTTTATGCCTGCCGGCTATGACCGCGAAGCGAACGGCCAACGCACATTCCGCGAGCGTATAGGCCTAATCTGGCGTGGTCTTGTCAGGAGAAAGTTACCTCATCTTTATGCCTGCCGGCTATGAACCGCGACGCGAACGGCCAACGCACATTCCGCGAGCTTATAGGCCTAATCTGGCGTGATCATGTCAGCAAAAAGTAATCTCATCTTTAGGCCAGCGGCCTATGAACTGTGACGCGAGCGGCCAGCGCACATTTCGCGAGCGTATAGGCCTAATCTGGCGTGATCTTGTCAGGAGAAAGTAATATCGTATTTATGGCTGCGGGCTATGAAGCGCGACGCGAATGGTCAGGGCACATTCCGCGAGCTTATAGACCTAATCTGGCGTGATCCTGTCAGGAGAAAGTAATACCGTATCTTCTTTATGCCTGCCGGCTATGAACCGCGACGCGAACGGCCAGCGCACATTCCGCGAGCATATAGGCCTAATCTGGCGTGATCTTGACAGCAGAAAGTAATTCGTCTTTATGCCTGCGGGCTATAACTGTGACGCGAACGGCAGCGCACATTCCGCGAGTTTATAGGCCTAATCTGGCGTGATCTTGTCAGGAGAAAGTAATCTCGTCTTTATGCCTGCGGGCTATGAACCACGACGCGAATGGCCAGCTTCGTCAGCACATTCCGCGAGCGTTGACCTGTCGTGACCTTGTTAGAAGAAAGAAGCCTGTCTCTGACTGCAGGCTATGACCCACGCCAGACTCACGCAACGCGAATGACTGGCCCCTGGAGAAAATAATGATACGTATATTCTTTGAACTTAAATATTCTTCGCATAATCGTCGCACCCTGCTTTTTTCCACGAATTTTTGGCAAAAAAAGTGCGACGATTATGCGAGGAAATACGGTAGACGGCGGCATTCCGAGCTCCTTCGCAAGAGCAACACATGAAAGAGTAGACGACTCTACTTTTCTTATAATGTCCACTTTATCTTTAGAAAGTGCTTTTCTTTTGATGCCTTTCGTCTGAGATCCACTCATTTTCACAATTATTTGAAAACTCGACTTCACTGACGACGCAATTCTCGTAATCTCAATAATGTTATGCTACGTCTGGCAATGCTTGGCTAACAAGTTAGACCACACAGAACAGCGATAAAAGCCACGAACAAAGAATATAGGAGGCGGAATGAAAGCATGATGCTGTATATTGTAGTCTGTCTTGGGCGGGTGTCGTCATAGCGTGACGTCATTTAGCCTTGAAATGCTCGCCTGGTCAGTGACCCGCGAACTCTCGGAACGGCTGAATTCTTTCATTCGTAACACCGGGCCCGGTCAGAGACCCGCGAACACTCGGAACTACTGTATTCTTTCATTCGGAACACCGGATGTACCTTCCGCGGAGATTGGCGAGTTTTGATTCTAAGCCAGTTGCCTCTCATTGAACTTCTTATACTCAAAGGGAATACAAAATCTGAACTATTTAACCGGGAAAACCTCTTTTGCACGAACACTTTATACGGGAAAAATATACATGTATCTTACGGGACGAATCACGGGACAGAGAATATCGGACGTCTTAAGCGGAAAAACGTTTTATGCGGGAACTTCTTAACCGAGTTTTACTGTATTGGTATTTGGATAAAAAAATAAATAGAGAGAGCAATTAATAACAGTTGGCAGCCCTGGTGGATCTTAGGAATACGCTCAGTCATATCTGTTTATGTACACATATTACATACAAAATTCGGTTGAAATCCAATTGATAGTGTAAAGTTATATGCATTTAAAAATTGGACCTATCAGAAGACTTTAAATTATTTTGGCAACACTGTCATGAATGGCCTCCTGGGAATTAAATTGAAATAGTATTATCTACATGTGTGCCAATTTTGGAATAGCTCCCATGCATACCTTCCAAGATATCCAACATGGAGCTCAAATTTCTAGTGCGTTTTTTTCAGCAGTTGGTAGCACTGACATCATTTTCAAATAAGGGCTTGAGATATTCCGGTATACATCTTTACTCATACTAAATTTGGTTTCGATTGCTGCAGCCGTTTAGGAGTTGATAGGGGACACACACACACAGCCAGCCAGACAGACAGAAGGACAGACAGACACACACACACATTTTCCTGGATCGATCTCATAAGTCCACTTTTTCCTCATTTTTGCAAAATGCGAAAAGAAGGCTAAAAATGGGGTGCGAGATATATGCGAGCAAATACGGTATGCTTAAGTTAGTGTGTCATTTGCTCCTAAGTGTTCTGGTAGTTCTCCAGGAGAAAATTTTTCACTCGACAGAACATCAGCCAATTGAACAAACAAAAAATAAAAACAAAAAACACCCACACATTCCCTTTTACATTTTGTAAGTCACTTGCCACTTTCTTTCTTTCTGCTCCACTAACTTAACTCCAGATTCTTCTGATCAAGCTATAGCACCAGGTAAGAGTCCAAAATTAGGTTTATGTACACAATTTTACCTGCAAGTTCACTGTCCAAGAAGTTCCTGGGCAGGTTGGTTTGTGGGCACATCATTGCAATCAAATGTGTATGGTTTTCACCACCTTTATGTTCTCTCAGTGGTAGTAGTAGTAGTAGTAGTAGCAGCATGTTTTTATCTAGGTTCCCCATCTGATGAATTTTATAGATATTGTGAAGGCATATGATAAGTGTTTGGGATGCATTGATAATGAAGAAAGTAGGTAGAGCTGGAGTGATAAAAGCCATGTATCGTCAGTGTCTCAGTAGCGTGAAGACCAAGATTGGACGAACAAACTGGTTTGATGTAGAAACAGGTCTCCTACAAGGGAGTGTCAACTGTCATGAAATGGAGAATGGAAAGTAAAGGGGCCTTACTCTTTGCTGATGACAGTGACATTGGGGGACGATGAATGGAAGTCGAAGATCAAATTAATGTTTGGAACCAAGAAGAGTATGGTGTGAAAATCAGTGTGGACAAGAGTCATATGGTAGTGATGACTAGAAATGAGCGAGATGATGGGGGGGAATATTGCAGTAGATGGAAAAATTGTGGAGTTAATTCCTTGGCCATAAAAGCCAATACAGTGGAATCTCGTTAGTACGTTTTTCAAGGGACTGAAAAATTTGGACGTCATATGCGGGAAAGCGTACTACCGAAAAACGCCATACTGCATTTACAACGTATAAGAAAGAACGCGGCGTATATATGGGCGTTCAATCGCCGACCTTAGTAAGTGATTGTATGCACTACTACAGTCACGACAAACATAGGTTATCAGTAACTTACACGCAATAAATAACATAAAAATGAATTACTGTACCTCTACACTACAGTATAATACAGGGTCTTTATATTTGATCAGCAAGGACATTTTCGCACTCGCTTTCGCGCTCCGCCAGTGACGGCTCAGTTGCCGGCGACCGCGCACGCGTATGTAGGCCTACGGCAGAATACGGTGCTTAAAATCAGTAGCCTACCATGCAGTTTTACTGGCCATGATTTACAGTAGATGCTGAAAATGTTCCCCATCCGCTTCCAAACACATATAATACAGGGTCTTTCTTTATATTTGATCAGCAAGGACATTCTCGCTCTCGCGCTCCGCCAGTGACGGCTCTGTTGGGGGCGACCGCGCACGCATATGTTTGAAGCACGGGCTTGCTTGAACCACTTCAATAAAGTGCTTTCTAGTTCAGGAAACTGTCCCTCTCGCACACGTTTCCTTATGCCACTCACCCCTTCTTCAAATGCACGTTCAATTTCCTTCCTTTTGCCGAGAATCGTGTTCAGTAGACGGAGGAATGTTCCACTTTCGCGCTATATCCACACGCTTCATGTGAGGATTGCAGTCCACGTCTCGAATGTATTTAATCTTCTCGTCATTAGTTATCTGCCGTACTTTCTTCTTATCCATTATGAAACACGCAATAAAATAGGTCATAACTGGACGTGGACACTAAGAACTAGAAGACAATAGTGCGGAACACGAAGACATTAATGTGCCTACGTGAGAAATAAACAAAGGGAAGGGGGTGAAGGACAGCGGGAGAGAGACACGTCACCTGTGTTGCGTCATAGCGATAGCCACTTCTACGTCGTCAAACACAATAAAATCATCTACACTGTCAATAACTATCAGACAATACCGTATTTCCTCGCATAATCGTCTCACTTTTTTCGCCAAAAATTCGTGGAAAAAAGCAGGGTGCGACGATTATGCGAAGAATATTTAAGTTCAAAGAATATACTGTATCATTATTCGCTGCACGGGCCGTTCATTCGCATAGCATGAGTCATAGCCTGCAGTCAGACAGGCTTCTTTCTTCTAACAAGGTCACGACAGGTTAAAGCTCGCAGAATGTGCTGACAAAGCCCTGTTTGCGTCACAGTTCATAGCCCGCAGACATAAAGACGATATTACTTTCTGCTGACAAGATCACGCCAGATTAGGCCTATAAACTCTCGGAATGTGCGCTGGCCGTTCGCGCCATAGTTCATAGCCCGCAGGCATAAAGACGAATTACTTGCTGCTGTCAAGATCACGGTAGATTAGGCCTATAAACTCGCGGAATATGCGCTGGCCGTTCGCGTCGACGTTCATAGCCGGCAGGCATAAAGACGATATTACTATCTCGTGACAGGATCACACCAAATTAGGCCTATAAGCTCGCGGAATGTGCGCTGGTCGTTCGCGTCACAGTTCATAGCCCGCAAGCATAAAGACGAGAGTACTTTCTGCTGAAGAGATCCCGCCAGATTAGGCCTACACTCGCGGAATGTGCGCTGACCATTCGCGTTGCGGTTCATAGCCCGCAGGCATAAATACAATATTACTTTCTCCTGATAAGATCATGCCAGATTAGGCCTATACGGTCGCGGAATGTGCGCTGGCCGCTCGCGTCACAGTTCATAGGCCTCAGGCCTAAAGATGAGATTACTTTTTGCTGACATGATCACGCCAGATTAGGCCTATAAGCTCGCGGAATGTGCGTTGGCCGTTCGCGTCGCTGTTCATAGCCGGCTGGCATAAAGATGAGGTTACTTTCTCCTGACAAGACCACGCCAGATTAGGCCTATACGCTCGCGGAATGTGCGCTGGCCGTTCGTGTCGCGGTTCATAGCCGGCAGGCATGAAGATGAGGTTCCTTTCTCCTGACAAGACCACGCCAGATTAGGCCTATACGCTCGCGGAATTTGCGCTGGGCATTCGTGTCGCGGTTCATAGCCGGCAGGCATAAAGATGAGGTTACTTTCTGCAGACAAGATCACGCCAGATTAGGCCTATAAGATCGTGGAATGTGCGCTGGCCGTTTGCGTCGCGGTTCATAGCCAGCAGGCATAATGACAAGATTACTTTCTCCTGACAAGATCACGCCAGATTATACGCTCGCGGAATGCGCTAAGTGACGAAGCTTGCCGCTCGCGTCACAGTTCATTGCCCGCAAGCATAAAGACGAGATATTTTTCGTCTGACAAAGTCGCGCGAGGTTATAAAGTCACGGCAGCGTGTGCAACTGACTGACGCACAAATACGAACATGCTATGCGACGATTATGCGATGAAATTTTATAAACCTATTTTAGTGTTTGAAAAGTGGGGTGCGACGATTACGCGGTGGCGACGATTATGCGAGGAAATACGGTATGAGGCAATATCGCGTCGTGTTTTCCAGAAGCCGAATTTTAAAATGAAATAAGAATAAAATACGGTTCACTAACAAATAGTTCAACGGAGATTTGATCGTTGTAAGCGGGAATAGAGAACGTATTAAGGGGATATATCAACATGAATTTAGTAGGATAGGGACTTGAGAAAGGAGAGAAAGGGCAGCGGGAGAGACACACGTCACCTGTGTTGCGTCATTGCTATAGCCACTTCTACGCCGTCAAACACAATGAAATCCTCTACACTGTCAATAACTATCAGAGAATATGAGGCAATATCGCGTCGTGTTTTCCAGAAGCCGAATTTTATAATGAAATAATAAAATCCGGTTCGCGTACAAATAGTACAACGGAAATTTGATCGTCGTAAGCGGGAATAGAGAACGTATTAAGGGGATATATCAACGTGTATTTTGTAGAATTGGGACTGGGACTTGAGAAAATCATCGCGCTAAGCGGGAAAACGTCGTAACCGAGAACGTGCTAACGAGATTCCACTGTATACCATATTTTCAAGTTGTCAAATACATTCAGCCAGTATGACATTCCAGATTAAGCTGAGATCATCAAGGTCTTTGTCGGCAACATGCCCGTAGAAGATCAGTGTTGTGACCTCCAACTGATGGTTACCAAGAAATTCCATTGTTCTGTTTTCGTTCTTTAGTGAATCAGATATGGAATATGCATTAACAACATCTTTGTTCCTGTCTTTATTAAGCTGTTATTATTATTATTATTATTATTGATATTAAATATCCAGTAGAGCAAGGACATCGGACTGTAGTTTATAGTTTTAAGTAAGGAATGCATTTTAAAAATATGTTGCACAAAGACATATAAATGAGAACATTTTTAGAGGGAATGACCCGAAAATAGTAGTGTATACACAGAAAATGTATAAATGTGAAACACACAATGGTAAATGCTTGATGCTGTATAAACATAACATGTAAGTGAGGTCTGACAATTAAAAATAATACAGAGAAGAAATGCCATCAACCCTCTGAGAACACGGGATGACAGACTTGAAAGCATGCAAGTACATTAAAGGTAGATAGGAACGGGAAAGATAAGAGCGTCTGCCCCCAAAATCACTGGAAAGAAATTACTTACGTAAGGTCTCTTCTTTGTTTTTGTCCTTCACTGGAATACTGAAGTAGAACTTTTCAAGCACAGACTCATCATTCAGGAGAACTTTCCTCGCAGCAATTTGAAGGGCTTGATTTACATCTGAAATCAACATATTAAATTGTCATGGTACAAAATAAAATTTTATCACTCTTTCATCATTTGCTTCAGAGTTCGAAAATGAAGTAAACAGATCTGTGAACAGAATCTATATACTGTATATGAAATTGGAACTAAGATGCCAACCTTCAGGAAAGCTCATGGTACTCCAAACAGCAAGCGAGGGCAGTCCGAGCAGTAGTTTAATCCTAGCTGCATTTGCCAATTTCAACAAGGAGTGAGAATTTTAAAAGGGGATTGTCTTTCATATGAGGCGTCCCATGCCAAACCTCGCCGTCTCCAAAATAACAAATTTCCCAGGAAACACAAAAAAAAAAAACAATTTTAGAATAATGCCCATGGATTTCTTGATGAAAATAATTCTAAACTTAAGAAAAATATCATCCAAAGTCATTAAATTTTGTGTCAAATGATGTGAGGTACAAACTAAGTTATTTACGTTTAAAAAATGGAGAGGGCGAGGTTTGGCACTACTGTTGGGATAAGGCAAGTTTTGCTCAAACACAGATTGGATAAGACCAGTTTTGCTTCAACCCAAAATGATTTTGAATATCTGTTTACAGTTTACAGATTAGCAAAAGAAGACAAAGAACCTTCCACACACGCAACGTTCACTTTTGTGAACCAATCCACATACAATGTTACTAGTGTACTAAAAAAATATAAAATAAAAACAGCGTTCAGAACCAATAACACTAATCATAATAAATTTTTCAACTCACATATTCTCAACAAAACCAACAAATACAGCAATTCAGGTGTCTACAGGATTAAATGTAACGAGTGTAATGCCGATTACGTGGGACAAACAGGGAGAGGGTTCAACACCAGATTTTTGGAACATGTCAATGCCATCAAACATAATAAATTTTCAGCGATGGGCAACCACATGGCAGAAACTGGGCATAAATTCACAACCATAGACAACGACTTAGAAATTTTACATCAAGAAAATAAAGGCACGCTCATGAATATTTTGGAACAAATAGAAATTGATACAGCACAGAGATTCAACCCTTCACACAATCTTAATGAAATAATATTTGAAACCAGCATTTTATACAGAACATTAATAGACGAATTATATAGTAATAGATAAAATTCCCGCTATATTCCACTATTCATACCCATCATTTTTCATAACATACTCAAGATTGACACCTCTCATTCTACGTATTAATCAATCTCCATAACAGCAATACACGGCGCGTCAACAAACCTCACTCGTTCTCATTTCCTTAGCCTCCCATCTCCCACAACCCCAACCGCCACCTTTTCCCAAGCACGTCACTAACACTCAGCTGTAAGAGACTTCGCAAGGCGCATCCGGTTTGTTTTTGTTCACGCCCTGCGCACTGCAGTTCATGGCGGCGCGTGACGCGGCCACAAATTTTCTCCGCCTTGACGTTTGCCAAGAGCAACAAGGGAACTAGAGTGGTCCCACAATGACGCAGTGGGGACAGCGGACCACAGCACCGGCCCAATTCAGGAGTTCTGATGCGCCTAGGCCTTAGTGATCCAATAAGAGTATCTTCTTTGGAGCGTCGAGCGGGATTGTAAATAATTATTATTTTCATTATTCTTTATTCTTCATGTGTTTTGTATGAGCTTATACATGGAAAGTTTTTCCTTTGTGAAGTTTTGTTGGACAGGCTGAGGAAGGGGGAGTATTAGCCCCCGAAACTAGTCCCTGTAAGTAAATAGAAATAAACAGTATTGAAGGCGGAATATCTATTATTTTTTCAAAGTCACGTCATACAACCAACCGACAGAACTTGAGCTCAATCTTGCCAATTAGCCAGGCTGATGCCTTTATTTTCAGAGATCTCACATTTCTGAAAAATGTATGGTGTCAAGTTTCTACATTTCTTTAATACTGATATTAGGATTTTAATACTTCTAACACTCCCTTAGTAAAAATAAAAACCACACACACAACAGGAAACTGAACACTGCTGCCAATGCAACTTGTGTAGACGAATGCTGACAATCCAGTGAACATTATTGTGCACCTTTCATATCTACTCCCAAGATTTAAATGATCACATCTTATCAGTCTCAAAGGATTTCTTAAGTTAAACAGAATATGCAAACACGCAATTACTAGTATACCTTTTTGCGACTCTTGACTGACAGTCTGTAAAACAGTATCCGAATTCACGGAGAAATCGCCGGACGACATGTAACATAACCTATAACTCACACATGGTAGAGAATACTTTCATCATATTATACAACATTCCCCAAAGCAAAGAGAACGCCTAACAAACATTGTCTATTCATATCACGATACGTACTTTAGAGTTTTCATTTTCATTTCAAATACAAGAAATGAGGGCCGGCGCGATATAAACCTATATAATCATAACCTTATTGCTCTAATTTTTTGAAAGATTAGGGGAATATTCCTTTTATTAGCACAAGCAAATGAAACTATGAAATAATTTCTCCCAAAACATCGTTTTACTGGCGATAAACAGTGGCTATTATGCGGCAATAACAGCACCAAATTTCAAATTGATTTTTACCGTAATCGATTGTTTTCACGACAATAATCGATGTTCGTACATATCGATTATTACTTTTAAATATCGATTATTTAGCCGATATTTTCATTGCTGGGAACTCGCAAATTTCTAAGTTGCGGGGTGAAAATGTAATAAAACATAATATTCAACATTAATCTGTAAATTCGGTTCTTTTCGCATTTATGGGAATAATTCGCAAGAACCCTTAGTTATCGCACTTTGTCGCACATTCAGTTTCGCAAATTTTGGGTATAGTCATATTAGTTACCAGGTAGTTGAAAAAAGGAGAAAAAAGTAAAATTCGCATTTATCGCAATTGCGATTTTCCCGCATCTCTGCTCATCCCTTATCAATTTAGTAGCGTTGTCATGACAACATCTGATGGTTCTTGGCATTTTCTTCTAATTTATTCCGAAATCATTTTGCTCATCCCTTGGCATAATGGTGGGTCATATCAAAAATTCCTTCAGACAAAAGTTTTAGGTAATTATTAGGGAAATATTGTTAATTTTGTATGGTTTTGATATTGTGCCTATTAAGAGACATATGATTACTGTTTCCCAAAAAAAAACCACTTTATCCCACCCCTTTGGTCAATGGTTGGTGCTATCAAAAAATTTTCAAACATAAATTTTTGGCCCTCATCCGACACATAGTTTGAACTTCGAATGGATTCGATATTTCACATATTAAGAGAGTTATAGCTAAATTTCACTTTTTCAAAAAAAGCCCCCCATTTATTCCACCTTTGAGCGATTTTGCCCATTAAGGGGAAATAGAATTGCCTATCTTCAAAATGTCAATTTATAGGTACATTTTCTTGGAAACCATGATAGCTACACAACTCAAATTTTTACAGCGTATGAACACAGGCATTGTGCGTACACTGAAATGATAATATTTTTATAGTAGGAATAATTAGAGAGATATATATATATTTTTTACCTAAGAATTTTTTTACCTCCATTTTTCGGTACATTATCACCATAATATTTTTTTCAAAATTACATATCAACATGAAATTATTTCAGTGTATGAAATCACTCTAATGAACTGCTTCCTAAAGCTTCTTGGTTCTAGGTTAAACAGAAGCTGAGAAATTGTTCCCTGAATACAGAAAAGGGGACTTATGGGAAATTGAGTTCAAAGTTAAAACAAGCCTGCTCCATAGTTTGGATCTTCTTCATCCCCTCCGAAGGCATCTTGTAGTCTTCTACTGGCACCCCTCATGGTGTGCTTTGCTTTCTTGGCTAAGATTTTTTCAGCATTATCTACGTTCCTTAGCCTAACTTGATCTAGAGTCAACATGGCGTGCACTGTTTGGTTGGCAGAATGCAAACCCAACATCTCTAAAACTTGACATTTGGTGATATTCCCCTGGTTAAAAGATGGCACAGCATCGTAGGCACCAAAATGGAGTGTGCTAACACATACAAAGACTGTTTTAGGTAGACGATTCCATATTACACTATTGATACACTCGTTAGGATTCTGGGTGCTTCCATGAAGGCATTTCTTTAGGATCACCCAAGCCAGTGAAGATAGGTTAGATCTCATCAATTACTACTGTTGGTAAACTATGGTGATGATTGTTGGTCTTCCAACTTATTTTCCCCTTATTATATTTACACCAGCTGTTTTCACCTTCAGGACATAATTCATGTTGGGAAACTCATTTGTGGAGGTGATGTGATAATACAGAGCCAACACAGTTTTCCGCATTGCTTCCACGTTGGCTGTATTTTGTCTGATGGCTAGCCCAAAACAATTCAGAATGTGGTCGATTACTGCATCAGTCAGCCTCCCTTTTCCATCTAATGTCTTTCCATCTCCTAGTTTCTTTCTCTTTGAAGCTGTCTTCATTCTTTTAAGTCCAGTCCCCATTCTTTTTTGCACGTGTCCCACACACTCTAGCTTATGTCAACATTCCCATAAGGTTTTCTATATTATATCTCTTTCACCAAATACATGTCCCACTGAAAGATGGGAGGTTTGAAAATCGCAGAGAAAAGTTGGACAGATAGTTATTGTTGTTTTAAGGGGCAGAACTGCTGGTCATCTGCCCCTGTTTGACAGATATATAGTCCTACATGGCAGAAGGCGAACGGAATAGCGCCACACTCCATCTCAGATATATCCAAATTTAACATAGATATAATCATAATACAAGCTTGCCATGGTGGGTGAGTGGTTCTAGTGTTGGACTACCAGCCCCAAGATTGCAGGTTCGCTCCTGGCCATGGTATGTGATTTTTGAAAGGCAACAAAAATCACGACACTCATGTCATACGTTGTTGCCATGTTAAAGAACCCATTTGAATTCTGTAGGCCGTGTTCAATGGCAAAATTAATCTCGGGATTTTCCGCCAACACAAAGTTCCTCCATTCTCTACTTGAAAGAGCTGTAGTGTCAAGGAGTTTAGATACCTAACCTCCTTGACTTTCATAGCATTCAAAGGAACGACGAAATTCGACATGCAAGCTACCCTCTGGGCGTCAATTAACAAAGCTTGCACCAGGCACCCGAGGCCATACGATATTATTATTATTATCATGTGCAATACACCATTTTTAAGGGGAAGCTCCAGGGAATAAATATTGACAGTAAAAAATTGGACATTTTCATGAAAAACCGATTCTATTTCCCCTTAACGAACTCGACCTAGATTTTATAGGAATACATATTATGTAAAAAAATTAAAGTGATTGGTGCAAAATTGTGGTTGTTATAGTGTGTCCACAAGAAAGTGATATACATACATATACAGGGTCATTCATATAAAATAAGAACGCCAAGCGGCGGCTTTGTTCTCCGCCGTTGCGGTGACCTTTGCCGAGCAGGTGGCGCGCCACGGCCCCCTGCTGTAGCATTGAAAGCGCGCGCATAGTACATAAGAGGGCTGGTTTTCTTCTTCTTCTTTTTCTTTTTCAAGTTCCGATGGACTGTATAAAAATAACAGATTGACATTACCAAACTTGACCTTGCAATAAGCGTGCAGGTGTTCAGTCGCCAGTCTAAACCTCAAGTGCTAACATGGTGAGACAGTTATCATTGCAACATCGTATTTTTTTTAATGTAAAACGTATTTTAAGTACGAGTCGGCTCGGCGGGTACGTGAAGCATTTGTTCAGCAATTTCCTGATGAAGTGCCACCTTCACTAGCACAGATTCACGTAATTGCTAATAAGTTTGACACTACTGGCTCGGTGCTCAATAAAAAACATACGCGCACACCAACAGTTTTAACAGAGGATAAGTTAGATGACATTGGGCGAGAATCTTGAACGCTCTCCGAATAAATCACTCACAAAATTAGCACAACAAGTAGGGGTTTCGGTTTCATCTGCATACAGAGCTACAAAGCTGTTACATATCAAACCGTACAAGTTTACACGGACCCAATGTTTAAAACCTGCTGATCCAGCCACAAGAGTGAGATATTGTGAGTGGTATCTTGCATCATTGAATGATCTAAAAATGGCGGATATTTAAAAGGTTTATATTCTAAACGTAAGCAAAATTAAGAAATTACGCAGGTTTACCGAGGATTACGCGAGTGACTAAAGTGTTAAATATTGTGTGAACAGTGTAGGTAAAATACGTAAGAGAAATACAATACATAACTTGCTAAAAGAGAAGTCATATAACATTTAATATCATGACGGTCAACTGTGCTCCATGCGGCAAAAAGATCAAGAACAATCAGCAGGCTGTAGGATGTGAAGGTGAGTGTGGACGCTGGTTTCATGTAACATGCATGAAAATGAGTAAAGACACGTACCAACAATTCAGGAAAGATGATACTTTCAAATGGTCATGCAATCGGGAAGACTGCCTCCCGCAACCTAACCTCAAAGAGGTTATGGCATCTTTCTCCCAGAAACTTGAGGAATCCCTTTCGGCGATGAGAGAAGAAAACCACGAGGTAAGAAAACTAGCAACTTTCTTATCAGAAAAGTATGATGAACTCCACCGGGAAATTGAAACTCTGAAGAAAGAGAGAAAAACCGCCAAGGACGCAGAAATGGCAGCATCTAGAGCTATCAACGAATTGGAGGAACTAAAACAGTACCAGCGCAAGAACAACTTGATAGTGTATGGAATACCCACGGAAAGAGAGGAGGATGTATTTCACAAAATCTCGGACATTGGCAAGACGTTAGGAGTTGAAATCACCAGGGCAAACATAGACGCAGCTCACCGCCTCCCGTCAACAAAGCCTGGGCCTCAACCGATAATTGTGAAATTAAATAATAGGTGGAAGAAGGAAGAGATTCTCAGTAGCAGAAGACAAAAGAAGACCCTGAAGACGAGTGAAATTGGTTACAGTGATGGTGGTAATATATATATCAATGAACACCTGACCCCAAGAAATGAAACCATCGCCAAAAAGAGCCGTGAATTGAGACAACAGGGAAAAATCTTTGCAACTTGGGTCAGAGACTGCAAAATATACATTCGGAAAAATCAAAATGGACCCTCAAAGCTTATATCAAGTGCTGAAATACTGGATGAACTCGCCCTCTCAAACTAAAATCAATGTAATAGTAAGATATCTACTAAGTATTATCCCATATGGAACTAGAATTACAGAAATTAAATTATTTAGCTAATGCTAATAATAATGTAAAACAAATGAAAGAAGAACTTCAAAAATTCAAAATTACTGAAGAAGATTGTCTAAATCGAATAGAGTACAGAAAAAAAATTTTTGGTCTCAAAATTCTTGTCGGGGAGAAGAAAAATCTCAACAGAGGAGAATGGACTGCTGAAAGAAGAGCTGCACAGTCGACCAGGATGAAAGACTTCTGGAAGAGAAAGAAGGAAACTAGACCTATAAAGAAGTGATATTTGCGTGGTCCTTGTTGGCCTGTCCGCGGTGTATATATATAATACACTAGAATTAACCGAGTGTAACTGTAATACACTTAGCGATTATTATAAGATTAAGGACAGTAAACAGATAATAACCGATACCAGTACACTAAAATGCGTACACATAAATGCACATAGCATAAAAAACAAGTTCGATGATATCCAAATAATGTTAGACAGAATCAAAGGTGTAGATGTCCTAGCAATCTCAGAAAATTGGTTAACAGAACAAACAAAAATGTTTTTCAATATTAAGAAATATGTTGCATATCACATAGTTAGAAAGCAAACTGGCGGGGGAGTATCTTTGTATATTTCAAACAAATGTAGCAGTACCCTTGTAAAGGAAATAAATTCCACCCTCAGCATACTGCACATTACTGTGAGAAAAGGCCATCAAGAATACAATATAATCACTGCTTATAACCCTCATAAAAGCAACATTCCACACTTTCTAACTGATCTCGAAGTAATTATTAGTTCTTACTCAACGAATCCTGTTATAATACTAGGTGATATGAATATCGATCTATTATTTGGGGACAGATATACTAGTAGTTATATTAACCTAGTCAAATCATACGGTCTAGTCTTATGTAATACAAAATATCCAACTCGTGTAACACAAACTAGCTCTACTCTAATTGATCATGTATTGGCGAACTGCCAATATGGGTTTATTCCAAATAGAGGAGCTGATAGTGCTATATTTGAAGTAGTAACTGATGTAGAAAAGGCATTAGATGAAAACAAACTAGCTGCTGGTGTACTAATTGACCTTCAAAAAGCCTTCGATCTGGTTAACCATAAGATTCTCCGTAATAAACTAGAATTTGCAGGCATCAGAGGAGTGGCACATGATTGGTTCAAGAACTACCTCACTAACAGAAAACAATATGTTGCAATCGATAATGTAAAAGGATCTCAAATGAGAATTGACACAGGAGTACCTCAAGGTTCTGTCTTAGGACCAATTCTTTTCTTGGCCTATATTAATGATATAGTATTATTAGAATTGAAAGGCAAGCTTAAACTATTTGCAGATGATATTTTTATACTCTATCTGGGAACATCTGAACAGGAAATTATGCTAAATATTAATTATGATCTCAATAAGCTGGTGGATTGGTTGAGAGCACACAAAATGGTTATCAATATCACTAAAACAAAATATTTGTTCTTCCATAAACCATCATACAAGATTGAGACCACAAACATAGTCAACATAGCCAACAAAGAAATAGAAAGGGTTAAATCGGCAACATACTTAGGTATCACACTAGATAGTACACTAACCTGGGAAAATCATGTAGAAAATGTAAAACATAAAATCAGCCCTTTAATTGGTATTATTTTCAGATTAAGATATAGCTGTCTTACTAGCCAACAATTGAAAAATATATACTTTGCTCTGATACATTCACATCTAATGTACATGAATTTCATATGGGGATATTGTAAGAAGGAGCTGATAAAAGAACTTGAGATACTCCAGAAACGTGCTATAAAATCTATCTTTGGATTACCTTGGCTCACACCCTCAAATGAATTGTACTCAGGAACTAAAATTATGCCACTGCAAAAACAAATAGCTATGTCAGCAACAGTATTTGTATACAAATTAGAAAACAAATTGATACACACACACATCCATTTTACCCATGCAAATGACATTCATCACTATGCAACAAGAGGAGTAAATCAAATATTCACCAGCCATTCCCAATCCATTAAATTTGGAACTAAAGGAATTATGTCCTCTATAATAAAAGAATACAACTCGCTACCATTAGGCATAAGGGAAAGTTTCTCTATAAAAACATTTAAGAGGAAAACAAAAGACTTCCTATTAAGGAATGAATAGCCAATGTACAATAGCCTTAAGCAATGCAATGTATCATACCATATTATCTCTGTCAAGTTAGTCACTAGCAATCTAAGTTACTATTAAACTAAACAATAATGTTACAAAAATTATATATATGCCATGCTGTAACTATGTTACTTGATTGTCCCTAACACGAGCTCAGGCTCATTGGGACCTATGTAAATAAATAAATAAATAAATAAATAAATAAATAAATAAATAAATAAATAAATAAATGATCGTTTATTTGACCCACAGCTTGTGTTCTTTTTGGATGAGGCCGGGTTTCACCTTAATGGGCGTGTGAACAGTCATAACTCTCGCTATTGGTGTGCAGAAAACCCTAATGGTGTTTATGAAGTCCCTCATTATGATAGGAAGATCGGTGTTTGGTGTGCTGTTCGTGCCGGAAGAATAATAGGGCCAATTTTTTTTCGAGACGACAGTAAATGCAGAGAGGTACCAAGATAACATTTTGAAGTAGTTCTTCAATCAGTTAACAGAAGAAGAAAAATCGCGAAGGTGGTTTCAACAAGATTCAGCCCCTGCTCATACAGCAGAAGATTCCCTTCTTACAATCTCGGAAGTGTTTGCAGACAGAATGATCAGTGTTGGTCTATTTCCCCCTCGTTCTCCAGATCTAACAGTGTGTGATTTTTACTTGTGGGGTAAACTGAAAGAACAAGTGTATTGAACAAATCCTCACACATTGGAGGAACTGAAAGAAAACATTACGCTGGCAATCAGGAACATTACAGTGGCAGAACTCGCTTGCGTCAGCCAGAATGTGGTTACCAGATACAATGCTTGTATAACCCAGGAAGGACGACACTTCCAACATCTCTTATAAGGTAAGACTCAACGACTTGTTCGTTTTTTAATGATGAATTTTTGTTTTTCCGTAAATTTTAGTTATTTTTATATTTTTTTTGTTTCATTAATTTTCGGTCTTTCCACCTCTAAATTTTAAATTTAATTCCAAATTTGTATACTTCAATCTGTGTTAAGAGGGGCAGATGACCACGTAGTTCCTCCCCTTAAAACAACAATAACTAACTAATTAACTGAAGTAAGATTTCAGCATTGTACACACGCTAGCAAGGCCGCTGTATCTGTAGCATATCTGGATTGTACACACGCTTAAAGCAGGGGGCCGTGGCGCGCCACATGCTCGGTGAAGGTCACCGCAACAGCGGAGAACAGAGCAGCCGCTTGGCGTTCTTATATTATATGAATGACCCTGTATACATATATATATATATATATATATATATATATTGAGACCTTAAGGTATATTGCATATCCATCTAGTCTCAAGTTTATGTTTCCAACATTAATTCTATATGCAGACCGGCACAGCAGATGCAGAGTACAGAGGCGGCAAATACTTTTATTGGAGATGTGCAGAAACGTGAACGAAGAATAGCAGGAGGGATGAGTGGACATAAATGCACTTAGCAGGATTCCAGGGAGTGCCGAGGGTGTACGTGTACCGTGAGAAGACCAGCGAGGGCTAGGGCGGCAGGTCGTTGAACGCAAGAATTTGTGTGGAAAAAAAATTGCAGTTTGGCAAGGACACAGCTTCAAGTTTGGTACCGCCCAGATGCTACCTACTTAAGAATTAATGACCGGAGAGCAATGAGAGTTGCATATATGGAAGCGGGAGACACTCTACCTCCCAGAAATGTAATTTGGTGCAATTTGGATGTAAGGCTGATTTAATTCAGTATAAAATGCCAGATGTGGGGGCGTTTCAGCGTCAGCCAATGAGAGGATAAGCGTCACCAAGCCGTGTTTTGAGCGTAAATTGGCAGACAATGAGGGATGATTACTCAGTTCATTTGATAAGAAGCCCACGATCGATTCTTGGAAAGGACATCACCAACGAGACATTGGGATTACGAGTTCAGTGATATAAGTCAATTCGGGACAGAGCTATTATTTTGGAAATAAATCTCATATTTCCCCTTCCTAGGACCAGTTATGCTTCAAACACTTAAATAGCTCCATCTGGGAGAGTGAAGTCAGTCGATTTTGTGATTCTGTTACGGACGCTTCACGTCAGTAGAGTTCGTGATTTGGACTCTTGTTTTACGTGTCCAGTGGTAAAAATTGAGACAGTGTGGCGCTGCTTTTTAGATCATGTCTAGATACTATAACATACGAGTGCGAGTTCTTGTCAGTGTCGAGATAAGATATTGATATGCACGCTAGTTCGCGAGTGCAAGTTCGGCTGAGAAATAGGCTAGCCAATGCGCTAGGTAAACATATAAGTTGTGTCGATAGGAGCTACGGCGGACAATCTGGATGAATTGAGTAGTTCAGGTGGTAGCTATCTAGGAGAATGATAGGGTTATCGGCTCGGAACAGTGAGTGAGAGTTACCTTCTTGTATGCCGCATTAAGTAACTGTGTATTCTGTGTTCATCCTTACCACGAGGTACCCGAAGCAAGAAGAAACTGATGCTGCAATTGGAACAATGGGAGGATCTTCAAACGTGGAATTCGTCATGTGTGAAATGATGGCGTAAACCAAAACCGTGGGGCACGCTGCAATGATGGAGAGGATCTGGGACCCAGGAATAGTGATAAGTACAGCAAATTATCTTGCATAATTTAGGGGTGTACGGGTCAACATGAGTGCAATGGCAGTGTACATATTCATTTCCTAATGTTAGTAGTGTTTTTGTTGTTGTGGTTGTTGTGTTTGTTGATACAACGAGCGTGTAAATATGTATCGTGTGGTCAAGGGTTTCAGTGTAGTTTGGGGAGAGTAACATTCAGGGGAAATCTGGCCATCAGCTTCTGTCACTGTAAATACATTTTCAGTTGAGAAGGTGGGGGAGAGTTTGTACAGTGGTCGTAAGCAAACCAGAGCATATTGAATATTTTTGTGGTAAATAAGGTTCGTGGATCGCCTGTGGTAAGTCCTACCCGGTAATGGTTTTTTGCAATCTTCGATCGGTGACGGACAAGGCAGGCAAACCCGGCGATTTGAGGTATATAAATTGGAGTCTGACTGGGTGTACTAATGCATATCGGTAAGTCGTGGATGCTGTGCCCACGTGTATTTGGTTGAGTTGGTGGAGGATGGTGCCCACCCATATTGGTAAGTTGTGGATGTTCAAAACCACGTCAGTATTTTGATAATTCCGTGGACGAGGTAATTCCCACGAGGTAAAAATCACGGCCGTGATGCTGGGGTCGGTCTGCGCCTGCAGGCAGCGTGCTAAGTGATGATTCTGCGAGGCTTGTTGAATTGAGCCATATTGAGCACGTGCTTCAGTCAGAACATGTCAGCTGTGGTTGTAGTGAAAGCAGGTAGCCACTCCTTGCCGCGGGGTGCTTTTGCTTGGCCTTGAGTGTGTCCGAGGTTATGTGGTAAAAGTTAAATGGCTGGTTTGTTGATATATTTTGTTGTTATTGATTCTGGGATTCCGGTTTGTTGTGCTTTTGATTTTATTGTGGACCCACATTACTAGTGTATTAGAATTTAGTACCCTCTGGGTGGCCGCTCGACGGTTATAATTGATCTCTTGATAAATGTATCACACGGGAACAATTGTATGTGAATGAGGTAGGCACGTTGTATTTTAATGTAGTGTTTGTGTGGCCGCACTGCATGCTGACCGTACACGACCCTAACGGAGGTCGTGAAGGGAGGTCTGTTTGCCAAACGGAACGATCTCGTCTGTACGATTCACTTTTTCCAAATAGAGAGCATTAAAATGAGATTCCAGCTTGTGAAATTTAATTCATTTGATGCTCCGTTGGAGTGTATAGTGTTCTGATCTGATTAACGTAATGATTCAATTCTTGTGGCATTAATTTAATCTTTTGATGTTGCATTTTGACCTCACCTGGGGTGAGAGCGCGCCACTTTGATTTTTATTTATTTTTATTTGGATTTGTGTTTTATCTGGATTTCCATGATCCTGCAGTGTTTGGTCAGGGGAAAGCTGAGGCTTTGCCCGAATTAATTAGATTAAGGTACCCTGGTCGTACCATCTCTGTGGACTTTATGGCAGAGAAGGATAGTGATGACGCAGTTTATTTTGTTGTGGTTCTACGTTGGTTTTGGGTTGTTTATTAGGGGATTGGTCTTTTCTTTTCGTCTTGTAGTACTTCTGAGAATAAATTTTGTTTCCTTGTTCCCCTGGCATATGATTTATAGTTTTAAGTTTCCATGATCCAAATTTCAAAATTCCTAGGATGTAAAGTGTTAATTAGCCACCGAACGAGCCACACCCGAGATAAGATTCAGCATCCTAGAGGACCTTTGGAAGGGTACTATATATATATACACACACCAAAATAAGTAAATTTACGGCTTTACCTTAAAAATTATCTGTGAAAAACAATAATTATATACTGTGAAACGGAATGCATAGGTATAAAATAAATAATTACCAACAAGGAAACGTGATAAAACCTAATAATAGTGTATGGTGTCTTACGTAACTAACGGAAGATGCAATCTGGAACCGGGCAGCAGCGGGCACCAGTATCGACTTGATGCACAGAGCAAATGATGCTTTAGATGGATCAAGATCAAAAACTCATGGGCGGAATCAATCATAGTATGGTTCTTCGGTCATGATACTGCGATGTGGAAAGGAAATGGAAAGACCACCACATTATTATATTTCCTGAACGTCGGAGGACGGAGAATAGATGATGGCACTTCCTGGAATAAAACGTTCCAGAGGTAAACTATTCCCCCGATCGGATCTCCGGGTGGGTAGTACCTTAGGGGAAGTCATCGAAAGAGTTGAACATTTTAATTTTAGGATTGGGACATGGAATGTAAGAACACTTCGAAGAGCAGGGAAACTGGAAAATTTGAAGAGAGAAATGGAAAAATGTGAAGTTAACATAATGGGTTTAAGTGAAGTGAGATGGACAGATAGTGGTGAAATAGTGTCAGGTAATTACACAATGTTCTATTCAGGTGGACAAGGTTTTGAACGTGGTGTAGCAATAGTGATGGGAAATCAACTAGTGCACAGTGTGACTGAAGTGGTGTGCCATAGCGATCGTTTAATGTTTGTGAAATTAAGTGCACAACCAGTGGACATTATGATAATTCAAGTGTACATGCCGACATCAGATCATGACGACGACGAAGTGGAGAAATTGTACGATGAAATAGAAGATATCATTCACTCTGAAGGCAGAGGAAGAGTAAACACCATAATTATGGGTGATTGGAATAGTGTGGTTGGACAAGGTAGAGAAGCAAACATTGTGGGACAATATGGATTAGGCAGAAGGAACGACAGAGGAGGGATGCTAGTGGAATTCTGTCAGAGAAACAATTTAGTGGTGATGAACACTTGGTTCAAGAAAAGAAAGAGCAAATTATACACATGGAGGAGCCCAGGAGACATTAACAGATATCAAATAGACTACATACTTGTTAAACAGAGGTTTAGGGGCAGTGTGAAAGACGCTAGGACAGGGTGTCGAGCGATGGCCTTTTTTCAAATTCCCGTATAATTCCCGTATTTCCCGTACGAAAATCCACCAAATTCCTGTATATTTTAGAACCCTCTAAGACTAGAGTTCGCATACCGAATGGCTGAAAAATGAATCTTAAAGCGCGAATCAAGATTTTCTGGCGTAAGTGTAACTGCATTTTTGGAGACACTTCTGCAGCTCACGGGTGATGGCGATATTTAGGCCTAACCCGTAGCGTGAGCAAAGCACGCGCCCGCGCGCGCGAGTGAACTCTCTCGCAAATGGGATGGGAAGTTACGAACACAAATAAAATACCGTTTACCTGAGGAGAGCTGATATAAATGACTGTTTTACTGAGGAGTAGTGATGTGCGCGAGTGACGCTTGGACTCGCGAGAATCGAATCTAGCAGTTCCGAGTCTGAACGAGTAACCCGTGCGAAGGACTCGAGTCTCCACGATGACGTCACGATCCGTACTTACGATATAGGACAGAATGCGGCCAAATTCTCAACACTCGCTAAACTTGCAAACGACTTTTCTACTAGTGATTTACAAGAGAAATCGTTTGCAAAATGCACACTATGCTTCATATTATAACGACTCTAGTTACCTAGAGGTAATGAAGAAATGTAATTTAAAAAATCAAGTTTAAAAAAACCTCCTCGCCGGGAATCGAACCCCATCACGCTGCGTGAAAGTTAGCACCGTTAACCTCTCAACCAGAGATATCGATGAGACTACTGGCGTTATCAACAGCGATATATACTACTGCTTAGCAAATTATCACGTTGAAGGAAATTTCCATTTACTGTATTGCGTTCTTTCTTTCATCCGTCCAC
Source organism: Meconema thalassinum (assembly GCA_946902985.2). Classification (NCBI taxonomy): domain Eukaryota; kingdom Metazoa; phylum Arthropoda; class Insecta; order Orthoptera; family Tettigoniidae; genus Meconema; species Meconema thalassinum. The sequence goes on along the minus strand of OX336392.1, from coordinate 508,491,628 downwards.
TGCTTGCCGGTTTCCAATTTTGAATATTCTATTGTATCACTGTGCATTGATGGGAAACGAATACAATACTTGGCCAAGGCGTACCGACATTACTATATATCGTGTAGTTTCCATATATGGCTCACGGATAACACTGACAGCGTCCTCGGCCTCGATTCCGGACTCGGGTATCTCGAGTTTTACGGTTCCAGACTCGATTCTTTGCGAGTCTACTCGCAGCCCATCACTACTGAGGAGGGTTGAGAGAGTAGAGAATAGGAGTGTCACATCTTCATATATATATTATTTCAGTAGTATGCATCCCTCCTGCGGCGCTCACAAGCGACCGATCGTGACAAATGAGCATTCAAATGAAAGAGAATAGACATTAGCAGTGACTTATTGCACGGACTTTAGAAAAATAGTACGAAGTGTGCGATTTGCAATCACCGTTGATGTAGGATAATACGCTCCATACTTGCTGTCCACGGGCCACTGAGACGCCTGTTTCATGTCATATTAACATGCTGAGGTCTTTCCTTTATCCTGAAATGTTAATAGTGTTCTATAATCATTTCGTTGAAATGAAAACATAACCTTTCTCCTTAAGTGTCTCATTATAAACCTATTTGAGAAAGTGTGGTTTATGAACATACGAGATTTCTCGCACGGGTCCGCTAGTAATAAATATTTACTGGAAGTGATTGAATTGTATGGTACCGTAACCTTATAGAGCTTCCACGAGTTAAAATGGCATCGAAGCATATGCATAACGAACTTCCGGTCCGCGAATCTCCATTTGATTTTCATTGGCAGTGAAACGTTCGTTCGTGATTATCTTCGTTATTATTTCGGATTGTGGTTTTGTTTTTAGGCGTTCAACTTATGAAATAATAACTAGAGGGTTGGCCTTTCATGAATATTCCAAAGACAAGTGTCTCCAAAAAGAGTAATTAGTAGAACTTCGAATCAGAGACGACCATAACAAACACCTTGCCTACAAAGTGTGCGATTTGCACATTTCAAACGGCATTGGTCTAACATATCTTAGACTGCAATAATTAAGTTGGTGCAAATTATATATGTTATATGTGAGAATATTATTATAATTTGCTATCCGGTTGTTATATTGGCATATTATGCATTAACGTGACCCATTTAAATGCTAATTTGTGATGTAAGCTACGAGTTGTAGGCTATTCGCCGTACCGGTAGGCCTAATATTTACTAACAACGCATCGTTTCTTCTTTAATATTTATTTAATCATTATAATTATAATAGCCTATCTATTAACACTTATTTAACCAATAATCATTTTATAATTCTATACATATTCCAGGTATTGCAAGAAAGCGATTTGATAGCACATGCGGCTCTACCTTAAAATCCAACCATGCCCAGTTTTCATTACCTATGGATGATATTACCGCAAGTTAATAAACCAAACAACTGGCAACATTTTTATTTTAATGCTCATTTACAACTTCACCCTAGTCTACGTTAAGTACCATACGGTAATCACTGAAAGGGTAGGGGGGGTTATGACCCCAATTTCACAAACGAACGGACCTCATTTTGCATGAATTATGGAACTCGAATCCTAATGGAGGTATGGATTGTCTGCATTTAGAAATATGTTAGTCAATAATTTAAAACAAGATGCCAGAAAACTAAATGCAAAAAGCTGCGTGCCTACTACGGTGTTAAGTTGCTCCGTGAAAATAAAAATACACTTCGCCAAGATTAAACGACATGCATACAGTTAAATACAATCATCCAATTGGAGGAACACTTTCTTTGTCACGATCTTATAAGCAATTAAACCATAAACTGCTGCAATTTATGGGAAAATGTGCAACATTTAGAGACTACGAGTGTTGTATGTGGCACAACGTTAGCTGACATTTCGCATCATTAATACCGTACATAAGGAATGAACACATGCAGAGCCTTCTCAGTGCACACAGCTGAAGACCATATCATTTTACGTTCTCTTAACAACAATAAGTTGCTTAGTTACATGCAAGGAAAATTGTAGTACACACTTCCCATTGCTTTCATTACCTGACTACTAAACCAGAAGCTGGAAATGCATAACCATACGCCGGTGGCGTGTCCTATGGCAAATGAAAGATCGATAGAAAATGCAAGCTCTATAGGAGCCCGGAAGAAGGCGATACAATCTTCTACACTACTGAAAATAGTCAATATACCCTTTGTAATAATGAATAATAATTTTGGGGGTCATGTAGCAATAAATGTTACCCACCCACTATACCTTTTTAGATCACGACTTTTATAGTAAAATTGGAGGTGTGTCCGCTATTGCACGCGTAAAATATGGGACAAATACAGTATTGCTAAACCCGCGCATTCGGTACTGACAGCCTTCCTGTCACTTTGCCCCGCTTTTCCTCTCCGCAACCTACGGTCGCCACATAACAAGACCCTACGTCCAACCGCCACTCGGCAAGAATTCTGAGCATGCTTCTCACCTACACTCTGTATTTCGAAGGAAACAACGCGAAGGATATGCCGGGAGCTTGGAACAGCTGAGCTGAGTTGCTAAGTTTTTAGAGTTGTTGTAAATCAACTGATTTGAATAATACACAGCGCTATATACTTCAGACATTATTTCTGTACAATTATACGTAATATATTTTAAAAAACGGTCCTGAGTCAACGCCGAGGACATTTAAACAGAGAAATACGATACTTTTAGATGAATAAATGAATTACACACCGAAGCTATGATACCTTTATCATCGGTATTCAATTCAATAAATACGACAAAGAGGGCAAATACTCTACAGCTAATGAATATAAAAACACTCACCATGCAATGATTATCCTTTAACATGAAACAAGAGTCTGAGTGGAGGTCGTTCACAACTTACTGCAGTAGTTGACAGATAACACCATGCACACTCACTTATTCGCGACTCTCTACGTTTAATATTAGCTTTCGTGATAATACAAAAGTAAAGTTAAGGTAAATACATATTTAGCACTGAGCACTCAAACAAGCCCCTCTGTGGCGATATTATTGCCGTGGTTTTATATTTTCGAGTTGTAGGCTATTGAATGACGGACGGTATTTTGAGCACTATGAAGGGAAACAATAGCCTGTGGTCTATTATAGATTGACGCAAGCGAACTGACACCAATAATAAATTATCCTCAGTCACTTGGCAAGGGTTTCCTTGACACCCTCCATTCCTTCACTGTCCCTATCATCATCACCACCATCATTGTCTTTGTCAGAGCTTGATGAATTGCCAAGGTTAATAATCATTTCATCCACCGCGATATCCAGACCACCTTCAGTATTTCATTCTGTACATGCTGTACGGGATGTGTTCAGTCCTCGGGTCGAACTTCGGCGAAGTAAAAGTAACGAAACAATGACAATGAAAGGAAATCCGACACAGACAGTGGTTAACAAGCGACTGAAACAATGCCTACCCATACGAGAAAAATTCTGTCACTCGTGTGGTGTATTTTGTAGCCACATGTTGGTAACTGGCGTTTGATAGTAAAATGTCGAGAGCTGTGAGATATTGTTTGTAGTTTTTGAAATGTATGCATGTGTAACGCATTTGCATTGAGTGTTTACACGGACTTAAATAAGTCACTTTGACAAATACAAGATTGTTACTAGGAACTTCAGTTATACAAAGCACAAAATTAAATACTTTTGACAGTACTTTTTTTTCCTTCCTGGAGACTTTCCGTGGTTTTTCTTTCGACTGCCACCTTAGCCGTCGCTTCGCACCTGTTTTGTTTCCTTGAAGACGGCGTAGAGTTTCATGCAGTATGGACTCTTGCTCACGGTTATCTTTTCTACTGCACCAGCTCTGCCATCACAGCGTCCTGAACAGTAGGCTATGCATGCCAATCAGACTTGCTTCTTTGAGATTGACGATCATGCACTCCTTGTTCAGGGAGAAACCTCTGTCTAGAGCTGCATTGTTGTGATACAAAATCAGTATCATTTTAACGAAGCTTGTGGGATCGTTTTTGGCAGGAACTGAGGAAGGTGCTGAAGCCACTGATTCAGACCACAGCACGTCGAGCCGTGGCTCATTTCCGTCGAACTGCTTCAATCACGCAGTAACGGAGAGCAGTCTCAGAAGTGCGGAGTAGCTGCTCTTGATGCGGTCAGCCATTGCGCCAGTAAGCAAATTCTCCTGATTACAAAGAATTTCCAAGGCAATGACGATCGTAACTTCTTCCAACTTAGGAGTCTCAGCGACCCCTATAGTGTCTAGGCAGGAAATAGCACGGGTCTCTCGTGAGCAAGAGTTGACCACCCTTTGATTTTTTCAGCCATAGGATACGAATGTACAATTTTCGGCAGTTGATGCGAAATTGCAGCACATCCACGTCTGGAATTTTCTGATATCTTGATCTGTTAGCTTCATTAACGGCTGCTCTTGTCGAGAAACCCAGGTCTCCTCTGTGAATAACAATGCGGACTGATTCCTGTATGTCATTGTCAACAACGAGCGCGGCGCGTAGAGGGTACGGCCGGCGGTCGGCCAGGCAAAGTATGCATTCGACGTTGGCTGGGTTCTCATCCCGCTTAGCGCTCTATCGGTGGCTCAAATTACGTGTGGCAGCGCGGTCTGCAGGCGAAATAGAAGATTGAGCGGGAGGACTCTACCGAGCGTTCGGGGGCTAAGAAGTCGGGCATTATGAGACTTTTCAAGATTTCCCGTATCAAGTGCGAATTTCCCGTATAATTCCCGTATTTTTCCCGGGTCACTAAAATTCCCGTATAATTCCCGTATTTCCCGTATCGCTCGACACCCTGTAGGACTATACCGGCTGCCGATATCGACTCTGATCACAACCTTTTGGTTGCAGACATCAATACAAGGCTGAAGAGGATTCGACAGTGTGGGAGGATAAAGCAGAGATGGGACCTGGAAAAGTTAAGAGTGAACAATGAGAGAGTAGGAGAAACATTGGAGCAGCAATTTAGTGAAATGAGAGGTGAAAATGCAAGTACAAGTGTGGAAGTGCAATGGCGAAATGTTAAACTGGTTTTGTTGAATACTTTAAAGAGTGAAGTCGGGAGGGAAGCAAAGAGAGCGAGGAAACCCTGGATCACCAATGAGATGATGGCGAAGATGGAGGAAAGGAGGAAGTGTAAAAATATAAACGAAGAAGAATACAGAAGACTTAACAATGCACTCAGGAGAGAAACAGACAAAGCAAAGGAAAAGTACATGGAAGAAATGTGCGATGACATAGAGGAACTACAAAGAAGAGGAAGGTACGACCTCATGTACCAGAAAACGAAGGAGCTGGGAGGAAGCGAGAACAAAGGAGTAAGGTCATTCGGAATAGAGGACTCTAGAGGACAAATGGTTTCTGAACAAGCGGGAGTGCTGAAAATATGGGAAGAATACATAAAGGAACTCTACGATAAGGAACACCGTCCGCAAGACATCGACATGGAGACAGAGGAGGCGATTGATGAAGACGAGAAAGGGCCCAGCATACTGACAACGGAAGTAGAGAAGGCAATTGAGGACATGAAAAAAGGGAAAGCTACAGGAGAAGACGACATACCGGTGGATTTGCTGAAAGAAATCAGAGACGGAGGTCTGAAAGTGCTGACACAACTTATCAACAACATTTATGAAAATGGAGAATGGCCTAAAGACTTTTTGGACGTCACAACGGTTCCTCTTGAGAAGAAAAAACAAGCTACGAAATGTAGTGATTACCGAACAATTAGTCTGATCTCACATGTGGCGAAGATCATTGCAAGATTACTCAATAGACGGCTGGAACACAAAATTGAAGAAGTAATGGGAGAGGATCAATTTGGATTTAGGAAAGGAAAAGGAACCAGAGATGATATCGGTATAGTGAGGATATTGTCGGAGAGAGTTTTGACTGTTAACGAAGAAGTTTGCGTTTGTTTTATAGACTGGCAGAAGGCCTTCGACAGAGTCAACTGGACAAAATTGTTGAACATCCTTAAGGAGATAGGAATCAACTGGAGAGACTGGAGACTAATTTTTAATTTGTACCTGGGACAAAGAGTAAAGGTGCGACTGAAATACGGAGAAACGAACAGCGTGGAAATAGGAAGAGGAGTCAGACAAGGATGTTGTCTATCGCCAAGTCTCTTCAACCTGTATGGTGAATGGCTGGTGAAAGAAGCTTTGAAAGGATGCGGAAATTTCAGGATAGGAGGACGCCTCAAACACCATCAAGTATGCAGATGACCTAGTAGTGCTCGCCAAAAATCAAAGACAACTGCAGCACATGATGAACCGGTTGGTGGAAACTGGAAGGATATATGGCATGGAAATCAACATCGAGAAATCAAAAGTGATGCGGATTTCAAAACGGGAGAAACCTTTGAGGGTAAATATCGACAATCAAGAATTGGAGAATGTGAAGCAGTTCAAGTACTTGGGAAGCTTGCTGACAAAAGATGCTCAATGCACAAATGAAATTCGCGCCAGAATTGCCATTGCCAAAGCCGCATTCAACAAGAAGAGGACTCTGCTCACCGGAAAGTTGAGTTTAGAATTAAGGAAGAAATTGGTGAAGTGTTACATCTGGAGCATTGCACTGTACGGGGCAGAGACGTGGACAATGAGAAAAAGGGAAAGAAAATACTTAGAAAGTTTTGAAATGTGGTGCTGGAGGAGAATAGAGAAGATCAAGTGGACAGATCGGGTGACAAACGATGCAGTACTGAGAAGAGTAGGTGAGAATAAAACTTTTCTGAATACAATTCCTCAGAGGAAGGCCAACTGGATCGGGCACATACTTAGACATGAGGGGCTCATACACGACGTCATTGAAGGAAAGATCAAAGGAACGACAGGACGGGGAAGAAGAAGAATTCAACATTTGGATGATATGAAAGATAGAAAGAGTTACAGCAGACTGAAGAAAGAAGCTGAAGACCGGGAACGTTGGCATCAGAAATTCTCTGTACGAAGACATGGACCTGCCACTAGGCAGAATACTGTATAATAATAATAATAATAATAATAATAATAATAATAATAATATATATATATATATATATATATATATAAATAAATAAATACTTCTTCTTCTTCTGCTTTTACGGCCTCATTGGACCACTTCAGTCAGTCAACTTTTGAACTGAAAGTGGTTTAGGGGTCTAGGAGATGTGAAATGCGAAGATATGTCGAAATTTTCCGGAAGTCGAAACATGGTAGCCATGGCAATAGTTAGCTTTCTAATGAAATCTACCTAAAACTATAGGGTGGCGCACAAATAGTTGACACATTTGAAAAGCAAATATAAAATGCATCTTATGTTCAAATTGCGTACACACACCTTCCCTGTTTCATGGAAATCACTGTAGAGGTGATACTGCTGCTTTGTCTCTGATTACTTACATTCCAGTGAGCTTTCTGCCATGGCCAAGGAAGGCTGACTCTCCGTTCAACAGGGCGCCAAAGCAGTTATCTTTTATTATGAATCAAAAGGTGTCATGGCTGTATTTCAGACCAAGTCGGCACCAGCAAGGAACACCATCCTTGGCTTATACAGAAACTTTGAAGAACAAGGCAGGGTGAAGGAAGCAAAGCGACCACGTGCACCAGCAGTTCGCTCTCCTGAAATCGTCGCTACGCTGAGGGTCGCCATGCAGCGCAGCCCACACAAGTCAACACGGCGAGCTTCAAGATAACGCGGAACATCGCGCCGTTCAGTTCAAAGAATGTTACAGGGTGATCTTAAATTGTACCCCTACAAAATGACTGTACTGCACAAGCTAACGGATGTTCACAGGCAGAAAAGATTGCAGTACGCCTTATGGACGCAAGATAAAGATGCGTACTCGTTTCGAAGAGGTTTTCAGTCATAATGGAGGGCACATTGAACATGTGATATAGTGAAATGTCTTTCCAGGGTCCAAGCTACCTGCGTCAAAAATTTAATTAGCGTTCTGTGAAAAATAAAGTTGTTATTCTAAAATTAAATGTGTCAACTATTCGTGCGCCACCCTGTACATGTAGTAGTGTTTCATTAGTCCTACGATGATATTTTAAACAACTACGTCTACACCTTCTTCCTCTTCCTGACAGCAGTAAGGTTCCTCATCCTTCATGTGCGACGCGGGACACAGTTTCACCAATATTGAAACAGACTTAAAAATAGTTCATCACAAACCGAAAGGCAGAGCTCTTGACATAAAGGAAGCAATCGAGATACACTTAGCTAAAATAAACAACCCCAATAATTTAAACGAACACACATTCATGGAGAATTCACCCTCTTCACTCTACTAGAAAACACCCCCCTCTCGGAAAGAAGACACAACATAACTCAGCAGCCAAGCTAGATGAGGGATTATTAAGGGAAACATGTTTTTGGATCAGGATGTAAGATGTATAGAGATACGAAAATCACAATTGCGATAAATGCAAATTTTACTTTTTTCTCGTTTTTTCTACTACAGTATTTGGTAACCATTATGACTATGTATACCCAGAATTTGCAAAACTGAATGAGCGACAGAGTGCGATAACTAAGGGTTCTTGCGAGTTATTCCCATAAATGCGATTAATGCGAAAAGTGCCCAATTTACCAAAAATATTGAATATTATGTTTTATTACATTTTCACGCCACAACTTTGAACTTTGAAATTTGTATTGTCATATGAATAGACAATGTTTGTTAAGCGTTCTCCTCGCTTTGGGGAATGTTGTATAATATGAGTAAAGTATTCTCTTCAATGTGTTGAGTTATAGCCGTTATAGGTAAGTTACATATCGCCTAGCGATTTCTCCTTGAATTCGGATACCGTTTTACAGATTGTCAGTCAAGAGTCGCCTATCAGTAATTGTGTGTTTGCATATTCTGTTTAACTTAAGAAAACCTTTGAGACTGACAAAATGTGATCATTTAAATCTTTGGAGGAGATATGAACGGTGCATAACAAAGTTCACAGGATTGTCAACATTCGTCTATACAAGTTGCATTGGCAGCAGTGTTAAGTCTCCTGTTGTGTGTGTGTTTTGTTTTACTAAGGGAGTGTTAGAAGTACTAAAATCCCAATATCAGTATCAAAGAAATGTAGAAACTAGACACCGTACATTTTTCAAAAATGTGAGATCTATGAAAATGAATCATCAGCCAGGCTACTTGGAGAGTTTGAGCTCAAGTACTGTCGGTTGGTTGTATGACGTGAGATGAGGGCGCCTGAGCTATGCTGAAAAGATCCAAAGGTCATGTTCTCATTATGCAATCAACAATATCAGGTGTTGTGCAGCAACTCAAATTGCCCTGAGCTGCTGGTGTTATCGGTACGGTGCTAACTCCATGTGCGAAATGGAGAGAACGTCGAGTTTCTGCGTAGAGTTCTGTTAGTTCATTGATACCAAGTTGGGAGAGGCCGGCGGAGATTTGTATTAGTTCATTGATACCGAGGTGTCGATTGTTAGAATAAAGCAAGCTGTGATCAGGCGACAAAGCTTGTCTTGTGAAGTTTATCGTGTGGCAGGTGGAATGACGACAATACTGAACTGTCCTGGACTTGGTGGATGAATTGGTTCAAATTCTGCGAGATGTGTATGAAATCCTTTTGTGTGGTTTCCCTACTAACTCCTTGCCAAGTTCCATTCATTTATTTAATAACGTGTCTCATGAGGTTGGATTTAAGAAGTGCCATTTGACCGACAGCAGTGGCTACGCGGGCTAAAGCGCAGCGTTAGGTCATGGGACCAAGCTCTCTGCTGACTCGGTAGACGCGTGGGTTCGAACCCCACCGTCGGCCGTCCTTGAAATGGTTTTCCGTGGTTTCCCATTTCCAACTCCAGGCAAATACTGGGACGGTACCTTCTGATAGGCCACGGCCGCTTCCTTCCACATCCTTGCCCAATTTCATTCATCTTCATCCGTTCCATCTCCCATCCGACACGCAGGTCGCCCACGGGCGTCGACTTGAAAGACCTGCACTCGGCCTCTCAGGAGGTCACACGACAAAAAAAAAAAAAAAAAAAAAAAAAAAAAAAAAAAAAATTGACCGTTAAACCACCTGGCAAATAGAAATGCAATGCACCTCATCCCTGGCCCTCATTGAAAAGGAAATAATGAGGGAGTAAACGTAGATTTCATTATTTAGTTAATTATCCGTTGTATGGTATTTATCTGAAGTTAAGTAAATGGACGATTCACATTATTATATTAAATGCTTATGCCGTTTATCACAAACACCTATATTTCCAATCCTGCGCATGTTTGAATTAGTTTCCATGCATATTAATTTTGAACCTGTTAAACTTTTATCGTACCTGGTGACCTACCTTTAAATGCTACACAATGCTATTTTTTTTTTATTAAATGTCAAAATGCTCCAAAATGCTATTTTAAAAATGCAAGTGCTACAAAATCAATTTCAAAATGCTACTTTCTCGTACCTTTCTCTTCAATAATCCGAGGCCAGCATTAACGGCAGTATGGAAGTTTCCAGGACATTCTCACTTGACCGTTTGCGCTTAAATATGTCTCTTTAGCTTATGCGTGGCGAAGATGAAAACTGGGCTTTAATAGTTGAAGATTATCCAGTGTTCAGTAACATACAGCACAGTCAAATTTGTAGGATGAACACACACAGCAATGCAAGAGGGGGAACTGCCCAGAGAGATAAGGGACACTCGCATACAGGAAACTCTCCTCAGTTGGGAGCAGATAGTGACAAAGTTAACTGCTCTCTCCAGGACCGCGCAAAACCCATCTAGATAAGTAGCCTGTACAATACAATCTGAGCTAACCACTTAACAACAATCACATAGTCACATAGCAAATTTTTTAAGTCAACCATCAATTCCAATATCTAAACAAAACATACACTATGACTAACAGATATTGACGAGTTGCATTATCTTAACTAATACTGCAACTAAATAAGTGTATATAGCATAAATACTTCCACCCATACTTTCAGACAGAGATTTTATAGCCTACGTGTAACGGATCTGATGATGATCGCTTGATGATCGAAAATGGTCATCCAAGTGTATTAATCTGAAGTAAATTTTTTTCAGGATTAGGGAATAACCCACAACTGGGTACAATCTTCTTGACCGACTGAAAAGCAACAAACTAAGTTCACTACGGCAACACTGAAAAATGGCATTAAACATCTTCTTCTTCTTCTTTGCCTTTTCCCGTTCATGCAGGGTTGAAGTTTCTGACAAGTCGTTTCCATTTTCCTCGGCCCCAAATGGTGATTTCTGTTAACTGCTTTTCCCGGAGATCATCCTGCACGAAGTCCATCCATCTTCTTCCAGGCCTGTCCCTTTCCCTTTTGCCTTCCACCTCCAGATCAAGCACTCACCTTCCTACATAACTCTCATCCCTGCGCTTAATGTGGCCATACCAGAGCACGCGTCTTCCTTGCACCTTTTTAGGTAGATTTGATTAGAAAGCTAACTATTGCAATGGGTACCATGTTTAGACTTCCAGAAAATTTCGACATATCTTCGCGTTTCACATCCCCTAGACCCCAAAACCACCGTCAGTTTCCAAGTTTATATATAATTTATGTATGTATATACATACATACCTGCCAACTTTTGAAAAGGGCTATCAGTAAAACTCACGCGCGACAAAAAAAATAACGATTTTCGACATACCCCGGCTTGACGAAAATAATAATACTTCTGGGCTACAAAATACAATAATTCATGCTTTAAACAAGATACTTCAATGAAATCATATCTACTTACATGATTTGTAGATGAACATAACAATCAAGAAGAAGTCCATGTTAATCAGCAGCAGGCGTGGTGAATATTGGTTTGGAGCAGACATAACAGGACTTCCTTGATAGATTAAGCTGATATACGATAATTGAAAAAGGCTTTAAACAATAAAACTTGTTTAACGTAACACAGGCAAGAAATAATATAATACACACTGCAAATCACATGCTAGTTCGACTTTTAAGTCATGGTTGTGGCCTTTTTAGCTTCCTGCAAACAGTCTTGAGAAAATGTTTTGTCATAACAGGGACCAGAACTCCTGGTCTTCAAAATAGAAATAGACTCCAGAGATTCATTGGACATGGATGACCTGAACTGTGTTCTATTTTTCTTCACAAGGCTAAAAAAAACGTTCACATTCTGCATTGCTATGGGGTATGGTGAGAATAGAGAGCAATACTCTAGAAATTCGGTTATACTTAAGAAGTCCATCGGCTCCACGAATTCTTGATATTCGTGCCCAACTGGAATCACTTTCAGCATCTTGATGTGCAGCGAAAGTGTCATCTACCTGAAGAGCTGTGCACTGCCTCTGAAGCTCATTCACCACCTCATCTGTAGTTTCATTCTCTTCCTTGCATAACATGATAGGAAACTTTTCCAAGAAAGAACGAATGGAAGATAACTGTGCATCTTCAATTTTGTCTAACCTAGCAACTTGAGCATTCTTTAACACGTCATCCTTGAGTGGAAACTTGTTGATGATGTAGTCACAGGAAGTATAAAAGTAGTTTCTCACTGATGAAAAGAAAAGGGATTTATCTGTATCCGGTCCGTTCTGAAGGCCTTAACAACTTCAGATGATGCATCTTTTGCCATTTTATTTACAATACATGTCGTTTTCGTGCGACCACAACTATATTTCTTTGCAACTTCTGATGTGGGAAACATCTTCTTAAATAAAGCATCAGCATGATCAGCCGCACTTAAGGGCACATTGTGTTCCACCAAAAAGGAAGTAAACAGACACTCGGCCCTAATTACGTCACTGTCAACGTTTCCAGACTTAGCAAAAAAGGTGTTGATTTTCTTGCTATCTTCCTTCGATTTAACATAACTAATGTGTTTACCGCACTTCACATGATTACTTAAATCGTTTTTTCCACCATGTGCAATATTAATATCACACCCACATACCGTGCAAAAGGCAAATTTTTCTCCCTTTCTTGATTTTAGTATGCACGGAAAATCAACCGAGTATGATTCTTTAAATGTCTGGAAGTACTGTTTCTTGTTGGATTTGTTCATTCTCGATATCTACTAAAACATCGAAAGGAACCTGGATCACTGAACGTCACATAAAATTATAACATAAAACACTTAAGACTGCCAACACTTCATTAAAACATGTCAAGACACACAAAGCCATTAAATGAAAACGACGCCAACCTCGTGAAGAAAGAATATGCACATGGTAGAAAAACACACACACACACGTGGAACGAATGTAATTAGTCCAAGGAATACAGGAAACTACGAAGTTATAGCACAAAAACTCGAACGCTTCATTAAAATATGCCATAACCTTAAGAGACGAAAACATTCAAGGAACGCCAACTTCGCGAACAATGAACAACTAACGTGGTCAAAGAATATGGTTTAAATCGCAACGAGCGAACGGAGCGGAACAAAGAATATGCGAAGCAGAGCCTGTCGACACATGGAAGAACGGTTATCCCGGCTTCAAATTCAATTACAAATGACGACACAACCATCACACGGTTAAAAGTACGAATCATATCAAAGAACGAGCTATCGACTATCGTGGACTTGCCTTCGACCCACGCAAACAATCGATTGAACGGAAGTGGGCGGTATTATCGAATGTAAATTATCGTTTCAAATTTTTGTCCGCAAAATCGTAAAATGACACCGTTCATCCGTAAAACCGTAAAATGCTGCAATTTCCGTAAATTTTACGGATAAACCGTAAAAGTTGGCAGGTATGTACATATATATGTATAGATATCAGTTTCTTGTGGACACGATAACTGCCGTAATTTTGCACCAATCACTTTGAATTTTTTTACATAATAAGTATCCGCTTAAAATCTCGGTCGAGTTCGTTAATGGGCAAAATCGGTCAAAGGGGGTGAAAATGGAAGGCTTTTTTCGAAAAAGTGAAATATCGCTATAACTCTCTTAATATCTAAAATATTGAATCCATTCAAAGTTCATACTATGTGTCGGATAAGGCTATAAAATTTATGTTTGAAAAGTTTTTTGATAGCACCAACCATTAACCAAAGGGGTGGGAAAAGTGGGTTTTTCTGGAAACATTAATCGTATCTCTGTTAATAGGCGCAATATCAAAACCGTACAAAATGGACAATATTCCTCTAATAATTACCTAAAACTTTTGTCTGAAAGAATTTTTGATATGACCCACCACTACGCCACGGGGTGAGCAAAATGATTTTAATTATAAGAAAATGCCAAGTGCCATGAGAGGTTGCCATGACAACTTGACTAAATTGATAAGGGATGAGCCATCAACAGTTGCTATGACAACACCACTGCACGAGATCACATTCAGTTTTCCATCCGTCTGTGGGAAGCGACTTCGGTATCGGAACTGGTAGCATGCTGAACTTCCATGCCCAAGGTCGCGGGTTCAAACCCGGCTGAAGTCGTCGGATTTACTAAGAGTGCTAATAATCCCTGAATATGCTTTCCTTTGGAGGGGAAGTTCCAACATACATTGCAAGTTGCTGGTTCCGGTGGAATCTAGTAGCCAAGTTCACATCTAGGTCTCGTTGATGGCAGTATTTCTAATTATGTAGCCTACTATAGGTAGATTTCATTAGAAAGCTAACTATTGCAATGGGTACCATGTTTCGATTTCCGGAAAATTTCGACATGTGTGTGTATATGTATATATTGTGCCCAAATCCAGTGGCCTAGATTTGAGGGTACAGGCCAAAATGCTAAGTCCAGAATTGAAAGTTTGAATAGCGCACGCCGAACCTTCTTAGAAGCATTTCGAAGGTTTTGACAGCCAAGAAGTGGTCAAGTGACGTAGGCCGAGAGCATCATAGTCGAGGCTAAATGTCATTAAATATTTCCCGATGGAGTAGAACCTTGAGACCTATATCAGATTACTGGCACGGACAAGGGAGGAAGAATGTGCTTTATTTCGAGGAAATTGATCGAGCGGAAGCTGAGATATGAGATGTTTTAGTTCCAGTCTTTTCTCCGCAGTGACCTCGAGCAGCCAGTCGAGGAGTATATAAGGCACGCCCGCTCGAGCTATGGATGTTCACTTCTCCATCAGCACTCCGTTGCTATGGACGTGCAGTACTACGTAAGCGCTCTAGCCGCTCAACACTCTATGACTCCGAACACTGTTATAATCTTCGTGCTCATGGTTGCAAATTCTTCGTTATTTACAGCACAGTTGCTGGGACTTAAGTGTTTCGACAGTACATGGTTACTGGTATTAGGAAAGTGTTAAACATTTTAAGTGATCTTCGAACTTTTCAACATTATCACCGAAGTGATACAAATTTGTGGCACCTGGTAATTATTTACTGCTACAACTGGACATATGGTAGACTTTGTCTACATTTCTTTCTTCTGTCACAATTATTCAAAGCTGGATTATTTAATCCAACAGTCAGAGGACAAGCTTTTGTCTTGTGAATAGACCAGCCAAGATAAATCAGTGATTTTATAACCATTCTTGCACAGTACAATTCTTAAGCCGATATTGGGAATACAGGTTTGCCTTGTGTGATCTGAAGAGTGAGAAGCTCTGCCCAGCCAACTCGACAGAATTTGTACTCGTGCTGAATAAGATTATAAGCGTATTGTGAGTACTGAACACAGCACAGTTGGGTCATGTTAATAATTTTCATCATGGATCATTTTGATCAGACCCCTGTCAACTTTACTTCAGCTTTTGAAGCTGGCAACATTTTTCTTCAAGATATTAAGGCTTCAAGAATGAATACCACTATGTCTGTGTAGACAGCTTGTGGGTATAAAAAGGAGGCTGATACAAGATTATAAATACGTGTCCTAATGGGGACAGGAAGAAGACTGAATAATCTGGTTCAGACCAGATTACAAACATCAAGATCTACAAGAATGTAAGCTACAATTTGCATTATTTTATGCATAGTTAGCTGGATTTTCTCATATTTTTCTACAGTCTTACCAACACATATTTTCTTTCATCAAGATGTTTTTGCTGTTGCAAATACTTTTCTTTTGCAATAGAAGCTTTGATATGGGTTGTTTTTACACTCAGAAGTCAATGATTCGAAATTTATGGACGAGCAGAACGAGCTTTTATTTAATTTTGGTATTTTTCTAATTGCGGTCATCAGCCGTAGTAACTAAAGATTTAATAAGAAATTTAAGTTGAGGAATGGATATTTATCCATTATTTAGAAGTCGAGGATGATATTCCCCGAACAGTTTAACAACTTTAAATCCATTTTGTTGAAATAATGATAATAATAATAATGTTGATTTAATAATAATAATAATTTTCTGAAATAGTAATAATAAATATTTGTGATTTCTAATCATCATTTTCAGGTTGTATGATTTATACATTTGACATTTGAAACAATATTCTAAGATCGGATACTTGTTGATTCCGAAGGTTAGTGGTTAACACATGCCCACAAATAAATAACATATTAATTCAGTGGAATTATTTCACGCTTGCACTGTGCATTTAAATCTTTGAGAAGACATGGAAAGTAATGATACGGGAAGCTAAAGGCATGTATAAAACAGGGTTCTTGCTAGAATTTGTATAAAAATTAAATCATTATGGAGCAACGTCTTTCAAAACGTTTGGCTAAGAATAGACACGGTGTGGAATTATTCATGTTTTAAATTGATGGTAAAATTATTATAGTAAACTCATTTGTGAAGTTTACCAATTTATAAATCTTCCAGTTGTCGTAACAAGCAAAGGCTTGAATATTCTGTATAATTTGGGAAGAAATAATTGTTGTGTGTGCAAAGAGTTAAATATGCCATTCTGAGTGCGCAATTTAGTCGCAGGAATTAGGTTGTGTGAAATGAAGCATCAATCATATTGTAGGTTGAATGTCTTTGAATTTTGTAGTCTAATTTAGCCACACTTTCGTCGAAATATAACCAAAGGTTATTTTGTTGAGCCATCATTGTCAATTTACAGGTTACCCACGAGTTCTAGAAGTATTCCTAGTAATTGCTTACCCGAAAATTGTTATTGTTCAACTTGTACCTTTCATTACCGAAAATACTTTAACATATTTGACATTTTGTCAAATTGTTATAATTTTGATAATAATAAATGAAATTGTTTCATGATGAATTTTCTAAATAATATTTCCAATTTTCTAAATAATATTTCCAAGTGATAATTAATTGATTAAAGGGTTGAATCCATATGGAATGGAATTTATCTTTTGTTGATAATAATATGTTGACAATTATACTTTATGATTGAGTCAAATGCTCTGAATAGACTTTGGATCGAGAACAGATGGTTCAATAAATATTTTCTGTTCATTGAAGTTCATCGAATCCAAATGCTCAAGGTCCATGTAAATGATATTGTGTTCTATTTATTGTTAATAACTTTGTATTTGAACAAATCTTGAAATAACTGAATCCTGAAGTGTTGGTTAATTTGCTACGATATTTTAAAAAAACTGAACTGTGAGATATTGTCAACGAGTGATATTTTTTCAATATGTTAATACTCAAATGATATAGGGATCAGTAAAGACAATTAATTTTGCACTGACAAAACCCTACTCCTGTAAATAATTCTTTTGAGCGAAGTCAACAGTACTATTAATTTGACCTTCGTCTCAATTGTTAAGTGTTCATGTGTTGGTGAAATTGTATATTTTGTACATAACATATGATTTGTCATTCATTTTTAATGCCATTTTGGCATTCCTTCAGTCAATATTTTAAAGTTTTAAATAAAATGAGATAATTTTATCGGATGCATTCATTTCAGAAAATCTCCTTCTATCCTTATTGTTGCATCGAGCCGAAAATCAGTAAAGCATTTTTTGTTGAGTTATTGTAGTCAACTTTAACCCATCTGGTGCCCCGGGATATTTTGATTCTCGTGCTGACTGATTTTTGGTAAAATGCATATGTGGTCGTCCGGACTTCGGTCCGAACGGGCACTATATACAGTATATGTATAGATATCAGTTTCTTGTGGACACGATAACTGCCGTAATTTTGCACCAATCACTTTGAATTTTTTACATAAATGTATCCCCTTAAAATCTAGGTCGAGTTCGTTAATGGGCAAAATTGGTCGAAGGGGGAGAAAATGGGGGGCTTTTCTTTTCTTCGAAAAAGTGAAATATTGGTATAACTCTCTTAATACGTGAAATATCGAATCCATTCAAAGTTCATAATATGTGTCGGATAAGTGCCAAAAATTTATGTTTGAAAAGTTTTTGATAGCACCAACCATTGACCAAAGGGGTGAAAAAAAGTGTTTTTTTTTTATCAGGAAACATTAATCATATCTCTCTTAATAGGCAAAATATCAAAACCGTACAAAATGGAAAGTATTCCCCTAATAATTACCTAAAACTTGTCTGAAAGAATTTTTGATCTGACCCACCATTACGCCAAGGGATGAGAAAAATGTTTCGGAATTAAAGAAAATGCCAAGTGCCATCAGAGGTTACCATGACAACGCTTCTAAATTGATGAGGGATGAGCTATCAGAGGTTGCCAAGACAACGCCATTGCACGAGATCACATTCATTTTTCCATCTGACTCTGTGGGAAGCGGCTAACTGGTAGCATGCTGAACTTCTATGCCCAAGGTCGCTGGTTCAAAGCCAGCCAAAGTCGTCGGATTTTCTAAGAGCGCTAAAAATCCCTCAGCATGCTTTACTTTGGAGGGGAAGTTCCAACGTTTGTTGCAAGTTGCTGCGGCATCTAGTAGCCAAGTTCACAGCTAGGTGTCGATGTTAGTTTATGGTACAAAATTAGGAACTACTACTTAAAATTGACCGTCTGCAGACCTTACCTGAATTACAGACTAATAGAGTCATCATAATTAACACCATTTATCAGATAGATTCTACACACACCCAATGTACACGGGGTTACATGACCACGTTGTCACAGCCCCTAAACTGAGGAACCAACCAACATCTCTGCGGGAGATAAAATTTTGCGTGAAGAAGTAACAGACTTTAGATAGTTACACATCAGTTCCAAACCTTGCATAAGGACATTGTTTTCACAAGTATAACAAGATGTTCAGTAAAGAACATATAGCCTAATTTCTCCTAAATGCAAGGGTTTAGTTATAACTCTTTGTCTTCTTCAAGGAGTATAATTGAATGTTGGTTTGTTTAGCTTGTCGAAAGTTCAAAGAATTTAAATCGCTCTAGTCGAGTGTTGAAATTTGTGGTGTTATGAGTACAGCATATTATATAATATTTTTGATTGCTAATACACACAATATATGCTTAACATTATAATGTGTGAGTAGTTATGAATCAATAAATACAAAAACAAAAAAAGTAAAAATATTCGAAACCTATAGGGATTTGAACCAGGATAAGCCGGACTATGAGGCTAGATCGCTACCACTGTGCCACGGATGTGATACAATAATGCCATATAAATAGCTTCTTTAGTACAAATGTATCTTTTTTTTTTGTGCTGTTAAGTCACTTCTACGGTTACATATTCTATTATAATGGGCTAATATCCTACCGGTCACCTCCTTGAGGACAGTTTAAACCTCCATATGTACTATAAGCTGAATTGTTGAGGTCAGGCATTGTTGAATCGTAAGTTACGGTTGGGTTATAATACTGGCATGATTCATTCCACCATCCTGAAACTATTTGGCAGATGACCCTGTAGTTTGGACAAAATAAGTTACCCACATTAAGGTATATTGTTGCAAAATTTTGTAGAGATCGGATGAGTAGGTTAGTCGTAATTTGATTTAAGCTCAGAACATTTGGGTGGGCGCCATTTCGTTTTTGTTATGATGGCGGCGATATACAACATGACACTGAGTTGTCCCTTGCTAGTTCTACCTCTGTGCCAAATGTGATTCGATTTGGGTTTCGTTGTGTTTAAATTGATAGGGGGAATCGATTTGCACACATACAAGACCGCCATCTGCAAACTATTGGGCTAATGACCCTGTAGTTTGGTCAAAAGACGCTTCCCACATGAAGGTATGTTATTGCAAAATTTGGTAGAGATCAGATGATTAGGTTAGTCGTAATTTGAATTAAGCTTTGAATATTAGGGTGGCCGCCATTACGTTTCTGTCAAGATGGCGGCGATATAAAACATGACACTGAGGTGCCCTTTGCTAGTGCTACCTCTGTACCAAATTGCGTTCAATTCGGTTTCAGCGTGTTCCAATTGATAGGGGGGACAGACATTCAGAGTACACACACACAATTTTTGGCCCTGTGTAGATCTCATAAGCCTACTTTCATTTTTTGCAAAAATCGAAAGTAGGCTAAAAATTAACCCCAAATGACAAGAAGGTTACCATCCCCATAAGACAATAAAATGATAAAATGTGCATACAAAAACGAAAAATAAAAGTTAATTACCGTATATACTCGAATACCACCCGCACATTTTTAAACAAATTCGGACGTGAAAAATTGGGGTGCGGGTCTTATTTGAGTCATCCAAATTTGAAAGATCTAAATTGCCCGCCGCGCGCGATATCGGGTGTTGCGAGTATCCGCTAGATGGTGCTAGCCTTCTTCCGGCTATAACTTTGTTTTACCGTAAGCACGCGGCGTCATAGTCACACGCACGTTCTCCGAGTGTAAATATGAATGCTACGAAACGTTTGCGGTCATTTACTGTGAGTGAGAAATTGAAAGTTGCGAGGGAAGCTGAAGTTATTGGAAATCGTGCCCGGTAGGAAATATGATATTGACGAGTCATGTATTCGTGATTGGGCGGGATGACGTCTATGCTGCGTGAACCGCCCGTTCAAAGCAGCCTTGAAACAGCTGTGTATGGAGAGGATGGCGGCCGATAAGCACGCACCGACTCCAACTGGTCGTATTCAGCGCCCGAAAGTTCAGCTGCTGTGTTCGTGGATTTTGACGGCATGGAATCGTATCTCTGGAGATCTCATACGGAAGAGCTTCAAGAAATGTAGTATTTCGAATGCTATGGATGGCTGTGATGACGACATTTAGTGGGAAAGTGATGGTGATAAAAGTTCCGAAGTTGGTACTTCTGATGACGATGAATGAAGTGTTTGTGTACTTTTATTTGTATTTTTAATCGTTTGATGTGTGTTATTTTAGGACGACTTCAAAACTGTTGGAAACTATTTTGGATAAATGCTATTCTGTATATTTAGTTAAGATAGTAAATAATTTTGAGTAAAAATTCTTTTTTTTTTAATTTTGTTCTTCAAAATCAGGGTGCGGGTCTTATTCGGGGGCGGGTCGTATTCGAGTAAATACGGTAACCTCCAATTGTAAAATACTTTCTTGCAATAAATGAGGTCTGATCCTCCTACGAAAACCTGCATATTTTGCCTATTATAGCCTAGTTTGCCCGGTGAAATCTACCTCCGCCTTCCGGCGTGCCGAGAGGAATCTTTTTTGATATTTCTGTCACTTTTATGCTGCCTCGTAAGAAGGTGTTTTTGATGTGATCGTTTCTTGTAACACCACACATCCATCTTAGCGTCTTCATTTCAGCTACTTCCAGTCGCTTGCACTGTGACTGCACTGTTGGCCAAGTTTCTGCTCCATAATGTTAAAATAATAGTTATTAGAATATGATATGCCATCTCGTTCAAGTAGAACAATCTCTTAATGAGATCTGTGTTGAAGCCAGGCTGAAATGGTTCGGTCATCTCAAAAGAATGGACACCCAAAGAACAGCTCGAGTGTGGGTTGAGAAAGAACTGAAAGGCAAGAGACCAAGAGGTCGACTGAGAAAGAGATGGATCGACCAGGTTAGAGATATTGCAGCGAGAGGTCTGGATTTACAGCAAATCATGGAGGAAACATTCTCGGAGAGAACTAAATGGAGAGCGCTCATTCACCACACCTGGGAAACTGGAGACGGTTCAAAATGATAATATGATACTGAATAATTTTCATAACTAATGTTTGAATGTGGCAAATAAAGTTTTAGGACAGGGAGCTGGGATTCTCAACTTAATTGTTGATTAGAAACAAAGAAATCGGCTAGGTGCAAGCAGATAGCTCTGAGCAAGAGCCCAATTTCTAGATTTCCTCAGCTTGTCAAAGAAATTCATGCATTAGAGTCAAACTGAGAAAAACATTGATTAAATAAAACATATTTCGAACATCTTTTTAAAACAAAATTTTTCTTTCAACATAAATTTGTAATAGACATTTTATATTATGCATTTTTGTCTCAAACAATGAACACTATGAACCAAGAAACACTTATTTTTCTTATCATATCCATGATTTGCGTAGTCTCTCTAACTCTCATTCAAGCTGTGCGACTGCTCTACGTATTAGTGAGTGATGATGTGGTTCTTAATGTTTTTTTTAAATTTATAACGCTCATACATTTCTCACTTTCGTTTCATGCACCGCAGATTCATCCTTTCATTTCATCACCGCTAACATAAATGTGTTACTTTAAGGCGATTTTACGTCAGTTGTTCGAAGTCTATTGTGCCACCCTAAAGTTTGGCACACGTTTCTGCCCCTGCCACCAGCTCCCCCGGCAACCTTTTCTACGAGACTTTGTGTATTTATGTGCGGCACATTTAAATGTCCCGCGGGTGACTGCCGCCATCTCCCTTCTCGGCGAGTCAACTGTTCCGGCCAGGCGAAGGTTGTGATCTTTTGCCAGGCAAGACTAACTCTTGGCGATCTTCTTGGACGCTATTGGCCCGGCGGTTTGAAAGGAACCAATGGTGGGCTCGCATATAAATAACTTGCATTATGGGTAAGCCTTGCTCAGGTTTGCCAACCCAAATATCCTTATGGCTAGGCCAGTGTGTAGCGGACTGTGACTGTGGGGACCTGCTAAGGTTGGCAGTGTCCACTTCCCCTATTCTCAGCAAGGCGCGCGCGACACCACTTGTTGCCCGCCGACGTGTGTGTTGTGCAAGCATGTCTCTTCCCACTACGATTTGAGACATGTAAAGGAAAGGAGATACTGCGGGCGAGCTCCTCGGAGCTCGGCTATTCCAGGCCACATGGCCTGTTCTTCGAACTAAGGTAACATTTCTGGTCTGCTTCATAAAACCTGTGATATGACATTTAATTTCTTCAAGTAACAAGAGAAACATTAACCTCATGGTGTCGACATGAGTGAACTGCATTTTATCCTAATTTTGCGTTAAGCTTTTGAACTTGATATTTTTTGAACTGACCAACTGCTAGGCTTTCGTCCTATAGTTCTTGCCCTGTAGAAGGCTGGTGTTTTAATCTTTTCCATCGGACTTTCATTATGCTTTTGCGTGTGAATATAACACTTGATTACTGTTCGTTAATTTAAGATTTTGTATTTTATATAATTATTTTGGAGGGTGCTATGATGAGGGTGACAATGCTCGGCATTGTCGTAGGCATGGTACATTTTGCTAACGGCTTGCCTCATGTTGGGCAGTCGGCAGCAAACAACTCGAGTGTTGGCAGCGGTCATGTGAGGACGTGTTGCAATGAGCTCCTGCTCTAAGGCTTTAGTTCTGCCTTTTGGTATTATTAACTTCTTGTTCGGTTCCCTAGTTCTGTACTACGTATTACTATGGTAATATCTTTTGTATTTATACAGAGTTTCTGCTCGGCTTTTCTCCTTCAGAGATTTACTGGTTGTGATCATAGAATTTTCTCGAAGCCTCATGGCTTTCGCTTGTGTTGTCGAAGGGCAATTTCTGCTCTTATTTAACCGTTGTTTTACTTCAACCCATTGCTGGGGGAATAATATTCCTTGTCTCCAGGGAATATGCTTCCATTTAAATTTATTTTATTAGCTTTCGCCAAATGTGACCGTTGGCTTCCAAGCTACCATGTGGGGTGTAGATACTGATAGGAGTATACTTGATCATGTTTGTTTTTATTATGTTTCCACCTTTTGGATTTTGTTTAATATATATTGTTCTTCTTTGGTTGATTTTACCCATGGATCTTTTCTTCAGTATTTTATATGCCACCTTGTAGCATTATCCAGTCCCTCGCCTCTGTAATGCGAGACCCAATTCCACACCCCAAGTATTCAGCTTGCCTGGTTAGCCATTCTCGGTAATGGTTGCCAGAGTTACGCACCTACGAGAGCCCGTCAAGTTCCCGTATCGCAAGGGCGCGACAGTTTATAACGCTCATACATTTCTCACTTTCGTTTCATGCACCGCAGATTCATCCTTTCATTTCATCACCACTAACATAAATGTGTTACTTTAAGGCGATTTTACGTCAGTTGTTCGATGTCTATGATCAGCTGTTTTTAGTGTTTATTATATCCAAGGCTGATGAAGGGAGCCAATGATGTGTAGACCCCGAAACATGTCCCATTAGATCAAATTGTAATCTGATTTCATAAATAAAGTATCAATTAGGCGGAAACTCTCTATTTATTAAAAATACTTTACAAGCAGGGAAACGTTGATAAAATTAGAAACAACATTCGGAATAAATTTAAATCAACATAAGCCAAAGAAAAAAAATACACGAATTTCAAAATTCACTTCGTCACTAATGTATACAAAAAACACAACATAAAAATTGAGTACAGAACTAAGAATAACAACACATAACATTTATTTTTCTTAATCATAAATCAATCAATAAAATCAACAAAAATAATTGCTCAGGAAGTTACCAACTGAATTGCAAAGATTGCGGGTGCAATTACATAGGGCAAACCGGTAGGTCATTCAAAATAAGATTTTCGGAACACACAAATGCAAAACAATACAACAAATTTTCAGCCATGGCGAATCATATGGGGGAGGAGAACCACAGTTTCAGTGACATAGACAACCTAAATGACCTAACTTATAATGATAACATATTATTCAATACAATAGCCAAAATGGAAAGACAAAGCAAAAGCATGCCCTGAGTAGTTCAACCCCTCACTTTACACACCCCTCTCTCCTCACGCCCGCCCCCCTCCTCTCAGCGCAATACGAGCTAGCGGCAGTAGGTTGGCCGCTGGCTTCGTTCAGTCGCCTAGTGGCAGGTCTATAGCAAAGCAAGTAAGAAAGTAGTCTCTACATTTCACTCGATCTACACACGCTTTTAACTTACAAATCTCACGTTTATTTCATTTTACAGATTTACATCTCGGCGTACTTATGTAGCAACAATGTGTTGGGTAATTGATTCCTAGGATTTCAATTATGTTTATTTACGATCCTTCGCTAAATTTAAACATTTTAACCTTATCATCTTACTCAGTTTACTATCAATTTACAGAAGTAGACTTATTGGGAAATTACTTGAAAATGACTAAATTGAAGACCTCGCCAACCTGGACCCATTATTGGGGAGCCAGGCTCTGTCTGTCACAAGCCAGAACAAAGTAGGGAGTGATCGAGGAGTAACACCTCTTTAAAAAACCTAGGTCCAGCTGACCCGGCTGGTAGTACCTTGTAAGGGTCCCTTGCCAGGGTTACGGTGAAGTCCCCAACGGTATCTGAAGTGGAAGAGGTGCACTCTGGAACAGTGTAGATGGTGGACGAGGCAACCTAGTGCTCAGGTTAATAAGGGCAAAAGGTATATGGTTGCCATATATCAATTTTACGGGCACGACGGTCCCACATGTTAGTGGCGGTACCCCGACAGCGTCTGTTCACATGTTAGTGGCGACTGATATACCAATACTCAGAAGTGGAACTCTTGAGTTTAACTCGACTGAAAACTCAGTCAATTATCCAAGTTAATCAACATGAATAGTGCACCTATACAAACATATTACCCCAGTGGGTCAAATCCCACGGTTGAAAAACCTCTTGTGGTCTATTCGGATTCTGGGGAGACCACAGAAGTGTGCCATGAGGTAAATCGGAGTGCCTCAAAACCCCGTAAAGACAAAATCAGACCAAATTCAAGACTGTGGTTAATGACTTTTAATGTCAACTCCCTCATGAAAATGGGAAAACTTAAGAATATTCTTGACAAATCTCGAGAACGGAGAATTCGAATCATCGCTTTTCAAGAATCACTAATGAGCACCCTTTTGACTCCGAAGGGTACAGAATATATAAGGGAAAGACTGGTGTAAGAGCTATGCCAAATTGTCCTCTATTCGGTACTGGATTTATAGTAGACTTAATTCTATGATTATGATGATGATGATGATAATTGTTGTTTTAAGGGGCCCAACATCGAGGTTATCGGCCCCTTATGAAATGAAATGGCGTGAAATGAAAGGATGTAGATTAAAACAACTCACTGCCATGGATGAAACGAAAATGGTGTTTATAAAACAGACAGTGAGCCCCAAAAATTATGCCCTATTTTAATAAAAAATAAATAAAAGGCGGATGGTAAAAAAGGATAAAACAAATAAAGCATAGTGAACAATAAAATAGATGAACACAATAAAAAACATAAAACAGATTTAACCTGAATTAACAGTCGTAACTACACATTAAAACTTAAAAAAGTAACCACTCTCCCTCATGAACCGGATGCCGAGGTCAGCTGACGGCCCGTCATCACGGAGAATAAGGGAGAGGGTATTAGGCAGTTTAAGTAAGAGTCCTGCGCAGATCGGCCAGATCCACACACTCCAAGAGAAGGTGTGCCACGGTTAGGACTTGATTCTATTGTGAACTTTAAATCCTTCTCAGGTCGACTTTCCACCATGACAGTTGAATTAGCTAACAAGATCTACACGCTACTCAATGGACATGCACCAACCAATATTACCAACAGACAGGACGTTGATAAAGTAGACAAATTCTGGAACTTGTCACACGATGTTCTTCAGAGAATCCCAATAAACCATGTTAAGATCTTAATGGGTGATTTCAATGCCCAGATTGGCAAAGAAAAAGAGTATAAATACTGGGTTGGTAAATGGTCAGGTCATAAGCAAACTAACAGATGATGATGATAATTGTTATTTTAAGGGGCCTAACATCGAGGTTATCGGCCCCTGACGAAATGAAATGGCTTGAAATGAAAGGATGAAGATAAAAAACAGCTCACTGCTATGGATGAAACGAAAATGGTTTAGATAAAATAGACAGTGAGCCCCAACAATTATGCCTTATGTAGCAGGAAAAATACTTATAAAAAGGAACTCAGATTGAAACTACTCACCAAATGGAGAGCGGTAATACGTACATAAGGGAATTTCGAACGAAAATACTCACAAAAGGAATACAGTGGAATCTCGTTAGCACGTTCTCGGTTACGACGTTTTCCCGCTTAGCGCGATGATTTTCTCAAGTCCCAATTCTACAAAATACACGTTGATATATCCCCTTAATACGTTCTCTATTCCCCGCTTACGACGATCAAATTTCCGTTGTACTATTTGTACGCGAACCGGATTTTATTCTTATTTCATTATAAAATTCGGCTTCTGGAAAACACGACGCGATATTGCCTCATATTATCTGATAGTTATTGACAGTGTAGAGGATTTCATTGTGTTTGACAGTGTAGAAGTGGCTATAGCTATGACGCAACACATGTGACGTCTCTCTCTCCCGCTGCCCTTTCTCTCCTTTCTCAAGTCCCAGACCCAAACCTACTAAATTCATGTTGATACATCCCCTTAATACGTACTCTATTCCAGCTTACAACGATCACATTTCCGTTGAACTATTTGTTAGTGAACCGGATTTTATTCTTATTTCATTATAAAATTCGGCTTCTGGAAAACACAACACGATATTGCCTCATATTCTCTGATAGTTATTGACAGTGTAGATGATTTTATTGTGTTTGACGGCGTAGAAGTGGCTATAGCTATGACGCAACACAGGTGACGTGTCTCTCTCCCGCTGTCCTTCACCCCCTTCCCTTTGTTTATTTCTCACGTAGGCACATTAATGTCTTCGTGTTCCGCACTATTGTCTTCTAGTTCTTAGTGTCCACGTCCAGTTATGACCTATTTTATTGCATGTTTCATAATGGATAAGAAGAAAGTACGGCAGATAACTAATGATGAGAAGATTAAATACATTCGAGACTTGGACTGCAATCCTCACATGAAGCGTGTGGATATAGCGCGAAAGTGGAACATTCCTCTGTCTACACTGAACACGATTCTCGGCAAAAGGAAGGAAATTGAACGTGCATTTGAAGAAGGGGTGAGTGGCAAAAGGAAACGTGTGCGAGAGGGACAGTTTCCTGAATTAGAAAGCTCTTTATTGAAGTGGTTCAAGCAAACCCGTGCTTCAAACATATGCGTGCGCGGTCGCCGGCGATAGAGCCGTCACTGGCGGAGCGCGAGTGCGAGAATGTCCTTACTGATCAAATATAAAGAAAGACCCTGTATTATATGTGTTTGGAAGCGGATGGGGAACATTTTCAGCATCTACTGTAAATCATGGCCAGTAAAACTGCATGGTAGGCTACTGATTTTAAGCACCGTATTCAGCCGTAGGCCTACATATGCGTGCGCGGTCGCCGCCAACAGAGCCGTCACTGGCGGAGCGCGAGAGCGAGAATGTCCTTGCTGATCAAATATAAAGAAAGGCCCTGTATTATATGTGTTTGGAAGCGGATGGGAACATTTTCAGCATCTACTGTAAATCATGGCCAGAAAAACTGCATGGTAGGCTACTGATTTTAAGCACCGTATTCTGCCGTAGGCCTACATATGCGTGCGCGGTCGCCGGCAACTGAGCCGTCACTGGCGGAGCGCGAGAGCGAGAGCGAAAATGTCCTTGCTAAGCAATAATAAAGACCCTGTATTATACTGTAGTGTAGAGGTACAGTAATTCATTTTTATGTTATTTATTGCGTGTAAGTTACTGATAACCTATGTTTATGTCGTGACTGTAGTAGTGCATACAATCACTTACTAAGGTCGGCGATTGAACGTCCATATATACGCCGCGTTCTTTCTTATACGTTGTAAATGCAGTATGGCGTTTTTCGGTAGTACGTTTTCCCGCATATGACGTCCAAATTTTTCAGTCCCTTGAAAAACGTACTAACGAGATTCCACTGTAGATTGAAAAATACACACAAAATGTAGGTTAAGTCCAAAATACATACAAAATGCAACGTACAGTCGAAATACTTACAAAATGCAAATGAGATTGAAAATACACACGAAATGTAATGTAGATTCAAAATACCCACAAAATGCAATTGAGAATGAACTACTTGAACAAAGCAGGGTAGGTTGAAAATACAAAATGCAATTGAAATTGCTTACAAAAGGTAATGGTAGATTCAAACTTCTCATTTGGATGGACAATACTTACAAAATGCAATTTAGATTGAAAATAATCACAAAATGTAATTTAGATTCAAAATACCCACAAAATTGCAATTGAGACTTAACTACTTGAACAAAGCGGGGTAGGTTGAAAATACAAAATGCAATTGAAATTCAAAATACTCACAAGAAGACCCCCCAATATTGAAAGACTTACTAAAAAGCAATTTTGATTGGCAATCCTTACAAAATGCAAGTGAGGTTGAAAAACACTCACAAAATGCAATTTAGATAGAAAAAACTTACAAAATGCAACGTAGATTAAGAATACCTACAAAAAGGTGCGGGAATCTTAGAGAAAAGGAAATATAATGAAAGGCGGAGAGGAGAGGAGAGGGGAGGAGAGGGGAGGGGAGAGAGGAGAGGGTCCGCCCCAAAGGTAAGGGACAAAAGGGAAAAACGGACCCAGCTCAGGAATTCCTCGGGGTCACCAACTCCCGAACTCACCAGCCATGAGCCCCTGAGGGTGTAGCATTATCTAGGGTGCACCAGAAGTGGTGGGGCTACATACACCCTGCCTCCTTGAGGGCCTGGAGCACAAGGCAGGAGGGAAAAGGAAAAGAAAAAGAAGGCTGACCCCTCACAGAAGGAGGGTATCAGGAAAGATGAGACAAGGGCCAATTAAGGCGGGAAAGTGAAAGACTCCCTAGGCCTCGGATAACCTTATACCGTCGGAGTCGGAAGAGAACAAGAGTTGACTAAGGGAGGTCGACAGGAAAGAAGACGGAGAGGAGCCCGGCACAAGTAAGTGGAAGCAATGCCGGACTCAGCTGGGGTCCCGTGGTCGCTACCCATGCCCCACTAGATGTGAGCCCTTGGGGGCAAACTAACAGGAATGGTATGAGATTAATAGAGATATGCAGGAACCATGATCTATTTTTTAAATCAACATTTTTTCAAGAAAAAATCATCAAAATCTAAGACTTGGATTTCACCAAATCCACTATTGGGTGAATTTCAGTTGGACCATGTTCTGATCTCTTGTTCCAATTTAAAGTCCTCAAAGGATTAGATCTGGACTCTGACCATTACCCCACAAAATTCTCTCGGACATTATCCCAGAAAGGAGGAATTTCACTCCAAAATTACCACTCCGTCGATATGATGTCCATCTTATACAAAATAGTATGGAATTCACGCAAGAGACACAAAAGTTAACCCCACAGAATTGGCAGCAACTTCAAGCTGAACTTCTAAAATCGGCTGAAAAAATTGCACCTCTAACCAGGGTACGGAAACATGCTAGGTGGACTGATGAGTGCGACCGCCTCATAAACCTAAGACAACAAGCATGGCAGAACTGGATGTGCAACAAGAATGAAAGGACGCTACAATATCTTCAAGACGTTAGAAAAACAGTAACAAAATCACTAAGAGTGATTCGTAAAAAACATGAAAACAATAAATTAAAAGATACAGAAGAGGATTTCAAGAAACATCATTCTAGAAATTACTATAGAACACTCAAGCAGAAATGAACTAAATATTCACCACCTTCTCTCCAGTTTCAAAACAACCGTGGGAACATCGCCCACTCCAACTCTGAAAATTGTGCACTTCTTGCAGATTATTTTGGTAAACTACTCAATTGTGAGAAACCTCCGGAAACATTTCAATTTTGTCATACTCTACGGAATCCTGACTCGGAACCACCAGACCTACAGGAAATTCGTGAAATAATCCAATCCATGAAAAACAACAAAGCGTCAGGAGAGGACCAGATCGTTGCAGAACTATGGAAAAATGTAGGTGAAAATCTCATCGTCAAACTCAAAGAAATTATGGATGAAATCTGGCAAACTGAAAAAATTCCTCCAGATTGGAAGATGGCAATCATCCATCCAGTATACAAGAAAGGTAGCAAAACGAACGCAAGCAATTACCAAGGGATCTCATTACTCTCGGTAACTTACAAAATTTTGTCCAAAGCCCTTTTGAACCGTGCCTATCTTCAACTGGATCCGCAGATTGGTGAATACCAAGGAGGGTTCCGGAAAGGCCGATCGTGTACAGAGCAAATTATCAATTTGAAAAACTCAATGTCTTACTACCGTAAAATGTCAAACAAAAATTATGTCATTACTTTTGTTGACTTTGCAAAGGCTTATGACAGCATTGACCGTGAATCCCTTGTTGCTGTACTCTCAGAATTTGGATTAGATCGCAAGACAACATCAATCATCAAAGATACCCTCTTGAATACAAGTTCAAAGGTTAAAATTAAGGGAGGACTGAGCGCAGAATTTTCAATTGATACAGGAGTGCGTCAAGGAGATGGATTATCTCCATTGTTGTTTAATTGTGCGCTCGAAAAAGTCGTCCGAGAATGGAGACGAGCTGGTGCACCATCCCATAGACTAGGACCAAAACTCAAAGGGATAACACTAGACTGGCATTTGCGGATGACATGGCGTTAAATGCTCCAAGCATTTCTAATGCCCAGAAACAACTTGAATTACTTCAAGAACAAGCAGCAAAAAATCGGCTTACGGATTTTCTTTGACAAAACAAAATTTATGACGGACATTAAAACTGCTCCGAATACACTCCGCATCGGTAATTGTCAGGTCTCCCGAGTGAAAGACTTCAAGTATTTAGGTGAATGGATCAATGAAACTTGCAAAGAAAGAAAAGCTACAGAAGCAAGACTACAGAAAAAGGAAACTGCTTTCCATTTGACAAAATAAGTTTATAACAAAAAATGCCTCTCTTGGAATTGTAAAATTCAACATTATAAAACAGTAGTCTTGCCTGCAGCCCTTTATGCAGCCGAGACACTTAATGTACAACATAAAACACTGAGAAATCAATTAGAGATTAAGGAACGCAAGATCATGTGAAAAATTTTGGGACCAAGATTTAAAGATGGAATTCACCTTCCGAAACATAATGCTGCAATCTATTTAAAAAATACTAAAATCAGACACAATCCGTATGAGAAAGATCCAATTCATGGGACATTTGGACAGAATGGACCCAACTAGGTTAACAAATAAAATCTATACGTTTCTGCAGAAAAAGGCAACAAGGTCCAATTGGTACTGCGCCAGAATTTATTGAAGGTCATTACTCAAGAACTGATCTGGAGATGAACCAAGACCCCAGAAAATAAATGGGTGGATAAAAATTATTATTTATTAAAAATTTGAGAAATATGGGAAAAACTGTATGGAAATGAGTGAAATACTATAGATTTTATGCAATTTATAAAAGGCAAGGAAGTAGGAATGATTTAAAGATGAACATGTATTCCAATATATGAATGTGGGAGGTCCATATTACAAGAAATATCACACCACTTGAAGCGAGAGTTACATCATGAGAGAGGGGAAGTTACGAAGGTCGAACGGCGGACTGAACTGAGGAGAGGTGGTAAGCAGTTACGTCACACCACGAGAGGGGGCTGAAAGACGGGAACTTGAGGACTGCGGAGAACAGGACGGGAGAGTTCTTTCCAATTTGAGATTTGAACGAGACAAGACCTCGAGCAGAAACGAGTTTTGTTATAATAGTGCTACAGTTCATAATAGTTGGAAGCAAGGAAGAGTGCAATTCCAGAACTTACAGTAACTTAGGAGAAAGTTATTCCTATAAAGCATAACGGAACAGTACAACCATATATTGCAGTGCTTATGCAAAGTTGTTCCACATTTCGACAAGAAGCTAATCAATATTTCTACGAGTAAAAGCTTATTTGAACATTGTATTGGAAATGCTAGTTGAAAGTCAGCGACGGGGATGTCTTAATTATATTGTCAGCAATATGAATATTAACATGTGCTAAGCAAATAAGCATAGGGAAGTAAAGGCTACAAGGATGTCAGTTGAATTCCAGATTCACTAACATGAAAGGCGCTACAAATATCTACGCAAAGCGCAACATCACCGAGCAAAACTCATACATTTCTACGAGAGTTTCAACACATCTTGAGATACGAAAACGCTTGCATAAACGACAATATTCCACCGTGATGTCTATTCTGAAGAAAACCGATGTCTATTCTGAAGAAACCCGATGTCTATTCTGAAGAAACCCAGATGTCTATTCTGAAGAGATGGAGATTCGAAGCCGGCATACTTGCAGTGTACGGGAGGACGGAGCGCTGGCAAGGCTGTTCACGGGGAGGTCATTCACCACGAGTCCAGCTGGGTTCTGTCACAAACCGGTCTTCATAGCTGTGGGCGATGCGATGGAACACGACAAGTTTGGTTGGGAGCAGAGATGCAGGTATTTTCAACAGTCCAGAAGCCAGCACTCAAGGTAGCGAAGAAATTGTCTTTTATCATGTAGAATTGTAGTTATGTTCTGTGATTATCCAATTGACCAACCGCATATTTTTCAACCGCATATTTTTCAACCGTATTTTTCAACCGTATTTTTTTAACTGCATCATTTAAAACGTATAATTTTGTCAAAGTAATTAAATTTGTGTAGATCTTGTTATAGTGATTTTTTGTATTTTTCTACGGAGTTATTTGCCTTGTTCTTGAAAATTTCAGTCACTTGGAAGAAATTTTGGCATGTTGATGCTATTAACAGTAAAGCTATATTAAAGTAAAATCGTGTAATATTTTCATATTTGCGTTAGATTTAATTTAATTGTTTTATCGCAGCGATGGAATATAAATGAATTGTTCAGAGGAACTTAATGTTAAAGTAAAAAGGAATATGAATAAATTGTTTAAAGGAATATGAAGCTGATGATTTGAAAGAATGTAGAGTGAACTATTTAAAAGGAATAGAACGTTGAACGAAGTAAAGAAGGAGTAAGATTGTAATTGTAATAAAATGAAGTTTATTGGAGCAAATTTAAGTACAGTATATTTAAGAAGTAACGTCACGAAGTGTAAAGAATATTTCGACAACTCATGATGTTGATTCGAGTGTCAGAAATTTATTATGAACGGAAGTATTACGAAAAGCTTATACACATATGACTAATGAGATTTAGAGCGTTAAAAAGCATCGATGAATTTGTTAAACAAATATATTAATGGGAAGAAGTCAAACTTATATCTTTTGTTAAGAATATGAATATTTACTGATATTTCTTGAAAAGTTGTAATAAAATGTAAAGCTGAATTTAAGCACGTGAAAAAGAAAGTTAACTAAGTTAAATCACAGGGTGATCAGAAAGTAAAAGTACAACGATTTATTGCAGAAATGGAATTATGAGCACGAGGCGATGTTATATCAGTATAGAGGAAAAATGTTAAAGTAAAGGAAGTATATGTATTGAAGTGGAAGTTTATAGTTGAATTACCATGCGAATTAGAGAGATATGAACGTAAAGGAGTTACGTAAATTCTACGAAGGGAGGCCGAGGAGTCTCTAAGTTTTTCTAGTATTGATTGCAATAATTGTGAAGTTATGTGAGTGTATTGAAGGACGATTCTATACAGGGTGTTTAAGAGAGAAAGTAATTGTTGTATAATTATGAAAGAGGAGTGTGGAAACGAAGGTTAATGCCGTGCACGTCCAGTATTCACGTTTATCAGAAGATTGTTAACTCAGTAAAGAATTTCAGAACTTATTTCATTATTTCATGATATATAGATAAAGGTAAAAAGGAACAGTGCTTAGCTTAAATGTTTGTCACTTATGTTCAATTGATTATGACGAGTATTTATTACTTTCAACACGATAGTTGCGGTGTATGTTTGGATTTGATGTTTAAGAAAATTGAGTAGATGAAAGACTTATTGGAGGAAGAAAATTTAATCTTCGACGTTATGAAGTGTAAAATTTGAGAGATTCTTAAAGAATGTATATATGCACATAGTTCAAGAATAATTTTGATTAGATATGGAACTACGGTTCATAGTTGAAGCGGACCTGTATAAAATAGGGCAATACTTAGTAACAATACCGTATTTACTCGAATACGACCCGCCCTCAAATAAGACCCGCACCCTGATTTTGAAGAACAAAATTTAAAAAAAAAAAAAAAAAACTCAAAATTATGCACAATCGTAACTAAATAAACAGAATAGCATTTATCCAAAATAGTTTCCAACAGTTTTGAAATCGTCCTAAAATAACACACATCAAACGATTAAAAATACAAATAAAAGTACACAAACACTTCATTCATCGTCATCAGAAGTACCAACTTCGAAACTTTTATCACCATCCCACTAAATGTCGTCATCACTGACATCCATAGCATTCGAAATACTACATTTCTTGAAGCTCTTCCGTATGAGATCTCCCGAGATACGATTCCATGCCGTCAAAATGCACGAACATAGCAGCTGAACTTCCGGGCCCTGAATACGACCAGTTGGAGTCAGTGTGTGCTTATCGGCCGCCATCTGCTCCGTATACAGCTGTTTCAAGGCTGCTTTTGAACGGGCGGTTCACGCAGACATCCAGTGGTTGTAGCATAGACGTCATCCCGCTCAATCACGAATACATGACTCGTCAATATCATACAGTGCACTCTCGTTAATTCGCGGTAATTAATGCACGAACTTCCGCGAATTATCCGCAGTTATTTTTGTTAAGCCTAGGAAAAACAAAACTATTGGTTAAAATATTGAAATAGGCTTGAACACGCGAAATAATAATTTTAACTCTTGATTGTAGTGTGTTATACGTAGGGATAGGAATTTTTCGGTGATTTCAGAGTGAAGAAAGCGGTATTTTAAAGTGGCAAATTCGGTGTTTTCAAGTGCACTTTTCGGTACTTTCAAAATGTTAAATTTTAGGCGGTATTTTTTAAATATCATGGATAACATAACGCATTTCAGTCATCCTTCAAAGTATACTTCAGTGATCCAAATTCTCTTCTGACAAACGGTAACATGTATCACTTAACGTGCTAGTGTAAGCTGAAAAACAAGTTCACAGTTAGCGTTTGAACAGGGTATCAAAATGGTTTTCAGCACAGATTCTGAGAACTTTGGAAATACAAATGTCATTCCTTGCAAAACTCGAACAATATCTGTCTTGGTCCTGTCGTGCATCTTCCTCTTGATTAAAGTTTGCAGTTCGTTGTATCCTCTAATGACCTCACTTTTTTCCAGTGTTCCACAGAATGACAACTTCTTAATTTTCTTTGCAAGGTCCTCATTGATGTTCATTGGCACTATTTCTGCTGGATCAAACGCACACATTTGTAAATCTTGTTGCCAGGGTCAACGTATCTCAGGCTGATTAATATTCTAAGAGCATGGGACCCAGCTTTTACTAAAACTGGATGTATTTTCTCTCCTTTTAACTCATTTCCACAACCCTCCAACAGCTGCTTAATGTTGGTGCCGTAATTTCCAGAAACAGCAAGTTTAAGGGCTTGCTGAATTCTCCATAGATCTCCATCTAGAAGGTGAACAGTCTGATAAGACTGGGATGAGTTTAGTGATGTCTGTGCCAAATTCTTTGAATCTCAAGTATTTCGTCATGTGAAACATTGTTCAGGAAATCAACACCAGAGTTATCAGTCCCTACCACTTCATTCATAAATTGCACGATATCTTTCAAGTACTCTGACAGGCACACTACAGAATGAAACCAAGAAGACCACCTGGTTAAAACTGGTTCAGGAAACAGTGGCACATTTGGATATGGATACTTGCCATCTAGATATTCATGTCTGAAAGGCGCACTATATGACGCCACGCGTCGAGTAGTTACTAGGATGAAGGGGCAGGTGACCTTGCTGTTCTGGTCCATAAAACCTCAATAAGTTAGTAACTTACCAGGATGAGATTGATAAA
Organism: Meconema thalassinum; assembly: GCA_946902985.2. NCBI lineage: Eukaryota > Metazoa > Arthropoda > Insecta > Orthoptera > Tettigoniidae > Meconema > Meconema thalassinum. The sequence continues at coordinate 508,454,757 of OX336392.1, read as the reverse complement.
GATCGCTGTATGCAGAAAGCGAGGTCCGCTATCTACCATTAAGTTTCCAATCATTCCGTGTTTGTTGGATGCTCTCCATGCAGTCAAGTCATGAGAGAAAATTACCGCTACTACACTCGCACAAAAACAAGCCTTTGTCAGCTTCTGTGATGACGATATTTTAAATCGGCAAGGTGGTCTCACTACGATGACATTAGGGCAAAACCTGGATGAATGCCAAGATGCAGAAGAAAGTGACATTCAGTAGTTAGACTTCGATAAAGACGATCATGGTTTCAGACATGAAAGCGATGAGGATATTGTACGGAATTTGACTGTCGGTGAGGTAAATTGAGATCAGTACATATCGAGTGTAGGAGTGATGCAGCGGAAATCCCGAAAGTTCCCATAGTCAAGCTAGTGTGTCTATAGTCACACTTATCTCTTATATAGAATATCGAGATGAATTTTCGTTCTCATATATTGTTTTCTTCAGAATTGTACAACCTAAAACTAGAAAAAATAAACTATCTAAGAAACAAAAAGTGATTCCAGTCAATTCTCTTAGTTTTTAATATTGGTGTAGGCCTAAGAAAAAATAAACTATCTAAGAAACAAAAAGTGATTCCAGTCATTTCTCTTAGTTTTTAATATTGGTGTAGGCCTAATCTTCGTAGTGTGTCTTACAATACTATGTTGTAATAGTACATTATGCAACGAGCCTATAATGGCAATAATTAAGACACGAGTAAGTTTATAAAACGAGCGTATGCGAGTCTTATAATTTCCATACGAATGTCTTAATTACCATTATAGGCGAGTTGCATACGACTGTTTATGTTCGACGATAATTATTATAACTATTTCATGTTCGAACATAAATATTCATAAATATCTGTAGAGATTTCACCAGTTTTATGTACTGAACAGAGCGCATGAGACGCAGAGAATGCCTTGTATTTGACCATGGCCTCCTCGATTACCCTACTATGACACTAGGCCAGGCAGCGACATTTAAATTAGAAGGCCGTGGAACTCAGTGCATCTAATTATCTAATTGGTCAAACAACTGTTTCTTGAGCTCTGATTGGTGGGAGAAACTGTTTCATAATGCAAAATAGTGTTATAATGAGCCTCATTATAGTACCGTTTTCTGACACATAATAGTCAGGGTCGAACATAAAGTATTATAATTATTTTTTTCTGGGTGTTCTTAAAATACATTTCAATATTTTAACCAATAGTTTTCTTTTTGCCTGGCATAAAAACATTATTGCAGATAATTCGTGGCTTTCAAAAAATCGCGGAAATTTGTGCATTATTGCCGCGAATTATCGGAAGAGCACTATAAAGGAAAAAGAACGAAAAAAGCTAAAATTCGCGTTTTCATGCGAAATTCACGAAAATTCGTGTTTTATGCGAAATTCGCGAAAATTCGCGAGCTCAAAAACATTTATTTTTGCCATTTTTAGGGTTATTATAACACATTATCACCTGTGTATGACTTCTTTTAAAAATTCGCGAAATTCGCGATCGCGAATTTTTCCTATCCCTACTTATACGACATGCTAGGCTACTGGTAGGCCTATGTGGATTATGCCTACATTAATATATTTAAAAAAAGCCGTCATTACTTTTTGTTTCTTAGATCGTTTATTCTATTTTTCGATTGCACATTTCCAAAGAAAATATTATATGAAAACGAAAATTCATCTCGTTTTTCTATATAAAAGATAAGTGTGACTAGAGACACTAGCTTGACTGTGGGAAAATTTCGGGATTTCCGTTGCATCACTCCCGCACTCGAAATCTACTGGATTTTAGTTTTCCTCACCAACAGTCAAATGCCATGCTATTTCTTCTTTGCTTTTCTGTAGTAAATCATAATCGTCTTTATCGACGTCTAACTTGCCCGTTCGAAATATCGTCGTTACAAAAGTCGGCAAGCGCTTGCTTTTGTACGAGAGGAGTAGCGGTACTTTCCTCCCGACTAGTTGACTGCATGAAGAGCATCGAACAAACACGCTCTCGATGTCGTGCGCGTTTGCGCCATTACGCAATAATCGCTGTTTACAATACGCTGTCCGCACATCCACCCTTCACAACTCACAGATCAGCGACCTTGGAGCGTGGCTGTTGGGAAAGGGAGGGTAGGTTCCGAGTGAAAGTGCATTCCTCTTGTATTGTTTGGGCTTCAAAGACAAAGGAAATCTGTCCTATACCACTCGCGGCAACATGCGCGTAAGTTTCGAAGATTGCGCAATTAGGCCTACTGTTGCATCGCAGAGAAATGCAGTTCAGTCTTCCCTAGTCTCAATGATTTCGTCTTTACGCATTGCGTCGCATCAAAATTCTTTTAAACGACAGAGATTGCTTAACTTAGCGTGATGATTAGTTGATGTGAGAATTCCCAATTTAAAAAATACTCATGGAGACCCGCGAATTAACCACACGCGAATTATCGGGAGTGCACTGTATTTCCTGCCGGGCACGATTTCCAATAACTTCAGCTTCCCTCACAACTTTCAGCTTCTCACTCACATTAAACGACCGCAAACTCTTCGTACAACTCATGTTTACACTCGGAAAACGTGCGCGACACGTGCGCGAGGAAGTATGACGCCGCCTGCTTACGGTAAAACAAAGTGATAGCCGGAAGAAGGCTAGCACCATCTAGCGGATACTCGCAACACCCGATATCGCGCGTGGCGGGAAATTTAAATCTTTAAAATCAGGATGACTCAAATAAGACCCGCACCCCAAATTTTCACGTCCGATTTTGTTTAAAAATGTGCGGGTGGTATTCGAGTATATACGGTACTTAGTCTCCCACAAGTCCAACCCCTCCTCCACGTAGTGGGAGACGGGCAACAGCATGAAGTAGGGGATTGCCTGTAGGGGTGAAGTACTGTGGGGACTTTGTGTGCCCCGGGACCGCTACGGTAGCTGTGAAGGCTCTATGGGAACCCTGAAAAGTGACGGCTGACGGGGCTCTGGTGAAGCTACGATAGGCCTAGCAAGCCAGTAGTGGATATCATATTTGCTTTCAAACCAGGAACAGGCCTCGGAAAGGACGGATGCAAACGACGACGACGACCCGGATATGCTAATGGACTACGAGTTGGGACATTAAACATACAGACACTGACAGGAAAAGTGGAGGAGATTGTAGATGTGATGGAGAGAAGAAAACTGGATGTACTGGGCTTGGCAGAAACAAGATGGAAAGGAGAAGGTCGCAGAGAACTGAGGAAAGGGTACCGGTTGTACTGGAGTGGGAAGAGTGAAGGAAGGAGCAGCGGAGTAGGAGTAGTTGTGAGAGATGGAATGAAGGAAGAGGTAAAGGGAATAAGTGACAGGATCATGAAGATCGGAGTAACTGTAAAGGGAAGAAGCCTGGAGATAGCCCAGGTATATGCCCCTCAAATTGGATGTACAGCTCAAGAGAAGGAAGACTTTGAGGAGGAGCTACAACAGCAGTTGAATGGTCAGAGCATCATTGTCATGGGAGATTTGAATGCACATGTAGGAAGTGAAAGGAAAGGATATGAAAATTTATTGGGAGCAGAAGGATGGGGTAGCAGGAATGAAGAAGGGAGAAAGTTGCTGGATTTTTGCAAGAGAAAAGGTTTAGTGGTAGGCAACTCCTGGTTCCGGAAGAAAGAAAGCCACAAGGTAACGTGGTACAGCAGTGATTTAACAAAGAAATCTTTGGTAGATTACATGCTGTACGACTGGGAAATGAAGAGAAGTGTCAGAGATATAAAGGTAATACCATCAGAGGCCTTAGATAGCGACCACAGAATACTTGTAATGAACCTGGGAGTTGTTAAGGATAGCAAGAGGACAGAGTACCAGGAAAGGAGAATCAAAGTATGGAAACTCAAGGAAAATGAAGTCAAGGAAGAATTCCAGAAGATAATAAGGGAAAAGATGCCAACAGACAATCCTAAAACAGGGGAAGAGGAATGGAAGCAATTCAAAAACACAATTGTGGAAGCTGCAGTGGCAGTATGTGGAAGAACAAGCAACAGAAAGCGGTGTAAAGAGACACCATAGTGGAATGAGAGAGTAAAAGAATCTGTGGGAAGGAAGAACAAGGCTTTCAGAGTGTGGTTCCAGGAAAGAACTGATCTGGCAAGGGAAGATTATAAGATAAAGAAGAAAGAAGCAAACAAGATTGTCGCAGAGGAGAGGAAGAAGTGGATGGTAAAGTGGACAGAGATGATGGAGGAAGACAGCAGAGGAAATAAGAAAGTACTTTATGGGATGGTCAAAAGTAAGAGAAGAGGTCTGCGAGAGGATGTGGTAATGATGGATAAAAACGGAACTGACGTACACAACAAAGAGACACTCAAGACAGTGTGGAAAGAGTACTTTGAGGATTTGCTGAATCCAAATGGTCATAGGGAGGAAGACAATGAATTGGAAGATGGAGAAGACAACACAGGAATGGAAAAGGACCTGACTTGGAGAGAACTGGAAATGGCTATAGACAAGATGAAAGGAGGAAGGGCACCAGGTGTGGATGAAGTGAGTGTTGAAATGGTGAAGGCAGCAGGGGAGGTTGGGAAACAGTGGCTGTACCGTGTGATGAGGGTGATATGGAAGGAGAAAAAGACCCCAGAAGATTGGAAGAAAGGATTAATTGTCCCAATATTTAAGAAAGGAAGCAGAAAGGAGTGCAGAAATTACAGGGGAGTCACACTCATACCTCACTGTGCCAAGATATTCGACGGTGGAAAGGTAAAAGGTTGTAACCCTCATTTTCTCCAAAAATAGGGTTACAACGTAAAAGTTATTTTACGCGAATTCTGGTTCGACTGGTAAAAGGTTGTAACCTCAACAAGGCGGAAAACTTCTATTTGTTTGATTTTTATATTGTTGTAACCCACACTGTCTGTTACTTAGGAAAGGTAAAACGTTGCAAGTTAGTTACAACATTTTACCGGCAATAGTTTGTAGGACATGTAGTGCGTACAACATGTTCTAAAGCCGGGTTTACATTGTGTATAATGTGATTTGCTTGTACTTATGTCTACTTTTCTTTGATTAAAATTCATAATATCATTAAAACCTGAAATGGATATGACTTCAAGAGCTGGAAGAATTCTGAAAGAGGCTTTAGCAGCTACCTCCACTGAAAACGCCAATAATAAATCGGCGATAGATCCAGGTTAGTAATGGTGCATTTACTTATCTTCACTGTCTAAGATAAATCTTCAGTGATTAGGCATTGAGCAAGTATTTTAACAGTAGATGTTATATTATAAACATAGTAATTACAACGCAATGCTACTAATTGATTTCGTTGTAGGACCAATTTAATAATGTCATTTACGTGAATCTATCAGTTCCTTCAATATATTTAGAGCGCATAACCTACAATATTAATGCTTCGAATGGAACTTGATTATTTATGTATTGGCTACTAGTGTATTATTGCATTAGTTGTCAAAATTATGGATCTGTCGTGTAGATACATATACTGTTGTTGTTGTTGGCATGCTTTTTCACACATCATAAAAGAATACTGACCACGGACTTATTTTGTTACAGACGTCAATATACTCCATTTTCCTGAAAGCAGAAATGACGACCTTGATATTGCTAATGCAGAAGTAATATTTATGGACAGTGAAGGAGAGACTTGCTGCGATATTATTCAGGAAGATAATAGCTATAACGAGAAGGAGCTGGATATGGATCAACAGGAGATGGTGGATAACTTGAATTATGATCCTATGATCGTTGAGGAGGATAATAACCATAATCAGGAGTTAGTGGATGATCCAGATTTTGAACCTACTAATGATAATGTCTTGGAATCGAATTCTGAATTAGACCCAGTTGACAACAGAGGGAAGAAAAGGACAAGGGAGAATAAAGCAGTTCTACGAAAATTAAAGAAACAAAAAGGGGCGGCTTATGTCAGTAAGACCAATAAAGCAATGGCTCGGAAGATGTTGCAGCCGAACCCGTGCAAAGACAAATGCCAGAATGGTTGTGGGTTAAAATTTAATGAAGAAAGAAGACAGAGTATTTTTACCAAGTACTGGGAGCTTGATAATCCTGGAAAAAGAAGCTTTCTCTTATCATGCATGACAGAAACTCCCAAAATGAGGTCGTACGTTACAGGAAAAAGTCGACGTAGTAGAACTTTCCAGTACTATTTGCCATTCCAAGATGAGAAAGTTAGAGTTTGCCAGCAATTCATTTTAAAAACTTTAGATTTGTCGCACAGGATCCTGTCATATACCTTTGATCACAGAAATGATTTACTTACTGCTAGACCAGACCAGAGAGGTAAGAAAACTCCCCCAAACAAAACCCCACAAATGGCTGAAAAGCAGGTGAAGAAATTTATTGAATCATTACCAGCAGTTCCGTCCCATTATTGCAGGTGTGATTCAAATAAGTTGTATCTGCCACAGGAGTTCAAAAATAAGTCACATATCTACAGAATTTATAAGACTGCTTTTTGCACACAGGAAGGTATCGCACCAGTCTCAGAGAAGGTTTTTAGAAGCATTTTTCGGAACCAGTACAATATTGGGATTCATGTGCCGAAAAAAGACAAGTGTGTTATTTGTGAAGGAAGTAAAGAATGTGTGAATGAATCTGAGAATTATGCAGCACACATTCATAATAAAAAATTATCAATGTCACTGTTCAAAGCGCACGAGGTGAGGTCCAAGCGAGATCCAGAATTTCTGTGTGTTTCCTTTGATCTTCAAAAAGTTTTAAACACTCCCCGCGGTGATAACATGTTACTTTATTACACCCGAAAGTACTCTATGTACAATTTTACTCTCTATGAAAGTGGAACACGTAATGGGTATTGTTACTTGTGGGGTGAGTCAGATGGAAAACGGGGTGCAAATGAAATTCGTTCAAATGTGTTTGCATACTTGAGTGAATTAGAAATTAGAATGCCTGAAGTTAATGTTGTTTCACTATTCTGTGACAGTTGCCCTGGACAAAATAAGAATAGACAAATGCTTGTGATGCTGCATCATTTTGTGCAAAGATCAAAATCTGTACAAGAAATCAGTATAACCTATTTGTTACCAGGACATACATACATGCCAGCCGATTCGATGCATTCAGTTATAGAGTCAAACTACAGGAAGAAAATTATATGGGCACCAAGCGAATGGCCAACGATTATAACTAACAGCAGAATCAACCGACCTTATGAAGTGAACGTTCGAACTTACAAAGACTTCCAAGACTGGAAAGGAATACAAGAACTTTCATTAACCAGTGCATGTCAAATGCGAAGTGTACGCCGGGCAATTGTTCAGAAGAACGAAACACAAATTGCACTCTTCAACACTTACAACGATTCCGGATCGCCACAAAAGATTCGTGTGAAAGATACAAGACGAATGTCATCGAGTACTTCAACTTTCTCAGTAAAAACGGTTTACACATCACGGTTAGCGGTGAGTGAAGCCAAAAAGAAAGACCTGGTTGCACTGTGTAAGAAAAAGGTGATTCCGTCCCGATACCACAGCGAATTCCTTAATTTACCTTCAAATAACGCGGTTGAAGACAGACTACAGGATGAAGAAAGTCTTGAAGATTAAATCTATGTTATTGCTTTTGAATTGTGTTATTTGTGTGCCTTTTTGCTGAATTCTCAGACTCATTTATTACCATTACATTAACTAATTTTATGATTAACATTTAATTCTTCATGATCTCAAAGTGAAATAAAAGAAACTAAGGAATGTAAGCCTATAGTTGTTATTGTTGTATCCCTCAATGATATCTGAAAGTAGACCGGTCAAATGTTGTAAGCCACAAATTTGAATAAAATCAATGCCCTAAAAATAATTCAGCAGCTATAACACATAGTTAATAGTAAAAAACTACTTTCTGTAGTGTTGGAAAAGTAACTGGTCTATTTTTTTTCTAATTTAAGGTGAAACTGTCTTAGTTATGCATTTTTTTCAAACACTGTAAACTTGTAATTTTGAGGGTTACAACCTTTTACCTTTCTACCGTCGATATGAAAAGATATTAGAAAGTAGAATACGAGTCAAAGTGGAGAGAAAATTGAGAGAGGAACAGTATGGATTCAGACCTGGGAGATCAACAGTGGATCTCATATTTTCAGTGAGGCAGCTCCAGGAACACCACTACGAATTTGGAGAGGATCTGTTGATGGCCTTCCTGGACATCGAAAAGGCCTATGATAGTGTGTGTAGGGAGAAGGTTTGGAAAGCAATGGAAAACATGGGAGTGGAAAAAGAGACTGTAGGCAGAGTGAAGGAGATGTATTGTGGAAGTGTGAATTGTGTGAAAGTTGGAGGGGAAAGAACAGACTGGTTCAGACAAATGAGTGGCCTGAAACAGGGTAGTGCGCTGTCACCCCTTCTCTTTATTGTGGTTATGGACGAGGTAATGACACGGATAGCAGGAAAGATAGGAGAAGATAAGATGAAGGCAATGGTGTTTGCAGATGATCTCATGGTCTGGGGAAACAAGGAGGAGGAAATCCAGGAGCAACTGAAGGCTTGGGAAGAAACAGTGGGAGAGTACGGATGGAAGTTCAACATCAGTAAATGTGAGATCCTGTTAACGACCAGGAAAAAGGACAGACCAATGAGTGGGATAACACTTGGAGGTGGACAGCTGAAGAAGGTGGAAAGTCTCAAGTACTTGGGAAGTATAGTGGAGGAAAATGGGAGAAATGACAAAGAGATTACGGAACGTGGCAGACAGGCAGAAGCATTTCTGAGAAGCATTAGGAGCTTAGTGTGGAATAAAGATGTCCCACAAAAAAGCAAGGAAGTGTTATACAGAAGCTACTATATCCCGATACTGACCTATGCTTCAGAATCGTGGACAATGAAGAAAAGAGACATAAGCAGAATACAGGCAGGTGAAATGAAGTTCCTGCGAAGTAGGATCGGAGTAACAAGAAGAGACAGGGTGAGGAATGAAAAGGTCAGGGAAATGGTGAAAGAGGAGCCCTTGCAAGGTAGGATTGAGACATCAAGACTGAGGTGGTATGGACACTTAAAGAGAATGGATGAGAAGAAGATTCCCAAGAGGATACATGAGATGCAGATGCAGAAGAAACGACCAAGAGATCGATGGCTGAAAGGAGTGGAGGAATGTGTCAAGAAGAGAGGCGAGGACTGGACCAGAGTGACAGCGGAGAGATGGTGGGAAGAAAGAAATAAGTGGCGAGGATTATGTTCCAAACAGACCCAGCCTGGGGCTGGAAACTGTACAAGATGATGATGATGACTTAGTAACACGCCGTTTCACATTTTCTAACTATATAATTGCCACGTGCAAATTTATTTTTTCAGTTATTTTTGTTGAAGTGTCAGGGAGACACAATATTGAGGAAGGAAGCCAGTTTTTTATACTTGTTTTATTAGCTTAATAAACGGCTGACGCTTTTTAGCGACTTAGTCAACTTTTATCTAAACTGATAGCGTTTTCATTGTCGTCATCGTCGAAAATAGTACTACGAGGTATAGATACAGGCGCTCACTATAGATTAAACCTTATCACCCCTCGAGATTGGAGTTTCTCAATTTGCTCTAAATGTAAATGATAGTAGAAATTTGTACCTTGTCTAGTAGTACTATTTTCTTTACGAATAATATTTATCCTGTATGTTCCTGAAATTCCCAATTTTACTTAGTAGGCATGGTAAGTTTGTGAGCTGGGTAACTTACATGTCTGCAATCCTTTTTCGAGCTGTGGATATAAGTACTGATGGGTTTCTTCGGGCGCAGTACAAACAGGCGGAAAAGGACTTGGCTGAATTAGGTTTTCCCAATCTCAAGGATAGAGAGGAAATTAGGAAAATTACTCATACACGGGGTTTTGAGGCAGAAGAGAGAAGAACTACCAGACACGTCTGGTCGCAGCAACGAAGACTAGCTCAATCGTTACGCATGAAGAGTTATTGGGCAAACATCAAGGCCAAGAAGTGTTGATTCCGCATGGTCCTAGGAGACCCATTCGCGCAGAAGAAGAAGAAGGCCTACCTAAACTCCCAGGTAACGTCATATGCATAAATGAACCAGTGTGCAATAATTTTAAACTTTTTTTAATTTTTCAAACATTTCATCTCAGTGTCATTATTATGATCATAGTTTTTATGTAATTTTAATCTTTGACTTGCACCCAATGATGTCGGTGACTTGGAGATTGCAGTTGGCTAAAGAAGGTCCTTAGTTAGGACAGAAACAAGTACCGTATGGAGATATACTGTAGAACCTTGACAAAGTAAGTTGTATTTCAAAGTGGGGAAAAAAGTTTTTCATTAACTGTTACGTCAATACCGAAAAAGTGATAATAGTAAAAGATATCGAAGTTAAAACCTAGAATCAGCACATTTTCCTATATGGTTAATGTTTTTGGCTTATACTGACAGGGTCGGAGGAGAATGGGAGTTGGCCAAGGGAGGTAGACAGGAAAGATGACAGAGAGGAGCCCGGCACAAGTAATTGGAAGCAATGTCAGGCTCAGCTGACGCCCCGTGATCACCTACCTACAGTGCTGTAGTTGGGCCAGTACGGCATACCCCCTAAAATCCAAAGTTGCTATAAGCGCACTGGTTAAACTACCTTTTTAAATCTGTAAAAAATAGCCCTACTGTAAATTGTCCAATGGATTTCAGGAAGAAAAATCGGTAATGATTATTTACACTATAAACATTTGCTATTTACCTCTGTTAGTGTTACTGCACGGAGGTTTAGCCAAAACTGGAGCAACCTGCTTTATGAATTCCAGGAACAGTTCTCCACGCCCCAGAAGGAAGAAATCCTTCATCAACTTCAACTGCAGGAACAATTTTCCTTTATCCACTGCCAGCTCCCATAAGTGCTGAAAGTTAAGAGAAAGGCAGACATATGATAAAAGCTGCATCAGAATATTCTTTTGAGGATTTCCCTTACTGAACAAAATAATGATACACAATTATGTTAATTCATTTTAGAGGCTTGGCACATCTTAGTAATCAGCCTGAGTACTTGGTTGTGCTGAATTTGACTGGTAACTTGTGATTCTAGTACAGTAGAACGTCGTTTATCCGGACGTCAAACAACCGGAACGTTAATTATCCGGACGAGCAAAAAGAAAAGACGGAACAGCGCACGCTTACTGTTGTTATGTGGTTGTGCGCGCTGCCTACAGTAGTGAGTCGGTTCTCGTTTTCAATTGTCTCTGTTGTCTCCTACAGTTTGTTTATAATGTTTCAACGTGTTACAGTATGCGAGTCAGCGAAAAACTATACTGTATTACGTTGTGAAAATGGCTTCTACGAATGGCAAAAAGGAAAAACAAAATCGCAATGCTTTTATCGATTGAGAATAAGGTGCAGATCATTAAAGAACTGAATAAAGGTGCGAGTGTGCAGTGACTAATGAAAAGTTACAGTGGTGGAAAATCCACAATTTATGATTTGACGATCCAAAAAGGTGATAATCTGAATTATGCATCGAAGTTAGATAGTGAAGAAGGGTCTAAAAAGAGAAAAACCATGACATCAGCTACGGATGAAAAATTGGAAGAAGTGGCGTACTCTTGGTTCATTCAGACAATACGTAAGGGATATCCCATTTCTGGACCTTCGTTATGTGAGAAAATGTTGCAGCTAAATGAGAAGTTTGATGGTTCTCCCTGTGAAATGAACGCGTGTTCGATTATCCGGAACACTTTCGGTCCCAATTAGTCTGGATAAACGACGTTCCACTGTATTTGAATGGTTCATTCTGGTTCCGTATTGATGAAACAATTAGTATTAATATTTTGCAAAAGTTCCGCCTAATCAATACCTTTATTGTATTTTAATGATCACTTAGTGGCCATTGGTACATGTTTCGAGGCCTAACTGTTTTGGCCCCTTCATCAGCCGTTATAGATAAAATGTATTAAGCTATCGAACCACATTTTATCCAGTAAAATAAGCAAGGTTTTAGAAGTCATGCTGCTTTCACTACGGTAAATTCCCCCCAAAAAAGGGACAACGGGAGGTTGAATACACATATCAAGGTGTGTTATCATATGAGTGTGATCATCTTAGACCAATATTTAATTTGTAAAACCATTCATTACCATTGAAATCACTGATCCTACGTCGCAGGAATGATGATATTCGGTAGCATAAGTCTGAATATAGGCCTACACAGTAATTTACACATATCCAAGGGATGATGGGAGGCATACTCCAAGTTCTCACTCTCAATTACGTCCACCTCGTCATGACAGAAGTAACTGAGTTAATGAAAATGAAAATCCACAGCCTGCTTCCAGTCTCCGACCGGGTCAGGAATGGAATGAATGAAGCCCCCATCTAGTGGTGAGGATATGAACTGTACCGGCTGCCGAGGTCTGACGCACTCCCCTGGGGCAATGATTAAATGAATGACAGATGAAATGAAATGATAGTGGAGAGTGTTGCTGGAATGAAATTTTGACAGGGAAAACCGGAGTACCCGGAGAAAAACCTGTCTGCCTCCGTTTTGTCCAGCACAGATCTCACATGGAATGACCGGGATTTGAACCACGGACCCAGCGGTGAGAGGCCGGCGTGCTGCCGCCTAAGCCACGGAGGCTTAATTGAGTTAATCAATTTGTTGTCGTTGTTGTTTCTTATGGCTAGCCCGGACCCCAATCCATCAGCTTTCTTGCGTTCCAATAGAGTTGTGTGAGGTTTCCAGAAGTTCTAGCAGTCACATTAAGTTTGTTGCAATGTAGCAGGTGCCCCTTATCCATTTTACTTCCAGGTTCGTGACAAAGTGTGCATTCTTCATAATCAATTTATAAATTTATAAATACATTTAAATAAAGGAAACCATTATGAATGATGTTTCAACAGGCCAGAACACACCATTATCAGTCTAAAATAATTTAGGTTGGTTGGTTCCTCAGTTTAGGGGCTGCGACAACGCGGTCATGTAGCCCCGTGTACTTTGGGTGTGTGTAGAATCTGTCTGATAACCGGTGTTAATTGTGATGACTGTATTAGTGTGTGTTTCTGTTTCTTAATTCGAGTAAGGACTGCATACTTTGAATTTTTCAAGTAGTTCTTACTTTTGCCACCAAACGCCACCGTCAAAAACTACTAGTTCAGAACTTGGCTACTAGACGCCACCGCAGTCGGCTCCTGGCGACGAACGTAGGAACCTGAGCATTGTTTACATTTTTAACCTAATTTAGCTTTACACAGGTGTAATTAGTGGAAGCTTCTTTAACATGTCATAAATCTATGACATGGGACCGCCGGCATTACTTCCCCTGCGAAGGAAGGCATACTGAGGGATTTTTAACGCTCTTAAAAAATCCGACGACTTCGGCCGGGATTGAACCCGCGATCTTGGGCATATAAGGTCTGCATGCTACCAACTACGCCACCAAAGCCGCTAAAAATAATTTAACCAAGACTGCTTGATAATACAAGGTAGAGTTTGAAAGGTGTTGCAAAAACATTTCCTGGGCACAATTAGAAACAAAATTGGACATAAGTTCTAGCCTAGCCAAGGAACGTAGGAGCAGACAATAATCAAAGAATACCGGGATGGAAAAGCCGCGCAAACAGTATTGTCAACCCAGGTCTAACACATTGTTACCCGGGCGCGCGTTACTCTATTCCTTACTGCAGACCGGGCAACTGAAGTACACCTAGCATGAGAAGTAAGATGGAACATAAATACGTGTAATTTTACTTGTCCATCCATCAACCTCATCGTCACTATTTTCACTGCTATCATTGTCAATTTCACTCGTATTATTATCGTCAACAGACTCTTCTGAACTGATTATCGCACAGTAAGTTCCATGCGCGCCACGCTAACACTTGACAATATACGCGGTAACTGAGTGTTATAAAACCTCACTTCCAGTACCGAAAGCATTATCAAGACAACAATACAGTGGAATCTCGTTAGCACGTTCTCGGTTACGACGTTTTCCCGCTTAGCGCGATGATTTTCTCAAGTCCCAGTCCCAATTCTACAAAATACATGATGACATATCCCCTTAATACGTTCTCTATTCCCGCTTACGACGATCAAATTTCCGTTGTACTATTTGTACGCGAACCGGATTTTATTCTTATTTCATTATAAAATTCGGCTTCTGGAAAACACGACGCGATATTGCCTCATATTCTCCGATAGTTATTGACAGTGTAGATGATTTCATTGTGTTTGACGGCGTAGAAGTGGCTATAGCAATGACGCAACACAGGTGACGTGTGTCTCTCCCGCTGCTCTTTCTCAAGTCCCTATCCTACTAAATTCATGTTGATATATCCCCTTAATACGTTCTCTATTCCCGCTTACAACGATCAAATCTCCGTTGAACTATTTGTTAGTGAACCGTATTTTATTCTTATTTCATTTTAAAATTCGGCTTCTGGAAAACACGACGCGATATTGCCTCATATTCTCTGATAGTTATTGACAGTGTAGATGATTTTATTGTGTTTGACGGCGTAGCTATGACGCAACACAGGTGACGTGTCTCTCTCCCGCTGCCCTTCACCCCCTTCCCTTGGTTTATTTCTTACGTAGGCACATTATTGTCTTCGTGTTCCGCACTATTGTCTTCTAGTTCTTAGTGTTCACGTCCAGTTATGACCTATTTTATTGCGTGTTTAATAATGGATAAGAAGAAAGTACGGCAGATAACTAATGATGAGAAGATTAAATACATTCGAGACGTGGACTGCAATCCTCACATGAAGCGTGTGGATATAGCGCGAAAGTGGAACATTCCTCCGTCTACACTGAACACGATTCTCGGCAAAAGGAAGGAAATTGAACGTGCATTTGAAGAAGGGGTGAGTGGCAAAAGGAAACGTGTGCGAGAGGGACAGTTTCCTGAACTAGAAAGCTCTTTATTGAAGTGGTTCAAGCAAGCACGTGCTTCAAACATATGCGTGCGCGGTCGCCGGCGATAGAGCCGTCACTGGCGGAGCGCGAGTGCGAGAATGTCCTTGCTGATCAAATATAAAGAAAGACCCTGTATTATATGTGTTTGGAAGCGGATGGGGAACATTTTCAGCATCTACTGTAAATCATGGCCAGTAAAACTGCATGGCAGGCTACTGATTTTAAGCACCGTATTCTGCCGTAGGCCTACATATGCGTGCGCGGTCGCCGCCAACTGAGCCGTCACTGGCGGAGCGAGAATGTCCTTGCTGATCAAATATAAAGACCCTGTATTATACTGTAGTGTAGAGGTACAGTAATTAATTTTTATGTTATTTATTGCGTGTAAGTTACTGATAACCTATGTTTATGTCGTGACTGTAGTAGTGCATACAATCACTTACTAAGGTCGGCGATTGAACGTCCATATATACGCCGCGTTCTTTCTTATACGTTGTAAATGCAGTATGGCGTTTTTCGGTAGTACGTTTTCCCGCATATGACGTCCAAATTTTTCAGTCCCTTGAAAAACGTACTAACGAGATTCCACTGTATACCTATCTGCATTTCGTTGAACAAAGACCTTAGTTCGTAAATAACACGTAGTATTTTGATTAATGAACGGCGGAGAGGAGAAAATTACACAAGAATGAAGCACTGTAAGAAAACGTTAATTTACGTAGCCGGTTGTCCGCACACCAGTACAAAACTACGAAAATTAACATAGTCCGTCATCATCCAGTAGTAGTCAAACTTCGATCGCTAATGGGAGTTTAAATAGTCCCTAAATCTCTACTTAGTATAAAAATAAAGTAATTTATTTATGTTCAAAGGAAGACAAGTATTAACGATATCAGTGAAAAACAAAAAAAATAACACCAGGCGTCCGTGCGCTTTTAAAGCCTTTGCTGGGCAAACCTTTAAAAATATGAATATACTATGAGTGTAAGAATTGTTCAGCATAAAAATTTCTACAAAAAAGTCAATGAGAGCATATCTCTATCTTCAATACATCGCCCATTATACGTGTGTTTAGATTGGACGGGAGGGGGATTTGTGTTGCATGCACCTCGCCATTCTTAAATTACGTCTGACAAGAATTCGTTGCTCATGCTATCTCCAGGATAATATAATGGATAGTCCAGTCAGTGATTTTAACACATCATGCCGAGACGTAAAACGGATATAGGCCTAGGTCGTAGTTCATTGACATCGGGGAGAAAAAAGTGCTTGTCACAAAATGCATTCATAACTGTTTCCGAGCGAAGCTAGTATAAACAATACTAAATTTAAAATATTTTGTCGCCAAAGTTGCTACATCTACCGACAAAATCGCTACATTGGCAATACTGATCGCAACGAACAAAATGCTCGAGGCCCAATAAAATGACGTAGTTGGCTCCTGCGCAGAAGGCGAACGGAAAGGTTGCCACATCATGTGTTCAGTTGAGCTTGAGAAGGCACTGCTCATTGGCTGAGCACTGTCATCAGTAGCGAGCGATAACTTCCCGCGAAATTCCTCTTTTACGGGATATAGCCAAACTGAGAAAAATCCCTGATAATTCCAGAAATTCGTAATTCCCTGAGAATTCCTGGATTTCCCGGGTCGTAGACGCTGTCTACTGATACCCAGAATACTTTAGCTAGGACCCAAACATCCTTAGCAGCTTTAGAACTCCAATCTGAGGACACCAGTAAGAAACTTAGAGATTTCCAGAATGATATATCCCTCCAACTAGGCAATCTCCAATCTAAAAATCTAGGTATCAACTCCAACCTGGATGAGTTGAAAGGCACCCTTGCCAGAATACAAATAGAGGTGAATCAAGACTGAAATTGAAATTGATATGAAGGGTATTGAAGCCTCCGTGGCTTAGGCGGCAGCACGCCGGCCTCTCACCGCTGGGTCCGTGGTTCAAATCCCGGTCACTCCATGTGAGATCTGTGCTGGACAAAACGGAGGCAGACAGGTTTTTCTCCGGGTACTCCGGTTTTCCCTGTCAAAATTTCATTCCAGCAACACTCTCCACTATCATTTCATTTCATCTGTCATTCATTTAATCATTGCCCTAGAGGAGTGCGTCAGGCCTCGGCAGCCGGCACAGTTCATATCCTCGCCGCTAGATGGGGGCTTCATTCATTCCATTCCTGACCCGGTCGGAGACTGGAAGCAGGCTGTGGATTTAAAAAATGAAGGGTATTGTTGATAAGCTTAAGAATAAATTAATTGAAACTTCAGGTCATACTGTAAAACGTTTAGAGGATGAGTTCTCTACAAAATTAATTATGTCAGAGTATCGTCTGAATAAAGACATTGCCGACGTAAGAGAGGATTTTGTTAAAAGAATCCAAAGTGTACAGTCACAACAACTTGTCAATTTAGAACCAGATCTGGGCAGTAAGATCAAAGATTATGTTAGTTCGGAGATAGACAATAAAATCTCGAATTTAAGTAGTAAAATCGAATCAATTAGGAGTAAGTTACAAGAAGTCAATATAGACGATTCTAATAATCTTAAGGATACGAATAAAGGTCAGACTATCGTCATCTTCCTTCCAAGTATTGGGCCAGATGTCCCGTTACGGTCTTACACTTTCCCCACATATCTTCATCGGACGTCCTATCGATCTATTTCCCCTTGGCTGGTAGCGAAGGATCTCCTTTGGTAATCTTCCAGGTTCCATCCTTTGGACATGATGCTTCCAGTTCTCTTGGTAGTCACAAATGTATGTAGTTATTGGTTTCACTTTTAGTTCCTTCAGCACATCCTCGTTTCTCTTATGATCCAATTTAGTATAGCCTGCTGTTCGGCGCATGAAGGTCGTTTCGTGTGCTGTGAGTCTGGAGATGTCCTGAGATCTTATTGTCTATGCCTCGCTGCCATAGCATAGGGTTGGTCTGGCTAACGTGTTATACAAACGCAAGCATGTATGCCTTTGGACAAGAGATGGCTTCATGACGTGATTGATGATTCCTGTTGTTCTGGTATAATTGGTTATTTTTGCAGTTATGTCTCGTTCTTCTTGAAAAGATAAATGATATCCTAAATACTTGAATTCATGAACTCTTTCTAAAATTTTATCATCCAGACAAATTTTACTGGGGATAGGGTCTTTACCCTTAAAGGCCATTACTTTAGTCTTTTCAGTAGAAATGCACATGCTGAATTTTGATGCCACTTTCTGGAGGTTGAATACTGACCACTGCAGATCATCTTCGGATGCTGCTACCAATGCAACATCATCAGCAAATAGTATAGCGTCTAAATTTTTTAGATGCCTGCTGATAGATATTGAACCATGTCTTTCACACCTCAATTCCTTTATTATAGCATTCATGTAGATTATGAATAGCAATGGAGAGAGTCCACCCCTCTGCTGATTGGCTTCCACTCGGATTTATGATTACTTAACCTTCCTGCTATAAGAGTACCACTATACATGTTGTAAATGTTATCAATTAACTGTTGGAGGACACAATCCCTGGCCAATATGTCAATAAGTCTGTTACTGTCAACTAAATCAAAGGTTTTCTTAAAATCAACAAATTATATGTGTGTTTCCAAATTGAACTCCCTGAGTTTTTCGATCAAAAGTTTTAAGGTGAAGTAGGCATCTGCACATGTGCAACCTTTTCTAAACCCATGTTGTTCATTCCCTATTACCTCAGAGTAATGTTTCAGTAATTTTTCTTTAACAATTTTTGCAAAAATTTTGTATCCCGAGTATCTATAATTTTCCAAATCTTTCATATTTCCCTTCATATGAAGAGGAACAACTATTGCCCTTTGCCAATCTTTTGAAGGCCTGTTACACATCCAGATTAAATTCAATAATCTGAGAAATCTTTTCTTGAAGGCATTGCCTGAATATTTCAACATTTCTGCATTTATTGAATCTTCTCCAGGTGTTTTCCCATTTCGAAGTTTCTTCAAGACCTGTTCTAATTCTTCCATTGTAATATTTTCCGAAGACATATTGTTAGATGCTTGTAAAACAAGTTGTTAAATATTTGAAGTCAACCAAAGGCTCTGAAAATACTCAAGCCATTCTTTGTGAGATATTGCATTAATTTTTACATCTTCATTTACTTCCCTATTTAGTTTTTTCAAAATTTTATAGGTTTGTGGTTGTGGTCTTGTTATGTCAGTCTCCAGGTACGAGACAAAGTTTTCCCAACTTTCCCTGTGTTTCTTACGGACTTCTCTTTTTGCTATTGCTCTCTTATGATGATCGTCTATTTTATCTTCTAATTGACAGAAACATTTTATATGCATTTCTTTTTTCGGAGATTACTTTTGCAATTTCTTCGTCCCAAACTCTTAAACGCTTTTTCTTTTGCCATCTTTTTTCTCCCAAACTTTCAAATACTGACTGTTTTAGAGCTGAACTCAAATTGGACCACTCGTCTTCCACATCCTCAGAAAGTGGAATCATCTGAATGTGATTATCAAGCCAGTTTTGGTATAGCCATTTTATACTGGGATCATTTAAAAGGTTAACCTTATATAAAGTTTCGTTTTCCTGTGTTCTTTGTTTCTTTTCCTTGAACCACCGTGGTTTTAAACGAATAGGGGCAACTAATAAACAGTGGTCTGTTTCCAATTCAGATCCTCGATAAACTCTTGTATCCAAAACTAAATCTGCCAATTTTCCATTACAAATGATATAATCAATAATTGATTTCTGATTTCTTGCGGACCACGTATATTTATGACTGTCCTTGTGTGTGCAGACTATCAAAATTAATAATAATGATGATGGATTAATACCATACCGAGTAGAAGAAGGAAATATGAGAGAGGAACAGGAAAGACAGCAAGAAGGAATGGATAGAGAGGACGAACTATATAATTTGTGAAGACAGGATGTAAGGCCAGTTAGAAGTAGTCAGGTGTGATTCTCGATGCCTAACGAGAATATTTTACGAGGAGATACTCTATCGAGTACTCCCAATATCATGATAATTCGCAACATAGACCAGAAACCTCGTACTTTCTCAGGGAATGATGGTATTACACCGATAGAATTTATAAATGACGTCTCGGAATATTTTATCGAAAATAACGTCCCAGAGGAAAGAAAATTAAGGATGGTGGAGCGTTATCTTACCTCAAACTCGCTTCAGTGGTATCGAGCTTTCCGATGGACATTTCGGTCTTTTGAGGACTTTGCAGATGCCTCATTAGACGATTTTGGTCTCTTGACGAGCAACAAAATTTAAGGGCACGGGCGTATTCGCGGAAGTATGCTAGTTCACATCCCACACGCTACGCTAGCTACTTTACCACCCAATTGGCCCGTCTTCAATATCTACAGCCACCACCGTCCGACTTAGAATTGATACAAACAATATCGCGACAATTACCAGCGGATGTCAGGAGGTATATTATATCATCCGGAGTATCCAATTTACAGGCAATGGACGAGCTACTCCGTAAACTAGAGTATACATCAAATACCTCGAATCCAAGCTTTAGCAGTCCAAGAACGAACCATCGCGAAGTGAACACCATAATGGTAGACGAAATGCAGCAGACAGAGGAAGGAATTGTCGGAGATAACCATAGAGGAGGACCTATAAGAAATGGTTATACTCAAAGACAGAGGAACGAATATCAGAACCGCAGACAACAAGATGTTAGGCCATATCAGAGATATTCCCGTAACAATGAACGGAATAGAAGGTCTGGATACCAGTGCAATAATGCGTATCGCTGAAGTAACTATTTCCAGAGGAGTAATAACAATAATAACCAGGTAACAGCAGGCAGGAAAACAGAGGTAATAGCAATGAAACCTATGGGAGAAAAAAAAAAAGATTGTAAAACGTCAATAGATGACAGAAAATCGTCACATGAGTGAAATAATGACAAATGAAGTATTTATTGTTCGAAGAACGGCTGAGTTGCCTATAATAAATATTGTTGTAGGAGAAAATACATTGAAAACCTTGCTTGATACAGGTGCGTCCATTTTGATCCTATCGCAAGACTCGTATGAGAAATTGAAAGATGGAGAGGAAGTTATTTCCATGCCAGTCTCCAGTCTGAAGATAGGAGGAATATTTAAGGTTAAATCCGTTAAATGTAGAATCCATGTTATGCTAGAATTCACCATTAATGATCGACGCTATGAGCATATTTTTATTGTGGTCGAGAAGATTATGGTAGTTTTGATGCGATCATAGGAATTGACTTCATTACAAAAGTAGGAGCAATAATAGACATGCGGAATAGAATAGTTTAATTCTATGATGAAATAGACATAGGAAAGTCAGAACAGGACACTGAAAACCTCCCAGAAAAGGAACCAAGAGAGGTTATTTTAAATCAAGTCATTGGTGAAGTAGAAGATGAATCTAGTCACTATGGATTAAAAGTTGATGGATTTGCTGAATATGAAGAGAAATTTCTAAATTTAATTCAGGAATACGGAGATATTTTTATGATAAACCTGGATTAATTAGAGGATTTAAATACCACATAAGGCTCACTGATAACACTCTCTTATCAGAGAAAACCTTATCCGATTCCAGAAAAATATCATGCGGAAGTCATTATCATCATCATCTTGTACAGTTTCAAGCCCCAGGCTGGGTCTGTTTGGAACATAAGCCTCGCCACTTAGTCCTTTCTTCCCACCACCTCTCCGCTGTCACTCTGGTCCAGTCCTCGCCTCTCTTCTTGACACATTCCTCCACTCCTTTCAGCCATCTATCTCTTGGTCTTCCCCTTGGTCGTTTCTTCTGCATCTGCATCTCATGTATCCTCTTGGGAATCTTCTTCTCATCCATTCTCTTTAAGTGTCCATACCACCTCAGTCTTGATGTCACAATCCTACCTTGCAAGGGCTCCTCTTTCACCATTTCCCTGACCTTTTCATTCCTCACCCTGTCTCTTCTTGTTACTCCGATCCTACTTCGCAGGAACTTCATTTCACCTGCCTGTATTCTGCTTATGTCTCTTTTCTTCATTGTCCACGTTTCTGAAGCATAGGTCCAGGACCTAAGGGATATCGCGGTAATAAGTAAGTACTTGTTGGTGGCATCGATGTTTTTACAAAGTACGTGATATTGAACCCTATGCAGAAAGCTAATTCTAAGAGTGTTATTAAACACAGAGAGAGGA
Organism: Meconema thalassinum; assembly: GCA_946902985.2. Classification (NCBI taxonomy): domain Eukaryota; kingdom Metazoa; phylum Arthropoda; class Insecta; order Orthoptera; family Tettigoniidae; genus Meconema; species Meconema thalassinum. Next base: position 508,432,739 of record OX336392.1, on the reverse strand, counting down.
ATATAATCCCAAGGAGGGGCGTGGTGGCTCAGCGGTCTAGCTGTATGCCTCTCACCAAGGCGGTCCGGGTTCGATTCCCGGTCAATGCATGCGAGATTTTCGAAGTGAATTGCCATGTCCTGTGGTTCGGATTCCACGTAAAAAGGAGGTCCCATGGCTCATGATCTCAAGATTAACGGTGACGTTAAACTACAAGCTTCCTTCCTTTTTTTTTATAATCCCAAGAGCAGGAAAACCTGAGAGTATTTTGACGGACCACGGCACGCAATTTACTTCAGAGGAATTTAAGATTTCGATGGCGAGGCTTGAGATTAGACATATATTCTTCAGCATTAGAAATTCCGAATCTAATCCTATTGAGAGATCGATAAGAGAGATTAGTAAATTTTTAAGACTCTGCTGTTCAGAGAACCATAGAGTGTGGATTAGGATTGTACCCCTAATTGAAGAATGTTTAAATTCTAAGGTACATGAAAGTATGGCAGACATCCCAGCTCTATTACATTGTGATAGGAAGCCAGAACGACCATGGGATGAAGTATTCAGGGGAATTCCAAGATAGTCAACCGACGAGGGAGAGAAGAGTGGAGGTAGCCCATAAGAATTTAATCGCAGCGGCAGAAAAACGAGAGAAGCGCACGCAAGGTAGACGATATGATACACCTTTAAGAAGAGACGACTGGGTGGTGATTAAAAAACCACTAAAGCAGATGTAACAAAGCAAGTTTACCCAAGATTCTTTAAGGTATACTAAGGCCCATTCAAAGTATTTGAAAGTTTTGGCAATAAATGAATTACTACGGCCCATTCAAAGTATTAGAAAGTTTTGGCAATAAATGAATTAACAACTACTTTTTGTGCTTCCTTGCAATCCCCATTCACATGAAGTGACTGCATACCTGTATATATCCCTAGGGCAAGGGTTCTTGAATTATTAAATTGTACATTGGTCAGATTCATCCTTCCAATTGTTTTATTTTTATTGATTAGCAGTTTCTGGTAGCTGCTTATTTGCTGTCTGTGCACTCTTCTTCCTGCCTCGAACAGTCTGCAGCAAACTGCTGTTGCATAAACATTTCACCCGCTCTGACTTAAATCTTAGTTTAGGTGAACAGATGGGAGAGTGGGGTTCACATTACTCTTCCCAATGAGTAAACAGTCTACTTTTGGAGTAGTCTTTTGCTTCCAGCCACAGTTTTCATCCTTTATCGATAAAAAGAACCCAGTTTCTCGGTATAGCTTTAAAATTGCATTTGTTTCAGCCACACCAATTTGACATTGTGAAGCAATTTGAGTCATAGAGATAGTTACAGTATAACCCCGCTTTTAACGTTTTCCCGCAATTAACAACATTTTTCCTCGGTCCCTTCAATTTACCTATGTTTTCAATGCAATCCGGTCCCCGCTTTTACGTTAATAAAATTTTAAATTTCCCGCAATTTACACCTCGTAGATCAGCGAACAGTGGCCGGCCCCGTGGTGTTGGGGTAGAGCACCTGCCTCTCACCCGGAGGCCCCGGGTTCGATCCCTGGCTCCATCAGGGATTTTAAAACTGACGTGAGGGTTGGAACGGGGTGCACTCAGCCTCGTGAGGACAATTGAGTAGCTGTCTGACAGTGAGACAGTGCCCCGGTCACGAAAACCAAGATTAACGGCCGAGGGGACCCGACGCGCTGACCACGCGTCACCCCAAAATCTGCAGGCCAATTGGCTGGGCAGCGGTCGCTTGGTAGGCCTAGGCCCTTCAAGGGCTGTAGTGCCACGGGGTTAGGTTAGTTAGATCAGCGAACATAAAGAGAAGACATAGATTTTAAATAACAATATTCCCTTCGGGAATATTCAATACAGTAGAACCTCGATGCATCGTTCCCGGAACTGTCGTTTTCCCGTATGCATCGTTCAATTAATTTAGTCCCGAAAATTTTCCATATAAACTAATGTTAAATTTCCCCGCATGTATCGTTCCTCGAACTATCGTTTTTTCGCATGGATCGTCAAAAAATCACTAGTCCTTGGCCACAATTTTCCCGCATTGATCGTTTATGAGAAAAATATATGCTAAAGTTCTTTTGAATTTGAAGCAGCATAGCGGCAACCTGTTACGCGAGAATGTACGAGGTACGAACGATTAGGAGTTCCTAGGCTTGAGCAAGTTCAAGTAGGCTGGACTGCAGTGCGCAGATTGTTTACGCGCAACCACACTACATAACCACGCCTACGAGCCTTCAGGCGCCAACGATTCTGCTCGAAGCGCCAAGCCGTCATTGTGCTGTTTCATTTCATTCTGAGTGGTCCCGTGTAGTATCTTGGTCGTGTGCGGCGATTACAATTTTATCAGTAGTTCGTAATGAAAACTTTACTTCACTGACGACGCAATTCTCGTAATCTCAATAATGTTACGCTGCGTTTGGCAATGCTTGGCTAACAAGTTAGATCACACAGAACAGCAATGAAAGCATTAAGACGGTCTTGAGCGGGTGTCGTCATAGCGTGACGTCATTTAGCCTTGAAATAGCTTGCCCGGTCAGAGACCCGCGAACACTCGGAACTGCTGTATTCTTTCATTCGGAACACCGGTAGTATCTCCCGCGGAGCTGTGCGATGATGGCGAGGGGGAGAGGAGTGATGAAGGGAAGACGATCGTGGGCCCCAAGTCGTCCCGAGTTTCGCCGAAGCGCATGCCGTCTTAGCGAAGATGAAATCCTTCATGTACTCGCATGTCATCAGTGATCGTGAAGAAGAGAACATTATGCAAGTTGAGAAGGCTTTGTTTCGTCTGAAACGTAAAGCTTTGACGAAACAAAAAACAATTAATGACTTTTTTACTAAAAAGAGCAAGTGATAAAATGACATATGAAATCATATCGCGTACATCGTGGTTGCAATATTTTGACGTCTCTATAAAGTTTACATGAAGAAATATGTCCAAATACAGTACCCGTACTTTCTTTATTTTTTTACTCAATTTTTTTTATGTTACCCGCATTTATCGTTTCCCGCATCCATCGTCATTTTCCCCCGCCCCCTTGAAAAACGATGCATCGAGGTTCTACTGTACCTTATTTGGAATGCCAAGGTAAGGCTTTTGTTTTTATGGAAGGGAGTTTGTCTCCTGTAGCACATTGGCATGCTCGTGACGTCAATACTGCTTGTATTTTGTGTCTTGCATGGCCTTCCCAGTATGTGCTAGCCACGCGTATTGGTAGGTGTGTCTGTACCAACAGACGAGCCCAACGGCACACTGGGGCGAAACGCTGGCATTGTTTGAGCTAACCGGACCATTTTTATCATTTATTGATAATTCATCCGCTCAAATGGAAACTACATCATATTCCCTTCGGGAATATTCAATACCTTATTTGGAATGCCAAGGTAAGGCTTTTGTTTTTATGAAAGGGAGTTTGTCTTCTGTAGCACATTGGCATGCTCGTGATGTCAATACTGCTTGTATTTTGTGTCTTGCATGGCCTTCCCAGTATGTGCTAGCCACGCGTATTGGTAGGTGTGTCTGTACCAACTGACGAGCCCAACGGCACACTGGGGCGAAACGCTGGCATTGTTTGAGCTAACCGGACCATTTTTATCATTTATTGATAATTCATCCGCTCAAATGGAAACTACATCATATTCCCTTCGGGAATATTCAATACCTTATTTGGAATGCCAAGGTAAGGCTTTTGTTTTTATGAAAGGGAGTTTGTCTCCTGTAGCACATTGGCATGCTCGTGACGTCAATACTGCTTGTATTTTGTGTCTTGCATGGCCTTCCCAGTATGTGCTAGCCACGCGTATTGGTAGGTGTGTCTGTACCAACTGACGAGCCCAACGGCACACTGGGGCGAAACGCTGGCATTTGAGCTAACCGGACCATTTTTATCATTTATTGATAATTCATCCGCTCAAATGGAAACTACATCATATTCCCTTCGGGAATATTCAATACCTTATTTGGAATGCCAAGGTAAGGCTTTTGTTTTTATGAAAGGGAGTTTGACTCCTGTAGCACATTGGCATGCTCGTGACGTCAATAATGCTTGTATTTTGTGTCTTGCATGGCCTTCCCAGTATGTGCTAGCCACGCGTATTGGTAGGTGTGTCTGTACCAACTGACGAGCCCAACGGCACACTGGGGCGAAACGCTGGCATTGTTTGAGCTAACCGGACCATTTTTATCATTTATTGACTTGTGGTTTGTCGAACACATGGACTTCGCTAAACGGAAAATTTTGCGGCTTGCCGCTTGAATAGTAACCTCATTCTTTTTGTAACCTTCAAGCACTTCAAGGTTCAAAGTTTTTTCTAGAAATGGGACGTACTGCTGTAACTGCTCATGAAAGAGCACAGCAGTACGCTAATCATGGCTTTTATTGTTCCGACTCTGCAACAGTATTTTGCAAATATTTTAACTGCCGTGTTGGGTGGGAGAAGGACAATATTCAGAAACATATTACATCTGTAAAACATGTTGCGAAGCGACGAGAATGCGCAACAGTCTCTGAACCCAAACAAACCTCTGTTATTGAAAGATTACAGAGTGCCAAACGACGGAAGCATGACAAGGACTACTTCGCAAAAAGAACTGTTGAAGTATTTGCTAAAGCAAATATTCCCTTGGAAAAGCTTGAAAATGAAACTGTAAGAGCGTGGATTGCTGAATTTTCAAGTCAAGGGGAGCTGCCTAACGCGAGAACTCTCCGCGAAAAATATTTGCCTGGTAAGTACGGTTTAAATAAATAAATTTGCATTTTGGTTCTCCCTTGCTCATATAACCTATACAAATCAAAGCTAATCCAACTTCTGTAGAGGCTAAGCTTACAGCCAGTGCTTCCTTAACCTTTCCAAGACATACCTTAACCTATAAAATTGTGAAGGTAATCCAACTTCACACTATAATACCTAACAGAACCCGACCATCTATTTTACTATAGGAGAAGCTAATGTGATAATTCTGTTATTTGGTTTGAGCCATGTCCATCATAGCCTCTACAAAATGAAATCAAATAAATTTCACTGGATTCCTATGGCTAACACAAATCGTCTTTTATTTTCAGAAGTTGCAGCTGATCACAAGAAATCAGCAGCTGAAGCTCTAGTTGGGAATAAAATTAACATTTTATGTGATGAAACCACAGACAGAATGGGTCACGGTGTTTTTGTTGTACTGTTCCAAGTGCCATCAGCAATTTAGAAGAAATTATTTGTTGCTGGAGTGAAATACCTCGAATCCGGAAATGCTACAGACTGTTCCCGTGCTGTGTTAGATTCATTGCGTGATCACAGTGTGCATTATGATGACGTGAAAATATTTGTAAGGGACAGTGCTCCATATATGACTCGTTGTTATGAAACACTGAAGATCATCATTGGGGATCATTTGCTCCATGTGCAGTGTTGGGCACACAAACTTTGCCTTGTTGGTAATTGTTGGACAGCAGCTATGTCCGATTTAAATCAGGTTGTAACAATGGTCAAGTCGGCCTTCCTAAACACAAGGAAGTGCAAATATAACTACTTGCACTTTCTGAAGTCAAAAAATGGGGACTTAAAGGCAGCAAAACTTTTTCCATCGCCGGTACTGTACTTACTCGATGGAACAGCTGGTTTGAAGCTGTTTTTTACTTAGCGAGTTATTTTCATGATGTTGAGAGTTTTTTTAAGCTACCTGACATGAAAGATATTAGTAACAGTGGTGTTACATTTTTGCGAGACTTGACAGATAGAGATGTAGATAAGATTTATTCTGAAATAATTTTTGTGAAAGAGCATGCTAGTGAACTTGTCGAACTTCTCACTCTGCTTGAGGGGTCCCAGTATCCAACCTCACATTTGCTTTATCCCAAACTTGAAAACTTAGATGCTAATTTTGGTGCAATAGTTCAAGGCCATTATTCTGAAGCGACAGATAATGCCTTAGCTAAACTCACAGCCTTAGAATGTGCTACAAGGAAAGATTTGTTTGTAAAAGTAGCTCAGTCTGCTAGAAGCAAGCTTGCTAGATTCAAGGCAAGTGATCCCAATCGCAAAAACTTTGAAGCCATAGCACAGATATTTTATCCTAGGCACGTGGTATTGAACAATGACAAGGAAACCGATATTCAAAAACTTCCGGGCTTTACAAACATTCCATGTCATGAAATAAGGAAGGGCTATAATTCTTTCAAGAATATTATTGAATCGCAGTTAAAACAAAATGAGGAGTGTGAAGTAGTACGTGCCTTGACTGCTGTTCAATATGAACATGAACATTTTGCCAAGAGTTCTTTAGATCTTTTGTGGACACCAACAAACAATGTGGACAGTGAGCGTGTTTTGTCACACTACAATACAATTGTTACAGACAGAAGGTGTAACTTGAAAGAGTGCAACGCAGAGTTATTTACAATGCTTTCATTTGAACATTAAATTGTATCTCAAGTGTCGCCAATAAAGTCATATAGTCCGCAAAAATCCGGAAAAAAATAGATGCTAATTTTCCAAAAATAGATGCTAAATAGGGAAAAAATAAATGCTAATTTAAAGGAAAATAGATGCTAAAATTTCAGGTCCCTACCGATGAGCCATGCAGCCAGTCGGTCATAATTTCTACAGGGTTGGTAGCCATTATCAATTTGGAGGTCAATAACGCCACATTACTAAAAATGTAAATAACCTCACTCCGAGGCATTCAACTAATTACTGTTTTCAAGAACAACCTATAATGACAATGTTAATAATAATGCTTCCATACACCTACAATGCAAAAGTGCGGAAGCATGATTATCCAACATTAGTTATAAAAAAAAGTCTTAGTAACAGCAACCGGATAAATTTGCAAGCTAATATGTACTTTTTCTGCAATAAATCTTGCATGAATTAGAAAATTCCCAATAGGTGATCTAATAACCCTCTCTCTCATTAAAGAAGTTACCTTCAGGTATTCTTAAAACCAAGTTCCCTTCTTAAAAAGCCCAAAGCTACAGCTGCAAGAAAGGAAAAAAATTGAAGGAAACTACTTTTTTTAATAATAATCATAAAAAAGAACAAAAAACAAAAACAAAAAAACACGAACTTATAATTGAGTAGTCAGCTAAGTGATTATAAACGAAACTGAGTATATGACGAAAAACTGCTACGACCAAACTATTTAAGCTAATACCATATTTTTTTACCCCTGAAAATAAGCATAAAAACATTTATTATTCAGTTAAGATCTGTGAAATCTACGCTTGGATCTTCTGTCCCAAAACATGCATTAAAATATTGACTTACCGGTTATTGCACACGTTTTGTTCAGTTAGCGACTTTTGCACCCGTGACGACGAGAGTCGTTAATGTAAGTTCGGTTGCAAAACCCTCTATTTTGTTGTTTTACGAATGGCATTTGGATGATATTTCTAATAAAGAACTATTTTAGTTTCAATGTGGTTTATTAGGAAAAATATATTTTGATAAAATAGAACCAGTCGGGTGCGATAAAAAGAAAATTGTTTTTTAAAAATATATCTTAAACCTCATTTAGACAGCATGATAATTGTTGTTGTTGTTTCCTATGGCTAGCCCGGATTTCAATCCATCGGCTTTCTTGCGTTCCAATCGAGTTGTGTGAGGTTTCCAGAAGTTCTAGCAGTCACATCAAGTTTGTTGCAATGTAGCAGGTGCCCCTTATCCATTTTATTTCCAGGTTCGTGACAAAGTGTGCATTCTTCAGATCTCAGGATGTTGATTCGTTTCAGATGAACTGCAAGGCAGTCATGGCCAGTGTTAAGTCTGAAGAAGGCTACAGCATCTCTTCTTGGGCACGGTAATTGTACAAATAAGAAAATGCTCAAAACAAGGAGAAATGGCACTTGAGTTCGGTCAGGTCATCTACACCGTCCACCAGCTCAAAATCTGCTGTTTCGTCTTCTTCCTCTTGAGGCCGGACGATATTGTTGCGAATGGCTTCTTGCTCCTGGAAGACCTCACTGAAAAATATTAGGTTGCTGTTCGCTGGCCAGTTTTCACCGATGTGCAGCTCTGAAAGCCGTCTAATATCTTCTAGTTTAGTTTCAATGAGTCCAACAACTACTTGAATTGGTTAGGGACCAAGATGTTTGTTAAATTTCGTTCCTTTTTTCATGATGCTCTTCCCCTCACCAACCTCAAAATTGTAGAACGGCTCTCCTTGGACAAGACGATGTTCTTTTTTGTTTTGCTAATTGTGAACACGATTTTCTTCGTTTTTTCTTTTTTTGAACAGGAAATGCCTACTACCTGGATATTTTTACCATGCCATCCACATGCGCTTTCCAATTTCTAACAGGACACTCATCTTCTCCCAGGCGAACTTCTGTCGCAAATTTCTCAATGTGCTTGATGTATCCGGAGCGATTTTCAAAGACACTTTGGGAAGTTGCCGATCAATATTTCCAAAAACTCTGTCTGGTGGGATAAATGAGTGACCCACTATTTCCTCTAGACATGCGGGAGCTTTTAGCTGTAAACGGTGAGATAGCATGCTGATCATAATCTCGTCTTTGTTCTGTCCCTCACAGCCATCAGAGAACAAGCGAAGTATTTTGCACCTTAAAAATTTATGCTGGCCAGTTTTGGATGAACTGCCGACGCTATTTGGTTTGATTCTTTGGCATGTTGATGTTCTAACCAGACGTAAGAAATTTTTTCAACTCCAATATCAAGTGGTTCAACTACTTCAGCTTGCAGTATTTCTCCCACTACTTCTGCCGTTTCTGTTCTTCCCTCTGTATTTGGAACATCCACAATAGAATTACAGTCCACAAATGCAATAATTGCTTCACTTAAATCAACAAGATCAATCATTTTTCTGGCTTGAGATGCCCACAAACAAAAAACAACATGTGGATCAACTGTGCTTTTAAACGGTGTATTTCCACAAGGCAGCATGTCATTGTTGCGTACGCTTCCTCGATAGTGCAGCGAATCCTAATCTGTAGCACAAAACTATTCTTCCCGATCGTAATTTATGGTAAAAGAGTTTTGTGGGAGGAATATCGGCAATTTTTTACCAGTTAGCGTGTTTTGCAGCCGTATATGGCAAGGCAGACGCCATACTAATGGAACTTAGCGGTCTTTGGACACGTGGAACATTAAACTGGCTTTGCAACCGTAGCCAACATGCATTTAGCGGTTTTTGTGAACGAACGCGATTTTTGTTGGCCATTTTCAACGGTTTTGAGCGGGTTATGCACCCTGAAACTTATTCCATCGTGTAGCCAGTTAAAAGACGAACGTGACGGTGTGCTAAACTCAAAATCAAGAAAACGTGCACTTGGCGGTCTTTGCATCTGGGCTACTCAATTGCACTTACCTCTGTTACACAGGAATGAATTTCATCTATTGTTTTCTCAAACTCAATGATATCCAATGTTTCTGTGTGCTGTAACTCCTGTAGTTTTATGAAAAAATCCTTTTCCTTTTCACCCCACATGGACATTTCATTTCTCACAACCAGAGCTGATTGTTCTGTAGACAAAGAAATAACAACAACTCATTTAATGAATGCAATATAAATAGAGAAGATTACAGTAAGAGGGGAAATACTGTATTTACACATGAACCATGCCTATTTCTTAAGCAAACCTGTTTGCTTACATTTTTGACTCATTTAAAAGCCACAGCCCCTCGGCCTAGGGCACACAGGGGGCTTGGGCTGTAACTGTGTGCACCTGGGCAACTCTTGGCTGACACGTCCATGTTGTGGGGGGCGAGCAACACTGTATTACAGTAGCTGAGTGCAGTCAGGGACCGAGATGGAGTGGTATATCCCCGAGCTAGCAGGTCTCGAACACCAGAGACTAGTGGACAGGACTGTCCACATGGGAAAAGGGAGAAAACCCTGTAAAAATCTAGTAAGTCCAGGGACTGAGGAGGCAGCCCCTCCACTGGACTGAGGCGCAGTGGGCCAACAACTCACTAGCCCGAAAATCCAAAGTTAAAAGAAATCAGGAGAAAACCGGCCTAATAAAATAGTTGACTATGCGAGGAAAAGGGATAATGAGAATAGGAGCTCAACGGACAATACATATTTTTCTTTTGAAAATTATATATTCAATGCCAAGGTAAGGTTATAATTGCTTTGGAGTGGAGTTTCGACTCCCATAGTGCACTGGCTTTGCTCGTGACGTGGATACACATGTATCAAATACGTCTTGCAATGGCCTTCCCAGTGTGTACTAGACAGTGACTTGGTGAGGTGTGCTTTAACCAACTGAAGAGCCCAATTGCACACCGGGGCGAAACACTGTCATTTTGTTGAGTTATGCAGGACATTTAGCACAATTTGTGTTTAAATATTAGATGGTATAACCGGTGCCTTTTTCACAATGGCCGAAGAAGGTTGTGTGACCTTCTTCGGGCTGACAGGTCTCGCTTGGACAGCGAGGGGAGACTTTACAATCTCAGAGTAGTTCGTCGTTGAGGGTACAGCACGGGAAACGAAAGTGGCAGGGGTGATAGGTGGCGTCACCTTAGCCGCGAAAGATACCGGAAATTCGGGTGCAGTCGTATCACGGTATCTCTTTCGAGTGTTGTGATATGAAAGCGGAACCAATGTTCTGATTTCTTGGATCTTTGCTTCTTTGCAGAACTCAGGGCACTGCTTCGACCCCAGAGAATGACTTCCTTGGCAGTTAGGACACGTCGGGGGAGGGGTACACCCCACACCGTCATGTGTCCCCTTGACACACCCTCTACACACGGTCTTGGCAGTGCACCTGGCAGAAACATGACCGTATTTCTGGCAATTGTAGCAGCGCATAGGTGGAGAGATGTACGGACTAACGTAGCAATGGTACGATGTGACCTTCACCTGCCTAGGCACTACATCACCTCAAAATGGAGAATGAAAGCGCCAGTATCGACGCTGTCATTTCGGGGTGATGCGCCTCGCTTCCCCAGATCCAGCATCAATTCCGCGTCGCTGTTTAAAATGAGGTTGCGATGGAATTTAACATGTACTAATCGGATGTAATTAGTTCCTTGAAATCTTCTTTTGAAGGAGCAAGTTGTTGATATATTTGCAGGCTGGATGGATCAATGGTAACGTTCTTGCCTTCTGGGCCCAATGTTATTGGGTCATATCCAGGAGCTGTCAGTTGGCATTTGAGGATGCTTAATAATAATTTTATTAATGCAGCCAATGGCCATGTACTTTTCTTTTCAGGACGGGTCAGGGAAGGGATATTGGAAGGATGCTTAATGCTAATATATTTAGATTAATTGGCACATTAATGATTCCCTTTGAGGAAAAATTCTGGCACCCTGGCATCTTTAAAAGCTGCAGTAGTTAAAAAGGATGAAAAATCATTATTATTTAGTAAATGCTTACACTGCTTAGGGGATGGGTTCTGTATTATGTCGGGTGTACTTGCCCTTCCTAGTAATTGGGCTGATTAACCACCGGACTCTCTTACTGATAATGGAATCTACAGCCTTGCTACAACTATGTACTTACCTTTGGCATCCAAAGGATGATTCCCAAACATGAGGACTGTCTGCCCAACAAAAAGCATTTTAAATGCCAAAGATGCAGCAATGTATGGGGGCAGGGCATCAAAATCGATGACATATTCACAGTAGCCTGGATACAATGGGAGATCGCTTCCCTGAGCTGACGATTTCCATTCATTTCCTTGAAATACTGACTTAGTCTCACTCCCCTGGAAACAAGAACCCACACTATTTAAAGGTCAGGAACCAATAGAAGGGAACACATGGGTAATTAAGAGGCTACATATCTAAAAAGGGAAGAGTTGCACTTCAGCTTTGTTCAATTTTAATTTACCTGTAACTGAGGTGGTAAATCTACATACAAAGATGTGATGCAAGGTGAGCTATAGCTAGAGGTGTTAGTTTTTGTTAATTCGCGATAAAACGAAAAGTCATATTTAGAGGTTAGGATGTTTTATTTTCACGTATTTACATGTTTCGTGCCGCCCAGGAGTGAAATTAAATTGCGAAATAACGCGAATTTTGTGAATAACACCACAAATACCGCAATCTGCGAAATAAAAACAAATTTTCAGATTTTTTCCCCACACCAATCCGAATATTTTTGTCCACAAGCCGATAATCGAATTTGGTTGGTGTTCAATTCGAGAGAATGATCGATTGTATAGTTTCGCGAGGGGTAATACTACGATATACGTCATATTACGATATACTGTCGATATTCTCGTTACTCGTTGGATTTTAGCGCTGCGGTAAACAGCTGTTATATCGCGGCGTGAATAGTTTGGCCGACTACCTCCAAAAGGTTATGTGATAGTTGTTCATAATGTAAACTACGTTTGCCTCCTGTTACATCGGTAGCGAGTGTAAATTATAGTAGAGAATTCTATATAATTTAATAAAAAGTGCGCAAATTGTGCGTTATCATCGAAGCTAGTGTGTTATTTGCGTGAATCAGTTGGCGACCACGTGTTCGTCGTATTAGTTCCGAACTTAGCAGTACAGGAAGATGAGACGCGACGTAATTTAAATATTATGACACGAATTCAGAAATAAATTTTGCGTGTGGTTACGAATTTATACTGGCGTGTGACTACAGTCAACCGTGTGATAACAGTGTTTGTTACTGGGCATCGCTCAGTTGAGTTTAAAAATGCCGAAGGTAGCTGTTTCTGCCACAGACAGACTTAAAGAATATAAGAATGAAGGATTTATAATTTCTTGTAGCATTCTTATGTGCAAATATTGTGATTGTCGGTTAGATTATCGCAGGAAAGATGCATTAGACAAACATTGCAAAAAGCATTCAAAACGCCGAGAAAATTCGCGTCTTGAAGTTAGTGTTCCTAGAGTGGCCACCTTGAAAGAAACATTATCAAATGCTAGTCGTGTGAAGGATATGAAAGAAGAGTTTATTTTGGACACTACTACTGCGTTTGTGAAAGCTAATATACCAGTAGAAAAACTAGACAATCCTGCTATCCGTACTTGGTTTAATAAGTACGTTCGCGGAAGTGGAGATTTACCATCAGCAAATCAGATTCGTCAGAAATACACCCCCATGATTGGCGAAAGAAGGAGGGAAGAAATTAGGGAAGATATAAAAAACAAAGACATGTTTCTGCTATGTGACGAAACAACTGACAAGAATGGTAGGTGTGTTTTCAACATTCTTTTTCGTCCATCAGCACCATCAACTGAAATGAACACCCATCTGGCTGCCTCTGTTGTTCTAGATTCTGCCAATAGCGTAAATTGCTCCAATGCGATATTAGACACCTTGAATTCCTATGAAATTGAACGGGAGCGTGTAGTGGCAGTAGTTACGGGCTCAGCACGCTACATGACAAAATGTGTAACTACTCTTCAAGGATTGATTGAAGAATTAAGTCATGTCCAGTACTGGGCTCATAAAGTCAATCTTATCGGCTGCGTATTTGAAAACGAGCTGGACGAATTGAACATGTCTATAGTAAAGACAAAGAATGCCTTTTTAAATACGCGAAAAAGAAAAAGCAATTACGTTGCATTTCTAAGGGAGAAATATGAAAACACAGAAAAAGAGAATTAAATTCTAACTTTCCCAATGCCTGTATGTACAAGATGGAATTCATGGTTTAAGGCTGCAATGTATATGGCCACGCATGTGGAAGATCTGGTAGAATTTTTCAAAACATTGGAAGATTCAAATTCTGGGGTCAAATTTTTCCAACAAGCATCGACTTCAACAATACAATTTATACAATTACAAGCATTGTATGTTTCTGTTGTTGGTGCCTCTCTTATGGACTTGCTTAATTTCTTGGAGGGATCTAAGTACCCAACAATTCACTTACTGGCTGGGAAGCTAGATGACCTTGAGGTAAAGCTCAAGCTATTAGGCGATGGTGGAATGTTCAATCATACGATCCTCCAGAACTTGGAACAGCTTCCTCAAAAGATGCAGATAAAGGTTAAGTCCAATCTTATGTGTGTTGCCCAGTCAGCTCTAGTGAAAGTCAGGACTTTGAGGACCACGGATCCAGCCAGGAAGACTGTAGAAGCCATCGGGTCATTGTTTGATCCTCGGCATGCACCTAAGAACGTATCTCCCACAGAACTGCTCCAATTTAAGAAGAATGCCCCATTTCTTACGAAGATGGAGTCTCAACAGTTTTTAGAGGCTCACAGCATTTACCTGACTGCAATCAAGAACCAACTGAGTCATGAAGATAATGTGAATGTTCCAGAGATCCTCATGGGATTAAGGCCTGCTCACCGAGACTATGCAACAGCTGCATTAAAGTGTGTGTGGTATCCTTGTTCAAATGTGGATTCTGAAAGGTCATTTTCGAAATACAGTCTCATAGTAAGTGATAGGAGGCGAAAATTGACAGCTGCAAATGCTGAGACTTTAACCATGATCTACTTCCAGTGATTTCACAGCAGTATTTGGATAAAACTGAAAAAGGTATTCACTGAAATGTGTTTCGAGATGGTGAATGTAAAATAAAAATGTGACTTCCATATAAGTATTATCTCATTCTTACATAGCCATGTTTAACGTTTTACCCTGCTGTTTTGTTTTTTACTTTGTTTTATTAATTGTTTATATTTTTAAATGCACTTATTGTACAAACCTTATCGCTTTCCAAATTTTAACATGTCATCCCCCGAAAAAATAATAAAAACACAAAACACCACCTTTTGAATTTTAAATCAACAAATCTTCAAAAAAATAACAACACTTTCTAACACCTCTAGCTATAGCATATGGAAGAGGAAGTGTATGCTCTTCTCCTTTCACAAATAAGCCAACTGAAGAGAGTGCCGGTCTTTCCACCAGCAGCAGCACCATCGATTGAGCCAGCAACAGATGAGACTCATCATTAGTGTGAGTTACATTTGTGTCAAGTTCGGAATTTTTATTGCTCTCCATTGCCACTGTTCGGCAGTTTACATAGAAGTGTTCATGAGTGAGTAGTGTGAGTAGTGTTGTCTTCCTGTCTACATTGCTGAGTGAGTAGTGTGAGTAGTGTTGTCTTCCTGTCTACATTGCTGCATAGCTATTGAGCCTTGAGACAGCGTGTTTCAGCTCGCACAATATGCCCACGTTCATATCTGGCTGTAAATCTGGATATCGGCAGTCTTCAGGTAGGCATTTCTTTAGGCCCCAATTACAAATCTATGAAACTGCATGATTTATTCACTGTGGTCCTTCGGAAGTCGCTTCTTCGAAGAGAAAGATTGTTCCATTTCATGAACCAACAAAGCCACCCTCTGCTTGCTTTAAATCCAGGAATTTTCATAGTTTTTGCTCTTCTACAGCACTTAACAGGAGCATCTCATGAGAAAATAAAAAGCCACCTTTTCTCAATTGATGTAAATAAGAAACAACTTCCGTTTCAATGTCTGGATGCTTCCTGGTTTTTGTTCCCTGAAATGATAAAGTTGTTTTCTTGGTACTCTGTAATTCTTCTTTCTGCTTCCACCAGTAACATGTGTGAAGGTCCTAAGGAAAATTCACGAGATGCAGTACGATTGCCGTTATTTACAGACAATTTAAATTGTGCATCTTAACTACTGTTTTTCTTTCTCATCACGCCACTAACAAAGACTTCGCGCAACAATTCACACGGAAGAACATGTTCAAAGGCAATTAATGTACGCGTGCGAGTCACTGCTAATAAGGACGAGTTATGGCTAGCAGTGACAGGTGTTCTGGCCTTGGGTGCTGGAATGTTGAGTAATCACTCCCATTTGTAGGGCCTTACCCCACTTCCTCCTCTCCTAGTATGGGAAACATGAACTTGAATTTCTAAACTAGTTCCCAATTTCCGTACATCAGCATGAATCATGAAGACAAGATAAGTCCATGGTTCACAACTAGTTGAAACCGTAGATAAAACAAGGGGGTTAAAATATGGAAATATTTGTTTTCTACCTTTCCGTTGTAAAAATTAGGGAGGGAAAATTACGCGAGGGGGAAATTAAGCGAGTAAATATGGTAGGTCACGTAAAGCACAAATAATGCAAGCCATCTACAAGGAAGATAGAGAATTCCCAGCAGACTCAAAGCCACAACCTCTGGCCTTGTGTGCTGGCGCTACAATGTTGGACTGTGTTAGCCAAGCAAGGAGACACAGCAAGACGAACTGCAGCCTATGCAGAAGTCAAGCAGCATCGTGGGCGCTGCTTATGTTAGAAGTTATCATGTGAATTGTGAATGGAAAAATGAATGAAGGGCACATTAAGAATGTTTCGCAACAGCACAGTTAAGCATAACAGGAGCTCATGTCAACACACAGGCTACTGGACCAGAGTCATATCCTACCCACATGACTGTACCTCTCAACCAAGCAGGTTGACAGCATGACACAAGAAAACAAAGAACAGTCCCCATCTCAACCACCAGCTGAAAGCTTCTATTTGTAATATATTTGTTTTTTTTAAGGGAGCTACAGTACCAATGGTGAGAATGACTACTGATTAATAATAAAATTTTGACAGGAAGACTACTGCAACTAAGGTACATAAAAGGAAGGAAGCTTGTAGACTTCCATGACCATTAATCTGGCGATCATGAGCTACAGGACTTCCCTATTACGTGGAATCCAAACCACAGGACATGGCATTCCACTTCGAAAATCACACATACATTGAGCGGGAATCGAACCCGGTCTACCTTAGTGAGAGGCAGACGGCTTGACCGTTGTGCTGCCATGCCCTCATAATGTACATACAAAGCAGAGTTAGAGCAGTAGTTGATTGACTAGAGGCTTTGCGACATTGTGGTCATGTAGCCCCATACACTGAAGGGGAGGGGGGGAAAAAAAAGGGGGGGGGGGGGAGAGCGCTCGTGTTTATAATTTGTCTGTTAACCTGTGTTATTGTGTTGGCTGTATCAGTGTGTGTATTTGTAATTCAGATGAAGATTGAGAAGGAGATGCCCGCTGTGGCCATCATTTACGGACAATCCCGCCATTTGCCTCAAGTGGAAGTAGCACCACAGAAAACCGCTTCCAAGACGGCTGAGATGGGAATCGAACCCTCCTCTTCTCAGCATTGGCTCATGAGGCCGAGTGTATCCCGTTTAAGCACTCGGACCAGAATTAAAATTTCATGGCAGGGTCGGGTACGGTGTACATGGTTTGGCTCTGTTTGTATTGGAATAGGTCCCATTCTGTGGTCAAGTGGGACTTGGAGATGAAGGTCATGTAATAGCCGTTGCTCACGGTAAAATGATTCTTAAAATTTATTTTAAAACTAATTTTATAAAAATTTGACAAAAGCAAGGTGTGTTGTTCACGGTAAAATTATTTTATAAAATCCGTGGATGAATCGAGATCGCCATCTACCGATAAACTTCTGAACCAAGAATCAGCTGTTCAACAACACACATTGGTTTGAGAGTATGGCTCCAACAAAGCAAAAATTGCTGCTTTAGCTACAATTATATGTCCCACAGTAGTAAAAAGGAAGAAAAGAAATGCTAGGAAGTGCTGGACTCGGGAATGGAAAAAAAAAAAAAAAGAGAGAAGAGTACCGTAGAGGAATGCTGTCCTAGGTCGAAAATGAGTTGAGGTTAGAAAATCAGAATTCATATAGGAATTTTCTAAGAATGGAGGCAAGCAGTTTTAAATAACTCCTAGATCTTGCTGGTCCAAAATTATTCAACAGGACACCAACATGAGGCAAGCCATTTCTCCTAAATTGAGACTGCAAGCAAGTTGGAATCCAGTTTATCTTCGCCTTCACATCAGCCTGGCTTGTGTTCGGTCGAATTTGTGAAACATATTCGGCGATTGATATTTCTGCCTCCCTTCTTGCATTTCTATTGTGGTATATGGGCGTTTTAACCTCATACAAACACGGATATTTCTGGTACTCGTCCAGTAAAACACTAACAGCTTCCTTAGTCCAGCCGGATCCTGCCTGGTTAAAAGTGTTCGTTTACAAGCGAGCTTCACAATCTTCTCTACCACGTGGCGCCAGCATCATCGTCATGTCAGCTTCCCTGATTGGCTTGTTTCGCAAAATTAATTTTACGGAATAGAACATGTCCTATTTTATGGAAAGTTTTATCAACGGTTTTATAAAACTTGAATTTGACCGTAAGCAACAGAAATTTTATAAAATTAAATTATAGTACAATAAATTTGAAGGAAAATTTTACCATGTGCAACAGACATAAGCTATTCAGGTGTGCCTTATCCTGGAGTAGTACCTCACATTTGAGCCATAATTTTACAGTTCTGCAATGGGTTAGTCTTTCATTTGGAAGATGTTTTCCTTTCTTTTGTAAAATTGTCTTAAGAAATTTGATATTGTGATACGTGCGAGTTTGATTATAGTATTGCTGTACTTATACGCACATTTGAATGTCCTTATAGAATAAGATGAACATAACCATATTGTATTAGTTATGGATCAGTACTGACAGAGAGACGAGCCAACAGCTCCACAGTACCTATCGGTCTCGTGGACGAGAATGAAGATAGATATGCTGGTTAAGGAACAGTTATTACAGGTAACATGGGATTGATAACAATTGTTCTCGTTTCGACAGGATGACATAACCAGCAGGCACTGATGCTACAACATTAATATATTGAACACGATCATTTCGAGAGCAGTCCTACCCTCAATCATCCAGCTACTTCACCCATGATGGCCCGAGATGTGAAATGTTTTGCTCTTTTAGACTGTTCTTGAGGTTCATGTTGAGTGGTCATTGGTTAATGGATGTGAAATTGTTATCCAAACATCCATGATAAGGCCGATAACCTAGATGTTAGGCCCCTTAAAATAACAATCATCATCATCATCATCATCATCCATGATCTAACAGGCACAGTACAGGTGCGTTCTTTTCATCATCATCATCATCATCATTTCCCCTTATCCAGCTCCTGCCGGGTCGGGGTATTTATGGCACTTCTCCACTTTCTTCTTTCGTTCCACCATTCTTCTTCCACGATCTTGTCCCAGCCCAGATTTCTTTTTCTTACGCTGTTCTTCACTGAATCAATCCACCTTGTTCTAGGTCTTCCTCTTGCTCTCTTACCCTTGCACTTCGCCTCCAGCATCTGTCTTGGTATTCTATTTACCTCCATCCCCTTTACATGTCCAAACCACCTTAGTTTATTCTTCTCAATTCTCTCATTTAGTTTTTCTATCCCCATTTCCTTCCTAACATCTTCATTCCTCACTCTGTCTTTCCTTGTCTTTCCTATCAAGCTTCTTAGGAATTTCATTTCACTGGCTTGGATTCTACTCTCTTGCCTGCTTGTCAGGGTCCAAGTCTCAGCTGCATAAGTTAATATGGGAACATAGTACACTTTATACATTACCTCCTTGCTTTTCCTTGGTACTTCCTTATCCCAAACAAGTTTTCTTACACTTTGATAGAATGCATTGCTCTGCTGTACCCTCCTGCCAATCTCCATGTCCAACCTACCAGTTTGCATCAATTCACTTCCTAGGTATTTGAACGTGTCCACAATTTCCAAACTCTGACTTCCAATTTTCACAGTGCCCTTTCCTCGTCTTCTCCCTCTTGTCATCACCATGGCCTTGCTTTTCTCTATACTGATTTTCAGGCCGTACTTCTGAATATTTTCGTTCAATGCATCTAGTTGTTTTTGCACTTCTTCGGTGTTCCTTCCCCAGACCACAATATCTTTTATTAAATTAAAATATCAGTACAATACCTAGTAAAATACCCGACGACTGGAGGAGAGGAGACATTGTCCCTATTTTTTCAAAAATGATGATAATTGTTGTGTTAAGGGGCATAACATCTAGGTTATCGGTCCCTGATGGTTTGGGTGATCGTGAAGATAATGAAATGTAAACAAACACTAAAACTAACAACTAACTTATATAGCCTACTAGAAGAAGAAATGGAAAACAAAAGGAGAATAAGGCAAATAAGGGACAGGACATCATAGCTAGACTTGGCAACATCCCACAAATACACATGTATTGACCTCAGACAGCACATAGGAATACGGGGCGGGAGGAGGGGAAAAAAGCAGTTCAGGAGGTAACATTCCAATTCAGTCGACCGCAACTGGTGTAAGGGTGAAGTTGAAACTGCTCGTAGCTCCAGCGAGGAAGACATCCATCCAGATAAGTAGTAGCCTGTACTATTACAGTACAACCATAGTTGACTTTTTACAACCATATAGCAACTCCAAAAAGACAAACTCCCAGGGCTTCCATCCACTCACTCGTCCAAAAATAGTGAAATAGTGAGTGGTTTAATTTACAAAGTGAAAAAAAAAGGTGAGTTTTTGTATGAAGAAGTGAGTAAATAGTGAGTAAATTCATAGCATTATTCACATTTATGGCCGTAGGCCTATTTCTGCTCTGGTTCATAATTTTAACTTTTGTTTATATCTGTAGGCGCAATTAGGGGGGGGGGGAGTGACTTGGGTGGCTAAGCTCCCCAAAACAAACCATGAATGTGTAACTGAAAAACAAATTAGCCCCCCAAAAATGTCAACCAAATTGCTCCTATGTTAATAATATCTCCGAGCACTGTTTGTGATTTTTTTCATCGATCGCTGCACGACACCGGCTGTGGTATTGCACCATGCACCATGGAAGCTTTCTGGCCGCCTGGCTCGCTGCCGGCAGCAGTGGCAGAAAAACGAACTACCCATTCATGGGTATATTTGGGTAATTTCTAACAATCTGATTGTGCAGGAAAAGTGGAGGAGATTGTAGATGTGATGGAGAGAAGAAAACTGGATGTACTGGGCTTGGCAGAAACAAGATGGAAAGGAGAAGGTCGCAGAGAACTGAGGAAAGGGTACCGGTTGTACTGGGAGTGGGAACAGTGAAGGAAGGAGCAGCGGAGTAGGAGTAGTTGTGAGAGATGGAATGAAGGAAGAGGTAAAGGGAATAAGTGACAGGATCATGAAGATCAGAGTAACTGTAAAGGGAAGAAGCCTGGAGATAGCCCAGGTATATGCCCCTCAAGTTGGATGTACAGCTCAAGAGAAGGAAGACTTTGAGGAGGAGCTACAACAGCAGTTGAATGGTCAGAGCATCATTGTCATGGGAGATTTGAATGCACATGTAGGAAGTGAAAGGAAAGGATATGAAAATTTATTGGGAGCAGAAGGATGGGGTAGCAGGAATGAAGAAGGGAGAAAGTTGCTGGATTTTTGCAAGAGAAACGGTTTAGTGGTAGGCAACTCCTGGTTCCGGAAGAAAGAAAGCCACAAGGTAACGTGGTACAGCAGTGATTTAACAAAGAAATCTTTGGTAGATTACATGCTGTACGACTGGGAAATGAAGAGAAGTGTCAGAGATATAAAGGTAATACCATCAGAGGCCTTAGATAGCGACCACAGAATACTTGTAATGAACCTGGGAGTTGTTAAGGATAGCAAGAGGACAGAGTACCAGGAAAGGAGAATCAAAGTATGGAAACTCAAGGAAAATGAAGTCAAGGAAGAATTCCAGAAGATAATAAGGGAAAAGATGCCAACAGACAATCCTAAAACAGGGGAAGAGGAATGGAAGCAATTAAAAAACACAATGGTGGAAGCTGCAGTGGCAGTATGTGGAAGAACAAGCAACAGAAAGCAGTGTAAAGAGACACCATGGTGGAATGAGAGAGTAAAAGAAGCTGTGGGAAGGAAGAACAAGGCTTTCAGAGTGTGGTTCCAGGAAAGAACTGATCTGGCAAGGGAAGATTATAAGATAAAGAAGAAAGAAGCAAACAAGATTGTCGCAGAGGAGAGGAAGAAGTGGATGGTAAAGTGGACAGAGATGATGGAGGAAGACAGCAGAGGAAATAAGAAAGTACTTTATGGGATGGTCAAAAGTAAGAGAAGAGGTCTGCGAGAGGATGTGGTAATGATGGATAAAAACGGAACTGAGGTACACAACAAAGAGACACTCAAGACAGTGTGGAAAGAGTACTTTGAGGATTTGCTGAATCCAAATGGTCATAGGGAGGAAGACAATGTATTGGAAGATGGAGAAGACAACACAGGAATGGAAAAGGACCTGACTTGGAGAGAACTGGAAATAGCTATAGACAAGATGAAAGGAGGAAGGGCACCAGGTGTGGATGAAGTGAGTGTTGAAATGGTGAAGGCAGCAGGGGAGGTTGGGAAACAGTGGCTGTACCGTGTGATGAGGGTGATATGGAAGGAGAAAAAGACCCCAGAAGATTGGAAGAAAGGATTAATTGTCCCAATATTTAAGAAAGGAAGCAGAAAGGAGTGCAGAAATTACAGGGGAGTCACACTCATACCTCACTGTGCCAAGATATATGAAAAGATATTAGAAAGTAGAATACGAGTCAAAGTGGAGAGAAAATTGAGAGAGGAACAGTATGGATTCAGACCTGGGAGATCAACAGTGGATCTCATATTTTCAGTGAGGCAGCTCCAGGAACACCACTACGAATTTGGAGAGGATCTGTTGATGGCCTTCCTGGACATCGAAAAGGCCTATGATAGTGTGTGTAGGGAGAAGGTTTGGAAAGCAATGGAAAACATGGGAGTGGAAAAAGAGACTGTAGGCAGAGTGAAGGAGATGTATTGTGGAAGTGTGAATTGTGTGAAAGTTGGAGGGGAAAGAACAGACTGGTTCAGACAAATGAGTGGCCTGAAACAGGGTAGTGCGCTGTCACCCCTTCTCTTTATTGTGGTTATGGACGAGGTAATGACACGGATAGCAGGAAAGATAGGAGAAGATAAGATGAAGGCAATGGTGTTTGCAGATGATCTCATGGTCTGGGGAAACGAGGAGGAGGAAATCCAGGAGCAACTGAAGGCTTGGGAAGAAACAGTGGGAGAGTACGGATGGAAGTTCAACATCAGTAAATGTGAGATCCTGTTAACGACCAGGAAAAAGGACAGACCAATGAGTGGGATAACACTTGGAGGTGGACAGCTGAAGAAAGTGGAAAGTCTCAAGTACTTGGGAAGTATAGTGGAGGAAAATGGGAGAAATGACAAAGAGATTACGGAACGTGGCAGACAGGCAGAAGCATTTCTGAGAAGCATTAGGAGCTTAGTGTGGAATAAAGATGTCCCACAAAAAAGCAAGGAAGTGTTATACAGAAGCTACTATATCCCGATACTGACCTATGCTTCAGAAACGTGGACAATGAAGAAAAGAGACATAAGCAGAATACAGGCAGGTGAAATGAAGTTCCTGCGAAGTAGGATCGGAGTAACAAGAAGAGACAGGGTGAGGAATGAAAAGGTCAGGGAAATGGTGAAAGAGGAGCCCTTGCAAGGTAGGATTGAGACATCAAGACTGAGGTGGTATGGACACTTAAAGAGAATGGATGAGAAGAAGATTCCCAAGAGGATACATGAGATGCAGATGCAGAAGAAACGACCAAGGGGAAGACCAAGAGATCGATGGCTGAAAGGAGTGGAGGAATGTGTCAAGAAGAGAGGCGAGGACTGGACCAGAGTGACAGCGGAGAGATGGTGGGAAGAAAGAAATAAGTGGCGAGGATTATGTTCCAATCAGACCCAGCCTGGAGCTGGAAACTGTACAAGATGATGATGATGATGATTGTGCATGAGACCATTTATAATGCAGACTGTGACCAGTTTAGAAAAAAAAAGTGAGAATAGTGAGTAATTTTATCAAATAGTGAGAAAAGTGAGGCTGCTGTGAAAATAGTGAATAATAGTGAGTCGCTGGAAGCCCTGCAAACTCCGGATTTCTATCACCATTTTAGCATACACCGACAAGTTGCATTACCAATACTGCAACTAAATAATTGTACATATTGTAAATATTTTCACCTGTATTTTCAAACACCTGCAATGATGTTTGCAGATGATCTCATGGTCTGGGGAAACAAGGAGGAGGAAATTCAGGAGCAACTGAAGGCTTGGGAAGAAACAGTGGGAGAGTACGGATGGAAGTTCAACATCAGTAAATGTGAGATCCTGTTAACGACCAGGAAAAAGGACAGACCAATGAATGGGATAACACTTGGAGGTGGACAGCTGAAGAAGGTGGAAAGTCTCAAGTACTTGGGAAGTATAGTGGAGGAAAATGGGAAAATGACAAAGAGATTACGGAACGTGGCAGACAGGCAGAAGCATTTCTGAGAAGCATTAGGAGCTTAGTGTGGAAGAAAGATGTCCCACAAAAAAGCAAGGAAGTGTTATACAGAAGCTACTATATCCCGATACTGACCTATGCTTCAGAAACGTGGACAATGAAGAAAAGAGATATAAGCAGAATACAGGCAGGTGAAATGAAGTTCCTGCGAAGTAGGATCGGAATAACAAGAAGAGACAGGGTGAGGAATGAAAAGGTCAGGGAAATGGTGAAAGAGGAGCCCTTGCAAGGTAGGATTGAGACATCAAGACTGAGGTGGTATGGACACTTAAAGAGAATGGATGAGAAGAAGATTCCCAAGAGGATACATGAGATGCAGATGCAGAAGAAACGACCAAGGGGAAGACCAAGAGATAGATGGCTGAAAGGAGTGGAGGAATGTGTCAAGAAGAGAGGCGAGGACTGGACCAGAGTGACAGCGGAGAGGTGGTGGGAAGAAAGAACTAAGTGGCGAGGCTTATGTTCCAAACAGACCCAGCCTGGGGCTGGAAACTGTACAAGATGATGATGATGATTTTCAAACTCAGATTTTATAGCCTAAGTGTAAATGGATCTGATGATCGCTTGACGATCGCAAATGGTCATCCTAGTGAATTTATTAATTTCATGTCACTCTCAGTAACTAATTTTAAGCAGAACATTGTATAGAGCACAAATTACGAAAAGCTGGCCAAATGATGTCTGCCAAGTCCTACAGCCTAGTCACAGCTATCCCTATCACCCATTCTTGCAAGCAGGAGGTCAATGCATTAAGTCACTGTATTACGTTTTACCCCTGCAACAAACGCGTCAACGCTGGGTAAGGAAAACTTGCCTGTTACAGTCAGAAAAAAAAAAAAAACTCACTAAATTTCACAAACTTAATTCTGTTGGGATCAGAAGAGAACCAATTGACCAAGTGTCGAAAATGATAAAAGCGATAATGACAAAACTTTGGAACAAAAATAATAAAAGATGTTGTATTGGCTTTCACGGCCAGTGAATTAAAACTCAGCATTCTTTCTAGGTTCGTGCCATGTCTTGTGTGGGGTTTCGCCTAGGACACCAAGCTGGCTCATCAGCGGGTTCTTGGTGTCCCCGCCCGGACACCCAAAGGAGTAGCGAACTGCGCGCCACCTACCATTTTATCAAGCGCACCTTCGCCTCTTCACTGCGAGAGCTAAAAGCTCAAGCAGCCGGAACCTCCCTATGAAGGCTTCCAAAAAGGAAGTATATTGGCTTTCACGACCAGTGAATTAAAACTCAGTAGTCTTTCTAGGTTTGTGCCGTGTTTGCGTGGGGCTTCTCCCAGGACACCAAGCTGGCTCATCAGTGGGCTCTTGGTGTCCCGCCCGGACCCCTACAGGGAGAGCGAACTGCGCGCCACCTACCTTTTTATGAAGCGCTCTAGCGCCTCGTCACTGCGAGAGCTAAAGGCTAGCAGTCCTCATCTCCCTATGAAGGCTTCCAAAAAGGTGGCATATTGGCTTTCACGACCAGTGAATTAAAACTCAGCAGTCTTCCTAGGTTTGTGCCGTGTTTTGTGTGGAGTTTCGTCTAGGACACCAAGCTGGCTCATCAGCGGGCTCTTGGTGTCCCCGCCCGGACCCCTACAAGGGTAGCGAACTGCATGCCACCTACCTTTTTATGAAGCGCTCTAGCGCCTCGTCACTGCGAGAGCTAAAGGCTAGCAGTCCTCATCTCTCTATGAAGGCCTCCCAAAAAGGTGGTATATTGGCTTTCACGACCAGTGAATTAAAACTCAGCAGTCTTTCTAGGTTTGTGCCGTGTCTTGCGTGGGGTTTCGCCCAGGACACCAAGCTGGCTCATCAGTGGGCTCTTGGTGTCCCCGCCTGGACCCCTACAGGGGTAGCGAACTGTGCGCCACCTACCTTTTTATGAAGCGCTCTAGCGCCTTGTCACTGCGAGAGCTACAAGCTCAAGCAATCCACATCTCCCTATGAAGGCTTCCAAAAAGGTGGTATATTGGCTTTCACGACCAGTGAATTAAAACTCAGCAGTCTTTCTAGGTTTGTGCCGTGTCTTGCGTGGGGTTTCGCCCAGGACACCAAGCTGGCTCATCCGTGGGCTCTTGGTGTCCCCGCCTGGACCCCTACAGGGGTAGCGAACTGCGCGCCACCTACCTTTTTATGAAGCGCTCTAGCGCCTCGTCACTGCGAGAGCTACAAGCTCAAGCAGTCCACATCTCCCTATGAAATGAAAAAAAGGTGGTATATTGGCTTTCACGACCAGTGAATTAAAATTCAGCAGTCTTTCTAGGTTTGTGCCGTGTCTTGCATGGGGTTTCGCCTAGGACACCAAGATAGCTCATTAGCGGGCTCTAGGTGTCCCCGCCCGGACCCCCACAGGAGTAGCGAACTGCGCACCACCTACCTTTTTATGAAGCGCACAAACCTAGAAAGATTGCCTTAAAACAAAAGGAGACTATTTTGATCAAGTAAGCAGTCTGGTAATGTTGTTGTGAAATGGCAGGACAACTGGCCAGTAACTATAGCATCAAATTTTGTGGCCACAGGCGAATCAAACCTTGACCGACGGCGGGATACAAAATTAGGGAGGTACATTCAGCCTCAGGCGATAAAACTGTACAACCTTTCAATGGGTAGAGTTGATTATTTCCTCATTCGTTTGTACAGAATCACAATGAAGAGCCTCAAATGGACACTAAAAATCATTTTCCATGCAATTGACCTTGCCAATGTAAATAGTTGCTGGAATACCAGAGGGATGATGCTATATTGGGGATACCAAGAAAGAAAACTTCAGATCTTCTCCATTTTCGGCTCAGAATTGCGGAAGCGCTTGTGAAACAAGACCAGAATGTGAGTCGCAATAAGTAATGACCAAGATTCTGACAAGCCACCCTCTAACAAACGAGGAATGTTGAAAGTAAACCAGTACCAGAGGTTCGCTACGACGGAATGAACCACTTGCCTAAGCACAGCGAAGAAAAACTTCCTAGCCGCTGTAAATTCGAGACGAGTAGGGAAATCTTGATGGAAGTGCAAAAAGTGTGTTGTTTTCCTGTGCCTGAATAAGGAAAGGAATTGATTCGAAGCGTTCCATGAACGATAGAGCATGTGCAACTACAGTACTAGAGGAGAAACTTGGAAAAACATTCCTGTGTAATACACTTTAAAAAATACAAAACTTTTTGAAGTGCAACCGTTAATTATGTGTACAATTGTACACATTCTGTAATTCATAAACTATTTTTTTGAAAATTTGTAGTCAAGCCTCTTTTGGTTATATTGTCCTACTGTCCAAATAACAGATTTTTCTGATCATTGGAATTAAATCGTGAACAAAAGGGTTCACTAGCAGTGAAAGCCAATATACCATCTTTTTGGAAGCCTTCATAGGGAGGTGAGGACTGCTAGCCTTTAGCTCTCGCAGTGACGAGGCGCTAGAGCGCTTCACAAAAAGGTAGGTGGCGCGCAGTTCGCTACCCCTGTAGGGGTCCGGGCGGGACACCAAGAGCCCACTGATGAGCCAGCTTGGTGTCCTAGACGAAACTCCACACAAAACACGGCACAAACCTAGAAAGACTGCTAAGTTTTAATTCACTGGTCGTGAAAGCCAATATACCACCTTTTTGGAAGCCTTCATAGAGAGATGAGGACTGCTAGCCTTTAGCTCTCGCAGTGACGAGGCGCTAGAGTGTTTCATAAAAAGGTAGGTGGCACGCAGTTCGCTACCCTTGTAGGGGTCCGGGCGGGGACACCAAGAGCCCGCTGATGAGCCAGCTTGGTGTCCTAGACGAAACTCCACACAAAACACGGCACAAACCTAGAAAGACTGCTGAGTTTTAATTCACTGGTCGTGAAAGCCAATATACCACCTTTTTGGAAGCCTTCATAGAGAGATGAGGACTGCTAGCCTTTAGCTCTCGCAGTGACGAGGCACTAGAGCGCTTCATAAAAAGGGAGGTGGCGCGCAGTTCGCTACCCCTGTAGGGGTCCAGGCGGGGACACGAAGAGCCCGCTGATGAGCCAGCTTGGTGTCCTAGACGAAACTCCACACAAAACACGGCACAAACCTAGAAAGACTGCTGAGTTTTAATTCACTGGTCGTGAAAGCCAATATACCACCTTTTTGGAAGCCTTCATAGGGAGATGAGGACTGCTAGCCTTTAGCTCTCGCAGTGACGAGGCGCTAGAGTGCTTCATAAAAAGGTAGGTAGCGCGCAGTTCGCTACCCCTGTAGGGGTCCAGGCGGGGACACGAAGAGCCCACTGATGAGCCAGCTTGGTGTCCAGGGCGAAACCCCACGCAAGACACGGCACAAACCTAGAAAGACTGCTAAGTTTTAATTCACTGGTCGTGAAAGCCAATATACCACCTTTTTGGAAGCCTTCATAGAGAGATGAGGACTGCTAGCCTTTAGCTCTCGCAGTGACGAGGCGCTAGAGTGCTTCATAAAAAGGTAGGTGGCGCGCAGTTCGCTCTCCCTGTAGGGGTCCGGGCGGGGACACCAAGAGCCCGCTGATGAGCCAGCTTGGTGTCCTAGACAAAACTCCACACAAGACACGGCACAAACCTAGAAAGACTGCTGAGTTTTAATTCACTGGTCGTGAAAGCCAATATGCCACCTTTTTGGAAGCCTTCATAGGGAGATGAGGACTGCTAGCCTTTAGCTCTCGCAGTGACGAGGCGCTAGAGCGCTTCATAAAAAGGTAGGTGGCGCGCAGTTCACTACCCCTGTAGGGGTCCGGGCGGGGACACCAAGAGCCCACTGATGAGCCAGCTTGGTGTCCTACCCGAAACCCCACACAAAACACGGCACAAACCTAGAAAGATTGTTTCTGCTTCTTCTTCTTCTTCTCGCGGATGGGTCACTTAGGACCACGCAGAATCAACGTATGTTGAGCCTTCCTTCTTGCCCAATAGCTCTTCATATGAATGGATTGTTGAAGTTTCTGTTCCTCCGACCATGCACGTCGTGTTGGTTTCTTCTGATCTCCCTCATATCCCCTTGTGTGAACAATATTCCTGATTACATTTCTATTCATCAGATCTAGCGATCCCATCTCCACTAGGTCCCTCTCCACTTGTTTGTACCACTTTGGTCTTGTATGTACGTTTCTTCTGCAGAAATTTGTGGATTCGGTAAGTTTTAAAAATTTCAACATTATTCACAAGCTACCTTCAATGTATAAAACACTGTATTAAAATCAGTAACTCACTACCTAGTAAACATAGTTCCGAAACTTAAGAAGAGTGCACGTCAAGATTCAAAATATTGTGTAGGCCTACACGTTGAGGACTCAAGTCCTACTGGTTGAGAGTTACTCAAGGGACATATTGAGACATTTACTATGTATAGGGATCAAATTCACTTACTTAATGCAGCAGTTAAGCATACTATTTAAGCATTAATATTGTTAACTCAGAATATACCCATGAAATGTGGTAAGTGAGGAGTCCCAAATAACAGATCTAGCCTGAACCCTTGTTATATGGACTATCTCTCTCGTACGTCACTCTTTCAATTTGGATCAATAACATGTAACAATCAGCCATTTATTGTGCCCTATATTTTGACATGCCTGACATCACTGACTTGTTACCACACCTTACTTTATTACTGATCACAATGTTTACCAAGGCACCCAATGGTCACATCTAACTAAATTGAGATATTTAAAGAAACACAAAGCAAAATAAGATGATCAAAGTGCATTTCAACTTCAAACAATAACACAGTAAGTATAGCTACCACTTCTGATTCTTTGTCAAATTCACTCTTGATTGAGGGCAAGCTGAGGCACGGCGAGCTGTCTCCTGCTCGCTGAATGAAGAACTCTTTGTATGTATCTGTGAGCTCACCATACAGCAACCAACTGGACAGCTGTTTCAGCATAACAACATGGCAGCCACGAACAAGCCTGGAACAGAAAAAATGTATCTAAGTGTTTTTAAAGGTATTTGATGCTTGGCACCACTTGAAATAGTAAAAGAAATACCATATTTCCTCGCATAATCGTCGCACTTTTTTTGCCAAATATTCGTGGAAAAAAGCAGGGTGCGACGATTATGCGAAGAATACTTAAGAACAAAGAATATACTGCATCATTATTTGCTGCACGGGCCAGTCGTTCGCGTAGCGTGAGTCATAGCCTGCAGTCAGAGACAGGCTTCTTTCTTCTAACAAGGTCACGCCAGGTTAACGCTCGCGGAATGTGCTGACGAAGCTGGCCATTCGCGTCGTGGTTCATAGCCCAAGGCATAAAGCCGAGATTACTTTCTCCTGACAAGATCATGCCAGATTAGGCCTATAAACTCGCGGAATGTGCGCTGGCCGTTCGAGTCACAGTTTACAGCCCGCAGGCATTAAGACAAATTACTTTCTACTGTCAAGATCACGCCAGATTAGGCCTATAAGCTCGCGGAATGTGCGCTGGCCGTTCGCGTCACGGTTCATAGCTGGCAGGCGTAAAGACGATACGGTATTACTTTCTCCTGACAGGATCACGCCAGATTAGGCCTATAAGCTCGCGAAATGTGAGCTGGCCGTTTGCGTCACAGTTCATAGCCCACGGGCATGAAGACGAGAGTACTTTCTGCTGACAAGATCACGCCAGATTAAGCTTATAAGCTCGTGGAATGTGCGCTGACCATTCGCGTCGCGCTTCATAGCCCGCAGGCCTAAATACGATATTCCTTTCTCCTGAAAAGATCACGCCAGATTAGGCCTATACACTCGCGGAATGTGCGCTGGCCGCTCGCATCACAGTTCATAAGCCGCAGGCCTAAAGATGTGATTACTTTTTGCTGACATGATCACGCCAGATTAGGCCTATAAGCTCGCGGAATGTGCGTTGGCCGTTCGCGTCGAGGTTCATAGCCGGCAGGCATAAAGATGAGGTTACATTCTCCTGACAAGTCCAAGCCAGATTAGGCCTATACGCTCGCGGAATGTGGGCTGGCCGCTCGCATCACAATTCATAGCCGGCAGGCACAAAGACGAGATTACTTTTTGCTGACAAGATCACGCCAGATTAGGTCTATAAGTTCGCGGAATGTGCGCTGGCCATTCGCGTAATAGTTCATAGCCCGCAGGCATAAAGACAAAAATACTTACTGCCGACAAGATCACGCCAGATTAGGCCTATAAGCTTGCGGAATGTGCGCTGGCCGTTCGCGTCGCGGTTCATAGCAGGCATGCATAAAGACAAGATTACTTTCTCTTGACAAGATCACGCCAGATTTTTACGCTCGCGGAATGTGCTAAGTGACAAAGCTTGCCGCTCGCGTCACAGTTCATTGCCCGCAAGCATAAAGACGAGATATTTTTTGTGACAAAGTCGCGGCAGCATGTGCAACTGACTGGCGCACAAATACGAACATGCTATGCGACGATTATGCGATGAAATTTTATAAACCTATTTTAGTGTTTGAAAAGTGGGGTGTGACAAATACGCGGTGGCGACGATTATGCGAGGAAATACGGCATTTAAATGTGTGCCACAGTAAGGTGTGCACCCAAGTACACACGAGGGTGGGCTTCTCTCTTCGACAAGTGGGGGTGCATAGCAATCCCATTGACAATACGCAGTCAACAGTGTATCACAAATTCCTTCCCGCCAGAGCAGAAGGAAAATTTTCATACCTTTATTGTCTCCTTGATGGCTCACAGTTTGTTGGGCTACGATTCATCCCAATGCGTCACGACTGAATGTCGCAACTGACAGCTCACATCATAGCAGGCACCTTATCTGGTAGCGTGGTCAGTGTGACTGCCTCTTTCACCACTTGATGAACTAGTTCATTTCCCGCTACACCAATGTAGCAGACAAGCCACAGAAAGCTAACCCTGGTTCCAGAGGTACACAAACTGACTAGCAGATCATGCACCAGTGGCGTTTTGAGAAACACACATCGATTGCTTGCAATGCACTCAGAAAATCAGTACACACAAGAAAGTGCTAGTGATCGTTAGATAACGTATACTGCAGAGCTTCTAAGATGTCATAGATCTCCACTGTGTATACGCTACAGGCATCGAGTTATGAAAAGAGGAACCGATGATCCTCAACCACAGATGCACAGCCTAATTTCTCATCTACCCACGAAGTGTAGGTGATCAGATGCCATGATAAGGGAGACCGGCCCATCGCAGTCTAGAAGAGCCTCTGAATGATGGAGGAGTCTGTGTTTGACTTTGAGCCGGTGTGCAAATTCAGGGTGGAAGACTATATACCGAGGTACCTAGCCAGATACTCGGGCAATACAGGAGACAGAAGAATCACGGAACTTACGATTAGTCTCGTATATTCACAGAATTGGTCAGCAGTATCTGCTGGCGCTTCGGGTGTAAAGGAGGTGCACCACCCTCAGCAAGCAAGCTGACGTCCGTAAAGCTCCAGTCGCCAGCCTAACACGCCATGGTGGGCGCTATGCAGTTTACCAAGTACTCAATTGCGTGCCGAACCATATGCTACACTGCCATAATCTAATCTGGATAAAATAAGTACCCTATAAAAACATAGAAGCACCGAGCGGTATGCCCCCCACAATGTGCCACTAGAAACCTCGGGTTGAGGACCATAGCAAAGGCAGTTTTCAAACACCGCACGCAAGGATGGCTCCCACGTTAACTTGTTATCGAAAAGGAGTCCAAGAAATTGGTCAGTAGCAACCACAAGTAAATCTACATTTCCGAGACAAAGGATCGGGATGGAGAGTGTGCTTTTGGCAGAAATCGACAAACCGAGGTCTTGGCGGTTGAGAACCGAAAGCCATGTTCTAACATTCAGCGTACAACTATCTGAATAGCTTGATGGAGCTGTCGTTCAGACACTGCCATATTTCGTGCACTATCACTACAGGACCAGTTGCAGCCACAACAGCGTTTATGGCAATTGCAAACAATATAACAATCTGTACGAAGCCCTGAAGGACTCCATTTTCTGGAACATGATATTGCGAATATGCCCCCCCCACATTTGGAAACTAAAATAGACTGAGGGACAGAATATTTAGAATAAACACCTTCAAGTCACCTTGGAATTTCCACTGATACAAGGTAGAGGGGATGCCGTATCGCCAAGTGGTGTCATAGAACATCACGAGATCAAAGAAAATAGAGACTAGAAGATGTTTCCGGATAAAAGCGTCTGACAGTCTCCAGTCGTACCAGATGGTCGTTCATAGATCGATACGTCCTGAAACCACAATGGAATTCAGACAGTAGCCTGTGTTTCTCAAGAACTCCACAGTCGCCAATTGGCAATCCTCTCCAAGAGCTTGCACAGACCATCTGTAAAGTAGATTTGTTTGGAACTCCCTGGCAGTACAATATCCTAATTAGGTTTGAAGACAGGTATAATTATACCTTCCTGCCAGTGCATTGGAAACACACCTTCCAACCAAATGCGATTAAACATCTTGAGCAAATAACGAATTCTCTGATCGTTAAGGTGTTTCAGCATCTGGTTGTGAACATTATCGGGGCGGGGAGACTTGTCCTTGCACAGCGCTAGCACACTGGGGATTTCTCTCTCCATATATACACCTCTGCTGTGCAAGAGGCAAAACTGGGGTGAGAGCCTTCTGCCTAGAGCTTCAGAGCCACAAAAACAAGATCTTAATTGTCAGAAAATTACAAAATAAGGTGCAAGGTGGTTGGCAACGCGAGAAGGATCTGTAACCAGTTCATTATTAATGGAAATTCTCGGTACAGTAGAAGACGTGTGAATACCCAAAATACGTCCCAGATAATCCACACGAGAGGAGAGAGTATGTGCCGAAATGAACAACACATACTGTTCCCAAGATTGTTTCTTACTCTGGCGAATAAGTTCCCCAGCTTTGGTTTGGAATTACTTAAACACCACCACCCAGCTTTGGTTTGGAATTACTTAAACACCACCAAATTGACCAGGATTGGGGGTCAACGATATTGCTTATGAGCATGATGACGGTCTTGTATTGCCGCTACAATATCCTCAATCCACCCGGATACGAGATAGTGACGAGAAGTCCCAGAAAAGGATAAAATGGACTCCTCGGCAGGAGCAAGAACCACAGCAGACATGTGCTGTACTACATCATCGATGCTCCTGCCCCCAATTTCTACGAAAACAAGCTCATTTGGTAGATGATGACCAATTTTCTCGTTTAAGTACCCAACAACTGGGGAACTCCACAGGCTTCTGGTTGAGAAGAGTAAGAACAATCGGGAAATGGACACTGTCACAGAGGTCATCGTGTACATACCAACCAAATAGGGGAACAAGCGCAAGGGTACACACACATTCAGATTGATGTGAGAGTAAGTGCCAAATGCCAAGCATAAATTGGTGGCTTCCCCTGTATTTCATCATCATCATCATCTTGTACAGTTTCCAGCCCCAGGCTGGGTCTGTTTGGAACATAAGCCTCGCCACTTAGTTCTTTCTTCCCACCACCTCTCCGCTGTCACTCTGGTCCAGTCCTCGCCTCTCTTCTTGACACATTCCTCCACTCCTTTCAGCCATCTATCTCTTGGTCTTCCCCTTGGTCGTTTCTTCTGCATCTGCATCTCATGTATCCTCTTGGGAATCTTCTCCCCTGTATTTGATAACGATAAATCCAGCCAATGAATTAAGCCTTCCTCTGTGGCAGGAAGAAGGTGAACCCCATGCGAGTGATGGGCCTTGAAATCACAGAAGGATACAGTAGAACCTCGATGCATCGTTTTTCAAGGGGGAGGGGGAAAATGACTATGGATGCGGGAAAACGATAAATGCGGGCAACATAAAAAAATTTAGTAAAAAAATGTTTTTTTCCTAGTCCCTGCAAAATCCCTATACTTTCCATATTAATTTATTTCCGATATACTTTTTCACGCTTATACGATCATATTTTAAGTCCCTTGCAATATAAATCGTCATTTATACGTTGCGTGTTCTGAGAAAGTACGTATGGTTGAATGCCAACTTTTGGTACAGCCTGTACTTCCGCTCGGAAGGATGCACCTCATGCTTTTATTTGTGTTACGATGGCCTTGAGCGGCACCGGTGGTCACGGCGACACTCGCTTGTCAGTGTCGCAACAAGGAAGAACAGCTTGCGTAATAAGCGAGCGCTATTTGTGTTAGCCAAGGTGTTGTTGACCTCTCAAAATAACAGAAAGCAGCCATAGAACCAGACAGCATCTGAAGCTGAAGATGTTAAGATGAGCGAAAGAAAGCGGGAGTGTTTTACA
Source organism: Meconema thalassinum (assembly GCA_946902985.2). NCBI lineage: Eukaryota > Metazoa > Arthropoda > Insecta > Orthoptera > Tettigoniidae > Meconema > Meconema thalassinum. The sequence goes on along the minus strand of OX336392.1, from coordinate 508,397,504 downwards.
ATCACCGATATATTAAAAATAAGAAAGGAGGAAATAAGAAAGTTCTTTATGGGATGGTCAAAAGTAAGAGAAGAGGTCTGCGAGAGGATGTGGTAATGATGGACAAAAACGGAAATGAGGTACACAACAAAGAGACACTCAAGACAGTGTGGAAAGAGTACTTTGAGGATTTGCTGAATCCAAATGGTCATAGGGAGGAAGTCAATGTATTGGAAGATGGAGAAGACAACACAGGAATGGAAAAGGACCTGACTTGGAGAGAACTGGAAATGGCTATAGACAAGATGAAAGGAGGAAGGGCACCAGGTGTGGATGAAGTGGGTGTTGAAATGGTGAAGGCAGCAGGGGAGGTTGGGAAACAGTGGCTGTACCGTGTGATGAGGGTGATATGGAAGGAGAAAAAGACCCCAGAAGATTGGAAGAAAGGATTAATTGTCCCAATATTTAAGAAAGGAAGCAGAAAGGAGTGCAGAAATTACAGGGGAATCACACTCATACCTCACTGTGCCAAGATATATGAAAAGATATTAGAAAGTAGAATACGAGCCAAAGTGGAGAGAAAATTGAGAGAGGAACAGTATGGATTCAGACCTGGGAGATCAACAGTGGATCTCATATTTTCAGCGAGACAGCTCCAGGAACACCACTACGAATTTGGAGAGGATCTGTTGATGGCCTTCCTGGACATCGAAAAGGCCTATGATAGTGTGTGCAGGGAGAAGGTTTGGAAAGCAATGGAAAACATGGGAGTGGAAAAAGAGACTGTAGGCAGAGTGAAGGAGATGTATTGTGGAAGTGTGAGTTGTGTGAAAGTTGGAGGGGAAAGAACAGACTGGTTCAGACAAATGAGTGGCCTGAAACAGGGTAGTGCACTGTCGCCCCTTCTCTTTATTGTGGTTATGGACGAGGTAATGACACGGATAGCAGGAAAGATAGGAGAAGATAAGATGAAAGCAATGGTGTTTGCAGATGATCTCATGGTCTGGGGAAACAAGGAGGAGGAAATTCAGGAGCAACTGAAGGCTTGGGAAGAAACAGTGGGAGAGTACGGATGGAAGTTCAACATCAGTAAATGTGAGGTCCTGTTAACGACCAGGAAAAAGGACAGACCAATGAGTGGGATAACACTTGGAGGTGGACAGCTGAAGAAGGTGGAAAGTCTCAAGTACTTGGGAAGTATAGTGGAGGAAAATGGGAGAAATGACAAAGAGATTACGGAACGTGGCAGACAGGCAGAAGCATTTCTGAGAAGCATTAGGAGCTTAGTGTGGAATAAAGATGTCCCACAAAAAAGCAAGGAAGTGTTATACAGAAGCTACTATATCCCAATACTGACCTATGCTTCAGAAACGTGGACAATGAAGAAAAGAGACATAAGCAGAATACAGGCAGGTGAAATGAAGTTCTTGCGAAGTAGGATCGGAGTAACAAGAAGAGACAGGGTGAGGAATGAAAAGGTCAGGGAAATGGTGAAAGAGGAGCCCTTGCAAGGTAGGATTGAGACATCAAGACTGAGGTGGTATGGACACTTAAAGAGAATGGATGAGAAGAAGATTCCCAAGAGGATACATGAGATGCAGATGCAGAAGAAACGACCAAGGGGAAGACCAAGAGATAGATGGCTGAAAGGAGTGGAGGAATGTGTCAAGAAGAGAGGGGAGGACTGGACCAGAGTGACAGCGGAGAGGTGGTGGGAAGAAAGAACTAAGTGGCGAGGCTTATGTTCCAAACAGACCCAGCCTGGGGCTGGAAACTGTACAAGATGATGATGATGATGATGATGATATATTAAACATTTTATTCTTTCCGCTTTTATCATTTTTATTCATGTTTTTTTAGGACTTCTTGTCAAACCATTAAAAATACGCGATTGATTCTGTGTTATAATAATCTTGCGTCTTCAGACAAATGAAAACTCATAAATTAATTTAGGCCTACATTACGGTATTTTATTAACGACGATGACGAAGAGCCCCAGCATAATACAGTGGATTTTAATGATACTGTCAATGCTCTAAGGACTATCAATACATTTTGTGATGCGCCTCAACGTTTCTGAGGAAATAATGGCCGAATTATATCGGTTTGAAAATACTGTTCACGCAGTGGCCGCGGCCAACAAAAAAACAAGTCAAGATAACAGACTACTTCGTAAAGTGACTCAATTTTCTTTGTTTTGTTGTGTCTGGGTGCATTTCTCTTGTAGTTGTTTTGTTACATATTGCCGATTATAGTTAAACAATCATATTATTATTTCTTGTCTTTCACTTCTTAACGGGAACCCTCGCTAGCCCACCCGCCCGCGTAGCGAGCCTGTCTCCCGCCGGCACTTTGCCGTAATGCGTAGCTAGCGCAGCACTGAGTCATTGAGTAGCCTATAGTTCACAGCTGGTGCTGAAAATGTTCGCCATTCACTGCTACACATCCCTGGCACCTCTTTATGAAATTGTAATTTACGTTCTGAAGTTCCTCAGCACCGATTGACTGCATTTCAGCTGTAATAAACTGAAGTCCAGCCTACTTGAACCTTGCTCAAGCCTAGGAACTCCTAATCGTTCGTACCTCGTACATTCTCGCGTAACAGATTGCCTCTATTCTATGCCGCTTCAAATTCAAAAGAACGTTCGCATATATTTTCTCATAAACGATCAATGCGGGAAAATTATGGCCAAGGACTGGTGATTTTTTGACGATCCATGCGAAAAATAATAGTTCGAGGAACGATAGATGCGGGGAAATTTAACATTAGTTTATATGGAAAAATTTCGGGACTAAATAAATTGAGCGATACATACGGGAAAACGACAGTTCCGGGAACGATGCATCGAGGTTCTACTGTATATGATTGTTTAGGATGGAAAAAAGACTTTTCAAGTCATTAGGCTGCACAAGGAAAATATAATCTACAAACCCTCACCAGCATAGTGGCTGGAGGTGTGAGGGAGAAAACTGGAGTTTCCGCCATGGCAAGTGTGGACCATCATTGTGTTTGTCCTCTTTCAAGGTCTAGATCCCTTTCCTGATCATTGATTAGTTTGTATGTCTTATCTTATAGATATTCAACTGACCTTCCAATAGCCATGTTAACTTCTGGAACCCCTGAAGACTGGTGCCTATAGAGGAAGCCCAAAAACTGAAATCCATGGATATGCTGTTCTTTGATCTGGAAGCAAAACAGACATTACATTTAGGATGTGGAGTACAAAAGTTAAGAAGAAAAGAAAAAGACAGTAATTAGCAAGGTCAGTTTCAGTTACAATATCTTCAACTGACATAACAAAAATGTAAGTTAGTTATTAATTATTGCTGTTTTAAGGGGCAAAACTTAGAGGTCATCTGCTCCCTCTTAACACAAATTGTTGTTTGAGTCTTCCTTTGACTGGTTTGATGCAGCTCTGCATGCTTCCCTGTCCTGAGCTAATCGTCTCATCTCTACATAGCTACCACACCCTACATCCGAGGCAATCTGTTTAACATATTCTAACCTTGGTCTACCCTTACAGTTCTTATCCTCGACCCTTCCTTCTATAACTTAGTTTGCTATCCCTGGATGTCTTAGTATGTGTCCTACCAACCTATCTCTTCTCTTCATAGCAATCGCCAGAAACATCTCTCCTCTCCCACTCGTCTAATACCTCTTCATTCGTAACCCTATCTATCCATCTGATCAACGCTAACGTAACACCACATTTCAAATGCTTCAATTCTCCTCTTTCTGCTGCTCCAACAGTCCAAGTTTCACTTCCATCGAGTGCCACACTCCAGGCAAAGGCCTTCAAAAATGACAAACACCTAAATCTATATTCGACGTCAACAGATTCCTTTTCTGTAGAAATGCTTTCCTTGCCTGAGCTAACCTACTTTTTATATCCTCTTTCCACCTCCATCACTAGTTTTCAGCTTTTCGCCTGCCAATTCGACATCCTTAGGGGTTTCTGACTTCTTTCGACTGCATTCCAATATTTTTGTTTTACATTTATTAATTTTCATCATGAATTCTTTCCTCAAGACAGAATCCATACCATTTAAAAACTCATTCAAATCCTCTAGTGTGTTTGGTGTATTCTTTGAATACACGGTACCTGAGATATAATTTTTATTGCTCTTTGCATGTTCATTTCTTCCTTCCTCTTTGTCAAACACCAACAGTGATCATCTGTTTTCTCCTTGTTGGGCATATCTCTTATGTCTTTATAAGTCTGTTCTAGATATATAACTTCTGTGACCCACCTAGCGTCACCTCGCAGCGAATCTCTGAAGCTCCTCAACTCTTCCTGGTGCTAGAGGACTTACTTATCCATTTGGCCACCAGATCCTGTCACCATCGCCAGCTATTTTCTCCTTGAGCAAGAGGACTACGTCTACTTCTTTACTCACCATGCTGCGCTAGTATCATCTGTTATCAACTCTTAGAAAATCAGCTCAGCAAGAGATCAATTTTTTGTTTTAAAGTTGGCAATGCTTATATATTCTTCTTTTGTCTCCTACCCCCCACTCTTTTCCCCTTCCTCGGTCCCTCCGTGCTCCGTTGAGCAGCTCTCACTTCTCAGTCGGCAGTTGACTAGATCAGTTAAAGCTCCCCTCGAGCTAGCTTCCTCAAACCAAGAGGCACACACTCTTCTACGCCATGTTGGCTAGGTAGTCATCAAAGGAAACTTCAACTTCAACATGAAATCAAGATAAGTACCATTTTAAAGGTTTTAACCTCATCTTCATCATTTTATCTACATGCTTTTATAGATTATTTTATAGACAGCGTGAGATTACTTGTGGGGCGGTAATCATTCTTCGCGGGATTTGCCATGTTGAGCTTTTGCTTGTATAAGCCAACCTTACTAAAAAAGAGCTTTTCTTAAGCTATTCAAATGAGAAATCTTCTCGCTACGTGGGATATTATCTAATACCCGCTGTCTATAATTATAAAGCTAGTTCCTCCGTTGGATTTTCTCAACCCCATTTTTCTGCTAAGGTCGTTCTGGAACCTTCTAGATCTTGTACTCTATCTGCGAGTCTTGCCGTCAAGTGTTTTTCGCTCACTTGGGACAATGATATTTAAAATGAGGAATCTTCCTTACAAATTTTTGCAATAGCTAACTCTCTTCCACCGCTGGAACCTCTGGAACATTCTATGGCGCATTTAATTGTAAATCACAACTTTTTCAAGAAATAGACTCTCACCTATATAGTGCAATCAGTTATTTCCATAATTGCAATAACTTTCTTTTTCATAAACTTTAGTGTTTCTACAGTGAACTTTGCATCCATCTTCATAGACTACAGTGATAAACAGTGCTTGCTCCACGTTTCTACCGCGTCGCGATCGTCCGGTTATATTAAATACGGCCATGAACATTGATCCTATATCCCAATGATCTTTCCTCAACCTTCTACTAACCACCATTATTAATAAAATTGAAACTTTTCTATAAGGTGTCACTCACGAAGTGCCCTTCCAACTTTGCTAGTTTAACATTAATTAAATTCTGCATAATTGCTTGTGTGATACAAGTTTTAAATTCACGTTGTTCCTTTCCCATAATCAGGGAAAACAATTCTTTAAACTCTTGAGAGAGTCATGTTCAGGTTTCACGAAATGGAAACTGTCCCATTTGGCTAGTGATTCCTGCTCAAACTTGGGAAGTCTAGAACCTTCCTTTTCATTTTCTCCAGGTTTCACAGTAAGTGACCTGCCCTCTTTTGTATAATTCTCATATATTAATTCTGTATAAATATAAGAAGTTGTAGGAACTTCTATCTTATTTTTCATGTTGTTATTATTGTTATTTTCAAAGTTGTCACTTTCTCTAGAACATTCTCTCCAGAATTTCTTAAGGTGCACTCTTTGTACTCCAATTCACGTTCAAGCTTTAATTATTTCATTGTTCATTTGTTTAAATCTTATAAAGATTTTAGAAACATGTAAGGTTTGAAACCTTGTAAATTGTCAATTGCCTGGAGCAACCGTTTAATGTTGAGAGGTCTGCGACCCTATTTGTTAAAAAGTTCAAATGAACTATGTTTGTCAAAATTATATTGCATAATTGTTAATTTCCTCAAACTTCTTCTAATTGTAAAATAAATGAATCGTTTCCCTTCGCTTTTTCATTTACGAATATAAAGTTTAGGCAAAATCCTGTCTTCCTTGACTCTCCTCACTCAATGACATTAAAATCATTAATAGGGCTTTCACCATTTGTTGCATTTGAGCAAGAACTCTTAATTTTCACCTCACTAAAGTTCTTTTTAGCGTTAATAGCTAATTCTAATTGGCCAGTAAGGCAAGTAAAGCTCGCTAAGCCAGCTACCTGCTTGTGGAGACCCTCTCCGAAAACTTATGGTCAGTTTTCTAAAAGATAAGTGTTTCTTTTTGTCTAAACTTTTAGCCGGCTCCTCGCTGAGTAAAAGCTTAGCCATTTTCCAATGCAACCATTGGTTCATTTACCAAGATTACCCAATAAGGCATAATCTTTTATCATTTTCCTTTTTAGAGACACTTGGTCGCCCTTACAGGAACTCCATAATTTTGGAAATTGAAAATACCAAACCTGAGTTAAATCATTGGCATTCTTCAAATTACTTTGTAAAACCTAATTTCTTTGAGAAGACATACAGTAAATTTGTTCCTCTCAGTCTTGCCAGACCAGCACTCTTCCCCATAGTAGTTTTATATATGCTTGAGAGGGATTATACGAAAGCCACTCTCTTGCAAACAGCCCAAGTTCTATCTGTGTTTCTCGTCAGCTTAGACCAAGTCCTTACTCATTTTAGGTATCCGAAAGCGGATTTTCGGTGGCAACCACCTTTAAGTGTGTTTAAAACTAAACTTATTAATTTTGTGGGACTCTCCTCCTATTTTTCTATCCTTCTTTTCCAATCCCAAATCTACTTCCTTCTCTTAATCATCTTCCCTTGGTGGGTGGGTTATTCCTCAGCCAATAAACTACCCAGTGTTGGATAAGATGACTATTTATGACAAATATAATAGTTCCGCCTCCTCCTTATCCTGTATGTCTTTTACGAACAAAAAAACATCCCCACGCGTACATCGACTCTACGCACATGCCCCTCTCACATGACCTCCATTCCAACTCCCCAGCTGATCCACGTTAGTGCTTGCTTCCTCATGTATGACCCGACTCGCAGGCAGTACAGTACAACATTCCTATTAGACGTTATCAAAATCCTTTCTTAAGTCTCCAAATGCCATGAACGTTCTCTTCATCATCATCAAATTTCCACTCCAGTTTCCCGGGTGTGGTTTACGAGCGCTCTCCATTTTAGTCGATTCATGTACCACTGCTCCTTCAAGACTTCATCCTAGTTGATTCCCTTGAATGTGATATCTTCCTTCACTTGGTCCAGCCATCTCCTCCTAGGTCTTCCAACAGGTCTCTTTCCAGTAATCTCAGTATGTAACCATTGTTTTGCAAATCTTCCTTCTGTCATACATTTGACGTGACCAAACCATCGCAAACATGCCCTAGTTATGGTCTCCTTCAGGGACTGATTTATTCCAGCTTGTTCTCTTATCTTCTCATTTCTTACTCTATCTTTCCTAGTTTTTTGAAGCATGCTTCTTAGAAACTTCATTTCTGAAGCCTGAAGTCTGCTGTCATCTGTTTTGGTAGTTGTGCATGTTTCCAACCCGTAAGTCAATATATGGACAAAGTATGTTCGAAACAGAGTTTGTTTTGATCTTAGTGCCACTTGCTTATTCCAGAGTAGATATCGAACTTGCTGATAGAATTGACTTGATTTCTGAATGCGGTAATTTAATTCAAGCTGTATTCTGTTGTCACTTGATATTAAGCATCCAAGGTACTGATACTGGTTTACTGTTTCCAATAGTACACCCTCCATTATTATATTATCTTTACTTCTCTGTCTGTTAACAGACATTGCAGCAGTTTTTGTAGCACTTACTTTCAGTCCAAATTTTTTCAAGTGATCATATTCTCTTATCCTTTCTTATTCTAGCTTGCAAAATCAGCTGAAGACTTCCTACAGCTTCCCTCGTTCCTAAGTTTCTCCTAAAGCCAAACTGGTCTTCGCCCAACTCGATATCAGTCTTTCCATCCTCTTGTAAATTATTCTAGTCAGGATCTTTGAAGTATTAGTGACCAAGCTGATTGTATGGTAATTTTCACATCTGTCAGCTCCTGTTTTCTAAGGTATAGGGATAACAATCTTCTTGAAATCAGAGGGTATCTCACCTGTCTCATAAATCTTACACACCAACCTAATCAGACCTTCATCACCTTAAACACAAATTAAATTATACAAATTTGGAGTATTTTATAGTTAAATTTTGAGGTGGACAACTAAATGTGAAAACGCCGAAAATTAATAAACAAAAATTAATTAAAAAAAATAAATACAACAGGCGGACCATTGTAAGAACTCTTGCATGTGTATAAACCACCTGCCTGGCTTTACTGCTATGCGTGCTTCTATAAGTATGTTTATTTATTTAAACACACTTTAAAAAAAATTGTGGGTTGTATGCACCCAATGTGTACAGACTACCCGCCCGGCTCTAGTGCTATGCGGGCTGTAGGCGACAAGAGTTCTCGCAGGGGCTATCGTATTGTTTATTTGTTTAAAAGCACTTTATAAACAAATAAATATATTTCCATTGACTTTTCAAGAAATGCAATGTGAGACCGACCACTCTGAGATAACATTCCTTGCCAACAAGCGGGCGAGGGTTGCAACTTACAGGTATAGGCGACTCTTAAAAGTAAGACAGTAGCCCGCGCTTCGCGTAGTACGATCTCATTTTTGTCAGCCCTGAAAGCATTCTTTGTCCGTCCCTAGTGGAATGTGAGACCGACCACTCTGAGATAACATTCCTTGCCAACAAGCGGGCGAGGGTTGCGACTTAACAGGTATAGGCGACTCTTAAAAGTAAGACAATAGCACGCGCCGCGCTGCGGCACTTCTGATTAACGCGTTTTTTACATTTCCCTTACTGATACAAATTAATGAGGTTTAATTATTATTTTCCATTAGTACGTTTTCCCGCTTTTGACGTTCAAATTTTTCAGTCCCTTGAAAAACGTACAAACGAGGTTTCACTGTAGTACATTCCACAAAACTGGTGTATATAATTTCCATCATGTATTTTGTAATTGAAATACAGATGCCACATCCCTTGCTCTGATACAGATTCACACTTGTCTATGATAACCAATCTTCATTTCCCCATTTAGACTTCTCGAATCCAAAAACTTAGAAATCATATCTCGTTTAAACAAATTTACAGTACAAAATCAAACAATTAGATGCAAAAACAAAGTTCAAATTACAGTTAACAGATGAATCAAAATCAATGTATTGACACAAAATAAGAAAGAAAATTAAATAACATTCTCACTAAAAGATATGTACATTACAGCAAACCAACAAATGTACCTTGTGCAAATATATCCTAAGATAGATCACAACATAGACATAATATGCCTCAAAAACATGAATCGTAATAATAACGAAGTCGCGTAACACGCCCCCTACACATTTAATTCCAAATATACATCCATCACATACACACTTCTTACACACATAAGAATATACATGAATATAATTAACTAAATCATAAACTCTGCATTCATAATACCTATCTCTAAATGCCAGGCATAGATGTACATATTCTTCCTGTCTCCTTTTCACGTGCTTCCTTTTCTTCTGTTTTTTCTCCGTCTCTGTTCTTTTTTTTTTTTGCTTTCCATCTCGTCTTTCTCTTCATCCGCCATGTCATTCCGTACTTTGTACTCCTCATCTTCCATCTCCACCATTCCTGACTCCTTCCCTTCTTCCTTTTCTTCTGTTTCTCCTTCGTCTCCATTCTTCTTTCTTTCTCTGCCTTCCATCTCGTCTTTCTCTTCATCCGCCATGTCATTCCATACCTTGTACTCCTTATCTTCCATCTCCACCGTTCCTGTCTCCTTCCCTTCTTCCTTTTTCTTCTGTTTCTCCTTCGTCTCCATTCTTCTTTCTTTTCCTGCCTTCCATCTCGTCTTTCGCTTCATCCGCCATGTCATTCCATACCTTGTACTCCTCATCTTCCATCTCCACCGTACCTCTCTTCTTCCCTTCCTCATTTTCTTCTTCTTCTTCTCCTTCTGATCCTTCACCTCATTTCTTTCCACTTTGCTGTCATCATGATTCACTCCTGCACTTTCATCCTCATCTTTAACCTCTTTTGCTTCTCCTTTCTCTTCTTCAGTCTCTTCCATCTCACCTACTTTCTTCCATTTCACCTTCTCTGTTATACGTTTCTCCTTCCTCTTCTACCTTGCCCTCTATCTCATCTTCTTCCCTGTCCTCAGTTTCGTTCACTTCCTCCATTTGACGTCCTCCTTCACCTTCTTCCCTCTCTTGTCCATTTTCACGTTATATTTGAGACCTTAATCTCACTTCCATATCTAATATCCTCTCACCAGTCGCTCCTTCAACCCTCTCAATTTTCTCTAGAATATGTTCCTGTACCCTTTCCAATTTATTATCTGCTTCTCTAGTCATATTTAATTTCTCTGGTATCTTCGTTTCAATTTTCATAATTTTCTGATCTACTACTTTTATAATTGCTTCCGCCTTTTCCTCCACCATACTCCTTACCTCACCTCTAATTTCCTGTCTCACCCCCTCAATACTATGCTGTAACAATCCATACTTCCTATCCAACTCCTCACTAACATGCATTACTTTATCCAATTTCTTACTCAACCCCTCATTGTTCTTATCAAATTTTTTGTTCATTTCCGTTAACATATTTAGGATATCTTGCACCGGCATTAACACATCCTGTACTGGCCTTACAACATCCTGTACTAGTACATCAGTCATCTCTCCTTCCATCACACTACTGCCAGTCTCATTCCCATCACTTTCCAACATGCACACCATCACATTTTCTCCATTCATCTCCATCCTGCTACAACTCACTCCATTCCCATTCGTTCATCATCCATGTAAATATGTACACCATAACCTATCCCTCAGATAACACTTGCACAAGTCATACTCTCCTACTCCCACACTGATGCATCCTGGTTCTCGAGTCCCACGTTAAGGTGACAATATTATGCAATCGGCACTGAATCCGGCCGTTCAAGGATTGTCTGCCTGTCTATCAGGCGAGCTCGAGGTTGGGCATGGTTAAAATTCACGAGCAGTTATGGACATGTTGTATGATCGGCGCCGTGATTCCCGCAGTCCTCGAGGACAAGTTCGCGACCAGGCACGGGTTTTATAATTTTACACAACTGGCGTCGATCGAGGTCCGTTTGACGAGATTCCCGCAGGCAATTCGTGCTGCCAGGCGGCCGTCTTGAGGATGTGACTTTGGAGGATGAACGTTCGAAGTAGGTATCGGTTGTTATGAATTATTCAGAGAGGATTGCACGAATAATCCAACAAGAGGGCACATTTTCTTTCGAATTCAAAATGTACAAGTTTTCGAGATTACCCTATATATCCAATGGAACCATAGTTCGAAGGAAAAATAGCCATATAACGGAGTTTCGAATTAACCTCACTTGATGTCACAAATTCACTAGACGGATAGAATTTTAAAATATAGTCTATGTATTTCGAAGTATTTTTGCGATAATTTTTTGAAACGGTATCATTTCACAAGATTGCGACGATAAATAATTATTATTTTGCGTTATTTCAGGACTTCAATTTGAGATACACAAATTTAGAGGCCAATATCAGAAATGAGAGGATTCTGTTGAGTTTCGGAAGATAACGCGAATAAACGTCCGATTAATACAGAAAAATATTTCACACAAAACTAAACTCTTCTTGATGCCGAAAATAAACGTTGAACCGATGTATCATCATCGGCTTTAACTCGAATCCAAGTATAAATCTTCTTCCTTCAGTCCAGTTTGAGGATGTGTTTACGGTGACTAAAGAGTCCAATCCTGGCATGGAACAAGCGTCCACACAAGTCACATAGTATTGCTGGAGGAGGACGTGGTTTGGCTGCTCGAAGTTTCCAACTTGACGCTTGGCCTCTTCAAGTGTGCGTCGATCCCTTTCAAACGTCTTTACAGTATCCGAGATGGTACGGCGCCAAGTTGAGCGATCTTCAGCCAGCATGTCCCAGGTTTGTGAATCAAGACCTGTCAATTTCAGGGTCTGCTTAAATTGGTCCTTGTAGCGCCTATTAGGACCACCATGAGGTCTGGTGCCATAGCATAACTCACCATATAGCATTTGACGAGCTAATCTCACATCATCCATCCGATGGACATGACCAATCCATCTAAATTGGTGACCTATTATGGATGATTCTATGCTGTTGATTTGAGCCTTTTCCAGAACAGCAATATTGGTAATGCGGTCTTCCCATTTAATCCTCAGGATTGATCGAAGTTTTTGTAGGTGGAAACGCTCAAGCTTCCTAAGATCACGTCGGTAAAGGGTCCACGTTTCACAGCCATACAAAAATGTAGAAATGACTACTGCTTTGTACACCATAAGCTTTGTACTCATGGACAGATCTTTATTCATGAAGACCCGGTGCGCTAATCGTCCATATGCTGCATGGGCTGCGCCAATTCTCTCATCCACATCCTGCTCACAGGTACTGCTCACAGATACAGCTCACAGAAATGGTACTGCCCAGGTACGAGAAGTGGTCTACCTGTTCTAATGGCAAATTTGAGATGGAGATATTGAACTGAGGAAAAGGTGTGCCTGGTGAAGGTTGTGCCAAGACTTTAGTCTTATTGACATTTATGGTAAGACCAAAGCGATCACATGCACTTTTGTAACAATTAACTGACTCTTGCAGCTCTTCTAATGTGAGAGTTGGTGACGCAGCATCATCTGCATACAACAAGTTAGTAACCTTATACCCCGTTTAGACGTCCCGGTTGCGATCGCGATCAGGTGCCGATCCAGATTAAGTTGGGACGTCTAAACGCAACAGGATAACATTATCGCGATCAACTTTCCCTCCAACAGGATCAGCCCGATCCCGTTCCCACAACGAGATAATCGCGTTCGCGGCCATTGCGATCGTCGGTGTGTTCTATCCTCCTGCTGTGTGAGTGAAGTAGGCAGTGGTTGATGATGATGATAATTGTTGTTTTAAGGGGCCTAACATCTAGGTTATCGGCCCCTGATGGTTTGGGTGATCGTGAAGATGAAAATGAAAAGCGAACTTAAAACTAAAACTAACTACTAACCTACATACTAGAAGAAGAAATGGAAAACTAAAGGAGAATAAGGCAAATAAAGGATAGGAGGAATAGAAATGCCCTCAATCCTCGAAGAAGGCGGATTGAGGGACTTGGAAGGAAGGAGAGCCATGAAAGGCAGATAGGACAGTGAAAGAGGAGAGGGTCCGCCCCAAAGGTAAGGGACAAAAGGGGAAAACGGACCCAGCTCAGGAATCCCTCGGGGTCGCCAACTCCCGAACTCACCAGCCGTGAGCCCCTGAGGGTGTAGCATTATCTAGGGTGCACCAAAAGTGGTGGGGCTACATACACCCGGCCTCCTTGAGGGCCTTAAGCAGAAGGCAGGAGATAACATGAAAAGAAAAAGAAGGCTGACCCCTCGCAGAAGGAGGGAATCAGAAAAGGTGAGACAAGGGCCAATTAAGGCGGGAAAGGAAGAGACTCCCTAGGCCTCGGATACCCTAATACCGTCGGGGTCGGAAGAGAACAAGAGTTGACCAAGTGAGGTCGACAGGAAAGAAGACAGAGAGGAGCCCGGCACAAGTAAGTGGAAGCAATGCCGGACTCAGCTGGGGCCCCGTGGTCGCCAACCCACGCCCACAAGATGTGAGCCCCTGGGGGTAGTAGGCAGTGGAAATGATGGTCATTTTGTATATCTTGTGTTTTGAAAGCGAGAAGTACGTAATGTTGGCCATGATGGTTGTATTTATGTTGCTTGATATCAGATATATGAAGATTGAGAGACACGAAATGATGGATGGAGACAAACATACCAGTGTTTAAACACTGAAAAAAATATTATCGTTGGGGAAAGTCGATGAAGACTATTAACAAAGACATAAATTTATTGTCATAGACATAGAAGGGATTCCGATAGGGCCAAATGACTCTGAACGAACAAAAAAGTATTTATGCAATAAATATCCTAGACCTGTGCATGAATTTTTCAAAATATTTATATTTCCACACCAAGAGTAGACCTTGCCTACATGACTCCTTAGGATTTGTATATATTTAAGAATATACATTAACCTGGATAGCGACCATCGATTGCTGGTAATGAACCTGAGAGGGAGTAAGGAGAAGAAAGGGACTGAGAACCAGGAAAGACGTATAAGGATATGGAAACTGAAAGAAGGGGATAGAAGGGTCGAGTACCTCAAAATGGTAAAGGAAGGAATTCCAACAGATGAAGAAAGAGGGGTGGAAGAGGAATGGGCTAGATTTAAGAAGACACTAGTAGGTGCAGTAGAAGCAGTATGTGGGAGGACTAGTAAGAAGAGGTGGAAGGAAACACCATGGTGGAATGAGAAGACAAAAGATATAGTAAGGGAAAAGAATAGAGCCTTAAGGAGGTGGTATCAAAATAGGACGGTAGAGACAAGGGAAGAGTACCAGGAAAGAAAGAAGGAGGCGAAGAGAGTAGTGGCTGAGGAGAGAAGAAAGTGGATGGAAGAGTGGACAAAGATGATGAAGGAGGATATTGAAGGTACACAAAAGGTCCTGTATGGGATGGTAAAGAATAAGAGGCGGAAGGATCCTACGGATTATGTTAGAATGGTGAACAAAAGGGGACAAGAGATACTGTAGAAAATAGGGAAGAACTGAAGAAAATGTGGAAAGAATATTTTGAAGAACTTCTGAACCCAAATGGAAACCACGGCGAGGAGGAAGAAATCGGGGAAGAGGAAGATGAACTGCAAACAGAAAAGGACTTAACATTATTATTTATTTACCAAAAATTGTGCCTACAATGGAAAGAAGTGGAAGATGCAGTGAACAAGATGAAAGGAGGGAAGGCACCGGGTGTGGATGAGTTGAGTGTGGAGATGGTGAGAGCAGCAGGAGAGGTGGGGATACGGTGGTTGTACCGAGTGATGAGGACAGCATGGAAGGAAAGGAAGACCCCAGAGGACTGGAAAAAAGGAATAATTGTCCCGATCTTCAAGAAAGGTAGTAGAACAGATTGCAGAAACTATCGGGGAATAACACTGATGAGTCATCGTGCAAAGATCTTCGAGAAAGTTTTGGAAAAGAGAATTAGGACAAGGACAGAAGGAGGGATGAGGGAAGAACAACATGGCTTCAGAGCAGGAAGGTCCACAGTGGATTTGATTTTTGCTGTAAGGCAGTTACAAGAACAGCACTATGAGTATGGAAAAGATCTACTGATGGCCTTCCTGGACATTGAGAAAGCATATGACAGTGAATGCAGAAACAAAGTATGGAAGTCCCTGGAGGATAGAGGAGTAGAGAAATGGACTATAAAGAGGATAAAGGAGATGTACAAGGGAACCGTGAGCTGTGTGAAAGTGGGAGGAGAGAAAACTCAGCAATTCTTCTAGGTTTGTGCCGTGTCTTGTGTGGGGTTTCGCCTAGGACACCAAGCTAGGCTCATCGGCGGGCTCTTGGTGTCCCTGCCCGGACCCCCACAGGAGTATCGAACTGCGCGATACCTCCCTTTATATAGAGTGCAACTGCACTCCTTGACTGCGAGAACCAAAAGCTCAAGCAGCCGTAACCTCCCTATGAAGGCTTCCAAAAAGATGGTGTATTGGCTTTCACGGCCGGTGAATTAAAACTCAGCAATTCTTCTAGGTTTGTGCCGTGTCTTGTGTGGGGTTTCGCCTAGGACACCAAGCTAGGCTCATCGGCGGGCTCTTGGTGTCCCTGCCCGGACCCCCACAGGAGTATCGAACTGCGCGATACCTCCCTTTATATAGAGTGCAACTGCACTCCTTGACTGCGAGAACCAAAAGCTCAAGCAGCCGTAACCTCCCTATGAAGGCTTCCAAAAAGATGGTGTATTGGCTTTCACGGCCGGTGAATTAAAACTCAGCAATTCTTCTAGGTTTGTGCCGTGTCTTGTGTGGGGTTTCGCCTAGGACACCAAGCTAGGCTCATCGGCGGGCTCTTGGTGTCCCTGCCCGGACCCCCACAGGAGTATCGAACTGCGCGATACCTCCCTTTATATAGAGTGCAACTGCACTCCTTGACTGCGAGAACCAAAAGCTCAAGCAGCCGTAACCTCCCTATGAAGGCTTCCAAAAAGATGGTGTATTGGCTTTCACGGCCGGTGAATTAAAACTCAGCAATTCTTCTAGGTTTGTGCCGTGTCTTGTGTGGGGTTTCGCCTAGGACACCAAGCTAGGCTCATCGGCGGGCTCTTGGTGTCCCTGCCCGGACCCCCACAGGAGTATCGAACTGCGCGATACCTCCCTTTATATAGAGTGCAACTGCACTCCTTGACTGCGAGAACCAAAAGCTCAAGCAGCCGTAACCTCCCTATGAAGGCTTCCAAAAAGATGGTGTATTGGCTTTCACGGCCGGTGAATTAAAACTCAGCAATTCTTCTAGGTTTGTGCCGTGTCTTGTGTGGGGTTTCGCCTAGGACACCAAGCTAGGCTCATCGGCGGGCTCTTGGTGTCCCTGCCCGGACCCCCACAGGAGTATCGAACTGCGCGATACCTCCCTTTATATAGAGTGCAACTGCACTCCTTGACTGCGAGAACCAAAAGCTCAAGCAGCCGTAACCTCCCTATGAAGGCTTCCAAAAAGATGGTGTATTGGCTTTCACGGCCGGTGAATTAAAACTCAGCAATTCTTCTAGGTTTGTGCCGTGTCTTGTGTGGGGTTTCGCCTAGGACACCAAGCTAGGCTCATCGGCGGGCTCTTGGTGTCCCTGCCCGGACCCCCACAGGAGTATCGAACTGCGCGATACCTCCCTTTATATAGAGTGCAACTGCACTCCTTGACTGCGAGAACCAAAAGCTCAAGCAGCCGTAACCTCCCTATGAAGGCTTCCAAAAAGATGGTGTATTGGCTTTCACGGCCGGTGAATTAAAACTCAGCAATTCTTCTAGGTTTGTGCCGTGTCTTGTGTGGGGTTTCGCCTAGGACACCAAGCTAGGCTCATCGGCGGGCTCTTGGTGTCCCTGCCCGGACCCCCACAGGAGTATCGAACTGCGCGATACCTCCCTTTATATAGAGTGCAACTGCACTCCTTGACTGCGAGAACCAAAAGCTCAAGCAGCCGTAACCTCCCTATGAAGGCTTCCAAAAAGATGGTGTATTGGCTTTCACGGCCGGTGAATTAAAACTCAGCAATTCTTCTAGGTTTGTGCCGTGTCTTGTGTGGGGTTTCGCCTAGGACACCAAGCTAGGCTCATCGGCGGGCTCTTGGTGTCCCTGCCCGGACCCCCACAGGAGTATCGAACTGCGCGATACCTCCCTTTATATAGAGTGCAACTGCACTCCTTGACTGCGAGAACCAAAAGCTCAAGCAGCCGTAACCTCCCTATGAAGGCTTCCAAAAAGATGGTGTATTGGCTTTCACGGCCGGTGAATTAAAACTCAGCAATTCTTCTAGGTTTGTGCCGTGTCTTGTGTGGGGTTTCGCCTAGGACACCAAGCTAGGCTCATCGGCGGGCTCTTGGTGTCCCTGCCCGGACCCCCACAGGAGTATCGAACTGCGCGATACCTCCCTTTATATAGAGTGCAACTGCACTCCTTGACTGCGAGAACCAAAAGCTCAAGCAGCCGTAACCTCCCTATGAAGGCTTCCAAAAAGATGGTGTATTGGCTTTCACGGCCGGTGAATTAAAACTCAGCAATTCTTCTAGGTTTGTGCCGTGTCTTGTGTGGGGTTTCGCCTAGGACACCAAACTAGGCTCATCGGCGGGCTCTTGGTGTCCCTTCTCGCAGTCAAGGAGTGCAGTTGCACTCTATATAAAGGGAGGTATCGCGCAGTTCGATACTCCTGTGGGGGTCCGGGCAGGGACACCAAGAGCCCGCCGATGAGCCTAGCTTGGTGTCCTAGGCGAAACCCCACACAAGACACGGCACAAACCTAGAAGAATTGCTGAGTTTTAATTCACCGGCCGTGAAAGCCAATACACCATCTTTTTGGAAGCCTTCATAGGGAGGTTACGGCTGCTTGAGCTTTTGGTTCTCGCAGTCAAGGAGTGCAGTTGCACTCTATATAAAGGGAGGTATCGCGCAGTTCGATACTCCTGTGGGGGTCCGGGCAGGGACACCAAGAGCCCGCCGATGAGCCTAGCTTGGTGTCCTAGGCGAAACCCCACACAAGACACGGCACAAACCTAGAAGAATTGCTGAGTTTTAATTCACCGGCCGTGAAAGCCAATACACCATCTTTTTGGAAGCCTTCATAGGGAGGTTACGGCTGCTTGAGCTTTTGGTTCTCGCAGTCAAGGAGTGCAGTTGCACTCTATATAAAGGGAGGTATCGCGCAGTTCGATACTCCTGTGGGGGTCCGGGCAGGGACACCAAGAGCCAGCCGATGAGCCTAGCTTGGTGTCCTAGGCGAAACCCCACACAAGACACGGCACAAACCTAGAAGAATTGCTGAGTTTTAATTCACCGGCCGTGAAAGCCAATACACCATCTTTTTGGAAGCCTTCATAGGGAGGTTACGGCTGCTTGAGCTTTTGGTTCTCGCAGTCAAGGAGTGCAGTTGCACTCTATATAAAGGGAGGTATCGCGCAGTTCGATACTCCTGTGGGGGTCCGGGCAGGGACACCAAGAGCCCGCCGATGAGCCTAGCTTGGTGTCCTAGGCGAAACCCCACACAAGACACGGCACAAACCTAGAAGAATTGCTGAGTTTTAATTCACCGGCCGTGAAAGCCAATACACCATCTTTTTGGAAGCCTTCATAGGGAGGTTACGGCTGCTTGAGCTTTTGGTTCTCGCAGTCAAGGAGTGCAGTTGCACTCTATATAAAGGGAGGTATCGCGCAGTTCGATACTCCTGTGGGGGTCCGGGCAGGGACACCAAGAGCCCGCCGATGAGCCTAGCTTGGTGTCCTAGGCGAAACCCCACACAAGACACGGCACAAACCTAGAAGAATTGCTGAGTTTTAATTCACCGGCCGTGAAAGCCAATACACCATCTTTTTGGAAGCCTTCATAGGGAGGTTACGGCTGCTTGAGCTTTTGGTTCTCGCAGTCAAGGAGTGCAGTTGCACTCTATATAAAGGGAGGTATCGCGCAGTTCGATACTCCTGTGGGGGTCCGGGCAGGGACACCAAGAGCCCGCCGATGAGCCTAGCTTGGTGTCCTAGGCGAAACCCCACACAAGACACGGCACAAACCTAGAAGAATTGCTGAGTTTTAATTCACCGGCCGTGAAAGCCAATACACCATCTTTTTGGAAGCCTTCATAGGGAGGTTACGGCTGCTTGAGCTTTTGGTTCTCGCAGTCAAGGAGTGCAGTTGCACTCTATATAAAGGGAGGTATCGCGCAGTTCGATACTCCTGTGGGGGTCCGGGCAGGGACACCAAGAGCCCGCCGATGAGCCTAGCTTGGTGTCCTAGGCGAAACCCCACACAAGACACGGCACAAACCTAGAAGAATTGCTGAGTTTTAATTCACCGGCCGTGAAAGCCAATACACCATCTTTTTGGAAGCCTTCATAGGGAGGTTACGGCTGCTTGAGCTTTTGGTTCTCGCAGTCAAGGAGTGCAGTTGCACTCTATATAAAGGGAGGTATCGCGCAGTTCGATACTCCTGTGGGGGTCCGGGCAGGGACACCAAGAGCCCGCCGATGAGCCTAGCTTGGTGTCCTAGGCGAAACCCCACACAAGACACGGCACAAACCTAGAAGAATTGCTGAGTTTTAATTCACCGGCCGTGAAAGCCAATACACCATCTTTTTGGAAGCCTTCATAGGGAGGTTACGGCTGCTTGAGCTTTTGGTTCTCGCAGTCAAGGAGTGCAGTTGCACTCTATATAAAGGGAGGTATCGCGCAGTTCGATACTCCTGTGGGGGTCCGGGCAGGGACACCAAGAGCCCGCCGATGAGCCTAGCTTGGTGTCCTAGGCGAAACCCCACACAAGACACGGCACAAACCTAGAAGAATTGCTGAGTTTTAATTCACCGGCCGTGAAAGCCAATACACCATCTTTTTGGAAGCCTTCATAGGGAGGTTACGGCTGCTTGAGCTTTTGGTTCTCGCAGTCAAGGAGTGCAGTTGCACTCTATATAAAGGGAGGTATCGCGCAGTTCGATACTCCTGTGGGGGTCCGGGCAGGGACACCAAGAGCCCGCCGATGAGCCTAGCTTGGTGTCCTAGGCGAAACCCCACACAAGACACGGCACAAACCTAGAAGAATTGCTGAGTTTTAATTCACCGGCCGTGAAAGCCAATACACCATCTTTTTGGAAGCCTTCATAGGGAGGTTACGGCTGCTTGAGCTTTTGGTTCTCGCAGTCAAGGAGTGCAGTTGCACTCTATATAAAGGGAGGTATCGCGCAGTTCGATACTCCTGTGGGGGTCCGGGCAGGGACACCAAGAGCCCGCCGATGAGCCTAGCTTGGTGTCCTAGGCGAAACCCCACACAAGACACGGCACAAACCTAGAAGAATTGCTGAGTTTTAATTCACCGGCCGTGAAAGCCAATACACCATCTTTTTGGAAGCCTTCATAGGGAGGTTACGGCTGCTTGAGCTTTTGGTTCTCGCAGTCAAGGAGTGCAGTTGCACTCTATATAAAGGGAGGTATCGCGCAGTTCGATACTCCTGTGGGGGTCCGGGCAGGGACACCAAGAGCCCGCCGATGAGCCTAGCTTGGTGTCCTAGGCGAAACCCCACACAAGACACGGCACAAACCTAGAAGAATTGCTGAGTTTTAATTCACCGGCCGTGAAAGCCAATACACCATCTTTTTGGAAGCCTTCATAGGGAGGTTACGGCTGCTTGAGCTTTTGGTTCTCGCAGTCAAGGAGTGCAGTTGCACTCTATATAAAGGGAGGTATCGCGCAGTTCGATACTCCTGTGGGGGTCCGGGCAGGGACACCAAGAGCCCGCCGATGAGCCTAGCTTGGTGTCCTAGGCGAAACCCCACACAAGACACGGCACAAACCTAGAAGAATTGCTGAGTTTTAATTCACCGGCCGTGAAAGCCAATACACCATCTTTTTGGAAGCCTTCATAGGGAGGTTACGGCTGCTTGAGCTTTTGGTTCTCGCAGTCAAGGAGTGCAGTTGCACTCTATATAAAGGGAGGTATCGCGCAGTTCGATACTCCTGTGGGGGTCCGGGCAGGGACACCAAGAGCCCGCCGATGAGCCTAGCTTGGTGTCCTAGGCGAAACCCCACACAAGACACGGCACAAACCTAGAAGAATTGCTGAGTTTTAATTCACCGGCCGTGAAAGCCAATACACCATCTTTTTGGAAGCCTTCATAGGGAGGTTACGGCTGCTTGAGCTTTTGGTTCTCGCAGTCAAGGAGTGCAGTTGCACTCTATATAAAGGGAGGTATCGCGCAGTTCGATACTCCTGTGGGGGTCCGGGCAGGGACACCAAGAGCCCGCCGATGAGCCTAGCTTGGTGTCCTAGGCGAAACCCCACACAAGACACGGCACAAACCTAGAAGAATTGCTGAGTTTTAATTCACCGGCCGTGAAAGCCAATACACCATCTTTTTGGAAGCCTTCATAGGGAGGTTACGGCTGCTTGAGCTTTTGGTTCTCGCAGTCAAGGAGTGCAGTTGCACTCTATATAAAGGGAGGTATCGCGCAGTTCGATACTCCTGTGGGGGTCCGGGCAGGGACACCAAGAGCCCGCCGATGAGCCTAGCTTGGTGTCCTAGGCGAAACCCCACACAAGACACGGCACAAACCTAGAAGAATTGCTGAGTTTTAATTCACCGGCCGTGAAAGCCAATACACCATCTTTTTGGAAGCCTTCATAGGGAGGTTACGGCTGCTTGAGCTTTTGGTTCTCGCAGTCAAGGAGTGCAGTTGCACTCTATATAAAGGGAGGTATCGCGCAGTTCGATACTCCTGTGGGGGTCCGGGCAGGGACACCAAGAGCCCGCCGATGAGCCTAGCTTGGTGTCCTAGGCGAAACCCCACACAAGACACGGCACAAACCTAGAAGAATTGCTGAGTTTTAATTCACCGGCCGTGAAAGCCAATACACCATCTTTTTGGAAGCCTTCATAGGGAGGTTACGGCTGCTTGAGCTTTTGGTTCTCGCAGTCAAGGAGTGCAGTTGCACTCTATATAAAGGGAGGTATCGCGCAGTTCGATACTCCTGTGGGGGTCCGGGCAGGGACACCAAGAGCCCGCCGATGAGCCTAGCTTGGTGTCCTAGGCGAAACCCCACACAAGACACGGCACAAACCTAGAAGAATTGCTGAGTTTTAATTCACCGGCCGTGAAAGCCAATACACCATCTTTTTGGGAGGAGAGAGATCAGACTGGTTGGAACAGAGAAACGGCCTGAAACAAGGAAGTGCACTGTCACCGTTACTTTTCATTGTGGTGATGGATGACATAATGACCCGAGTGGCACAAGTAATTGGGGAAGGAAAGATGAAAGCAATGGTGTTTGCAGATGATTTGGGGAAACAAGGAGGAGGAGGTACAGGAACAGTTGGACGTGTGGGAAGGAATAATACAAGGATATGGGATGAAATTTAGCATAAATAAGAGTGAGATAGTGATCACAACAAGGAAGAAGGAAAGAACCACAACGGGAATAACAATTGGTGGGGAACAGCTGAAGAAAGTGGAGAGTTTCAAGTATCTGGGAAGCCTGATACAAGATAATGGAAGAAACGATAGAGAAATAAATGAGCGGGGGAGGCAGGCAGAGGCATTTCGGAGGAGTGTGAGAAGCATGTTATGGAGCAAGGATGTCCCTCAGAACAGCAAAACGATCATATATCGGACGTACTATGTCCCTATCCTGACGTATGCCTCAGAGACCTGGGTTATGAAAGGAAGGGAGAAGAGCAAAATATAGGCCAGTGAGATGAGGTTCTTGAGAAGCAGTATTGGAGCTACAAAGATGGACAGAATAAGAAATGAGAGGACCAGAGAATTAATGAAGGAGGAACCATTACAGGATGGTATAGAGAAATCCAGACTTAGATGGTATGGACATGTAAAACGAATGGAGGAGAAGAGAATACCCCGGAGAGTACACGAGACGAAGTGGGAAGGAAAGAGACCGAGAGACAGGTGGCTGAAGGGGGTGGAAGAAAGCATGAAGAAGAGAGGAGAAGACTGAACAAGGGTGGAGGCTGAGAGATGCTGGGAAGACAGAAGACGTTGGAGAGGCTTGTGTTCCAAACAGACCCGGCCAGTGGCTGGAAACTGTGCAAGATGATGATGATGATTAGCAGGTTGAATTATGTATGAAGAATAACTGAAATACTTCAAAACTACAGGAAACAAACTACTGTACATTTCTGCTATAACACTTGGAATTCAAAAGTTGGCAGACCTTAGCGATGTCATGCTGTTTTACTCGATTATCCTGTTGTTTCATGATGGGACGTCTAAACACGTACCAATGACAAATGCCATTGATCGCGATTGGACATTATCCGGACCAGAGATAATCGGGATCGCGACCGAGACGTCTAAACGGGGTATTAGTAACAGTGCCAATGAAGGTATCCTCAGAATGCATTTCCTCGAGGTCGTGCGCGGGGAAATATAGCTTACGCAATCAGCGCCGCTTGCGTGAAACTCGCTTCATCGCATCTGCAAGCCTAGCAGCGCGGGATTAAATGATTTTAACAGACCTCGGCGAATTTTCGTTACCTCCAACTATCCAGATAAGAATTAGCTACTTTTCGTTACCTTTATAAAATTAGCTACCTTTTCGTTTCCGGTAGACACCCTGAGTATTATCAGTCGATTTTCAGTCGAATTTAAACACTCGCATCTCGGAATAGGAGCAATTATTGAAAATCAAAACTGAAATGCGATTTGGATTCAGAGAACTGAGAAAGCTAGGGAGTTGAAAATCCGGAAAAAACTATTTTATTCCGGACAACCGGTATACACACCCAAAATCCGGAAACCTTCCGGGAAAACCGGAAAACTTGGCAGGTATGCAACGGGATTTCTCTATTTTATATTCTGCTTGCTGGGGGGATTCTTCAGGGTAGGATACAGAGAAAGCTACTTAGTAGTAAACGTTACAAGAGCGGCTTCGGTGGCGTAGTCGGTAGCATGCTGAGCTTCTATGCCCAAGATAGCGGGTTCAAACCCGGCCGAAGCCGTCGGATTTTTTAAAAGCGTTAAAAATCCCTCAGTATGCCTTCCTTCCGAGGGGAAGTAAAGCCGTCGGTCCCATGTCATAGATTTATGGCATGTTAAAGAACCTTCCACTAATTACACCTGTGTGAAACAAAATTGTATAGGTTAGGAATGTAAACAACGCTCTTAGGTTTCTACGTTCGTTGCCAAGAGCCGACTGCGGTGGCGTCTAGTAGTCTAGTTCTGAACTAGGCCTAGTAGTCGTTGATGGTGGCGTTTGGCGGCAAAAGTAGGAACTATTTGAAAAATTCAAAGTTGCAGTTCTTACTTGAATTAAAAAACAGATATGCACACTAATACAGCCATCGCATTTAACACCGGTTATCAGACAGATTCTACACACAACCAAAGTACACGGGGCTACATGACCGCGTTGTCGCAGCCCCTAAACTAAAGAACCAACCAACCAAACGTTACAAGGGCAGGCAATACTTTCCAAAACAACAGATAATGATTGTCTGAAAATTTCAATTCTTGAGAAGATATAATCCCTAGACAAAAGTTTCCAAAAAAATCTAGGCTAGGAATTGATATGAATAGGAGAACATAGCCTATACATCTTTTACAGCGAGGTAATGCCCTCTCGCAAGCATCACTTGTAGTCCATCCTGCATCATTGTATACTTGACTCCAAGTAGCAAAGCATGCATACCAACTAGCAAGGAATCTAACAAACCTCCAACATGTGCAAGCAGTGTTCGTTTTCACAAATGAGCATCGGGGAGCTTCTTCACAATTGTTGCTTGGAGCTGCTTTCTTTAAATATGGAAAATTGAATTCATGAGCTACTAGAATTGCATTTCGTTGCTACTCCCATTGTATGCATTTACTTCTTTAGTATAGGCTTAATAGCCTTCGTTAATGTTTATAGGATAAATCTACGCATCTTTTACATAATATTTTAATATTTTGTGTGAATTTATTGCTGTATGAGGCAGCACAATCCTATCTGAAGTATTGTCACTGCATCCTATTGCTTAATGAAAATGAAAATCCACAGCCTGCTTCCAGTCTCCGACCGGAATGGAATGAATGAAGCCCCCATCTAGCAGCGAGGATTTGAACTGTGCCGGCCGCCGAAGCCTGATGCCCTCCTCTGGGGCAATGATTAAATGAATGACAGATGAAATGAAATGATAGTGGAGAGTGTTCCTGGAATGAAATTTTGACAGGGAAAACCGGAGTACCCGGAGAAAAACCTGTCTGCCTCCGTTTTGTCCAGCACAGATCTCACATAGAGCGACCGGAATTTGAACCACGGACCCAGCGGTGAGAGGCCGGCGTGCTGCCGCTTAAGACAAGGAGGCTTTTCATCCTATTGCTTAATAAATTAGTTAATTTATTGTTAGTGTGTTCCTCATTGCACGCAGGTTGTAAATGTTATCTTATGCTCTCCCATTACACATACAGTATTTCTTTTCACATTCCATTACTCCAGCAACTTCTGCAACCCTTCCATCTTAGCACGGTGCAAATTGCATCAAGCAGGCTTTACATATAATTAAAAAATAAAATTAGACATATCTCATTCAAAACTTATGAAGGAGAAATTGTAAACATTGAGGCTGACCTGGGATATTAGTCTTGTGAGGATATACAACAACGTTGAATATCTTTTTGCCATGTAGAGTACCCGTGTCAGTGGAAGATGTGGGTCATTCAAAGCCTCTTGTTCCAATATACCAATGTCCTTTCGGTACGGCTCCAAAACATCGTCCAATGTATTGCAGAACGCCTGAAGGTACAAACCTCTATCTAAGTCAGAGCTTGCATCCCCTGAATCATCATATTTACTACCAATCATACGAATATCTGGAAAGTAAATAAAGCACATTAATGAGTTTCACACACAGAATTCCTACAGCCAACATTTTTTTTTTCTTACAAAATCATTTCAATCAAAACATGGTATACTTTATACTTTTTGTTCAAACACAAATGGAAGATCAATATTACTATCATATAGTTTAATTACAATTATTGTTATAAGAGGCCTAAGATCAAGCTAATTGGCCATTACTTACTAAGATGATTATTACTATTATAAACCCTAGAAGCTTACTTGAAGAAGAAATGGAGTGATATACATTAGGGAGAAAAATGCCTTCAACCCTCGAAGAATGTAGATTGAGGGACATCCATTTTCATTTGAAACGGACTTGCCTAACAGCGTCTGCCAGCCTCTGTTTGTGAACAAGTCGCCTACATGATCCCCTATTCACAGTTAGCACTACGACCTACTCTGCTTCTATGCCTCTCCCTTGGAAATCGTTCAACAATGAATCAAACGATCACCTTCCAGGTCTACCTCTGCTTCTTTTACCCTCTACAGCCAAACCCGCTAACCTCTTAGGTAATCTATCCCCACCATTTCTCCTCACATGACCACACCATATAAGTCAGGTCATAGAACAGCTTCATCTAGCGTGTTAATTTCTAACTTAGTCTTTATCCCATCATTAAGAGTACCTTCCTGCCATTGCTCACATCTATATGTCCCAGGAATCGCTGGTGCTACCCTCATATCAGTTAGATGATGATGATAATTGTTGCTTTAAGGGGCCTAGCATCTAGGTTATCGGCCCGAATTGAAATGGAATGGTAAGAAATGAAAGGATGAAAATAAAAACAGATCACTGCCATGGATGAAACCAAAATTGTTTATATAAAACAGGCAGTGAGCCCCAACAATTATGCCTTATTTGAATAAAAATAAAAGGGGGATGGTAACAATAAAACAAATAAGGCACAGAGAACAATAAAATAGATGAACGCAATAAAAAACAAAAACCAGCATTAAAAACATAAAACAGACTTAACCTGAATTAAAAGTCCTAACTTACATTAAAACTTAAAAAAGTAACCACTCTCCCTCATGAACCGGATGACGAGGTCTACTGACGGCCCGTCATCACGGTGAATAAGGGAGAGGGTGTTAGGCAGATTGAGTGTCCCTCGCAGATCGGCCAGGTCCACATACTCCAAGAGAATGTGTGCCATGGTAAGGTGGGCGATTGGAGATTGGAATGCTGTGGTAGGAAAAGGAAGAGAAGGGAAGATATTAGAAGATTTCGGATTAGGCGAAAGGAATGATCGAGGAAGCAGGCTGATGGAATTCTGCACCGAGCATTAGTTGGTCATAGCTAACACCTTATTCAATAACCACAATAGAAGAATATACACATGGATGAGACCAGGAGATACAGAGCGTTACTAAATCGACTTCAGTATGGTCAAGCAGAGGTTTCGAAACCAGATTTTGGATTGTAAAACATATCCCGGTGCTGACATAACCTCTGACCACAATTTGGTTGTTATGAAATGCAGATTCAAGTTGAAGAAACTGAAGAAAAGTCAAAAGCCAAAAAGGTGGGCAAGAGACAGACTGAAAGAGAAGGATGTAAACGAAAGATTCAAGAAGCGTATAAAGGAAGGACTAATGAAAAACCCTGCACAAACTTCCATTGCAGACGAATGGGCACTTTTGAAGAATGAAATAACAAAATCCGCAGAAGAAAATATTGGTAGGAAAGAAAGTATAGGTAGAAAACCGTGGATTACTCAGGATATACTAGAATTGATGGATGAAAGGCGGAAACACAAGAATGTAAGAGATGAAAAGGGGAAAGCAGAATACAGACGTCTGAGAATTGAGGTTACCAAGAAGTGCAAGGAAGCGAAAGAAGAATGGTTGAAAGAGAAATGTGCAGGTATAGAAAATTGTCTGAAATTAGGAAAAGTAGACACAGCTTATCGAAGGATTAAGAATACTTTTGGGGAAAAGAAGACTAAGTGCTGTAATATTAAGGACACAAATGGAAAGCCTCTAACAGATAAGGAAGAAAAGGTTGAGAAATGGAAATCTTACATAGAGTGTTCGTATAAGGGAAAGGAGATTGAGAATCATGTAATAGAAAGGGAGGAGGAAATTGATGAGGATGCAAAAGGAGATTTAATACTGAGATCAGAATTTGACAAAGCATTGGAAGACTTAAGCAGGAACAAAGCACCAGGCATAGATGATGCTCCGATTGAGTTGCTACGCTGCATAGGAGATGAAAGTCTGATCAGGTTATTTCACTTGGTGTGTAGGATTTATGAGACAGGTGAGGTACCCTCTGATTTCAAGAAGAATGTTATCATCCCTATACCGAAGAAAATGGGAGCTGACAGATGTGAAGATTACCGTACAATCAGCTTGATTACTCATGCTCTAAAGATCCTGTCAAGAGTAATTTACAAGAGGATGGAAAGCCAGATAGAAACAGAGTTGAGTGAACACCAGTTTGGTTTCAGGAGAAATTTAGGAACAAGGGAAGCTGTACTAAGTCTTAGGCTGATTTTGGAAGGTAGAATAAGGAAAGATGAGAGAACGTTCATGGCATTTGTAGACTTGGAAAAGGCTTTTGATAACGTTCATTGGACTAAATTGTTTGACATTTTGAAAACAATAGGAATAAAGTACAGGGATAGGAGGGTGATATACAATCTATACAGAAAGCAGACAGCAGTCATTCGAGCTGAAGAACATGAGGGAGAAGATGGTATTCACAATGGTGTAAGGTGATGATGATGATAATTGTTGTTTTAAGGGGCCTAACATCTAGGCTATCGGCCCCTGATTGTTTGGGTGATCGTGAAGATGAAAATGAAATGCAAACTTAAAACTAAAACTAACTACCAACCTACATACTAGAAGAAGAAATGGAAAACTAAAGGAGAATAAGGCAAATAAAGGACAGGAGGAAAAGAAATGCCCTCAACCCTCGAAGAATGCGGATTGAGGGACTTGGAAGGAAGGAGAGCCATGAAAGGCAGATATGAAAGTGAAAGAGGAGAGGGTCCGCCCCGAAGGTAGGGGACAAAAGGGGAAAGCGGACCCAGCTCAGGAATCCCTCGGGGTCGCCAATTCCCGAACTCACCAGCCGTGAGCCCCTGAGGGTGTAGCATTATTTTGGGTGCACCAAAAGTGGTGGGGCTCCATACACCCGGCCTCCTTGAGGGCCTTGAGCAGAAGGCAGGAGATAACAGGAAAAGAAAAAGAAGGCTGACCCCTCGCAGAAGGAGAGAATCAGAAAAGATGAGACAAGGGCCAATTAAGGCGGGAAAGGAAGAGACTCCCTAGGCCTCGGATACCCTAATACCGTCTGGGTCGGAAGAGAACAAGAGTTGACCAAGTGAGGTCGACAGGAAAGAAGACAGAGAGGAGCCCGGCACAAGTAAGTGGAAGCAATGCCGGACTCAGCTGGGGCCCCGTGGTCGCCAACCCACTTCTCACTAGATGTGAGCCCCTGGGGGGAATGGTGTAAGGCAAGGCTGCAACTTATCACCCATACTTTTCAATCTTTACATTGAACAAGCGATGAAGGAAATTGTAGATAAATTTAAAGTGGAAGTGAAGATTCAAAGAGAAATAATTTCAACTCAGAGTGGCCGATACGCCTGAGGATTTGAATGAGTTTTTGAATGGTATGGACTCCGTCTTGAGGAAAGAATTCATGATGAAAATTAATAAATGTAAAACAAAAATATTGGAATGCAGCCGCAATAAATCAGAATCCTCTATGGACATAAAATTGGCAGGTGAAAAACTAAAGGAAGTAGGAGACTTCTGTTACTTAGGAAGCAAAATAACCAGTGATGGATGAAGCCAAGAGGATATAAAAAGTAGGTTAGCTCAGGCAAGGCAAGCATCTCTACAGAAAAGGAATCTGTTGACATCGAATATAGATTTAGGTGCTAGGAAGTCATTTTTGAAGGCCTTTGTCTGGAGCGTGGAACTCTATGGAAGTGAAACTTGGACTACTGGTGCAGCAGAAAAGAGGACAATTGAAGCGTTTTAAATGTGGCGTTACAGGAGAATGATAAAGATCAGATGGGTAGATAGGGTTCCAAACGAAGAGGTATTAATACCAGTGGGAGAGTAGAGATGTTTCTGGCGACTGCTAATGAAGAGAAGAGATAGGTTGGTAGGACACTTACTCATCATCATCAGCTTTAACTCGAATCCGAGTATAAATCATCTTCCTTCAGTCCAGTTTGAGGATGTGTTTACGGTGACTGTTGTTTGAGTCTTCAGTCTTTTGACTGGTTTGATGCAGCTCTCCATGCCTCCCTGTCCTGAGCTAATCGTTTCATCTCTACATAACTACCACACCCTACATCTGAGGCAATCTGTTTAACATATTCTAACCTTGGTCTACCCCTACAGTTCTTGTCCTCGACCCTTCCTTCCATAACTAAGCTTGCTATTCCTGGGTGTCTTAGTATGTGTCCTACCAACCTATCTCTTCTCTTCATTGGCAGTCGCCAGAAACATCTCTCCTCTCCCACTCGTCTTAATACCTCAATGTTTGTAAACCTATCTACCCATCTGATCTTCATCATGACTAATGAGTCTAATCTTGGCATGGAACAAGCGTCCACACAAGTCACATAGTATTGCTGGAGGAGGACGTGGTTGGGCTGCTCGAAGTTTCCTAGCTTGACCTCTTCATGTGTGCGTCGACCCCTTTCAAACGTTTTTACAGTATCCGAGATGGTACGGCGCCAAGTTGAGCGGTCTTCAGCCAGCATGTCCCAGGTTTGTGAATAAAGACCTGTCAATTTCAGGGTCTGCTTAAATTGGTCCTTGTAGCACCTCTTAGGACCACCATTGAGTCTGGTGCCATACCATAACTCATCATATAGCATTTGACGAGGTCACACATCATCCATCCGATGGACATGACCAATCCATCTAAACTGGTGACCTACAGTATTATGGATGATTCTATGCTGTTGATTCGAGCCTTTTCAAGAACAGCAATATTGGTAATGCGGTCTTCCCATTTAATCCTCAGGATTGATCGAAGTTTTTGTAGGTGGAAGCACTCAAGTTTCCTAAGACCACGACGGTCAAGAGTCCACGTTTCACAGCCATACAACAATGTAGAAATGACTACTGCTTTGTACACCATAAGCTTTGTACTCATGGACAGATCTTTATTCATAAAGACCCGGTGCGCTAATCGTCCATATGCTGCATGGGCTGCGCCAATTCTCTTATCCACATCCTGCTCACAGGTACAGCTCACAGAAATGGTACTGCCCAGGTACGAGAAGTGGTCTACCTGTTCTAACGGCAAATTTGAGAAGGAGATATTGAACTAAGGAAGAGGTGTGCCTGGTGAAGGTTGTGCCAAGTCTTATTGACATTCATGATAAGACCAAAGTGATCACGTGCACTTTTGTAACAATTAACTGACTCTTGCAGCTCTTCTGGTGTGAGAGTTGGCGACTCAGTATCATCTGCATACAACATGTTAGTAACATTAGTAACCTGAGTTTTCCTCAAAGAGCGGAGACGAGTTAGGTTGAAAAGCCCTCCATCAAAACGATACTTGACCTCCACACCTGTGGGTGAATCATAAAGCATTGCAACCAAGTACAGCACGAAAAGCGTTGGAGCCAGTACACATCCTTGTTTCAGTCCATGGGTAATAGGAAATTCATCGGACATCTTATTCTGATGGTAAACCTGACCTGTCATGCCATCATGGAGAGCCTTGATTAGATCTACAAAACGCTGAGGGCAACCAAACCGCTTCAGCACCACCCACATGGCTGGTCTTGGAACCGAATCAAATGCCTTTTCCAAGTCATAAAAGACTAAGAAGAGTGGATTCTGTTGTTCTCTACATTTTTCTTTTAACTGTCTCACACAGAAAATCGAGTCAATTGTGCTTCTGGAAGCTCTAAATCCGCATTGTGACTCTGGGAGGATCTTCTCAGAGATAACCTTGAGGCGGTTAAGTAGAATTCTTGCAAGAATCTTTCCCACAATTGATAGCAGTGATATACCACGGTAGTTGCCACACCCTTTTTAAAGATAGTGATGATAGTGGCATTCTTTAGGTCTCCAGGTACCTTTCTTGATTCCCATATTCTGAGGATAAGGGTGGAAATCCTTGTTTTGAGGGAATGACCTCAGGCTTGAATTAGTTCCCGAGGGATGTTAACTGGGCCAGATGCCTTTCTGGGTTTCAATTGGGTGAGAGCTGCACTGAATTCTTAAGTAGGAGGTACTGCCAACCACAGTTGTTCAGGTTGTTGTGGCACATCACAAAGGAAGTCTTCAGCAGCTGCTGATGGACCATTTAGGAGATTGGAGAAGTGCTCCTTCTGGCGTTCCAAGATTGGACATACCAAGACACCCAGGAATAGCAGGCTTAGGTTTGGAAGGAAGGGTCGAGGACAAGAACTGTAGGGGTAGACCAAGGTTAGAATATGTTAAACAGATTGCCTCGGACGTAGGGTGTGGTAGCTATGTAGAGATGAAACTATTAGCTCATAACAGGGAGGCATGGACAGCTGCATCAAACCAGTCAAAAGACTGAAGACTCAAACAACTATTGTCCTATTCTGGAACCACATCCTAAAGGCTCTATTCTCCTTCTGCACTTCATCTTTCGATTCATCGCTCTTTCTTGTTTGTTTGTTAATTGTCCTACGGAAAAAGGGAGTTAAAATCAAACTGTGGCTAGAATAAAGGAGATGTATAGAGGATGTGTGAGCTGTGTGAAGGTTGGGAAAGAAAAGTCAGACTGGTTAAAGCAGAAGAGTGGGTTGAAGCAAGGGAGTGCACTATCTCCACTACTTTTCATCTCTGTGAAGGATGAGGTAATGATAGAAGTGGCAGCACAAATAGGAGAAGAACATATGAGGTTGAATGTATGGGTTGAGACAGTAAAACAGTATGGTTTGAAATTTGCAAAGAAGTGTGAAATGATGGTGACAATGAGAAATAGAGGAAGAGTAACAAAAGACATAATGATAGGAGGATAAGTACTAAAGAAGGTGGATGAGTGTAATAGAAGCAAGTGGTAGAAATGACAAGGAGATCAGTGAGAGAGTAGGGCAAGGCCATGGATTCCTGCAGAGCATGAGAGGTCTGGTATGGAGCAGAGACGTACCCCAGAAGAGCTAACGGGAATTGTATCAAACGTATTATGTTCCAATACTCACCTATGCATTAGAAACGTGGGTTATGAAGAAGAGACAGGTGAGCAGGATCCAAGCTTGCGAAATGAAATTTCAAAGAAGCAGATTAGGAATAACAAGAATGGAGAGTAAGAAATGAGAAAGAGAGATTTTGGAAGGGAAATAAAGGAAACATTGATATCCTTAGCCACAGACTGGCAAAAACTGGTAGCTCACATAAAGTAAAAGGCATACATTGTTTTAATAAATTACCACATTCTGAACAGTCTACGCCTTTCAGTGCGTTCAAAAGAAAACTGTACAACTGGAAGTTAGAAAACCCATTTTACACCGCAAAATAGAATTTTTGGATATAAAATTTGTTAATATTGATTTTTAATAACTGTATATAGAGGATACTACTAATAATACTGTACCATGAATGACGAAACCTATTTCATATAAACGATCAATGGTGAATGAAATATTCTTATTCTTACAAGAGATCATAGAAAAGTCAAGAATGAGTTGGTACGGACATGTTAGGAGAATGCAGGAGGGCAGGATACCAAGGAGGATGCATGAGATGGAAATGGAGGATGAGAGACCAAGAGGAAGGCCAAGAGATAGGTGGATTGTGGGTGTGAAGGAAGGAGTGCAGAAAAGAGGAGAGGAGTGGGACAGAGTGAGGAGTGAAAGGTGGTGGGAAGATATAAAACAACGGAGAGGCTTATGTTCCAAGCAGACCCAGCCATGGGCTGGAAACTGTAGAAGATGATGACTCGTCCTGCCACATACTACTACTGCCCAATTTACTATGTCCTCTTGAATCTACTCCATGTCTCTTCAACCATTTTTGGTTCATCTGTTGGAATGCTTTCTTCCATTATTTTGAGGTATTCTACCCTGCTTTCTTCTTCTCTCAGCTTCCATAGCCATGCAAGTCTATCCTGGTTTACTGTCCCTTTCTTACCCTTACTCCCCCTCAGGTTCATTTCCAGCAGTTGATGGTTGCTATCCAAGGCCTTTGAGGTTATTACCTTAATGTCTGTGATGGTCCGTTCCTGTTCTTTTTACTATCAGAGGATATAGTCAACTACAAACTTTTTAGTTTATCATATAGGCTTACAGGATGGAGTCGCGTTGTGTATGGACACCAAGTCGTACCCTAACACCATTAATGCTGCTTCAATGACAGCCAAAATGTCGGGAAACAATCACCAATACACGGCGCGGCTCCACCCTGTAAGCCTATATGATAAACTAGACGCAGCCACGAAAGCCTATGATCTAACTACAGACTTTCTAGTCAAATCGTTGGTATACCAGATACCTTTTCTTGAACCAGAATGTCCCAACCAAGCCATTCCATTGACAAATCCAACAATCTTTCACCTTCCTCTTTTCAACTGCCCAACTCTCGGGTCCAAGCACACTTTCATACTCTTGTCTTTCTCTTCCAACACACACATTTATATCCCCATTACTATCACATTCCTTCCTCCCATCTGCTTCCGCACTTCCTCTTCAAACTCGTTCTTTTCCTCAGCAGTACAGGCTACCTGTGGGACACTATTGTTACCTCTATGGTCTTTCCTTTCTATGATATTTTTACTTTCAACATCCTATCACTTCCTCTTCATTACTTCTTTTAACCCATCTCTCACTACTAGTCTCGCTCCATTTCTCATTCCATCCTCATTCCCACTCCAGTATACAGTAGTCTACAGCCTTTTATCAATTATCCCCTTTCTTCTCTTCTCCACCTCATTTCAGCCAACTCCAGCAAATCCAACTACCTTATTTTCATCATATCCACAATCTCCTACACCTCCCAGTCAATGTTTACATGTTCAGCATTCCAAAACTTAGTCCATGTTTACAGCTGGGTTGTTGTCTATATGGATTCTTGAAAGCGGGATGTTTTACCCACTACTGGATTGCTGGACCTATCACAGCTTCACCAGAATTCTGTTTGTAGTGGTCCCAAGGCACACACAGTCCCCACTGTACTTCACCACTACAGGCAGTCCTCTACTTCATGTTGTTGCCTGTCTCCCACGACGAGGATGAGGGGTTGGACATATGAGAGACACATAGGCTAATAAAGGCAGGAAAATTAAAGAAATCTTAGGTCTTGGTCAGAAGTTAACTCTAGTAGACCAAGGGAGGCCCAATAGGAAAGCTGAACGAGATGAGTCTAGCACAACGAAGTGGGCTCGGAAGGTTCCAGCAGTCGCCAAACCACTACACATCCCTGAGGGAGGTATCAATAGGCCAAGAGCCTCCAGGACATCTCCATTCTTCCGAGTGTGAGAAGTGTTACAATACCTAGTACATACCTCATTGTCATCTCTTCTGCACGGTAGTAACAAGCATTTTACAAATGTACAATGTTTTCATGTTTAATTCATACTAGCATATTCCTATTTCATATTTGTTAGAATTTAAGTATTCATGTTCCTAAATAAATAACCATCTCCAATAGACAGATTAAAATACCTTCATCTTTATAGCAGGATGATATTGCCTATTGATGTAAAGAAGAGATCTGCACTCACTAGCGAGCAACGGCACACAAAAAGATCTAGCAAGTAATGCCGGGTAATCAGGCCCATAAAAAAAGTAGCATACCATCCATACTATTGATGAACATAGTAACATCCCAAGCTTCATTCGATTCAGAGTTTCACAAGGGCTGCCTTCTTGTAAGGGGAGTCCAAATTCATAGAGTTCCAGAATTTTTGGACAATTGAGAACAATTTT